>CM074303.1:6495147-7875147 GCA_037194245.1 Opsariichthys bidens
AAGCCGTCAGTGTGTGTGTGAGAGAGAGGTGGTGTTAAATGAGTCTTTTATTGTTTATAATTACACCCTTATGTTCTGTGCCGACCAAGTGTGAATATGTGTGTGTGATTTCTTAATGAATTACATTACGGAAGTGCTCCATTATGTTGTCGCTACAAATCCCCCTCACCGTAAAATGAACTAATATTCACTCAGTGTTCATCTAACATCCAGCTAACATTTATCTAACGTTCATCTAACATCTGATGTGTGTCTTCATTCCAGCCTTACCGTTGTGTGCGTAATGCATGTAGGCAGTCCCTATAGCTCAACCAGTAGAGCGTGTCGCTCGCAACGCCAAGGTCATGGGTTTGATTGCCAAGGACCACGTAAACTGATAAATGTAAACCACTGTAAGTCACTGGATCTTAGAGGAATAAAACTAGCACCATAGGAGATGACAAATGTATGAGGGTTTATAATTCTCAAATAGTTTATTTTTTATATATATTTTTAGAATAAATATAATTGTAACTAAATATCAACGCAAAACCAGATATTTACCTTAACTTCGGTTTTTGTTTACTTTTGTAGTTTGCTTTTGGAAATTAATGTCAAGAAGACAGAATATCGAGATAAATAGATCTGGAATAATTGCAAATCTGTTTAATGATGTGGTCATTTGAATAATGCATAATAATTTTATAATAATTATTGAGGGCCGTAATGTAGCTGTAATTTTGTTATGAAGAGTAATAACCAGCTCCATGAATATTTTATGGGTTATAATCTACTCTAATGGTTTCATTAACTGCAGTAATGCGCTAAAGGTCATAGGACTGGTAATAACGTTGCATTCAAACACTCATTTCTGCACTAATGTCACAGACCTCTACACAAAAAACATCAATGAAACCTGGTAAGTGCTTAGCTTAAGTGTTTATTTGTCTGTATCTTCATAATGTTCCTTCCATAACTCCATAAAATTTTTCTCTACTGAACTTTTACCTGTGTTAAATTGACATGTTAATAACTCTTGTTTCTGTTACAGTCCAACTGCAACTCGCAGGCTTCTTCCGGCCGTCATTCGGTGTCTGTGGAGGTGCAGTTACAGAGGCAGGAAGCCAGAGATGCTTTCACACATGCTCAGAGACAGTACAGCTCTCTGCCACGGTACGTGTTTCTTTGGAATGTACTGAAATGGTGCTTGTTGTTATTTTTTGGGTGAAGCACTTAAACAACCGCATGAAATCAAAATGAAAGTGAACGTAACGTGAAGGCCAAATATGGTAACCCGTACTCGGAATTTGTACAAGTTGGTGCACACACTTGAAGCAGTGGGCAGCCATTTGTTGTAGCGATTGGGGGTTAGGTGCCATGCTAAAGGGCACATTTTGGCTCGTTTTCACAGAGCAGTACAGTACAGTACAATTAGGGAAAACCCTGATCCGGCTTGCGTTTCCATCGCCATCAGTACCCTTACTTGATAAGCGTGGTGTATATACCAGAAAGTAGCGATTGACGTCATTCTCTGATGAAGAAGAAAGTGACAAAGTAAACAACAATGGACGGACATACAGCAGGACATACATACTCCTGGGTTGACCATGGTGCATTGCCGTGCGCCGACATTGTGTTGAAACTGTATTGCGATTCAATTGTATATTTAAAAAATGGCACCTCTTGTGTTGTCATTCTTCTTGCACACACAAGTGACGATTCTCTGTCAACCAATCAACGTTCTGCGATGAGTCTGGCTCCAGCCTTTAGGTTCCGGACTACTGTGCTAGGTTCCCCAATGGTAGGGTCCCAAAAAAGTACCATTCACAACTTCTGACAATGGAAACGGAAATAATTGTGTACCATACTGTACCCTACCGTTCGGTAGAAAACAAGACATTAGTCATTTCCTGCCGATATTGAGATTCGAACCTGCAACCTTTGCATTACCAGTCTGACTCTTAACCATTAGGCCACAACTGCAAAATTTTGTAGCTCGTAGTCCATAGCTCTAAGATGGGGTCCGTCCATCCATCCATCCATCCATCTTCTACCGCTTATCGGGGGCCGGGTCGTGGGGGCAGCAGTCTAAGCAGAGATTCCCAGACTTCCCTCTCCCCAGACACTTCCTTCAGCTCTTCCGGGGGGACACCGAGGCGTTCCCAGGCCAGCCGAGAGACATAGTCTTTCCAGTGTGTCTTAGGTCTTCCCCGGGGCCTTCTCCCGGTGGTACACGCCCAGAACACCTCCCTAGGGAGGTGTCCAGGAGGCATCCGAAACAGATGCTCGTGCCACCTCAACTGACTCCTCTCGATGTGAAGGAGCAGCGGCTCTACTTTGAGCTCCTCCCGAGTGACCGAGCTCCTCACTCTGTCTCTAAGAGAACGCCCTGCCACCCTGAGGAGAAAGCTCATTTCAGCTGCCTTTATCCGGGATCTCATTCTTTCAGTGATGACCCAAAGCTCATGACCATAGGTGAGAGTAGGAACGTAGATTGACTGGTAAATCGAGAGCTTCGCCTTGCAGCTCAGCTCCTTCTTCACCACGACAGACCGGTACATCGACCGCATCACTGCAGAAGCTGCACCGATCCATCGGTCAACCTCACGCTCCTTCCTTCCCTCACTCGTGAACCCCAAGACCCCAAGATACTTGAACTCCTCCACTTGAGGTAGGAGCTCTCCACCAAGGGGCAAACCAGAGTGCAAGCCACCCTTTTCAGACTGAGAACCATGGTCTCAGACTTGGAGGTGCTGATCCTCATCCCAGCCGCTTCACACTCGGCTGCAAACCTTCCCAATGCACACTGGAGGTCCTGGCCCAATGGAGCCAACAGGGCAACATCATCTGCAGAAAGCAGAGACGAGATCCTGTGGTCCCCAAACCAGACTCCCTCCGGCCCCTGATTGTGCCTAGAAATCCTGTGCATAAAGATTATGAAAAGGACTGGTGATAAAGGACAGCCCTGCCGGAGTCCAACATGCACCGGGAACAGGTCTGACTTACTTCTGGCAATGCGAACCAAGCTCCTACTCCGGTCCTACAGAGACGGACACTCCTTAGCAAAGGGCCCCGGGCTCCATACTCCCGGAGCACCCCCCACAGGGTGCCACGAGGGACACGGTCGAATGCCTTCTCCAGATCCACTAAGCACATGTGGACTAGTTGGGCAAACTCCCATAAACCCTCCAGCACCCTAGAGAGGGTATAGAGCTGGTCCATTGTTCCACGACGGGGACGAAAAACCGCATTGTTCCTCCTGAATCTGATAGTCGAACCTCAGATGGGGTTCTTATGATTTTTAAAGAAATGTATACTTTTATTCTGTAAGGATGCATTAAATTGATCAAAATTGAAAGTAAAGACATTTATAATGTTTAAAAGGATTTCTATTTCAAATAAATGCTGTTCATTTCATGAAATAATCCTGAAAATTCCAAAGAAAATTTAAGCAGCACAGAAATGTTTCTAATGCAGCAAATCAGCATATTAGAATGATTTCTGTAGGATCATGTGACACTGAAGACTGGAGTAATGCTGCTGAAAATTCAACTTTGATCACTGGAATAAATTATATTTTAAAATATATAAATTTTTAAATTGTAATAATATTTCACAATATTAATGTTTTTACAGTATTTTTGACCAACTAAATGCATATAAGAGTATAAGAGACTCTCTCAAAAACATTGTCTTTTGAATGGTAGCGTACACCAAAAAAAGTTCTCTTTCTCTTTAAGCAAAATAGGCAAAAATATTGAATATAAATTTAAAAAAATTAAGAATTTAATAAATATTGAAAAAAAAAGGTTTTCCTCATTATTATGAAGGAATTTTATTCATTTTTATTTAATTCCTTTTATTCATTGTGCTCATCTATAATACAAGCTGCCTAGTGTTTTTGCTAAACATTGGCAAAAACAGGTTATTTGGCAAAAAAAAATCTTTTTTTTTTCAAGAAGCTCTTTATGTCCCGCCTGTGCTTCCTGTTTCAATATGAACAAACTATTAATGTAAAGAACTTGTACACTAGGCTTCTCACATTTCCCATTTCTCCCTGTGTGTAGCCACCCTCGTAAGACGCCCACCCCGGCGACAGAGGGCGAGTGGGAGAGGGCGTGTCCAGCCGGAGACAGTTTCCAGGCAGCTAAGGACAGCGGGCGTTACTCCAGCTACCAGGGACCTCGTTCCGTCCCGCGCACCGTTCCTCGTCATGGCTGCAGGAATGGCCTCTCCGCTCCCCCAGGAGCCAGCGGTACCTCTGTGGGTGCAGGCTACAATGCACGTGTTCTTCTGGAGGCCCAGGAGCTCCTCCGACAGGAGCAGAGACGCAGGGAACAGGAAATAAAAGGAAGAGGCCCATCGATGCGGCTGGACTACGAATCACAGGATTCTAAAGGGCCCCACAGACAGGACATCCCACCCTCTCCTTCCCAGGTTGTCCGACTCAGCCGTATACACACACCTGAGAAAACACGCCCGTTTTTATCATGAGAAAAAAAAGGAAGATACTTTTTCCTGCTTTCAAAGAGGCAATCACAAGCAAAGGCTCACTTACAAGTGTGCCACTTGTACACAAACCCCCAGAGTGCCTTTTCTTTGAGGTCACAGTGGTCCTGCCCAGTCCGACATTGGCCCATTGGTGCGTCTAGAGGCAAGAAGTCTCCTGGTACGCTGTGAAGACCTTCATGCTCTGACAATCAGCCTGTAGAACCATCCAGAACTCGCGGTTTGCACAGGTTTTGAAGAAGTTTTGTGAAGTAGAGCTTTTTTAAGATTTATCAGAATAATTCTTACACATCAGGTAAAGGTTAGTCGTTAGTTTTGCAGAAAAAAGTAACCGAGTTATGGGGGGCCCAGACAACCTAGCGACACCACTGGATGTAGTCACATGTTCAAAGAGCTCGACAAATCTAGGTACAAAATACAGAGACTCCTGGGAATCCAGTGAAAAGAGAAAATCCCAAAAATGCTATGGAAAAGACGAAAGGAAATGGGGTCACAGATAGCAGGTCATTAATTGATGCTCCTCATTAAATTTTCAGAGCTCTTTCACACACAGACACAGAACCCACGACCCACTGCTGCCTGCCAGGTGTGTGTGTGTGAGTTCCTGTCTCCCAGATGACCCACACTGAATTTTTCATCACACACACCAGCTGCCCGTGTATTGACAGGCCCCAGCGCTGTGTGAAAGTTCAGACAAAAAGATTGTCTTCCCTACTCCCTTAAACATGCATAAATGCACACACACAGAGGCTGTGTTTGAAATAGCATACTACCATACTACCATTTCTGTAGTATGTACACCATGCACTGTATTTGTGTGTGTGTGTGTGTGTGTGAGAAAAACCTAGCAATGTGTTTATACACATGGAATGAAATAAAAACATGTATAGCATGTGTACACACTAGGGGAGTAACAATATATCATGTCAAGATATATCGCAATACAAAAATGCAACAATATGTATTATGGATAGTGACAATATGTATTGTGTAGTTCACCCAAACTGAAAATTACTGTGAGAAAAATTCAAGTTTACGGAGTTTTAATGTTATTACTATATATAATGTTGAATATTGCAATGGGGAAATATTTGAGGGTCCTGATAATGCCAAATGTCTTGTTACCAGTAAAAAGTGGCCTACATTATTTTAAGTGTGTCTAGTTCGTGACAGAGTCCAGGCATATTCGGCTAAAATATTTCTGTATTTTCAGCTTCAGACTCATGAATATTTTTATTTTGCTGTCACCATTGTCCTGTGTGTTGGGTTACCAGCACCAAGTCCAAGCCTATTCATTTCCACCCCCAATGTAATACCAAATTTAGCATTTTAATTAACGGTAATTTTTGGTTAACCTTTTACCATATGTCTTGGAGTATCGCAATAATATCGTATTGAGATTTTTCGAATCGTGGTGTGAGGGTATCGTTACACCCCTAGTACATACACATCCATACCTATTTTTTTTTTTAAGTCTCTTTTGCTCACCAAGGCTGCATTTATTTGTTCTAAAATACAACAAAAACAGTCAAATTATGAAATAAAATAACTATTAGTATTCTATTTTAAAATGTAATTTATTCTTTTTTTGCAAAGCTTAATTTTCAGCGCCATTACTTTGGTGTCACATGATCCTTCAGAAATCATTCTAATATGATTTGCTTCTCAAAAAACATGTATTATTATTATTATTATTATTATTATGAATGTCGAAAACAGGAAAATTTTCTTTCAGGATTCTTTGAATAGAATAGCATTTATTATTATTATAAATTATAAATGTCTTTACTGTCACTTTTGTTTAATTTTAATGCATCTTTGCCAATTTAAAAAAATCTTACTGACCCCAAACTTTCTATTTCAGTTAAATGCTGTTGTTTTGAGCTTCATTTATATATATTTTTATACAAATAGCGTATATTGAAGCTATACATATTTTTTTTCATTCCTTGTGTACAAGTACATATGGCTCCCAGTGGAAAAAATAATATATACACAATTCTTTTCACGATTTGTGTGTGTGTGTGTGTGTGTGTGTGTGTGTGTGTGTGTGTATATGTATATATGTATGTATATATATATATGTATATATGTGTATGTGTGTGTGTGTGTATATGTATGTGTATATATATATATATTTATATATATCATTTGTTCAGACTACCAAAACCAATACTCTCTTACACGCAATTGGATTTAAAATAATAAGTATTTCAAAATCAGCCAGCTAGATTGATGGATTTTATTGATCATTTAAGTAGAAAGTCATTAACTACTCACGTTCTTACAGTCTATGCCACAAGCATCACTTAAGCCCCGCCTATTTTATATTAGCTCCTCCCCCAACAGCTGCCAAGATGGTGAATCTACATGAGAGTGATGCGTTTGGAGTTATCAGACTAGAACTTTGAGTCTCTGATAGTTCTGGGCTTTGAATCAAGAGCTCCCGTTGAGCCGAGACACTCTCAGACTGGAGTGTAAGAGGCTAGGTCAGCGCTCTGTGTGTGTGCGTACGTGCGCGGGGGCAGTGCCATATGAGCCAGCCGATGCTCGTTTGACACATAACAGTGGGACACATGGTGCGCAACACACACTACTGCCCAGGCACAGATGGTTGGGTGCGTTTGGTGTGTGTGTGTGTGTGAGGATATCAAGATGATAACATGAAAAGAGTCTCAGTACGACACGACTAAACAATCAAGACAATTACATTTTTTTTTTTTTTATTGTGTTCTTTGTTCCTCCGTATCCAGTATGGAAAATTTGTTCCTGTTCTTGCCCTGCTCATCCTGTTTTGTA
Organism: Opsariichthys bidens; assembly: GCA_037194245.1. Lineage (NCBI taxonomy): Eukaryota > Metazoa > Chordata > Actinopteri > Cypriniformes > Xenocyprididae > Opsariichthys > Opsariichthys bidens. The sequence continues at coordinate 6,502,435 of CM074303.1, forward strand.
CATTCACCCCTTTTTAACCTTTTCAAATGAACAAACCCTCTTTTGCACCTTTTTTAAAATGTCAGATTTCCAGATTGTAACAATTTTAATGAAGAAGCGTTAAATACGTGGCGCCTTTGACACAGATTGTTTTATTTATGTGTGTATCCTAGGCTAGCAATACGGTGTTCTACAGGTCAGAGGTCATGAGCGGGCAGAGATATGGAGTTTCCAATGGACTCGTGTATGATTTTCTGTATTTTTTTTGTTGTTGTTAGTTTGTTTACAGGACTCTGTACAGGGTTTTTTTTTTTTTTTTGCCTTTTTTTCTGCCTGTGACTGATATTTTGTGTTTATACGCTGTTCAGAAATTGGTGATGTTTAGATACACAGCAGCTGTTTGGACTCTTGTAAAATAAAGGAAGGGGATTCTCTTCTGTTTGCCGTTACACGTGTTTGTACTTGTTTTGGCTATACTTGTGAGGACCAAATGTCCTCACTTACGTTGTGAAATACTTTCTCATCCCTCTAGTGAGGACATTTGACGGGTCCTCACTAGATAAAAAGGCTTAGAAATCGACCAAAAGAGGTTTTTATTTAAATCTAGTGATGGTCACATGTTTCTGTGATGGTTAGGTGATAGAAAATATCATTGACATAAAATCAGTGGAAGTCTATGCAATGTCCTCACTAAGATAGTAAAACAAGTGTGTGTGTGTGTAAGAGAGAGAGAGATCTACATCATTTGCTTTTTTTTTTCCCAAAAAAAAGTTATTTGTACAGATCATGAAATGTTGCTGGTCTTATTTGCACATTCTGCTTTTTTTTCCCGAGAATTTTCATTTGCTTTGCATAATTAGTCATTCTGTCATTGATGAAGGAGAAAAGGTCATTAGGGTCAGAGGTCAGTCAAAATAGAAAGTCTGTCAAACATTCACTTGGCTTGCCTCCAGATATGCCACACATACTCCTCCTTACTTCCAAAAATAGTTTCATCAAAATAAATGAGAAACCTGTTCTTATTCAGAAGAAATACTGCAGCGGTACGGTAATTATATTTGGTTGCATTGATGTCTTTTGATGTAGACAAAACTACAATAGTCTGGTGTTTTCAATGCTAAATATATGGTTTTAGACATTTTGCGGCAGCAGGATAATACAAATACAAATAATATATATATATATATATATATATATATATTCAAAAGATTGGGGTCGGTAAGATTAACTTTTTTTTTAAAGAAGTCTCATGATGAACAAGGCTGCATTTATTTAATCAAAAATAAAAATAAATGGTAAAATAGTGAAATATATTGCACTATTACAATTTAAAATAAATGATTTTTGTTCTATTTCTGTGATGGCAAAGCTGAATTTTCAGCATCATTACTCTATAATCACATCATCCTTCTGAAATGATTCTAATTATGCTGGTTTGAAGCTCAAGAAACATTTCTTATCAATTTTGACAACATTTGTGTTGTTTAAATATTTTTGTGGAAACCATGGCTGCGTCCGAACATGCGTACTTCCATACTATATAGTAGGCGAATAACCATATTCGAGCCAAGTATTATGTCTGAATTCATAGTATTCATAAAACAGTAGGCGGAAAGTACCCGGATTGACCTACTGTTTCCGGCTAGATTTTGAAGTGCGCAATCGAAGGACACTTTACTCTCCCGTGAGGCTACAGGAGAGCATTTGTGAATGACAGTGAAGCATCGTAGGTCTCATGAGAGTGACAACATGGCGGATGTAGTACATCCAAATTTCATTCATACTATATAGAACATGTTTCAAAAATATTATACAGTATTCGACTTTTGACGGCGCACCAGATTCTTTGATAAACAGAACGTTAAAATTAAGTTTATTTGAAATAAAAATCAATTGTAACACTATAAATGTATTTGCTGTCGCTTTTGATCAATTTAATGCATCCTTGCTGAATAGAAGTATTACTTCCTTCAAAAATCTTTCTTACCTCAAATTGATTGTAGCATACATTGCCTTTTGTTTTGTGTAAATTGCTCCAGTTTAGCCTGAATTGCTGATTAGTGGAATTGGAATCGTTAAATTCCATACTAAATTCCTATTGCTATTGAAACGACAGGTGCATTATTTTAATATTTAAAACTGTGTACGATAATATTTCAGATTCCACCAGGATAAGAATGAAAAGAAAAAGAAAGAGGGAAGAGAGTGTTGGACTGGAACAGATGGAGCAGCCTTTCCTCCAGATGTTTGAAGGTGCCACTCTCACCTGGAACCTAGCTACAGATGTGCTAATTACACACACTTTCTCTTTTTTTTTTCTCACATTCATTTTTCTTCTTGTGCTTTCTCTCTCACACATAAACAACAAGATTAAAAAAAAACCTGAATATTTCTCACTGGCACCCAAAAGCAATATCCAAACGTCCTGACTTTAATTTTTTCCAGTTTTTTTTTTTTTTTTTAAGTATTTATGAGAGGGTTGTGTGTTTCAGCATAGTAGATGTTTTTGCTTGAGTTTGAGGTTTCAAACTCGTAAATGAAAAAGGGTTTATTCTGACCGTGAGGCAGAGCGCACACACACACTGCAGGAGAGTCTGACAAGCTCATCTCTGAGACAAAGTGGTGTTCAGGGGAGCAAATACCGTTTGGAGAGCAAATTCAGGAGAAGCAAAGGCAACTGTTCTGCCACAGTGCCTGAACGGGTTCACGTTTAGCAGTGACTCGTCGTTTCTGCATCACTGGATCAGTGGCTTGATGAACTGGGTAGTTCAGATAGAACAAAAACATTTTTTAATGAACAATTAATGGAGATAAAGACTGTCAGCAGCCTGTAATTAATATCTAGAAAATAGAACAGTATTGAGTCTTATATAAGTGCGGTACAGAACTGAGTTCTAACACTATGCAGTAATAATAATTAATCAATGATTAACCCATTTCATCCTAAGCAGCATTAGTATTATATTTACAGTTTTAGAATTTTTGTCATGTTTTTTGTCATTTTTGTTTGTTTAGTTTTTTTATTTTTAGTAATTTTAATTCTAAAACTTGTAATTATTTCTCAACATTTATAACTTTGTTTTACCATCTAATATTTATATTATTTAAGCTTATTTGAATTACTGTAAACTAGTTTTTAGTTAACAATAACAACATTGATCCCAAAATATTTCCCACAAAGTGTGTATGTCTCCTTGCATAGACCATTTCATTTCATTTTCAAGCCTCCGTGCCTTTCTGAAAAAGAAAAAAAAAGTTTTTAAGATGTTAGTGAAAGAGTATGTGGTTTATTTTTGGTCGTAGTTGTAACCGGTGGGAAATAACAGAGAGAAAGAATCAAAATTTGCTCAGTTGCTCAATAAGAACCAAATGAAAATTGCAAACAATAAAGTAACACGATTGTAATATTTTTTACCAGCAGACATTTTTTAGGGGGGGGGGGGGGGGGGGGGAGAAGCCATAAACCAGTAATAAACGTTAATTTCTTTTTAGTTTTATTTTAACGCATTATGAAACAATTGAAGTTCCAAAGGGCTCATCCATCATCATTAACCAATCCAACTCCAGTGTAAATAAAGGTCTTTTGAAACAAAGCGATGGGTTTTTGTAAGAAAATTGCTACATTTAAATATTGATAAACCGAAATCATTGGCTTCCAGTAAAGGTCACATGCAAGTTGAGTTCCTGCAGAAGAGTGACAAGGTCAAACTTTTATTTATAGTTAATATTGTCCTTTTAGACCCTTCAAATGATACACGGGACAACTTTTTGAGCAATGTTGCCAAACGATGGGCACTTTCCTATGGAAGCCCGTTTCTGACACTGAAAAAAAAAAAAAAAAAAGTTTATTGCGACTTTTTATCTCACAATTCGGACTTTCCACAGAATTGTGAGATATAAACTCACAATTCCGAGTTATAAAGTCAGAATTGCGCAATATAAAAAAAAGTGAGAATTTTGATTTATAACTCACAATTGCGACTTTCTTTCTCAGAATTTCGAGATATAAAGTCGCAATTCTGACTTTTTTTCTCACAATTGCGAATTTATATCACGCAATCCTGACTTTATAACTCACAATTGCGAGTTTATATTTCACAATTCTATGAAAAAATTCAAAATTGTGAGCTAAAATGTCACAATAATCTTTTTTTATTATTTTTTTTTCAGTGACGGAAACGGGTTTCCATACTTTCCCATTGAGAAAAGGCTACAAATTTTAATCTAAAGTATTCAGATAGAAAATTGAAATCAATTGACAAGTTCCCAAACAACATCGCCTCGACAACAATGCTCAAAAAGTTACCCCATCATCACCTTAAGGAAAAGAGTTTTCTGCTATTGAAAAAATTAGACCCGGTTTACGTTATAAAATAGAAAACTACTCACGTTTGGCGTTTCCACAACGTTTCAGAAATTCACCGCGTAACCGAAAAAACGCATGTCACGTGACTGTTCTTGCCCACTGGGCATGCGCGTACAAGTCTAAACAGTTGCTTCTTGCTGTAGTATTTTCTTTTTTTAACGCACAGTTTAACTGCACAATGCTGCTAAAAATTACAACAAAGCCACCAAAGACTGCAGGTAAGACTCCATGTTATATTTTACGTTAGCGAACGTGGACAGCCACGCCATCGTTTTTCAACGGTTTGGTCAGTTTACACAGAAGCGCAACCCCGGCGTTTACAAACTAAAACGAAAATCCAAAAACGGCGGCGTAGTGTAAACAAAAGGCGTAACCGTAGCAAAACGTATGCGTTTTAAAACTAAAACGCACTAGTGTAAACGAAGCCTGAGCCTCCGACAAGTGGATCAGGAAAAGCGCAAGCTCTAGAGACGCATTTTTAACCCCTTCAGACCTGGATTTTTACTCCCTTCCAGCATAGAAATAAAGGAGAAAAAAAAAACATTTTTGGTAACTCTTTCTTTTATTGGTATTTTTTCATGTCCATTACAATGGACGTCACGACTAAATGAACGAAAAATGCCATGAAAAAGGCCATGTTTTTAATATAGAACGTTTGCGGAATGAATGTAATGTAACCCCAACTGCATATCAGTTGGTAACTTCCAAACACATTGCTAACTTTTAATTACCAATGTCCTTCCCAGTACATGGAGACTCTTGCATTGTCATCACGCCCATAGCACGGTGGAGACCAGTGAGGGTTCTGATTTCCTCTGAACTGGTGGGTGTGAAACCTAGTGTGCCACTTTGTATGGCATAGATGTTGGTGCTGTCGGACATCAGATCGAAGAGCGCATCTTGTACGTACTGTTTGAAGTATTCGTATGGACTCATGGGATGTCTGTCATAAATCAGATGATTCTGAAAGGAAATATCAATGATTTTGGTGAATGGCCCATGGCGCCACTTAATCTCATGTTTCCTGGTTATTGTCATCTGCTCATGATCATCTTCCTCTCTGTTCACTGTAATCTCCTCCGGATCCTCTGTCACTACACTTTCTTCTACCTCAACCTCAGCTGCCACCTCAGGTTCTTCATGCATGCATCTCTACTATCCCTTATCTCTGTCCCTCGTTCTATCCAATAACAAAACAATCACATTTATAACTACATTTATACTCTAAAGGAAGATTGTGTGAAAAACAGGTTATATACATAAAACAAATCAATTGTGAAGTCATAGCTTAGCTATGAAATGCTTATTGGTATTTTGTTTCTTTGCATGAATGAGTGCTGGCTAATATCTCTTGACTCCTGATGTCCATTGGGATGGACATTAAACTTTGAAAAAATCCTATAACTTAATGAAATAAAATAATTTGAAATATTAACACTTGAAATTGTTAAAATTATGCTGAGAGAAAATGCATTAGCTTAGCATGAACATAAATGAATATTTTTAATGAAAATTGGGCACTTACTCCTCCCTCTCTTGAGCTTCAGAGCCATGCTTGTCTTGTCTGAGATCGGAAGCACTCTCAGATCAAGCTAAAAAGTCATTTCTCTATTGTGATTGGATAATCAGGAACCAATCAGTAATATATACATTATTCAAACAATGAAATCAGAGATTTTTTATTGGTTTAGAGCCAGAACTATGTAATGTCCATTCCAATGGACGCCAGGTCTGAAGGGGTTAAAAAGTTGAACTTCTTGTAACTTGAGCGCCACGTTTTTAGAACGTCGTCAAGCGCAACGGTTAAAGACGTTCGAATGTTTTACACTGAAAAACAATGGAAAAGCAGCGCAGTGGAAACGTGTTCAGTTTGAACTGCCCCTAACTGTTCATTTATTTATAATTTGAGTTTGAAACTAGAAAAGATGAATTCAGTATTCAACTACTCTCATTTTCTGAGGGGTGTGTGATCTGTCATGTGAGGGTCAAAAGGGATAAAGCAAAGAATTGTATAGTTTAGAGGACAATGCAGTGAAAGAAAAGCGAGAGAGAGAGAGATAGAAAGAGTGACCTACATTCTCAAAATCACCATTCATTACTGTTTTATTCACAATTTCTTCCCAGTGTTTTTTCATGCTACACGTTTAATGAAGATGCATCTTGTTTTCAGCTCCTGATTGGACACATTGCAGCTTCATTCATCCTGTCAGAGCAGCGCGGTCTTTCTGTTTATCTCTGCCCTTCATTTATCACGCCATCCAGTCAGTGAATGAATAGTCCTGCTATTGTGGGCCGCGGAGAGAGATTTCAGAGGTTAATGAGCACGTCCACTACGAGTCAGGGACAATCAGCCCACCACGGTACGCCTCGCTCTCTCGCTCCACGCTAAAATAGTCTCTCTGTCAGCGTGGTATTGTCTAAGACTCTCAGTGGCCATTCACTCCACTTGAAGAGATTGACTCTCACAGCTGTAACGCAGCCAATAGCTTCAGTCCTCAGCCAGCGGTTGTCAATGAAAAGTGCTCTTATTAGATTTCCAATTTCAGCTTTGCTCAGAAAACCATTTATGAGATGGGGGAAGGGGGCGGACACATGGAAGTGCATATAAAAAGAACAAATCTCTAATTTCCAGCCTCATAATACATCATTTTATTACACTGCTCACTGGAGCACTTGATTCTGATTGGACTATTTCAACTTCCAGATATTTTTATATAATGACTGGCTAGATTCATGTCTCTCATATCACTCGGTGGTCTTCTTACATAAAATAATTTCAACTCAAATCAGTATTTCATATTTATTTGATAAGTAGCGCTTATTTGACTACGCTGGATAATGTACGCTCGGCTGAAAATAATTTTAGGAGGGTGTTGTTTCAGCGACCCAACGGAGTACCAAATTCGTAAGGGTAAACAAAACAATAAGCCTTAAAATCAAATTAATACATACGTTTATAATAATATTACTGTGAAAAATAATATTTAGGATTTTTAGAAATGGTATTTAATTTCCTTTCCTTTCGGGAATGTCATCAAACCTGTTTATTGACACGTTCTGTTATTTTGTGTCAAAAAAGACTTGCGGCCTTTTACGTGGACAACAAAAGACTTTTTTTTTTAAAGTTGATAAGCATATATTTTTTACTATACTAATTATGCACTATCACATACTATTTATCATTTGTATTTTTCATTATGTTTTTCAGAAAAGATGTACAACCCACTTTTGGGCCGCCATCTCTTTCACTGGCAAGAATTTGTCCTCATTTCTGATGTCTTCAGGCAAAAGTTATAGTCATATGATTCAGGAAGTGCTTTAGGATCATGACACAGTTTTGTTGGGTTAAAGGGCTGTTTTCCTCTGATCAGGGATCAGTTTTGCTGTGCACAGTGATGGAAAGCGAGTCCAGGATCGGAGCAGAGAGAATATTCCACCCCGGGGTAAATGTATTATCAGTAAATGGCGATGGATTTTTTCTTTTGCTATGCTAAAAGGACACTGATAATAGGTCTGTTTGTGCTGAGTGCCGACTGCTATGCTTTACACAGACGACCCGTCACCGCTCACGCATGGAGAACTGTGTCACCAGTTACACATGACAGCTTTGTGTGTCACTCACAGTCTGGAGGAGAAACCTGCCAGCTGGCCAGATCGTGACACAGATATTCTTCATACACTGACAAAACACAAACTTTGGGTCTTTTGTTTTGGGTGTTCACCGAAATCTTCACTGTTTCAGTCAGTGAATGTTTTGAATATTTGTCTCTTACGGGGTAACTTGCTATTATTATAACTGTACGCAGGTGGGATGTCCTACGGTGTGACATGCTTTGTCCCATTCAAAACTATTTTTAATAGCATTTTCTAAATCTTTTATAATTATTATGCATGCAGCTTTTAGGGCCGTATTAATTGAAAGACTTTTTTTCACACAGCAAGATCATTTAAGTGAACTACAGTGAAGGTTAAAAGTTTTTTTTTTTTAAATCATGGAAAAAAAAAACCTACTATATGCCATTAAATAAATTACTGCTTAATAGTTTGAGATCAGTCAGATTTTATTATTATTATTAAATTAAAACTTTTATTCAGCAAGGAGTATTTATGTTATAAAAGGTTACTGTTTAAAATAAATGCTATTCTCTTGAACTTTTTAGTCATCAAAGAGTCATGAAAAAATGTGTAATGGTTTCCACAAAAATATTGAGCAGCACAACTGTGCAACATAGATAATATCGAGAAATGATTCTTGAGTATTAAATCATATTAGAATGATTTCTGAAGGATCATGTGACTCTGAAGACTGGAGTAATGAAGCTGAAAATGAGTCAATTACATTTTAAAATATATTAAAATAAAAAAACTGATCAAACAAATGTATTTTTTTAAATTTAATAAATGTATTTTTGATAAACATGAGAGATTTCAAACATAAAAACCCCAAACTTTTGAACTTATGAATTAAGTTTTTTATATTATAAAAACCTTAACGTTTTTTAACATCTTAATCAAGGTTTAAAACCTAAAATTTTGATTAAAACGTTGAAAAAATGAAGGAACATATTACATGTCCAGTGTTGCAATAACATAACATCGTTTGTAAAATTCAAATTTTTTTTGTCCTAACCGGTCACGACTATAAAGAGCGACAGGACATATTTCTGCACCGTTGTACAACACATATACACACGAACTGTCTGTCATACATTGCGCAGTTTGACATTCAGTGTGGGCAGCCAGATTCCCTTTTTACTGGAAACTTAGAACACAAAATGATCATTCAGGCACATTCAGCCCACGAAGAACTAAAATAATCTGAACATCTGCCTCAGAAAAATGGGAATCCCTGAGCTTAAGTGACCATCCTGCCTACATACGGACACATCAGTCAGAAATCATCTGGCACTTTTCCGCTGTGAAGTTAACACCTGTTAAAGCACCTGTTACAATCTCCGGAGATATATCATATGCTTTCTCATTCCTTCTCATGTTTTGTAACCCACATACTTGTTTTCTGTTGTCTTGGGACAGGTTCTGCTTTCTTCTGGTTCTTCTTGTGTCTTTGTGGTGTGTGCTCAGATATGTGCGGCTGTCATAAGGAGATTCTCTAATGTGATGTATTACCTCTTTAAACTCGGAAATATGTCGGAGGCCTCACTGTTCTTTGCATATGGATCAAAAGGTCAGCCCTTGTGCTTAAACTCAAAGGTCACATTCAAATATGTCAGTCTTAACTGGAATTACAGCATGTTAGCAATGGGACTGCTGCTCTCTGCCTGAGAGGGGAAATGAAAGCGGCTTTGATCGTGACCTCGGGCGGAGACACAAGACAAGAGCCATTACTCACACACTACCGGATGCTGTCACAACCTTCTGGTTAGCAAATCTTTCTCTTTTTAGTAACTCAGTGTTTTCACATTTAAAGAGCATGTGCATTTAGAAGACAAGTTTTTATACCAGGACTGTCTGATTGTACCAGTCTGGGTTACATTTGACGTTCAACAGGATGGGGCCGTCCCCTAATTTCACACTTGATGTGGACAAGCAGTCTTGTAATTTCCGTTCAAGAAGTCCATGGTATTGTAGGGTATCCCATTTATCATTTTAAGATTAACATGGATATTTACAAGTGCTACTTTACAGCCACAATGTGCCCTTTAAACCCGCACTGGTGTGGACTTCATAGCTGCCCATACAAAAAAGTTTATTCGAGTGTGCTATTAGTATACCTCTTATAAACTAAAAACAATGTTTCAGTCTACTTTTTATGTAGCTATACTTCTCAGAAATATACAGTAGCCTACCTGTCAAAAGTTTGGAAACATTACACTTTTTTGAAAGAAGTTTCTTGCTCACAAAGGCTGCATTTTTTTTTAACTAAACGTACAGTAAAAATAGTAATGTTGTGAAATATGATTATTAAATATTTTTACAAAAAGTTTTGTATTTTAACATTTTAAAATTCTATTCATTCCTGTGATTGCAAAGCGGAATTTTCTGCTGATTCTCTGCTCTGGTAACATAACTTAATGTTGAAAACAGTTAACATTTTTTTTAAAGATATTTTTGCTAGGAAACAAGTAAAAAAAAAGAGAGAGAGAGAGACTCATGAAGAATGCTTTGCAGTGTAGAAATTCTCATTCTGAAATTCTGCAGATTTTTTCTTGTTGGCTACTAAAGCCTGGGTGAACCAGTCAAACATTAAATTGTTCAAAAACAATCATTACATATAAAAATAACAATAATACTTTTATTTTTTAAAATTTAAAGGCAGCCTATACCAACATTTTTGGGTTCAAATGAATATAATTTAAATGACAAGATCATCAGTTCTTCCAAAATGTGTTTTTGTCTTTCTCTGATACACTATGTTAAGTCTATTATAATATAAGTGTTTATATTTTAGACCTGACGGGATGGTTTTCGTGGGATGGTGCTAAATCTCGAACCTTTGGGCAATCACCCGTCATTTTAAAACTCCTTTAAAACGCCTAACAGAGAGTCTGACAATGAACATCGGCTTGGCTTTTCAGAGATGGCAAGAACTGAGGGATTTGAAATGTTGTAAAAGTGAAGCGAAAACTGCGTTTTTATTTCTCAGCTGATTTTATTGAACAGAAAATAGTCATTTGCTACTCTTTATAAGAGTAGATTTCATTGTAAAACTTATAAAGGTTTGTCTGTATCTATTGATAAGGGTTATATCCATCCGCACAGTCACGCGTGTGACCACAAAACAATACTTAAATGCCAATCGTGTCGTGTGTGTTTCTGCTTTTTATTCAGCCACAGCGATGGCTGGATGCCTTTTTCTATGCAAGGGATTTGTCTGTTATAGTTACTTTGAGAAGAATTAGCGTTTCGAGTATCTCCCATTCTCATCACCTCATAAACTATCTTGTCCCTTTGAATTTAAATCTACATTTATTCTCATTGGCCCATGAAAACTAAGACACCGGCCCGGAAAAATGTGCAGGGGATGAATTTAAGTATTATTGAAAGTACATTCCCCGTGTATTCTATGTTTCTTGAGCAGCAAATCGGCATATTAGAATGACTTCTGAAGGATCACTTGAAGACTGTAATGATGAAAATACAGCTTTGACATAACAAGGATAAATTACATTTTAAAATATATTAATTGTGTTTTAATAATATTTCATAAAATTGCAAGACATGGTTTTTGGTCAAATAAATGCAGCCTTGGTGAGCATAAGATTCTTCTTTCAAAAACATTTAAAAAAAAAAAAATTCTGACCCCAAACTTTTGAACAGTTGAGTGTTGGCTGTATGAGGAACTGTAAGACAGAGAAAAGGATTGCCCACATTAACCACTGAACTTCACAGTTATATTCCCTCTCATGTTGGAATATGCAAGACACAAGAGACAGAGGGCCAAGGGCCAAGACTGACAGGTTATCGCCTCAATCAGTTTCAGAGAACATTGAATATTCTCACAAATAGCAGATTTTACCCAAGAGAGGCACTTGAGTTTTAAAAACGCATGCAAATGTGCGCTGCATGAAGAATGCAGCAGATTTAATCTAGTATATCTCGAGGGCTGTTTCTTATTTCTGCCTATCAATATTCAGGACTTGATTTGACACATTTTGCAGCACAACACTAGAATGCTTAAAACTAAAATGTGTCTTTAAGCTTGCAGGGAAACAAGTCTGTTTGGCTGCGAGGCGATAAAGCATTTTAAATGACATCTTTGTGAATAATTCTATTATTATCTATGTTGTTAGAATCCTGCCTTAGGGAAAAAGGCTTTTAGACTGAGATTCTCCTGTGGCACACAGACACAAACATATTGTCGCGCGCTGAATGCTAATATTCAAACTAACTTTGACACACCGTCTTACTGGATGTCCACATCTCTCTATCACACACACTCAGAGGATGTATTTCTTTTTAAGATTTAAGATTTCTTTGACTAATATTCACACAGACTTTCGAAATCTGTTAGGTTGATTATCATTGATGCTCACAAAAAGTCAGCAGAAGGCCACTAACCCCTGGATTACAGTTCTGAGTAGTGATGTGAAATCATTTTGTGATGTCTGATTTGGCTTATACCATCCACAAGGTTTTGATTTTGTCTTTGTCATTTGACCTCACTCGGGTACAACTCTTTGCATAAATGATTCATTTAGAACAGTTTTGTGAGCCAGATTACAGATTCATCGATTCACAAATAGGTACTTCTTTCATAAACACGGCAAGAACTAGGGCATAATTATGTAAAAAAAAATAAACCAACTTAAATTTCAATCTGTTCCTCAAACAAAACTGAAGCAAAAAGCAAATTTATACAGTAAATATATTAAGGAGCATCAGTGTGCGGATGATTCGTTTTGTTTCTTTGCTTCAGTGTACCTTCGTTGAGCCCTGTTTTGGTTTGAGGAATACTGCCATATGTTTTTTATGATATGCGATTAATTTTAAGTCCATGACAAGGTCAAATTCACCTATTTGCCAATGCCAGAGGAGTTGAGAGAATTTACTAGCAATATTTCTTACCAGCCACAAAATTGTATTTTGCATTATTTTTTAAGTGAAAAATGAAAATATATTTTTGTTCCTCTAAAAATGCAATTATTTACCTGTTCTGTTTTTTCCTTGTGTATCTGTGTGAAACTGTACAGATCATCTCTCTGGAAAACTCCACCTAACACACAAAACATCATTTTGTTGTAATATAGCTAAAAAAAAATCTCTTCTTAGATGCATTTAGGCAGCTTTGATAGACTTTAGAGGTTAAAGTTGTAAGAATATACACAACTCACAGGTGTTTTCTCTAGTATGTAGTTTATTTTTCTCTTGAATTGCTCATGTTACTTACGTCATCAAGGGTCTGACTATCACTCTTACAGTTCAACATAAAACGAGTATTATGTTGCTTTTCTAATATATTAACTGGCCAACTGGCTTATTATTTACTCACCAAAGCCAATTTTCGCTGACATTTGGCACTTAGTGAGAAGTAATTTTGGACTGTGCTTTGCCCTTTTACATTGGATTGGACAGGTACTGAATCATTGTTGAGGTAAAAAAAACAAAACGGCCGATTTGGTTACAGGTCAGGGCTAATAGTGATCAGAAGTGATTCAAGGAGTGATTAATGAAGATAAACCTATTACGATTTCTCCTTAGATCAAGAAACTCAACCTCATGATGCTCCAGGGGAAGCATCCATTGTAAAGGAATGGGCAAAATGTATGAAATGAGCATATGATGTGATTTGGATGCTGGTTTGCTTTAGGGTTAACTTTCAGGTCTTTCTAACAACTTTACAAGCCAAGTTTTGCTAATTTACCAATGCCAAACCAGCATAGCCCAACCTCCACCAGCATGGACAGTCCCTTTTCAGCAAGTTAGTAACTTGCAACTGTTTCCCATGTACTGAACTGGCTGCGGCAATGACCTGTCTTTAAGAGCTATTCTCTGGTGGTTTCGTCATGATCAAGTGTTTATCACGTGATCCAGTGATTTAAATGCCTGTCTATTGTGTGTAAACTTGCGACCCACTGAAAAGATCATTTTAATGCTAAAGGACATGCCAGGATATTGCAACACCCAGTCCTGGCTTTCTTTCCCTCGTCCTCATCATTTAAACACTCAACCGAGAGACTCTCAACCATGTTTATCGCTGCCTAGAGCTGATGAACTGTCTGAAAAGTGGTGTGTGTGCGCGTAGAGCTGTTTGTCAGCTGTTCGATGATGCTCTCCACATGCTGTAAACATTTTATTTCCCACCACTGCGAGCTCAGAGGTCATTGTATGATAGAAAGAGAGAGAGAGAGTTCGTAATTCTACAAACATGCCACCATCTCACAAGTGGATAATTTAACAGCTGAACCTTGTTCAACACTAAAGAAGAGCTCTTATGTTTTCTGTTTGGAAATGACGGGAGCATGGACATGTTTGGAGGTTTATAGATTATTATGGGAGTCAGAGGTCTATTTGTTTTAAAAAGCATGGTGTTTATGGGTTAGCGGCATTGTCAGTTTTTTGAGTTTGAGGCTCATAAATATTTACAGGGGTAATTTTAACTGCAGCTTTTTGTGATTTTTATCTAAATCCCTCTTTGAGTGAATTAGGAGTTTCATAAACACACAAAATAACTGTGTAATCCAGAATATTGTGAGCTGCCTATTTAAATCCACAAGAACCTGAAGTTGCAACTGACTTTACTTCAGTGTTGTGACATATTTCCAAGTGAAACAGAATATTGCTCACATCTCCATCTCTTGCTCGCAGCAGACTGACGGTTGGACGGGAGTGGTTAAATATATTCTACTGACGTCATCAGACAGGGAACGCCATTCCTGAGCAGAAGTTTAAAGGTCACCTTGACAAAAAAAAAAAATTCTGTGTATTAACTTGCATGGGTTAATTGACCCTTCGCTGGGAGTTTGATTGACAGGCAATCTAACCAATCATAACCCCGAATCAGCCATTTTGTCCAACAAAGCAGTCAGGGGAGTTGAAACAACATTCTTTCTGATGTCCATGTTTTTTTGATGCTATAAATGAACTAGTATGAAGAGATGATTGGCTCAAGAGCCGCTTGAAGGAGCTACAGCGATCTGTCACGACACATTAAAGATTTAAAGTCTTTAAACTTCTTTAAAAAATTACAATATTTGATATTTGTTTCATATCAAAAGTAACCTGCTCTGTCTTGTCTGTCGATGTGTTGTCAGTGTACATTACTCTGCGGTGTATTTTTCACTGATGTGTGGTTTGAGAGCGAATGACTTGTCGGACATAGCAACAGTAACTAAAGGGGGCGGGTCTTCGCGAGGGTCAATTGTTCACCACAAGACTAGTAATGTTCACCAGTGCAAAGTTCCTTTCAAGGAAAGTCTGTTCACTCGGCGGCCATATTTGCAACACCTCCGGGCAGCTTTTTCAGGCATCCAAGACCAAATCCTATCTATCCTGAAATCTCAAAAACTGCTGGGTGAACTTATAATTAAATGACATTATTTCAAATCAACAATGAAATCTGACATGAACTGTCCCATAAAGTTGTTTCTTATGCCCATACCACTAAAAGGCTTATTTTTCAGACTAGACAAGCCAATGCACATGTGCAGTCCTAAGTGCAAGGTTTTTATGGGATCCGGAGCTTCTGACGGCAGTGACGCAATGACTTTATCAATCAGCTATTGGCTCCTTTACTTAAAGGCGGGATGTATTCCGCCATATTGCGTGTTGCAGTTTCTCCTATTCATAACTAATGTGAGTGAACCATTTGTTCTATATCTATAGTCTTTGAGTCTAACAAAGTAAAGGATGTCAATTTCGATTTCATGATGACTTCAAGGTAACATCCTACACATTGGGGAACGTCCCCAGCCAACATTACAAGATGGGGCCAATGTATACACGATGTCAGCCCTATGTGAATTAGCCTGAGAAGCCTCTGGACCAAACCCTATTGGGCCAATACCTCATGTCCATATCATCCCACCATGCAATGTTAGCTGGGTCACAAGTAACCAATTTGAAATGTATAGGTAGTTTACATGCTCATAAGCTAATGGAGCCATACACACACACAAACATTGGATAAAATGTATTTTAATTTCACTGAACTATTTTTCAGTATTGATGTATACTGACAATCAGTACACAATATGTGTGCACCAATCAGAATCGATTCGAGAATGCCTTTTTAATTCCAGTTGAATTAAATTTGAAATGAGAAAAACAGGATATAGAATTCATTGAAAGTAAGGAAGTAGAATTAAATTAACTTGAAATTGAAGGAAATGCATATGTCATTTTTAACTATAAAGGAAAAACATTTAAGATGTACTTTATAGCTGCCAAGAAATAAATTCACCTTATCTAGTTTAATAAATGCATGTTATTGACCTTATTAAGAACAAATTATCTATGCATTCAAGTAAAAAAAAAAAAAAAACAACCTTATGAATTTTAATCAAAATATCATAACCCAACATTTTACTTGGATGTGCATCACAATGTGGGAGAAAAGATCTATCTGTACTTCTATTTCATCACGATTGTAATTGCAGAAAATGCCTTTGAGATAGATAGAGATTTTTTCATAGACCCCTTTTGCTCATTTGCACTGTCAACACACACATCCACTTTAATTATTCACCTTCAGTCATTTCATTCTGACTTTTCCGAGTGACCAAGCTCCAGTCTGGCAGAGGGATGTTTCTATGGCAACTGGCAGAAAACACATCGATTCTGGCTGAAATGACATTTGCTTTGCTATAACGATCTAAGCAAAGGATTTTCACTTTTGTTGTCGTATAAAATTAGCTGCTTATGTAGAGACAGTGCAGGCTGGATTAATTGCAGTGACTCACACCACGTTAATGATAAACACAGATGCGCAAATCTCCAGGTTCAGCGCGACGCACATTATCTCTGACCTCCAACACTGGAATCAGATGGGAAATTAAAGTAGTACTGAAGCAGACTAACACATCAAGTGCTTCAATAAACCATCTGTTGCATTGTTTCATCTAAATAATAGCTTGTGTCTTTTGCCACATCATAATGTGAAGAAAACAAAAGAATATTAGATAAAGACACAGACAGACACACGCTCCCTTGTGTTTCTTTAGCTTTAGGCTGTATTTAAATGCAGTCAGAACTCAATGCAGGAAGTCAAAGCAATACTATACCACCCAGTGAGTCCGTCAATCAGCACGTCTTTCTTTTTCTGACTCTCTCTGTCTCCTCTTCTGTCTCTCTCCCTCCCTTCTTGCGTCCTTCTTTCTTTTCAATGTCATATCCTCAGAGAATTTTCTGTGTCTGGAATAGAAATATGAATCCATCTTAAAGTTTCTTTTTCACCTTCATAGTCACCCTTTTTACATGCAGTCAGTAATTAATGTCAGAATATGTAAAATATACACTAAAATAATCATTGTACGATGGGCGGGCACAAACCAAAGGCATGTGTTCTTCTAATTTTATTTAAAAACAGCAATATGCAATTTCTTCATTTGTCTTGTCACTTATTTCCCATCTAGCTATTTGAGGACACGCCTGAATAGTACAACCACATTTCTGACTACCATCGATTCGACGCAGCACAGCCTATTTTGTGCGTGACTGTGTGTACATACAGAAACATTAGTGTGAGTGATTATTGTGCCCAGTACCCTGAAAAATGACAGACTAGATCTCCACATAAATGCGGTTATATGGCTGTGACAGAGGATAGATGATCCTCGATGCTTAATATAGACAGACAAGACGCATGAGCCAAATACAAACCTTTCACATACTCGCACGTCTCAATGTGTTCTCGAGATCAGCTCTGAGAGATACAGTAGAGTCCAAAAGTCTGTGGCCACATTGAAACATTCTACATTAGAACATTCAAGAATTCTGAACAATTTAAAAGCATAGAACAGATTTGACATTAAATGGAAAAAAATGCATACTTCAAGGAATAGTTGACCCTTCACATATAAATATATATATATGTATGTATATATATGTATATATGTGTGTGTGTATATATATATATATATATATATATATATATATATATATATATGTATATGTATGTATGTGTGTGTGTGTGTGTGTGTGTGTGTGTCATCATTTGCTTATATTCATGTCATTCCAAACTATTTCTTTTGTGGATATTTGGATATTTGAGGATATTTTGAAGTTTTTGGAAAGAAAGAAAGAAATTGTCCATAATTCATTTGAGGTCAATGGGGTCCAATGTTGTTTGAAACAATATCTTCTTTTATGTTCTGTAGAAGAAAAGAAGTCACACTAGTTTGGAATGACATGACGGTGAGAAAATGATTTTCATTTTTAGGTAAGCTATACTTTAAATCATAAATCAAGTTTTAACATTTGACATTAAATGGAAAAAAATGCATACTTTAAGGAATAGTTGGTATATATATATGTATATGTATAGCTATATGTGAGCTATACTTTAAATCATAAATCAAGTTTTAATTCAATAACATGAATTATGAGATCCAATTTCATGTCTGAGCTCAAGTGCTGCTGTTGGGGATGTACCTAATAATAAAATTCTGAAATTCACCATCTGATGGCACAATATAATTTGAATGAAAAAATGTATTAAATTTAAAAGAGTGCAAAGTAGCTTTTTTCACTAGTGTACTTAGGCCTCATTGTATTTGATATACTCAACCAGTCAGCCCACAGTTGAATGAAATAAGCATTTCCATTCAGGCCTCTGATTTGCTGAAAATGTCTTTAACGTATCTATGTGACATGCTTTAACTTGGGTAACGATGGTGAACGGTCGGCACGGCTCATTAAGAGGCCTTCACGTCCACTTAAAGACGATACCAGCAGGGCTAGGATGTCATGTGAAAGAGAGGAAGAGCGTGAGCGTTTACCTCCCTCACTCTCTCTCTAAAGTCCTTCTAACGTCCTTCCCCTGTTCCTTCATTTGTCTTATGGATTTTTCATGCTCAGGCTGAAGGGGAAGCCCTCCACAGTGGGACCACTGCTGTTCATGAGAGTTTTACCTTCGACCTCCAGCTATATTTATCCCATTGTGCTGAACTAATTGCTGGTCTGACATCACCTCTTCAAGACGGACAGCTGATGAACAAAGCATCTGTGGATTATTTTTAGTTTGTACTTAAGACGGAGCTTCAGGGACACACATATAGAGAGAGACAGGAAGTGCTCTTGCCGCTGGATACAATGTTATCTCAGTAGCAGGACAGGAAATGGGGTCCAATCACTTCCTGTGGACTAAGAGCTTTGTTAAGACACTGGTTTGGGTCTGATCGGCTGTTTTCTCACCTCAAGGAGGTTGTCGCAAGAATTTTGAATCAAATGGGTTTTTTTGTAAATTATTTCAAATTTCACAAAAGTGTTATACTATTTTTTTAAGTTTAGGTTTTCATTTATATTTCATTTTCAATTTAGTTAGTCTTCACTCTATAATCATTGGTTTAGTATTAGTTTTTTTTTTTATATTTTCCTAGTTTCATTTAAGTTTTTATCTTCAATTATTTTAGGGCTGTCAAAGTTAGCACATTGACTGATATCATTTTCAACTTTTAATTTTAGCATTTAGTCATTTTGCAGACGCTTTTATCCAAAGCGACTTACAAGTGAGGAAAACAAACAAGCGATTCTTCATGAATTGGCAAATAACACAGGAAGTGCTCACAATACAAGTTTCATACATTGCTCAGTACCATAAGCTAGAGTAGGAAGGGAAAAGGGAAGGAAAGGGTTTTTTTTTATTATTCTCAATTTGTATTTTCAATTTTATTAGACTCTCTAATTGTAACTTTTAGTTTGATTTTTAATTTATTTTAGAGCTTCCAATGTCTTAGCTATAATTTACCAGAAATAAACATAAAATTAATTTATTTAGTCCATTCCCTAGTCATGTTAGTTTTAAGTTTTTATTTCAGTAAACAAAATGTTTTCATTAGTTTCAACACTGGTGAAAACTTAGCCTCTGTCTCCTCTATAACCTTCCCACAAAACAAATACAACATCTTCCACCCTTCCAATAAATCAAAAAATCTACAAATCACCATCAGGCCACTCACTAATTATGTTTGGAGCTAAATTACTGATTCCAGAGCCGTCTTATCTCCTATAATGTCTGAGCTGTTCCCAGTGCGAGAGGAGCCAATCCTAGGCCAGTCTTGTGTTTTCGCTGCTGGAGAATGATCTCGTTGCTCTGGTTCTTTGGCTGATTGTGTGTTCAGTGTTATTTAACAGACAGAATTAGCACAGAGTGTGAGAACTCCTCGAGTTGAGGCTCGGAACAGTCCAATATAGAACTCGCCACCTACATACTCGCCACACACACACATACACGCATGTAACGCGAAACAGCCCAACAGCTTCCAGTCCCTGCAGGGTGTCTGGATGTGGTAAATGAAATTATTCCCCCTCATACAGAGAGAAATCTTTCTTTTTCTCTCTCCCCTTTTCCTGACATTTCCTCAGCCTCCAAACTGAACTGAATTAAAAGCTCGTTTGGCAGGTATTGTGTCTCTTTGTCACAGAATGCTTGAGGCTGAATGGAGAAGAAGCATCTGTTCTTATTTACCTGAGAGAAACATCAGCTCTGTACGTCATCCAGTCATCGTACTGAAATTGATGGGACGAATGAGCAATTTCACATATTGCTGTCTTTCTCTCTCTCTCACTTCTCTCGTGTCTCTGGTTGGCGTTTTCCACAGATATGTTTGAAACCCCTGGAGTATTTTTGTTTTATTAAAAGTTAATAATCCATGTCTGTTAGCTTTGAGGTCTATATGCTAATGTACTCCTACTGTAAAAGCAGACGAAAGCAACTTTCAGTCTTTCATTTCCTGCAAAATAAACCAACTATATTTGCGAATATTAGCCGTATTTTGAATTCGGAGGCGTCTACCACCTGCCACTGACTAGCATTAGCAAGCAGCTATGTGTTACATCAAAACATTTCATGGGGTCTTTAAGAAATTAATTCTATTTTCTTTTTCTCTGGTAAAGTGAAAGGAAACACTGAACCTTGAGAAAATGCTGTTCGTCCTCCTTTGAAGGTAAAGCTAAATTTTGTATGACCTTTTTTTTTTTTTCATATGAGTAGCTTTTTCTGCAGCTCTGTTATGTCTGAAATATAGTTTAAAACCTTGATTCATGTGCTGCCCAGTGTTATTTTAGCATTGTGTGATATATATTTATGAATAATATGAATTGTTTCAGCTTTATTTCAAAGGATCTAATTTTTTTAAAAAGCTCCCCCATGAGTTGCAATCATTAGCTTAAGTTAGCATGGCTAGCTAGTTTGACACCACATGTTAGTTTGTAATTAATGATAAATGTATATTTCCCATAAGTAAAAGTGTTTCTTTGGTTATTTTTACAGGAACTTTGGTAACAACAAGTTCAGAACTGAAAATAAAGTGACTATCCTCTTTTTTTAAACTATAAAACACACTGATATCTTAATTAACTTAGCCTGAACGCACAAACAGTTGTTTAGAGCTTCCCCTGCCACAACAACGGATGTACAGGCCGAATAACAGACTTAAGAATGCACAGATTCTCTCGCTCTCTTGTGTGTGTCTGTTTTTAATGATGGCTTCAGTCTCTTTTGTAATTAGATTAAAAACAACACGTTATCTTAATGAGACTACAGAATTAAGAAGCTTAATAATATCAGACTTCGGTGCCCTGCTCCACTGATTATATCGTTAATTAAACTGCGTTTTAACGAGCTGAATGGATTAACAATTAATGCTATAACCAGATTTCACTGCATGACTGGAAACAAAATAATATTATACATTAATGGAAGTGTTACATTATGTGAATACTAATGAGTCTGCGGCTCTGAAGTTCACTCTTATTTTACACTTAATATGTGGTTTTTCTCCCTTACAATCAACTACTGTGGTGGTACCATGGTATCAGATTTAATTAAAAGGTAATGATGGTACTGGCATGGATTTCTTTTTCTTTTTTTTAAATGTACCCATTGTTTTTTATTATTATAATTTTTTTTTTTTTTACTCATGCACTATTCAACTATAACCGGGAATGTTCTCAGGGTTAGGGTTATTCTGGCAAAGTTATGAACAAACATTATTCCAGCAATGTTAACAGAATGTCTGTTTAAATTTAGTCTCAGTCTCAGACGGACCGTTGGCTGAACGTCTCATGCATATCACACACTTATCTGGAAACACTTCAGGACTTTCGAAGTCGTTATCTGGTTGGTTGAATTCTACAGGTTGTCCAGGAGACGCGCAAGTCGCGTTCTTTAACGGTCTGCCGGGAAACAAATGCCGTGACGCCAAACCCCCTTGTAAGAAGAAGAACACTGTCATGTTTACTCTCACAATGGGCGCTAACCAGGATCAACTATGTGGAGTTCACGGCTCCATTGTTGCGGTAAACTTGTATAATGTTCTTGAATTAATAATTAGATGCATGCTAGTCTGTTATCGTAGAGACGAATTTACATTTTCATGCCCCTGAACGTGACCCGGAATAAAACGAACTGTGATTGGTTGCGTTACATGTCAGTCAAACATCCTCTTGGCCAATGAAAGCTGCGATCTGTCTGATCAGCCATCTGTCTGAAGGTCTGACTACGTGACACTAGTTTAAAGTTAGCTGTGTCTGAAACCGCTCCCTCTCCACTATATAGTGCACTATATCGGGTGTCGGACATTTTGTAGTGCTGTCCGAATTCTGAGTGAACGACTTCATTCGTTCTCTACTACATTCGTTCACTACTTTTACCCACAATGCTCTCTGATTTTGAGTGTACATTCGATGGACACTCGTTAAAGCGCCGTTACCCAAAATCCAACGCGATAAGACGATCGAGCGCGAAAGAAAAATAAATATGGCGGACGGCAATACGGGAAGCGGCAACTTCTACAAATGTAAGTGTCATTTTTTATTAATTAGAACATCTTTGTTAAGATATTTTGAAGCGAAATGATACAGATTCATATCATAATATATATACTTATTATCATATGATAATTTGGTCGATTTTTCTCATATGTTAGTGAACTGTTGTACACTGTCGTTTATATTGTATTTATTTACTATTATATTTTTATAAACAAATGTGACAGTGTAGTGTTTTTGTTCTGTTATTTTAAAATATAAATTTACTAAATAGCATGACACAGGTGTTTTTATTCTCTCTTTATTCTTAATAGACATGACAAACAAACAGTAAAATACAATTCATTAAGCTAAACAGGACATATTACAGATGGCTATAGGAAATGTTAATGATGAAATTGCCTGCGCTGTCTGGCGCATGCTATTCACGTCAGCGTCCGAATTCGCTCACTCATTTTCGTTCACTCGTTGCTGATATAGTGCGCTCAACTGCCATGCACTATATAGGGGTTAGTGAACGAGTGAACGAGTGGGCGGTTTCGGACACAGCTCTGGTCTTTAAGTGGCTACGTATTTGAACTGAAACCTTGCTATTAACGACTCCTGTGGCCGTTAAGTGAACTGCAGCCAGCAACCTGCTCGTGCTCGCACTCGTTCACACGTAACGTACCAGAGTCAGAGACTGAATGTAATTCAAGCCCCTGATATACGTACCGTGAAGTTCTTTTTCATTTTTTGCTTGGACGTAAAAAGAAGTTGGAAACACCATTGGAGCGATATAGTGTTAATGTCCATCCCGACGGTGTCCACGCTGACATTTAGATGAATGTGTGCTACGCGCTTTCCTCTAATTAACAAAATAAACACAAAAATAACAGTAGTTAAGAAAGCATCTGGGGGGTATTCCAGAAAGCAAGGTTAACTTGCCGGCACATATACCCTGAACTCTCGGTTGATTAACCCAAACCTTACTTACTCGAGGTATGCTGGTTCCAAAAACGCATCAGGGAGTAAGTTCAGCCAACCCAGAGTAAGTTCCCGGTTAACACACAAGACATTCTCAACCGAGGGACGAGTCGATGATTCACCATGGGATCAGACGCTGAGAAAAAGCGTGCTACTTACTCCTTCTTTTGTTTAATGGCGGTTTACATAACCTACTTAGTGCACATCGCCACCTATTTGGTGGTTGTGTAATCATTTTTTCAGTCTTTTTATAGAATAAGTAATCTTTATTCCCTGAGAATAAGAATGTTTGATGCTAAATATTTAATAAGATATCACACATCTATTATGTATTTTATTATAGAAATTATAGAATAGAAAACGTCATGTCATAAAAAGGAAAAAAGCAGATCAATGTGTGAGATTAAAATAAAAACATATTATATTACATATAAATTGAATAAATGTTTAAACATAATAGTGCTTAATAATATATACACTATTATACATATACAGTAACTATGTAACAAATTTAGTTACATTAATATAACTATATTAATTAAAATAACACTCATCTGAATATCTCTTAAGCAAACTAACCCTGGAGCATGAGTTGTTCCGGAGCAGGTTATGTTCAGCGAGTAAGTTATGGCTACTTACATGAAAGTTACCTTCGTTTTTGGAACTGAAAGTTGAGGTTATCGGTGTCAGACACAGACAGGGAGAGATGGTAAGTATGAAGTCTTTATTTCCAGACAACAAGAGTCACAGGCTGAGATAGGTAAGTGCAAACAGCCTCTTAGGATAAATGGTGACTTAACCGTGAAGGTAACTTGTAGTTTTCTGTGTTGCAGGTGATCGGTGAACAGATGCTGAATTGGAATCCACTTGGCAGAGGAGATGACGGACGGACAAAAGAACACTCACTGGATCAGACAGGTAACGGGCAGAGAGCAGGTAAATACCACGAGGTGAGTCTGTAGAGTCGTGAATTGACGAGACCAGACTGAACTGGCTGTGAGGTGTGTATTTATGGTGAGTGTCAGTGATGAGGAACAGGTGCAGGTGCTTAGAATTCAGGTGACGGTGATCGAGTGGGCGGAACTGACAGTGATGACATGGTGGTGTTGGTGACTGACTCTGTGACAATCGGCTTACTTACTCTGAAACATACCTGGGTATGTCACATAACCTGCTCTCTGGAATTACCCCCCTGATCGCAGCGATTTGGACATGAATGCACAAGCTCTGCTTTTCACCAGAGTCATGTCGACAGATGAGGAAATTAAAATTACACTGTTATGATAGTTTGATTATAATGTGTATTTGAGACTATAGTTTAAATGAATCCCTTTTCTTTTCATGACACATAGAACGGAAGAGGTGCATGTCTGAATGTCACATCCTTTTGATTTTCCTGGCAAAAATGTCCTGAGTCCTTCACATAAAAATCAGTCAGCATGCTTTCATAGAGAACTGGGAAAGTGTCTTTTTATACATACATATATATATATATATATATATATATATATATATATATATATATATATATTACAAGATGAACACATTGGCAATAAAAAAAGTGATTATTAAAGAGAATTTAAAAATTTTCATGTATTAATGTTTTTTTTTTCCTGAAACAGGCCTACTTTTTGGCCTACTTGTTTCACAATGCTCAGAGAACATTTAAAAGTAACATTACCACAATGTTTGCATTATGGTGAAATGGAAAGTGTCCCTAATGCTTGCCTCATTTAGTATACACGGTTCTATGAATATGTAAATTAGCCCCACCTCCACTCATTCACACAAGCTCAGAGATCCACTCGTTGATGATCACACGTTGACGTGATTGGTTACAAGGTAGTTTGTGACGTCAGAAACACCAGCGATTTCCAACCGCGTTTCTGAGAATGTCTTTGGTTTACTGTAGCTTTTAAAGAGAAAATATTCACCAATGGTGTTGACATGAATTTACACATGGTTTGTCTTAAACCACATTAAAAGACCACACAGACATATAAACAACATTAAAATTTACTTTTTGTATATTCCTTCTTGTAAGTCTACTTTATATAGTGCACTACATACAATAGTATGTAAAAAAAAAAAGTATTGTGTAATCATGATATTGTTATTTAAGGTATAGTTGTGTTTGTTTTGCAGAGTTTCATGTGTGGTGAGGAGCTTAGGGGGGACAGAAGCACAAAGTCAGCATTTATCAGTTTTATTACAACACACTAACACTATTTTCTCACACTCTTACAGAGAACATACTTTACCAGAGTCTTTCTCTCTCTCAAACACACACACATTTTTAAGGGTAGTACCCAAGGGAGGTTGTTACCTGCGCTGCACATCCATCTCTTGGACAATTAGCATAAAACACGGCACACACACATATAATATCACTCTCTCCCTCACTCTAATGCACACAGATTTGACCTCTGTACATTAATAAGCAGGTATGTATATGTGAAACTTTATACCTGAAATTCACAGTAATTACTAAAGTAAACTGCAAATATCACAGCCAGCTAACAGAGATATCAATTATTTCCTTTTATCACTGTCTTTCTCCATTTCTGGTTTCTTTTGTTTTTGAGACCATCACCAGACTTCAGTTTGAAATTAAATGTATCAATAGTTAGATTATATTCTGTGCAGATTGAAATTCTTTTTTCGTTTCTCTTAGAGCATCAAACAAGACAGATATTTTTTATAATAACTGGGTTTCTGGATTTTGCACAATGAAAGTCAAGCTGCATGCTAACTGCTCATTCAACATGCGCTCTACACCTTTAATGTGATGCACACACATACTTCACACTCTTTGCGTGCTAATCTCACTGTAAATTTCATCACGGGAGATTTTGCTTGTTTTTTTTTTTTTTTCTATGTTTGACAGTTTACGTATCTTTGAATGCTTTCTATAAACTGTTTATATACTGTATGTGCAGCAGGAAAAGAGGTGGGATTCTCCAGTGAGTCTTGGTTCTTCCTAATGTTATTCTTAGAGTTTTTGTTGTTGTTATTTTGCCATCTCCATGTTTGTTATGCATACTGAAGAGATTGTAAGGCACTATTATTTATAAAGCCGCTCTGTGAAAAGCACTATACAAAAATTTAACGCTCCATAAATGTAAAGATCTTCTAGTGCACTACAAAATATTAAGATCTTATCACTATTCTATAGCCTAAATAACCACTAGATCACTACTATAAAGAACTGCTATAGCGTGCTACATATAACTGTAAAGATCTTCTAGTGCACGACAAAATATAAAAATATGCTATATCACTATAATTGCTAGTGCACTGCATAACTATAAAGAATTGCTAGATTGCTATACTATAAAGAGCGCTACTTAGGCTTAACTGTAAAGATCTGCTAGTGCACTACATAACTATAAAAAAAACACTAGATCACTATACTATAAAGAACTGCTTGTGCGCTACTTAACTGTAAAGATCTGTTACACCACTATACTATAAAGAACTGCTAGTGTGTACTACATATCTGTAAAGATCTGTTACACCACTATACTATAAAGAACTGCTAGTGTGTACTACATATCTGTAGAGATCTGTTACACCACTATGCTATAAAGAACAGCTAGTGTACTACATTTCTGTAAAGATCTGTTACACCACTATACTATAAAGAACTGCTAGTGTGTACTACATATCTGTAGAGATCTGTTACACCACTATACTATAAAGAACTGCTAGTGTGTACTACATATCTGTAAAGATCTGTTACACCACTATACTATAAAGAACTGCTAGTGTGTACTACATATCTGTAAAGATCTGTTACACCACTGTACTATAAAGAACTGCTAGTGTGTACTACATATCTGTAGAGATCTGTTACACCACTATACTATAAAGAACTGCTAGTGTGTACTACATATCTGTAGAGATCTGTTACACCACTATACTATAAAGAACTGCTAGTGTGTACTACATATCTGTAAAGATCTGTTACACCACTATACTATAAAGAACTGCTAGTGTGTACTACATATCTGTAAAGATCTGTTACACCACTATACTATAAAGAACTGCTAGTGTGTACTACATATCTGTAAAGATCTGTTACACCACTGTACTATAAAGAACTGCTAGTGTACTACATATCTGTAGAGATCTGTTACACCACTATACTATAAAGAACTGCTAGTGTGTACTACATATCTGTAAAGATCTGTTACACCACTGTACTATAAAGAATTGCTAGTGTGTACTACATATCTGTAGAGATCTGTTACACCACTATACTATAAAGAACTGCTAGTGTGTACTACATATCTGTAAAGATCTGTTACACCACTGTACTATAAAGAACTGCTAGTGTGTACTACATATCTGTAGAGATCTGTTACACCACTATGCTATAAAGAACTGCTAGTGTACTACATATCTGTAGAGATCTGTTACACCACTATGCTATAAAGAACTGCTAGTGTGTACTAAATATCTGTAAAGATCTGTTACACCACTATACTATAAAGAACTGCTAGTGTGTACTACATATCTGTAGAGATCTGTTACACCACTATACTATAAAGAACTGCTAGTGTACTACATATCTGTAGAGATCTGTTACACCACTATGCTATAAAGAACTGCTAGTGTGTACTAAATATCTGTAAAGATCTGTTACACCACTATACTATAAAGAACTGCTAGTGTGTACTACATATCTGTAGAGATCTGTTACACCACTATACTATAAAGAACTGCTAGTGTGTACTACATATCTGTAAAGATCTGTTACACCACTGTACTATAAAGAACTGCTAGTGTGTACTACATATCTGTAGAGATCTGTTACACCACTATACTATAAAGAACTGCTAGTGTGTACTACATATCTGTAAAGATCTGTTACACCACTGTACTATAAAGAACTGCTAGTGTGTACTACATATCTGTAGAGATCTGTTACACCACTATACTATAAAGAACTGCTAGTGTACTACATTTCTGTAAAGATCTGTTACACCACTATACTATAAAGAACTGCTAGTGTGTACTACATATCTGTAGAGATCTGTTACACCACTATACTATAAAGAACTGCTAGTGTGTACTACATATCTGTAAAGATCTGTTACACCACTGTACTATAAAGAACTGCTAGTGTGTACTACATATCTGTAGAGATCTGTTACACCACTATACTATAAAGAACTGCTAGTGTGTACTACAAATCTGTAAAGATCTGTTACACCACTGTACTATAAAGAACTGCTAGTGTGTACTACATATCTGTAGAGATCTGTTACACCACTATACTATAAAGAACTGCTAGTGTACTACATATCTGTAGAGATCTGTTACACCACTATGCTATAAAGAACTGCTAGTGTGTACTAAATATCTGTAAAGATCTGTTACACCACTATGCTATAAAGAACTGCTAGTGTACTACATTTCTGTAAAGATCTGTTACACCACTATACTATAAAGAACTGCTAGTGTGTACTACATATCTGTAGAGATCTGTTACACCACTATACTATAAAGAACTGCTAGTGTGTACTACATATCTGTAAAGATCTGTTACACCACTGTACTATAAAGAACTGCTAGTGTGTACTACATATCTGTAGAGATCTGTTACACCACTATGCTATAAAGAACTGCTAGTGTACTACATTTCTGTAAAGATCTGTTACACCACTATACTATAAAGAACTGCTAGTGTGTACTACATATCTGTAGAGATCTGTTACACCACTATACTATAAAGAACTGCTAGTGTGTACTACATATCTTTAAAGATCTGTTACACCACTATGCTATAAAGAACTGCTAGTGTACTACATTTCTGTAAAGATCTGTTACACCACTATACTATAAAGAACTGCTAGTGTGTACTACATTTCTGTAAAGATCTGTTACACCACTATACTATAAAGAACTGCTAGTGTACTACATATCTGTAGAGATCTGTTACACCACTATACTATAAAGAACTGCTAGTGTGTACTACATATCTGTAGAGATCTGTTACACCACTATACTATAAAGAACTGCTAGTGTGTACTACATATCTGTAAAGATCTGTTACACCACTGTACTATAAAGAACTGCTAGTGTGTACTACATATCTGTAGAGATCTGTTACACCACTATACTATAAAGAACTGCTAGTGTGTACTACATATCTGTAAAGATCTGTTACACCACTATGCTATAAAGAACTGCTAGTGTACTACATTTCTGTAAAGATCTGTTACACCACTATACTATAAAGAACTGCTAGTGTGTACTACATATCTGTAGAGATCTGTTACACCACTATACTATAAAGAACTGCTAGTGTGTACTACATATCTTTAAAGATCTGTTACACCACTATGCTATAAAGAACTGCTAGTGTACTACATTTCTGTAAAGATCTGTTACACCACTATACTATAAAGAACTGCTAGTGTGTACTACATTTCTGTAAAGATCTGTTACACCACTATACTATAAAGAACTGCTAGTGTGTACTACATATCTGTAGAGATCTGTTACACCACTGTACTATAAAGAACTGCTAGTGTACTACATATCTGTAGAGATCTGTTACACCACTGTACTATAAAGAACTGCTAGTGTGTACTACATATCTGTAGAGATCTGTTACACCACTATACTATAAAGAACTGCTAGTGTGTACTACATTTCTGTAAAGATCTGTTACACCACTATACTATAAAGAACTGCTAGTGTGTACTACATATCTGTAGAGATCTGTTACACCACTGTACTATAAAGAACTGCTAGTGTGTACTACATATCTGTAGAGATCTGTTACACCACTATACTATAAAGAACTGCTAGTGTGTACTACATTTCTGTAAAGATCTGTTACACCACTATACTATAAAGAACTGCTAGTGTGTACTACATTTCTGTAAAGATCTGTTACACCACTATACTATAAAGAACTGCTAGTGTGTACTACATATCTTACACAGATACACATGGGAGCGTTCGAAAGCAGGTGGACTGGGTGTAGCCAATCACAGACATATCCAATGAGTGCATCAACACAATGACCAATCAGACGTGTTTTCGCATCAGGTACTTTTGACAACTCTAGAACCTACACTATACTATAAAGAGCTGCTAGTGTACTACATAACTGTAAAGAACTGCTAGCGCACTACTACAATTAACTATTATGCTGCTAATGTGAAGAACTTCTTCAGAGATCTACATGTTTTGAGTCAGACTCATATTAGCAGCTTAAAGGATTCGATGAAAAGTGAGTGGGTAAGTCCACTAGGTTTAATTATAATAACATTCCAGTGTTAAGTAAAAGAATTAAAGACAAAAAGTACAATAAATGGTGAATTATTACCAGATCGTTGAGGATTTAATGAACACTATGAATACATTAAGATGAATTAATAATGATTAGAAGCCTGTTAGTGTAAAGGTTTATTTTTAGAACGGTTGCTGTGTGGGTTTGAGGTACGCTGTTCCGTGGCGGGTGGGGGTGGGCTGGTGTTTTGGGGGTGGGGGTGGGGGGTATGTCAGGACATTGCATCAAGGCAGTGTCCTCAGAGAAAAGACAGTATTCCCACAGGTTCCTCCCTCTTTCTGTCTCTCTGTGTTTCTCTCTTTTCGCCTCTCTCCAGAGAACATGACCATGCTAATGAGCCTTTTGTTCGCTGAAACCATGACATGCTGAGAGAAGCTCCCTCTCTCATTCACTCTCACACTGATGTACTCATACATACACATTGCATGTTGACTTGGACTTTACTTAGTATTTATTAGGTCAGTGTGACTTGTCGCAGCATACCACAATAAATTAAGAAATCACTGGTAACAATCATGGCAACAAAGGAGAAGGAAATGAAATCATTAAGATTATCAGAGCATCATATTAGCTTTCATTTAGTATATTTCCACAATTCTTTGAATTGCTCATTTTAACCCTCTGATGTAGATTTCATGTGGACACTGGAGACTTTCAAATGTTGTGGGTGCAGCTAATCAATTCTTCAAGGATGAATAACGTTATTAATTATGAGATTTGTGATTGGTGGAACTGTTGAATCCCCTGTTCAAATCTATGGCTGTAACCGCATGATGAATTCAAACAGTTCTGGAGATTTGTGAAAATCCTCCATTAGCATGCGAGCACAAACCCTATGAGTTTCTTCAGACGTGATGCAATATCCAGCATATCTAGGACTGTTTGTGCAATATATTGTCTTCAGGTTAGTGAGTCATTGTTTAACGAGGACAGATGAAATTCGACTCCGTGATAATCTGTTTATGTGGAGATTTGGTATCCTGGGAGAGAAGAACTCTTTGACAGCCTCTCCAGTGATGGGTTTAGCAACCATTACATTGTTTTTTAAATTATTAACAAGCGTCATTTGCACTTTTGCTCACACTAGGGGTTGTTATTTGATCAAACCTTTAATTCAAAGAATTAATCTTTGAGGCATAACTAGTCCCACACTGTTTGAGCACTTTAGCATTGTGATGTTTAATATATGGCAAAGCACTCCACAAATGCTGTTATTCTTTCACTCCCTCGCTCATTCATTCATTATATTCATTCATTTATTCATGTTATTCACTCACTCTCTCACTCATTCTCTTATTCAGTTCACTTGCTCACATTCACTTACTCATTCATTTCTTCAATTAATTCATTTATTCATTCATTCAGTTCACTCACTCACTTATTCATTCATTCAGTTCACTCGCTCACTTATTCATTCATTCAGTTCACTCGCTCATTCATTCATTCATTCAAAAGTATGATGCCTTAATTCTAAAATCATGCTAAATATATTTTTAACAGTGCAGCTTAAGTAAATATATTTGTCATATATTGAAATAAATTGTAAATATGCTGTTTAAATCTTAATAGTAAGGTTTAAAAAGACTGAAGAGTGTATTAAGTGTAGTTAATGGGGAAGAAAATTGCCTTTTTTAAATAAATTTTGGATAATATAAATATATATGGCCATATGTGTATATATGTGTGTGTATATATATGTATAAATAAATATATAATATGTGTGTGTGTGTGTGTGTGTGTTTGTGTGTATATATATATATATATATATATATATATATATGTATATGTATGTGTGTGTGTGTTATTTACATAGATATTTCTGTATATTTTGGCTTTCAGAAAGTGTTTAGTGTTTTATCTAAAAAAGATAAGCAAAACGGAACAACGCCCATTAAAGAATCACTCACTCTCTCAGTATCTGCATCTGTATCTACAGCAGCAGATGTTTGGAGAGTAGAGGCTGTTTTCTCAGGGCACAGAGTGGAACCCTGAGGTTTCCGTGGTTACATTGGCTTTTGCTTGAATTGGCTTCTAAGATAGGATGGATGAATGGATGGACGTGTTTGGTTGTTTACCGAGACTTTGTTTGTGGGAGCTGATGAATGCAAAGACAATATGTGATAAGATGGTAAAAATGTGTAAATAATAGCTGTGGTGCCGTAGGCTTGTGTAGATGTCACCTGTGTATGTGTTTGTTCAGAAACAAATCCTTCAGCTAAAAACCCTTGATGTATAAAAGCCTTTAATGAAAGTCTTCTCAAGCATTCTCCCATGTATGCGGTGAACAAAAAATCCCAGCATGCTCTGCTTATTTCATGCTGTTCCAGCATTGTTTGTGTGTGTGTATATGTGAGTGTAAAACACAAAAATAAGAAGAAAGAAGGGAAATGTGTATGTGTAAAATCCCTCATGTTTCTTTTTCAGACAATTTGAGTACATTAGCATTCGTATCTGCATTGACATCTGTCACATAGATCGTAGAAAACTACATATAGAGATCCCTGTGCGTTTATCTTGGCTTTATCGAATGAACTCATTTTTCGTTTTCTTTTTTTTTTCTGAGGAAGAGCATTTAGAATCATCCAGATATGAATCCAGATTTCCAGATCATGCACATCTGTCAGGTGACACGTGTTCTTGATGTGACATTTAAATGACATTTGAGTAGATTTCTGTGTGGAATGAGGTGATATTACAGCAGTAAAGTGGAGATAAAACTGATGAAAGAGCTGTGGGATATGGTCACTCCACGTGATTCATATCCTCTGAGAATATTGATGATATTCTCTCATGACATTTTAGATTTCTGAAAAAGAAACTAGACTGTTTTTCATCGACTTGTCATTTTATATTTTATATATTACTTTTTTTCTTTGTTTTTTTCAATGCTTGCTATTGTTGTTTAATCTCATAATTGTGTGTTTTCAAGGAATGTTTGTCTTCATGAGTAAGAGATATGAGAATGTCTCAATTTCAAGGTTTTTAACATCACATGATGATTTTGTTAAGCAGTAATGTTCCATTGTGTTTGCTTTGGAATAACAACCCTTGTCAGATGAAGTCTGAACATTGCTTCGATGTTCCCTAGTTTTCACAGTGCTGTGGGACTTTTTAGGGAGCCAAAGTTTCAGTGCACTGGTAGGATTTTGCGATTGAACCAGTAAGGCCTGTAAGACCTTCGTTCATCTTCAGAACACAAATTAAGATATTCTTGATGAAATCCGATGGCTCAGTGAGGCCTCTATTGCCAGTAAGGTAATTAACACTTTCAGATGCCCAGAGAGGTACTAAAACATATTTAAAACAGTTCATGCCGGTACAGTGGTTCAATCTTAAAATTATAAAGACTTTTACAAAATAAAGACTTTGCATCAATATCTAGTGATGGCCAATTTCAAAACACTGCTTCGAAGCTTTATGAATCTTTTGTTTCGAATCAGTGGTTCGGAGAACCAAACTCACGTGATTTCAGTAAACGAGGCTTCATTACATCAAGTGATTCGCAGTTTCAATACTTCACATGACTTGGCAGTTTGATGTGCGAACCGAACCACTGATTCCAAACAAAAGATTTGAAAAGCTTCGAAGCAGTGTTTTGAAATCCACCATCACTAGATATGGTTGAAAAGTCATTATTTTGGGGTTTTTTAGTGCACAAAAAGTATTCTCGTCGCTTTATAACATTAAGGTTGAACCACTGTTTGACAAGCAGTGCGGGTGAGAGCCGTGGGGGAACGACGCGAGTGATAATGGGCATCAGTTGCGTGCTGCAACGGTCTCGTATCTCTCACTGTCATCGCTTGTCACACATTGTACTCTCATGAACTGTTTTAAATATGTTTTAGTACCTCTTTCTGCATCTGAAAGTGTTATTAACCTTGCTGTCAATAGAGGCCTCACTGAGCCATCGGATTTGATCAAAAATATCTTAATTTGTGTTCTGAATTTGAACAAAGGTCTTACGGGTGTAGAACGACATGAGGGTGAGTAATAA
Organism: Opsariichthys bidens; assembly: GCA_037194245.1. Taxonomy (NCBI): domain Eukaryota; kingdom Metazoa; phylum Chordata; class Actinopteri; order Cypriniformes; family Xenocyprididae; genus Opsariichthys; species Opsariichthys bidens. The sequence continues at coordinate 6,537,436 of CM074303.1, forward strand.
AAGACAGAATTTTCATTTTTGGGTGAACTAACCCTTTATTATGTGCTTTACAAGTACTATTAAACAGTCAATATCCTAGTAATATGCATACTAATAAGAAACTGGTTAATAGTGAGAATTGGACTCTAAACAAAAGTGTTAACATAATATGAACTATCAAGGTCTTTTAGAAATGTTTTGATCATGTTGGTAATTTCAAGACCTTCAAAATTCCATGTATCAAATATAATTAAATGAGTCAGGAGATTGAAGCTTTCATGATCCCAGAGCAGTTTGAGCCACAGAAACAAGCTAGATTTGGCATCTGGAATATGTTTTTTTTTTTTTTAAGGCACAAAGAGTGACTCGCATAAGCTGGAAACAACAGAAGGCAGTGCATGAATGAGAGTGTGAGGAAGAGGGGTAGAACAGGGGGTGACAGTAATTGACTCTCACCTGTTGATGCAGGGTCATAATTACAAACTTCAGTTGTCACCATGGAAACAAGCAGTGTTCCTATGGTGACATGGGGTGGTTTTCAGGGGCACAATATGATCCTATGTGTGTATGTGTTTGTGAGGCTTTTCTGCTGCTCTCACCGATCAGTAGAGTTTCAGTAAAGCATATCATGCACGCACTAAGCTCTTGCCGTTTTCACCCAATCCCTTCACAGCCGCCCAACAGCTCTGGTTCAGTCCACATCCAGACAGAACGACAGGAATCCTGATGGGGGAGACACATGATATCACATTTCTAAATACAAAATGACTGTGTTTCTCTTCAGGGACCGGTAAAGTATCTTTCCGTCTCAGCCATATATCAAAGTGTCTGTGTGCGTGCGTTTGATTGACTGGGTGTGTATGACTGTGTGTTCGCTGTGTGATATATGATGTAATTTCAGAAATTTCTCTACATGCACAACGGCCTGAAGCAACAGAGCGGCAACATGTCCAACCCCCTCCGCCCTAGTCTCCCTCTTTCTGCATGAAAGAATGATAAATAGCTTCATGAAACCAATGTGTAACACTCACTCATACACACACAGGGCTGCGTGGAAGGTCAAACTGTATGTAAATTATCTGGTTTTGGATTTTGGTCCCAGCAGATGTCGGCTCCGCTCTGTGATTCTGAGCGATAGCCAATCAGCTCTGTCCGCTGAGGAGACTTCCTGTGGCGGTGGAGGGCTTTCTTGTTTAATGACAGAGTAGGAAAGAATAACAGGGCTGCCTCTAAGCATGTATGAGTGATTGGGGAGGGGATATAAAAATGGAAAAGGAATGAGAAAGCAGGATAGACAGAGAGGTATGAAAAAGTATATGAATTCCTGATTTCGTTCGAAATGTTTTGCAGGTTATGTGAATTAATCTCCCTGTGAAAAGTGGATGAAATGTGCATTAGTTACTTTAAGGAGCCATTTCTAGCTGACCCGACCTTTACTTTCATTGGTGATACTGTTTTTGTTTTTGTTTTTTTGTGAGCCAAACTCCTTTGACCCTAAATATTTACTTGAAGGATCCTCTGAGGTTTTATAGAGGTGGTTAATTATGATTTCACTTTTTTAAGTTTAGTTAGCGTGTAATGCTGCTGTTAGAGCATAAATAACATCTGCAAAGTTACGATGCTCACAGTACAATGCAAAGTGAGATATTTTCTGTTAAAGAATTCGCTGTTTAAAGACTACAACGATCGGCTGGTAGGGACTAAAATCACATCACTGATACTAAAATTGACATAAACCCTGCTCCTGAAAACACACAACGAAGGGTTGTGGGCTGCTTAGAGAAGAGGAAGAGTTGTTGTAGTAGAGTGTTGAATGCCGTCATTTTTCGCCGGACTGCTTCTCAAACGAGAGTCAATTCAACGCTGGATTTGCACAAAAGATTAACATGACGGCACATGCTAGTCAATGAGTTGAACTCCACAGCAACTACATAAATTTATCCACTAATTGTTCAGAAATGACCAGTTTCATTCTATAACTTCTTCCTGAGTCAGTGTCTGACTCCGGTTTGAACAGTGTAAGGCTGAACACAGTTACAATCGTCATTTTGGCTGCGTGAGGTTCTCCAGCTTTGTTGTTGAGCAACCAGCATTGGATTTGCCCCTCTTCTGGAAAGCAGCATTTAATGGGACACACAAAAACAACGTGTTTTTGTCACACCAAAATAGGGGCAATTTTGACAAGCTATAATAAATGATCTGTGGGGTATTTTGAGCTGAAACTTCACAGGCACATTCTGGGGACACCAGAGACATCATGTCAAAGGGGCATTATAGGTCCCCTAGGTCCAACATATTTGCATGTTCACTTATCTCTGATGTTGGTTAATGGTCACACAACTTAAAGCAATAACATATTTAATCTTTTTTGTGTTTTTATTTACATTTTTACTATTGAATAATTTTTTATGGAAATCCCTGGTTTCACTCAATATTGTCAGGTTGATTTGATCTTATTAAATATTATATTTGATTTTTTTTTTTAAACAAAAACAGTTCATTCAGATGTTACCACATGAGGTAATGTGACAAAACATTTGTACAGTGCAAGCTGGATCATATTTCTGCCCAAAATCAAAAGAAAGAAATAATGAGAACAAATAAAGCCTATTTTTGGTACCTTTTTTTTTTTTTTTTTTGCGTTGTAACATTATTTTCAGGAAAGTTATTTTGGTTTGCATCAGTTTTATGCATAAATACTGATATATTGTTTAAATATTTTAACAGTGTTTAAATCTAGTGTTCTCTTTAATCTATGCTGATTTACATAAAAAATATTTTGTTTTACAGAAAATGAGAATCACCATTGAGATTAATGAGACTCTATTATCATAAAATGTCACAGGGCTAAATAAATAAAAAGGTTTCTTTCATTATGCAAAATATAATTTCTTTTCTTCTTTTATATGAGGTGAAATCTGACCTGGATGTGTTTTCATCAGATTCAGCCGTGCATGAAAAAACTATCAGGATATTAAACTGTGCTTTTGTTTTTTCTGCTCTACGTGACTTTAAAATATCAGGTTTGGCAGGAGCTCATATCTGGGCAGACTAACTCTAAATCTCTGTCTCTCTCTGTCTTTCATTCTGTCTTTCTCACTCAGGGTAGCAGACATCTCTGCGTACAGGGGCCTGAGGCGCTGTTGAGTGTGGCATCACAAAACAGGCTGGAGGAGAGAGAGAGAGACCGAGAGTGAGTGTTTGTGAGCAGATTAACACACTGCGTGTTTGGGGATTTCAGCTGCTCTGCTTAACACACACACACTCGGTGTCTGATTGAAAAGCCCATCGGAAGCATACGGACAGAGTCAGAGTGCACTGTAAGCTGCAGATTCATGTCAACAGTCTTTAGCCTTATTCTAAATCTTTACAGCTGCTGGAACTTGTCCTGGAAAAATGTAACAATATTTGTGTGCTTGTGTGTGTATGTGTGTGTGTGTGTGTGTGTGTGTGTGTGTGTGTGTGTGTGTGTGTGTGTGTGTTTGTTTGTGTGTGTGTGTGTGTGTGTGATGACTCTTTATCTTCTTGTCAAAAAACGTGTCTGAATCAATGAGCAGTTATGCTGTTATCTGAGCAGCTCAGTGTTATCAGTAGACATTCATCACCACGACACATGCACAGCATGCATGAGAATGTGTACATGTAAAATAGAAGCACATGTGCTTGAATTCTTGCCGCTTTTCCTTAGATACACTCTTAAAAATAAAGTTTTTTGTTTGGCATCTGTGGTTCCATGAAGAACCTTTATCGTCCAAGGAATCCAAGATTCTTTTAAGAATTTGCCACTGAAAGATTTAGGGGTAAACTGACATGGTTCTTCTGTGGCATTGCGTGTATATGTGTGCATTCGAAAATCACAAAAAAATGTTAAAATTCTGTCTTAATTTATTCACTCTAAACCTGTAAGGACTTACTTTTAATTGCAGATTTTGAAGATTTTTCAACTGTCTTTGTCCATACAGGGAAAGTCAATAAGGTCATCTTTGAATTTCAATGCATGGACAAAAAAACAAGAACAACAAAAAACATTTAAAAAAAAAAAAATTATTTTGTATTCAAACAGAAGAAAGACATTCATACAGGTTTGGGATGACATAAGGAAGAGTAAATGATCATTTATGAATTTGCTTATCATTCAGTGCCATGATATATTTTAAATGGCGGTGTTATTTTCTTCCACTATCATGAATGAACTCTGGTTCTCCATTATACAAATACATGAATTTAAGAGTTTTGCACCTTGACTTCAGTGGCAGGCCTTTATCAACTGATCTTAAGAGTTATCTAAAGAGAATTATTTGATTAATTATCGCATAGGGCTTATAACCATCAGTGTCTGCTACGGGATAATGAGCAAAAAAAAAAAAAACGTCATCATTTTCTTACCCTCATGTTATTACAAACCCATATGAGTTTCCTTTGAGGAACACAAAAGCAGATGTTTGGCAAAACTTCACAACTGATTATGCAAGTTGCATGGTGATCTGTTAATCACACAATTTATCATATGATGTTAGATGACTTGGAATATGACACACACTGTAAAAAATTTGGAGTAGGATTTACTTGAAAAAAGCTTGGAAATTTTTTTCACTCAGGAAAGGCTAGTAAATTTACATAAATTGTCAAGTAAAAGCTAAAATATAATTATTCGTAGCTTTAATTAGACAATTTTAAGTTAAGTTTACTTGGAAATTCCCAGTAAATTTTATCAACTCTTTGTTTGTAAATTTTACTTAAGTAATGCTTATAAATATATTATGATTTATTGCATTTCTTTTACATAAGAGTCCAGGTTATTTTATTTAGTTATCCTGAGTAAACTTTACTTCAAATATTATTTAAACATTACTTAATATAATTTGTGATGTACTACTGATGTTTTCTGTAAAAAAAAACTCTGACAGACATTTTCCTTGAATACATTTATTTAAAAAACAAAAGGGAATGATAAAACAAGTGGACACATTCATTAAGATTAACTGCTGTTGGCCAAAGACATGGCCAAAATGGTTCAAGATCTTTATCCTATCACAGATGTTTTTGTGTATATAACAGAGCACAACAATTTAACATGAAATGCTTAACTGTGATCTTACAACAGCTCTGGCTTACTGGTTTCTTTAGCTGCACTTATACATTACACTGCATTACAATGTTTCTGTCAAACAGTACAGTATTGTACAAACTTTGCTCTAATTTACATTAGCAAACCTTTTTAGAACATTCTCACTTGCTCACCCCCATGTTGTTCCACACCTTGAAACACAAATTATGATATTTTTGATGAAATCTGAGGGTATCTGATGTATCTGATGCACAGGCAGCAATATCATTGCACCTTTTGAGGTTAAAAACATGGTTAAAATAGTCAACGTGACTACAGTGGTTCAACCTTAATGTTATGAAGCAACAAGACATTTTGTGTGCAAAAACAAAAGAAAAATAACAACTTTATTCAACAATTTGAACTGTTGTCAATACGTAGTGAACTCAGTACAGGCTTCCATGTTTACGTCTGTACACCGACTCTGTTGGCTGAAACTGAAGACGAGAGCAGCACGATTCATGGGTGATCCTGACGCAGGAGCCACCAATAAAATGAGCTGGCGTTCGGACGTAAACAACAGTTCAAATTGTTGAATAAAGTTGTTATTTTTGTTTTGTTTTTGCACACAAAATGTCTCGTTGCTTCATAACATTAAGGTTGAACCACTGTAGTCACGTTGACTATTTTAACCATGTTTTTACTATTTTTCTAAACCTCAAAAGGTGCAATGGTGCTGCTACCTATGTGTGCTTCAGATTTCATCAAAAATATCTTAATTTGTGTTCTGAAGATGAAAGAAAGTCTTACGGGTATGGTACCACATGACGGTGAGGAATTAATGACAGAAATTTCCTTTTTGGGTGAACTAACCCTTTAAGTTCAGGGAGTAAATGAAGTCTATGAGCAGAAGCACATTTGTGAGATTTACATCCCAACAGCACCTTAGTTCCCTCGATGACGATGACATCAGCTATGTTGGCATCTTCCTCTCCTGCAGTGCTGCCTAGTCCAATGATCTTCATTACATATTGTGAGGCTATCTGTAATCATGTCTCAGCTGATATCCTGTCAAATACACAAATAAGTGCAAAGTGGTTACAATACTGTACAGTAAGTTGAATGTTCTCTTTAATTTTATGTGATGAGTGCACCACACAGAGATTTGGTCTCACCATCATTAAATCTGTTATTACATGAAGAAAGAAGGAAAAAAAATTAAGACGGACTAAACCCAGAAGAGCTGTGCTTGCAAAACACTTAAAAATCTACCTGCAAAGCTACAGTACTGTAAAAAGTTTTAGGTACTTGTGTAAAAATTTTGTAAAGTAGGGATGCCTATAAATGCTTTCATAAATTTATTTTCTTTTACCTTTTATTGACTAAATCAACATTTGGTGCGATCATCCTTTGCTCTTAAACTTAAAGCAGTTTTTGGCCGAGGCACACTTGATATTGTTTTTCAGGTAGCTTTGCATGTAAGCATTTAGCAGACATTGCCACAGTTTTTCTTGATTTAGGCCATCTCAGTTTTATCTCTTCATGTTATAATTGACAGACTCAATGATGGTGACCAGATCTTCTGTGGAGCACCAACTGTTGTCAGACTCCCTGTGCATACAAAAATCTCACAAGATCACAACAAATAATGGCAAAATGAATGTTTAGGAATGTAAACTGATATTTCATAACAAACTACAGCACAAAGATATAAAAATTAAAGAACATTTTTGTGGATGAAAATACTAATGTGCCTTAGACTTTTGAAGTACAGTACATATCCAAAGTCAAAATGAAATTTGAATTAATCTATTAATGTACCTGGTGGGCTTCAATGAACTCCTCAGATGATTCTCCCATATTACAGCATCTCGTTTATCTTCAACTTGCTGTTAAAAACAAAAGTAAATTGCAGCGAACATTAACAGTGTACACTTCCATCTACATACAATTGCATATCTATAAAGTCAGGAAGCAGCAGAATATCAGATGGGTAATAAATACATGTATCTGGCAGAGTGAACACTGCAGAGTTAATCAGTGTTGTATTGACTGTGAGAAGTATTGCCAACTTACCTAGCATGAGCTTGGAGAGTGCAATCTGTGGAACAAATGTTAGAAATGTTAATGTCAGACATAGACTTTTTTACTAAATTTAAATAAATATACTGATCTTATTGATTTGAAATTTGAACAGTTAATTTATTTTGGAACAACTAACTGCATTCAAGTAAGTATCAACAATTAAAGTTTGCAAGTATAGAATATCTGGTAGGGATAGTTCACCCAAAAATGAGAATTCTGTCATCATTTACTCCCCCTCAAGTTGTTCCAAACCCGCACAAATTTCTTTTTTCTGTTGAACACAAAAGAAGATAATTTGAAAAAAGTTGGTAACCAAACAGATGATGAACCCCATTGAGTATTTACTATGGAAGTCAATGGGGTCTATCAACTGTTTGGTTAACATTCTTCAAAATATCTTCTTTTGTATTCAGCAGAAGAAAGAAATTCATACGGGTTTGGAACTCGAGGGAGAGTAAATGATGACAGAATTCTCATTTTTGGGTGAACTGTCCCTTTAAGGCAGCCTGAACACATACACTAAAAATGCATCACTTTTGTATAGCTTCAATAGGGAGTATAATCTCTGTTTAACTTGATTAATATGCACCAAATGATTACCGATTTTATCGATAAAACAAACCAGTGAAGTTAATGTGGATTAATGGGGGATTATCGGTTTTCTCCGTCACTTTTAAAGTTAAAGGCCCACCGATCTCAGGGGTCGGGTATCATTACGAGTTCGTAAATATGACTTCCGAGGCCTTACATGTCCAATTCTAATTAGAAAACTTCTATTTATAATTCAAATAGCATGTGAGGGCACAATTATTTATTCACACAGACGAATAAACACACGCCCTTCGGTTCTGATGCCGTTTGTCGCGACGCGTCGCGCCGCTTTCGTCTGGCAAAGTTCATTTTCAAGTGTAGAATCTCCGTAGATTACATGTCAAATACAACTGTTTTCGACAGAGATGAGTTCGCTAATAGCGGATGTTTAAGCAAATCGGTTCTTTAGCAAACTCAACTCTGTCAACTATAACAGTTAACACGTTAACTTTTTAGCCACCAGGACTGCAGACAGCTTAATATCTCTAAACTTTTCTGCAAACGTAACTAAATAGACCAATAAACAAATATTTCATAACTTACCGTGTAAAAATCACATCAGGCTTCGAGAATTTTTTCCGTTGCTTTCCTCTGCCTCTGCGCGCCACTTCGGAACCAAAAGCGCATGCGCAATGATTGCCTGGCTTCATGGAGTAAGTTTTACTTGCGTTTGTCATTTTTTTGCATTAGTTCATTAGATGACAAAACACTAAGTAAACATTACTTGAGCTTTTCCATTTGAATGTACTTATATATTTAAGCACATTAAATTAAAACGAAATCTCAAGTAGCTTATTGAATTAAACGTGACATTTTTAAGCAAAAAGACAAACTAGGATTTGTTTGTAAAATGTACTTAAATTATGCTATCTTTATTTACAAGGTCAAAAAATCATTTTTTTCAGTGCACAAGCCATACGGACCACCTTTTTGAAAAGAGCAGTGTGAACATATTTCTATAAATCTCATCAAGAAGGAACAGCATAAGAATTTTTCTTCTCAAAGACTCTTAAATATGCCTGATTAGAGCTGAGATGAGGGTCAGTGCAACTCTCTGAAATCTTTAATGGTATACCTCTGTGAGAAGACTGCATTGAAAAAATGTTTGCCCCTCCCTCTCTCTCTCTCTCTCTCTCTCTCTCTCTCTCTCTCTGTCTCTCTCTCTCTCCCTCTCTCTCTCTCTCCCTCTCTCTCTCTCCCTCTCTCCCTCCCGGTGGATGATCAGATTGCAGCGCTGGCTGCTCTGGTGCTCTCTGAGCTTGAAAGTGACTACGTGCTACACATTTTTATGTCACTGTGTCACCAGCCAGAGAAACAGATTCCTGGAGTTGGCGCGCTCATAATCCTTATTACGATGTGCAAAAACACATTAACGCGTAATGAGTTGTCTTACAAAAGACAACATTACATATCCATATTATATACATGCGTAGCATTTAATGTCCCAAATAAAAATACAAGTTTTAATAATGGCAGTGCTAGCAATCTTAAAATTGTTTTTATAGGGGAGACGATTTTTTTCTGTCAGAAATGTATGGCTGAGGTTCGTTTCACCCACCAATGACTTAAATATATTTTAAAACACAACAACAACAAAAAAAAAAATGATCTTGTCCGAGTTTTTGCGATTTGACGATGTACTTATCCTATAACCGAAAGCGCTCGAGCAGCGTACTGTTGCTATGGTTACTCGTCAGGCGAGAACGATGTTCGCGAGCGTCTATTTAGCGCGCTGACTAACTTGTTGTCTTACTTTTGTGGTAATTGAAACGCGCTGTTAAAACATTTAAATATATTGAAAATGAATATACAAAAACATTTAAGAGGTGTTAGGGGGTCCACGTGTTAATTAAGGGGTCCCAAAAGCCCCTCATAATTCGCATGCGTCGAGGGACATCTTTTTTCAGCACTGCGCTCCCACGCAGATGAGCGCAAAGTCTCTTTGGTTTGGCCCACAGTCTCCGTGTCTGGTTGGCAGAGAGACAGCGCGTCTCTGCCTTGAAGGGGTTAGAGGGTTTGCTCGTTTCCAGTCCTGCCCATTCTCTCTCAAGGAGGAGGGACGGGAGCAACCAGTGCTGCGAGTGTTTTGACACCCACAGTCTTCAAATCGGATGCTGACACCTTCACACCAGTGAGAACCTGCTAAATATACCTACCATCGCCTGTCCACGGGCGACAGAGAGGACGGAAATCAGTCATTTAAGGGAGTGACCCGACCGCGCGCCCGCAGAAGCGCCCACAACCCGTCGCCAACGAGCCGAGGACGCGCTGTCAAACCTCTCTAGACTTTGGATTATGAAATTCAAGCGGCTACAGCACTGACTGTGCCCGAATCTCCCGCGTCTCAGTGCTGTGACTTTCTTCTTGACGTTATAGAAGGGGAGACCGCGGTTCCCTGGGTCTGAGGGGACAGGTTCTTTTCTCCAGCTTCCAAACTACCGCGTGGATTCAGAAATAATTATTACACGAAAGCCTGAGGATATAACTGAACAGATTTCTTTGAGGATGTACTGGCTTTTGCTCTGCGTGACTCTAACGGGATTGTCCGCGGCTCGCGCTCCAACGGGTGAGTTGGATTTTGTGGTGCGTTGTGTCGGTTCGGCACAAGAGAGCTCCGCTGTGTTTATTACCGGGGTTTGTTATTGAAGCTCACCTGTTAGGCTACTGTTTCAGAAGGTAAACAAGTAGAAACCGTGTTTGACGAAGGGAGAAATTATTCGTTACGCACTAGCCTACCTAATTTATTGCTGTAAATAAGTTCCAACAAGCGTGTTTCTAAAGTGAAAATGTACAGTATTTACCTTGAGGCTCTATTTGATCTGCCCCTTTAAAATTCCATTGGTTTAAACTAATGGTCAGATTTATTTAGTGATATTAATAATATCATTTATATGAACAAAACCAGCTCATTTAGATTTTTCCATGGCATTTCTTATTTATTCGTTTATTTGTTGGTTTTGTATTTACTTAATTTAAGTATTTTTATATCAGTTATTTATTTATGTTTAGGCTTTTTTTTTCTGGGGGGGGGGGGGGTAATATGTATAAAACAACTAGATTAGTTAATTAATGGCAGCGCTTGGACGGAAGATGCCCCGTGTGTGTGTGTGTGTGTGTGTGTGTGTGTGTGTGTGTGTTCGAGAGAGAGAGAGTTGGGTGTGTGTTATCAGACTCAAACACCCAGACACAGAGCCATATCTGCCCACCGCCTCTGCACACCCATATACTCTTGACCCTCAGTCCACTGCCTGTTGTGTTCAGCTCAGATACATTGATCGTTTCACGGCGTGTAATCGATCTTCTGATCTGTTCGATCATCTAAGATCAGAGCGCGCTGCGTGCGACATTATGGGAGTCATGTTACCTTTGTGTTGTTGGTCAAGAGGCTACTATGTGAGATGCATGTAATGTACAGTAAATGACTGATTTTTAGTTATGACACCTTGAGTTTAAGATGCTAAAATGATAAATGTGCAACTCTGGTTTTCAGAAAGACCCTGTGGTGGGACAATCACAATCTCCAAGGCCGGGTATGTGACCTCTCCTGATTATCCGACTGGATACCCGGTGAACCAGCAATGCACCTGGCTGATCCAGGCGCCTGATCCGCAGCAGAAGATTCTCATCAACTTCAATCCGCATTTTGACCTGGAAAGTCGGGAATGCAAGTAAGTCTAACCGACCTTCCTGTCCTGGTGGAAAACAGGGCGTCGTGAATGATAGACATCAGATTGTTTGTCTGTTTGTGAGCTGTTTTCTTGGCATGCGTGTTCAGCTTCTTCTGACTTGAAGTCTGGATTAGGCAGTTGATTTATTTAATAGGAAACCAGGACTTGCGTTCATACAGCATCACCATTTCTCCAGTTCATTTTCTACAAGTGGTCTTCTTATTCTCTCTCTCTCTGGTATCACGAAACATCTACCTGGTTTCAAAGCAGATCACTTTGGTGCTCAGATTTTGAGGTGTGCCACCTGTTGGTTGAAAATGAAATATTTCTGATATATGAAGCTAAATTTAGGAGGTGAACTAGATCTGTTTAAGAACAAACGTCCCGGGCTGTGATAATGGATCTGCATTTATCACTCGGAGCGATGTTTTTCCCGAGGAAAAAGGGGGATGGTTTTCCCAAGAGGAAATCTCTCAGAATGAGAAGAATGCGAAGAGTCGAAACAGAAAAATGTGAAAGGCGCACATGATCTGAGAACGCTCTGTTTATGGTTTCAGTTTCATCAGTTTGATGAGCTTCCAGCATCACATGAGTAATTAAGCTGATTGTTTTCTTAACGAGGAGGTCGACAGACAATGACAATAAATGATGGTGAGGTTGGAGGCAGAGCTTGTTATTGCCTTGTGGCGCATTTCAGTGGTTTATTTAACAGCATCAGCACTCAAACACTCACAAGGCTTTGTGTGGACTAAATCTCATAAATGAGATGGATTTGATGACTCTCTCTGTCATTTTAAACAGCTCGTAAATGGGGCGTAAATCAGCAGCTGTCAGTCACACAGACTTTGCTTTACTATTGGGTTGGATTTCAGTGCCAGGGGACCAATGAAAAGACCCTTATACTGAATGTCCTGCTGTTGGGACCCTGAGGGAGCATGAAAGAGCAACAGACAGACCATGAGCATTTCCATCCATGTTTTCTTTCAGTTCATCTTCTTTAGTTTGTATGTGTGTGAGGGAGGAAGAGAATGGCTTTCTACCATACTACGCATACTATTTTTGAAGTAGGCAGTACGTGTATAGATGCGAACCGAATGTAGATCCTATTTCTATATTTACTTTTTGTGTGAATAAAATATCAGAATATCCTATTGCTTTTTTCGAAAAGTACAGTATCCAATCAAAGCACATTGCCCATAAAAACTGTATCCCACAACACAATGCACTCAAATTCTTCTATATCCAGTCTGACAAATGAACTGGAACGTACAGAACCTATTTATAGTTTTCACATGACGTCAGACACTTATAGGAACCCACCTGGAGCACAAAACAAGGCTTTCCTCCGTGGCCCGCCAGTCATTTTTACCAGCTTTGTTCAAGGTACTCATGAAGTAAGACAGTGATTTTGAAAGACCAAATTGATTATATGTACAGGCAACCACATGAACCCAGAATATAAACGCAACATAGAGTTTCACATTAATCGTTTTCCAAAGAAAACCATTATAAAGAAAACACAACCATTTAACACATTGTGTTCATATTCTGGGCTCATTTCGTCTTTAAATAGTATTCCTCCTCATCATCATTCATAAGGTGTATGCTTAATTTGGTCTTTTAATATCACTGTTTTAAAACATTAAGGCACTTTAAAGGATTAGTTCGCTTTCAAATGAAAATTACCCTAAGCTTTACTCACCCCCAAGCCATCCTAGGTGTATATGACTTTCTTGTTTCTGACGAAGACAATCATAGAAATATTAATAAATATCCTGACAAATCTGACCTTTATAATGGCAGTAATGCACTACCAAACGAGTATGAGTTGAAGAAAGTGTCTCCATCCACGATAAACATATTCCACGCGGCTTCGGAGGGTTAATAGTTTTTTGTGTTGCACAGATATGGAATGATATGAGGGTGAATAAATTAAAATTTTGGGTAAACTATCCAAGTATGTAAGCAGTACGCTAGTGTTCCATTCGAAGTATACATTTTTGGTCAAAAATCATCTCTTGTTTAAGAAATGTTTTTAAAAAATGAATCGGGCTGAATCATTGCTTGTAACAAAAACTCTCCTCCTGAGGTCATCAAATTGGGTGTTGGGTTTAAGTGACTAATTGTATTGCATGTTCGGAATAAACCACATTTTCAATCACACTTGATGTGTTTGTTTTGGATTATAAATGTGGAAGATTCCAACTGCAGATGTTTATCAAGCTTGTAACAGAGATGTAACGCTTTCATGCCTCACAAGAAGTATAAAAACCTGTCAGGAAGAGAGCCATAGATATATACATCTCTGCAATTTGGACAAATGGATAATTGGATACTCAAGACTGCTCAAAACAGCCATGCCTACCCTGAGCATTAGTACTTGTATTACTTTATTTTCTCCCAGATTTCCAAAGAGTTCCAGAACTTTCCTGTCCGTTCAGAAACATTCACAGGGCTTAAATGTTCTGTCTCAAAATACTAAAGCCAGATGCCAACATTAAGAGTGTGACTGTCAATGCGTGCTGTGGAATGTCTGGTGTGTTTTGGACAGACTACCATGAGTGTGAGTCTCAGAACAGGGAGGTTAATCAGAACTTCACTTTAACTTGGACCAGATGCTGCTGTGTTGTTTTTGGACAGGCTTCAGTTTTTTAGCTGTGGCAAAACTGCAGAGTTTATGGTGAACATTATTAAACGAACTCTGCGGAAAAGCCCAAGAGACCACAGCGAAACATGGTATTCATTCCTTCCTGAGCTGCACTGCAGAGCACAAACACATCGGACGATCTAACAGCTTTTTATTTCAGCATATTATATAACAGAGCGGAGCTGGTAACACATGCATCCTATATGAGAATGTTTGAGATGCTGCATTAACAGTTTGTGACTGTTAAAAGCCATTCCTGTCTTCATTGAACTCATAATTACAAGCTGTAACACAGACTTGATGATTGTGACGACAAAAATGCTAGTGGATTCAGCTGTTCAATGTAGTTAGACAGCACTACATATTCATATTCATATTTGAAATGCCGTTTTATTGTAGCTAGTGTTACCTGGTGCACTTTCTTTATCCTTACAATGATGAATTAAAGTAGTACTTAATTATGTTGCTGTCATCAACAACAAAGCTGCACATGGATCAATTTTGGCGTTATGAGCGTTGCCATGGAAACAAATTATATCTGAGCCCGAGGATGTGAACAGCTCTGAGTAGATTCTCCAAGTTGTCATCTTGTAATTATGGTAATTCCCACATTGTATGAATGCCGCATTAATGTACAGGACCTTTCTCTTAAATTATCATTGCTAAAGCTCCATAGGTTCTCTCTGGAAATAAAAACTGCACAATAAAGTCCCATGTTAATTGAGAATGACCAAACAGACAAGTGGACATCCATGCTGAGAGATCAGATGTTTTGGAATCGGCTTCAGGAACATGGAGTCTTGCTGTTATGCTTTGTTTTTTTGTAATGTGAATGTTTATTTAGCTCAGCTAGTGTGGTTTGTTTACAGTAGTAGTATACTCATTTTATCTAGTGTCTTAGAGGGTCAGTGTGTTTCTAGTGCATTCTTGTCTTATCTGAGGGGTCGTTGGAGATGGGGGTCCTACAAATGCCTCTGGCCCCAGACACTAATGTAATTAGTGTGAAATCAGTCACATATGTTCTTGTGGCACAGCACACACACACACATACACATACAAGCACACAATCTATATCCTTCATATACGTCGTAGAGACAGAAATGCAGTGCGGTTTTACATATCAGTTTTGCTTGTCGTTTTATGATGTGTTCCAAGAGAGAAAATACAAGTAGTTTGCTGCAGCATTCATGAGGATTGATTCCTCTTAGTCCCTCTACACACACTTACAGAGTAGAAATAATGTTTATCATTAATGGCTTTGTTGTGTGGGAATGTTTTAATAATTCTGCACATATTAATCATTAATGACACTCTGTTTCTCTCTCTCCTCCTTCTTAACAGCCCTTCCGAACACACTCTCTTTTTCACACACACACACACATATTATTGCTAAGGCAATCATCACTATGACTATTACTCATAATGTTGGAGATTTAAACAAAATAACTCTTAAAGCTGCAATATGTAACATTTTTGCAGTAAAATATCCAAAAACCACTAGGCCAGTGTTATATATTTATATATAGAAACTTTAATATATATTACATGTGGGAACACAGACGATAGAACATCTGTTTTGATACATTTATAGGCAGAAAACTAATTATTGTTATATAGTTCAACATGTTTAGCCTTATTGTTTAAATCTAATTTTCTTGATTTTTTGCAAGCTTTATTTTTAGTAACTGTAATGCAGAATTTTCTCCATCATACAATACATTTTCAAATTAATTGCATGCCATTTGTCAACACAAGCATCCAGCATTTAATATGGTATTCTAATATCGATCTATTTTACTGCAGTGTGCAACAAGTGTCTCACAGCAGCCGCTGAGTGAATGCACTGAGTAATGTTATAAAATCATTTTCAACACACTCAAATATATCTAATATGATAAACAGAGCTGCGTTACCTCATACACTTTACCGGAAAAGCGGAAGCGGCGCCGGCGACTGTGGCATAACAACAGTCCCTCTGCTCGCAAGGAGTGTGTCGCGCTCGTCTCTCATTAACAATCGCTCCAGCGCCTCGTTCAGCTCCACAACACTCGGTCCTGCTCTGCTTCATACTACAGTAATGTTAATAATCGTATCATACATGTTCGAGGTCCCATCTCGATTCTTTTCCATCGGCTTTGAGGTGAAGACCACAAGTTCCAAGATTCCTCACTCAAATTTGGCGTCATCAAGCTACGCCTTTGTTTTGAATGGGTGACCTTTAGCAGATGAAAAACTACCTATTGCACCTTTAAGTATGTAGTTTGTAACTTGTGTTAAGTATGTATTAAAGGTATTCACTTTACTAAAGCATAAAAATATCATAATATGTTTGCAGATATTTAGGAATCATGCTAAGTTGTTTCTCAGAAAAACAGAAAAGCAAAGTTATTCTACTTTGAAATGTGCGTTCCGTGTCGGAATGTCTGTTTTTGTTTTGTTTTTTGCAAAACCGCACACTACCAGTTCACCCAATAGTGTTTCGACACCCAGTTGGCGGAAAAGAGATCGCAGATTGTACCCGACCTTAAAAGCGTCTCTATGAATGAGAGCATATCAAAACACAGATAAATCAACTCATCGGTCTCCTCGGCTCTCATTGTCAACAACGCTTGCGTCGAGTCTGAGGAAGAGGGACGGGGCAAACAACTCTCTCCAATATTTTGAATTTGGACTGCAGTACCTATTTTCACCACTAGCTGTCAATCCTACATACTGCACTTTTAAGTAACTTTGGCATGTAACTACCATCATAAGATACCATCTTGGCAATGTGCTAAAAAGAGTCATTGCAGCCGCTGTTAAAACTAGTTAGAACACCCTAATAACCACATAGCAGCCACCTTCAACACCCTAGAGCATTCACCATTCTATTGTCATGATTTTAATGATTTTATGTTATGACTTATTGTTATTAGTCATGTATTATTTCCTATTATTTTCCACCTTTGTCTTTCAGGGTTCTTCTTTTAAACATAATCAGACACTGACACTTTATCATATTCCTTTCTCTCCAGTCGCATACGTTCTCATTTATGTGAGGACTGAATCAACTGCAAACCTCCAGAACCGAACCATTGCTCGTGACAGTTTCATTGTTGGTTTATTTTACTGTCTCAGTAAGTCACTATATCAGCAGCTTTCACATCCTCCTGTGTGTCTTGCTCAATAGCAGGATATTTTTCAATCCAAAACTACAGACATTGTGTTTCTGAGGTTCTGTCTTTGTAGAAAGTGGGTGGATCTGCAGTAATCACTCTCTCTTTCTCTGTCTTATCAGATAGAACACCCTGCAGCACAGAACTCTCATTCAATTTATCAGAAACATGCAGAAACTTACTGACTCTTGTGTTTTAATGCAATAAATAATCCAAAACTTCTGTATTAAATTGATTAAATTTAGTGCTGTCAAAACGATTAATCGCATCTAACATAAAAGTTTTTGTATACACACACACACAACATATATACATTTATATTTACAAACTTTTACGTTTAGAAATTATTAATCACAATTACTACATTTAATTTAATTATTACATGTATTTAATTATTAATATAATTAAATTATTACCCTTTTTTTTACATTTTCAATATTAATGTTAATTCAATTGAAAAGAACTAATTGCATTAACAAATTTCTTTAGGTATTTTTTCAGAAGCTTAGCAACATATACATTCCTTTAAGAAGCTGGGACACCTTTTTTGCGAGGGTTCCTGCCATAAAGTTTATGATTCATTAAATTACCCAGATCATCAGTTCAGGAATGGGAGCGATCTGTCTGAATGGCAGGAAGCACGCTTCGGCTCCCACAGAGGGTCGAGTCGTGGTGAGAGGTCAAAGATCATACTGACCGTCAGTGTCTTGGGTTACAGGAGAGCAAGAGAGCGCGAATGTACTCAGAGGGGGTGCTGTGTGTAAAACCAGTGTCAGGTCAGCAGGAAATGCCTCATGTTTCGGGTGGTTTTGTTGGAGCTGATGCTGTAGGAGTCATCAAAATGAATCTAAATGAGTCATGCAAAAGTTACTCTAAGATGAAACCAGGGGGGAGAATTCTCCAGTTACACTGTCTATAAAAGTATATATGTTAATAAAAGCCATTTCATTGTTACTCATAATACATTATAATATGTATTCATTGACACATCAAGAATATAAAGCAGGATAAATAAGACATTTGGTGTGTTTTAAATGCATTATGGCATTTAAATGCATAAGCATAAGCATAAATGATTGTGTAATATAATATGTACTTTTATGTTTTAATACTATAATGCTTTTATATTCAAATACATTATAACAGTGTATCACAGTTATTGACAATAACATGAAACTGATTATAAGGTTTATTATAAGGCATTACGAATGTAGTTAAACCAATATTAAATCATATAGTAGCTAAATCATATTGCCCATAACTGAACAGATTACTTTCTACATTAACTCACTTGTAAAAGTATTACAGAACATTACAATATTTTCAATAATGTGCATGTGTTTGTATGTGTGTGCAGGTACGATTTTGTACAGGTGTTTGATGGTGTGGATGAGAACGCGCCCTCTCCTGGGAGATTCTGCGGCAAAATTGCTCCGTCTCCGATTATCTCTAGTGGAAACTCTTTACTCATCAAATTCACCTCCGACTATGAAAGCACAGGAGCCGGATTCAGCATCCGCTATGAGATACACCGCACAGGTGCCAAAACACAAACACACACACACACACACACAAAGATGTTATAATGCACATGTACACACAAAGAGTGTGTACTTTATCAACACTTAATCAAAATATCGATTCTCTTGTAATGTTTTGAAATGCTATTCGAGCACACCGAGTGCTTGCAAATGACTATATTCTCTGATATATACTCTGTTCAGTTTTCTGAGGTGGTTCAGTGATACTTTGCATTTTGTGCAGGTACTGAATGTTCCAGAAACTTCACTGAACCACACGGAGTGTTCCAAACCCCTGGATTCCCTGATAATTATCCAAATAACCTGGAGTGCACCTTCATCATCTTTGCACCCAAGATGGCAGAGATTGTTTTGGACTTCCAGAGCTTTGAGATGGAATCGGACCCATCTGCTCCTGTGGGGGCTCTCTGCAGATTCGACTATCTGGAGATCTGGGATGGATATCCTACAGGTAGAGATGAAAAATAAAATAAAATAAAATAACGGAACTTAAAGGAAAAAACAGTGCTGACTTTTATACTGCATGCTGAGAGCAGCAGGAAGTTTGTAAAGTCTTAAGGGCCTAATAAACTTACTGCAAAATTCTTTTCCGTTCTTCGCTTAGGGGTAAAAAGAAACTCGAAATACCTTTGTAGCCATATACAGTTAGTGAAAATTTCTGACGCTGCACACACTTCTAAAAGCGATGTTTAGATGAATATTTAAATATGTGCTGCACTTTCCTCTCAATGACAAAATAAAGACAACAAAACTGACAGTAATGAGAAAACAGCAGTTAAGAAAGCATCTGATCATAGTGATGTGGATATGTTTGCCCAAGCTCTGCATTCAGTGCTCCAGACTAGTCACGTCACTTTTTTTATACAGCACTTTATACAATAGACTGCTTTAAAGCAAGCAGCTTTACGGTATTAAACATGAAAAAAAGTGTCAGTGTCTCTTTCAGGTAGAGATACAAACTTCAATTTCAACTATAAAACAGCAAACTTTTCTGGAAAGCTGTTACGAACTCCAAAGTAACTTTATTTTGGCCTGATTTTGTTCGAAATAACGTCACACCAGTTTGTTCTTCAGTTTTACTTCCAACTATATCGGGGCTTTTCGAGCTGCATTAAAGGTTGTTTAGAAAATATCCACAGAGAACAGAACAGCCAAAGACACACACACACATAAACATACACACACAATCATTATAGCTCTTATGGTTATTAGTATTGTACTGCATGATGAAAGGCAGAGTTTTTGATTGAGTTGTGAATTGAATTGCTTAAATCTCCCTCTCTCTCTCTCTCTCTCTCTCTCAGTGGGGCCTCATATTGGTCGATACTGTGGTTCCAGACCGCCAAGTCGTGTGATCTCGTACACCGGCATTCTCTCTCTCACCATCCACACAGACAACGCCATCACCAAGGAGGGTTTTTCAGCAAATTACAGCATCCGAACCAGCCCAGACCAATCTCACCAGCACCAAGGTTAGTGTGAGACCTTCAGATCATTTTGTACATTTTATAAATAATTTTTATTTATGATATTTGTCAAGATCTACTTTTTCCTACTTCTGTCTGATTAAATACTGCTCTTGATACTGTGCTCATAAGGCTTCTCTATATAAGTGACTCTTTGCCCGTGACATAACTAAACGTTGTGAATGCATTGTGATTTTGCTGTCGGGTCCAGTATTACATAGAAGATATGTAAAATACGGGTGACTTTGCCGCAACAACCATTAAAGTGTGGTCACATTTACCAGTGAAAGCAAAATCCAGGCATTTCAAAAGGAATCCACATTAGGGCAAAATATTTCGCAGCGGGGTCAAGTTCGTCAAGGGAATTCGCGAAGGGAATTTTTTTTCTGAGTCACTGAGGAAAACGTGTTTCATACAACAAGCTCATGTTGTCTTTAGTAAGACTAATTTGCATTGCTTTGTGGGAAAAGTAAGATGCTGAACAACTTCAAATAAAATGGCCAAAGCAAGCGGTCATCGCAGTTTTCCTTCGCACATTTGTATATTAGAGAAATACTGCTCAATCAAATTTAATTAGCAAATTAAGTGATTATAATGCAAATAATTAAAAAAACACACAAGAACCACAATAACAGAGATGTGCAGAAATGTTTTAAAAACATGGTAGAAGCGAAAAAATTCAGCAACCAGAGAAGGACCAACATTATCATTAAAATATACGCTGACGAATCTCTGGAGTTACCGACAGGACGTTACCCGCAGCAACGGAAGATGCATTGCCTCACACAGCCCTCATCTCAGCTCTGCTTGGACAGTCTTGTGAGTAGTAATGTTTTTGCTAATGTTTCTCTTCTGTTATTATGCGTTTGCTTGCTGAGAAAGTTATTTATATATTTTTTCCTCCCTCCTGCTTTGCTTTGAGTAGCTGTGCTTAGTACCCTGTCTTACCACTCTCTCTTGTTAACATTAGTGTCATTGTGTCAATGACAACCCAGAAACAAACAACACAAAGTGAAGGTAAAACTCATGCTTACGCCCAATGACTTACAACTATAACTCACCAAGTTAGTTAACTAATATATGGTGGCAAGTGAGATTTTTTTGCAACAAACTAAGTATACCTATTCCTCTATAATACAGATACATTGCCTCACACAACGGTCACCTCATCTTCGCTTGGACAGTCTTCTGAGTCTTATCCTTTTGCTCAGGGGGCCCAGGGACCCCTTAGAGGAAAGAAAAATTTCCAAGCACCGCCTCATAATTATAACAGTGATTAAGCAAATGCTTGCTACAGTTTGTACTCTTATTATCAAAAAGAATGTCTAATTAATTTAAATGATACAACATATACAATTTATTAAAGGTTTAATGAAAATTACATTTTCAGGGCCGTATGAAATCTATTTATTTCTCTTTTTTAATCTAATGGTTGAAACGAATTTTAATAATCAAAAAGCATATCTAATCAATTCATCAAACTTTAACAACTTATTTATTTATTTATTTTAAATACTCGCAATAACAGGGCCCTATTAAATGTATTTAATACATTGTTTTAATGTTTTAATACAAATTTATTATTAAAAAAGGCAAAAGAAAGGCTAATCTGTTACAAATTTAATCTTTTAAAATGTAATGAAATGAAAACAATTTTTTTTTTTTAGAAAAGTGTTGCACAACAGAGGTTTACTGTTAAAAACTTGGGGAAAAAGTTGTGATTATTCCTTAAAAAATAAAGTACTATTGTACAGTTTTATATTTCTGTTATAATTTCTTCAATTTAAACCAAACTTTTATTTTGACGCATTGTTGTGAGTTTCTGTGTGCATATGATATGATAGTTTTGTCAAATGAAATGGTGAAATGCTGGTGAAGAGCAGATCTGCAGATTAAGTTCATATATTCATATCCTTATATAGTGGGAAGGCAGATGTTAAAAACTCCACGAGCATCTTGTGTACTTGAGTATGAGATGCGCAGAACATGCAGAATTCATATTTAAATAGCGGCATTTTGAGCTTCATTATTCACAGATGCTAGTGCATGTTGCAATTTTATTAAGTTTACACTCAATATATTTGATATATTCATCCAAAATTTGTCAAATTCTGTGATATTCCGCATTATACTGTAAATTCCATTTTTATGACTGAATTCCACAATTCCATCCACATCTTCCGCATTGTGGAAATCACAGGGCCCTAAATTTATTTCATGGATGGGGCACGAACACCACTTTGAGAACCCCTGTTTAGTGTATAGCATGGTAAGATTCTTCTCTCTAGCCTCTAATAAGCCTGAATCAAACAGCACAAAGTTAAGGTAAAACTCAAATCTGCGAATCATAACTCACCAAGTTAGTTAACGAGCATATAGTGGCAACAGAGAATGTTTTCAACAAACAAAGTGTTTCTATTCCTCCCTACGTTGCAAACTTCTTTTTTCTTTCTTTATTTTTTTTATTCAAGATAACTTGGACAGCATCCAGGTGACGACTGTAAGAAGTGCCCTGGACACTGAGACACAGAAAGACCCTCCAAGCAAGATTACCAAGGAGCATATTCTGGAAAAACAGCATGAAGTATTGACACTAGAAAAAGCGAAACTGCAATTAGAAATACAGAAACTGGAATTAGAGAAAACTAAGCTGAAGTTGGAGCTAAAGAACCTTGGACATGAACTATAGATCTCACTGTCCAAGAATTAATTAATCATTTCATTTAATCAGTCATTTCTAATTTTCCTGTTCACTTTACTATCTGTACTATAACAATGCGTACTATCTAAATTCATCTACTTTATATAGAGTTTAAATGTGAAGAATTATATGCTAGATTTTCAGCTTTTACTAATATTCTGCATCACA
Source organism: Opsariichthys bidens (assembly GCA_037194245.1). Lineage (NCBI taxonomy): Eukaryota > Metazoa > Chordata > Actinopteri > Cypriniformes > Xenocyprididae > Opsariichthys > Opsariichthys bidens. Next base: position 6,560,484 of record CM074303.1, read on the forward strand.
TTTTCTTAAATAATGTTTTGATGAATAAATCATAATTCGCATCAAGAACGTTTAAATATTGTCATTATTTCAGTTTTCTCAGTGACTCAGAAAATGCTTTCTACAATAATTTGCCGAATAAAAGTCCCAGGGGGGGCTGCGTTTCCCAAAAGCAGTTGATTGTACCATTTGTGGCAAGGGTTTCTACAATCTAATTACATTTACAACGCTTTTGGGAAATGCAGCCCAGATTTGCCTTCATCTTTAAGGCCTGTTCACACCAAGAACGATAACTATATTAGCGTCCACACAGGCGGACATTATCATTCTGTTTCTTCCAAGCACACGCTGCAGTCGTCCGCCACTTTAAATGCTCTTTTAAAACACGATGGATTCTGATTGGCTGTCAACGTTTTTATCATTCATCAGCTGGAAAAATCGTTCTGAAAGTGATTCCAACAATATTGTTTCTCTGTGCAGTTATCATTACAGTTGTCATGTGGACTCTGCTATTCTTTTATAATCATTTTAGAATGATTATTACAAGTAGATCTTTATCGTTATTGTTTTAGTTATAGTTCTTGGTGGGAACAGGCCTTTAGACTCAGTGTTTTCCACAGCTGGCTCTTCAAGCATTTGGTCTTTCTCCATGTCTGGGAGTGCAATATCTCAATTAAGGTCACCATGAAATCAAAATGGACAATTCATGATTGTTTTTTATGGAATATTATAATATTTATCATAAATAATTTTTTTTTTTTTTTTTACTCATGTACCCTCACAATCTTCCCCTCCCTCTTGCAGTGACATCTCTTCTCTTCTCTGATGATGAATTTACTGGTGTGAGGGAGGGACAAACTCATATGACATCACAGCAAGAGCAGACCACAATGATTCAACCATCCAATTAATTCCCAATGGACAAAATAAAGTCCCGCCCTACTTTTTTTTTTCGTTCCAGAAGCCATTTCACTCGGATATACGTCACACTAGGGAAGAAAAGATCTTAACTTCTGTGTCATGCCAATTTTAAAAGAAAAATTTTAATTTAAAATTAAGTCCTTTACTAATTTCAGTTCAAATAAAAAAAAAAAAAAATTGTAGAAAATATAGCTAGAAGAAAATTACATTGCCACGTTGTGTAAAAGCGCATACCCATAACTGGCTTCAAAAATGGTGTGAGTCTCTCCTAGAACTCTTCTATTTCAAATAACATGAAATTAAAATGTTCAGTGCAGGATAGAATTAGCACATTTTATACAAGCAATTTTTTAATGTAATTTTTTATATTTTATATTTGTCTGCGGTCAATGTAAAGATGACAATAAAATGAGAACTGCTGTTATTTCTCTCGTTCTCAGAGTCGGCTCACTCAATCTGGGGCTTTTATTAAACCCATCTATCACGTTTTCAGAGAGTCACACTCTAACTGAGACTGTTAGCAATAATATGGCAATAATGTACTTGATGGCACTGAAGAAACACCCATGATCCTTTGAGACCTGAACCCATCTCAGATTCACTTCACAAAACTGTGTATGTGTGTGCTTTCAGTTCAGTGTAATAAAGTGCAAAGAGGTTGTCCGTTTATAATTCATCTTCATCTCACGGCCACACAGGGCAGGAGGGTCACATGGGTCACTACATCTGAGGCCAAACATGAAAGGCCAATATTAACTTCCTGTGGTGAGAAGAGAGCAAATCTGACTCTCTTTCTTTCTCTCTCTCTCTCTCTCACACACAAAGAAATAGATTTACTAAACCTAAACATTCTGACAGTATCAGAATGAACACAAATCATGATAGTGAGGACCACTTCAAATGTATTCAGTTTTATGATAGCGCCATGTGTGCGGTTTACTGCTGCAAAAATATGACACTGCTGCTCACAAAACATCTATGTGTGTGTGTGTGTGTGTGTGTGTGTGTGTGTGTGTATGTGTGTGTAGGTGAATGCATGTCTCCTTTAGGGATGGAAAGTGGTGAAATCACAGAAGACATGATAACCGCGTCATCACAATATAATCCCAGCTGGTCTCCACTGCGCTCCAGACTGCATTACCCCGACAATGGCTGGACGCCATCAGAGGATTCTGCTCGCGAGTGGATACAGGTACAAAGAGACAGACACATACACACATTCTCTATTTTTGTAGGGAAATACTGTTTCATTTTACCGGACAAAACATGACATTTACACATGGAAAGTCATACATGAACACTTGGATGTGAACATAGACAGAATATTTAAAAATAAGTGAATTGTCATATAAGAGGGTGAACAGTTTTTGCTGGTCTTGAGTGTGTACTTGTGTTTGACCTTAAAGAGTTTAGCTTAGATTTAAGGGGTGAGTACACCCCCCAAAAAACCCTGCTGTTTATTTTTGGCTTTGAAGACAGTTGACAGCATCATAAAAGAGAGAGAGGGAAAGATGGGATAGAGACATGTCGCAGGCCAGACTCGAACCTCCATCTCCAATTCCATCTACAAACTGGATATTAAATCAAAGTCAAGTATTAATCAAAATTAATATGTTGCATTTATTTGATTAACAATATAAAAAATTACAGTAATATTGTGAAATATTATTACAATGTAAAATACAATGCTAAATTTTCTGCATCATCACTCCTATTTTCTGTGTCACATGATCCTTCACAAATCGTTAATATGCTGATTTGCTGCTCAAGAAACATTTCTTATTACTATCAATGTTGAAAACATTTATACATTTTGGAAATGTGATACATTTTATTTAGGATTCCTTGATGAATAGAAAGTTTAAAAGAACAGAATTTATTTGAAATATAAATATTTGATAACATTATAAATGTCTTTACTTTGTCTTTGATTTTTGGTCAATCCAATGTGTCCTTGCTGAATAAAAGTTGCAATTACTTTCCAAAAAAAATCTTATTGACCCCAGACTTTTCAACGGCAATGTATATATAAATCTTTGATTTAATATCCTTTATCTTGCTTTGATTTAATATCATATCTGTACACATTTATGTAATAGATGTAAGATCTGCATTACTACTTAAGTTGGACACACTCATACACACACAAAGGGTAAGAGTTTTCCTGCCTCATTGTTTCTACAATGAATTTGACTGACATGTTGTCATTCTCACAGCACTACACTCAGGAAGGGTTTCCTCTCTGAAAGAGGACATTTATGGACCGCTTGCACTGACAGTAGGCCAGCGTTTCTGATGTTACCAGGAAAACAAACTCACATCTGGACAACACATTTCACATTTCTGACACAGAGAGACAGAGAGAGAAAGAGCTCCTTCCTCCATATATGAACAAGCACAAATTTCATTTTTAGAAGCAGGAGTGAGAAGTAAACCAGTATTTAAAGTTCATTTGCTTTCCTTTGAGCATGAGTGTAAGATTTTTGGCCGTTAAGTAAATGGAGTGAAATGTCTGATATTTAAGACTATAATTAAAGCTGTCATATGTAAAATTTTTGCAGTAAAATATCCAAAAACCACTAGGCCAGTGTTATATATGTTGTTCAGTTGAGTACTTACAATATCCCAAAGGTTTCCAACTATTTGTGCATCGTGGGAAAATGGCAATGTATGATAAACAGAGCTGCATTACCTCATACTCATCCATGAACATAATTTCTGCCCGAGTCCCATCCCGATTCTTTTCCACCAGCTGTGAGGTAAAGACCACGTGTCCCAACTTGGCATCATCTAGCGGATGAAAAAACTACATAGTGCCCCCTTAAGTGTACATAAGTGAATTGAAAGTTTGAAATCTTTTATGACATTATACGTTTCTTTATGATCACTTTTGATTTGATCACTTACTGACCCCAAACTTTTGAACAAAGTTACTTGAAAAATGTAGCGCAAATAATCTTTTTGGAGCTTACAGCCACCGGTCCCCATCTACTTTCATTTTAAAGACAGGTAACCTAGACATTATAGTCATCTGGCATTTTACGAAAACAAATGATATGAGAGTGAGTAGACAATGGGCAGAATTTTTATGTTTGGGTAAACTATACTGTTTACCATACGTGTGTCATAAGAATGGTGAATTGCTGCTGGCGTCACCACCCTGTTGGTAATAAGCACAACGGATGAGTGAATTGAGCTAAAATTGCCGTGGCAAATAGGATGTCTGCGTATCATAGAGGTGGCTGCTCCATTTTCACTTAGATGGCCTCTTTCTTTCTTCTCTCAAGCCATCTGTCTTCCCTGTCCAACGTCTTCATATTCTTGCCTTTGAACAAGTGATCCTTGTCCTGGGGCATTCTTGAATCAAACTATGTCTTATCTTTTGGCCTTAGCTTGGAAACTATCCCAAAGCAACATGAGGGTCAGTAGAGTGCCGTCTTCCTTTTTCCTTATTCCTCTTCCCTTTCCTGTTTAAATTCTTCACTTCTCTCTCGCATACCAATATCCTGTTTTCTACAGAAAGTGTTCATGTTTGTCTTAGATCCTGGCATTTGAGTGGCTCTGCTTCTGTCCTGCCATTGTTCCCCTCGTTAAAGGTTGTTAACACTTGTTACAGCTTGTTAGCGGTGGCTGGCTCCAGTTGGCAGCTCGAACGCTTCTGATACGGCACAATATTGAAAAGCAATTAGCCTCATAATACCTTCCTGTTCAGAGAGAGAAAATGAGGGTGAGAGAGAAAGGGATGGCAGCATCTGCTCAGTGAGACTTGGGTGGAAATCAGTGGGAGAGAGATGTGAACTTTTGTGCCAGGAATGCTTCTATTGAGCCAAACTCTCTCAATAGGCTATTTATGCACACTTCTGTTGCGTCAGTTGAGTTTAATTTATCTCAAGAGTCATGCACACACTCGAGAGACAGACATGCTAGATTTAATGCAGGAATTGCTCCACAACAACATGATTTGTCATCCTGACCCAGAGCATGTGTCAATGTTTCTGGATCTGTGACCATGTTTTAGGTTATTGAAGGACACTAAAAACTTAGAACAGACTTCTTATTATTGTTGAGGAGGGAAAGAAATGGAGATTCTCAGAACCTGAAACATAATATAAGATTATGATAGATGCTTCTAAAATTAAGAGTGTGTGTTTGGTTTCATTGGCAAGATATTGTTTTTGAATGTGATTCAGATTATGACAGACTGTGTTTGAGTGCCAATATGGAATTAAGGACCAATTGTTATGTTTCACACACTAGAAATGAGATTAGAAAAGTTCAGCTTGGTCGTTTTGTGGCACGTAATATAATGACCTAAGCTTTTTGTATGACAAGATATATACACACATCAGCCATAACGTTATGACCACTAACAGGTGAAGTGAATAACATTGATTATCTCATCATTACGGCACCTGTTAGTGGGTGGGATAATTAGGCAGCAAGTGAACATTTTGTCCTCAAATTTGAGGTGTTAGAAGCTGGAAAAATGGGCAAGCATAAGGAGCGAGTTTGACAATGGCCAAATTTTGATGTGAAACTGCAGCTCTTGTGGGGTGTTCCTGGTCTGCAGTGGTCAGTATCTTTCAAAAGGTCCAAGGAAGGAACAGTGGTGAACCGGCAACAGGGTCATGGGCGGCCAAGGCTAATTGATGCACGTGGGGAGCGAAGGCTAACCCATGTGGTCCAATCCAACAGACGAGTTACTGTAGCTCAAATTGCTCTAGAAGTTAAGCTGGTTCTGATGAAATGGCGCCAGAATACACAGTGCATCGCAGTTTGTTGCAAATAGGGCTGCATAGCTGCAGACCAGTCAGGGTGCCCATGCTAACACCTGTCCATTGCCGAAAGCGCCAACAGTACAGGTTAGGGAGGTGGTCATAATGTAATGCCTGATCGGTGTATATACAGTATAATAGCTAAAATATAAAATAAAATAAAATGAGAACTGTTGAATTTGAACAGGTGGCTGCCAAGTCCTGTCAAATTGTATAAATTTGATAATTGTGTCTAATTTGTTCAAGGTGTAGTTGAAGTCATAGTTTTAGTGGGAACCTCATATTTCTTCCAGCAGTTTTTTTTTGTTGTTGCTGTAATTAAACCATATTCATATAGCTTGTACTGTACTTTACTTACTGAATGTGAGTGTACTGGTTTGACATACATTGTGAGGACACAAAGTCCTTATATTGTAGTGTGTATTCAGGCTTCAGGCCCCTACATTATGAGGACATGCCAATGTCCTTGTAATGCAAAAACAAACTGAATGATTTTGTATTAAAAATTTAAAAATGCAGAAAGTTTTCTGTGATAGTAGGGTTTATAGTTAGGGGTAGAAAATGTCATTAGCTCAGTATAATCAAGCGATCATGTCATAATTACCATAATTATGAGATTTCAACTTGCAAAAACCGTTTACGTCCTCATAGGACTCGTAATTTGAAAGCTGGGAATTTTCAGAGAGATCCTACTTGTACCACATAGCTGTTATACCGCTTGACCTCTGCAGATTCATTTTAGACGTTGATAGAAACACATAGCTCAGAAGAATGTCACGTGTCGTCATCTTGAAATAGCGGTTATTATGACATGGCTTGAACGCAGTTAAAAACTATTGCGCTTATGGAATGTCCTCATAATGATATGAGTACCAACGTGTGTGTGTGTGTGTATGTGTGTGTGTGTGTGTGTGTATGTGTGGGTGGGTATTCCCTACGTTATGGGGACCAAATGGTATAGTAATACTAGTAAATTTTGATCTTGTGGGGACATTTTTTTGGTCCCCATGAGGAAACAAGCTTAGAAATCATACAGAATTATCTTTTTTGAAAATCTAAAATAGCAGAACATTTTCTGTGATGGGTAGGTTTAGGGGTAGGGGAAGTGTAGGGGGACAGAATGTACAGTTTGTACTGTGTAAAAACCATTAAGCCTATGGAATGTCCCCATAAAAATTGAAAACACAACATGTGTATGTGTATGTGTGTGTGTGTGTGTGTGTGTGTGTGTGTGTGTGTGTGCGTGCGTGTGCGTGCGTGCGTGCGTGCGTGTGTGCGCGTGTGTGTGTGTGTGATCTGACTGAACATGATGTTTGTTGATACTAGAACAACATTCCTATTACTTTTTCGTAGCTTTAACCCTAAACATACCCCCCAAAAGCAGAAAGAATCCCAGCTTTAAGCCTAAAATCCTGATTGTTTGGGATTTTAGGAATGTTGTTCAATGAGCAACAAGGATGTTGATCCAGGAACATGTCCTACTTTGGTAAATCATGATAAGCATTTAGCCTCTCTGTCCAGACACTACATTGCACTGCTACTATGCTGTGAACATCATAGATTATACTAATGGTCTGACAGTGAATCAGTGCAGTATGTCCTGCTGTGATTAACTAGCAGTTACATGACAACTGCTCCAATACAGAGTCCAAAACAATTCATTCCCACACATATAACTCACCAGAGAGTAACAAGCCCTTTTCTTGTGATCTTTTTGTGTCTCTCGCAGGTGGACTTGGGTTTCCTGCGGTACGTGACGGCCATAGGAACACAAGGTGCCATATCAAAGGAAACAAAAAAATCATACTACGTCAGAACATACAAGATCAGTGTGAGCTCAAACGGAGAGGACTGGATAACCCTAAAAGACAAAACCAAACAGATGGTGAGTATTTATTTATTGTGAATAGGTTTTTTTTTTAGGTTTTTTTTACGATTCATCAAAAGTGAAGTAAAGACATTTATGTTACAAAATATTTCTATGTCACGGTTTCACAAAATATTATGCAACATTGATAATAAGAAAAGTTTCTTGAGTTCCAAGAATATTCAGCATATTAAAATGATTTCTGAAGGATCATGTGACACTTAAGACTAGAGTAATGATGCCGAAATTTTAGCTTTGCATCACAGGAATAAACTATATTCTAAAATATATTAAAATAGAAAACAGATATTTTAAGTGGTAATAATATTTCATAATATTGCCGTTTTTACTTTGTTTTTGATCAAAAAACTGCAGCCTTAGTGAGCATAAGAGCATAATAGATTTTTTGTATAGTTATTTATATATTTTATTATCCTATGTTTTATTTGATTTGGTTAAAAATGATCATGTTTTTATTTTCTATGTATTGTTATCGATTTTATTACTATTGTATATTTTTCTATAATTGTTATCTTGATTGATGGTTTAGTAATATTGTGTGTAAGTCACTTTGAAACTGAACTTTGATTTAAAAAAGCAGAGGAAAAAGGGAGCAAAGTGATATACATACTCTTTTTCTCAGGTGTTCCATGGAAATCAAAATCCCACAGATGAGGTACGCGCCAGGCTGCCCAAACCCACCCTCACCCGTTACCTACGGATACGACCTCTAACTTGGGAACAGGGCATCTGCATGCGATTCGAAGTGTACGGCTGTAAAATATCAGGTATTCCATATCTCACACACGCACACACACAGAGGTTTTTGATGTGAGTTTCAGCCATGATGTCACTATGAAATCCCAGCAGTGGTTTACAGCCCTGAGTCACTCATAATTCCCCCAGATTCGCTCACTCCATATGTGATCATTAGAGAATGACTCCCCTCCTCGTTCACTGACATCAAAAGGTGCCACCTGCATGTGTGTGTGTTTATTTTAATTTCTAACTGGTAGAATCAGACAGGAAGTAGTCTGTATGTCTTTTTCCTGTGGTTCAGAATATTGGTGCTTCTTTCATGAGGGTAGCTAATATTCTCTCTCTCTCTCTCTCTCTCCTGTTCTCAGATGCTCCATGCTCCAGTATGTTAGGGATGGTTTCGGGTCAGATTTCAGACTCTCAGATCTCAGTGTGGCCGTCGGCAGAGAGGGGCTGGCTCCCTGAACAGGCCCGGCTACTGACCGGCAGAACGGGCTGGGTGGTCCCTCACCTGCAGGGTCTCGTGAAGAATCAGTCTCTGGAGATAGATCTGGGGGCCCAACGGATGGTAACGGGTCTCATTCTGCAGGGAGGGAAATACAGAGATGTGAATATTTTCATCAAACGCTTCAGAGTTACCTACAGCACAAATGGAACAGACTGGAGTCACATACCAGAAGAGAATAGCAACAAAGTGAAGGTATTGCATGTGTAAAGGCATGTTCACACCAAGAATGGTAACTATAAAGATAACTATACCGATAAGCATATTTGCATCCACACCAACAAACGATAATTTTCGGTTTAAGCCAGTTAACTGCTTAAAAAAGCAACATTTTGAGCAAAAATCATGTTTTTCAAAGACTATGTCTGGATCAGATTCAGTATGATGATCAAAACATAGGTGGAGTAGATCAAGTCCATCAACACCCCCTAAGCTTGCACACTCCTAACCACTTCCTGGGTTGACGTTTAACTTGGTAACCTTAGGCCATTTTGATTTAAATGCTGTTTATTGTTGATGATTGCATTATTTTTCATATGCATCTGCCTACATATGAGATCCCTCGTTTCAGCTTCTTCTTTGCCTGTGTTTGAATCTTGAGATACTGTACTCGTTCCGAAGATGTGTGATAGCACCCTCTAGTGTATTACAGTGAAAACATGAAAAGCCCTAAAATTGTGTCAATGGTGGGGAATAGTTTTCTCATAAAAGACAAGATAACTCATCAACGGCCAGGAAAGAGTTAAAAATGCTCCAGCTCTTTAAATTGCATTGATTCTGGATGGCTATCAATGTTTTATCGTTCATCATTCTGAAAGTGATTCCAATGAAATCATTCCTCTGTGTCATTATTGTTAAAGTTGGGTGTGGACTTCTCATAAAATTAGAATGATTTATATATTTATTAAAATTTTATAATTTCTAATGTTATTGTTATTGTTAAGAGCAATTCACAGCAAGGACTAGATCTATAACAATAACTAAAACAATAACGTTTAAATAATTGTTTTAATTCTATGGGGATAGGGAAGTCCAAACCAAAACTATAACAATAATGACAGAGAAACGATATTTCACAAATCACTTTCAGAACATTTTTTTCCGGCAGATGAACATTGACAGCCAATCAGAATCCACACGAAAAGCACAAGTATTTAAAGCGACAGGCAAATGTGCTATTGGTGTGACCAAACCTTTCTCATCCTTGGTGTGAACGGCCCTTTAGAACAAGAAAAAAAAAATTTCATTCATTTAACTGGACAGACACAAAACTATGAACTAAAAAAATACTTTTTTTCACCCATCCAGGTGTTTATGGGAAATCAGAACCATGACACTCCAGAAGTGCGTGCTTTTGATCCGGTGCTGATGCGTTTCCTGCGCATCTACCCTGAGCGTGGCTCTCCTGACGGCATAGGGTTAAGGCTGGAGGTTTTGGGGTGTGACCTGCAAGGTGAGTGACAGCCAAACCAAGCAGTCCTCCAGGTCTCTAATCCATATTATAAAAGATTTTCAAATGGGGTATAATTAGTAAACGCTTCATTTACCTCAAATAAACTGCTTGTCTAAACTTTTTTAGAGCCCACAACACCTCTTCCCCTCACCACCACCATGGAAACTACAGTAGCCACTGTTACTAGTGCTCCAGGGAATTCTCCAACAACCACCATTATTCCGACAGTGGAGAGTTGTGATGATTATGGTAACTGCCATAGCGAAGCAGTGACAGACTACGACACAACAGGTTAGAAGCACATCCTTTACACTCATGTTTATCCATCATTAAAATCTATCATTTTTATATCAAGCTAATTATGTTGGCTTAACCATAACAGCAGCCCAAGTCCTCAGAGAATCCTATTTTTAGATTTTAATTAAGACATTATTTACTCTCTTTATTATGCTGCTTTCATAATAGGGACTGTTAAGAGGTCCCAATAATGTTGGTAATGTCAGGTTTTACTATCACTGTGGGAAATTTAGGTCCCCCACAAAGACAGCAAAACCTCACATGCACAAACATCCACACAGAGACAGACTATGACCCAAAAGGTTACAAACACAAACACCGACAGAGTAAAACACACCAACAACGACCCAGCAGGCTACATACGCTTAACAAAAGAGTCTCATACCATGAACCAAAGGTTACACAAAAACAAAGACAGTCTGTGACTGATCAGATTGCTCAAACACATAAATGCATCATCTTCTAAAACACACAGTGGAACAACGACAATGGATCTCATTCACTTACTGAATCGTTTTTATATGCACAGGAGAACTTCTCACAAAAAAATTCCAGCTAATTCACAACACGTGTTCTTAACTTCATTCCAATGTTAATAAATTTGGAGTATTCTTAATGAGCTACTACGTGCTTCAAGTTTTGCTTCAAGTTTTGCATAAAACACACCCAAACCATCTCCATATAAGGGTGATTCAGTGATTCAACATGAAACAAACACATAAACTCACAGAAAATACAAATGGAATCAAACAAGTCTGTATTTCATTAACTCTTTAGCCTTGACTCTGACAGTAACTTCTACAATTTGTTTTCCACAGAAACTGCAGTAGCAGAGCCATTTCTGGACATGGAAGCAGTGCCTGGTGAGAAACTACACGTCATTTGAATGGTTACCATTAATGTTTATTTTAGTTCTCTTACATACTGGCATAGCACACAGATTAGCTGATACACTGATAGCTTAGCTATAACACTATGCATTCGCGCCTACTCTATATGTATTCATAATTATTATTATTCATATTTCATCAAGTGAAAGGACTTACATCACGTTTAATTAGTTTTATTATGTACTATATATTTAAGGTAATGTAATTTGTTTATACTTAGTAGCCTATAACTATTAACTGATGGTTGTTGGAGACCAGATTTCGAGGGAGGGCCCAATTTTTCAGAATATGGGAACAATCTTTGGGGTTTTCCATGTTGAGCACACAACAAAATCTCTACTGCCCTCAAGTGTTGTGCTGCATAATTACATGAAATAATCTGCAGCTGTTGAATTTCTGAATTCTGCGAATTCTGTATTCAGGGCCTGCATCTCAATGTGCACACTATCCATCCTAAATAGTATGTGACATTATTAATATTCAATACTATTTAGGGTGGATTGGGTGGATAGTATGCACATTGGGATGCAGGGAGGGTTTCAAACACACTGATGCCAGATATTTCTTATTGCCACCTTCAGGATGACTAAATTACGACACTTTAAATGCAATCATGTAAATAGCTTGAATGCATGCATAACAAGAAGATCCCTCCTCAAAACACTCAAAAACATCAACACCACAGATAAACATCGGTAGTAAAAAGTTCATGGTTTCTATAAACTAGATCATGGGGGGGGTTGTCTGATTTTAAGCATAAACATATAGCAATAGATTTTGTTTTATTGATTTATTCTTTTAAAAAAAACATATATATATATATATATATCCGGAAAACTACCATTCTATGTGCCATCATGACATTTACTGCAGTCATAGTCATGGGAGAATGCGATATCTAGCTGCAGTGCTGTGCAGTTGCCCACTGGTTTTTGGTGATTTAGCATATTTTACTGTAGGAACTAGAGGAACTAATGACACTTCACTCCCCTTTGGGGTTTAAGCCTATATAACCTTTTGAATACCTGCCCATAAGCAAAAAGTCAATGCCAGTCCAAAAAGGATAGAGGGTGTTCAGTCCCATACTGCTTTGACTAAGCTATCAAAACAGCTTGAAGTGTGTAGAGTGGAAAGCAAAATCAGTACGGAGGACTATAAGGTTGACTCAGTGTTGTTTGTGCTCCTGTTTAGAATACATCTGGTTTGCCTGTGACTTTGGCTGGGCTGATAACCCCTCCTTCTGTGGGTGGAGTCAAGATGGTGGCGAAGGAGCCGAGTGGCATATAAACAACAACAGCAAACACGCTGATCACAAACTGCCTAATCTGGACCACACGGGTAAGAGATGGCTGGGATTTAAATTAATAAATTCCTAAATGCAGAAAGAGGGACTGATCGAATAAACAAATGCACTCCTCTCCTGTTTCAGGGATGCCTCACAACTTCATTTACGCAGCTTCTAACAGAAATGCACAGATTGAGATCGAAAGAAAAGCCGAAATGGAAACAGATGAAGAGCTGGCGAGAAAAGGAAGGGTGGCGAGGCTAGCCAGTTTGCCGGTGATGGCTCCAGATTCAGAGCTGTGTATGTCTTTCTGGTACCACTTCTCTGAGAAACACACAGGAACACTGAACATCAAACAGAAGATAGAGCGAGAAGAGGTGGAGGAGGAGGAGCTTCTGATCCGCTCTGTGAGTGGACAGTTGAAAAGCAGATGGAGGGAAGGAAGAGTTGTGATTCCCAGTGCCAAAACAGCTTATCAGGTACTGATGCCCACTGATGCCCAATCGAACATCATAATTACAACCAAATACTAACTCTCTTTCTGTGTTTGCATGGTAGGTGATCATCGAGGCCCAAGTGGATCCTACAGAATCTGGTTTCATCTCAATGGATGATATAAAGATACTGAATGAAGTGAATCCTGAAGAGTGCAAGGGTATGTTAAGCCACGCCCCTTCTGTTTAAGCCCCTCCCTTTTGTGTTCGGCCTGAACACTCACTTTTTAGTAACTTTAAAGGTATAGTCTATCCAAAAATGAAAATTTTGTCATCATTTACTTCATGGTGTTCCAAACCTGTTTGCATTTCGTTCTTCTGCGGAACATAAAAGAAGATATTTGAAAGAATCTTGTTAAACAAACTATTTCAGTTCCCTCTGACTTTCATTGCATTCAATGGGAACCAAAGCTGTTTTTGTTTTTGGGAGTACTATCCCTTTAAGTCCAAACGTATTCATTTTCTTCACAAGCATTTTACAAAAAGAATTCTAATTAAGCATTCTTACCCTTGAATCAACTTGATCAGCTCCGAGATTACACCTTTTTTTAACATTTTTTGTTGGAAATACCTGAATGAGACTTTTTACTTTCAGATGTTTATACAGTGGTCATATTTTTGATTGAGCATGTTTGTCTTTCAGACCCAGAGAACACAGAAGATGATGAAGATGAAGTTGATGAGATCGGTAAGACCCACATTTTACATTTACATTTACATTTAGTCATTTAGCAGACGCTTTTATCCAAAGCGACTTACAAGTGAGGATTTTTATTAGAAAAGCATTATAATAAAACCTAATTCCACAATTTATTTTTTAATGCATCCACGCTGAAAAAAAAAATATATATATATATATATAATATATATATATATATATATGTATATATATATTCTTGATCAGTATTTTTGTATTTTTTTAAAAAAAAAATTGGTTGAGATACATTTACTTGACAAGCAAAATTGTTTAAGATATTAAACCAATAGCAAATTATTTTTCTTGTTTTAAGCATAAACTTCCCTAAATTTAGTTTAACTGATACATATTTAAACCTTAATTGGTAATGGCATAATAAAAATAATAATTCAAGATATATTCTATGAAAAAAACTTGATATTTTTTTATGTTTTGACATTACCCTTGGCATTCTGCAATCAAATATTTTGGTATAATGACCTCTAAACTATAGAGTAGCTTACTTATCAGCTTACTGTAAATGATCTCTTATGTAATGCGATTGAGCGTGTTTACTTATGCAGGTTTTGCTCAGACTCTCACAATCTCTTTGCTTCTTCTTTCTGTCTCAATCTTTCTCCTCTATAGTGAACTGTGAGGGCTCTGACAACACCCTGTGGAGTTTTGGACGCGGCTCTATGCTGAAGAGTTTAGACCCCATCTTGATCACCATCATCGTGATGAGCGCCGTGGGAGTCCTGCTGGGCGCCGTGTGCGGGGTGCTGTTCTACTGCGCCTGCGCCCACACTACAAACAGGAACCTCTCCGCTCTGGAGAACTACAACTTTGAGCTGGTGGACGGAGTCAAACTAAAGAAAGAGAAACTCAATGCACAGAAATCTTACTCAGAAGCATGAGGAATGCTGGACAAAAACATTCACAATGTTGGAGGAACGTTTTCAGAACATTGTGGCAACGTTTCTCAAGGCCGAGACTGAGCGTTATTCTCAGGACGTGCAGGACGAGGGACTGGCCTCTAAAGGGCGCCTTGTAAAGATTGTACAGCCAGACGATGATTGTCTACTTGTTTGTACATTTGTTGCTGGTGATGAGACCAAGACAAAACTATGTATCCTTTCACACAGTTGGATATTTTTTTCTACAAACCCCCCCTTTTTTTTTTTAAAGCTGTATACAACTGGGTTTTCAGTGTTTATTGTGCTCGTTTATGTTTGGAGACGTGTTTGTTCAGTTGGTAACTCACACTTCATTCCAATGGTGCCTTTAAATGTGTTTTTGTTGCCTTTTCACACATGGATTCCTGCCCTTACACAGACAGTCATTTGCTCTTGAGCACAAACTCTTCACAGACACAGGCCAATACAGGTCAGAGTTCAAGGTTTAAATACATAAATAATACATCTAATAGAGCTGCAGGGATGACGTGTTTTCATAGGCCAAAACTCTGAGACAAGTTCCATCATCCTGAAGTCAGTCGCCTCGTCCGAAATCAAATACTTCTCTACTATATAGTATGCGATCAGAGTAGCATGTCCGAAATCATAGTATTTGAAAAACAGTTGGCGAAAAGTAACCTAACCTACTTCTTTCGCCGAGACTCTGAAATATGGACACTATACTATCCCACGAGCCCACAGCTGAAGCTGGTAGGTCACATGATAAAGACAAAATGGCGGATGTAGTCCGAATTTCATTCATACTACCCATATTCATTTCAAATGTTAAAAAGTTCAAATTCAAATGTAGTACCCACTCAGACAGTACGCGATTTCGGACGCAGCTTAGGTTTTTTTTTTTTATAGGTTTTTGGTTAAATGCTTGAAATAAGGTCTGTGGTTATCACGTTTTATTCTACGACATTAAATACATCAGTCTTGAAAAAGTTGGTCGCTAAAAAAGTGGCTAAATAGGACTACAGTGCTCATCGGGGACATAAAACTTCATCGTACCGAACAGGAAAACCCACCTACACACTAGTTCACAAATGTGTGTTTATAATCATGCTCTTGCAAAGTATTATAACTCAAACTTTCAGGGAAAAAGTCTTGTCAGAAAGCTTAGAGATGGGGACGTTCATTTATAGCCTAGGCCTATATTTAGCTTTTTACCTCTGGCGATTGTATTTAGGCTTCAAAATCCATAATCCATGGTCATAGCGCTTATTTTCTGTCCAAAAGCGAATGGAAAAATCCTATAGAGTTTTTGATGCTAACTTCCAGGTTGGCCTAAAATACATCACCTCTGCAGCAATCTCAACAGGATGTACGCATGACATCTATCTCAATGTTAAGTTGCTAGAAAGAGATTTTACCCCTTTATTTGGTCCATCCTCTCTCTATATTGTAAAACGACAGGCCTGAAGACATTTCTTGGGTCAGCGCTTTTTTAAACAATGGAATAGTAATGTGAAAATCGTTATTTCTTTCAGCCGCCCACATACATGTCTGTAAACTTGTGTTGCCATGGTATCAAGTGACATGTTTCCGAATGACATCATAATGTCTGTGGACCATCTGTGAAAATAGAGTCTCCTAGACTGGACCCCTCCTGATTAGGAGACGCTCACTCTGGGAACGTCTGGGAATTGAAGCGAAGAAAAAGCAAATGAAGCATCTAAGAGTGCTAATGTAGAAGCATCTCCCTGAGGAAATTAATTATATTTGAAGGATGCAACAGGCACAAACTGATCCGTGCTCTTAAGCATTGGCAAGACGAGAAAGACAAGATGACACAAGTGCTGACAAAGGCATCTCGGTGTATTTCAAACACAATGCAGAAATGCAGTTCATTCTCAGCAGCTCGAAGGAGGTGCCAGAAACTTTTCTCCCACTCAAATGAACCAACGTATGTCGTTTTGCACTGAGAATTATATTTAATGAAAGATTTAGAAAGTGATAAAAGTGTTAACTACTTTAAAATTGAATGAGAGATGCAAGTGGCAGTGTAACAGCTCACTTTTTTTAATGCTATTTAAAATGAAATGGTATTTTTCTTAATTGTAATAGTTGTTTTTGTGTCCTGAGGAACTGAAGTGACACTCAACTGGATTTTCATCAAAGTCTATCTCAAAAAAAAAAACTCAAGTTTAGATGTTATGGAGTCCAATCTGTTTGGTGGCTTTCGTATTTACACTTCTGTGATCAACAGAAGAAGAAAAAAAAGACTGAAGACTTTTTTGTCCCATCTGCATCAATTTTCAGATTTGTTCAGATTTATGGATTTCTCAATGACAACAACATTCCAAAGAGCGAAGTTAATAAAGTTTTTATAAAGATTTTGTTTGAAATAACTGTCTCCATATCGAAAAGCTATATGAATTCATGCATAAACACTATTTTTGATTGCATATTTATTAATTTTCTAAGCAAAATTGTGGCTAAAAAGAAGCAACACTAAAACTCAATAGAAGTTTTTATATTATAGCACATTGTCAAAGTAAGTTATTGCAATAAGAACCTGCTGTTCATTGAAAAAATCAATTATAAATCTTTCACAGCATATCTCTTTTAAAAATGTATTAGACAACTCATAAGTATGCCAGTGTGGTTTAATTGTGTTCACTTGTTTACACTATAAAAAACTATTTAATAATAGCTTAATGCTGGCATTTTAGTTTGGAGAACAGAATTCACACAAAAAAACAACATTCAAATTTAAACCATGCTGGAAATAATACACATTTGTGCAATTGGATTTTTGTCAAGTACCGTCATTCCTGTTTACGCTTATCTGCCACTAGATGGCGCTGCTCTGTAAATTCAACTGGGTTGTTGTTCCTTATCGCTGACACTAGAGGGGCATATAATCTCCATTTCCGAAACTGACTTAACGTCCCAGGCCCAAATTGAGTCTACAAGACTTTTTGTGCAGGGGAACTAATGAATGAACTCATATTCTTAATTAGAGATTAGTTAAAATCCTTCTAATCGTTTTTTTGGTCCGCCAATAGCCAGGGAAGGTAGGCAGAACCGTGAGAACGCGTCTTGTATTGTCGTCAACACGCTTACTGTGTGAGGGAACACGGTGTGGTTTCACATCCAAACCGCTGCTTCAACACTACCTATGAACCACTACGTTAGTTGGCTGTTGTGTGTGTGTGTGTGTGTGTGTGTGTGTGTGTTGTCACTACTGAGACTTTGAGACCGCTGTGCCACTTCCTCAGATTCTGCCACAGATAACCCCACAAACACCTCATGTCAGCTACCCTGTGATAAAGTTATTTATTTAGCCTAGAGACTTCTTCTTTATATTAAAAAAAATAATAATAATAATATAAATAAAACTCAGAATACCTCATACTGTTACTGGTGTGATGCATTGTAAGGTCTTTCTGACTGTATAGGCTTAAACAGCTCTGATCAGCTACATTGAGTGAATGCTGGGATATGATCTCAGTTAACCTTCATCATTGTCCATCTGTTAACACTGACTCATATGGTTGACATATTTCTTTCCATAAACAGTCAAACCCTTAGTAAGCTTATACCATCATCCATATAATGACTGTCTCCTCTGCTCTCCTGTCCTCTCCTCTCCCAACCCTTCTTATTTTCCCCTCTCTCTACCCCTCTCCCTCTTTCTCAGGAATGTCCTAAATGTGAAGCGCTGCTCAACATCAAGCCAGATGAAGTCCAGTCATTCCACAGCTATTTTTTAGAGTAAATCTGCAGTCTCCCCTGTGAAAGGTAAAAAAAATAATACATAAATGACTAAAATTACACTAAAATATGTTGTTATCTAAAGCTGGTGAAGAGGGGTGTTTCTAGAGGTTGATCACTACTGGGACACAGACCCCTCAAGAATTTCCCCCAAAAATTAAATTTACAAAATGAATACAAATTAAAATTTAGTGTAAAGGGCTTTGCTTAAATATTTTTTTAGGTAATAAAAATGAATACGGTTCGGTTGATGACAATTAAAATTGCCTTGTTTTACTCCTCTGGTAATTTTCAAACAATTACTAACAACATTAACGTCATCAGTGCGAGTTTACATTTTATTTGATACGTGAACATACCAAAATTCTATCTAAATTAATTTAAATGAACAAAAACAAATGAAAAAAAAAAAATAGGCTTAATAAAAATAAAATAAATATCTTTTTCATATACCTGACAGGGGAAACCCACCAGTAGGTGGTGACAAGTCTTGAATCATTGATTCAAATCAATTTGTTCAAAAACATTGATTCGTTCTGGAACGAAACATGTTTCTCCAATTTTTTGTTCATTTTGATGGCATTTTTGCCACAACTCCCATTAATTTCAGACTCAAGATCAGACTTCAGATCAATCAAGATCGAAGAGGAATGAAATAATAGACTATCCTGTTTCGAGAAAGAAAACTATATAAAATGAAAACAAAATAAGATCAAAGGTTTGTAGCACACTCACAATTTAAAGCTCAAACTCAATTACTCAATTTAAAGTTAAAACTGCAGTCTTTTTTGTTTAAAGTTGTCCAAAATCAATTTTTGAGCAAGTGCATAACTAACCAGTGTTCAAAACTATCTCCTTACCTCAGCCCGATTCACAACAGTAAGCTTGTAATAATGTTTTCTAATTCGAGTGGTACTGGTAGGTTTCAGTGGGAAATTCGAACATGCCGCCGTTCATCTTTGCGTCATTACGTTACGTCTGTTTACATAAAGAAAGAGTCCCAGATAGTAGGCAATATCGCAGATGCTGCTGGTAGGGATCATTTATAGCCTTTTCTCACAGCATCTGCAATAATTAAACTTGTATGGTATGGCAAATTAACATTAGAAATTAGACTGTACAGAAATTGAAATCTACAGGTAACGCCAATACACACTAAATACATGTAGTCGCTCCGAGCTGATGTTAACATTAACAAATCGAGAACAAACAATAACAATAATCATAATTTGTATGGATTGATGAGCTAAGCAATCATTAGATTTATTCGCCATTGTTTGCGCTATTTATTGTAAGTTTTTTTTTTCTCAGTCAGTCAGAACAAAAGTGGCAGACATTTTCCGGTGAAAATTCTTATTTTGGTCATATTTCCAAGACTACAATGTGATTCCAAAGCATAGCATCCACCGGTGGTGTGACTGAGGAGCCATGCCGACACACAACCGACATAAAGATAAGATGATAATTCCCCAAATAAACCTGCACTTGCAGGTTTCAAACAGAGATGGCGACAAAGAGGCAAAACTTACGGACTGCAGCTTTAAAATCATTACCAAAGTATGTTGATTAAAAAATGACTAATTTCTTTATGAACAATTGCGTGAGAAAAAAACTGTGAAAATAGTTCCCACGCCCCTGGTCAAAAAGAAGAGATCAACAAGCATTTTTTCAAGCTAACGTTATCGACAGCAAACTTAACCAGAATTTTTTTTTTATCTGCAAAATATTATCGGGGGAGAGCAAGATTCTAGGGGTCTAATGATATATATATATATATATATATATGTATATGTATATATATAGAATGCTCAAAGTTATTTCTAAGTTTATGTTTGGGTAGGGTTAGGGGATAAATTATGTACTTTGAACAATATGAAAATCATTATGTTTCTAGCAGTGGCCATAAAACATGGAAACTTATGTGTGTGTGTGTGTGTGTAGGTTTGGCTATAATTGTGTGGGCCAAATGTCCTCACTTATAGTGGAATATTACTGACTAGTGAGAACATTCTACTGGTCCTCACTTGTATGAATTGACCAAAACATGTTTTGTTTAAATCTAGAGTTTTTGCACATGTTTCGGTGATGTGGATTAGGGGTAGGGGTTGGGTTAGGTGATAGAAAATTTCATTAACCTGATATAAAATCAATGGAAGTTTACGTAATGTCCTCACTAATATAGTGAAACAAACTTGTGTGTGCTTATTCAGTTATTCTCAAATCATATGTGAAATTCAGTTCCACATACAAGAGACGTATTAAAGTGATGTAAGTTATAGACCATACGCAGGAAATGCATAACGGTTCATATTTTCACACCTTCAGGTGCTCTTTGCATGCAGAGGCAGATAGAATTTTCCCATAGCAGTTGTACTTATTAGCTTCAGTTTTTTTAAGGCATTAGGTTACAGATTTTACCTATTTGCTCATTGTTAATGTCAATGCAATTGGGTCAATCGATAAAGAAGAATTCAACTCTAGAAAGCCTTCTTGACTAGTTACATAAACTTCATTTTTCCTCAGTAGTTCTTAATCACTGCATTGGCCATAAAGTGAGTAATGTAGTCTAATCAGTCATTTATGAATGCCAAGCAGTATTTGGGACACACCGGAAACTGTCCAGACTCTCTCGCTCTGACTGATCCTGGACCAGCAGTAAAAGGGAGCTGAACTGGATTTCTACATAAAAGTAAACAAAGGAGCTCTCTGTCTGTGAAACATTGAGCCTATAGTCCACTAGCTCTATCTACAATCAATCACTTTATATATGACTATAATCAGATTTGAGAAAAACTAAACCTGACTATTTTTTTGTAGTATGAGGCACAGAACTTTCAGTGTTTGATTTGTTTCCTTTCACAGTTACACATATTTGAGTGTAACGAATCTTTTAGACACATATGTGAAACACAGCATTAAATACCGGATCGCTAGAGGCGATATGTTTGTTGTCATTTGTGAGGAAACCGTTAATAAATGTAGATTTGTTTCGGTGAACTTGGAGCTGCGTCCGACTTTTGCAGAGAATCGCTGCTGAGTACATTTTGTGTGTGTGAAATGATTCAAAAGACTCGAGTCACTGAGATGACTCAATTGAATCAGAATCTTCTCCACAGTGTTGGATAGGGTGGAGAGGCGTAGCATTATTTCCTGTGGGCGGAGGAAGGGAGAGGCTGCCACTGCAAACCCAACCCATCTCACAGTGGGTCCACAGACCACACGTTACCCATCCGGACCGAGGGCACGCCGAGACGTGGAAGGGCGAGCTGAACTTTCTGCCCACATTTAGCCATTTATTCGATTCAAAATCCATGATTTGTCTGTTGTAGGCAAAGAAAGTGCGTGTTTGAGTACTTTGCAGCCAGCTGTTGATTCAAAGTGGAACAAAGGCTCGAGAAACTGGACCAAACGCTGTCGGAGGTTTATTTCCATAACAAATGTGGTTTTGAAAGAGTGTGCGACAGACTGAAGAAGGAACACGTGATAAGGTAAAGATAATCAAACGATCACTTTTTCACAGAACTTTGGTTCAGGAGTCAACGGGTTGTTTCTAAACCAAGTGGTTGTTGTGAGCTTGAGTGTTTGATCTGAAAAATGATCCTTGGTTACGAACTTGGTTTGGGTGGGGATAATGTCCCATCCATTTCACTTCAAAGGACAGACATGGATCTGTCCCAAACGTGTTTCACAGATCATATGCCAATAGTGTCCCTTCAGGCTGTCTTTCCCAGACGTCTGTTATCTTGGATCTATTTGTTGCGTCTTATGTGTCCCCCAACATCTGTTGTAAGTCGTCTACAAGCCTGAGAGACTCCCGGCGGGTCCGAGGCGGGGCTGTGGGGGTTAACGGCCCCGTGAACAATGCTTTATTTGGTAGTTGCTTGTGTAAATATGCCTCCCTGGAAGTCGAAATGATGTAGCCGTGAGTCACGATCCTGTTTAGGACATGCCGAACACATTAGACCACCTATGATCTGGCGGATGCGAACACACTAATGAAGAAATGCTTCATCGCGCATCAGCTGGGAGAAGTTTGGCCTTCTTACAGAACCAGAGACTAAATATGACCGCGTCGTGCTAATCCATTGTGACGTTTTAGGAGAAATTGAATCATGTATAGTTGGACAGATCTGTGGAATGCTATCGGGCCGATTTTACAAGGAAAGATCCTGCAGCGGATCTCATTAACTCTCACGGTTTACATATTCAGCTCACGTGACCGTGTGGAAGAATGTTGTTGTATTTCTTTTGATGAATGTCTTAAAGGTGCACTCACAGTATTTTTTTTTTCGCCTAAAAGGTTTCCATATGAAAGAAATGAGTGATTTTAAGATGTATTTCAAAATTGATGTACACTTACTTTAAATCAAGGTCATAAAAGCTGCTTTATTGTACCGAGCGGGTCGCTGCAACGGGGCATCACGTGACCAGTTGAATTATTTTGCTCTTTAATTATACTGCCTTCATGTGCTGTGGGAAATTTGATCATTTCTACTTCTGAAGTCGTGATTACGAGCTCATCAAGTTTCGAAATGGGAGGGCGTTCATGTGCATTTTTTATCTATGAAACTTGTATTTTACAATAATTCCGAGAGCACGTTAATGTAGCTAACTGGAAATGGCACATTGCTGCAGTGGCATTGGTAACTGAAATCTTTTTTATGATATTGCGTTCATATCATTATCACTATAAGTTAAAGGCAACTATGTCGGCTAGCGAGCAATAACAAAAAATATTGTGCACCTTTAAAGTAATTCAATTCAACGTTTATGTGTTTAGTGCTTTTCACAATACATACAGTTTCAAAGCAGCTTTACAGAAAATGCATGTTTCTATGTTACAACTGACCCTTCGCCGGCAGTTCGATTGACAGAAGATCTAACCAATCATAACCCCGAATCCGCCATTTTTTGTCTGACAAAGCAGTCGGGAGAGTTAGTAGATTAACGTTGGTGAACTTGAACTTTTGAAAATTGTGTGTACTCGTGTCTTTCCACGCTTGAAACAACATTCCTTCTGATGTCCATTCATGTTTATTTGATGCTATAAATGAACTAGAATGAAGAGATGATCGGTTCACGAGCCGCTTGAAGGAGCTACAGTGATCTGTCACGACACATTAAAGAGACACTATACGGTATTTATTTATTGTTTAAACTTCTTTAAAACCTACAATATTTTAAAAATGAAACGGTCGCTCTGTCTTGTCTGTCGACGTGTTGTCAGTGTCCTCTCTGCTCTGCGATGTATTTTTCACTCCGTGAGAACATGATGTGTGGCGTGAGAGCGCATGGCTTGTCGGACATAGCAACAGTAACTAAAGGGGGCGGGTCTTTGCGAAGGCTCAATTGAGAGTAATCTGTTACTCTTATCAAGTACTCTACATGTTGGCAACTGCTAAAGGTCTGCCAGTTATTGAACTGGTGTAGTACTATAAACTTTGTTATTTGTCACCAGTTACAAATCCTGACAGAACCTACACTTATAATGTAAGTCTCTGCCAGAATACTATTGTTACTACAGCTACAATAAATGTGACAATTTAGTATCAGGCTCCAAAGCTTTGTCCACAGTTTGAAGGAAGGACCGTATTTGTTATGGTTTAGTGGTAACAGTAACCATCGAAACTATGCTTGCGATATCAGTTATTTGTAATTTGGAAAGGTTAAAGTAAAATATTGAATGTAAAATGTTCTCTCAATAGAAATTGCAATTTGTGAGTACCAACTCTATACAACGAATCTGGTATTTACAAATTACTAGAAAAGTCATGGAGATTAATGGTCAAATTTAAGGGAAGACTGCATGGTAAATGTTTTAAAGGACATGATATTTTCTGTTGTCTTGTGGGATTATCTATTAATTTCTCTTTGAATAGAAAATGGCAGACTGTGGCTCCTCCTGTGTGTTTGTACATGTGTGTGCACGCTTGTGTCTAGGCAGTGCTCTATTAACAGTAAACTCTTTTGCAACAGATAAGAAAGGGCTTGGATTTGAACATACAAGGGAAACAGGATAAAAAGCGTGTGTTTAAGTCAAACAACTTTAATGGCTCCTAATTTTGAATTAAAATTTCACTGACACTGAAAATGACCCTCATCTCTGATGTGTGCAGGTTGTCACCACCAGTCATTCAGTCCAATTTAAACGGCCCCTGCCAACTTCATTTTTGAGTGCAACACCCCCATATTAAAATTCATGCTTCTCTTATTACACTCGGATGTATGTCATAATATGGAAAAAGTGATGCTGCTTCCATTTCATCCTAACTTTAATTGTGGGTGTTCATTTATGTTGGACATCTGTATAAGCAGAGTGGCATGTAACCTGCTATTATGGATAGGGCAGACAAAGGTCAGTGTAGGTAATAAAGGTGAGTGTCGAGATCAAGTCATTGTTTGATTCTGATATCTATTCTTTGCTCCAGATTGTCGCTTTGACTCACTTCCTGTCGCCCTAACTGCTATGACACATCAACAGTGAGTTAAAATGGGGGTTGGGCAGCCAGGCATTGAAAACAAATTGGTCATTATAATATGAAGGGCCCAAAGCTACACTTCTCTAGAGACGATGCATCTGCTGTAATAGTCACAGCTTACTGTGAGGAAGACGAAATTGGATTCAAATGTAAAGTCTGATATTTCTTCAGCACTGAGCAGAATTAAAAATAGATGTCAAGATAGGCTCGAAAATGCCTGGCTAAAAAGTTTAAAGCAGTTTAAAAAGATGGATGGATGGATAGCGAACAGCTGGGCTTTAGAACAAATTCATTTCTCAAACAAAGCTGATATGTCTCAAATGTTTTGATAGTGTTTTTTCTCTTAATGGAAAATCAACACGCATACCTTTTATGATATTTTAACTTGTAAAAATTGACATTGGACCTTTAATGGATAAGTAAGGCCTTCACTGCAGTGTGAGTCAGCGTCACTTTTGTGGAGGTGGAGTTTCCCCAGTCTGTGTCTGCCGGTCACAGTCTGTGGTAAATAATCGGCCATCACTCGGCAATGTGCGGGATGGAGGGGGGAGGTAGGGTGAGGCAGTTTAATTAAGGAAATGGCCGCCCTGCTGTGGAGGGGTTAATGGCCACTCTGTGAGCATGTTTGTCTTCACAGTTACTTACATCAGCAGGTAGTGGATAACCGAGAACAGCGACTTAAAGGGATAGTTCACCCAAAAATGACAAACACCCCATGATTTACTCGCCCTCAAGCCATCTTTCAGACAAACACAGAGTTATATTAAAGGGAGAGTTCACCCAAAAATGAAAACTGTCATCATTTACTCACTCCTGTAGTTCCAAACATGTATGAATTCATTTGTTCTGCTGAACATAAAGGAAGATATTTGGTAGTAACCAAACAGATCTCACCCCCCATTTACTGCTTTAGTTAAAAAATAAATAGTATGGTAGTCAATGGGAGATGAGATTTATTTGTTCTGCTGAACACAAAGGAAGATATTTGGAAGAATGTCAGTAACTAATACTGACTGTCTTCCAAATATCTTCCTATTAAATTCATACAGGTTTGGAAGTACTTGAGGGTGAGTAAAAGATGACCGTTTTCATTTTTGGGTGAACTATCCCTTTAAATAATGTGCCAATTGTTATCCAAGCTTTATGATGTTAGTGAACAGAGGAATTTGAAGCCCAAAAAAGTGCATAAATGATAACCACATGGCTCCGGACGGTTAATAAAGGCCTTCTGAAGCGAACCGATGCGTTTGCGCAAGAAAAATGGCGTTATTTAAAACTTTAACAACTTAAAAAACTGGCTTCTGGCAGACGATCTTATTATCTGGTTCTTTTTAGTGAATCAAAAACCGTGTGACTCAGATTCCCAAATGACGGCTCTTGAAGCAAGTTCTTTTAATGAATAGTTCGAAAGACGATTTCCTGCATTGAATGAGTCGGACAAATCTGAACTGAATCTTATCAGAGTAGTTACTGAAGGAGTTGCTTTTGGGTTAAAATGGACTGAAAATAACCAGTTTTAATTTTTCCCATATTTTTTTGTTATTCTGTTGACATACTTTTGTGCCTCACTTTGAAAGAGTTTATGCACACTTGTAATTTTATCTTATCAGTGGAATATTGTCAAGACAATGAGTTGCTTGATGCAGAACTGTGATCTGATTAGTGTAGTTGATGTGGGTGGAGCTTTGGAACATTGAGAATCAAAGACGCTCCAGGCAGCTGAAGGAGTGTTTCTCTCTGTCTCTGTCTCACACACACACACACACACACACACACACACACACACACGTTCGTTTTGCTATCAAAGGGAGGACATTCCATAGGCGTAATGGTTTTTATACTGTACAAACTGTACATTCTGTCCCCCTACCCCTAAACTTAACCCTCACTGAAAACATTCTGCATTTTTACATTTTTAATTAAACATTGTTTAGTATGTTTTTAAAGCTGTTTGAAAAGTGGGGACATATGAAATGTCCTCACATTTCACATTGAAGTTGTAATACCAGTGTCATACCCATGTCATTATACACATTTGTGTCCTGATATGTCACAAAAACACGCGCACACACACACACAAGAAACACCCAGACCTCAGGGCTGCATTTTCAAAGCCTTGACTCACAACACAGCCTTAGGGAAGGCAGACAAGGCTGAATTGAGAAGCTCTCTGTCTCTCCCACACACACACACACTCTGAAGATAGTGTTACACAGAACCACTGAGAATGAAACGGCAGCTAAAGAGCCAGCTGTCTCGCAGCTTAATCTGCCTCTGTGTCAGTGAATCTGTCAAATACATGAGAAATGAGGTCACTTGGAGAACTTTGTGTCTTGAGGAGCTCATTTTTGAAAATTAGTCTATGAAGTCACTGAGTTAGCGATAAAAGATTTTTATTAGTAGTATTATTATTATTATTACTATGATGACATCTTTCAAAGACGGTTTTCGTTCATGGCGAGGTGTCATTTTGGTCTCAGTTGGATTTTTTTTTTTTTTTTGAAGGAAATTAACTTTTATTAACCACATTTAAATGCATTAAATTGATTAAAAGAGACTGTACAGGCATGTAATAAGATTTGTATTTTAAAGAAATGTGGGTCAGTGTTATCAAAGAATACCGAAAATAAAATGTTTTGCCTTTTCCACAAAAATAGTAAGCAACTGTTTTCAGCATTGATAATAATAAGAAATCAGAATGTTATCTGAAAGATCATGTGACACTGAAGATTGGAGTAATGATGGTTTGAAAGCTGAATTGTGGTTGATAAGTGTAAAGATGTCTCTTGCCACTGTCAGTGAATCGCTCTGAAGCTCTGAATACTGTGTTTCTTTAGAAGGACTAACCCAGAAAACATGCTCTGACACACCAGAGAGTGTTCAGAAAGGAACTTCCCATGTTTGTGTCAGCAGACTAGACTGATGTTTCGCTCATTGTGCCCTTGAACACTTAAAGCGATATTCAGTTGTATTTTCTGATCTGAAACTGCATTTACAGTTACATTAAAACATAAGAGAAAAAGGCTAGAGTTTGAATACAGGCCAAATGTGTCCTAATGTAATACACAATGTCAATATGGTTTGCTTTTGAGAAATGTTGATTTTTTTGTTGTTGTTTTTTTTTATTTTTAAACGAATGTGTTCCATTAGGTTTTCAGGATAGCTGTTGATTTGTGACTAAAACAATGTTCCAAGACATTAATAAGTCATACCTCACATTTGAATTTTAAACCTTCCATGTTTTTTAAGGTAAGCTGTTAATAAAGGATTTTAATGACTCATAACTATTGTAGTTCTTTTATAGCAGCTTGCTTGCAACTTAGTTCGGTTGGTTTGGTCCGGGCCCAAAAACAAAACATATAGTCCTGGTCCGCTTAGCGTTCACACTGGCATTTTTAACATCGAAGGCATAGAGATACGGTCACAACCTGATTGGTCGGCTTTTATGACGTATATTTGCTTACCGAACAATCAAAACAATGCTGTGCACTGGATTAAACGCCATCATTTTATGCATGTACATATGCTTTATTTTTACCAGCTGAGAACTCACGAAGAGCTCATAAAATGTTCAAAACAATCAAAACGGCACCAGGATTTCCTCCGTTGTATGCAGAAACAAATATTGATGAGGCACTTCACCTCCTCGTTGCTCCACGTTTGCCCTCGACTCATTTTGGATACACCGATCTTTCTGCGTCGTCAAATCAGCTGACTTGTAGCGTCGCATCTTGTTACATCACGTCCTCTTTTTGGTTCGTTTACATGTCTTTGTTCCGTGTCGCGTTCATATATTTTTCATTTCATTTTTCATTTTTCATCATTTAGCAGACGCTTTTATCCAAAGCGACTTACAAGGGGAGCAATTAGGGGTCAGGTGTCTTGCTCAAGGGCACTTTAGTCATGGTATCAAAGGTGGAGAGAGTAAAGGATATATCAATCGAACCGCACCAGAGTTCGTTTGGAAGCGGACCGAGATCTTTTTAGCGGTCTCGGTCCGCTTGTTTGGTGCGCACCAGGATTCGGATGGCAAACCCTTAGATTTTAAAAACTTACTTGGCAACTTTACACATTTAGGGTTGTCATGACTGGATAGCTTTATTGGCACAACAAAAGTGTTACATTTCTATTGCCGGAGAAATGCGAAATAATGCAGATCATAGAAAAATACAATCAAATAAACAAAGGTGCAATAAATTCAACTAATTTATACTATTAAATCGATATATGCCGTCATGGGACCAAGACAGATCACTCACGGTCCTTCACAGTGTCTCTTACACTCACAAACACACACATATCTTGGATTCTGTGGTCTGTATGTTCTGAAAGAGGCACTGTTTGCTTATCTTCAAGCGTTCGCAGGTCTAATGTGAGTGTGTGTGTTTGTGTAGATAGTAATGTTTGAGTCTACTGCCGTTCACTCACCCGTCCAGTCTCAACAGCAGACATTCTTCTGCTTTAAACAAAGAAATACGAGTGTGTTGTCACACACTCACATGTTTCAAAACAGCTAGAGTTTGCCTCGGCTATTTGTGTGTTTCTCATGCTGGGTTGTGAAAAGTATCTCGTCTGTGACTGAAGTGTTTTTGAGGATGCTAAGTAACGCTATTGTTTGTTTGTACGTGCTGCCATGCCTAATAAGGTCAAATCAGCACTTTTTGGCACTGGTGTCTGGACACTTGATAGATTATTGAGGGAAAAGAACCTCCTCCTCTTTGTTTCATCTGCGAGGTGTTTTATGGGAAGAGCAGATCCATCGTCTTACCAAATATGGGAGTAGAGTCTCTCTCTTTCCCTGGATGTCTGTGTGTACTTGTCTGGCTTCGTTCAGTGTGTTTCATTGCTGACTGTGGCAATAATAACTAGGTTTTTACTTGCTTTGGATTGTGATGTTTGACTTCTCTTAATGTGATTGTGACCCGTTAACTTAAAGAGTGGACTGTCGCTGTAAAACGGTCACTTTAGATAGAGTTTGCTCAATGAAGTCCGTTTCTGCAATTCTGTGCGAACTGTGTTTGAATTCTTTACTGAGATCATGCATATGTGGTATGAGAAACAGGAAATGACCTTGTAACATGCTTTGAGAAGTCATAAATGCATACACAGGCACACCCTTTCCTCTTAATGCGTTCTCTGTTATTGGTTTTGTCAAAAATGCCTTATTAATTTTATTAACAACTTAATTAAATATGTTATATAAGGGATGTAACTGTACACAAACATGATGGTTCGGTTCGGTACGGGTTCAGAACAGCAGGGAGGAGAACTAAACATAATTGCTTTTTTGAAAATTAAAAAATGTGTCCCTGTTTAAATAAATTTCAGTTATAATTAATTTTCTTAATGATAAAAAATATCTATCTTTGCTAACGCTGTGAACTATGTTGGAAGCCTTTACTACACATTACTATTTTAAAGTTTACAATTGACCCTTCGCAAAGACCCGCCCCCTTTAGTTACTGTTGCTATGACAAGCCATGTGCGCTCGTGCCACACATCATGTTCTCATGCAGTGAAAAATACATCGCGGAGCAGAGAAGACACTGATAAGACAGAGCAGGTTAGCTTTGATATGAAACAGTTTCATATATAAAATACAGTAATTTTTTTAAAGAAGTTTAAACAATAAATACCATATAGTGTCTCTTTAATGTGTCGTGACAGATCGCTGTAGTTCCTTCAAGCGGCTCGTGAACCGATCATCTCTTCATACTAGTTCATTTATGGCATCAAATAAACATGAATGAACATCAGAAGGAATATTGTTTCAAGCACAGAAAGACACGAGTACACATAATTTTTCAAGTTCACCAACGTTAATCTACTAACTCCACTGACTGCTTTGTCAACAAAATGCCGGATTCTGGGTTATGATTGGTTAGATCTCCTGTCAGTCAAACTGCCGGGTCAATTAACAACGGAGCCCAAATTATTCCATTTCGTTGCTATTTATTTTAGATATAATAATCGACACTCAAATAAAAAAAATTTAAATTGCAAATAAGACCGGATTTACATTAACTTCTAAATTTTCTACTCATTTATTTTTGGAATATAATAATTTCCAGGTAGTGTCATAACTTGTTTTCATGACAAATTCATTCAAACATTAAATAATCAAGACAAGACAAGACATGTTTAGAGATTACATGTAAATATACTGATCGCTTTTGACAGGTAAAATACAGGGAATAAGTATATATATATATATATATATATATATATATATATATATATATATATATATATATATGTATGTATGTGTGTGTATATAAATTATGTATATAATTTTTATTTCTTCAAATAAATACAAAATACAATGCAAATTAATGTACAGTTGTGTTCAAAATTATTCAACCCCCCAATGCTGTAAATGGTTTTAGAGAATTTAGAGTACATTTGTAATTGAATTCAGAATGAAATCCTACAAGGACTTCTTAAAGAAGCATATGCAACTAAAATGACATCAATTGGTTTTGTAATACAGTAGTAAATGTTTCTTTTGTGAATTCTTCATTGACACAATTATTCAACCCCTTAAAGACTACCACTCTGAAGAACAGAGGTCCATTGAAGTGTTTTCAATCAGGTATTGAAAGCACCTGTGGATGTCAGGGAGCAGCAATAAAGCCTAATAAGCACCAATTAGGCAGCTTTAAAATGACTGTGATACTCAGCTCCTTCTAGACATTTACTGGTGTGGTTACAAACATGGTGAAGTCAAGAGAATGGTCCAGGAAGACAAGAGAAGAGGTGATTACTCTTCACAGGAAGGGCAATGGCTATAAGAAGATTGCAAAGATGTTAAACATACCAAGAGACACCATAGGAAGCATCATTCGCAAATTCAAGGCAAAGGGCACTGTTGAAACGCTACATGGTCGTGGCAGAAAGAAGATGCTGACTTCGACTGCTGTGCGCTACCTGAAGCGTAGAGTGGAGAAAAGTCCCCGTGTGACTGCTGAGGAACTGAGAAAAGATTTGTCAGATGTAGGTACTGAAGTTTCTGCTCAGACAATACGGCGCACCCTGCGTAATGAAGGCCTCCATGCCAGAACTCCCAGGCGCACCCCCTTGCTGTCTCCAAAGAATAAGAAGAGTCGACTGCAGTATGCCAAAAGTCATGTGGACAAACCACAGAAGTTTTGGGATAGTGTTCTGTGGACTGATGAAACAAAATTAGAACTATTTGGGCCCATGGATCAACGCTATGTTTGGAGGAGGAAGAACAAGGCCTATGAAGAAAAGAACACCTTGCCTACTGTGAAGCATGGCGGGGGGTCAATCATGCTTTGGGGCTGTTTTGCTTCTGCAGGTACTGGGAAGCTTCAGCGTGTGCAAGGTACCATGAATTCTCTTCAGTACCAGGAGATATTGGAGGACAATGTGATGCAGTCCGTCACAAACCTGAGGCTTGGGAGATGCTGGACCTTTCAACAGGACAATGATCCCAAGCATACCTCCAAGTCCACTAGAGCATGGTTGCAGATTAAAGGCTGGAACATTTTGAAATGGCCATCGCAGTCACCAGACTTAAATCCGATTGAGAACCTCTGGTGGGACTTAAAGAAAGCAGTTGCAGTGCGCAAGCCTAAGAATGTGACTGAACTGGAGGCTTTTGCCCATGATGAATGGGCGAAGATACCCGTAGCTCGCTGCAAGACACTTGTGTCAAGCTATGCTTCACGTTTAAAAGCTGTTATAACTGTAAAAGGATGTTGTACTAAGTATTAAGATTGAATGTCACTTGGGGGTTGAATAAAACTGATAATGATGTGAGCAGAGAAAAGACATTTGTGGTTATTTCATTATAAATGTTATGTTATATTTGTCTGACCTACACGTGCCTCTTTGATTTAATTGTAAGCAGGATGACTGAATGATCAAAATCAATGTCAAACCAGCCAAAACAATCAATTTCAGTGGGGGTTGAATAATTTTGAACACAACTGTATTTCTGGTTGATTTTGACTCTTGTTCTTGTTCTTCTTCAGATGGACGTGAGGCTGCTCCTGATTTCATTTCTGCTTGGACTCAGCAGAGCACAAATAGGTAAGAGCTCAAGATTTCTAACGCATCAGACGGGGTTCAAAGGTCTGAGGCCACTTGTGAAAATGCTTCTGTTGTGCAATTTGTCTAATTTATTACATTTTTTTTAATCAAAGTCTTTATTATTTTTTTCTAGCTTTGTTTTACAGTATTGTTGATCTTATAAATGTTCCTTTTTAAGTGATCTCTGTTAAATGATTTTTAAAAAACTGATAGTCGGTCAGAAAGCTGGAAGTGGGAATCCTGCAGGTCTGCGTTTAATGTGGTTTTTGATGTCGCCCTCGTCTCATGTTAATCACTGAAGTTAACAAAAAGTGAACATAAGTTTTTAGGCTAACATGATCTCCCTCTATTTTTATTTATTTTTTCCCGCTGTAATACAATCCTTAAATCTCGCAAGACATGCTCCAAATATGATTACATTTTTGTTGAAAATCTGTGAATTTATTCTTGTTTCTGCAAAAAAAAAAAATCCCTGCAAAATCTTGGAGGGCCTATTGTTTTTAGTTTCATTGGAAGCATGGTAATCCCAAATCTCAATTATTTCGCATTCATTTTGTCATTTGTTTTGTTTACGTTAAAAATAAGATGTTTTGCTTGCAAAAAAAAACTAATTTCAGGTGCAAGTAAAAAAAACAATCACATTTCCAGTGTGGTCTCAGACTTTTCGACCTCTGTATCAGTATGTGTGCGTGTGTGAAGAAGCAGCTTGAAGGTTTGAGTGATTTTATTTAATTTTTTTTTTTTCGGAAGCTCCAGCACACACCCGACCAGAGCCTGATAAAAATCTTTGCAATACTGTCCAGATCATCTGTTAGACATTTGCAATGATTTTCATTCCAGGAATATCTCAAATATGGCTGCACTGTGGAATCCAAGAAAAGAACCAAGCAATAATTCCGAATGATAGGAAGGCGGGATACATATCATCTTTATCTAGCCATCTGCTACAGTTCTGCACGGTTTATTCTGGGAGCACTGGCCTCATGGTTTGCATTAAGTTTTTAGAGAGAGCAGTAAGAATGCCATCATTAATACAGTTCACATGACCTCCTCACAGCATATGGCCGCTCCAGAACATCTCTGTGTCTTATTTTAGAATGACAGTCTCCTGAGAGGGACTCGTATAGCATATGGTAGCCCAAAGTGTTAGTTATTAAATGCTCTTTGCTTTGGATTCCCTGTGTTAGTGGTGGGAGGGAATTGAGAATAATGATGATGATGATGATGGATGTTTGTGCTCTGTGTGTGCAGATGTTAACGAATGCACCAAGGCCTCGGCCCAGTCCTGTGGTGAATGTATTCAGGCCGGAGAAAAGTGTGGCTGGTGTACGGACGAGGTGAGTTCAGACGAAACCATTAAAGAAGGAAATGGCTGCTTTTGCAGTGATGTGCATTTAGGGAGAAATCTTATGGGGGAAACCATTTCCTGTAGTCAGATTATTTGTTTATCCAAGTCTGTAGAGGACATCCTGTGATTCTGCGAACAATTTTGGGCTGAAAACCTAAACTTGTATTTGGGAGAGCGAAGTATCCAAAGGATCCAGGGTTCTGACTTGTCTCGCGTGACATCACCTCCTGTCCCACCGTTATTCGCCTGCGGTTGATTATTACCCAGAGTTTCTTGAGTCATTCAAGTGGATCTTGAGCACATATTACCCCTTGGTGTTCATGAGTCATTGTCCTGTGTGATCATGTCTGTTCCTGCCATGTGGAGCAAATTATGGACAGGAAGCACCAATAACTCAGACGACATTAAAGAAACCGGAAGTGTACTTTCAGTAAACTGGGGGTTGTTTTGTAAGGAATGTGCCCCTCTTAACTGTATCAACAGAGACACTGCACATCCTCTTCCTGACTAGCCCAACATGGCACATGGCAACATTGGCTCAACCAATCAAGAAAAACGTGTTCGTTTAATTTATTAAAAAGTAAAAATGTATTTATTTATGCTTGTCACTAAGGTTTACACAACGCAAATCAGATCAGTCAAGAGCGTCTGTTTACAATCCCTTAAAATTGTAATTTAATTCCGCATCTGATAGGCAAAAGTATAATATTTAATATAAGTATTTAATTTTAAATATAAGTATTTAATATAATTTTAAGATGTCATTGTTGTAATTCTAAAGTTATTTTAATTACTTTAATTATATTTACATTTCTTTTTTTTTAATATTTCAGGTTGTAAAATCAAATATAAATATGTAAACAATGATAATTTAGAGACTGAACTTCAATTGAATTTAAAATGCTCCTATTATGCTATTTTTATTGGAGGTCTCCTACAACACATACAAACAAGAAGATCAAAAATACTTATTTTCGTAGGCTCTGTTTACGCCTGGTATTAAGGTGCATTTTGGTCGATCAGATCACAAGTAGATGAGGGCGACACATTCCCGTTTACACCTGGTGTTTTAATCCATCTCTTTTGTCCCCTTTCAACCATTTTTGTCCTATATTCTTTGAGGTTGGGGTCTATCTGTCTTCAGCCGACAAAGTTTAAATCCCGTCTGGCTAGCGTGCTTCACATAATGTTTATACGTTAGGCCTTTTGTAGTTGTTGGAGTGCAATCGCCCACATGAGTGTCTACACTACGAAAGCAATCCAGAGGAATGTGTTCGATAATGGTCTCTCTAAGCCCCTCCTTTCCGAGTGCCTACTCTGCTCTGATTGGTCAGATGGCCCAGTCTATTGTGATTGATTTAGCACTTACAGCACGTGTCAGAAACATATCTGAATTTCGGCTCCGGAGGCTTCCTCAGCACTTGATACATTGCGATACGAACAGTAATGATGGTGTCGGTTTTAACGTAACAATCTGAGCACGTGTCCTCATCCTTTGGAAGTGCATGCAAAGTGGATTTGCTAAGTTTCGCAGAACAGAAAATGGTGTCTACGACATGTCGACAACACAAACCAAACTCTTATCCGGCCTCAGCTAAAACTACAGTGTTTGAGGACGGGTTAAAGTAGTTGTTTGCGAGCAGCAGATAAATACCATAGGCCGGCATTATGCAAATGTGTAATAAACCTGCTTAGGTTTGAGTAACAAGTGAGAATGAAATTACTGATGAGTCATTTCAGGCAGTTCAGAGTCGCTTCTTTCTTTGGGGAGACATCATTTATCATGCACTTTGATCTTTGAAACTTTGCAGACCGTTTGCATTCACAAACCGCTATATTACACACTACAAAAGACATAATAGGGACAGCTTAACAAGCATGGATATTTTGTCACAAAAGAACGCAATTCTCTATACAAGTCCACTCAAAATCACTTTATTTTATAGGGTAGGATGAAGTACTACTGGTGCTGGAGCCACCTGGTTCTATTTCTGTTTGATTGTTCATAATCTTTCTTTATTTTCTTCTCTTTTACTTCCTCACCTCTTTCTCCAGAACTTTCTGAAACAGGGTGAGCAGAAATCCACACGCTGTGATGAGCTTGATGCTCTGATTAAGAAGGGCTGTTCTAACACCAGCATAGAAAATCCTCGGGGAAGTGTTAGAATCAACAAGGACCAACCTGTAACAAACCGCACAAAGGATGGAGTAAAACTGAAACCAGACCAGATCACCCAGATTCAGCCACAGAAACTCACCCTAGACCTCCGATCAGGTACTGGTTACTCCTACTTCGACTCCTGGAACACTTAAATGAATAAATGATTTAGGTCATCGCCTAATAAAGTTGTCATGTGAAGCGATGGCGACCTTCTAGAAAGGCTTCATTCACTCCCCTGCAAAGCTTGAGTGTAATCCCATGATCTTCTGTCATTCCAACTCAGGGGAAGCTCAGAAGTTTGTTCTGAAATTCAAGAGGGCTGAGGATTATCCCATAGATCTCTACTACCTGATGGATCTCAGCTTCTCTATGAAAGACGATTTAGAGAATGTCAAAAACTTGGGGACCCACCTGATGAAGAAAATGCAAACAATCACATCTGACTTCAGGATTGGTAAGGAGCCTTAGAGGATCCATGCTGGATTTGTCTTTAATTGTGTTATTGAATTGCAATGTTATTTATGTTGCTAATTTCACAACAATTTCCCTTTTTAATATGTGCTAATGCTTGAAGGTTTCGGTTCCTTTGTGGAGAAAACTGTCATGCCATACATCAGCACGACACCAGCCAAGCTGCTGAACCCTGCACATCAGACCAGAACTGCACCAGCCCGTTCAGCTATAAAAATGTGCTGAGTCTGACTGAGGATGGATCTCAGTTCAATAACCTTGTTAGCAGGCAGCAAATCTCAGGAAACCTGGACTCACCAGAGGGAGGTTTCGATGCCATCATGCAAGTGGCTGTCTGCGCGGTTTGTAATTTTTATTTTATTAGATTAAAATAATATCTACGTGTGTGTGTGTGTATGTATATGTGTGTATTATATATATATATATATATATATATATATATATATATATATATATATATATATATATATATATATATATATTATTATGTATAATATATATGTATGTATGTGTGTGTATGTATGTATATAAAATTTATTTATAAATATATGTATATGTGTGTGTGTATAATATATATATATATATATATATATATATATATATATATATATCTACATGTGTGTGTGTGTGTGTATGTATATGTGTGTGTATTATATATATATGTATATTATTATGTATAATATGTATGTATGTATGTGTGTGTATGTATGTATATAAAATGTGTATGTATATATATATATATATATATATATATATATATATATATATACATGTGTGTATGTATGTATATATGTGTGTGTGTATTATATATATATATATATATATATATATATATATCTACATGTGTGTGTGTGTATGTATATGTGTGTGTATTATATATATATATATATATTATTATGTATAATATATATGTATGTATGTGTGTGTATGTATGTATAAAATTTATTTATATATATATGTATATGTGTGTGTATAATATATATATATATATATATATATATATACATGTGTGTGTGTATTATATATATATATATATGTATATTATTATGTATAATATATATGTATGTATGTGTGTGTATGTATGTATATAAAATGTATATATATATATATATATATATATATATTTACACATTTCGCCATACAACATCAAAGTAATGAAAGAAAAAGCAACTGAAATTCTGAAAATTATTAGAAAATTAACAAATTAGAAACCCAAACTTTTAAATGGAAGTGTATCGGTTTCCTCAAAAATATTAAGCTGCAGCAAAAACTGTTTTCAACATTGATAATAATAAGAAATGTTTCTTAAGCATCTAATCATCATATTAGAATGATTCCTGAAGTATCATTTGACACTGAAGACTGGAGTAATGATGCTGAAAATACAGCTTTGCATCACAGGAATCAACTACATTAAGATATATTCAAATAGAAAACCGTTGTTTTAAATTATAATATTTCACAGTTTTAATGGATGCCACTTTTTTCAACAAACAAATGCAGCAATTGCAATGCAATTTTTTAATGTTTAATTTGTATTTATTGTACTGTAACCAAGAGTCCACTGTCTACTGGATAGGTGTTTTCATATCACCAAGTAAAGTGAAGTAGTCTCTACTGACTTTTTGGAACTGTTAGTTTATGCTTCCTCTTGTTTTTCAGAATCAGATCGGCTGGAGGAATGTTACCCGTCTGCTTGTGTTTTCCACGGACGCTGGATTCCACTTCGCTGGAGACGGAAAACTAGGTGGCATCGTGCTTCCTAATGACGGGAAATGCCATCTGCATGATAACATGTACACCATGAGCCATTACTATGTAAGTTTGACACCATCATCCACTACCATTGTGTATTATCCTATTATCCTTCACTATTATGAAGATGTCTCATATTATAATTCCTTCCTTTTTTAGGACTATCCATCCATTGCACATCTCGTTCAAAAATTAAGCGAAAACAACATTCAGACCATTTTTGCTGTAACTGAAGAGTTCCAGCCTGTTTATCAGGTAAAAAAAAAGCCTTTTGTCTCTACATCAATAGGGAAGTCAGATCTTGGAACACTTACAGAAATAAAATACTGCATGGAAAAAACTTTTGTTTCATTTACAGGAGCTGAAAAACCTCATTCCAAAGTCTGCTGTCGGCACATTATCCTCCGACTCCAACAATGTGATAGACCTCATTATTGATGCATATAATGTGAGTAGATTACAGGAAATGAGGCTAAAATTCAATTTAGTTCATTCTTTTTAGCTAATTTGGCTGTTTGTTTTTTTTACCAAATTCCTGAAACAATAAATATTTGAAGAAGAAAAATCACAAAGCATGTTGACTTAAAAAAACACTGCTTGAAAGTCTGTTCTGCATGTGTAAAAAATAATATTATATTACATTTCTTTCTCAGTCTCTGTCCTCTGAGGTCATTTTGGAGAACAGCAGGCTGCCCGAAGGTGTGTCCATCGCCTACGTCTCCCACTGCAAGAATGGAGTGAGCGAAAAAGGAGAAAATGGGAGAAAGTGCTCCAACATCTCCATTGGGGATGAGGTGAGAATTATTTCCTCCAGTTTTACAGTTGCATCTTTGTTTAATCAAGCGTTTAGTACTTCCCATTGGAAAAATGGAAACTGTCACTGTTATCAGACACTGGTGCCAAGTCAGACAAGCTTTAAGGCCAGTTTACACCAACAACGAGTAAAAAAAAAAAAAAAAAAAGATGCAGCGACCGTTCTGTTTATTGGAAGATATACTTTAGAATATTCCTTGTTTACATAATTTCTGACCAAGGCAAAAGACAAGACAGAGTTTCAGTGTATTTAAACTTGCGGTTATGGTAAGAGGCGTGCACTCAAGAAGCAGTCGGTTGACCAATCACAACATACTTGTCCAGCCGGCCAATCAGAGCACATTGCTCTGTTCTGAGGAGGGGCTTCATAAATTAATCATTACTTGACATACTGGAAGAGAGGTGCTGCGAACAATCTAAAATATGTGAAAAAACATGTTTATTTTGAACATTCGAGCATGAAAACCTATTCAGGTAGACCCCAAAATCAAGACCGCAAAAGGGCTTAATATGGCCTCTTTAAAGTGGATTCTGATTGGCTGTCAATGTTCATTCATCAGCAGAAAAAATGGTTCCGAAAGTGATTCCAACGATATCGTTTCTCTGCGTGGTTATTATTATTGTTGTGGTGTGGAGTTCTCTATTCTCATAGCATTAGAATGATTCTTAAAAAGTTCTAGTTCTTTATCTTGAAGAAATGAAATTGTGTGCTCATAAAAATACAGTAACATTTCAAAAAATATGTATTTTACTCATAGGTCACGTTTGAGGTAGCGATCACGGCTAAGGGTTGTCCATCCAATGGCAAGTCAGAGACGATAAAGATCAAGCCGCAGGGCTTCACTGAGGAGCTGGAGATCGTCCTCAACTTCATCTGCGAATGTGAGTGTCACAAAGACGGAATCCCGAACAGCCAAGCGTGTCACTTCGGCAACGGTACCCTGGAGTGTGGAGCATGCAGGTGAGTTATGTACTGACACTGATGGTATACTCCATACGGTCCACACCCTCAACTGATATCCATCTACCTCTGCTCATATTCAGGTGCAATGAGGGACGTATCGGCAGAACTTGTGAATGCAGCAAAGATGAGGTGAGAACCGAAGATCTAGACGCAAACTGCCGTATGGATAACGGCACAGACATCTGCAGCAACAATGGAGACTGTGTCTGTGGAACATGTGAGTGCAAAAAAAGAGACAACCCAGAGGAGAGGTACAGCGGAAAGTTCTGCGAGTGCGACAACTTCAACTGCGACCGCTCCAACAACAAGCTCTGTGGAGGTACGACCACATTTTTGTGTATCAGTCCGAGGATACACACACACAAAATAAAAACAACAGCTCGTGGTTTAACTAAAACCGTAAAAAACATTTCAGTTACTTGAAATTCAATTGACATTAACTAAATAAAGTAGGGTGACGTATGTAAGTGATTAAGTTTTAAAGAGAAATCTTTTCAGGTCACGGTCGATGCGAATGCCGAAAGTGTATCTGTGACGCCAACTACACCGGCAGTGCGTGCGACTGCTCTCTGGACACCTCCACCTGTCTTGCCAGCAACAAACAGATCTGTAACGGTCGAGGGACCTGTGAGTGCGGCGTGTGTAAATGTTCCGACCCTAAGTTTCAGGGTCCGACCTGTGAAATCTGCCCAACCTGTCCTGGAGTTTGTACTGAGCACAAGTGAGTAGTTAGCGGAACATTTGCTTTAACAACCGGCTTATGCTCGTCGAGCCGCACTAAATATATTCGCCTGTGTTTTTCCTCACAGGGATTGCGTCCAGTGCCGAGCATTTGGTACCGGTGAGAAGAAAGACACGTGTGAGAAAGATTGCGGTGGCTTAAATCTTATCGTAGTGGAGAAGAAGGAGGATCTTCCTCAGCCCAATGACCAGCCCTACATCAATCACTGTAAAGAGCGGGATGCGAATGACTGTTGGTTCTTCTTCACCTACGCTACCAAGGAAGACAGCACCATTGAGGTCCAGGTGGCGAAAGATCTTGGTAAGTGCGGGATGAAAAAAGCACCAGGGGTCGGTTGCACCAGCTGGACGTAAAAAAGCTGGACAATTACGTCCAGCTTTCCGATGAATATTTACTTCTGTTGCACCACCTAAAACTACGACTAGGCGCAGCTACGCTTAGAGGAGACGATGCATGTACACGCTGATATGTTCGACCGCACTGTTAGTTGAGATGCCGTTCGCTATGGTTACAAATGTGAATTTATTGGCTCCAACGAATTGATGAAAAATTACTGTTGGGCCAAAAAAAATCAAATTACTCAGATTGTAAAATAAGAAAAATTATTGAGCAATCCAGTAAGTATATGCATATTTTGGTATGCAAGCAAAACAATTCAGTAACGAATAAAAAAAAGATTTTTATTTGGCAAAAGATAAGCTGTTTACACGAAGTACTAGTGCTGCAACGACGCGTCAACGTCATCGATTACATCGACTACGAAAATACGCGTCACACTGTTTACATTCATCTGGCGTAATGGCGGCTTCTGCTCCTGGGAACGCAGAAAGTTCCATTCAATCACAAAAACCCAGACTACGATTATCAAAAGTATGGGAATATTTTAAACAGAGGCCAAATAAAACGCTCCTTTGTTCCCTTTGCAGAACCGAAAAGGCGTACCACCTATGGAACAGGATCTCTGCCAAATGTTTGCGTGCGCAAGATCCTATTTTGAGCGTGCAAAAGGGGATTTCGCGCGCGCGTGAACTGAGTTGAGGAGAAAATCTTCATCTCGCAAATAAGAAAATATTTTGCGCGAAAGAAAATCAGTTTTGCATTTCAAAGAAGTTTATTTGAATGTGTGCGGACGCTCTCTTTCGCACGTGCGAGGTTTGAGCTGCTCGCGCTCCTGATTCCCGCCCCGCGCGCTCGCTGAGACTCGCTGCATCACAGACAGAGCGAGAGGACAAACACACAGTTCAGGAGACGTTTGTTCAGTGGCTTGAACACTATCAAAGTTCCTTTAAGACTGTAGAGAAAGTCTTTGACACTCTTCATGTTAAAGTTCAAATGTCTTCCACTGGACGAACACACATAATGGCTTATTTTTAATCAAAATCAAATCGTTTTATTACATAACGGCGTGTCCCAGTGTTTCTACACCTCAATCAACCGCTAAATTAGTTCTAACTTACGTAAAAAAAGATCACTAGATTAATAAAATAAAACTTAATAAAAATAATCGTTAGATTAGTCGACTAATCGAAAAAATAATCGTTAGTCGACAGAAAAAATAATCGTTAGTTGCAGCTCTACGAAGTACAAATTTATGGAGCAAGTTATAGGCTAGACCTGTTTACGCGGTGTACAGAGTAGCCTACACAAATTTATAAAGCAGGTTATATTTTAATAACGCTTTCAAATTTAGCAGATAATCCCGACCCGCCTTTAGTACCGAGGACAGCCCGCTGATCGTGGAGCCTGTATACCAGGCGCGCCATCGTCTCAACTTTTTATTTGCCTTTATTTTCATCATGGAAACAAGTCAAGACTTCTCACTTTACACCTGCCTTTGACTAGGCGTAAGATTTAGTCTCAGACGTGCGCTATCCCCAGATGGCGCGACGGGTATTAATTAGACGCCGGACGTAAAACACATTTTCCGTTAAGCTTAGTCTTACGACCGGGTGTACGTCCGGCCTCAGTAGATCTTGATTTTAAAAATGTATTTACCTTGTGTCCCACAATGCTTTATGCCTGTGTTCACAGAGTGTCCCTCTGGCCCTGACATCATCCC
Organism: Opsariichthys bidens; assembly: GCA_037194245.1. Lineage (NCBI taxonomy): Eukaryota > Metazoa > Chordata > Actinopteri > Cypriniformes > Xenocyprididae > Opsariichthys > Opsariichthys bidens. Next base: position 6,603,911 of record CM074303.1, read on the forward strand.
CATCGTAGCGGGTGTGGTCGCAGGAATCGTTCTGATTGGTTTAGCGCTTCTGCTCATCTGGAAGCTGCTCATGATTATTCACGACCGCAGAGAGTTCGCCAAATTCGAGAAGGAGAAGATGAACGCCAAGTGGGATGCGGTATGTTTCTCTAATTTGCATTAGATTTCATTTTCATTTCCGTTTAAAGTTGTACCATATGTTGCCACTTCAACAGCTGAGAGAAAGCGGTCTAAATCATTTACGTAAAAGCATGTCATATTTCTTGATAGAGTTAGATTTTTTTCATTTCAATAAAGCACACTGCAGTGAGAAATCTAGCCTCATTGTGTGGGGTGTGGCCTCTCTGGCACCAGGGCAAGTCACTGCTGCCACCTACTGGTTTCTGCTAGTATTGCAGTTAATGAGTCCTACAGGATGTTGCAAAATCGGTGGCTTGTCTGTTTAAAGTGTACTGCATCAGTATATGTAATATAAATATTTAGATGATATGCTTGGTTTTAAGATGAACTCTAGTTTAAATTTTGGGTGGCACAAATAAATGTTCCTCAAAAGCCTGATGTATCATATTTTAGATACATTTTTAGATAAAATGTATTGGGGTTTTTTCATAACTGTATGGATAAATAAGCCTAAGTTGCTTCAGTCCAGTAAATGTTCATCTTGAAATATTAATAATAATATAAAAGTTATTCTTAAGTTTACTTTATAAAAAATAATTCAAGATTTTACAGCAAAAAGACAACTGAAGCTGCACATTTTTAGAATGATACTTAAAGTCCTTTTACTTGCAAAAAAACAAATTAGAGAATTTATAAATGTATAGTCATATGCCATTTGCAATGAATTTATAAAAACTGCCAGCTCTTCTGCTTTTTCTTTCTTCAGTTCTGTTTTTTCATTCTATCATGTTTTTTTCTTCTGCCTTTCTCTCTCCAAACCTTTTCTTCTTGTCATATCTAGCAAGAGAACCCTATATACAAGAGCCCCATTAATAAATTCCAGAATCCAAGTTATGGAAATAAGGGCGTCACACTCTGAGTCTGTATTCTTCTTGGCTCCTTGCATGTGCCTTTTCTCCGTCTTTTTGTCTGTTTATCTCTCTGTCACTTTAACAACAACCTCAGACCCGTGTATAATATGTACGACTTGTAAATTGTCATTTGCAGTTATTTAATCTAATTCACTAATTCTTAGGACATGCCTTTTCTACAATGTGAAAGTGTGTTAAAGGGGAGAGTTCACCTCAAAATGTAAAATTCAGTCATGATTCATAAACCTGATTGACTTTCATCTGTGAAACACAAAAGCCACAGAAAGTCATACAGCTTCGGAACAAGTAAAAGATGACAGAAATTATTTTGGGGTGAACTTTTGATTCTTAAAGGAATGGTTCATCCAAAAATGAAGGCCATTCAAGATTTAGATGAGTTTGTGTCTTCATCACAACAGACTTGAAGAAATTTGCGGCGAATGAGTGCCGTCAGAATGATGGTTCAAAAGGCTCATAAAAACATAATAATCCAAGATTATTAGATAATCACAAGATTAACATCTTATGAAGTGAAAAGGTGCGTGTTTGTAAGAAACAAATCCATCATTAAGAAGTTTTTAATGTCAAACTGTTGCTTCTAGATAGAGTCCTCTATCCATTGAATTGAATTTGGTCTGAATCAGGGAAAAATATACGTGAAAACAGTTCAAAACAAATATGTTTGTGGATTTTGATGCGAGAGGACAAGAGGGGGTGGACTTTTTTTTTGTTTCCTGGAGGAAGCAATATCATTTATGGACTTGTATTTTGACCAGAAGCAATGGTTTAAAATACCTTAAAGCGTAACTTCGCAGATTTTCAACAACTTTGTATTGTTACAGTGTCTGTAGTATATGAAAATGAAATTTACGGTTATTTGTCAGAAAAAATCCGCCGGATAATGCAAAATGCAAAACTACAGATTATATTTGTTCCTGCCGACAGACAGGTGAAGTTATTATGAGGGTAGGTTCATCACTGAAAATTCACAATTTGTCTACTTTTTAAACAGCATTATGATAAAATGGAACACGATTGCAACAGCTTTCCTGTACATGACTATGTTTTTCTTTGGGGGGTTGGGTGGACCTGACAGAAATGGCATTTTCTTTCAGTTTTCCCCCTCCTTTGGACCTAAAACACTGTTTGTAGTTATCCGGTTTGAAAAAGTGACTACAAACACAGATTATTTTTAAAAAGTTTCGTTGGGAGCGTTATCTGCATATTGATTCTTTGCGGCCTTGAAGCGCCGGAACCCGAAAATAACTCCCACTCGCTAAATGTTTACCCCTTGAATTCTTGCACCCAGGAAGTCGACACTAATGACTAAAATTTTGTATTTGACTCTGGTTAAGTGCATCCATAGCAGACTGGTGTGAGTCGCCTTGGATAGTGCATTAGAGGTTTTCTTACCTATTTGACAAATGGGAAGACGACAGCCTTCGTCCTGTTTTCTCTAGTCAGGTTTACACGAATTTCAATATTTTTTTCACCCATCTACTGTATAGGCAGCCAAGTTTTATTGATAGCCCATTTTGCCAGGAGTGAAGTACCCTTTAGTGATGGATTTATTTCTTACAAACACAGCTTTTCACTTCACAATACGTTCATTGATGTTACTGGTGTTTTTATCATCATTCTGACGCCTCCCATTCCATGCTAAATTTCTCCAAATCAGTTTTGCTGAAGAAATAAACTTCCATCTTGTATGGCCTGAGGAAAAGTATATTTTCACTTTTGGGTGAACTATTCCTTTTAAAGAGTGTAAAACAAAAATGTCCAATACTAAACAAACTTTTTACATACAAAATGATTAGAAATACCGTGTTTGTGTTTGGTCGTGTGCCTTTTGTAATGCTTGCTGGTTTTTGTGTACGCATTTTTTTTCGAAACCAAAGTTTGCCGTGAAGTGTCCTAACCTGGCCGTCGATCTAATTATCTCTTCATGTCGGTCTCCAGGGCGAGAACCCCATTTACAAGAGTGCCGTGACAACAGTGGTCAACCCTAAATACGAGGGCAAATAATGGACGAGTCCGTCCATCTCCAAGCAACACTGAATGCAGAACAATTCAAGAGGAACGGAAGAGTTGAAGTTCACTTTTTTTGTTTGTTTTTAAATCACATTTGGCTGTGCATTTGCCACTGTTCAGTATAATCTATTAACCTGTGTTTCTATGCATTGTTGTGGAACTGTACAATATGTATAAACTTGAGTTTTTACTTTTTTTATGCAATCTTAGACATTTTTCAATTTTGATTTTTAGCCGCAGATCTGCCTTGTTTTTCCTGAATGCTAAAACCGCTCGTGTTGAGTTAGATGACAGGGGTTTTGTAAGTAAGATGTGGTCAAGAATGCATTAAGAATGTTATATAAAAAAAAAAAGACAAGACACGATTACCAGACCCACCTACTTTAGTCCAATATCTAGTTGTTTGTGTCTTCTGATGGTACAGGAATCTTTCTGAACCTGTGGATGGAGTGTCCTGTCACTGGTGTATAGTAGGTAGCTGTAGCAGACCACTGCTGTTTGGACACTTGGTGCTTTTAATGTAGACGCATATGTTGTCTGCATAATTCTGGGTGATTTGAGTCCAGTCTATAATGTTTAGGTCTGTGTGCTCGTGTCGCCTTTCTTTGGTCTGCGAGTCGGATGGTTTAGTGACCTTTTAAATGTGCACATTAATGAATCCAAAATGGACAGATCAGTATGTTTTTAATTTTCACGAAATAATAGACATTTGTTGTAATTTCATCATTCATGTGTTTGATTTAAATGCCTTGGCAACATTTGAGTCATTTGAAATGTTAGAGGGACATTTTCATTATTGTCTGTGAATGGAACAATCAACTATATTATTATTATTATTATCGAAAGCATACTTGTAAAGTCAAATGAAAAGATCTTCAGGTTTTAAATTTGTTTTAAGAATGAGGAAACGAAATCTCAGGTCCCGAATTTCTCTTTCACTGATGCCAAATATTTACGTCTACTGTGCAAGACCTGTATTGTTTCTGTTAGTGTCCATAAGTGGACATGCTTCATATCTGTTTTTGTAATTTAACATTGTTCATAAATATGCCTAACTGCTCAAATTATTGTTTTGTAAAGATCAGTGTTATACAAAAGATAACTTTTTTTTTTTTTTTTTTAATTTTCACTTTTTTTTACTTTACTTTCTTTAAAGCTTTTAAACGTTTAATCACGTCACACACAGCATTTGCATTTTAAAGTGCCTTTTTTCTTTTCTTTTTTGCATCATGCCCACTGTCTTTTGTGTCTAGGAGATATTTATTAAAATAAAGAACCCAAAACACTGGACTGCATTGTTGTCGGTGTGTGTTTGTGGGTCAGCATGGTTTGTAATGCAATGTAAGGTCTTTATATTCTAATATGGAGATTTAAAATGTTTACACAGTTTGAGTAGGCCTGTTTTTTGTAAGCAACGTGAATTCTTACATAAAACCTCTGTTATTTGCGCATTATGACTGTTTAGAATAGGTCAGCATAGCTTATATGCACTATAAACTATATATACTGTCTGCTATTCACAACTTAAAACCATAAGCTTTATTCCATAATAAATATTTAACAGCTCCATATGCAGTATGGGTATTCTGCGCATATCATACATGCTGTATAGTTTAGAAGTAGGAAGTATTGCAAACACAGGCAATATGTGGTTTTCCCCAATGACCTTTAATGCACTGCTAATAGTGTTTGAGAGCTCTCTCATGTCACTGCTGCATATTTGATTGGTTGAATGTTACAAAATAAACTGCTCTTTAAGGGCCGGTTTCACAGAAGGGGCATAGCCTAAGCCTTTCAATTAGACATTTAATTATCTTTTATTAACGAACACTAGAAAAAAAACACATTACTGGTGTGCATCTTGAGACAAAACAATGGCACTAACATATTTTAAGTTGCTTAATATAAACTCACAATATTGAGAAAGGTCAGAATTATGAGATATAAACTCACAATATTGAGAAAAACAGAATTATGAGATATAAACTCACAATATTGAGAAAAGTCAGAATTATGAGATATAAACTGACAATATTGAGAAAAGTCAGAATTATGAGAAATAAACTGACAATATTGAGAAAAGTCAGAATTATGAGATATAAACTCACAATATTGAGAAAAACAGAATTATGAGATATAAACTCACAATATTGAGAAAGGTCAGAATTATGAGATATAAACTCACAATATTGAGAAAAACAGAATTATGAGTTATTAACTCACAATATTGAGAAAAGTCAGAATTATGAGATATAAACTGACAATATTGAGAAAAGTCAGAATTATGAGAAATAAACTGACAATATTGAGAAAAGTCAGAATTATGAGATATAAACTCACAATATTGAGAAAAACAGAATTATGAGATATAAACTCACAATATTGAGAAAGGTCAGAATTATGAGATATAAACTCACAATATTGAGAAAAACAGAATTATGAGTTATTAACTCACAATATTGAGAAAAGTCAGAATTATGAGATATAAACTCACAATATTGAGAAAGGTCAGAATTATGAGATATAAACTCACAATATTGAGAAAAACAGAATTATGAGTTATTAACTCACAATATTGAGAAAAGTCAGAATTATGAGATATAAACTGACAATATTGAGAAAAGTCAGAATTATGAGAAATAAACTGACAATATTGAGAAAAGTCAGAATTATGAGATATAAACTCACAATATTGAGAAAAGTCAGAATTATGAGATATAAACTCACAATATTGAGAAAAGTCAGAATTATGAGATATAAACTCACAATATTGAGAAAAACAGAATTATGAGATATAAACTTGCAATATTGAGAAAAACAGAATTATGAGATATAAACTCACAATATTGAGAAAAAACAGAATTATGAGATATAAACTCACAATATTGAGAAAAGTCAGAATTATGAGATATAAACTCACAATATTGAGAAAAACAGAATTATGAGATATAAACTCACAATATTGAGAAAAACAGAATTATGAGATATAAACTCACAATATTGAGAAAAGTCAGAATTATGAGATATAAACTCACAATATTGAGAAAAACAGAATTATGAGATATAAACTCACAATATTGAGAAAAACAGAATTATGAGATATAAACTCACAATATTGAGAAAAGTCAGAATTATGAGATATAAACTCACAATATTGAGAAAAACAGAATTATGAGATATAAACTCACAATATTGAGAAAGGTCAGAATTATGAGATATAAACTCACAATATTGAGAAAAGTCAGAATTATGAGATATAAACTCACAATATTGAGAAAAACAGAATTATGAGATATAAACTCACAATATTGAGAAAAGTCAGAATTATGAGATATAAACTCACAATATTGAGAAAAACAGAATTATGAGATATAAACTTGCAATATTGAGAAAAACAGAATTATGAGATATAAACTCACAATATTGAGAAAAACAGAATTATGAGATATAAACTCACAATATTGAGAAAAGTCAGAATTATGAGATATAAACTCACAATATTGAGAAAAACAGAATTATGAGATATAAACTCACAATATTGAGAAAAACAGAATTATGAGATATAAACTCACAATATTGAGAAAAACAGAATTATGAGATATAAACTCACAATATTGAGAAAAGTCAGAATTATGAGATATAAACTCACAATATTGAGAAAAACAGAATTATGAGATATAAACTCACAATATTGAGAAAAGTCAGAATTATGAGATATAAACTCACAATATTGAGAAAAACAGAATTATGAGATATAAACTCGCAATATTGAGAAAGGTCAGAATTATGAGATATAAACTCACAATATTGAGAAAAACAGAATTATGAGTTATTAACTCACAATATTGAGAAAAGTCAGAATTATGAGATATAAACTGACAATATTGAGAAAAGTCAGAATTATGAGAAATAAACTGACAATATTGAGAAAAGTCAGAATTATGAGATATAAACTCACAATATTGAGAAAAGTCAGAATTATGAGATATAAACTCACAATATTGAGAAAAGTCAGAATTATGAGATATAAACTCACAATATTGAGAAAAACAGAATTATGAGATATAAACTTGCAATATTGAGAAAAACAGAATTATGAGATATAAACTCACAATATTGAGAAAAACAGAATTATGAGATATAAACTCACAATATTGAGAAAAGTCAGAATTATGAGATATAAACTCACAATATTGAGAAAAACAGAATTATGAGATATAAACTCACAATATTGAGAAAAACAGAATTATGAGATATAAACTCACAATATTGAGAAAAACAGAATTATGAGATATAAACTCACAATATTGAGAAAAGTCAGAATTATGAGATATAAACTCACAATATTGAGAAAGGTCAGAATTATGAGATATAAACTCACAATATTGAGAAAAGTCAGAATTATGAGATATAAACTCACAATATTGAGAAAAACAGAATTATGAGATATAAACTTGCAATATTGAGAAAAACAGAATTATGAGATATAAACTCACAATATTGAGAAAAACAGAATTATGAGATATAAACTCACAATATTGAGAAAAACAGAATTATGAGATATAAACTCACAATATTGAGAAAAACAGAATTATGAGATATAAACTCACAATATTGAGAAAAGTCAGAATTATGAGATATAAACTCACAATATTGAGAAAAACAGAATTATGAGATATAAACTCACAATATTGAGAAAAACAGAATTATGAGATATAAACTCACAATATTGAGAAAAGTCAGAATTATGAGATATAAACTCACAATATTGAGAAAAACAGAATTATGAGATATAAACTCACAATATTGAGAAAGGTCAGAATTATGAGATATAAACTCACAATATTGAGAAAAGTCAGAATTATGAGATATAAACTCACAATATTGAGAAAAACAGAATTATGAGATATAAACTCACAATATTGAGAAAGGTCAGAATTATGAGATATAAACTCACAATATTGAGAAAAACAGAATTATGAGTTATTAACTCACAATATTGAGAAAAGTCAGAATTATGAGATATAAACTCACAATATTGAGAAAGGTCAGAATTATGAGATATAAACTCACAATATTGAGAAAAACAGAATTATGAGTTATTAACTCACAATATTGAGAAAAGTCAGAATTATGAGATATAAACTGACAATATTGAGAAAAGTCAGAATTATGAGAAATAAACTGACAATATTGAGAAAAGTCAGAATTATGAGATATAAACTCACAATATTGAGAAAAGTCAGAATTATGAGATATAAACTCACAATATTGAGAAAAGTCAGAATTATGAGATATAAACTCACAATATTGAGAAAAACAGAATTATGAGATATAAACTTGCAATATTGAGAAAAACAGAATTATGAGATATAAACTCACAATATTGAGAAAAACAGAATTATGAGATATAAACTCACAATATTGAGAAAAGTCAGAATTATGAGATATAAACTCACAATATTGAGAAAAACAGAATTATGAGATATAAACTCACAATATTGAGAAAAACAGAATTATGAGATATAAACTCACAATATTGAGAAAAACAGAATTATGAGATATAAACTCACAATATTGAGAAAAGTCAGAATTATGAGATATAAACTCACAATATTGAGAAAAACAGAATTATGAGATATAAACTCACAATATTGAGAAAAACAGAATTATGAGATATAAACTCACAATATTGAGAAAAGTCAGAATTATGAGATATAAACTCACAATATTGAGAAAAACAGAATTATGAGATATAAACTCACAATATTGAGAAAGGTCAGAATTATGAGATATAAACTCACAATATTGAGAAAAGTCAGAATTATGAGATATAAACTCACAATATTGAGAAAAACAGAATTATGAGATATAAACTCACAATATTGAGAAAAGTCAGAATTATGAGATATAAACTCACAATATTGAGAAAAACAGAATTATGAGATATAAACTCACAATATTGAGAAAAGTCAGAATTATGAGATATAAACTCACAATATTGAGAAAAACAGAATTATGAGATATAAACTTGCAATATTGAGAAAAACAGAATTATGAGATATAAACTCACAATATTGAGAAAAACAGAATTATGAGATATAAACTCACAATATTGAGAAAAGTCAGAATTATGAGATATAAACTCACAATATTGAGAAAAACAGAATTATGAGATATAAACTCACAATATTGAGAAAAGTCAGAATTATGAGATATAAACTCACAATATTGAGAAAAACAGAATTATGAGATATAAACTCACAATATTGAGAAAAACAGAATTATGAGATATAAACTCACAATATTGAGAAAAACAGAATTATGAGATATAAACTCACAATATTGAGAAAAGTCAGAATTATGAGATATAAACTCACAATATTGAGAAAAACAGAATTATGAGATATAAACTCACAATATTGAGAAAAACAGAATTATGAGATATAAACTCACAATATTGAGAAAAGTCAGAATTATGAGATATAAACTCACAATATTGAGAAAAACAGAATTATGAGATATAAACTCACAATATTGAGAAAAGTCAGAATTATGAGATATAAACTCACAATATTGAGAAAGGTCAGAATTATGAGATATAAACTCACAATATTGAGAAAAGTCAGAATTATGAGATATAAACTCACAATATTGAGAAAAACAGAATTATGAGATATAAACTCACAATATTGAGAAAGGTCAGAATTATGAGATATAAACTCACAATATTGAGAAAAACAGAATTATGAGTTATTAACTCACAATATTGAGAAAAGTCAGAATTATGAGATATAAACTCACAATATTGAGAAAGGTCAGAATTATGAGATATAAACTCACAATATTGAGAAAAACAGAATTATGAGTTATTAACTCACAATATTGAGAAAAGTCAGAATTATGAGATATAAACTGACAATATTGAGAAAAGTCAGAATTATGAGAAATAAACTGACAATATTGAGAAAAGTCAGAATTATGAGATATAAACTCACAATATTGAGAAAAGTCAGAATTATGAGATATAAACTCACAATATTGAGAAAAACAGAATTATGAGATATAAACTTGCAATATTGAGAAAAACAGAATTATGAGATATAAACTCACAATATTGAGAAAAACAGAATTATGAGATATAAACTCACAATATTGAGAAAAGTCAGAATTATGAGATATAAACTCACAATATTGAGAAAGGTCAGAATTATGAGATATAAACTCACAATATTGAGAAAAGTCAGAATTATGAGATATAAACTCACAATATTGAGAAAAGTCAGAATTATGAGATATAAACTCACAATATTGAGAAAAACAGAATTATGAGATATAAACTCACAATATTGAGAAAAGTCAGAATTATGAGATATAAACTCACAATATTGAGAAAAACAGAATTATGAGATATAAACTCACAATATTGAGAAAAGTCAGAATTATGAGATATAAACTCACAATATTGAGAAAAACAGAATTATGAGATATAAACTTGCAATATTGAGAAAAACAGAATTATGAGATATAAACTCACAATATTGAGAAAAACAGAATTATGAGATATAAACTCACAATATTGAGAAAAGTCAGAATTATGAGATATAAACTCACAATATTGAGAAAAACAGAATTATGAGATATAAACTCACAATATTGAGAAAAACAGAATTATGAGATATAAACTCACAATATTGAGAAAAACAGAATTATGAGATATAAACTCACAATATTGAGAAAAGTCAGAATTATGAGATATAAACTCACAATATTGAGAAAAACAGAATTATGAGATATAAACTCACAATATTGAGAAAAGTCAGAATTATGAGATATAAACTCGCAATATTGAGAAAAGTCAGAATTATGAGAAATAAACTGACAATATTGAGAAAAGTCAGAATTATGAGATATAAACTCACAATATTGAGAAAAGTCAGAATTATGAGATATAAACTGACAATATTGAGAAAAGTCAGAATTATGAGATATAAACTCACAATATTGAGAAAAACAGAATTATGAGATATAAACTCACAATATTGAGAAAAGTCAGAATTATGAGATATAAACTCACAATATTGAGAAAAACAGAATTATGAGATATAAACTCACAATATTGAGAAAAACAGAATTATGAGATATAAACTCACAATATTGAGAAAAGTCAGAATTATGAGATATAAACTCGCAATATTGAGAAAAGTCAGAATTATGAGAAATAAACTGACAATATTGAGAAAAGTCAGAATTATGAGATATAAACTCACAATATTGAGAAAAGTCAGAATTATGAGATATAAACTCACAATATTGAGAAAAGTCAGAATTATGAGAAATAAACTCACAATATTGAGAAAAGTCAGAATTATGAGATATAAACTCGCAATATTGAGAAAAGTCAGAATTATGAGAAATAAACTGACAATATTGAGAAAAGTCAGAATTATGAGAAATAAACTCACAATATTGAGAAAAACAGAATTATGAGATATAAACTCACAATATTGAGAAAAACAGAATTATGAGATATAAACTCACAATATTGAGAAAAGTCAGAATTATGAGAAATAAACTCACAATATTGAGAAAAACAGAATTATGAGATATAAACTCACAATATTGAGAAAAGTCAGAATTATGAGAAATAAACTGACAATATTGAGAAAAGTCAGAATTATGAGATATAAACTCACAATATTGAGAAAAGTCAGAATTATGAGATATAAACTCACAATATTGAGAAAAACAGAATTATGAGATATAAACTCACAATATTGAGAAAAGTCAGAATTATGAGATATAAACTCACATACGAAATTCACAACTGCAAGGGAAAAAACTTGCAAGTTCATATCTCTCAATTCTGACTTTATAAATTGCAATTGTGAGTTTAAATCTCGCAATTCTGAGAAAAAGAAGTCAGAATTGTGAAATGCAAACTCACAAATGTGAGTGGAAAAAACAAATTGTGAGAAAAAGATGCAGTGACCTTTTTTACAATTATAAAATGACTCACAAACAACTATCACAAAACATGAAAACAGTCGAAAACATGAAACTAAACTCCGCTTTATCACCAATTGCTGTTTAAATGACATTAAAATTCAAAGTAATCACTTTGGTAATCTAAAACACTTTTCAGATGTAACTGTAATCTGATTACCACCCATTTAAAATGTACCAGTAATTAAATACAGTTACTCAAATTTTGTATTTTAAATTCGTAACTAAGTGACTTTGTATTTCATTACTCCCCAACCCTGAAGTTACATAAACATATTATATTAGAATTATTTGGACTTTTTATCCTGATATAAGTCTATTCTTTCTAATCCGAGTCTGTTCTAGAGGAGGAGCCTTACTCGACTCGTCCCGCCCAAATCACATAACCCTTCAGTTTGTGTTTCCTGTGTTTGTAAGGTGTGAGACTTCTGCTGCTGCACTGAACTACTGAACAAGACCTGCTCGCACACCTCACACACACACACACACACGTGTAAAAACCGTTCTTATTTTTTTGTGTGCTGTTCTGAAATGCTTACAGGACTCTTAAGGTGTACTGTAACTTGGAGTGTAACTCAAGACATCAGGAAAAGTTGATCATATCAACATTTATGTCATAAACACACATCTCTTGAAAGAGTCTCAGCAGCATGTGTTAAGGTAAGTAAGCTTTTTTCCACTATGTATTTCCACTTATTTTAGATATAAGTGTATGTATGTATGTGTGTGTGTGTAGCCTACAGAATATGTATTGTACATTAATCAGATTAACAGGGCTATTTCTTGCTCAAAATCTTTTTTGTTCTCAAAGTCAATGATTAACCATCTCTTTTATTGTTCTGAGTCAGAGACACTCCTGTCTGCCTGTTCTTTTTTAACAGCAACCAACTTTTTGGTGCAAAGAATGTTATATTTCTTAATGAAAAATGTATTTAAAAATATATTGAACAATCATTCACAAAGTTTACCATGTGAGTGTCAGACAAAGATTGTGTGCATTTGTAAATAAGTGATTAGTCCCTATGTAATGATTTGATTCTGTGCAATTTATGAGGTTCTTCTGCATTTAGATGGACACGAGGGTACTGTTCATATCAGCTCTGCTAGGATTTGTCTCTCATGTCAGAGCAAAAACAGGTAACATTAAAGTAATTTATCGCCAACCACACCGCTATTTTCTATGGCCTCAGGAGACATTCTTTTAAAGTTCAGGTTTATGAGTTTATCTCAGTAATATTGTGGGGAAAAGTGAACCGCTTTGGCAATATACAAAGAAAAACATCTTTAAAAAAAACTTTCTCTTTATTCTTCTAAGAGCTAGTTGTTGGCTTTTCTTTTCATAATGCTTTAGTCGCTGGGAAATTATGATTTAATTATCTCACATAACTTGTAAAATGTTAGATCTTGTCTTATAAAGTTGTTGCGTATGTGTTTTGCGCTCAGACACCAATTTATGCATCTCTGCAAATCCCAAAACATGTGGAGAGTGCATTCAGCTCGGGCCACAGTGCGTGTGGTGCAAAGATCCAGTAAGTTATTTTGTCTACAACGTTTGATTGTCAACTTCTCTGGAAGATGGTCCGGAACATGTGAACTTAGCAAGTCTCTGCTTGCATCTTAACAGGATTTTAAACCTTCACGCTGTGATGAAAAAGAGTCTCTGCAAAAGGCTGGTTGCACTGAACTTGACATAGAAAACCCTAGAGGATCTGTCTCCATCGACAAGAACAAACCTGTCACAAACCGTAACGGAGGAGAGAAACTGAGGCCTGAAGAGATCACTCAGATTCAGCCACAGAAACTCACCCTGAATCTGCGATCAGGTACAGGACCCCACCTGTGAACCAACCATCCCAGGACGTGTTGTGAAATATGAATCAGGACAAGTTCATTCAAACTCACATTGCTGTCATCATTTTACTCACCCTCATGTTCTTCCACAATTGTATGAGTTTTCTTTCTTCCATGGACCACAAAAGGAGAATTTCAGAAGAATATATTGGCCAACTTACATTTCATTATGGAGTGAATGAGGGCTGAGAGGATGTCTGTGAATGAAAAAATGACAAAAAAAAAAACATGAAGGTACCAGAAATTTGGTCCATGTCAGCGTCATTCCAACTTTTTGTAAAAGAAACAATCACAAATTTTTGCTGATTTATCAGACTCACAAACATGGCGGAGGGGAGAACGAGTGCTGCTGGTTTTAATAAGATTTTCCCAATAAATAAGCGAGTATTAAAACTGTATCACTTGGTTCCTTCCGACAACGAAGCACGTAATCACGACTTCCAAAGTAGGAAGTAGGAAATTTCCGAAAGCACGTGAAGACAGCAATAATGTTCGCGTTAGAAGCGGCGATTCTGATTAACGAACGAATCGTTCTTTTGGTTCGAATCTTTTCAAAGAATCAGCTGATCTAGTTCGCCGCGCAAGTTTGCGAATCGAATTGATTTTGTTCTCGAGTTCATCAGCGGAACTCAAATAATATCGGGAGCAGGCTCAACAACTCAAATTTCTCAAGTTTGTTCGTCAAACAGAGCTATAGTATAACTTCAGAATATGTTTAGATTTATTCACAAGTTAAATGGACGTGTTTTTGAGTTATATTATCCCCTTTCTTTTGTTTTGGAGCTTGGCATTCCTAATTCACTAGCCTATGGAAGATTTACCAGGATTTACATTTTGTGTTGCATAATCAAGAAAGAGGTCATACAGATTTTCAAAGACATGTGAGTGAATAAATGACAGAAATTTAGTTTTTTACTCTTAAGTGAACTTCTCCTTTAAACATAGTGATAGAAGTCTTAGTTTAGCAAACTGCTAATAGCATATTTCAAGATTGTAGATTTTATGAACAAAATCTGATTTTCAGGAAAGAATATTGACGAAAAATCAAGATTATCTGAGCTCACAGAAGAAGTGGCATGTGACTGAGCAACATCGATATTTCTACTTCTCTCTCATCATTGTCACTCAACAGATGAACCGCAGAAGTTTACTCTCATCTTCAAGAGGGCCGAGGATTATCCCATCGATCTGTACTTCCTGATGGACCTCAGTGACTCTATGCGAACTAATCTCGAGAATGTCAAGAACCTGGGAGCCGATCTTGCCAATGAGATGCGGAACATCACCAAAGATCTGCGGATCGGTTAGTAGGACACGCAGTCTCACATTCTCACCTGATATGATTTTAAAACTAAATGATCTTCTAACTCTTGCTTGCAGGTTTTGGTTCATTCTTGGAGAAGCTTGTTATGCCTTTCATTCTGAAGACGCCCAAGTATATGCTGAACCCATGCTTTCCAAACAACTGCACAGCACCCTTCAGCTACAAACACGTCCTGAGCTTGACCAGCGACAGCGCATTGTTCACCCAAGAAGTCAGCAAACAGAGAACTTCTGGAAACCTGGACTCTCCCGAGGCAGGATTTGATGCAATCATGCAAGCTGCTGTCTGCGAGGTGGGTCGAGTTCAACATTCCATAAATGCCACAAAACTACAGGCAAAGTCTCCAGTACATGTTAGCACATGCAGTGTTGTAGTAGGTGCCCTATGAAATAGCTTCTGTTTGTTCCAATAAAATAGTTTTTCAAACGTTTCCATTTTAGAAATCCTGTAGTTGAATGCAAATTTTCACATAATGTGTACATGAAACACACCATCTTTATATGTACTGGTTCTGACTATAACCTGAGGGTTCTGATTAAATTTTCAAACACTAACCATGTGGTCAATGTGTGATTGAGCCTTTGTAAAGAAGAAAGAAACACACTCTCATTAATCATTCGTATTGAGTCATAAGGAGCAGCATGCTTTAGCTACTGAACAAGTTCGGACAAAACCTGACCATTAGAAGCTGTGTTCTGCCTGCTGTGTTTTGATTGCTTCTCAGAAAGAGATTGGCTGGAGGAACGTCACTCGTCTCCTTGTGTTTTCCACGGATGCTGGATTCCATTTAGCTGGAGATGGAAAACTGGGTGGCATTGTTCGTCCAAATGATGGGAATTGTCATCTTACCAATAATATGTACACCATGAGCAACTACTTTGTAAGTGTGATTTTTATAGCAAGATAGATAGATAGACAGACAGACATCTGGAGTGTCTTTCATTTCAGTTATTTTTTGTAGGACTACCCCACCATCTCTCAGCTGGTAGACACACTGAGTGAAAACAACATTCAGACCATCTTTGCTGTGACAGAGCAATTCCGGGCTCTTTATCAGGTGTGTGCATGCATGAGTTATTATCAACTCATAATATAAGCATCAGTTTTAACTTTAGATTGTAGTCTGTGTTGATTAACGGGGTATATGTGTGTGCACAATAGGAGCTCTCTGCTCTAATCCCCAAATCAACCGTGGGAACACTGTCTGCCTCCTCTACCAATGTCATCCAGCTCATCATTGATGCCTATAATGTGAGTTCAAGTTTTAAATGTCTATCAAGTGTGAAGTAATGGTTGGCTGTGGTCAGCTTTACTTCCTTTTCTACTTCAACCGAAAAGAAACTAAAACCACAGTTATTTTTCACTTGCGCACAGGGGAATTCACTTTACAGCCAGTTCCAATGTATTAAGGTTGTTCATAATTCATAGATCTTAAAGTGCGACCAGGGGCCGATTGCATAAGACTAGTCTTGCAAGCTAGACATCAAAATTTTTTTTCTTTAAGACTGTTCATAGCTTTTTAAATCAGTTACATAAAACTGTAGATTGGCCTAATTTGATACTGAAAAGTAAGACTGACTTCCAACTGCTAGATCTTAACACACTGTCTTAACATAATGGCTATGTTTATGCAACCGGCCCCAGAAAAATAAGAACTATAAAGTAATAGTTTACCCAAAAAAGGAAGTTTTAAATAATTAGTTCACTTCAGAATTCAAATTTCTTGGTAATTTACTCACCCCCATGTCATCCAATATGTTTATGTCTTTCTTTCTTCAGTTGAAAAAAAAAGAAAAGGTTTTTGAGGAAAACATTCCAGGATTTTTTCTCGATAAAGTGGACTTAAACAGGGTACAATGGGTTGAAGGTCCAAATTGCAGTTGCAATGCAGCTTCAAAGGGCTCTACACAATCACAGCCGAGGAAAAAGGGTCTTATCTGGTGAAACAATTGGTCATTAAAAAAAAAAAAAAATAATGTATATATATATATATATATATATATATATATATATATATATATATAATTGTTAACAACAAATGCTTGTCTTGCACTGCACCACACATTACGTAATCACATTGTAAAGGTCAACCATGACATAGGTGGAAGTACCGCAGTAGGGCAAAAAACTCTATCTCATTTTCTCCTCCAACTTCAAAATCGTCCAACATCATTGTTTTACCCTTTTTCTGAAAAGGCTGTTTGACTTAGTCTTTGCACGTTCGCTTTGTAAACGCTTGCTCCGTACTTCCGCCTATGTCACATGTGACGAGCATTTGTGATTAAAAAGTATATCATTTTTTTATTTTAGAAAATGACTAATCCTTTCGCTAGTGAAGACCCTTATTCCTCGGTTGAGATCGTGAAGCTGCTCTGAAATTGCAATTTGGACCTTCAAATCGTTCGAAGCCATTGAAGTCCACTATATGGAAAAAAATATCCTGCAATGTTTTCCTCAAAAAACTTAATTTATTTTTCACTCAAGAAATGACATGACATGGAGGTGAGTAAATTATCAGGAAATTTTCTGAACTGAACTAATCCTTCAAGACATAATGTCTATGTTTATGCAACCGGCCCCAGAAAAATAAGAATTATAATGTAGTAGTTCACCCCAAAAAAGAAAGCTTTAATCATTTACTAATGTCATTCTAAACCCATATGACTTTCTTTCTTCTGTGAAAAACATAAGTAGATATTTTGAAGGATTGAATTTTTGTATCCCACATAAGAAAGGCATTCGTTCGGGTTTAGAACGATGATGAGGCTGAGTGAACAGAATTGTCAAGAGTGAGCTATCCCTTTAAATTTAGGATTTAAATGAATACTTTATTTTCTCAACACTAATATACCCTCTGTGTTTAATTCTGTCTATCAGTCTTTGTCCTCAGAGGTCATTCTGGAAAACAGCAAGTTACCTGCTGGTGTGTCCATCTCCTACATCTCCCGCTGCAAGAATGGAGTGAGCGAGAAAAGTGACAGTCTGCCAAAATGCTCCAACATCTCCATTGGGGATGAGGTGAGAGAGTGAACGCAATAACTACTACCTGAACTTGTCAGTGCTTGTAAAGGAACTAACTTATTGCAGCTCAAGACAGAAGTTCTTTGCTCTTTCCATATGGCAACAAACTTCTAGCTCATTCCCATTCACCAATCCTCTTCTAGTTTGCATACTTTTGAGACCGAGTAGTCGCAGCCAACCTGACTTTCTCTCACGAGCAGAGGAGCTACAGCAAGACCCAATGAAATTGCGAAAGGAAAGACTGGGAGAGGAGGGCAGTATGTGGGAAACAGGAGCCCAAAAATAATAGAATCAAAACAAGTTCCAACAAGTTTTCCATTCTGTGCAAATCAGTGCGAAAACAATCAGTGCGGATAATCTAATGGTATGTAGGTTTTTAGCTGAAATACTACATCCGAAAATGCACTATACAAAATAATTTGACTTAATGTGAATCGTGAAAATAGAATCCAGCTGATCTGCCACATCCTGTAGCAAACTCCGATCTCTATCGCTCAGCTAGATTTGACACGTCTATACGTGAGCTCCTAATTAATGATACATATAGCTAGGCAAGGACTGCCGCACATGGAAAAGTAAAGATGGATAAATATGGAAATAAATACATAAAAACAAATGAATGCATAAATAAACAAATATAAAAATAATATGAAAGAATAAATAAGAGTTAAAAAGAATAAAAATAAATACGGAAAATAATAAATGAAGGAAAAAGTTAATTCATTTAATTAAAATGAATTGTATTTGTTTCATCAAGTCGGTTTTTATTAATATCTTTATTTATTTATTTTTAATTTCTGCAGGTCCTCCATACAAAACACCCTAATGTACATTACTGATAACAAAAGAACAACAAACAAAATAATTTAGATAAAAAATAATCACGGAGAGACTTCTGGAAATGTCCTTTAACTGTTTTTCACTATAACTCTTTTTTTTTTAATTATAGTGCACACATTTTTTAGTGACTCATTAAATGTGCATAAAGTTCTCCTGTCTTGTAATGTGCACGAGGCCTTAGTAAAGAGTATGTCCCAAATAAAAACATTCGTCCCTGGGGTGGCAGGCTATTTCCATTTCCATAAGTGATATGCCATGTGGAATGTAAAATGTGTTCTTCCTCATAGGTGAAGTTTGATATAGAAATCACAGCTAAGGGTTGTCCATCCAATGGCAAGTCAGAGACGATAAAGATCAAGCCGCAGGGCTTTAATGAAGAGCTGGAGATCGTCCTCAACTTCATCTGTGAGTGTGAGTGTCACAAAGACGGAATCCCGAACAGCCAAGCGTGTAACTTCGGCAACGGTACCCTGGAGTGTGGAGCATGCAGGTTTGAGATGCTGTCACTCTCTCTCATATGCAAATGCAGATAATTAAGTATGACGGTCATTCTGATTCAATGTTTTCATTTCAT
The DNA here is from genome assembly GCA_037194245.1 of Opsariichthys bidens. Classification (NCBI taxonomy): domain Eukaryota; kingdom Metazoa; phylum Chordata; class Actinopteri; order Cypriniformes; family Xenocyprididae; genus Opsariichthys; species Opsariichthys bidens. Next base: position 6,623,589 of record CM074303.1, read on the forward strand.
TTCAGGTGTAATGAAGGCCGATTAGGCAGTTTATGTGAGTGCAGCCAAAATGAGGTCGAAACAGATGATTTGGACGCAAACTGTCGCATAGGTAACGGCACAGACGTCTGCAGCAACTACGGAGACTGTGTCTGTGGAACATGTGAGTGCAAAAAAAGAGACAACCCAGAGGAGAGGTACAGCGGAAAGTTCTGCGAGTGCGACAACTTCAACTGCGACCGCTCCAACAACAAGCTCTGTGGAGGTACGACTCTTTGAGGATTTGTAATTCCTTACCTAATTTATTAATTCCAAATTTAATGTTGCTGTATATGAATTCTGCCGTTTTATGTAAAAATATAGAACACCGTTAAAATAAACATGAAATGGCATTCGCATCTCATCTTATTTACAGAATATACTGTATTTAATTCTAAAATGTATTTCTCTTGCATTTATTTAGTTTTTTTCTCAGCAACTATTTTGATTTCATGTTGACATTAATTGAGCTGCTGCGTTTGCTTGAACACTACAAAAAAATATTTTCTTACTCAGTATTGTTGTTGGTATCCCAGTACCAATATCTCTCTTAAATCAAGATACATTAGCTGAATATGACAAAATGACTTAAGATATCGATTCTTGGGTGAAAAATGTATAGAAATATCACTTGCTTTTGAAATGTCACTTAGTTTTGAGCTTAAAGGGATAGTTCACCCAAAAATGAAAGTTCTGTGATTCTGTCACTCACCCACAAGTTGTTCCAAACATCAATGAATTTCTTTGTTCTTTCTTTCCATTGACCATAGTAGGAAAAATAAATACTATGGTAGTAAATGTGGGGGCGAGATCTGTTTGGTTACTGACATTCTTCCAAATATCTTCCTTTCAGCAGAACAAAGAAATTCATACAGGTTTGGGACAACTTGAGTGTGAGTTAATGATGACAGAATTTTCATTTTTGGGTGAACTATCCCTTTAATTCAAAGGAAAACCACGATTTTGTTTTTCTTTTCCCATTGACGGATATGTTTCCTTTTTAAAATAACTGACTAAATCTTTATTTAATTCATTGTCAAGTAAATGTATCTTGAATGAAGAATGTTTAGATAGTCGTACTGGAAAACAAGACAAAAATAACAATAATTCACATTTTTCCCCACAGGTCACGGTCGATGTGAATGCAGAAAGTGTATCTGTGATCCTAACTACACCGGCAGTGCGTGCGACTGCTCTCTGGACACCTCCACCTGTCTGGCCAGCAACAAACAGATCTGTAACGGTCGAGGGACCTGTGAGTGCGGCGAGTGTAGATGTACAGATCCAAAATTTCAGGGTCCGACATGTGAAATCTGCCCAACCTGCCCCACAATTTGCACTGAAATCAAGTGAGTTATTAGCAGAACATATGCCAGCGAGGTTAGGCTAACATAGCTAACCCAGTGGTTTGAACTACTTGCTTGTAGTCATTTTTGTATCTGAATAACTTTTCTTCTAATTTCAGTGGTGCTCCAAAACAGATTTAATCTTAGCTAGCAGCACTAAATACGTTCCTGTGTCTTTTTTCTTCAAGGGATTGTGTTGAGTGCCGACTCTTTGGTATGGGTAGCAAGAAACTTACATGTCAGAAAGATTGCAGCAACTTCAGTGTTATATCAGTGAATTATAAGGAAGATCTTTCTCAGGGCACCGACCAGCCCCACATCAATCTCTGCAAAGAGCGGGACTCTGACGACTGTTGGTTCTTCTTCAACTACACTACCACGAATGATGACAAGATTTTGGTCCATGTGGCGGAAAAAAAAGGTACATGATGGACAAATGTTGCCAAGTACCAGTATGAAATATTTTTTCAAATATGAATTGATTTTATAATTTAAAGTCACCATGAAATCAAAATTGACAATTCTTATTTTTTATGGAATATTGTAGTGCTTCATCAATGTAAACCTAATTGATAATTAATAATAATAGTAAATCACCAAGAAATCAAAATTGACCATTCTCATTTTTTATAGAATATTGCAGTGTTTATTATAAATGATTTATCCATTTTTTTACATTTTTTTTACCTCATAATCTTCAATCAAAAACATTCGCTTTTCCTCCCCCTTGCAACAACTTTTGTCATGTGCATTGGCACGAGAGCTGGACAATAATCCCTCACCTCCAGCAACCTGTCACACACATGAGATCAATAGCAAACAACAATGATTCAATCAATTCCCAATGGATCAAATGAAATCCTGCCCTACCCTTTGTTCTCATTCGAGAAGCCATTTCACTCTTCGGAAGCTTGTTTATGAATAAAAAAGTCTTGCAATTTTTTATCTCGCAATTAACTTTTTTCACACAATTGCGAGTAATAAAGTCAGAACTGCGAGATATAAACTCACAATTCTGAGAAAAAAGTGTCACACTTTTTACTCATAATTGGACTTAAAACTCGCAATTCTGGCTTCTTTTCTCAGAACTGAGAGATATAAACTCGCAATTACAAGAAATAAAGTTAGAATTGCATGTTATAAACACACAGTTGCGGGATAAAAACTTGCAATTGCAAGAAATAAAGTCAGAATTCTTACTTTTAATTGTGAGTTTGTATCTTGTGATTCTGACTTTTTTTCTCAGAAATGTGAGAAATATACTCGCAATTGCAAGAAATAAAGTCTGAATTGTGAGAGATAAACTCTTAATTTTTATTTTCTCGCAATTGAGAGTTGATATCTCGTAATTCTGATTTCCTTTCTCAGAATTGTGAGACATGAACTCGCAATTGGGAATTATGAAGTCAGAATCGCAAGATATAAACTCACAATTGCAAGAAAAAAGTAAGAATTACGAGTTTATGTCTCGCAATTCTGGCTTTTTTTTTTTTTTGCAATTGCGAGTTTATGTCCCTCAATTAAGAGTTTATAACTATCATTTCTGACATAAATTACTTGCGTGAATTATGACTTATTTTCTCAGAATTATGAGGTTATATCTCACAATTCTTACTTCATAATTCCCAATTGCGAGTTCATGTCTCACAATTCTGAGAAAGGAAATCAGAATTACGAGATATCAACTCTCAATTGCGAGAAAATAAAAATTAGGAGTTTATATCTCACAATTCAGACTTTATTTCTTGCAATTGCGAGTATATTTCTCACAATTCTGAGAAAAAAAGTCAGAATCACGATATAAACTCACAAATACAAGTAAGAATTCTGACTTTATTTCTTGCAATTGCAAGTTTTTATCCCGCAACTTTGAGTTTATAACAAGCAATTCTGACTTTATTTCTTGCAATTGCGAGTTTATATCTCTCAGTTCTGAGAAAAGAAGTCAGAATTGTGAGATTAAAAGTCGCCTTTACCTTTTTTACTTTGTATTTAGTGGCAGAAACAATCTTCCATATCACTCGGATAGATATCACAATAGAGAAGAAAAGACTTTGCAACTTCTATTTCACGCTGGCTTAATTTCTTAATTCATAGTTATTGATAACTAAGTTTTATCTTGTGTCCCACAATGCTTTATGCCTGTGTTCACAGAGTGTCCCTCTGGCCCTGACATCATCCCCATCGTAGCGGGTGTGGTCGCAGGAATCGTTCTGATTGGTTTAGCGCTTCTGCTCATCTGGAAGCTGCTCATGATTATTCACGACCGCAGAGAGTTCGCCAAGTTCGAGAAAGAGAAGATGAATGCCAGATGGGACACGGTATGCAAATCTTTATTGATATTTTTTTTAAATATTGCAAATAAATACATTTTGTTGGGTTCATACTGTTTATGCTATTGGAAGAATATTGGGATATTAATACTCATGAATGTTTCTGTTCGGTTTAGGGTGAGAATCCCATCTACAAGAGTGCTGTGACGACTGTGATGAATCCCAAATATGAGGGAAATTGATGGATCTTATTAGATCTTACTGGATAGTATTAGTGGTTCTCTACTGGTTTTGGCTTCATGAACCAGATTTTACATCGGTGGCTTATTACAGTTCCATAAACTGTATTTAATGTAGTCTGTGATATTTGACTTTGGACCAAAATGCCCACTCAGATGCCAACAACAAATGTTATGTTTCCTTTTAAAATTTGATAAATGTATTTATTTAGCATTTTACCATGCGCATTTAGCTCCCTTTTGTCTACTACTCAATCAAATGCATTTTTAGGTCCCATTGCTTGATTAATTTTTTTGTATGTTTATATATAAATATTAAATTCCTCCTTTTCTGTGCTTCGACTTGGAAATACCATAATCTCACAAAATGTCACAAGCAAAATTCACCAATGACTTCTTATTTTGACATAATTTCTATAAAGCCAATAAAACAGTGTTGAGTTTTACTAAATACAACCTTGACTTGTGTGGGTGATTTCATTTTTCTCAATGCGAATCATTGGCTGGTTGTAATTCGGGGAGGGCATTCTCATTCCAGAGGGCAAACGATTGGACGAAAATCTGCGTAGTGCAGGATGAGTCATCAATATTTTTGTTTTTGCTTTCCCAAGAGCAAGACTTTAAATTGTGAATGCATCAGCTAAAAGTGCATTTTGTGTTAAGGGCAAGGATAACTACAACTATAATGTTTTAACAATCGCACTTAATCACTAAATGACTTTACTGCAACTCCTGCTTATAATAAACAGAATGTTATCGTACGCTGACGTGGAGTTATCATGTGAACGGGTTTTTACATCCCATAAACTTCGGTAAAGCAAACATATATGGACTAAATGCCACAAAACTAATGACAAAATATTTAAAGGCCATATAAATTTAGCCCCTGACAGACAACAAATGGAATGTTTGATGTTGTTTAGCATTGTTGTATATTCTTGACAAGTTCATAAAACCTGCTAACACGAAGTATTATTTATCATAGTATAATTTAATACCAAAACCTTGTCATAAATGAGCATATTTTGCATCTCTTCACGCTGCCACTTAGATCATATGCCTGAAGCTTCCCACAGGTGATTGGTGCCACTCGCTGACCAATCAGGAGGCGTCTCGCTGCCATTGCAAAGTTATTAACCCTGTGGCAGTCTCGGACTCTCCCCGGGGTCTGCTTACAGCCTTAATCTGACGCAAATAACTCCTTCATTTCCCTGCCGGATCTCTTAACGGGGTTGCGTTGTCTTCATTTAACCGAGGAGATTCTTTAATCGCTGTGTCGAACGGAAGGCAAAGGCGCGCGCGCGCGAGAGAGAGAGCTAGAGAGAGAGAGACAGTATGTCTGACGACTGTGCCGTTTGTTTGCCAAACACCACCTTGATGCGTTACACAGTTACGCCGTCTGAAATATTGAAATGTGGACAGAAATTCAGGACAGACCCGTGGAGATCTCTGGATCTAGAGCCGGTAAGTCCTGACTATATGTCTGCCTCCCGTTTCAAGTGGATTGATCGATTAATGTCGTTTTAATAACATAAAGGGCTGCTGAATGAGCGAGTCAAACTGAACTTGGCAGGCGAGCGTCAGCAGATTCCCAACATCATTTATGTCACATCAACCCGGAAAATAAACTCAGAATCCCTTGCTAAATTAGCTCTGCCTTGGTAACGGCTCACTTTGAGGAAATGTCTGGATTTTATGAGCTATTTGCGGCTTGAAACAAAGACGGAGGTGCACTTTTCGCGCAGGTTAAATATCTGCAGAAGGTTTGACTGCCGCATCATCTCCGCACATTAACGGCGAGTCTACGTGTCATCCTCTTTAAAAGCTCGCCACGATTCGTTTTTTGTCCTGTTAATGTTTTTTTTCTCTCTCTCGGTTAGCCGAGCAGCTTTTACATTTCTCTTCCGCTCCACGAGCGCCCGTTTTTCATTTACGTAAAATCCGGATTGAAGTGACATAATTGTGAACGGTCATATGGATTTACGCGAAGCCACCGAAAATGCGCTATTGTTCAGGGTTTTAGCATGGTGGCGCTATTGCAGATTTGTCTATTATTCATTTAATGTGGAAAAACAACACAGCACTGCCCCTTTGTTGGTACAAGACCGCTGTGTGCGTTTGCACTTATGTCATAATTTGGCTGTTTTCCCAGAGATGGCAAAACCTTCACCCATGAGGTCAAGAGTGTGGTCATGGTCAATGCTAATTTGTTAATGTGTGTGACAGGGATGGACGGTGCCGGATGGATCGTTGCCCCTCTGGAGGGTCAGACGGGTCCCCTCTGGGCAATGACAGTCTTCTGGGAGTGGAGGTAAAACTACTCTTGTGCTTTATCTTGGACGATAATACTTCAACACATGTGGTTACATCATTATGATCTTAATGCATGGCTTTTTCTAATTCCACGCTGGATGTTGTCTTGTTACTTGAAGGGTTGTGGTCTTATTAGGATGTAAGGAGGAGAGAGTATTGGACTGCTTTAGCACACAGAAGGGGAAATGCAGTGAAACATGATCTTGTGGGCGTCATGAGGCACTTGTCTTTGTTTCCAGTGGGAATAGTATTTTGGATTGTGCTGTAACATCACTTGGATAAAACTTGGGATAAATCTCTTTTTTTTTTCAAGGCAAATTTTGGCTTTGTCATCTTCTTTAACCAACGTTTACACAAGGTTCACAAGTCTATGTTTCAAGCTACATTGCTTCCCAGTGAAAATCAAATGATTTGTCCCCGGTTTCACAGACTAGGCTTAAGCTAAAATGGCTGTTTGAACTGAAAGCAACTCGCACGTTTATAAAAGCGACTTGAATATCCTAATTGAACTAAGACCTGTCTGTGAAACCGGGCCATTGTGTTACAATTCTTTGTAATTGATTTAAACATAACTTGTATGCAGCTGTCAGATCATTTTGTTGCACTTTAATAAAGGAATGTTTGTAGTCAAACACAAACGGAGCTCTGCGTCGACAGCATAAAGCACAGAATATGATTTTTCAGTTTATAAAACCAAAGGAAAGAACGTGTGAAATATGTCACCGCTACTGTTTAACCTTTGGTTTAACTATTGGTCTCATGAATTGGGACAGTAACATGAACCAGACGTTCATCCGCCTTAGAAAAGTAATATCACTTCTGAGGTATGATTGAATAACTTATATCAAACACGTAAGGCAAAATTATAACTGACAATGAATGTTCACATTTGCTTTTTCACCTCTTGACTTTTTTTGGTCAAACAAATATATGGCTATATTGTCACGCACACATGTATGCTTATCTTTGCGAGGACATTCATTAACCTAATTAACATAACCTTAACCCTAAAACCAAGTCTTAATCCTCAACACAGAGGTGACAGAAAGTGAGGAGCAGCCAAAGATGTCCTCATTCCGATGGTCTAAACCTCAAACTAGTTTTCACAAAAATAAATATGTACACACACTTTATCATTTAAAAGTTTGGGATCAGTATTTATATTTTTAAGAAATCAGTACTTTTTCTTCAGCAAGTTTATCAAAAGTGATTCGTAAAGACATTTATGTTAGATTATGAAATTATTTTTAATATTAATATATTTACAGCTAATTTAAAATGATTTGTGGCAAAATGGAAAAGAATCTAGGTTCTGTAGCTGAGGAAATAATCAACTTAATGTTATTTTTCAAATACACAATAAAATAGCACTAAAATTTAGCGTCAAAGGATTAGTTCTCCCAAAAATTGTGATTAATTACTCACTCTCATGTCGTTCCACACCGTAAGACCTTCGCTTATCTTCAGAACACAATATTTTTTGATAAAATCCGGTGGCGCAGCGAGGCTTGCATTGACAGCAAGTTAATTTACACTTTCAAATGCCCAAAAATGTACTAAAGATATATTTAAAACAGTTCATTTGAGTACAGTGGTTCAACCTTAATTTAATAACTTTTTGTGCACCAAAAAACCCCAAAAGATTTTATTCAATATCTAGTAATGGCCATTTTCAAAACACTGCTTCTTCTTTTGGTTTGAATCAGTGATTCAGAGCGCATATAAAACTGCCAAAGTCACATGAAGCATTGAAATTTTGAAACGCTTATGATGTAACAAAGTCTTGTTTAATGAAATCGCTGATTCAAAACAAAAGATTTGTGATATTGTTGAATAAATTTGTTGTTTGTTTGGTTTTTTGCCGCACAAAATATTCTCGTCGCTTCATAACATTAAGGTTGAACCACTGTAGTCACATGAACTGTTTTAATTATGCCTTTATTACCTTTCTGGGTATTTGAAAGTGTAAAATAACCTGCTGTCAATAAAAATATCTTGTGTTTCAAAGATGACTTACGGGTTTGGAATGACATGAGGGTGAGTTATTAATGACAGAATTTTCATTTTTTTGGGTGAACCCTTTAATGTGTTTCCTATCATTAGGTCACTTAGGTCTTTGACTACAAGATGGATTGAGTAGAAAATTGGAAAAGAACCAGAAGCCAAGAATTAATCTGCGTTTTCTATAGAATTTATTAGTCTATTTTCCCCCCTAATATCAATTAAAATGTTATATCATGCTAATGCACACCGGTCGAAAAGAGATGTTTTGAAGAGGCGCGCTCTGCAAAAGGTATGGGAGTGGTTTTCACTCCCTCCCCCTTCGCTCCGCGCGCTACAAGCGCATGCGTTGTAAACCCATGTGGGAATGGCTGATCTGGGATCGGGGGGTTGGGCCGCCGAGCACGAGCGAACCGTTAAAGAGTGTTTTTAATGTCCGCCATGTTGGCCATGGCGCACTGAGCCTGGAATCAGGGACCGGAGCGCGCTGGAAACACACACCGAGAGAGAGCGACCGACACCCGGCCTCGCGCCTCCGCTCGCCCCGCCACCTCCACCGAGCAACCCGTACACTGCTGGACACCGAACCGGCATCATCCATGAGAACTTTAATCGGACCAGTAGGGAACATTAGGGGATCGGATAGATTTATGCTGCATCTCGAATTATAAAGAAAAATGAGTAAACTGTCGTTTCGGGCGCGGGCGCTGGACGCTTCCAAGCCTCTACCCGTCTTCCGCTGCGAGGACCTGCCCGACCTGCACGAATATGCGTCTATTAACCGGGCAGTGCCACAGATGCCTACGGGGATGGAGAAAGAGGAAGAATCGGTACGTTTTATTGCTTAAAGTCATGTATTTTGGAAATAATTTCATTTTTCTTGTGAGAGGCGCGTCCCTTGCTTCTCTGCGCCAGTGTACACAAAATGGCCGCCATTTCTCCTGCAGAAAAGCGTCAAATTTGTTGCTACCGTCCGATACGGTCGAGCTTTAGTATATTGGGCCCAAATATTAGAAGTTTTTCTCTGCAAATATAACCTCGGAGGTGATTACTACGCAGTATATTTGCCGATAGACGGGTTACGGAGTACAAAGGAGTCACGTGACCATGGGGAAAGCCGCCATTTTGTTGATTATCTTAGGGCTCCGTGGAGGTGCAGTAACGCGCTCTGAGCCAAAGGGGGCGGCAAGCTCTGCCAACCCTCCCCAACCAGAAATCGCCAATTAACATCAGCAAAACAATCAGTGTAGTATTGTTTCATATTTGAAGAGTTAAGTGTTTATTCAAATCATTTTTTTTCGGTTTGTTTTTTCTTCCAAGAGCCATAAGCTTTGGTCAGAATAACTGCCGGCTCAATGTATGTATTAGTGTATTTCTTTTCAATTGTCTGTGTTCTTAATGAGAATATGCTGAGAGTAATATACATTCTCTGTGTATTGATGAACGCATCTCTGAATTGACAGATGAAGCATATCTGGCCCTACCGGTCTGTTTAGATGTGTATGCAGTGATCCATTTGACCGGGGCAGGGGCGCACATGAGGCCTTGTTTTCTTTTCTCAGCACAGGCAACTGAAGCTCTTGACATCTCCATTTCATCTGTAGATCAGCATAATACAATCAAACAGAATAGACATGAAATAAAAATGCAGTCTTCTCTTTCAGGAACTACGATTGTGTAAATATTTAGATCAGATCCATTAAACTTAAAATTATTTCCCCCCATGACATTTGTCTGTGTATTTGTTTCTCAGTTGTGGTAATTGATGCATTAACTCAACTTTTTTTTTAAACTACATTGTTCATGTTCCACATATCTTTGATTTATATCTTGAATGAGAATTATACACACTTTCCCATTTGATCTATTAATGTGTGCGAATGTGCTGGGGGAAATAATATATGCATGTAGTCAACAAGTCTGTCTGAAAGTGAATGTTTAAAATGCCAGACGGTGGTGTTAACCTCTGTCAAGACGCTTATGTTATAGTGATTGTTTGAGGAGGTCGATGAGTCAGTGTGCTGCTCTGTCCCACTGACGGAGTTTTATGTGCTCATAATAATGGGGTATCCAAACCAACATTTCTGGTTTGTCTGGATTTTTCACTCTGGATGTTATCGAGCAGGTGATGTGGTCAAGTTTGGAATAATTAAGCATTTTTGCATTTTTGAAATTGTCTTATGCTCCTTAAGGCTGCATTTATTTGATCAAAAATATAGTAACATCAATAGTGTGGTTTTATTATTTCAATTTAAAATAACCTTTTTCTATTTGAATATATTTTTAAATAGTTTCTTTGGTGGCAAAGCTGAATTTTCTGTATCATTGCATAAACTGTTCTCGAGCGCACAAAATGAGCAAGTACGAAATTTGTAGGGCGAGGGGAGATTTTCCGCTAGTTAATTGATTGTGGATGGTTTCATTATCTTAAGGTGGATACAAAATAGTAAAATCAAAAACGTGTCTCGTAATATACATGGCCGGCCTCTGATATACCTGGGCGAGCCTAAGTAAAGTCTGTGAGAAGCACTGCTGTTTTAGCGTGACTGATGGCTGCAGTGCCTCAATTCAAGGGAAACGGTGGCGCATGTGAACTGATCCTCTTCCTGTACTACTCATTTCATGAAATGAGCATGAATGAACATCCGAGGGTATGTTGGAAGAAGCGGTACAACTCTCTGAAATGTTTCGTCTCGTGTAATCGCTGTGTTTTCAGCTGGGGAAAGGCATCAATAAAACGGCTTGTAAACCATGTCGCGTAAAGTTACGTTTACCTCAGGGAAGTCATTCAGGGCTCCATAAACTCTATAATTAGCCAGAAAAATTTGCTCGAGAGCATTTTGTAAAAATTATGCACCATTTTGCATATTATATTTATAATGAAAATGGTAAAATGTAATTGTATCTAAATCAGTTGTTAATTTTAACTTTTAACAATTCCCTGTATAGTTTACATTAGATAGATAGTAGGGGTGTGACGAGATCTCGCGAGACTAAAACGTGACGAGATTTCTCGTCGAGGTGAAAAGTTGTCTCGTGGTGCTCTCAGTGTGAGGGTGAAATTATTATTCAAGATGCCCCCGCCACTTTCAAATCGTTTGTGTGGAAACATTTTGGTTTTTGGCGCAAGAATAACACACAAGACACAAACAATGTGTAAACATTGTAAGAAAACTATGCCGTACAGCCTCTTAGGGGCCGTTCACATATCGCGCGCATTTTCATTCTCGCAAAGAGGAAGCGACGCGGTCGTGACGCGCATATGGTACGGCGCGCTCGTTTTTTTCCTGGCGCGCCTGTGCCGCGGCGAGATGAAAACATCTCAACATTTCAGAATGTCTTGTCATGTGACAAGAACCAAGCGATGGTCGTGGAGAGCACAGTTCATGGTTGCATAGCAACGACAGACGCTACAGAAGCGCGAGCTCCCGAACGCTTGCAAAAGGAGGAAGCGACGCGGCCGCGCTTTACACGCTTTATTAGGCGCGATATGTGAACGATCCCTAAAGAGGCAGAAAGCGTCGCTATCACTGCTGACGGCTGGACTTCTCGGTGTACGCAGAGCTTTATCACAGTTACAGCCACACAATCAATAGTGACCGGGAAATGGTCAACTTTGTACTGCAGTTAAAGTGGCACTTAAAGTGTAATTTGAATTTTTTATTTTTATGTTTATTTTATTTATATTGTTTATTTTATGTTCAATCTGTAGAAAGAAGTTCAGTGAGATTTCTCATGTGAAATTATACGGGGCAGAAAACAACTGGTTGATTTTGTAGCAACATTCAGCAGTGTTTGCATGTTGTTTTACTGCAAATAATTCATTGAAATAGAAGTAAAATGACATGCATTACCAGTTGATTTCCAAATGCACCAACATTTTTGCATTTTATGATTTTCAGTTGAATAAAAGACTATTTTCCCTTCATACATTTCATTATTGAGGATTTCTTAAAAATACTATAAAAATCTCGTCTCGTGAACCCAATCTCGTGCCTCGTCTCGTCTCGTCTCGTGGGATAGTGGTCTCGTCACACCCCTAATAGATAGATAGATATATTAGTTGGCTGACCTGTTTGAAGTTTAAGTTTCAGGTGTAAATTAAGATATTTTTGTATTCTGAGAGTTGTTGTTTTTTTTTTATCCATTGAAAGCAACGGAATTACGCATTCAAGGTCCAGAAAAGTAGTAAAATCATCATTAAAATAGTCGACATGACTACAGTGGGTTAACCTTAATATTGAATTAATATGAGGCAACGAGAATAATTTTTGTGTGCTATAACAAAAATAACGACTTTGTTGAACAAATTTGTCTGTCCCTTGTCATTCTGCTACATTATATCCCTGCAGAGCTTTCGTGTGTACAACTGAACGCCCGCTCCGTATTGTGAGCAGCACGACGTATGCGTGTGATGCTGATGATTCGGCGTTCAGATGTAGAACCTGGAAGCGCTGCAATGTTAATAGCACATGAGAATGACGGGAGAGATGAATTTGTTGAATATACTCATTATTATTATTGTTCATGCTTTTTGATGACGGGTTAGGGTTATACACCAACTTGTCATGGTCTATTGACCTCCTGAAATAGCCTTGGACACCCCATATATAAAACTCTAGATCTCCCACTGGATATATTACCATTTGGTGGTAAGATATTATATATATATATTCTGTTCATCAAATAATCCTGGAAATAAGTTCCCACAAAAATATTTAGCAGTCAAAATGTTTTTTAACATTGATAATAGAAAACTAAATCAGCATATTGCATATTGCTAGATTTCTGTGACTAGAGTAATGGCTGCTGAAAATTCAGCTTTTTTTCACAGGAGTAAATTACATTTTCACACATGCATGAGTGTGTACAAAACAACCACTAAACTTTTTTTCTTTTCTTTTTTTTAATGCAAGTTTAATTTGTTAGAGGTCAGTGTTTGCTCTGTTTTAAGTGAATGTAAATGTGTGGGAGTGGAGCATGTGCAGTTTTGTGTAACTGGCATGCCAATGTTTTGGTTTGGTTTGACAGCAGAGCTGGATCTGTCAGATGCAGTGGTTTCCTTGCATTGTTGGGAACTATGGATAGACCACAACAGTTGATTAGTTCAGTTCAGTTGATGCTTTTAGTAGGGATGCACAGACATTTTGGTCCAAATCTATTTTCAGTTTTGGAGAGCCTAAATCCGTGACTGAAACAGATGTTTAACTATAGTGCTCCCCAATGGCACTTTTTGACAGTGTTTTAAGTTATGTGCTTCCGTTAAGGAAAGTGAGTATCGATGCTCCCTGGTTTTCACGGTGCATCTTGGGACTTCTTGGCGAATGAACTTTTGAGTTGAAAAATTGCGACTGCTCTTTTAAAATGGCCGAATCCCTGATCAGTGCTCTGAATCCTAAACTAGGGAGCCGTAGCCATTGTCAAATACACACTGAAGCTCTTCACTAGAACATGTCAAAATAAAAGTCCAGTTTTTAAATCGAAGAAGTTGACCGAAATATATCAGTATAGTAAAGTATTATGTACTTGATGTTATTATATAATTGTTTTTAAAAGTTATTTGAGGATATAAGTCTTTTTAATATAATATAAATCTGTGTGGCACTTTGCCAAAACACAAAAGGATAATTGTATTAAATAATTCTGGAGAATTATGTCAAACCAGAATTTCTGAATTTTAATTAATTTCTGGATTTTTTAATCTAATCCATAATCTGTTGAATTGAATTGTTTTTGATTGAAATTAATAAAACATTTTCATTCTTTTATTGGTCATTTAACTGATAATAATAGTTGATTTAATACCATATACCGTGAAAGAGTGATATTTTCTGAGACCGTTATCATACAGTGAAAATCTCATACTGTTACGTCCCTACTTCACGCTTTAACAGTTGCTATATCAACATCCTAACAAAGAAAATATGGTTAAATAATTTAGTTGTCAGTGCACGTCAAGTTTAATATGCAAACACATCACTAGAGTTGGGTAAGTTCACATTTTAACCGGTACAAGTGTCGGTACTTGAAATTCGGTGCCGGAACCTTTTTTTCGGTACTTTTTGGGGTTTTTCAGTGGAGAAAGAGGAAAAAAAAATCTAAACCTCTAAATTTTAACATTTATTTTATTTAGGAATTTTTTCACACTAGACAAAATAAAGTTATGTGTGTGCTGTAGTATGCATGAGAGTACCGAGTTTGGTACCCAACCCTATACATTGATCTGATCTATTTTTTGACTCTTCATAGCTTTTTTCCGTATTTTCTTCGTTTTTTCAAATGGACCTCATATACAGACCGTCTGGGGAATGGGGTTAGACTAGTCGGTTGCAGAATTTCTGTTTAAGCGCTTATGAAATTAGTCGTTGTTTTAGCTATTTGAGTCTTGATTATTTAATAAGTTTAAATGTTAAATTTAGTTTCTGTTTTCGGCCGAGTGCTTTGTGAGTTTCCATTTTGTTGCACCCATAGTTTATAGTAGTGGTACCCTATTTATTGTGCCGAAAGTGTCCTGTGCTATTCGACTGTTTCTTGACTGCTACTTCTCATCTGGCCACTGTGTTTTGCACTTGGACTGTTGCTTTCCACTTTTGAGGTCGCAATGCTTTGAGATGTTAAATTTATCATGGTGGGCTTTTTCTTTGTTTATATCATTGTATTTGTGTATGTATTAAGGCAGTCTAAATGAGCTCAAGGGGAAATTCAGGCAATTAACCAACATCATAATGTATTTAATCTGAGTTTTGTCATTAAAATGTGCATTCCATTTTTGTTTCGTTTGTAGGGCAATTTTTGTGTATTTTATTTTTTTGGCTATCATTGAGATTCAATTGGATCTGCTGGTGTGATTGAATTTCCAGTCCTATATGCTGCTCTGAAATGAGTATTAAACTCTTTCTTAAAGACTTCTTAATGAGTGTGAAACAATTTTTTTGAAGTGGTGTCAGTGTGATTATGATAATCTTAGCATTTAGTCTGATGACTTGTCACCATTCACCCAATCCCACATAAACGTGCACTTGCAACTTAATTAAATCTTGTTTGTTTTTGTAGGAACACCATCTCCAGCGGGCGATCTCTGCTCAGCAGGTGTACGGGGAGAAGAGGGACAACATGGTCATTCCCGTCCCAGAGGCTGAGAGCAACATCGCCTACTATGAGTCCCTCTATCCAGGGGACTTCAGGATGCCCAAACAGCTCATTCACATACAGCGTGAGTCACTCCGCCTTTACCCAAACCAAATATCTCATTCAGATTGAGGGCTTGAGGTTTGTGTCCTTCATACCTTTTACCACTGACTTTACTCAGCTGTAGGCACCTGTTTCTAGGTATACGGCAGATTGAAAAGTCACGGTTTCAAAACAACTGAAAATGTCCATGATACCGTTCCTCCTGTATGAGCTGTTTTTTATGTCTCGTCAAAGATGGAAAGTGCAGGAATCCCTCAGGCTGTGTGCAGCGTTGAGTAACACGACCTCTCCCCTTCCGGTTGGTGCGATCAGTCAGTCAGTCAGTCACCTGTGTGTAGAATGGCCGAAGAAGATGAACCCCTCGAAAAAGATGAAGGGGGCGCTGGTAACTGTATGATGTTAAATGGCCTTAATCACTAAACAAACCGGAAAATGTTACATTTCCTAATGCATTTATTTCACGAGCGGATTGCTTCAAACCGCCATCTCGTGGCGCCATTTGCGGGACAGTATTAGCATGTTTACCAGGTTTCAAAGTGCCAAATGAGAGTAAAAATCGGCACTGATGGTTTTATACACCAGTTACCCAGTAACTTAATGTGTCTTGGTGTGATCTTCAAATCTCAACATTTGTGACGTAATTATATAAATATGTAGTCTGATGCGCTGCGTGGAGGAAAATGCAACTCTCAGCTTCAATTCACAGAAAATGCAGCTCTGCAAGTACTGTGTGTTCGAGTTGCTAATAATTTGCATTTGGGAGCGCAATGTGCACTAACCATCTGTAATGACAATCATACTGCCCCAATCTCATATTGCCCCATGTCTACTCTGCTGTGACACGAAAGGGAGCAGACAGAAAATTATACAAATCTGTTTCACCAACTTCAGCGCTGGTAAAACATTGATTATAATATAATACATCTGATCAATTTATCTGATTACATGGCTAATTTTGAATGCCTGTCAATGGAGAAAGATGATGTACATATTGTGTAATTTGTTCTCTACAAGCAAGAGCTCTAGGATACTTTTTTTATAAGATTGCATGCGCATAAACTATGATGGACACGTATTTGCCAAATAAATGCCTCAATGCGCAAACAAAACTTGCGTGACTTTGGTTCTAAAGGGGATTTGATTGTACAGTATCTCAAATGTTGTTTTGGTAATTCTGAAATGTCTGAGCCAGTTAGAATGATTTGGTATAATGACCTGAAGTGTCTCAAGTGACAACATTACCAAACACCAAGCATCCACCTCTGAATGCAAGGAAAATGAGTGTTTATTATTAAAAAATATTGTTTTATGCAATATTCAGATTTCGTCCATAAGTTAAATTTCCTACTTTAAATGTAAACACTACCATGTTGGGCCTCTCAAACAGATTCCAGTTCAATTTGATGCCATTAGAGGCATAGAAATGACATGTTGCACCTTAGATAACACTTTAATTAATGAAACTTATTGTAATGTATTAACTAACATGAACTAACCCAGAGCAATACATTTGTTACTGTATTTACTAATTTTTTGTTAATGTTATTTAGTGAAAATACAGCTTGTTCCTGTTAGATCAAAGTGCATTAGCTAATTTTAATAATGTATTAGTAAATGTTGAAATGAACAAAGATTAATAAATGCTGTAGTACATTATTAGTTCATGTTAACTAATGAACCTCATTGTAGAGTGTTACCGCACCTTTTAATGACTGTAGTTTGTTTGTTGCCTGCAGTCAAACTTGTAATATTTACATTTATTCATTTGGCAGACGCTTTTATCCAAAGTGACTTACAAGTGAGGAATACAACAAGTGATTCATCATGATTTATTGTGGCTTTGGTTCACATTAAAACTGTTTTTTCCCACTCTCTCCAATCTACCCTTGCTTCATACAGCGTTCAGTCTGGACACAGAACAGCCGGATTATGACCTGGACTCAGAGGATGAGGCATTTGTAAATAAGCTGAAGAAGAAGATGGACGTAGGGGCACTGCAGTTTGAAGAGATGATCGACCGGCTGGAGAAAGGCAGCGGACAGCAGGTACTAAAGGCGGGCACAACTGGGAATACTCAGAACTGTAGATGATATTAAAAACGGCAAATTGTGGTTTTGATCTTGAGCCTGTTTTTTAATTTATATATTTTTTATAATAGGACTAGTTTACCCAAAAATGAGAATTCTGTCATTATTTACTTGCCCTCATGTCCTTTCACACCCGTAAGACCTTCGTTCATCTTCGAACACAAACAAAGATATTTTGATTAAATCCGAGAGGTTTTTTCATCCTCAATAGAAAGCAATGAAACTGCCACATTCATAGTCTAGAAAAGTAGTAAAAACATCATTAAAATAGTCAGCATGACTGCAGTGATTCAACCTATATAAGGAAATGATGAGATGAGAATACTTTTTGTGCGTAAAAACATAAAAATAACGACTTTATTCAACAATTCGGCTCAGTGTTTTGTTTTTGTGCACAAAATGTATCCTTATCACTTCATAATGTTAAGATTTGACCCACTGTAGTCGAACTGACTATTATAGCAACTACTTTTCTGGACCTTGAATGTGGTGGTTTGGTTGCTTTCTATTGATGAAAAACCTTGGATTTCATCAAAAATATTTTAATTTGTGTTACAAAGATGAACAAAGGTCTTAAGGGTGTGGAACGACATGAGGGGGAGTAATTAATGACGGTCATAATCTGCTTAAAGGGTTAGTTTAAGCTAAAATTAAAATTCTGTTTTTATGGGTTCTGTAAAATTACAATAATACAATATAAATGCCGGATATCCTTTCATAAAATCAACTTTTTTGCATGTTTATTCATTTGACAGATGCTTTTTTCCAAAGTGACTTGCATTACATTGAAGGTATAAGTTTTATCAGTTTATGCATTCTGTTGGAATTAAAGCCGTGACTTTGGCATTGCTATGCTTTGGACTGCAAGACGGCTTGGAATTGATCATTTGCAGATAAGAGTGTAGCTGTAACATGTTTCGCTTGCTTGAGGGAACTGGTGTGTATTTGATTCTTGTTAATAAGCATATTAATGCAACGTATGTTTAAATGAATTAATTTATTCGGAGACTGCACTAGTGTTTCAGGAAAGGCATGCTTGTTCTGCAGCTGATTTATGGGTAAAACCGTAGGCCCGGTAGAGCTAATGATTATTAATAGGCAGATGTATGAACCAGGCCAGTTGATCAGCAGTTACTGGTTCATTCTGATTGTCAGTCTTTGTCACCGATTGTCACTTGTCAGCCTTGTAAATGGATAACGCACCATCTTTTTAAATGTATAGAGTAGGGTTGGGTACCGAACACTGTACTTTTAAAGGCACCGACCGAGTTACGTCGGTGCTACTATGAAGTACCGATTCACGTTAAACTAATCGGTGCCAGATTTCGGTACTTGAGAACGCATCTGGGCATGAGAGTAAGGTACGTTAGAGACAGAGACACAAAACTAGATGCAGACTAAGATAACGCCATTTGCAGGATGTCTGTAGCTTGAAATGCGCTTACTCCAGTCTGTATGTGATGTATGATCTGTTGCGAGCGTTGTTAAACTCATCGTGACGTTCTGCACAGAAACCGCTCTCATGCGCGCATGTTGTTCCATGCTAAATGTTGTCAGACTAACAACACATGGAAAATATGACTAACTCCAGCTCTGACAGCATCGTGGGGAAAATGTGTTATTGTGCTGAGGAAACATGCACTCAAGGTACATGTCCAAACTGAACAGCAGCGGGAGAAACGGTCTTTAGTGACATTTGAATTCTCCGCTGTGATGAAATCTCTTGCATACTACAGCGCACATACATTTATTTTTGTCTAGTGTGAAAAATTTCTATAAATATATAAAATTGAAATTGAGAGGTTTGGACCTTTTTTTTTTTCTTCACTGAAGTAAATGTTTTTGTTTTTACACGGAGTAAAGTAGAAAGAAGAAATCTTACTGTAGCTGTGCATGTATTCTGAGAATCCTAGTCTTACTGCTGTTCAAAGATTTTGGGGTCGGCCTTTTTTTTTTATAGTTGCTGCATTTATTTGATTAAAATACTGTAATAACAGTAAAATGTTGAAATATTACCATTTAAAATAACTATTATATATATATATATTCCTAGGTTTTCAAAGCTGAATTTTCAGAATCATCACTCAAGTATTCAGTGTCACATGATCTTTCAGAAAGCATTCTAATATGCTGGCTTACTGGTGACCATAATTTTTTCAGGTTTAAAGTTCAAAAGAACATTTTTATTTGAAATGGAAGTATTTAGAGACATTATAAATGTCTTTACTGAATTAAGTATTCATTTTCCTCCAAAAAAATCTTACTGATCCCAAACTTTTGAACATTACTTTTGACTTCCGCTGATTTAATTGACTAACATTGAATGACTAAGACCTGCTTTAGAATCAATAGTTATGGTCCGTTCAAAATCAATGATACATTAGTGTCTATGCCATCGGCCAACAACATCATTTTCATTGTATGAAGCACTCTTTGAAATCAGTTGATTGCAATTGGCTGATAATGGTTTTATCATTCACCTTATGAGAGTGACCCCATCTATTTTTCTTGGTGTAAACGGGGGTTGAAAATGTTTTTTTTGTTCTGTCATTGTTTGTGCCATACTATAATCTTTATATTTAACACGCAAAAAACGTCTTGACAGTCATTTTGCCTTGAGCCTTGACAGTTTTGTTTGTTTGTTTGTTTTTTTTACCACTACTAATGATATTAATGTTCATTAGCCTGTTGTCTTGATAACAAGCTTAATTAGAAACATTCCTTCTCTCAGCCGGTGTCTCTGCAGGAGGCCAAACTCTTGTTAAAAGAGGATGATGAGCTGATAAAAGAGGTGTTCGAGTACTGGAGCAGGAAGAGGAAATCGTGTCAGAGCGGCTCCCTCATCCCTGTCGTCAAACAGGAGAAGCGTGACGGCTCCAGCACCAGTGACCCTTACGTGGCCTTCAGGCGCAGAACAGAGAAGATGCAGACCCGAAAGGTAAGAGGGGAACGCTCAGCACGGAATTGACGCTGCTTATGGAATAACAAGAGAAAAAATTTACACGTTCTCTTCCTCTACAGAATCGTAAGAACGACGAAGCTTCATACGAGAAAATGTTGAAGCTGCGTAGGGACCTAAGCCGAGCCGTCACCATCCTGGAGATGATCAAGAGACGAGAAAAGAGCAAAAGAGAGCTGCTCCACCTCACGCTGGAGATCGTCGAAAAGAGGTACATGCACCTTCTCATTTGTGATTATGAAATATCAAGAAATGTGTCGGCATTGCAACAGGAAGTTTGAGTGGGACACATGAATAAGATCAAATAAAATATTGGTCTTAAAGTTGTGATGTCCAGGGTAGAGGGCTGCATTGGGTTTGGGCTCCCGCGGGACCCAACGCGAATCTCGCGGGAGTGGGCGGTTTTACCCCTGCTGCGGGCGGGCGCGGGCGGTCAGAAAATCGAGCGGGAGACCCGCGGGGAACGGTGGGATTTGGCGTAGAGTAGAAATGGAGTCAACGCAAGAAGTTGAGAAGAAAATTAAAGCGGCAGTTTACTTGACCAAAGTAAAACAAGGCAAGTCAGACATATGGAATTAATTCTCAATTGTCACTGACAAAAAACGGAAAGAGTTAAATTTCGTCAGTTGCGATAAACGTGCAACAGTGTTCGTTTATAACGGACATAAATCTGGCACCTCTGCCCTGAGGCGACACACCTGCACTTGTTAAGCAAGCTATAATGTAAAATCTGTAAGTTTTTTTTTTCGAAGCATAGCATTCTATTTATTTTGTTTTGTATTTAATTTGTTAGAATTATATAGTCTATTTTCAAAGTTCTCGGTGTTAGGGTTAATTATTTCCAAGTACGCACTAGCCTAAAAACTGAGGTGCCGCTAGTTGTGGATTTGTTTGAACAATTAGGCCTAATGTTTTCAACCCTGATAAAAAAAATAGGCCTACCCAATGTTTGCCATGTGTGCCATTGGTTACTTCATCTTATTTAAACACAATCATGTTTAAAGTCTGTTATTTTGGATGTTAACTTGAACGAATATTTAGTCTGAGTATATGTAGCTACATTTTTCACAAGCCGTGAGATAAAGTCCGCGGGCGCGGGCGGGAGCGGACACAAACATTGCGGGCGCGGGCGGGACTGGAACACACAGGTTGCGGGAGCGGGCGGTCCTGGTCAAACATTCAGCGGGTGCGGGTTAAAGAAAACAGTCCCGCGCAGGGCTCTAGTCCAGGGCTTGACATTAACACCCGCCAAATGCGGTTTTCAAAATTTCAGCAGTGACGTGTAACTCAGTCACTCCTATCGTCCACTATGTACATATACATAATTTATTAATTTATTGTTGTCTTTTAAAAACGAATCTGAAATAATAAACTAAGCATGTACTGTTGTCAGAAATATCTTTTTTTATTTTTTTTTCGATACTGAGATATCTGAAAGTCTTCCGGTACTCAACACAAACTCGCCGCCCCTCATACGTTTCATTTGCTCCGGATGAATATGGTTGATGTTACAGGGCTTGAAGTTCAGCTTGGAATTGCACGTGTTACGCATAATTTTACTCATTCTCACATGCAAAGTGTGAGCATAAATCAGCCTCTCAGTACTAAATTGAGTTATTTTTCACTGCTGCTTGTGCTCAGTCAGTCAAATCCACACAAAATCATGTCAAAATGACAGTCTTGGAGAGTATTCACGTTTACAGTTGAATGTGTTTTTAAGTGAACGTTGAAGGTTGAGAAAGAAAACGCATGTGTAACAGTGTAATGGATCCATACATACCTGCTGCCAAATTATGAGGAAAAAGTAAAGATATTTATATGGCAGTTTTCCCCCATGGTATCAATGGCAAAATTGTGGCTAGTAACTTCAGAAAACCACAAGCCAGTGGCTGGCTGGATGAGCAAAAAGTTCACTTCAAGCCCTGGTGATGTCCAGACCTGGAAAAATCAATGAAATTTTTTGAGTGAATGTATTTTATCATAATATTAAGAATGTGTTTTTGTATATATTTCAGCTCTATAATATTTTATTTCTACCTAAAATTGCTTTTCATAAGTGCAAACGTAAAAAAAGAAGCAAATTCCAGTACTCACACACAAAAATTCACAGAAATTCATTGTTGTGGGAACCCTGGTGTTATAGGTTGGTTATTACTAAAGTGTGTATTTTTTGTGCTCACAATGTGTGTTTGTGTGTGTGTGTAGGAACAGCATGGCTGATTTCGGAGGTGAGGTGATGGCAGAGGTTTTGGCTCAGAGAGCTTTGGAGAAACCAGTCATCCCTCTGATCCCAATCACAAACAGCAACCAGTACAGACACACAGAGCATGACCGGGACTACAAGATCAAGGTACACACACTCTGATCTCTTTGTCTGGGACAGTTTGCTTCCCCTTATGCCCAAAACATATGCCTTACAAGTACGCAAACTCATACACGGAGGCAAAACAAGAAAATATTCTGAAATGCAACAATTATCTTAAGTTTAACTGAAAAAAAAAATTAAATACATAGAAATATTAAGTTCAACAGAATGATGGTTGTTTAATAAACGTTGTGTGTTTGTTTGTAATGTTTGGCTGTAGATGGATAAGCCAGAGGTTGTACGGCAGAAACGAAAGTATGAGAAGAAAGCAAAGCCGCTGCCGTTGACAGGCTCTGTGCACTCAGGCCCGGCAGTCTTTAACACTAAAGACCTCAATCAGTATGACTTTCCCAGCTCAGACGATGAACCTTTCTCACAGGTACACACGTGTTAAAGCACAGAGATTCATGGGAATCCTTTTCTGCTTTCTCTTGGTTTAACCCTCTTTTTCATTTCCTCAGATGTTCTCTGGTTCTTCAGAGGTCGAGGAGGAGAACGATCCAGATGGTGTGTTCGGGTTCAGGAGGAGAACAGGCTGTCAATATCAAGCTGTATGTTGTGATGCTTCTTTATATTCATGAATTGGAGTGAGAAATTATCCTGTTGTCCAGTTTGAGGTTGTGGCCTAGGCCTTATGTTACTAGTAATGAAATTCTGAAATAATGAATTGTTTTTTCCCCTCAAAGGTGCGTTCAGGACTTGTGGGCGGTTGGCCCTGGTCAGACCCTTCTGAGGGTGGAGTAGCAGATGTGCGGTATCGCTATTCTCTCACCATGCTCACGGTCCCGCGGCGATGTCTGGGGTTGGCACGGCGACGAGTGGGCAGAGGGGGCAGGTGAGTTAAGCCCCTTATCTATTAGAACTACAGTTAATTTATTAACTCAGCAGATGTTTTCATGATTAATAGCAGATCAGTTTATATGTATTATCAACATTTGAGAACTTTTTTATGATGTATATTTGTTAATTTGCAGTTAAATTTACTGAATTCCTTTTAATTCAATAAATTGGTGAAAAGTCCTAAAATAATACAGATTAAATTACACTTATCTGGAATTATATGAAAATCTTAAAATCTTCATGCTTTATTTGTTTTCCCAGCATATTTAAAATGCAAATGGTTTAAGTATGTTCTGATTTATAAGTGATTTTAATGAAGTATAATTTGAATGATTGAATTGTATGATATAGTTCATTTGTATTATTGTCATTTGACCTCACCAATTAATGCTTGATTTAATTCCATTATTTTGCACATAATCACGTTAACATTTACTGAAATACACATAAAATATCACTTAATAAAATATGAATATTGTCATATTACTGCAGTTAATTGCATATATGTGAAAATTTATATAAATGAAGGTAATTCAAATTAATTGTGTATATATAAATATAACATGCAATTGTGATTCTCAGTAAATATTGTGCAATTATTTGTGAATAAAAATTGTAATTGTAAACATGTCATGCAATTAATTCAGTTCCAATATTCCTTCAACACTTCTCCTAATTTAATCTTTTTTTTTTTTTTTTAATTTTTTAATTAATGGATCATGTATACTGTAAGAAATATTTAATTCACGTTCACCCCGCAAGCTGAATTTCTTTCTCTCATTTGTTTTGTAGGGTTTTACTGGACCGAGCCCACTCCGAATGGGATACAGTGTATCATGGGCTGGACCCGGATTCCCCCGCATTCCCATCGTTGTCTCCCACCCAGCAGCCCAGCATGGATACCTCACACACCAGCACAGATACCTCTGCCCCCTCCTCCACTTCACCTGACCTCACACAAATCCTGCTCAATATCAAAGCCTGTCGCTGGAGGCATTTCAAGCCTCGGACGGCACCGCCAGACGATCCCGACAATCCAGAGCACTGGTCTGCACGGAGACCCCGCCGCGGCTTCCTCATCCGCCCAATCACCACGCTTCAGAAGCAGAGAGGCCCCGCCTCCTACACCAGACCACCTGCCCCTCCACCCACACCGGGTGAGTCCACTGTTGCCAAACCATTTGTGTGTATAGCTGCTTATCTCAGATTTAGCATGGCAGAAACTTTTTAGTCTAGGTTTGTAGTAACTTATGAATTTGCTTTTACGAGGCGGGTTGTAAACCACTTCTGAACCAATGTTTGAAAATGTTAAATAACTTCAGCAATCAACCAAATCAAACCTTAAATTATGCCATGTCCCTAATGGTTAAGAGTATTGACATCACTGATCTTTTCTCTGTGCTCCTGCAGCTTTCACCACTGAGCAGTACCAGCAGCACCAGGAGCAGCTCGCACTGATGCAGAAACAGCAGCTTGAACAGGTTCAACTACAGCAGCAGGCCGGCACCACAGCCGTCACCAACAACCCCCAGGTCAGCTTTCTATCACAGTAGATGTCCAGCGTCTGTTAAACCTGGGAAACTGGAATCTTATCTAGTGCCTCTTTGCATGTTGTGAGCCACAATTTGTTGTTGTTGTTGTTGTTTTCTCATTTCATTTGTGTTTAAGACTTCTGTTCTGGCTAAATGGGCATGTGAAAACATTCTTCCGTTGTTGTCTTGAGGGCACATTAGTTTGCACTACAAAATATGTTCGTTATTTGTGCGCACAGGGGTGTGTGGTATGTATCATCTATGGTGGTATTGTAATTGTTTTAACGACGTGTGTAAATATTGAAATATAATTTTTATTGCACACCCCTAATGTACAGTATGAATTTACTTATTCCGGTCTTTAAAAAGCCTCTCCCCAAAATCACTTTAGTCATGTTCTCAAAATGGACATGTTTTTTCCAGTTAACATTGTAAAACTAAGCTTAAATCACCATAGTGTTTTTTTTTTTTTTTTTTCTTTAATTAAAAAAAATAATGTATTTACAACTCTTTACTTGTTTATTACCTCGGTCTTAAATGACCGGTTAATGCTGTGTTTCTTGAAACTAAAAACGTCATGGAAAGTGTCCTTTCAACCTTTACAGAGTTGCTGTTTTGTTTTCTCATTTTCAAATATTAACTTAAATGTACTTTATTTTTTCCATCAGAGTTTGGTGTCAAAGACAATTGACGCTGCCAGTGCTCAGTTTGCTGCCTCTGCACTGGTCACTCCTGACCAGCTGATGGCGCTGAAGAGCAAAGAGGAGGGAGTTGGTGTCAACGGAGTCGTTTCAGCCTCAGGTTGGTCTTTTAAACTGTACACTCTTATTTAATGTATATGCATGTAATTGATTATTTTTGATCTGAACTTAAATTGTTTGACTCTGCAGGCGTCTATAAGGGCTTACATCACACGAGCTCTGCAGTGTCGTCCATCCTTCCGACTGCTAGTCCGACCTTCACCTCATCCCCCTCCCCTGCTGCAGCCACCACCACCACTAATAACGGAACCTCCTCGGCCAATCATCATGTCAGCACAGCCGGCCCCGCCCCTGGCCAAGCGCTGGTGGGCGGGGCCGTAAGAGTGAGCGTGCCCTCACCAGCAAGCACCTTGAGCGTGCGGCAGCTGCAGCGTCAGCTCACCCTTCCCGCTTCTGCCCTAAAACTCGCTGCCAATGCCACCAGACCCATCCCAAAGGTCACCACAGGGTCAACTACACTTGACATGGGGCCCAGGTGAGAATCCGTGTGGCATCAAAAGAATATTACTGTATAAATGGAAATTAAAAGTATGGCTAAGTGTGATTTTAATTGTCAATATATGCGCTGTCAGCTGTTAAATGTAATCTTAAGCAAAGCAAAATAAATATCAATTTTTCATACTGTACATTATAATGCTGTGTAGGCCTGCTCTTGACTAAAGATGGAGTATTTTAAGTTCAATGCAAGTGATCACACTGGCGCCTCCATCATGCTGTAAGCACGCTATACTTTAGCTTCCACAAACATTTCGAAATGCACCTAATAACAGCGCACATTTATCTCGGTTGAAGTTAGAACGAGCAGCCATGTAAAGTTGCTTTCAAATGATAAGCCATATTTGAAGGCCCTGATAAACTCAAGGCAAAGTTCTTGTTCGTTCTTCGTTTAGGGGTAAAACAAAGCTCAAAATACATGAGCAGCGATATATATTATTATCGAAGATCTGACGCCGTCCACACTGCTGAGAGTGGCGTTTGGATGAATATGTAAATGTCCTGTGCATTTTCCTCTCAGTAACACAATCGCACAACAAAAATGAAGCTAGCATTATTTTTATAGGAAGCATAAGAAAAGCGTCTACTCAAGTTTAGTAACTTAATCTAAATACTTTAGAATCCTTTGGAATACGAATAAGTGTGGAACAAACACAAAAAAGGTCATTGCAAGGTTTTTCCCCTCAGAATTATGAGATATAAACTCTCAATATTGAGAAGTCAAAATTATGACATTTAACTCTCATACTAAATTGAGAAAAAGTCAGAATTGTGAGTGGAAAAAACTAATTGTGAGAAAGTTGCAGTGACCTTTTTTACAATTATAAAATGACTCACAAACAACTATCACAAAACATGAAAACAGTCGAAAACATGAAACTTAACTCTGCTTTTTCAGTCAGAGAATCGCCAATTGCTGTTTAAATGATATTAAAATTCACAGTAATCACTTTGGTAATCTAAAACACTTTTCAGATGTAACTGTAATCTGATTACCACCCATTTAAAATGTACCAGTAATGAAATACAATTACTCACATTTTGCATTTTAAATACAAAACTAAGTGACTTGTATTTTGTTACTCCCCAATCCTGATAATTGCAAATTAGCACTTTAGTAGAGTCTGTGCTGTCACGTTTATTTATGAGATTTTATCATCGCACACCTCAGATTACGTAATCATGGACGTTATACGAAGGTGTTTTTCAGCTGGAGCAAACTTTGTTTTGAGAGTACAAAACGGCTTGCCAAACTTCATTTTAACCTGATTTTGTTCGAAATGACATTACACCAGTTCGTTCTTCGATTTCGTTTAAAATGTATCCGGGCCTTGAGGGCGATGGATGATAGGGGATTCAACGTTTGGGTTTCCTGCCCAAAATACTGTAATCACAAGGACCCACTGTTAATGACTGATAAAGTGTTGACTGCGTGACTTCGCCTCTTCCTAATGTTTTTTTTTTTTTCTACTAACAATTAGTTGACTATTAGGCGGCGGCACTAATTGCGTGATGGATATATTTTTTTTAGGAAAAAAAAAATAGCCAATAAGTTGCTGTTATTAAAACTATCAGCTATGATCAGTTACAAATTCCACCTTGCATCATTTCATGTTGACTTTTTTTTTAATGTAGCTGTGTTTTGTTCTTCATTGTGTGATTTTTTTTTACCATGCTAAAGTAATAGGTTTAATTTTTAGTCACACGGACAGTTCATTTAATCGAATTTTGTCTTGCAGGGAAAATCACGATCAAGAGAAACCACCTTTAAACAGTCTAACAGACAACACAGTCGCCATGGAGGTGACGTAACCCCGCCCCCTCAGCCGTTCACACACCACCTCTCAATCGAGGCGTCTCCTTTAGGTGCTATGCATCGTAGCGACGCTGTTTCCGTGGCAGCCGTTGGGACTTAATTGCAATGCTCATCTTTTTTCTTTCTTTTTTTCTTCTTTTTTTCAAACATTTTGTTACTGTTAAAATATCAACATCTGTAAATTATGAAATATGGAAAATATTCTATGTACATACATATTTGTAATACACCCCCTTGTATATAACATTACTTGAATACAGAAATTGTTCATTTGTGATGTTTTGCACTTGGGAAAAAAAATCAGAAAAAACTGCGATTTTCGTAGTGTGTGTGCAGTTGTGCGTGTGTGTCAGAGATTGTGAATGTTCAAGTGTTTGTGAGACTGTATCTGAATGTATGTGTCACATGCATGGTGCAAAACCTGCTGTTTTATCTATTTATTGTGAGGTGTTTACAGTTTTGTTGTTTTGTTTTCCCCCTTTAAAATCTTTTTTTTTTTTTTTTTTTTTTTTTTAAACACTGTAACCTCCTGGGTTTCTGTGTGTGTAGCTAAAGCAGTCGTATGTGAACATCTTTTGTTGGAAAAGCAGCAGGGGTTCATCTGTTTGTCGGTCTTCTCATGTGGCTACTCCCACTCCACTCGAGCACTATTTTTTTTTTTTTTTTTTTTTTTTTTTTTTTTTAAATCAATGCTGCTTTTGTATGATTTCTGAGTCTTTTTTCTGGAATCTGAGACCCTTTTTCATTTGGGCTTTGTGAAACTTGGAAAATGTTTTTTTTTTTTATTACCTCTGTTTTTGATGACTGATTGTACGTCCCCTGTCTGTTATTTGTGTAACAGTAGTTCATGAGGGAGAGGACTACAGTGACATCTCAGTATGTTTCTTTATCATCATCATCATTCCACTTTATATGAAAATAAGGAAAACGAACAAATAAGGGACGTTTTGTTTCCTGTAAGACTTCATGGTGGCACCCTTCCTGTGGGGCCAGCATGAGCTCTCTTCTGTGAAGAGGACGGTACCTCACAAGGCTACTCGTAGTTGTTGTTTGTATGTACCACAATCTGAATGCCCGTTCCAATGGCATCATCTATCTTTGAGGTGTTTTTTTTTAGTCCCACCTGGAAGAATGAATAATTAAAAAAAAAAAAAAAACTTATAATACAAAAAATGTTTAATAAACCCAGGGCATTAAGTGTTTGACCAGCACAACTCTGTCTGTCATTTTTATTTCAGATTTTCGATGAGCTATTAACGCTCTTTATTATTATTATAAATTCTACACGTGTAAAATACCTTTTCTTGCAAAGTTGGATTGTCAAGCTTTATCGTAATCAAAGGAGAGAGTCGCACAGGATTTTTGAACAACAAAGATGTATGAAATTTTTATTTTTGGTTGAATCCATTTTTAAGTAATACCTTCACCAAACTTGCTAACATCTAGAGAGACATTTTCATGTTTATTAAATTTGCATATATGGGCCATTCTACAGAATAGGTTCAAAGTCATAATTGGAAACGTTTGGAAAAAAAATTTCCATAAATTTTGTACGTATTCAAATTGTATAACATCCAAGGTACACATTTCTAGTAGTTTTACATTTAATTCTCACATTGTGTATTTAGAAAAGTTTCTTGTCCCCGAATTTGTCACTTCCGAAACACAATGATAAATAATTTGTTAAAAAATTGACCTATTAATTTTCTTTACATCCTTGTAAATATATTTTTTGCTATTTGGAAAAAATAGGTAAATCAATTACAATTTTAACAATATTTCAAGTGTAATTTGAGAAATGTGTTTTTTATCCAATCTTTGTAAAATGCATAAAGTTGAAATGGTGATTTTAAAGGTAAGGATTCATTATTTTGAATATACATTGAACCAAACATTTCAATATCTTCATTGATAATTAAATTTACTTTGTTTTTGACAAATCATCCATGTTTCGGTACTGACTGCACATTTTTGGTAGTGACAGTAATGTTTTAGTAGCGACCATATCGCATTACAGAATTTTAACACCCATACTAAAACACTAATGATTTGCAAAGTAAAACATACTAAAATTCTAAAGATTTGCATAGCTACTAAAGTTTTTTTTATTTCCCCCAAATAAACGATTGTGTTCCTTTTTTGTCATTACCGAAACAGTCATGAACGAAACATGAAGTTTCAGTTGAGACAATTTTAGCCTAGCTCAAAGAAGATAATCACCACCTATTTACCTAACACAGTTCTCTTAATTGTTGCGTTCCTTAAAGTTACAGATTTTCAGACTTTAACACATTTAAATCAAAATAATGGTACCTATCTACAATAAAAAAAAGAGGCTATGAGAGAGAGGAATACTTCCTGATCAAAAATGTAGGGGTGTAGTTAAAATTCGTCTCAGCCAATGGACTAAAACACAGTTTCGGTAGTGACATCTCTTTACGTAAAGTTTCATGATTTAAAAATAAAAATCCTTTAACTTAAAAAAAAAAAAAAAATTAAATTAAATGAAAAATATATTTTTAAAAACAACAAATGGAAAGAATTGCAAAAAATATTTATAGAATTTTCAAGGTGAAATTTAGGGGTTAGGGTTTGGGAAAGCCTCCTCCCAATTGAAAGTACCCAATAAACGATGATTTGATACATATTAAGCTTACTGACCTTTATAAATATTATTGTGGTATTCAACAGACAATAGAAGAATCAATTACCAATAATTTTAGTAATAAAGAGTTAATAAAAATAAAGTTTGTCTGTTAAATTGCACTTTAAAAATCTTCAGAGCGACCCTTACAATGATATTATTTACATAGTTTCACCCATCCACAGTTCCTGGTACAGCTGCTGCTTCTGGAGTTTATTCCCGTGAACCGTTATCATGCTGTACCATTAGTTGCCAAACAAGGCCCTTAAAAACATGACAGAGACAAGAGAGAAATATCATTAGACAAGTGGATATGCTACGAGTTCATAAATACAAAGCTGACAAGATCACACTGTTCACTATATGTGTGAAAGTGCACTGAAAACTCAAACAATGTTATGATGTTACCCAATACAATATACAATGTTAAATTATTATATTCTGTAAATCATTAAAACAAAAAAGCTTTTGTTTAACTTGTGGCTGTTGTCATATCACAGTTTTCATTGTTATTGATGTTGCATGGAGATATTTCTGTTAATCTCAGCTGTAACTTACGGTCGCAATGTCTCCAGAGAAAAGCCCTGGGAATTTATCTGAATCGTCACCCACTGATTGCAGATTTCGTTTGTCCCACTTGTGCATTTTTCAGACTGTTTATGGCATCTTAACCTTCATAACCAGATACCACAAAGCATAGCTTCACTACAGAGTATTTAACATCCGTTTTGAGCATAACAACGAGTTGTGTGGGAAAGTTGTCATTCTCATTCACTAATGAAAAAGGTGATCTAGGGGGGATGCCAAGAAAAATACATTTTGGTTTGTTCCTCACAAAAAGGATTATATGACTTTCATAACACTTTATATGTTCCTCATGAGTTGCTTGGACACTTTTATGATATTCTTGTACCATGCGAGTTGAGGTTTTCAAAGGGGCTACACCCGAGTTTTGGGGGTTCATGGAAATATTTTAAAAAGTATGAAAGTAAATGCAAATATTAAAATAAATCAACTTTAAATAAGTAAATGAGTCAATAAATACATCTAACAGAACAGTACTTAAGTAGAAATAAAATATACATTAAATATTTCCCAAGTAACATTTGGACATTAATATTTTTTTTCATACAGAAAAAAAGGGTTTACAGGTTTAAAACAACACGGGGGTGAGTAAATGAAGACAGAACGGTCAACTGGGTCAACTGATCATCCAATTAGGGTCAAAGATATGTGAGAAAAAAGTTAAGCAATACAAACCCGGAAATTGACAAATCACAGACTGTCCTTTTACAAAACCTCTGCAAGATCCCGATTCCCTCCTCCAGTAAAAAACCAGCACGTACCCTACAACATACACACATTATGCAGATAAAGTCAATTTCAAATTCACACATTCATTCAAACATTTCTATAACAATGACTTTTTCCCATTACACATTTACTAGCAAGAGCATTACAAAATAAAACAACTGCATTTATTTTTATACAGCTTTAAAAATGTGTTTGAATGTGCTAGAATGAATTTAATATAGGCTAAATTATAATTCCTAACAAGAGACAAATGCATATAGAAACAGGACAGGAGGTTATTTTAAATTCAGATTTCTCACGAGAGTTTTGTTAGATTCGGGAATTTCTGGATGATTTGGAGGATCTGCACAGACCACTTCCTAGTCAATAAGTCCACTGTCATTTCCATCTTTTTCAATTCAAAGAAAGAATGGACAAACGACTTCAATGCATCGGATCTCCTTTCATGAAATATCTGGAAAAGTTCCATCCAGTCGATGTTGATCAGCTCTGAGTGTGGAAAGGTGAGACTGAGGTCTACCAAAGGCGGCTTTGGTTGGTAATTCCTTGAAGATATGCTCACACTATACACACACACACACACAAATAAACACAAATAGAATTGGTATCATTTAAAGAGGGGTTTCCAAACTTGGTCCCGAAGGGCTGCTGTCCAGCAAAGTTTAGCTCCAACCCCAATTCAACACACCTGAACCAGCTAATCAAGGTCTAGAAATTTGCAGGTGTGTTGGAGCTGGTTGGAGTTAAACTCTGCAGGACAGCAGCCATCGAGGACCGAGTTTGGAGACCTCTGAATTAAAGCAACTATATCAGAGCAAGTATATCATAAAATATAACTAAATTGTTATTGTCAGTCTTTCAACCTACAAATTGGTCTGTTGGGCACCAGCCATTATTTGATTCATTATCAAAGATAACCAAAGTAAAGCTAAATTCAACCTCGTTGTTTTGACTAGATGTAATGATACACTTGAAACTATGTCTACAAATGTGTAGATTAGATTTTAATTTTAGTTTAGAATATTTCTCAAATCATCCATAACATTTTCAAACAAGTATTTATATTTCTTGAAACAAATCTTACAACCTGCAGTACACAATGGATTACCTGAAAATCCCTGTAACTAGTACAACGTTCTCACCCTCACAGAACAATACCAAAACTTAATAAAGATCTTGAGAGTTTAGAGATCATTTGCTCACAGTAGAGGCTGTGCCCATTAATCTTTGATCAATGCAAATTCCAATTGTTAGTTTACGTCATTTGGAGGATGTTTAGTCTTGGTACTTAAGGTAGTTTAGCAAAAGGCTCAGGGTGATTCTGTAGCCACATCACTGTATTCCATACACTCACTGACTAACAATAAACTGTTATTACGTCCATGATACCGCAAATCTGTGATCAACTTAGTTGGGGCACTTCAAACTGAGGTTTTAGCGCTCTGCCTAACAACTTGGTGTTATTTCAGAGTATGTAAACCTTTAAAGGCTAATATTGGGCATTTCCATTTAGAAATGAAAGCTCTAGCGCAAGTTCTGCCAGGAAGACTCAAATGTTACGTCACTGAGTTTAGATCTAACCAATCATTCTCCAACACTCGTAGTATATAAGATCGGTACTAACACATGTCTGAGTTCGCAGATGCTGACGTCAACCTTTACCTCCATCCTCCCCACCACCACCAGGATGGTCCCTGTCCATACCTCCGGGGGGTCGGCTACGCCCCTGCCTTCATCTTTAGGCAGGAAATGCAGAGTCCGCAAACCTCAGGATCTAAGCTAAGGACGGGGCCTACGCCAAAGATTTGCTTGCTGATTGTTAATAAATATCATTGTTACGTTATCTTACCTCCCGAGTCTTTCTGGTCGAACTACAGTGTTAGTTATTCTAGCAAAGTGTACATGGGAAACAATGGCATGATTAAACAAAGCTACCATTAGAGAAAGTAGTGGTCACGATCACTTACAAAAATAGTCTTGTCTTATTTAAATGTGTACAGATCAAGGGGGACTAAATAAAGTACTTTTTGAAATAAGCAAGCATGGGTGGCCGGCCATCTGAATAGTAAGAGTCAATTACTCGTGTAATGACCAAGAATGACGAGTTTGTGACTGGTAGATCCGCATATGTGTCTGGAGCGAGACTAGAATCTGAATGAAAGAGTACAATCTAAAGTAAAGAGTTAAAGAGGATAATCAAATGTCTTAATCTAATGTTAAAAAATTAGACTCGGAACATTACAGGCCTGAAATAATAAATGTTATATTTTAGAAAACAAACATGCCAGAAAAAAGTGGAATATACTGTATGCCAGACAAAGGAGTTTTAGATGTAGCTGTAGTTTTTTCATCACCTGGATTCATCTTCACTCATTGTCATTCCCAGACGTTCAACACAACAATCTGTACTGTAAGGACTGATAGAGACGCTGTAAATCAAAGCACAGAAAAAATGTCTATGAGTAGAAAAATCAAATAAAAAAGGGCACAGTGAAGGATGATGGTGCATGTGTGTATAAAATGTTATGAAGACATTTTGAGTGTACATTTAAAATGTAAATATTGTATTTTGACAGATACCTCTGTGAGCTCAGGGTCTTTCCTCTCACGAGTGTACACATCAGTTCAGCAAGCTCAGAGTATGATAGACAATATGGACACAAACTTCAAAATCAAATCCAGAATGTAAATTAAG
This sequence comes from Opsariichthys bidens, assembly GCA_037194245.1. NCBI lineage: Eukaryota > Metazoa > Chordata > Actinopteri > Cypriniformes > Xenocyprididae > Opsariichthys > Opsariichthys bidens. The sequence continues at coordinate 6,658,478 of CM074303.1, forward strand.
CATAAATAATTATCATTATAACAAACAATATAATCAATTGCTTTGGCTCAATTCTAGAATGTGATTATTTTTCCCATGAAAACAATACGTTCAGATCACTGAACAATTATTTTCTTGTTCACACCAGATTTTAATTTCTAATGCAACATAGTCTACATTTTGCACATTAACTAAATGCACATAGCTTGCTTATCAAAACTGATGAGTTTATGCTCTTCACAACTTATAATAACAACATAAACTACCAAGCACAAGGGAGAAATGCAGAAGAACATTTAAGGTCTATTATTTTCCAATATTCCGTCCACTCTGACGGCCAAGGCTTACAAAGACACTGGACAGGCTGCCTCTGCACTATACACCATGGCCCTCCAACAGGTCTACCAGGCTAAGGCTTTGAAGGAGTTATGCAAGGGTAGTTCTGACCGAGGGCTTCTACGGCAGCTGCGCACAGCTACAGACCTCGCTCTCTGAGTGACGAAAGTCTCTCCAATTGGCAAAAGTCACAGCATGCTCCCTGGGTCAGACGATGTCCACACTTGTGGTCCAGGGGGCAGCACCTTTGGCACATATGAGGAAGGCCAATAGAGATCGGTTACTGGACTGTGTCCTTTTGTTTCTGTTCCACTTCAATGAAAGAGCAGTTTCCTCTATCTCTGGGTCCAAAGAGAGTGAGGTTGGCAGTGCGTGACGCTGTGCCTTGCGCTGGGCAGCAGTGCGTGAGCTCTTACGAGAGCCTTCTTCACACACCCTCTGCTCACTCATGGAATGAGGTAAGTGTAACGGAGGCCAGCTAGTAGTTGCTGTGCAAGTAAACCTCACTCCTCTGACCTTTGTTAGAGCATCCAACTCTCATGCTGGAACACCGGGGTTCGAGGCCTGCTCAGAGCGAGGCGAGTAGGACCTGGGTAGAGGGGTTACATTGGTGCCGGATTGGGAGTGAGGTTTAGGGGGGTGAGTGTAACGGAGGCCAGCTAGTAGTTGTTGTGCGAGTAAACCTCACTCCTCTGACCTCAACAGATGCTCTAGCGAGAAACACTAGAGATTGCAGCCTTTAGCCTCCTTTTTAGAGCATCCGACTCTCATCCCGGAAGACCGGGGTTCGAGGCCCGCTCAGAGCAGGTTGAGTAGGTCCCAGGTAGAGGGGTTACATAAGTGTTTCCCCGCACACTCAGACTTTACTTCGGGCTGCTACGCTGTCCGAATCATGTCCCTGCATTCCACCTCATGCCCCACTGCGGGTATGTCATCCATTGGTCCTGCTTGCTCAGTATCTGGGGGCCTGGCTAGCGCCCTCCCAATCCGTCTCGCTGGCTCATCCGCACCATCAGACTCAGGGGCATCCAGCTCACTTCCGTGCTAGCAAGCGATGCTCCTGTCTTATGGGCAGAGATCGCAGTCCTGTTGGCGAAGGACGCGATCGAGCCGGTTACTCTAGCCTATAAGCAGATAAGGTTTTCACCCCCTACTTCACTGAACCCAAGAAAGGCAGTGGGTTGCGGCCAATCTTGGACCTGCGACAGCTGTACTGGACAGGCTCACGTTCAAAATGCTAATGCAGAAACGCATCTTCAGGTGCATCCATCCCCAAGATGGTTTGACCTGGAGGACGTGCACAATGTTATCCAATAAGTCTTACTGCTTGGGTCATACAGAACAGTTCACTTAGTTTTGTCCTGGTCATGACAAAGTAACTTGTAGGAAGGTCACAGCACGTTGAGGCCTCAACATATTAACTTGAGTATTGTTACAACCCTGTCTTATTCTTCTTTACCTGGTGATGGCAGTGTAAAATTCGAATGTGACATCACTGTTAATTGGATAATTTATGGGTAGGGAGAATATAAATGTTTGGCTGATCTGCTCAACAGTACTTCCTCTGGTGGAACATAGCTCTTCAGAAGTCATTTGCTCCAACCTGTTCTCTTTTTGTTGTTTATTATTTATCAACATTTCTTGCCTATTGGATTACTAATTTCTTTTTTTTAATTTAATTCTCTAGACATTGTGTTATATTTCTGTAACAGATCATTTTCTATTAAGTAAATAATCTTGCTATTCAAACAATTCATTTGTATGTGTAGTCCTCTTTATGTGACGGTCAGGAATGAGCTCAATGACATCTTTTTTCTGCTGTTAATGGTGATGAATTCGAATCTCTAAACGTTCTGAACAAAAAGACTTAAAGGTCCACTCTTTGCCATTTTCTGATCAGGAAGAATCTGCAGAACTGCAAAGTGAATCTGCTGATATGGATCTTTCAAATGTTCCTGATTGTTCTTTGACGTCTCTTTTACAGATCTCTCAAGAGGAGCTAATTAGAGCACAACAGACTGATGACACACTAAAGTTTTATTTTTTGCAGCAGGGTCTAACAGAGGTTCTGATGATCTTTTTTCATTGTATTTTCTTGAAGACGGCCTTCTTTGTAGAAAGGGGATTATGCATAAAGTTAAACCTAAAATTCAGATTGTAGTTCCTCTGCCGTTCAGAGATCCTGTATTGAATTGGCCAAGGACTTGCTGGTCATACTGGAGACCGGAAAATGTATGGTCGTATTATGCAGTAGTTTTATTGGCCTAGAGTAAAACGATGTGGCCAAATATATACGATCTTGTCACATGAGTCAGCCCAATCAGAAAGTGCCAGCTGCTCTGTGGTTTCGAACCCTTTTGAGCAATTGATTGTTGACTGTGCTCGTCCTCTGCCACAGTCTAGAGCTGGTCACCATTATGTGCCAGACTACCCGTTATCCTGCAGCTTACCCATTGCAGTCTATCCCCACTAAGTCCATTTTGAAAGCCCTCACTAACTTCATATCCATCTTTGGCATTCCCAAGATTTCTCAATCAGATCAGGTTTCCAATTTTATGTCAAGAGTTTTCAAAAGCCTTGCGTCAACTTCAAGTTACCCACAGTATTTCTAGTGCTTACCATCTAAAGTATATTGGTGGGTTTCACTGTAGACTTTATGAAGTACAGGTCACAGCTCAAAAGAAATTGGGGGTGAATCTCAAACAAAAATGCAACAACTTTTTGACAGGACGGCTAAGTTTTGGAGTTTTCAGGTAGGGGAATTCGCGTAAGATTAGCTCTTTATTTTGGATTAGGTCTACAATATGCTGTTCAAAAACCAAAAAGATCTATCAATGCATTTATGCGTGTAATGGATGTATTTACGTACTTATCAAGATCAGTGTTGTGCAGCCAGGGGAGTATTTCCCCTCTGACAGCCAAGCTGGGTCCAAACTAGGGGTGTAACGATTAAAATTAAAATTACTCTGTTTTATCATAGTTTAGGGTCGGGTCGGATTTTATTTGGGTGCTGTACACGCGCTTCTGCGAGCATGCTTTGGATAAGTGCACAATTCTTCTCACAGTACGCGACTTCTCTTTTGCGTCTTGGGTTCGAATGTTTAAATTGGTTCAAGTGCATGCCGAACCGTGTATGCAGAAGTGTTGAACTGCCGAACTCTGTGTGTGTGTGTGTGTGTGTGTGCGTATGTGTGGGCGGTACTCCGGCGCGTGCAAGACCAATAGTATCCAGCTGCGACCATGTAGAGACAGAAATTACATGCCGTCGTGTAAATAAGATAAATAACATAAGGCTATGTTGTTTGTTTAATAAAAAAAACAAGGTATAGACCTGTTCTATAAGAAAGGTAACATTAAATGACTTTTGTTGTGATCTGGTGCTATAACTAAAATAAAATAAAATAAAATATAATTAACTTGACCTTCAAGTGATCCTAACTCTGATAATACTTAGCACTGAATGTCTCTTTCAGAACTTCACAGATGGTTATTCATAAAATAATAATTTATACACCCATATGTATGTATCATTTATGTTGTCTTGAAAAAATGGCAATAATGGTGGCCTCAACATGCTACGATGTTCCCACTAATTAATGCCACAACATATCACGTTCCACCAAGTTAAACAAGTCGTGGCCACAAAAAACATAAGTGATCCAAACATATCCTCACTCAGATAGATTTAAATGCATTTTCAACTTCCTATGAATTCACTGAGGATTTATTTTGGACACTAAGATATACTTTAAACAATAAAATATACTTTACTCACTGTAAACGCTTAAACTTGCAGAGTGCAGGCAGAATAATAGACAACTTTTCAGATGATAAACTGCTGTCCAGAAGCAGTTCTTCAATGTACTCACAGCATAGAGAGCAGTACAGCAGGGCCCCGCAGTCTATTCTTCTTAGGATGAATGTATTATATATCATAATATGAGGCATGGATTCCATAGCTTTTTTCACAAAGTCCTCTTCATGGAGTTCGTACAGACAGTGAATCCAAAAACATGCATACGAATCGAAAGTCTCCTCTTGAATCTTTGTTAAAATCAATTTTTTCAGGTGGGCCTGTGTGTTTGGATGAAGAAACAGACCATGTTTCTTTCCAAGTGTGTGTCTCACATCTTTATTCAGCAGGCCAAAAGCAAACTGCACCACAGCTGTTAAACGTGAAAAACCATTAGAAAAACCATGTGTCATTTCATGAATGGAAAATAGCTCAGTAAACTTTCTTTGGGACTCTTCTTCATCCAGAAGGACAGTACAGAGCGGTGAAGAACTCCTGAAAGCTGAGATGCATGAAACTGAACATCGTCTCCTGGTGGATTCTTCTCTTAAAAAGGAACTTGCACAGGAATGGACTGCCAGCAGGGTCTGAAATGGTTTCATTCACACTTTTCTCATCAAACAAGACTTGCTGTTCCAGAATCCCTCTCTCTGCCAGCTGACCCAGACTCCTCAGGGTCGGGACGGACTGACTCAAACCCTGGCAGTGATGGTCCAGTAGAGTGGACACAAAGTCAACGTAGATGGAGGTGGTGGTTTCCAGTCCTCTTGTTATATCTGCACCAATTTTAAATCGTTCTTGGATAGTTGTGCAGATGATCCAGCAAACAACAGGGATTGAGCAGGCAGTGAAGAGAGTTTCATTTGTCTTCACAAATGTATAAGCCTTCCTAAAAAGCTTGTCATTCTGAAAGAAATTCTGGAAGTACTCCTCCACCCCCTTCTCAGAGAAACCAATTATCTCAGAGAAACGCTGAGGTCCTTTTAGCAGTTTGCTCAGTGTGTCTGCAGCTGTAGATCTGGAGGTGACCAGCATGAAGGACTCTGGCAGGATTCGACCCTCAGCAGGTCACAAAGAATGACCACAGGTGGGGCTTTCTGAAGCAGATCAGTGTTTGGTGACGTGTGATTAATGTCCTCTGTGAGTCTCAGCTCATCAAATCCATCAAGGATGAAAAGCACCTTCTCTGGTGAACGCTGTAAAATCTGTGAGATCTGAGCTGATGTTAAACTGCAGCTGTAACTCAAGATCTCCGCCAAACTCTTTTTGCCAGGAATGCAGTTTATTTCTTTACAATTTAAGTGGAACACAATATCAAACCGCTCTTTGTAGAGGTCACCAGACGCCCAGTCCATCATGACCTTCTGCACAGTGAAGGTTTTCCCATTTCCAGAATTCCCCTGCAGTATAACAGCACTAGGACTGATCCCATGGCCATCTGGGTCGAACAGAGAGTTCAGATGGACAGAGTCATTACTGCTCCTAGAGCTGAGGACCTGCAGGAAGCTTTCTCCACCGGAACAGATCTCTTCTACTCTCTCTTTCTGATCTCTATGTCTCTGAAGGATCAGTGGTTGAGTGTAGCGCTCAGACAGCAGCACATGTTCACCAGGCAGTGAGTTATACTCAGTCACATACTGGTATTCACTGCAGATCAGCTTCTTATATTTGTGAATCGCAGAGCTGATTTCTGTAGAAATAGTCAATATTCAAATTCTATATTGAATACTGTAGGAAATTTCATAGTAGGCAGCAAACAGCAACTAAATAAAGAGGTGGAATGAGTGCAATATTTAAAACATATTACTATAAAATTCCTCAGTCACCTGATGTTTGTGTTTTATCAGAGTATGTGTGATACCCAGAGAAACCTGCAAGACAGTACACACATTTGCTATAATTACTGATAAATTTGGACATTTCATATATTGACTGATGTTTGTGTTTTTTCAGAGTATGTGTGATACCCAGAGAAACCTGCAAGACAGCATATATATATATATATATATGCCTTAATACAACATTATTGGCAGCAGAAATCTGACATTCACTTTAGTGCATGGTGTGATTACTTAATATCAAATATATTACCAAAAAATTATCTTAAACAATATTATTATCTATGAATATAAAATTATTTTCTTACCAGGCGCATTATGTATGATGTGGACATTGCCTGCTATTTTATTGTTAGTGAGCACAGGTGTTGTGATATGGCTTCCACCCTGAGCTACAGCGCTGACATTTGGCCCAGCTTGAGATCCAGTTGTGTCTTTGTCTCTGTAAAACTCTAGAAGTGGGAAATATTTAGGTAATATAATACAACAAGGCTATACATTTGTTTGTACTGATGCTACTGTGTTTCTAGTCTAAAACATAATCAACATGAATACCTATTCTCTATGCACACAAACTTTGTATACAGCTGAGGATAAGACAAAAAGTTTACAAAACACAACCTTTGAGTATAGCCTTGTCTTGTTTGTGAGAACATGTTACAACCTGAAGCAATAAATAAGTTTTTTTATAAAACTGCAAGTTTGACATACTGTTATTACAGTCCCAGGACATTCTCTGCAAGAAAAGAAATACCACAATTAGATAAAGAAATATGAATAATTTACATACATAATGCACATACTACTGCAAATAATATTTTAGTAGTTATACTAATGTAAAGAGTTCCAGATCGGCTTTTATGTAAAATCAGAACACATAACTCTCATAATCCGAAGTCCAGGTCCAACCTGAAACATAATAGATTTGCATCATCAACTGTTATTTTCCAGATATATGATAGGGTTGGATAAATCGATTCACATTTGAATCACTATTCCGTTTTGTACTGATTCTAATCGGTTCAAAAATTTCAAAAATATGTTTTTTTAAACGTTTGTTAACGGCAATTTCGGAGAGAGTCTATGAGTAGCAACTAAGCTAGCTTTGAAAGCGTAAGATCCCACCCTCCCTTCAGAGTTCTCCAAAGCCACACCTTCTCCAAAACACATGAATGCACACAGCCAGAGCAGAGTCAGAAAAGCGTCATGAAAGATGGCATTAAATTCTACAAACCAACTCTACATATGGAACACGCTGATGACGTGTGATGTCTGCGGTATGAAAATACATATGTTGACAAGCAGATATCATTGCATTTGGACCAAATTATTGTGCAAACTTTTTGTATTTCACAGCATGTGGATTAAGTGTTCTGCGATTTGGCATTTTTCAGACGAGGGACAGTCTTGGGCACTTACTTAATGCCACGTGCATGTGCTGTCAAGTGGCCAAGACCACAAGTGAGGGTCTTTGGACAGGCCCGAAGCATTATGAATGAAGCTTACTTGACAACAACAGTTCCTATATCAATAATGAATAGAAAATAGCCTTAAATAATGTATAGTTACAGGCATATGTCTAGGTTTTCTTGCGATCTCGTTGCGTCTTATGTGTACAGGTACTTTGCACACAAGTTCATTGTGGACGCACAAGCTGTTGCCATGTTAACCGTAATGAATCCGCTCCATCATGTTCCATCCACCTGCTCACATCATGGACTCCATACACCACACTACATTTCCCATAAGCCCCTCACCTAGTCACTGATCACCCTGCCAGTTGTACTCGTTACCTTCACAGCTGATTCCTATCTCGCCACTATAAAGCACCACTCACACTCACCCACTTTGCGAAGTATTGTTTCCTGTAACAACTCTGAGCGTCTTTCCCATGTCTGTCTTTCTGTTATTGCCCTGATTTGGATTTATCGTGTGTGACCCTTGCTGCCTGCCTTTTGACCTGTTTGCCTGGATTACTGTTTATGATTCTGCCTTCTCTCCGACATCTCTGTTTGCTACTGCTACTCTGTACTACTCTGTGCTTAAATAAAAGCCTGCATTTGGATCTCATCCGTTGACTCGTCATTACAGTAACAAACAATAACTGCTTGTAAAAGCAAATGAACATATCCTATATCTGAGGCTAAATCCCTAAATATTGAGTATGCAACAGCACGTAATACACTACTCTAACTCCAAACTATCAACCATTGATCAGAACCAGCTGGTGATCACTTCCATTGATTCGATACATCTCTCAACTTGACACTCATATAAACCAGTTTTTTTCCAATCCTGTTCCTGGAGGCACAGCACATCAAAAATCAAATTGTTACACCAAGAGATTAATATGTCCGAATTCATAGTATTCGAAAAACAGTAGGCAAAAAGTCTACTCGATGACCTACACTTCCACTGACATTCTGAAGTGTGCATTCAATGGACATTTTACTATCCCATGAGGCAATGGGAGAGGATTTATGAATGGGAGTGAAGCGACACAACTAGGCCACTAACAGACAGCTTGGTGAAACGGTTTAATAGCATGTTGAAATCCATGGTTCATAAATTCGTAAAAGAAGACGCCAAAAATTGGGATATATGGCTCGAACTCCTGTTGTTCACAGTGTGGAAGGTTCCACAAGCCTCCACTGAACAATAACAACATGGTGGGCGTAGTACATCCGAATTTCACTCTTATATGTATATCGAGTGTTTTTAATATTTGCAGTATCCAATGCTAAGTATCCAAAACCGCCATCAAGCATAATCAGTATCAATAATCAATAATTAATAAGAGTGCATTATTGTAGACTATATGTATTTACCAATGTTAGCTACTTACTGTCTCCTGAGGAAATCTTGACCAAAAACTGAGAGGCTACTCACTGCAGAGCCATAACCTCCAGCTCCCCCCTCTCTTGACCTACTATGGGCATGATGGGTGGAGCTGAATCCCCCAACCACACCCTAACCCTAACCCTACGCATAACCCTCTCTCTCCACCCATTAAACAGGTTAAGTTCCACCCTTGATCTCCAGAGAGCTCTGCAGCGAGCACTACTTGAAAACTGATGCACCTCTTAATGGAAATAACATTAAGAATGTACATTGAATGTACAAGAATGTACATGTGAATGGAAATGTACATTAATTTTTGGTCAAGATCTTGTATTGGCAATGTAAGAGGTGAGCACTCTGTAAGGTCTATTCCAGCCACATCCCAAAGAATTACACTGAGGTTAAGGTCAGGACGCAGAGGTGCCAATTCATGTGTCAAAACGATTCCTTATGCTCTCTGAACCATTTTTTCACAATATTAACCCTGATGAATGTTGGCATTTTCATCCAGGAATATGGGTTGTTTAAGACATGAAAAGCTACGCTCCATCTTTTAGGGTTAAAATAACCGTTTGCAAACATAAAACATGCTAGAAAGATAATAATCACTGTAATAATGTTATCCAGTCATCCAGCGACTTTTTTTTGGCCTGGCAGTGTACTTTTTGTTGATTGACAATTGTAATGCTAAAAAAAATGTTGTTACCTGATCGGATCCTTCCAAAAATGTGGATTTTAGTTCTCTTGGTCCAGGTAATGTGGTTGATGTTTCATCTGGATGTTTAACTAAAACATCAATGCTGAAGGTTTGTACACCTGATTTTCTTCAGGCAGACAGTAACTACAGTTTCTTGAAGGAGCTCAATTTATACCTGAAGCTGCAGGAACTGTTAGACCCCTAGTTATAGAAACATGAGAAACAGGTTAAACCTGAAGAAGCAGACCAAATGTTACAAGTTATCCATCTTTTCACAAGTTTTTAAAGTCTAAAAGTATGTAGTACAGGGTGAGGCAAGTCATGCCAGAGTTAAAAGAATCAAACTCACAAACATCTCCAGGAAAATCCAGTCCAAACTGAAATGAAGTCCTATCTGAAAAAAAACCTTGTGAATTTAATCACATCTTCTCTTAGAAAATATGTTCATAAAGCCTTCTCTGTTTACATCATATGAGTTAAAGAAAAAAAAAACTTTGATGACATGATGTTGACCTTTAAAAAAGAATTCAACACATCATATTTATAATAAGTAAACAGTAACAAATTATTTAATTAAATCATCTGCATACTATTAGTTTATAGATAATTCATAGTTAATATATTGCAGTCTGTCACTGTAAATATTTTTTAAAATATGTATTTGTATACTTTTATTTTAGTATTATGCTATCATTACTTTCATAGTTGAAAACAAAAACGTTACATCTATAAAGTCCAATTGAATGCAAAAACTTTGAAGCTCAATATCTACTCAGAACGCAGATAGAACCTTATAAATCCAAGGGAACGAATAGTCTTTGTGAATTTAATCACTCCTTGTCTCAGAAAACATGTTCATAAGGTCTGCTCTGTTTATCTCCAACGACTTAAAAAACAAACAAAAAAAAAAAACTGATGACATGTTTGACCTAAAACAACAACTCGGTTGCAACACATCCAGGTCTGTCTTCAAATCCTAAAACTGGAAACATGCATGTAATAAACCAGCATATGAAGTGTCTTTTCTTTACAGTTCTAATTGGCATTAATGAAACGGTTTCAACGCAAATGTAAATTTATGAAAGTATTACAAAGAAATGAAAGTGACCTATGTTTTTTCACACCTGTACATCGTTTTGGGTTTTTTTATGTGTTCACAAACAATATATAATGTATTAGTTGCAGTGGGAGTCGAGGCTTTGTTGAGACAGCATTCTTCAAATGTCATTCTTGATTGATAAGTTATTTCTGTGAACAAACAGTCTCTTACACACACGTATACACATAATGTCTCAGTTAGAGCAGGAGTCAAGCAATGATTCATCGTCTTGGTTTGTTTTCTCACCATAAGTGAACCGAAAAGTTCATTTTCAATCGGGCTGATTGGAAACAACCTGTTTCCAGACAGATTATTTTGGTGTGGATCCAAGCATGTTTGCAGTGTTCATATAGGCAATATACAAACAATAATCAGACACATTAAAGTTAAAAAAAAAATAAAAAAATCCTGCCTTCATTATATATACCTGTATAAACCAGTTTGTCTATACAGGCAGGATTAACTAAAACGAATATTTAGCTCTAAACAAAGTTCATTCCACACATGTTCAGAATTCTTCCAGCCGTGATTTATCATGCATTATTATGTCCCTGTAATTCCACACATAGTTATTACATCAACGTTCTTTAGACAGACAGAGTGATTTTTTCACCATCAGTTCAACAGATTCAGTTTTCATCAGGCAGTACAAGTTTAGATCTGAGAAGAAACAAGAAAAATTTGTGAAAATTACAATGCCGTACTTTAGAAAATGGTGTTTTACATTACAATAAAAACATATTTATAATATCAATAACATTAAACTACAGCTTTCAATGTTGTTCTTGACCCTAATCAGAACTCACTTTATGTTTTCTGTACATTTCTCTCCACACAACTCAATGGTCACTCTCTGGTTGCAGCTGAGCTCCTCGATCTGCTCGGTGTGACGAGTGCAGCGGTCAGAGGGTTTACTGCATCTGAAGCTTCACGGCAGCACATTCACCACATTCAATACAGCGCAAGACACGGATTTCATTAAAACATTACCGATATTTGAAAGAATATCTAATATTCGCTGCAAGGTGCATTAATGTGTGAGATCACAGCACAGAAGTGTAAATGTGAAAGGTCTTCCGAGAACATGCATATTTTCATACACAAACTACATCATATTTCAAATTCATAAGACACTCAACCCTCTCTAGCAGATTATTTAGAACTAACAGAAAATATGACTATAAATAAACAGATTTGCTGTGAAGATTACAAACCCTCTAATGTTCACAATGCACTCCGGACGTTTTGCAGATTCTTTCAGTAAATTGATTCCCTCTTCCATTAAAAGGCCAGAGAGCCACTTCCCACCTTCAGAGCCCCATAAACCAGCGTCAAAACTATAAAACAGAAATCTAACTGTGAGAATGATAAAATAATGCTGATGTAAAGTGTCATTCTACACTGTTAAAGGACTGATATATTAAATGCACATAAACTAAAAGGACACACACAGAGCTAATAACTCTCACCTGATCACAGCCAGTCTAGGGCAAGACTCGACCAGGAAAAGGATTCTGGAAGCCCAGGTCTCCGTCAGGAGGGGAACGGAAAGATTTATCGCGCTTAAACCAGATACAGATGGGAGCTGAGACAGCAGAGCATCGACCTGCTTGTCAAAATCTGCACTTCTTAGAAGACGGAGAGAAAATGTTAGAGAATCTCCATACACAAAGAGCAAGATGGGAAGGTGAGGGTGGTTTTAAAAACATACGGTTCTGTTATACAGTTTACACCGTGAAACGCCTGTAAGAAGCTCTTGACATTAAGACTGGACGCCTCTGAACGTGGACATTTCAGAATGATTTCTGACAGAGACGGCTCGTTCTGTGAGCTGGAACACCATCTCACCACATTCAACCTGTCAACAAGAAACACATTTATTTCCTCAAATGTCTCAATTATAAACGAGTTAAGTCTTAGTTAAGAGGTTGAACAAGATCGGATAGTGAAAACTTGCTGTCATTAATGATTCATTAATAATTATAACAAAAAGGAATCGATTGGGGTCCAGGTCCTTACACAAGCTTTTCTTCAAAGCTGAAGAGCCGGAGAGACGAGCAGAGACTCGCTGCATCATTTGTCTTTAAACTGCCAATCGGAAGACAAAGTCAACAGTTTTAACATAAAAATCTAAAGAATTTGGGTTTTAGATGTGTGAGTGGAGACGGACCAATCATTGATTGATAGCAGATATGGTTTGATTGAAGATACCTGATCTCCTCCCATTTCGCTTTGCTCTGCAGGAAGTCTGAGAGGATGAGGGCAGTATCAGCTGAGATGCTCTTCACCCCGATCTGATGTCCACCCACGCTCTTCTGTTTGCGCAGAGCATTCAGAACCTGCAGCACACTTTGATCTGAAAGACAGCTGCTGTTCAGCCTGTAAAAGAGATTTATAATCTGATCAGTTACAATGTGACATTTATCAGTCACAAAAAGGATTAGCAGTTCTGTGCTGAAAAGTCACGGATTTGTTTACTTCAGTTCTCTGAGCCGCTTTCCTTCTCCAAGAGCTGAGAGCAGATTTGTGACATCTGTGTCAGAAAAGTTTTGGACAGTCAACCTAAAAAGAATAAATATATAAAACCATCAAAAATCATTTAACACATTGATAATGTAATCTTTCTTGGAAACAAACAGACAAACTATCCACCTTTAAATAAATACTTAAAAAAGGTAATAAACTGTATTTCTATTATGCATATATATGTATATCTCAAATTTGTGACTTTCTGATTATTCGATCTTTAACTTCCACGTTTTTCCTCATAATTGTGGCTTGAAAATCCTATAAATGTGACTACATTTCACAAACTTTCTCACAAGGCGCAGTAAGCGATTTCTTAGAAACACTGTTGATATTTGAAATCCACCCAATCAAACGAACCCCTACCTTCATTGCTCCGCCCCAAAATGCACGAACATGCAATACAAGAGTGGATGTCTCTATATCACAGCTGAAGCAGAAAAAATAATGCTCCAATGACTCTCAAAACTGTCCTGTTACTATAGCTAACATTACAACAACAGCATATCTTGGTTCTGTGAAACCGTTACTATGGATGATACTATGGTTGTAAAGATTCGTCACTATGGTTGGGGTCCAAATGCAGCTTTATTTGGTGACATGGTCAGACAGGCAGAGATCATCAACGGCGAAAAACAGTAGCAAAGGGCAGACAAGCTCGTGGTGGCTTCAGGCAGGAGGTCAGAGGCAGGCAGATAAACGTCAAACAATCAGGGAACAGGCAGGATCAAAAGAGAGGGTAACCAGACAAGAAAAACGCTCAGAAATTGATGACGGTAAGGACAATCAATACTTCGCTCTGGAGAGGTGAGTGAGTGAACTATTTGTAGTGAAGTGATGAAGCTAATGAGTGGTGCTGACGAGAAACAGCTGGCGGATGATCAGTGACCGAGTGAGGGATTCTGGGAAGTGTAGTGTTGTGAGGGAGAAGCATGGTGCGAGCGGGTGACCTCTAGTGGTGAGTGGGTGTAAGGATGGACAGACTTCATGACAATGGTAATGTTACTATGGAACAGAAACAACGCAACCTGTTTTTAGGCCTTCCCACTTAGTTCTCACTTAGTGTCTCTTCAAATTTTAACTGTATAATATGTAAAATTATTATATTAAAATATCCCAAAACCACTTGCACAGTGTTATATATTTCGTTCAGCTGTGTACTTACATTATCCTAAAATTCAGAAAAATTCACAATTTTAAATAATACCCGTCCCTCTCATCACTTGTCGCCTGTCAATGACGTAATATCTGCGTTATGCCTGGTTTCCGCTTGTACTGCATAGTAACCATGGCAACAGATACGGCCAGCTGTGCAACGTCTAGCGGCACGCTGCTGTTGTTTCGTTCAAACATTATGGACCATGGCAAGCAAACTTAGGGACATAAGGAGAAATAAAACGAGGATCAATATCGGTGTGGCGTTTCCAAGATGGCGAGAGCTTTGCGACAAACTTTGACTTGACAGAGACGGCGCTCCTGCTACATAAGACTAATCAATGTTATATCGCTCAACACGACGAAGTGTTAGAATATCATCAGTATGATAATCTAATGTTGATCTAGATTACTGTTAAGTCTCATACAGACAACAAACAAATACTAAACATTACAACTTTCAACACACTCAATTACAGTTTAGTATGATAGTGTAACATTAGACCAAGTGTAACAGCGCTGCGTTACCTCACAGTTTTAATTCGTCAAATAAACTGACCTGTATGAGTAGTGTTTCAGCACTTATGAGTAGTTCGGTAGAATGAAATGTACTCGTTTCTTTATATCCCCGGGACTCGCGCGTGACACTGATATCTGTCTCTCATTAGCAATCGCTTCCGCGATTCTCAGCCACGTCCAGCTTCATACCACAGTCGTGTTAAAAACATGCATTCACTCATCCATAAACATTATTTCCCCATAAATAATATTAGATCCATCGGCATGATGACAAGTTCTATGATTCCATATTCACTGCATCATCAATCTACTCCTCTGATAATGTTTTGAGTTGTTTAGCGACACTTAGCGGACAAAAAAAGCTACATAGTGCACCTTTAAACGTTGTGTAGTGTATTCCAGCCTTTAGCTTTTTAAATTTTTCACTCTGAAGTGGAAATGGGATTCCAGTAAAATAAATAAATAAATAAATAAATAAATAAAATACTCACATAATATTTAAAAAGTATTATATTTATTTTTTTATTTTAAAATTACTATTAAAATATTGTTATTGCAATCATTTAATATTATTATAAATATAAAAATTCATATTGGTAATGTCTTTCTATTATACATTATTGTAGTATTATTATAGCATATGGATAATTATATCAATAAGGCATCAGAAATGATCATGTTCAAACCTAACCACGCTGTATTTATAAAATCAACCATCATTTTAACATCAGCTGTCAATATTCCCAAATGTTCAGAATTGGTTCATCACTAAATTTGCACACTCACTCTAGTTTTGGGGTCCTGCACAACACAGGTTGAAGCATCTTCAGCTCTTCAGCTGCAAAGTTAATATTCAGGCTTCTAAAGTGAGGACAGCAGTTCAGGCAATACAACAACGCCCAGCAGTCTGTCCTGCTCAGTGGATCCCAGGACATGTCTAACTCATGCCAAGCTTCCATGGCTTTCTGCACAAACTCTTTCTCGTGGAGCTCATAGAGACAGTGGAGAATAAAGGGCAAATAATTGTAGTCTCCATTTGTGCTTACATGAAGGATCCATTCTTCAAGCTGTGCCTGTAAAAAGGAAGGGACAGACAGATTGTGCGTCTCTTCAAGTGCACTGCTCACTTCTTTATTGGAGAGACCACAGAGAAACTGAATCACAGGTAGGAAATGAGGTTCAGGACATCCATACTTCAGTGGAAAGTTCTTGTCCAAATATAGGGCAAGATAGCTTTGCGTTTGAGAGTGAAACCGATCTGTTAGTTTATCCAGAAACTCTCTTTCATCTAGTGAGATGTAGTACAGAGCGGTGAAGAACTCCTGAAAGCTGAGATGCATGAAACTGAACATCGTCTCGTGGCGAATTCTTCTCTTAAGGAGGAACTTGCATAGAAATGGACTGCCTGAAATTGTTTCTTGCACGCTTTTCTCTTCAAATAGGACTTGCTTTTCCAGCAACCCTCTTTCTGCCAGCTGACCCAGACTCCTCAGCAGGGTCGGGACGGTCTGATTCAAACCCTGGCAGTGATGCTCCAGTAGAGTGGACACAAAGTCAACGTAGATGGAGGTGGTGGTTTGCAGTCCTCTTGTAGCATCCGCACCATCGCTGAACCTCTCCCGCATAACCGTGCAGATGATCCAGCAGATAACAGGGATGGAGCAGGCAGTGATGAGGGTTTCATTTGCCTTCACGTACTCTAAAGCGTTCCTGAAGAGTTCTTCATCCTGAAAGAACCTCTTGAAGTACTCCTCCACCTCCTTCTCGGAGAAACCGATAATCTCAGTGAAGCGCTGAGGGTGTTTGAGCAGACCGCCCAGGGTTTTTGTAGCCGTAGATCTGGTGGTGACCAGCACGAAGGACTCGGACAAGATGTGGCCCCTCAACAAGGCCTTCAGAGAAGCCTCAGTTGGAGCTTTTTCAGAAAGATGCTCGAGTTTTGGCATACTCGACGTGTCACTATATGAAAACCTGAGCTCATCGAATCCATCAATGAGGAAGAGAACTTTCTCTGGTGACTTCTGTAGGATCTGTGAGATCTGGTCCGATGTTAAACTGGAGTTGTAGCTCAAGAGCTCCGCCAAACTCTGCTCTCCAGAAATGTGGTTCAATTCTTTGCATTTTAAGTGAAAAAGACACTCAAATTCCTCTCGGCTGAGGTTTCCTGATGCCCAATCTAGCAGGATCTTTTGAGCAGTGAAGGATTTGCCATACCCAGAGTTCCCCTGAAGAATGACAGCACTAGGACTGACTCCCTTATTATCGGCACTGAAAAGAGCATCCAAGACCGAGCTGCCCTTGTCTGCATTATTCCTGGAGGTGAGGAGCTGCTGGAAACTTTCTCCCACGGAGCACATCTCTTCCTCTCGCTCTCTCTTCTCTCTGTGTCTTGTGATGATCAGAGGTTGTGTATAGCGCTCGGATAGCAGCACATATTCACCGGGCAGAGAGTTATACTCACTCACATACTCATATTCCTTCTGGATCCACTTCTTATATATGTCTGTGTATAATTCATTGTGAAGCTCATTAGTGGGAAACGGACATATCAGCACTGAATATGAACTTCATTTAAAAGGGAAAATTCAGCCAAAAATGAAAATTGTGTCATACTTTAACACTTATCTTGTTTCAAACCACTTTTTCTTTCTCTTTTACATTATAAAAGTGAATGGAGATTGAGGACAGGGGCCGTAAAGCCCCAAAATGACAGAAAAAAGCATCACGGTCCGTGCGACTTGTATCATATTCAAAGTGTTTTGAAAATACGCATCAAAATTTAAGGCAAAATACACTCATAACTATCCATTCTGAAGCTTTAAAACGCCTACGAAGGTTGTGGGGCCTTCAAAAATAGAGAGTCAATTCCATTTGACCACAAACGCCATTGGCTAATGTATGGCTTCATGAACCAATTTTTTAGGTTGTTTTTTTTTTGCAATTTTGTGGCATTACAGCTTTAGTCCTCATTCATTCCCATTACATGGAATAAAGCGATGAGTAAATCATGACAGAATTTTCATTATTCTGTGAACCATCCTTACAAAAACATTTGTTACTTTGCATATTTTTAATTTATTTAAAAGGCGTCCAACCTAAGCAAAAACATTTAAGTCAAATGAAACTTAACTGAACAAATTAAGATGAAATACTCACTTAAGCTTTTTACAAGAGCTTCTGTAGTTTGAGTGACGCTGCCTGTAAAAGGTATTTAACAGAACATATCTCAGTACAAAGGTCTATGCATGTGGTATAATAGCCAAAATTAGTGTGCACATACCCAAGGCTCTAAACAGAAACTGCTCATGCTTTTCCAGACTAGAATAAAAGGCAGATTTAACCTTGGCTCCTCCAGAGTGCAGTACTTCATAAAACTCTCTCATTTTTTCCTGGTTGATTTTGGCTGCTTTGATCTTACAGTATGGCTCCCACTCCAGCATACCAGCTGACCACAGCTCTTCTGCTATCGGCATCACCATGATTACTTTCTGGACAAGTGTCGCCCAGTGGGCATCCACAAACCGAGCACCTGGTGGAGAGGTAAAAAAATGTCACAAGAAAGGAAGTCAAAACAGCACATTTTAGACATTCAATACATATTTCATCAAAATAAAAATCAAAGAGTAATTTGGACATTTAAGTTACACTTAAAATTTAATTCCATTGCAAACAGATCAGCTGTTCTCAACCTTTTTGACTCCACAATTCTTTTTTTGTGATTCCCAAAGATTCATCTTGATTTAGTTAGATAATCTATTTATATTTATACATAAAGTGACAATAGCATATTTTCTTAGTGATAGAGCTATTTACACTAAGTGCAAATATCTGTAGATGCTATTCACACAAAGTAAAAATAGCAATATATTCTATTTACACTAAATGACAACAGCAGCAGCATTTTCTTAGTGATATGCTATTTACACCAGATGAAAATAGGGACAGATTCTATTTACACCATGTAAACGTATCAGTTCTTTGCAATAAGAGTAAGTATCAGCCTAATTAGATGCTATCTATACTTTATATTGGCAGATACTATTTGCACCTCAGTATTTTCGTACATTAACAGGATGCAATAATATCACAGAGCGTAAATGATTATATTTATTAAAATTATTAAATGGATGTTGCCTAATTGGGAGAATAAAAACCCTTCCTACATCTTCAATAAACACTTTTAATATTATTAAACACTCATTCGCAGTTTATATCCACCTTTAAAACATTATTTTAATTTTTATTGAAAATAAATCAGAGCTCGGCAAAAGGCGGATTCGAACCCGCCATTGATCGCGTTAAAAGCTACAATTTCAAGGCGAACTCGCTACTGCTGCGCCACTGAAGATCTGATTTAATTTTTCAGAGTGTAAATAAGAATAATATATAATTTACATGAACTATTGATATATGAATATTAGTATATGAGTATTATATTAAGTATGTTATATTAATTATATTATTATTATTAATAATAATAATAATAATATATCATTTTAAGTCATCCTGTGGCTCCCTCTGAAGTTTGCTAAGCCCGCTATTGGCCCCGGTCCCTTGAATGAGAGCCACTGAAATAGATTATAAAACTTTAATTAGTGTGCCTATGATTTTTATGATTTTGAAGTGTAGCAAATATTTATTTGGACCACTACACTTTTATTCAGGCTATTTTGAATATATCTCTTCATATCTCTATTTTTGAATATGTATCTCTTCTATTACCATAAAATTGTACTTACGCTCTAAGTCTTGGTCCATGGTGTCTCATAAGTGTCAGTGACATGTCCAGGTGGAGAGAGCTGTCTTTGTCCACTAGGAGACATAACAATGGTAAAGTTAATGCACCTACTTTGGAAAGTTCTAGCAATTGACGAAGGCAGCTTTTGTGACACATTTTTAAAAATGACCCCATGCGGTAAAAGCACTTTATAGTACAATAAACCCAATTTTGGCCTTATCTTAATGACAGTCACAAAACAAAACTGTACAGATACAGGAGGTGTTTGAACTTGAACCTCTTGAAACACAAAACGACAACGACATCACAGAGAATCTCACCTGGCTTTTCAGGAACGAGTTTTGAAGCAACCCGAACGCGCTTGTTACATTTTAAGTCGCTTTATTATCCACACTGCTTCTTAGATCCGAGAATCGCTTAACGGTACATTACCCTCGACATGACCCGGATGTCTGAGCTCTCTGCCCCGCCTATCACATGTCGACCCGTGAACTGGAGACAGTATCTAGAAACATTCACGATGCTTTTCAGAAAGGCTGTTCAAAATATAATTCTTATTACTATTTATGTATTAACTAGCTAATAAATATTCATTTTTAGTTTGAATAATTTTACCAACTCTAATGTATCATATTTGATACATTAATTCTACGATCGAAATAATCAAAACTTTGCTGAAGAGTCTGTTGCAAACAATCTACTGCAGAGATAGCTAACGTTTTTAATTTATTAATTTATTTTAGTAAAATGTACGTTATGGTGCACGTGTTTTTGCAATGAAATCTTAAATTATTTTCATAAACTTAAACGTAAGAAAATCTTTTATATTGTTTCAAGAAGAGCAGCTGGACTGAAGCAACTTGAAGAATTGACACATTAATTCTGCGATCAAAATAATAAAATCTTTGCTGAAGAGCCTGTGGCAAAGTAAAATGTACACATTCAGGTTGTGGTACACGTGTTTTTGCTTTAACGTAAGAAAATCTTTTATATTGTTTCAAGAAGAGCAGCTGGACTGAAGCAACTTGTTTTACGTGATTATCCATATACCATTTACAGGCTTGATTATTGTTGTATTGCAGTGAAATATATTTTACCCACCATAATTGAAACTAGAGTTTTGATCATAAAACATTTAAATGTCTTCTTATTATGACCTTTTTTATACTGTTGTAAAAAATCTAATTCATTTACAAGTTATCAGAAATTCAGCTTACTTTTTGGTAAATAACATTTGCAGCAAAATGCATATTTTTTGTTCATTTGGTTTCTGAATAAAATTTAGTTTTTTTCCCCCTCTATGTCAGTAATTGTCAAAGTGTGGTCCGCCATCGCCTCCTAGTGGTCCGCGAAAAGATGGAAAGTTTCCGTGAAAAAAAAACCCCAAGCGTCCACTGAAAGCAGCAAAACTACAGCACCACAAAGGCCCACTGAAGCCGGTACCGAAGACACCGAGTAACACACTGGCCACCAAACTCCCGCAGATCACGGAGTTTTAATAATAATTTCTGATCATATCATTGCATTTGTGTTTGAATAATTGGTTTTTGGCTTTAAACAGCTGCATAATAAACTTAAATGTAGTTTATCCGTCCTATTTTGTTGTTTTTGGGGGGCGTGTTAGAGTGGGATTCTGTTGGTCCTCAGAAAAAAAATGGGAAGATAAAGTGGTCCTTGGGCTGAAAAAGTTTGAGAAACACTGCTCTATACTATAAAAGCCTATGGCAAGCCGTTTTGACTTTTATTCATTCTCAGGATATGAACTTGTGATATCAACAATTACATTTCACTAGTTAAAATGTCAATTCCTGATATCAGGAATTAATTTCCACTAGTAACAATGGCAATTTTTGATATCAAGAATTATATTTCGACTAGTAACAAAGTTCATTCTTGATATCAAGAATTGTATTTTTACTAGTGAAATCTCGCCATAGGCTGCCATTCAAATTCAATTGTTGATATCAAGAATTGATTTCTTACTAGTTGAAATTCCAGTTTCACATACAATTCTTACTAGTAACAATGCAAATTTCTGATATCTGAAATGAATTCCTGATATCAAGATAATTTCTGATATCTAAAACAGCTTTCTTACTAGTAACAATCACATTCATGATATCAGAAATGAACATTTTTACTAGTAGCAATTCAATTGTTGATATCAAGAATAGACATTTGTACTAGTAACAATGTAATTGTTGATATCAGAAATTTGCATTGTTACTAGTAAGAATTGTATTCCTGATATCAAGTTCATAGTTCACTATGACTTAACTAGTTCATATCCTGTGAATGAATAAAAGTCAAAACGGCTTGCCATAAAAGCCTGGTGTATCAGCTATGATACTGTCAGGAGCGGTGGCTGTCCTGAAGCACATGACAAAAGAGATATATTTAAGGAGACTTTTAATATAAAAATACAAACAACAAACAGAAACATCAACGAGGCACACTGTCATAAAACAGAGACAAAGAACAGACAGAAACTGAGGGCTTAAATATGTCATATTTAAGAGAGGAGCTGATGAGAATTAATGAAACACACCTGGAATGAACGAACACAGTCAGTTAGAAAGCAAACAGGGAGATAATGGAGGAGAAATGAACTAATAAACAGACTAGAAGAAGAAACTCAAACAGAACAGATCGAAAAATGAACTCAAAACACGACAGATGAAAAACACATACACAAACTTAGATTTTATTTTATAATTTTGTCGAAAGGTTCAATAAACTTTTCCACTTTAAAAAAAAAAAAAAACGTCAGGCTTTACGGGGTTAAAATTAACTCTGAGGTCATTTTTATTACAGTCAGTCTTAGTAATTGACCTTTCGCCGGCGGTTTGATTGACAGGCGGTCTAACCAATCATAATGCCGAATCAAAGCAGTCAGGGGAGTTAGAAGATTATGTCTGTGAACTTGAACTTGAACAATAGTGTGTACTGACGTCTTTCCACAGGTCAGTTCCTTCTGATGTTCATTCATGTATATTTGATGCTATAAATCAACTAGTATGAAGAGATTATTGGTTGACGAAGCTTTAACTGAGGCTCTACAGCGGTCTGTCACGACACATTAAAGAGCCACAAAACGGTATTTATTGTTTAAATTTATTTAAAAATTATAAAATTTGATACTTTGTTTCATATCAAAATTAACCTGCTCTGTCTTGTCTGTTGACATGTTGTCAGTGTCCTCTTTGCTCCAGGATGTATTTTTCACTGCGTGTGAACATGATGTGTGGCGTGAGAGCGCATGGCTTGTCGGACATAGCAACAGTAACTAAACTTTGTGAACGGTCAATTACAGCTTTCTGTTTATCACCCATGCAGTTATGCAGAATACGTGTGGAGCTGTGGACCAAAGGGACTCTTCCAAACTATGATTATCAAGTAAGACTTATTTTAAAAGATTCCTCCTCAGAAATAAAACCCACTGACCACAGGTCCAATCACATGTATGATTTTGTCAAAGTAAACTTGTCCGAATATTAAAATGCATGTTGGTGAATTCTGTGATCCATGAAGGAATCATTCATTGACTTCAGAAGATTTAAATACTGCTACGCATGTGAACACTTTTAGTTTTGTCATTGTGGAGTTTGACAGACCCTGCCCTCATTCCATTCATGTGCAAAATAACAAGCAGGAAGATGTTCTTTAAAAAAATTATTTGAGAATCACAGAAGAAGTCATACAGGTTTGAAACAAGGTTGTGTTAATTACACATTGTGTAATAACTGTTCCTGGAAGCGATACCCTAACTTCCCTTAATTCATGACTGATGCAAATTAATACAGAGACAGAGACTTTGTTTATATATTTTATTAGTTTGTTTTTAGTCTATACGTTTTTAGTACTGTGAAATTAAAACATATAAATATATAAGATTCTAATATGACTCTTCTAAAAGACACCAACAGTCAATGTGTCCAACTGTGGCAATTCTTTGTCCAATGATGACAACATACTATTAACAGTTGAATATATCTAACTTATCTACTTAATTACTGACTCTATATTTTGAATGTACAGCCAGAAGAGAACTGGCTCCCTGGTCTCCCCGGTTCCTCCCAAGAATTTTTTTTTTTAATATCCAACATCAAATGGAGTTTTTCACTCCTTAGGGGACTAAAGATATTTTGTATCATGCCTTTCATTAAACAAGGGGTAGCCAATATGACCAAAATCATAAACCCTGTTATTTAACTGTGGCTGTGATAAACATCATCAAATAGCTAATAGGCTTGTCAGTACACCAAATTATTATACATTTTCCAAAACCTTACAGATTCATAATTCTCCATGTCGCCGCATAAAAAAAAAAAAAAAACACTACTATATAAACGTTTTCTGCATGCATACATACAATACTCTCACAGTCAGTGAGCAAATCTCAAATGCATAATAGTTTATATTATCTTCAGATATAAACTATCTGGGTAGTCGTGGTAATCCGAAGGTTGCTGGTTCGATTCCCACGCCAGCAGGAATTGAAAGTGGGGATTGTGAATAATAAACAGCACTCTCTCCACCTTCGATACCATGACTAAAGTGTCCTTGAGCAAGACACCTAACCCCTAATTGCTCCCCTTGTAAGTCGCTTTGGATAAAAGCGTCTGCTAAATAATGGAAAATGAAATGGAAAAAAAACTATACTATCATTCAGCTCTAAGCTGTTAAACTATCAATCTCAGTAAAGCTGCTTTGAAACAATATGTGAAATGCAATATACAAATAAATTGACACGCAATTGACATTCCCATCCACAGCTCTTGGTAAAGATGCTGATTGTGTAGTTTTCTCCAAGTTATCAAGCTGTAGCATTAGTTCCAAAACAAAGACCTTAGAAATGAAGAAACACAAGAGATAAAACACATTAAAACATGTAGAAATATGTCTATACAAAGCTGACCAGTAGGTTAGGATCCACACTGCACACTATGATCATATGCTTTTGCACTGAAAGCTTGTACATTTAATATACAATATTCAAATGGTATTGCATAAAATAATAATGTTTCACCAGCTGGTGTCATATTACTGTTCTCATTGTTACTTGTACATTCTTAGTGCTCATCTGAGTATTAACTTACTTTCGCAAAGTCTCCATAGAAAAGCCCTGGGAATTTAGAAGAACCTTCACCTCCTGGTTGCAGCTATGTTGAAGGTCTTTATAACATGTGCATTTTTGAGACCGTTTATTGCACATGGACCTTTATCAGAAAAGAGAAATTACAGCATCACTAGAGACTTTAACAAACCTGACATTTGCTTTTAATAGAGTATAATTACAGATATAACAATGATTTGTGTAAGAAACAGACCAAAATATATGTTGTTGCTGACTGCTAATTAACTAGATTTAGGGAGGCTGTAAAGGAAAAAACTTTTTTTCCCCTCACAAAAAGGTATTGTGTTACTTTAGAAGATATGGAATATGCTGCACAAGTCTTATGGTGTTTTGTGCCCTTTTTAAAGCTTGAAAGCATTATTTATGAAGATAAACCAGTAACACTTTACAATAAGGTCTCATTTGTTAACATTAGTTAACGCAATAACTAACACCCACGCAATCTTATTCCTAAATGACAATCATTCGCAATGTATTAAACATCTGAAAAAATCTCTGGAAGTTCCGGAACATTCATGCGTTTGTGCTGCCGCTGACCCAGAGAGAGCAGTTGTCATGTTTAGGTATGAAGCAGCTTCACAAACAGTCCTTTACCACATGCACACAGTATTGTTATTTCTGTCTTACAATAATTCATATTATCATAGAAGTATTGGGATAAAAGTTCATAGTTCAGATATAAACACTGATGTCTACAGTAGTGATCAAAACAGAGCAAATCACCTTTTGAAAGTAACATGGCGCTTCAAATAATGATTGTGTCGATTACATTGTTTTTACACCATAGGTGGCGACGTGTTTGTCACTGAACCATTCATTCAAGAGATTCATTCAAAAGCTTCTTTCATTAATGAAACAATAATATCATGTTAGTTCACAGTACATTAACTGTTAACAAATACCAATTTTGATTTTAATAATATATTAGTAAATGTTGAAATTAATATTAACTAAGATTAATAAATGCTGTACATAGTTAAATCAACTCTGCTCAGATAACATTTGGTCCCTCTCTAAATAGTGTTAAAGTAACACTGAAGCAGAGTTAAAGTTAATGAGATAATTAAACAATTAAGGGATGATTGATCATTAATGATGAACACCTGCTGTTAACAAGCAGAATCACTAAAGAATAGAGAAACACAAGAACTACAACTGACTTAAGCCACAGTCTTAGATGAAATCAACTGAAGATAAAAGACATTCAATCTCTGAAGAGTGTGACTTTAACACTAGTTCAGTGTTACTTTAACACTATTTAGAGAGGGACCAAATGTTATCTGAGCAGAGTTGATTTAACTCTGGGGTTTTTACTGTGTAGAAGTATTGTTCATTCTTAGTTCATGTTAACTAAAGTAGTTAACTAATGTTAACTAATGAAACCTTATTGTAAAATGGTAGCAAATAACCAATACAAACCCGTGAAAAGTCATAATGCAGCCTCGTCTTATGTGTGACCTCTGCAAGATCTTGATTCCATCCTCCAACAAAAAGTCAGCATCAACCCTAGATGTGGATACACATTAAACAGATAAAATTATTTAGATTTTAGGGACTGCCATACTTTACACTTTGTTTTTCACACATTCATATGAACAATTCCATAACTATTTACATGAAAGAAGGGACATGTGGTCACGATTATCAGCTGGAGTGCCCGTAATAGCCACTAGAGGGCACTCCACCCTTAACTGTTGCCTCTCTAGTTGACTCCAATTCCCACAATGCCTCTCACTGAATCCCTCACTCACTTCATACACACACTACATTTCCCAGCAGCCCCGCATCTAGCACTGATTACACATACACCTGCATCACTATGCATCACACACACTATTTAAGCACACTGCATACACATCAGTGTGAGGTCTTGTTTTCCCCTGGTGACAATCCTGAGCATTTATTCCTGTTTTTGCCTGCCTGTTGTTGATTCTGTTTGTGTCCTGTTATTTGATTCCTTGCTGCCAGCCCTGACCCTTGCCTGATCAACTGGATTGTGATTATATGCTGCCTGTCTCGACTTAGCCTGTTACCTGACCATGATTCTGCCTATCCTCTGCCATTCCTGTTTGCTGTTGTTTTGAGCATTGCCTGTTTTACTACCTCTGTCAATAAAGCTTGCTTTTGGATCTCACTCCGCTGACTCATATTTGCTTGGTGAGGTTATCTACTAGCAAGATAACTACTATCTACTAGTTCTTTTGATTTAGATTTTGTTTACTATAAGGTAATAAGGTTGGTAAGAAAATAGTTTTGTTCCCATTCAATTCTGTTGTATTTTTTGTTCATCTCTGAAAATGTTTGGGTCACCACCATTCTTTAAAATAACTTATTTTCTGTTCCTCAGAAGAAAGAAAGTGATACAGGTTTGGCACAACACCAGAGTGAATAAAATAAATTACAGATTTTTTTAACTTTTTTTTAATCATTTTTGGGGCGGACTATCCCTTTAAATATGGGCTACACAGTTCCTAACATCAGACAAATTCATATAGGAAGACGACATAAGGTGATTTCAGATCTTTTTTTTTTTTTTTTTACCTGAGTTCTGTTAGACTGAAGCAGTTCTGGATGATTTGTAGGGTCCAAACAGACCACATCTTACTTAGACAGTCCACTCTCATTTCCATCTTCTTCAGTTTAGATAAAGAATAGAGAAAATACAATAATGCATCTGCATCCTTTTGGTGAATCAGCTGAAAAAGTTTGGCCCAATCGATGTTGATTTGTTTTGTGGGTGGAAAGGTGAGATGGAGTGATTTCAAAAATGCTCCTGGGACTTTCTGGGAGATGGGGGTTCCTATGCAGAAACTATTTAAAAAAAAAAGGTAGAGAGCTATTTAGCATCAATGTGGTTGTTATTTGTTATCTATCTATAAACCAATAAGTCTTTTCTTAGAAGATCTGCAATCTTTGTTTATATTTTTAAGATTCATTCATGGTTTGTTGGGCACCATCCATCATTTTCAATATCAGCAGTAATCAAAGAAGCTAAAAGTACAATACTTTATTTTTTAATCTGTTTTGGGTCACCAATTTAGCTGCGTTATTACTACCATAATTATAATTGCAAAATATAAATAAATATAAAAATAATTCGATTGTGGAGAGCAAACAAGCCAGATAAATGTGAGATGTTCGCCAGGCATACATTTGTACAGGTAATTATGTTTTTTGAAAGGTTATTATATGCTATTATGGTTATTGAACAAGGTGATGATATAACTGGTTATCCAAACTATAATCATCATTATTTTTCTGGTTATCATGAGAAACAGCTATTTGATGACCAGAAAAAAAAGAGTTCACTTTTTGTTTACCTGGATAGTTCTTCATTGATTGACAGATTCAGTGAATAGACAGAAGAATTCTCAAAATTAGTTTTTCGAGGGTTGACATCAACACTGCAAATCAGAGAGAAAATATCTATGAAGTAAAAATAAAACAAAAGCACACTCAAGTATGATAGCTCATGTGTGCGTAAAAACATTAAATGTATAAAATGTATTTTGAGACGTTACTGCTGTGAGCGCAGGGTCTGTCCTCTTGTGAGAGTACACATCAGTTCAACAAGATCAGAGTCTGATGGATTTTCTGGAGTCAGCCTTCAATGTCAAATCCAGAACTTTAGTCACACTTTACCATGGGTATCTTTAACTATGTACTTGCATTTAAAAAATTATGGGGCTACACTTCATTTTAAGGTGTCTTTATTACAATGTAACTATACATTTAACTACTGAGTAATATTAAGTAACATGTACTTACTAAAGGTTTAGGATTAGGGGACAGTTTGGTTTAGTTTAGGATTAGTTGCATGTAATTATGCATAATTTATTTTATAGTTATGACTATAGTAACTACATACAATGTATAACAATGACACTGTAAAATAAAGTGTTACCCATAATTGTTAGGTAAAATGTACTTATTGGGTTCATGTTCATGTTGTATTGAGGTGGGATACAGGTAAGTATAGGGACAGGTTTGGTTTAAGGGTGGGTAAAGGGGTAAGGGAAGGGTCAACAGTGTAATTAATTCATTTAAATGTTAAGTAGACACTTAATATAAAGTGGAACCAACATAAATAATCAAGTTAAACTTCCAAAAACAAACAATAAAAACAATGACACATTTAAAAACTTATGTATAAAATATGTATTTGTAATGCAACATTTATATATAAGATGAGTGAAAAATTTTATATCAGAGATGTTATGCAAAAAACATTGTAATAATCTCTAATAAGTTCAAACTTTCATTTTAATACTATTTTGTTATTAGACTGAAGGTTGTAAGAGTTGCATATTAGCGATTACATTAGGAATCCTTCAGAAAGTTAACTAACCAGTCCAGTGGTGGTGGTGTAAACAGACAGCACTTACCATAATTTCCTAAACTTGGGGAGTGCAGGTAGAATCATAAACAACTTTTCAGATGTTAATTCGCAATCAACGAGAACCAGTTCTTTAATGCTCCGACAGCACTGAGAGCAGTACAGCAGGGCCCAGCAGTCTGTTCTTCTGAGGAATGCACAATATGCATCAATCTTATTCCAGGCTCTCATAGCTTCTCTCACAAAGTCATCTTCATGAAGTTCATAGAGACAATGGAGGAAAAACAGTGTTCTATTCGCAAGTGGAAAAACATGTCGAAACTCTTTCAAAATCCAATTTTTCAGATGGGCCTGTGTGTTTGGATGAACAATCAGACCATGTTTCTTCCTAAGAGTGCGCCTCACGTACTTATTCAACAGACCAAAAGCAAACTGCACCACAGCTGCATAACGTGGAGGAGTACAACCAAAATTACCTGTGGCTTTAGCGGAAAATAGCTGTGTAAATTTCCTCTTAGACTCTTCTTCATCCAGAAGGACATAGTACAGAGCGGTGAAGAACTCCTGAAAGCTGAGATGCATGAAACTGAACATCGTCTCCTGGTGGATTCTTCTCTTAAAAAGGAACTTGCACAGGAATGGACTGCCAGCAGGGTCTGAAATGGTTTCATTCACACTTTTCTCATCAAACAAGACTTGCTGTTCCAGAATCCCTCTCTCTGCCAGCTGACCCAGACTCCTCAGGGTCGGGACGGACTGACTCAAACCCTGGCAGTGATGCTCCAGTAGAGTGGACACAAAGTCAACGTAGATGGAGGTGGTGGTTTCCAGTCCTCTTGTTATATCTGCACCAATTTTAAATCGTTCTTGGATAGTTGTGCAGGTAATCCAGCAGACGACAGGGATTGAGCAGGCAGTGAAGAGAGTTTCATTTGTCTTCACAAATGTATAAGCCTTCCTAAAAAGCTCATCATTCTGAAAGAAATTCTGGAAGTACTCCTCCACCCCCTTCTCAGAGAAACCAATTATCTCAGAGAAACGCTGAGGTCCTTTGAGCAGATTGCTCAGTGAGTCTGTAGCTGTAGATCTGGAGGTGACCAGCATGAAGGACTCTGGCAGGATTCGACCCCTCAGTAGGTCACAAAGAATGACCACAGGTGGGGCTTTCTGAAGCAGATCAGTGTTTGGTGACGTGTGATAAATGTCCTCTGTGAGTCTCAGCTCATCAAATCCATCAACGATGAAAAGCACCTTCTCTGGTGAACGCTGTAAAATCTGTGAGATCTGATCTGATGTTAAACTGCAGCTGTAACTCAAGATCTCCGCCAAACTCTTTTTGCCAGGAATGCGGTTTATTTCTTTACACTTTAAGTGGAACACAATATTAAACCGCTCTTTGTAGAGGTCACCAGACGCCCAGTCCATCATGACCTTCTGCACAGTGAAAGATTTCCCGTTTCCAGAATTTCCCTGCAGTATAACAGCACTAGGACTGATCCCATGGCCATCTGGGTCAAACAGAGAGTTCAGATGGACAGAGTCATTATTGCTCCTGGAGCTGAGGACCTGCTGGAAGCTCTCTCCACTGGAGCAGATCTCTTCTACTCTCTCTTTCTGATCTCTATGTCTCTGAAGGATCAGTGGTTGAGTGTAGCGCTCAGACAGCAGCACATGTTCACCAGGCAGTGAGTTATACTCAGTCACATACTGGTATTCACTGCAGATCAAGTTCTTATATTTGAAAATCAATGACTTTGTTGCTGCATAAAAAAAGCAATGTTCACAGGATTAGTGCCTTAAAAAACAATCTGATTCTAATAGAGTTTCAGAGCAAATTGTAAGCAGCTGCTAAATTAAAAAGTGGAAGGTACAACATTCAATATCAGATTTATCTATTACCTGAGGTTTGTGTTTTTTCAAAGTGTGGGTGATACCAAGTGAAACCTGAAGACAATTATAGACATAATTTCTTTGTATGTCACTAAATTATAAATTATACATTGCCAACAGCTAAATCTAAATCAAATAAAAACAGTATTAATATAACTTTATTAGAGGATACATAATTTTGTCTGGTAGACTACAACAAAGCACATATATGACAGCATATGACCTGTGATTACTAAATACTGAATCCATTATCAGAAAAATGATCTTAGCCAATATTATCAGCATCTACTGACGTACAACTCATTTAACTTACCGGGTGCATTATGTAAGATGTGGACATTGCCTGTTATTGTATTGTTAGTGAGTACAGGTGCTGTAATATGGCTTGCACCCTGAGCTGCAGCGCTGACATTTGGCCCAGCTTGAGATTGGGAAATGTCCCTCTTGCGAAACACTATGACAAGGGAAAAAATTAGGCACCCTTAACTTTAAAAGTAGCCAACATTTTCTTTACAGAATGAAAATAAATCATGAAAGATTAACTTAAGTTCTTTAAACATGACTGATGAAATCAAGTAACACCCAAAACGATGAGAAAAAAATGATTTGAAAATGCCTAGATTGACATAGCCTACTGTCGCAAGTGTCCAATCTGAGTTGATTCTCTCTGCAAGAATAGAAACACACATTAAATACGCAAAGCGTATAGACCTACAATAAAAGCTATAAAGTCTACTTATCAGTCCCTCCAGAAAAACGCAGATTTTTTTTGTGATTGTTGCGGGCAAAAATCCTTGATTATACGGCACGTTTTCTTAAAAAAAAATGCGATGGAATTTGCGGGATTTTTAAAAAAACATTTTTTTTATATATTTTTAAAAAAATGCGGTTTGATGCAAAAGAGGAAAAAAGGTGATCCCCCCCCCCAACACCCTGTTCTCACTACTCGACTACTACCTTCATGTAAAGAGTCATTTCTTATTACTTCCTATGAGCAAGCATACTAAATAACAGAAATATTTAAGTTCTCATTCTGTTTTATTTCAGACCTTCATTAACACATGAATCAAACTTACAAAACATTGAGTCAAACAAGTTCTGTAGCTTTACAAAAGAAATATTCAACAACTTCTGTAAAAATGAATAAATAAAATATATTTTAAAAAAAAGTGTGATTCCTGTTTAACAGAAGTAGCTATACAAAACAGACATCTTCTGCTAAATTAGTGCAATCTCTTACTGCAACGTAAATTATTTTACATACTACTAATATACAGCGTCGACTTCCGTCTGTGGTCTAACAGTGCAAAACTGTCATGTAACACACCGGGAAAAAGCTTCGCGCGGTCTTTTGCGCTTATTTTTGTGAAGTGTGTGAAGTAAACGCCACATTTTTCAACTTTCTGCTTAGATATATGTGACTTTTTTGCTACGAAATTATGAATTATGAAATTATGCTAGCCCGCATATTTTGCTTGCTGAAATCGGCAATTTATGCGGCGTATTTAAAAAAATACGCCCCCCGCATAAATATGCGAACGCATGAAATCAAGCGATCGCATAATCGCGTTTTTCTGGAGGGACTGACTTATAGGCTATTCATAGGCTATCCATACTTACTTATAGTCATAATCAAATTTTTCTAAACTTTATTTGAGATGATTTTACATTACGCTTACATGAATGTTAACAGCTTGTGTTGCGGGTCTTTCCAGCAGAATAAGTTTTTAGCATGAGTTTTGCGATATTACCTTATGAGGAAGAACTCCAGAACGACGCAGGTCGAATAGGCGATAACTGGTGCTTCCGTGATCAGACAGGTTAGAGAGGCGTGTCTCAAAGTGACATATCGGAATGTAAAGTGTGTGTCATAAACAAACATACTATGGCATATGGCAAGCCGTCTTAGCTTTAAATACTCCTTCCCGTACTAGTCATAAATCAGTTTTGACTAGTCATAATTCCATTTCCAGATATCTCTTCTGCAATTTTGACTCGTCGTAATTACAATTGAGATATCTACAATGTTAATTTGACTAGTCGTAATATACATTACAGATATGTACAATGCTTTTATGACTAGTCAAATTCTTCCATTGACTTCAATTGGAAAATATTTGCAGATATCTACAAATGAGTTTTGACTAGTAGAAATTGTAATTAAAGATATCTCCAATTTGATTGTGACTAGACAAAACTTAGATAGAGATAACTCAAATTATTAAATTATTAAATTTGCACTAGTGGCAATTAAATTACAGATATCTTCAATTGAATTGCCACTATGGCAAGCCGTTTTAGCTTTAAATACTCCTTCCCGTACTAGTCATAAATCAGTTTTGACTAGTCATAATTCCATTTCCAGATATCTCTTCTGCAATTTTGACTCGTCGTAATTGCAATTGAGATATCTACAATGTGATTGTGACTAGTCATAATATGCATTGAAGATATCTACAATGTTAATTTGACTAGTCGTAATATACATTACAGATATGTACAATGCTTTTATTACTTGTCAAATTCTTCCATTGACTTCAATTGGAAAATATTTTCAGATATGTACAAATGAGTTTTGACTAGTAGAAATTGTAATTAAAGATATCTCCAATTTGATTGTGACTAGACAAAACTTAGATAGAGATATCTCAAATTATAATTTGCACTAGTGGCAATTAAATTAGAGATATCTTCAATTGAATTGCCACTAGTGCAAATCATAATTAGAGAATCTCTAACTGGGTTTTGTCTAGTCATAATCAAATTGGAGATATCTTTAATTCATCGTTTTTTAAGATATCCAAAAATAAATATGTAGATATCTTTAAATAATTTATTACTAGTCAAATTACAATTGTAGAAAAGGCCCCGCCTTTTCTAACCATATTGTCTGCACGCCAAAAAATCTCAACGGCCTGACCTGGTTTTCAGGTAATAAAATTACTGTAAAAGTAACTGTGTATGTAATTAACACTGGAATAGTAACTGCATTATTTGCAAATCGTGGGCTTGTTTCGCGTTGTCAACCGTTTTCTAAGGTAATATAGTTGTGGAGATAGCGCCTCTGGGTGGTGCTGAGGAAATGTAGTTTCACGTCACGCACGGCGGATTCGACTAGAAGCAATTACAATTCCGATATCTTAAAATATAATTGTGACTAGTCAAAACCGAATTACAGATATCTCTAATGACCTTTCTCTCTTAACTTTCAGAGGGTCCAGAGAGTACAGTTTAGACATGATTTCTCTAAAAAGAAATTTTACAACGATTTCATTCAAGCCAAAATTTTAATTATGAATAGAGATTCCCATTCATACTAAACAAGGCACACTTTCAATCAACCATTCAGTAGTTATAACAATTACATGAATTGTGAGTGATCTGAGCATAACTGGTCACATGTATAATATATAACTGGTCACATGTATAACGATGTTTGATTACAAGGCCAATGGTCAGTGTGTTTAATCTTCTGGTGCTGTAAATCAGTAACAACTTCATAAAAAAGGTTCATAAAATAAAAGTAGAGAAAAAGGAAATGAAGCATCACTGACTCGATCAGATGTAAGAATAATTTATCATAAATCAAATGATGAAATTTTTATCTGCCACATATCAAAGAGGAAATGTCAGAGGAGTCAGCAAGTTTATAGACTGAATGGAGACACAAATTTCTATGATTTTCAGTCCTGCATGTTGATACGGGCAGAAATGAGACACAGCTACTGTCTCTTAAAAGAAAGAATCTATTCTGACCACACTAAACGAGTTGTAATTCAAATCCCACTTCCGTGACGGCTACACGTCACTGGGTAACACTTCATGGCTTCAACTTTCACCCCCCCCCCCCCCCCCCCTCTTCGTAAACACTTGTCTGAGCTCTCTGCCCCGTCTATCATATATTTCGACACGTGAACACATTAATTCTGCGATCAAAATAATAAAATCTTTGCTGAAGAGCCTGTGGCAAAGTAAAATGTACACATTCAGGTTGTGGTACACGTGTTTTTGCTTTAACGTAAGAAAATCTTTTATATTGTTTCAAGAAGAGCAGCTGGACTGAAGCAACTTGTTTTACGTGATTATCCATATACCAATTTTTTAGGCTTGATTATTGTTGTATTGCAGTGAAATATATTTTACCCACCATAACTGAAACTATAGTTTTGATCATAAAACATATTTAAATGTCTTCTTATCAATTATTAACATTATTAGGAGAGACAGTGACAACTGATATTTTTATACTGTTGTGAAAAATCTAATTCATTTACAAGTTATCAGAATTTCAACTTACTTTTTGGCAAATAAACTTACTTATTTCAGCTTACTAATTTGCATCAAAATGCATATTTTTTGTTCATTTGGTCTTTAGGGTTTTTTTTCCCCTAAATGTGAGCTCTATATTCTCACTATGAGATCTATACTATATGGGCCATAAGTTTGCTGTATCAGCTATGATACTGTCAGGAGACTTTTAATATAATAATACAAACAACAAACAGAAACATCAACGAGGCACACTGTCATAAAACAGAGACAAAGAACAGACAGAAACTGAGGGCTTAAATATGTAATATTTAAGAGAGGAGCTGATGAGAATTAATGAAACA
Organism: Opsariichthys bidens; assembly: GCA_037194245.1. Classification (NCBI taxonomy): domain Eukaryota; kingdom Metazoa; phylum Chordata; class Actinopteri; order Cypriniformes; family Xenocyprididae; genus Opsariichthys; species Opsariichthys bidens. The sequence continues at coordinate 6,693,975 of CM074303.1, forward strand.
CACCTGGAATGAACGAACACAGTCAGTTAGAAAGCAAACAGGGAGATAATGGAGGAGAAATGAACTAATAAACAGACTAGAAGAAGAAACTCAAACAGAACAGCGAAACAGATATAAAAACTCAAAACACGACAGAAGGGCTACGTAACGTAAAACACATACACAAACTTAGATTTTATAATATAATTTTGTCGAAAGGTTCAATAAACTCTTCCACTTTAAAAAAAAAAGCATATGTCAGGCTTTACGGGGTTAAAATGAACTCTGAGATCATTTTTATTACAGTCAGTCTTAGTAATTGACCCTTCGCCGGTAGTTTGATTGACAGGCGATCTAACCAATCATAATGCCGAATCAAAGCAGTCAGGGGAGTTAGAAGATTATGTCTGTGAACTTGAACAATAGTGTGTACTGACGTCTTTCCACAGTTCAGTTCCTTCTGATGTTCATTCATGTATATTTGATGCTATAAATCAACTAGTATGAAGAGATTATTGGTTCACGAAGCTTTAACTGAGGCTCTACGACACATGAAAGAGCCACAAAATGGTATTTATTGTTTAAATTTATAAAAAAATGATAAAATTTGATACTTTGTTTCATATCAAATGTACCCTGCTCTGTCTTGTCTGTTGTTGTCAGTGTCTGGTTTTCTCTTCTGTGAATTTCTCACTGCGTGAGAACATGATGTAGCAACAGTAACTAAAGTGGGCGGGTCTTTGCGAATTGCGGCAAGGCACTGCTATTCTAATCTGCATGGACAATAAGAAAGCCTCAAATATGACCACTTCCGTTTTTAAAAGCGTTTACCATTGTACAGTTCTAGTATCAGATGGTTTTGATGCATGTTATTAAATAAATAAATGATCTTCTGATTCGTATGAACATGATCAAGAGTTTTAAAACAACACACCGTATAAATATATCCAGTTCAAAACGTCCTCGTGAATTATAAATCAAGACAATATGATGATGAGTCCTGTGTGAGCTGGATGGCCTCAGGTAGGACACCCTGTGAGGTGGCCACCATCCTGATGCTGTTGCGGTGGGTCAGTTTCCTCTCGTACTGAAGCAGTTGCCTCCAGAACCCTGCGTTCGGCCGGATGAAGGGCCGTGCAGCCAGAACCCGCTGATGAGCCTGAAGCAGTGAGATTCCCTCAGACCTCATGAGATACGCCATGATAAGAGACGGAGACCTGCTTCTACCGGCCGAGCAGAACACCAGCGAGCTTCCAGTGTGGTTCTGCTGGATCCGCTCAGCCACGCTGTCAAAGTGCTGGTCCAGAGGGGCGTGAGGACGGTCCTCCACCGGCACGCAAATGCATTTCACCCCCTCATACTCAGGGCAGGGATATTCAGCGCAGGCGTTCACCAGCAAAGTGACGCCTCTGTGGTCCAGCGCTGACTGATTCAGTGCCTCCACTCCACTCAGGTACAGTGTGGGAGTGATCTGAGAGATCATCGCGGTGACTGTAAGGGATAAATAATGAGGGATACAAAATATTATACATTAAATATTATATTTGCATGTCCCTCATGAAATATGAAATATTATATATATATATATATATATATAAATATTATATTGCATATTATATAATTTATAGAACTAATTTGAAATAAATAAGAATATTTCTCATACAAACGATTGATTATTCAACGGTCAATGATATGATAATTAAGCAATGAGATGTTATATACAGAATATGTTTCTACCATGTGCTCTTCCTACAAAAGAAACTGTGCAATTGACCCTTCGCGAAGACCCGCCCCCTTTAGTTACTGTTGCTATGTCAGACAAGCTATGCGCTCTCACGTTCTCACGCCGTGAAAAATACATCGCGGAGCAAAGAGGACACTGACAACGCGTCGACAGACAAGACAGAGCAGGTTACTTTTGATATGAAAAAGTTTCAAATTTCAAATATTGTAATTTTTTAAAGAAGTTAAAAGAATAAATAGCGTATAGTGTCTCTTTAATGTGTTGTGACAGATCGCTGTATCTCCTTCAACCGGCTCAACATCTCTTCATACTAGTTCATTTATAGCATCAAATAAACATGAATGAACATCAGAAGGAATGTTGTTTGAAGCGTGAGTACATTTAAAGACAGAGTACACACAATTTTTCAAGTTCAAGTTCACCAACGTTAATCTACTAACTCCCCTGACTGCTTTATCAGACAAAACTGCGGATTCGGGGTTATGATTGGTTAGATCGCCTGTCAATCAAATTGCCAGCAAAGGGTTAATTGTCATATAACAAACTTTTTTTTTAACAGATTAATCAGATATACATCAATATTAAAATTCTGATTATGATATACCAAATAGTTGATAAATCCTATAATGTTTAGTTTAATTAAATTAAAAATAAAACATAAAAAATGACAAATTAATAGTTTTAAATGCTAATGAATGCTAGTAAATTTAGGCTTTGCAATATATACGGTTTAAAATTTATACAGTTTTTAGATTTACATAGAACATATTACATATAACAGTGCTGCTAAATGTTTTAAACTTTATGTGAGCATTGCATGCTTGCAAAGTTAATGTAAATGTAATAACAGGGGAAATGCACAATTAAAATAAAAAAATAATAGTATATAAAAGTATAACTTATTTTGCCATAATATAAAAAGAAAAAGTAAATTTTTCATTAAATACTATTTATCTCTAAATGAATAAACTCATACAAATAAAGAATTAGAAAAGTGAAGCATGTCCCAGGACCCTAGGGGTGTTAGAGGATCCATTTAAAATTTAAAGAAAAAATTTTGAAAAAAATGTTTTATGTCTGTAAAACTTAACATGCACATTCAGACATTAATAAGATACACTGAACATAATAATTTTGCTTAGATTTACATTAACTGATCTTGATAATAATTTAAAGTCTGGCCAGAAACCATGAAAGATAAACAAATGTTAAAAACTTTGTTAAAATGTGTTAAAAAAAAAATGTGTATAAATATAAAGCATTATTTGGAATCAATTATTTATGACATGTTTTCCCCCAGTATAAATATTAACACTTTATATGGGGTTCAATAAAACATAGTTACCTTTATATACACAAGGGGGTCATCATATTTAGAGCTCTTTAGCATTAAAAAAACAAGTATATAGGCCTACAATAGCATTTTGAAAATCATCAACAGACTGTTATTCTAGCGAGCAACAAATAGCTTGCATTCATTGATGTGCATGAGTAACAGCAGATCATTTTAACCATGGAAAAATGCAGTTTACCTCAGAGCTTCAGGATTGATAGCATTCCATTCAGTCTTTCATTTGCTTTGGTATGTTTGTCTATTAGAGATCAACACAAGCAGCTTTACTTTGCTGCAGCATTATAAATAGAACATAAGCACAGGCACGCAATAAAATCAGTTAAACCAAAAACTATTTTAGTACAGGAGTTTTGTAAACTTACGACGCCTGGTATTAAATATTTCCCATAGAATAATACTGTGCAAGATCTTCTCCATTACTTGCCACCATACTTGTTTACAGACACCAAATCAGGACAGGAGCCCCTAGTGGACACATAGTAGAAAAGCAGGTCTTCAACTTAAAGGGATAGTTCATCCAAAAAACAAAAAAAACAAAAACGGCAGTCACCATTTACTCACCAGTAGACATCCATCTGTTCTGGCACTGCCCATTGGTAAGACCATTTTGGCTAAATATTTGTGATTATATAGCAAAAAATATTGATAACCAATGTGTGTTGTTATGGAAGGAAGTATTTGGTCATATGGAGGATTGGAGAGACAAGCGCAACCAGACCTATGTAAAAAACTTGATACTATTAATGGCAAAGTACCATATTCATAAATGCAAGTTTTCTTACAAAAAACCCTGTTTTGTATCCTTTAAGAAAGAATTTGAACATTATATTGTCTCTTTACAATACTCTTTGAAACAAAAAGCAGCTAAAACTTTAAAAATTTGTAAACTTTTCAATATTTTTGTTTAGACTTTAAGCCCCCCTAGTGTACTTTTATTTGTTACATACTTGATGTTATATATTGTAATTTGATGTCTTTGTAACTTTTTTCTAATAAAAAAAAAATTACTCACCAGTCTTTTTTTTTTTGTTGACAAAAATGTATTTGTACTGTCATGCTCCGAAAAAGAAAGAGCAATATAATCTTTTTTGCATCAATGTTTTTACGTTTAAGTTAACCCAAACTGGGTTCACACAAGAAACTCAAAAATTTCGCCTACACTATCAGGGAAAGTGACAATGAAAGGGTTTATGCAATTCAAAGTCAACAAGTTTTTACTGGGCACTCAAGATTTAATGTGTTGTGCATATTTAATTATATACAGTGAGCTGCTTTTATATGAAGTGAAAGGATTAAATAAATAAGAAACAAGATTTTCTTTGTCATTTACACGATGAGCGTGATTCTCAATTTTTCACAGGCTTAATAACACATCAAATCACAGGTAACAAAAAAGGAGAATGGAACTTAATGTTTCAGAATATTGATTTAATCACACATACATGTCATGCAGTCCATCCAGAAAAAAAAAAAAGTGTCATCAGTAATTTCATCCCCTCTCACTCTTTCCCCTTCAACCAGAATCTTCCATTAACACTTTGTACTGTTGGAATGATCCAGTGCCTTTGTCCATTGGTGGATCTCTCTGTCAATCAGTCATGGAGTTACTATTACACAGTAATAAAAAATTAGCTATTTATTTGAAGTTTTCATTAAATGTGTGGCATTCCCCATGAACATCAATTAATTATCCTTCATGCACTGAAAAGGGGAGAATTTAGGGCTAATAACAACAGCGCTCTTAATGGTCCTTGTGACGCCGCTTTAAGGTATAAAACACCCAGAAAGCAATAGTGAAGGCTGTCATGTCCTGTAATTCAAAATTCATACGCTTTCTTTTCACAACATCAGGAGTGTAAAGTCTAAACAAAAACATTTAAGGTCAGCTTGAATGATAATGATCCAAATTCCTTCCACAGCCTTGTAAAAAGAGAGAGAGTTCAAAATAAGCAGCCCATTTCTGCAATGTCCTCTTGGAGATACAAGTTAAGGTTTGAAACAAGCAAGCCCATACCATCATTCTGCTAAACTGATTGGTTGATCAGTAACAGTGGCAGAGCAAACAATCAATGATTTCACATGAGCATTTCTACAGACATTAACATTCAAATACATAGTTATGTACTGAAGATACAGGCAGAAAAAAGTATGCATAATACAGAGAGTAATCTTAAATATAGACATTAACAATAACTCTTCAAATAAGAATTTTGATATGCAAGACATGAAATTGTGAAAAGCAGGACAGGACAACCTTCATTTGTTTTGTTAAAAAAAAAGAAAAAATCAACAACACCAAAAGCAAACATTTGCCTTTGCAACCGCATGTTTAAATTGAGATGCTTACAGCATGAGCCTGCTGTAGAAGTCTACAATCCTCTCCACCTTCCCCTTTAGAACCATTAGTTACTACAGAAAGGAAAAACCATGCGGTTTCAGATCTGAATCTGCTCAGAGTACTTTCACACAAGAATATCTGAGTTTGTAGTGATAGAGGCGATCTGCTGTCGAGCACGCTTGCATATTCTCTATTCAGGTATTTTTCTATTCAAGCTTGCTGCGGTCTAGACGCTGACCCGTATGAAGTGAAGCCAGGAGCGAGGTCTTTCGCAGTTATCAGGCAGTAGTTTTAACAGAGGTTACAGGTGTGCAGAGAGCAGCTGAGGCCTGCAGATGTTTGGACAGATTACAGCTGATAGCACAGGCTTCAGGGCCGTGGTCGATTGTTCAGTTTGCTTACATTTATTTCTTGATTTCCTTTTTATATCATGTTTGGTGCATGTGCGAGTGCAATATTCATAAAATAATTTGCTTTGGAGTCGGGAAAAAAAAACAAAAACGAAACAATGGGGAGTGGAACTGTACAGCCATGAATATTTCGGATGGGACGTCCTCCCATGTGCACCTGCAGGAGGGATTATGTTAATGGAATGACATTTCCATGAAGACTTCTTGCATTCTCGCAGCTTCGGTAGTGAGGGAAAAAAACTCGTCTTCAGCTAGAAAAAAAAAAAGACAAGAAAAGAAAGCAGTGAGAAAGCTGGATTCAATAAATTTGTGCTTAACAAATCAACGGATTTTTATAGTCCAAAATCCCTCTCTGCCCACGAGGCCATCCACACGGTATATATTTATATTATATTTTAGACCTGACGGGAGGGTCTTTGCAGGAAATTGCATAATTTGCTTTAAAAAAAAGGCAAACAAAGGAGAGTCTTCTGACAAAAAGAGAATGCAACAGCTTGTAATAAAACAAGAATCAACATTGCCCTTTAAAAAAACAAAAAAAAAACATCATCTGGTGTTCTCCAAGTGGACTTATTTGGCTACTAACCAGCCCATCAAACCTGCTGGATAACATCCTCACCGGATAGTTTACAAAACTACAGCCAAGTCTGACTAATGTATATAGACACATACACACACACACACATATATACATACATATATATATATATATATATATATATATATATATATATATATATATATATATATATACATACATATATACACACATACATATACATTATATACACATGTATATATTTGGTTATTGTTTTATAATAATTAATTATAATTATTATTGTTTTATTTATTATAGTTATATATATTATTGTTAAGTAAATTAAATAGTTAAAATATGTTTGAAAACCTTCCTGTTTCAATTGAGGTGGGTCAGAAAAGCATCAAATAAAACAACAGCAGATGTGCTGCCATTGTGGCCTGCCTATAAACCACAGAATCTCTCTTAAAAACTGTACGAACCTCTTCTCTTGTTTAGCGCCACCTCCTCTGATAGGCATAGGCTGGCTGTTCTGGTAGAGAACGCCACCCCCTCCACGCAGCACGTTGGGGTGTGTAGGAGAAGCTACAGGTTGCTGTCCAGGCCTGATGGGTTTAGCTACAACCAGAGAATAGAGCCAAATCGTGATCTAAAACATCAGTTATTAAAAAGAACCTTTTCATTTTTACATGCCCAGGCGTTAATTTTATTATCAGGATGAATTGTGTGTTCAAGCGTGCAGTCACCTATCTGTGCGGAGTGTCCTCTGCGGGCCATGTTTTTGGCTCTCACTGCCTCTTTGATGCGGTCCACCTCCTGCTGGTAGCGCTTGCGGTCACGGGCTGCGTTCTCTTTGGCCTCTTTGAGAGCCGACTCTAGAGCTTTCACACGCTCCGCTGTCGCCCGCAGACGCTTCTCCAGTTTAGGAAGCTCGCAGCGCAGGTCAGCATTATCACGCACCAGCTGAAGAATAAAGACAGACAACATTTCTTTGTCATTCTTTTGCATCATTTAGCAAATTATGCATGTTTTGAAAGCACAATTGACTATATGGAATAATTATTATGTTCCCTTTTTTTTGCATCATCTGTATAAGTAAGTGGTTTGTGCATTTTGATTTTGAACTGGTAAAAATATATGTTAATGTGTGGGAATCCTATTAAGGGGACTTTCTGGTTTGGATTTACCTGTTTGTGGACCTTGGTGAGTTGCTCTAGATTGTTCTCCAGGAAAGAGATCTTCTGCTTCTGAGCAGCACTGCCCCCAGTTTCATCAGAGTCCATCTCTGCACTCTACACAGGCACACACACACACACAAAAAACTTCAATTAAACAGCCACTCAAAACTCAATATAAGGATTTACATTGACCTAATGTTTACTTTCAAAAGGATAACAGACACAGTAGACATGAAAACTAAAGGATGACGCAAGACAGATCCACTCCCACCTTTTTAACACGAGTAGCCAGATCTTGAACAAACAATTTCCTGAGGTTGTGCAGAGTCTGCAGCTCCTTGGCCTTAAATAGGTGAAAAAGAGCAATATTTAAATGTACACACTACATGATGCAAATAAAACTGTCATCTGTTTTCTCCCTCTAGTGCTCAAATATGGAATTGCACTAACCACAGTCTCCTCCAAGCCTTTCAGATCCTGTCTGGCCTGTTCCCTGCGGTCCTGCATCAAACTGTAATATACACAAAACCATTAAATCAGCTCATCACTAAAGACATGCAATCCATGCACACCTCAAATTTAGAATACATTTAATATAAATACACATTGCAGGTGTATTTATGCTTTGTGCAATATTCCGGCTAAGCTCTTCAGATGTTCAACATAAGGGAAATCTGGATCATAAACAAGGTTTTATCAGCTCGACATCTACAATAAGGAAGATAAGCAGAACTGACTGCGTTACATACGTGAGTTCATGTAACTTGCGGCTCTTCTCCTGGTCAGTGGATTTGAGTTTCTCATGTTCCACCCTCAAACGCTCCTGTTCCAGCATGATCTTCTGATTCAGACTATAGAGAGAGAGAGAGAATTTATTTGATACTGCTGTATTATTATCAGGGCTTGACATTTCCCACCATGGGAAAAAAATGCCATAAAGATATTTTATAATATTTTCTCATAATTCGGCAGCAGGTAAATTAGGCTGAAATCACTTTAAGGCCTGACGCACAGATCCGTTTTACTGTTACACATGCGTTTTCCTTCTCAACTGTTTGTTCACTTAAAATTTAACTGACTGTGTTTATGTGAATATTTGCCAAGATTGGCATTTTGACATTATTTTGTATGGATTTGCATGCACTTTGGGTGTAAGCACAAAATCTGCAGGAATGAGCAAAATTTTGCACAATACGAGCAATCCCACGCCAAAATTCAAACCCTTAAACACCAACAATATTCATCCGTAGCAAATCAAACGAGTGAGGGGAGCCGGGTTTTTGTGTCAACTTGCTGTTGGAGATATGAGAGAGCGAGAAAGCGCAGCTGTTATCTTGTATCTGTTCTGTGGAAAATGAGTACTGGAAGATTTTCAGATATTTCAGTGTAAATATGTATCGAAAAATATCTATTTTTGACAACACTACATAGCACTTAGTTTATTTCAATGTCTTTTTAAAAGACTTCAATTGAAATTTTTTTATATTATATAAATAACTGGAGTAGGAGTCTGATAGGTAATAGGAGTGACTGCATACCACCACACTGCTGAAATCCACCCGCATTCGGCGGGTTCGTGGGTGTTAATATCAAGCCCTGATTATTATTGCTATAAATCAAGAACTAGTCATTTTAATGTGAAGCTATAAATTAGTTATGACTGTATCATACATCTGGAAATCAGTCAGTACATTTACATGCACTTAAAAAGTTCAATTTCCGACTGAAATGTGTATATCGTACTCTTGTAGATCAGTGATGAGTTTCTCTTTGGTTTCCAGCTCGTCTCTCAGGCTGCTGATCTGTTTCTGGTGGGCCTCCCTGTGACTCTGGATCTGCTTCTCAACCGCCTCCTAAACACACAAAAACACTCAGATTAAAATAATAAAAAAAAAAAAACATCCAAACTGAACAAACCCATTTGTACGTGTACACACATTGCTTACCTTCACCTCATTGGCACTCTGAATCTCACTCTCTTTCTCCATTGCATGAACTTTCTCTGTGGCCACAAACACACAAAACATTAGAAGCAGAGAAAACTACAGCCAGTTTTGAAAAAGCACATGTACATGCATAATCTTTATCTGTACGAGTCTTTGTCTACCCTGTGCGCTGATTTTGACCAGCTCCTCATTAAGGGAGTCCACGTTCTCTTCCAGCTGTCTCTTCTTCTGTTCTACGTTCTGCAGATACTCTGTCAGAGATTTAATTTTCGCCTCATGCTGCAAAACAAACATCTATTTGTTAATATAAAGTGTTTATTTCTTCTTAACTTTAAATTATTGTTTAGTAGATTATAGTGCAAAGGTTTGCTACATAAGAAATAAGTGAGTTTTAGTAGGCAGTACCCAGCAGGAGCGTGAAACCATACCTGAGAGATGCGTAACTGGCATGCTGCAAGCTCCTTCTCAGTTTCATCCACCTTGTTGTTGCTCTCAGACTGTGTGTTTTCCAACTGCTTGCAACGCTTGACCATCGATTTGACTTCTGACTTCATCTTACTGATATAGAGTCTGGCTACAGTGAACTCTTCGTCTATAAGACCACTGCCTTCATGCTGCTGCAAAAATAGAGATTCCTCAATACTGTTCTGCTTTGACTGTTTAAAGTCTAGTTTAGTCCAGAAAGTCAAATAATTACACTTGATTATAGTTAATTGTAAAGCTACTGAAAGTGCTATTAAAGGTGAAGTGTATAATTCTTTGTTAATATCTATAAAGATGACAATATTTGGATAGAAACATTATAAATTTACATTATCATTATAAATACAGATACTTGGTAATAACAACTACAATAAGCCATTCATACGTTGATTAACCTAAAATGTGTAAACACTGTGGCACGATTATGCTTTTTCAGACAATACCCTTCATGTAGAGTGTAATATAGCTGTTTGTGAATGTAAAAGGACTGCAAAGTTTCAGAGATCAAAGAAAGAATCGATTATGAACTGCCTTAAACGAGTTGGGAGTAACTCCAGTCTCACATCCTGCATGAACCATTGTAGATTTGTAATAATTTGCATAATGCCAGCGTATGGACCACCCTCAAATACTGTATTTGTAGCTGAGGCCCGGAAGAGTTTGGTTCATGTTGTTGACATGTCTAGAAGATGCTGTTTTCTGTGGTGTGAAACCACAGAAAGCAAAACCACTTTGCATGCACTTCTAAAAGACAAAGACTCTGGCTTGGATTGATGTGGTAAAAATGAAGCTATCATTTGTATCACTGTGTATAAATGCTGAGGAAGCCTCAGGAGCTCAAATTCAGATTAGGTAATGAGTGTTTTGTTTCAGACACAAGCTGTAGAGCAGAGTTTTTTTTTTAAGCTTGGATGCATGTAAACGTAAAATTAGGAACCTTTAAAATAGCATAATATATGCACTTTATATAATTTCTGCTTAAACATCAAAAACCCAACAACACTGGTTCAACCACTGGAGTGAGTTTTGGGCAGGTCTATCTGTCTGACCAATAGTAGATGGGGGAAGTGTTTAAAACTTTGATTTTACTTTGCCAGAACTTACACACTTCACCTTTACCTTAAAACTGAAAACCTTTATGTGTGTCATTCACCTTGATGTCATTGTTGCCCACAGCAATGCCAATCTCAGTCAAATCTTTGAGCAGTGACGACATCATCTCAGTTACCCTCTTCTTCTGGTGATTTGCCATTTCCTTCAGTTTCTGCAGTTCTGAGTCAATAGACGCCAGGGTGCTCTGAGACAAGAGAGAGTTATAAAGTTTAGTGTCATTCTTCACACAACAGGCCGAGCGCAAGCAACAGACCTTCTAGCACTTACGGATTTCTGACTAAGTTCCTCACTGAGTGCTTCAAACTCCTTGGTTTTGTCTTCCACCTCCTGACTCTTCTGATCATAGTTGACAGCAAGTTCCTCCAGGGCCTGCAGCACCTCTTTCACCTCCTCTTTAGAAGCATCGTTCTCCATCTGCAGACGAGTCAGCTCCGCCTGCAGGTTATCATGGTCTCGCCGTGACGAGGCCAGCAGCTGCAACACGCATTAAAAAAAACATGTGCGAGCATGAACACAGTGTTTACCAACTAATAGTTATTTACACCAGTTTTATATGTGCACACGAGAGTTCGCTAACCTCCTCTTGGTCCAACATCTGCTGCTTGAGCTTCTCCACCAGCTGAGACTGCTGATTGATCTCTTCATCCTAGAGAGATGAGATGGTACAGAGAAAAAAAAAAAACAAGCTCTAATTCAAGTATATGATACGATTGTGATAGTGAAAGTCTAACATCTTTAAGAAAACTGACCCTGGTTTAATGAATTATGCCAATGACACAAATTCATATTTTTAAATCATAAAATTTTGTAGATTCAGGGTGCTTTCAAACTAGGTTCGATTGCCTGATCCAAATCAGAGTTCGACTGCTACACCCCTTCCCCTGCTGGATTGTGTTCACATATTATTTGGGTCCAAACCACAGTGGGTTTAGCCTCGTTTAGATTGTCAATCCAAATCCGATTTTAGTCCAGCCCGGCCTCTACATAGTCATGTTGTAAATAAGACAAAACATCAAAATTGCAGATTTTGCTTTTTGCATATGCCTACCAATGCAACGTCATTGCCATAGAAACCAATGCAGATATTCCAGAAAATGAACGAGCACCACAGGACACACAAATCAGTTTCATTTTTATATTAATTGTATGTCTGTACCTTATCGTCAAGTTGCTCGTACAGTTTGGTGAGTTCAACTTCACATTTGTCCTTCTCAGCATCGGTGAGTCGGACCCCAAGCATCCCTGGAACCGGCGGCATGCTTGGTGTGGATGCAAATTTATCGTTATTAATTGTGTTATCCAGCGCCAACACTTCAGCATTAACCTTCTCCTTATCGTACTGCTCCTCTGCAGGCACTGTTTCACCTGCAGAACACACAGAGAGAACCTTGAGGTACTGCAGATGAGCACTTTAAAAAGTTTTAACTTAAATATATTTTAGGACAGTTAAAAAAACTGAAAAGTTATAATCTACAGTGAATCATAACAATCAATTAAGATTCAAAAACGCAAAACAGAAGCATTTCACAAGTTGTTTAGGCTGGATGTCACCGTGTGTTAAAAAAAGTTATAAATGCAATTACAAAATAACATAAAAATAAAAACATATATATTTATAAAAACAAATGGCCATCTGACCGTTTCTCCAGCGGTTAAGTTCATTCTCCAGCCATGTGATGGTGTTTCGGAGGCTCTTGTTCCGTTCTTTCTCCCTCTCATATTTCTTCTTCCATTGCTCTGCTGTCAGCTCCACATTCAAACTCACTGTGTTCTTAATAGTCTTGGCTCTGCAAAACACACAAACAATCACAGCTGTAAAGCTCTGGTGTTTTTTTTTCAATCACACCGTTGTTTGCATATATACATAGAGCTGTATTTATTCTTGCATAAATGCATTAACAAGTGAGAGCAGTGACACCTTTATTATGAATGGTGAGAAAAGACAAAGTGATAAAGCTGAACAAGTATGAATGCATCTCCTCACCTCTGTCCAAACATAAGAGTGGATTTGGTCTCAGCCTCATTGTACGAGGAAGGAGAACAGCAGATGACGATGGTTGTCCTGCAGTTCCCACCCAGAGAATCCTGCAAGATCCTTGTCATTTTACTGTCTCTGTATGGAACGTATGTCTAGAAAAGAAACAGAGATTCCAGATAGAATTAGATCAACAGACTTTACTCAAAGGCATTCCCAGAAGACAATTTGCAAAATTGCGCTCTTTATTGTTGTAAAGAAAATGTTAAATATCATTTTTCTCAACTTACATAAATTAAGATGTTTTATTTTACAATGTGTATAATAATATGTATTTAAGTATAAATGAATGTTACAGATCGATTCTGCCACCTGACGATAACAGATTGTGTCTATGATAATAAATGTTCTGTTTATAACAGGTAAAATGCATTGCCCTTTAAGTAGCGTGCAAGTTTTGGTTATGCTGGGTTCAAACTACACGATATTAGCATGACATTGGCATGATCCGTTTGACCCAGAGAGTCATGATGATTGGAAACGACAATGGGCGTCAGGATGCAAGAATCGATCGTTGTATCTCGTATAGTGTCATAGTAGACGACAACCGATGCTGCATCTGTGACCCTTCATGACGTCCTGACAAAGACTTCCATGTTTATTTTTTTGTCCTGCATGACAGGTTCCGTCACATGTGACGTTGACCAATAGGAGCACAGAAGCTCTTCCTTACACATCTTTCAAACATGTTTCCGGAAGTCAGCCGCTAGTTCTGCTTTCTCGATGACATCATGCACGCCATTAAAGACTACAAGCAATGATTGGTTGGGAAGCAATGTGTAGTCCAACATGTTTCTTGTCCATGACACAAGAATTTAGGATTCAAAAATCACATAATCTGACACCGTGACCATCATATCAGACAAAAAAAAAATTGTGTAGTCTGAACACAGCATTAGTTGCTTGTAGTGTAGTTACATTATCGATAGGACAGACTGACTGTACTTTAACTACAATTAATTATTAAAAGCTGAGTGCGTCAGCTACAACTGCAATGTAGCATCTCCAATATTGCCCAGACTAAAATAAGGCCTTTCAATACCAGGAATTAAGCATAGAAAAGAGTTCGCTCACTCAGCTGGTCCTGTGCTTGACAGCTTTATAATGTCCAGCCTATGAAGAGAACACAAGGACTGCTGTGTACTAACAGCACTGTACAGCTGTACTGCCCATCATGTGAGAAACAGTATGTTTCCAGTCTGGTCTGGTCAACAAATCAGTATCATTCCTTATGTTTTACTTGGTCTTTAATTCTGTATTGGATTTGTTCAAATAAAATGTAAAGTATACTTTTATCTAAAGCAACTTACAGTAATAAGGACCATCCCTACGGAGCAATTCGAGAACTTCACCACACCCCAAATAAAATTGACATTATTGTATTACTTCATTTTATTTCGCATTGTCTTTTCATTAGCTATATGCAAGTACCATCATTGATCATACTGATAAAGAACAGTAAAGTGAATTGGACAAGGCTGAAGTGAATCTCTGAACTCATACAAGCTAGCCTCGCTGCTTCAGAAGCCAATCACTAGAAACAAAGAATGTACAGAACTGATAGAAAAGCCTGAGAGCATGTGTGTGTGAGTATATGGCTCACCGAGCCCTCGGCTAAGGCTGATATCACGTTGCCCAGAGATGACAGAGACTTGTTGATGTTTTTGGCTTCATCCAGTACAGCGCCTTCAGCTCCTGTTTTACTGACCTGTGAGAGAACACGAGAGTTCAACACACTCCGCTCATGTTTTACAAAACTTCAAGACTAAAGTTTAACACACACCCACCTTCTCGCTGCCTGCCAAGTCGACCAGGTAGAGTTTCCCACTGAGCTTCTGTTCTGTCTGTGTGTTCTCCTGCTTCACATTGATCTGGAAGATACTGTGACTCCTGGAGCTGTGCTCATTCATGTCTGAGACACACACATAAACGTTACTACAACTACAATCACACATAACATCGTCTGTTTAAAAGCTCAAATGGTCAAGTGTAGGATACAGATGTTACAGTTTAGTGTCTGTTTATGGATGGATATTTATAATTTATTCTCTTAATTGAATATACTCCTTGTTTTGTGTCTGTGTATTCATACTTGTCACAGCAACATGTCTGTTTGATTTGCCCTCGTCAATAGTGTCCATCACTTCATCTGGACTGCAAACAAATCGCTCAGTGCAACCCTAAATCCAGGAAGACACAATTATGACAAACAACTTATATTATCTAAAGATCAGTGGCATTTACCACTTTATGTTGAGATTTTAAAAGGGAACACTGTCAAATCACCTTGACATAAGGAACCCTGTTTTTGTCTTCATGTACAGATAAATTAGTTTTTGAAACTACAAGACAAAGAGAGAGAGATAGTATTAGTATAGTATAGAGGTATTATGATACAATGACTGCAGCTTTTTAATTACAGATCTATTTTAAATCATCTTAAAAGCGTTTTTAATTTTATTTAGATCAAGTGGTTAGCAGGTGTGAGGCTTAAGACCACTTCAACACTCACCATCCAAAAGGTCCCGAATCTTATCCAGATAAATCTCAAAATACGACACCTGCCAAAAGTAAAAACATACCATCAAGAAAACAGACACAACTTGAAATGATGCAACAAGCTTTCAATGAATGAGAAGAAAGAGTATATGAAAGACTGTGTGAAGGTAATAACTTACTTTAATGTGGAACTCCAGATTTTCATCCATTGAGTAAATGTAGTTAAAGATGTCTTGCACTATTCTGGGAATAATTCCCATTGCATCTGTGTCATGAAGATTTCCCTAGAGAAAAAGCGCAATGCATTAGACATAAAAGTAAAATAAAACGAGCAATTCTTCACACTACTTGTCTAAAACAGCCGGTATGCTCCACTATTTTGTTCACATATATAATACCATTCGAAAGTCAGCAAGATTTTTTTACGCTTTCAAAAGAAGACTTATGTTCACTCATGTTCAGAAATATTCAAAAACAGAACAATTATGACAAATTATTGCCATTTAAAAGAGCGGTTTTCTATTTTAATTTTTAAAATTTGTCTTGTATAAAGTGCCATATTAATGAAGTTGATTATGAATAGTCACTTCACTCCATAACACTTTACAGCTAACAAACTCTAAACATAAAGGTGCATTTGACCATGAACCTAAAAGATCTTCCACAGATAAGATATGGGAAAATAATGTGAGTGTGTGAGAGTGTGTGAAAGTGTTTTGCACAATATTCTTGACTTTTCGTTTACACTGCAGGTGAGATATTTCCACATTTCTCGCTCACCTCCATTGTGTGCGTTTTGCCTGATGACGTCTGACCATAGGCAAAAATGGTTCCGTTATATCCACCAAGCACATCTGTGGGAACACATTCATGATTAAGCATAGCATGTTCTGCTTTTTGCTTTGATTCTGAGATCTATCAAGTGACACGTTGCTTTTACCTTTGACGATCTGTTGAGCGCAGGCCGTGTACACTTGCTCCTGAGTCGTGTTGGACTGGAAAACTCGGTCAAACATATATGGTTTACCCTGTAGAGAGGAGAAAAACAATTATAAAATTAAATGCATTTAGAGCCATTTAGGACCAAAACATTTTTTATTGTAACACAATACAGAATTCAACTGCTTGAATTGATCAGATGACAAGGAACGAAGGAATGAAACAACATATGGCCCATAACAACATGGCTTTTCTCATTAAATGTTTATTTGTACGATTAACTAAAAACTCCAGCATTAAAGGTATTGTTCACACAAAAATAAAAATTCTTTCGTTCACCTTCACAACACAAATGAAGATCTTTTTGAAGAAATCTGAGCGCTTTCTGTCCATTCATTGACAGTCCACACAACTACCACTTTAATGCTTCAAAAAGTTCACAAAAAACTCGTAAATAACTCATATGAAGCAGTTTAGTCCAAATTTTCTGAAGAGACACTTTATATGATGAACAGATTGAATTTAAGCTTTTAATTCACATATAAATGTTCATCAAGGGACACATCGGTTGTGGTAAACGGAGGCTCAAGCATGCTTGCTTGACATGCGAGAACCAATGAGGTTCATTCTCGTGCGCTACGCAACACTTTTGAGCTTCTGCAAGAGGTTTGTTCTTGCGCATTAGTAGCTTCGACTGAGCTTATGTTCACGTTCGTTGATCAATGTTCATATGTGAATAAAAGCGTTAATTAAATCTGTTCGAATAAAGCAATCGAGTCTCTTCAAAACAATTGGACTAAACCTCTCAATTCTAATGGATTAGACTAGTTTTACAATCTCTTTATGAACTTTTTGAAACGTCAAACTTTCAGTTGCATAGCTGTCAATGGAGGTACAGAAAGCTCTCAGATTTCATTAAAAAATTGTTCATGTGTGTTGCGAAGATGAATGAAAATTTTACCGGTTTGGAACGACATAAGGTTGAGTAATTAATGACAGAATTTATTTTTAGGTGAACTATACCTTTAATGTATAGAACTTGTATGGCTGTATCAAGCAAGGACCGCGATACTAATCAGATGATAAAACTCTTCATTTAATGGCTTCTGTATCATAATGTAGCACTACTGTAGCAAACTCATTAACCTTTGCCTTTTGTGCTACTCCATGCACTTACATTGACAGTTTTGACAATTCTCAGCATAAACACATGCATACATTGTGACAGTGACAATTACATCAGCAGGCAGGAAAGGCCACACGCCAACCAACAAATTCCTAATGACACCTACAACTTAAAGCAAATCCTACTGCACCTCCTGAAGAACTGGCACGATGGCATTACTTTTGCCATTAAAGGCAAGTTGATAATGGTTTATTTGGAAATGGATGAACAAAGTATATATTTATTATTTTGAGAAATAGGGGGAAATGGATGAAAAAAAATGCATTCAAACACAGAGGGTGAACACCCTTTAACAAAACACTGATACCATTCAATTGTGGCGATGGTAACCTAATGGTTAAAGCTCTGGACTGCCAACACAAAGACTGCAGATTCAGCTTCTGCTAAAGTGCAAAGTGACTAAGAAAGATTGCCAACTCTTTGGCTCCAAACTATAAGCTCTTCCAAGGAGTTTGGGCTGAGGGGAAGTCAGTTAAATCTTTTATAACATAACACGGTTTCAGAGATTTCTGGTAAATTTAGACACATAAAAAGACCTGCGTCACAAAAGCACAACCTTAAGATCCCCAGGGACCAAAAAAAAAAAGCAGGCCAGGACCGGTAATGGAACAAACTACACAAACTGCCACACCCTTCCAGCCATCAAACTGCACAGACAGCCAATATGACAACAATTTATATGAATTCTCTCACCTGATCTATAAAGTTTAATCTTTGACTATTGTGCTACCTTGTTTTTATGCAGTCAGAGCAACGTCAAATGTTGCACAATTATTGCATCTTAAGGATTGCATCCTATATTTTTATTGCAACAAGTAGGCACCCACCTAATTGAAAATGATTCATTTAATCATATATATATGTTTTTTTTCTTTAACAAAGTTGATGAACACTGAAATTAAGCCTACCCTGAACAAGATGCAAAATTTGGTGCAATAAATTTAAGTCTACAATATTCTATGTTTTTATCATTAATCAACTTGGCAATGCATGACAAAAGGACTAATTTGAAATATCAGGGTGAATGACTGTCTCAAGACGGTCAAAGTCTAGAGGGAATGACAGGGGAAATAAAATGTTTAACAGCCTTTCACAAGCAGGCTATGCTTTACAGTCTGCAAAATGCTTTTGCTGTAGCCGTCTCAAGCCAGTTAAAATGTGCTTTTAAATACTGACAAAAGTGCATCTAGAGGGAAGACTTGTCACTGTTTTATATATATAAAAACTAGACTGCAGAACAATAGTCGAGCTATAGTTTAGTGTGATTATCAAATCAAAAGCTGCAACTTAATAAATAACTAAGTATAGTAGTAAAAGTCTGATATGCATTTCATTATTATAATTATCAAATATTCATTCTTTATTTTACAGTATGGTGTATACAAAATGGTCAATGTTTATGATAATATCTTTATTCATATTACTTCTTTAATTATTGACAACACTGGACTTTTCGTTTGTGTGTGTGTGTGTGTAAAACATAAGTGAACATCAAGGAGCAGATTAAAATAATTAAAAAAATAATGTCATGACTTAATTTACTTTTGCTTTTAACACTATAATAATTAATAATAACACTATAATTAAGCATTATTATTAATAATGATGATAACAAAATGAATAAATTCTATAATATTATAATTATTGTATTTATGAAAAGTTACTTTGTTGTCTAATAAAAAAAAAAAAACATACTGTCGCAAATTTATTTTTAATGAAGTAGAAAATTGCCAATAAGCACAGAGCTGACACAGAACTGTCTCCTGTGTGAAGAGAATTTCCCAGAGTTCTAATCGAGGCACTTTCTTACCCAACTATTTTCTCATCTCATTTACTCACATACACAGAGTCCCAGGGGCTGCGCAGGGTGGAGCGCTCTCTATTTCCAAAGCATTATCTCACCTTCCTCTAGTGCTCACACAAACTCTTTTCACTTAAATTACTGTAGATAAGCCTAAAGGAGCCTCCAGTTCCTGGGCATTCTCTCACGGTATCTTTACACACATAGAAGAAGACTAGAGAGTGGACTGAACAAAAACAAACATATCCGTTTCAAAGCTGGTCTTTCAGGAAAGTACACACACTATAACCATACATGACTTCTTGATCCACCACATTTATCGTAAAAGATTTGTGAAATTGAGCCGGATGTTCAAGAAAATCTGCTCCATGAAATCATTATTATTCATATTAAAAGGGATGGTGGTCACATATATAATACTATGTTCGCTTTCAAATAGTCATTTGTCATAGCTTAGTCGTGAAAAATAAAAGCTTCAGAGTTTATGACAGATATAGTCTGTCATGTTTGAACTGGGTTTAAAGATAATCAAAGCACAATGACAGTCATTAATCAATTCCCCACCCTTAAATACAAGTAAATCCTAGTGCAATCGTGTTTCTCAATGCACACGGATCGAACCAGGAACATCAGCTTCTCTACTGGATCCTTTTAAAAGGGATGTCAAGATTCAGCTCTTTGCTTCAATAGAAACCCATAAAAGTTTTATTAATCGGTATATCCTAAATATGAGTCAACTGAGCCATTATTCTCATTTCACCCAATGAACAAACTTATGTTTAATTTTTACACACATATATGTAATATATATATATATATATATATATATATATATATATATATATATATTATGTGTGTGTGTGTGACTGCTGATGTTATATAGAGCAGGGAATTTTAAACTGTTGTCAACAAACCTCCATGGGCCACAATAGGGGGTATGGAAAATTTTAGGGAAATATAAATATTTTTCCAAAATTACCCATTATATGTTTTCATAATATTTAGAAGAAAAATAAATTATCTACTAAAAATGAAAATGTTTCCCAAGTAATCATAAATGCAATGTATTAATGTATAATGCCTTTAGGCATTTTTTAGGGAGAGAGACATCAGCAATGGGATCATATTTGATGGTTCTTGATGTTAAAAACATTTGAAAAGCAACGTTTCTGATATAGAAACAACATCGTTATTGTGACACCCACATGTAGTTTTCTGTTCATTCATCATATAAACACCCAACCAAAATAGAAGAGATTTAAAATGATCAAAACCTACAACGTGCAAGCAATCCGTATCATAGACTGAATAAATAAGTTTTTGCTTTTGACCGTTTCCGCGTTGACTGGGCAGGAGTGGCTAATGGCTAGCATGAAGCGGATGAGGAAATGACATAGAAATAAAATAACACTTTTGTCTGAATTAAATCGTTGGTTTCGGGCAGCACCGGACCGGAGGTAGTGGCTGGTGTCGGTGTCAATTATTCAGATTAACAGGCTGGGACAAATTCTGGTTGTACTGGACTGCGGTCATTAGCATTAGCCGCTCGCGCGAGAGCAGCCGAAAGATAAGCAACAAAAAATAACCCTGTGCTAAAATAACACTCACCCCTATCACGACGTTGTCCTCTCCCTGAAATTTTGCTATGTATTTGTCCCCTCTTGTCACCTCCGAGCTGTTCAACGGCCTGAAACGGCACATGACTTTAATGGTGCACTCCGCCGGGTCCGCCATCTTCCCCCGGTTACCGAATCACAAGAGCACCGGCCAGAACACACGCAAACAGACGGATACAGACACGGACGGAGGGGTGGGGACACCGCCTCGCTCCAAAATTCCGGCCTGGGTTGTTGATTCCTGGCCCGTATGACTGTCTGATCAGAAAGCGCCGCGTTGGAGGATCACCGGCCTCCGGTCGCTGACGTCACATCACGCGCGTCACGACACCGAGAGCAAACAGAAAATAACAATCGAAATGATTTACTATTATGTAGCAAACTCGTATATCCTTCACGACAAATATGTAATACACAAATAAAAACATGATGATAGTCTAATTAATAACTTACAATTCACCCCAAAAATGTGTCTCTTTAAATTTGAATGACAATTAAAAATTCATTTTTAGGCTACTCTAATTCAATGACTTAATGCTACAGTTGATTGTTAATACTTTTACAAAATACTTTTATTCAATATTGTACAAATGTTTTTTTTGCATTATTTTTATTTGCATTTCTTCATTCCAACGGTTTCCTTTTTATTACCTATCTTTAGTCATTTGCTATAACCTCTTAAGTAAAATTGTAGTAAAACGATAAAATGATCTTTAAAAGATAAACTTTGATTCTTGTTGTTTCTCTGTATGTTTTCACTCACGTTTCATATTTAAACAGAATGAACAGCAACACATTTGACTGCAAGGTTGTTAATTCATAACTGTAATGTCATAAACTCAGATTCCAAGTAAAAATAAATAAATAAAGTAGGCCAAAATAAACGACACAAGGGTTCTCTAATTGTTTTATTTACAGCATACAGTGACAGTATGAATAGTATTTGTCCTATTGGTTACATTCATTCATTCTTTCACTCTTACAACCATTATTGGATAAATGTGATAAGATATTAACTTATATTTTTATTGGTAAAATCACATGGTGTAGTAGACTATACGACAAAGGGATATCTACTTTGTGATATCACACAGTTTCACTGATCCATAAACTCTAAACCCAGGATAGAGAGGTTGAGTGAATGTGGTGTGGACTCTGTGAATGAGGGTCATTGTGTCAGAGACGCTGTAGAAGGACAGAGTTCCTGCACTGTGATCCACATACACTCCTATTCTACAGGAACTGGAGACTGCTGCAGGGAGTTCAGTCTCTGTGTAATTGTGACAGAATGAATATTTGCAGTAACTGGAGGGAAAGCAATACAAACCCCAAGACTGATCATTATATCCGAATGCACATTCATCACCCCGTCCCTTTCTGCCGATGCTCTTATATGACACTGATATGCACACTCCTCTCCCACTCCACTCAACCTCCCAGTAACAGCGTCCACACACACTCTCTCTACACAACACCTGAGTCAAATCAAATCTGTCCGGATGATCAGGATACGGCTGGTCTGTGTTAACTTCAATAATCAATGTGTTCTCCTCAGACAAATATAGACATTTATTCACTGTGTTTACATCCAGGGTGAACTGATGGGAATCTGAAAGAGATAAAAAAAAACATAATCTGCCTTTAAATAAGGAAATTATTGACATCAGATGGCAAGATTTCTCCCACTTGTTTGTGGGTGTGTTAGCTACTTACATTGTAGAAACTCCTCCCTTGTCTTTGGGTCAGCGGTGGATACAAACTCGATGTATTTTACTATGAAAACCAACATATTCAGAAAACATTGTAAGAAAATATGTATTCTGTATTAATTTCAGCACGATGCTTGGCTTGTTTCTGAAAGTAAAAGAACAGTCCTGTGCATTACCCATATCAGATATCTGATCCATCTCCTGTCGGCAGAAATTCTCCAGTTTCTCTCTCAGATGGGACGCAGATTTACAGACATCATCAAAAGAGAGCCGAGAACTGACAGTGATGCTGGGTGAGTCTGTAGATCCAGGAAGGACAGAGAGAGACTGGAAACTCTACACAAATATATAAGAGAAACACCAGCTAAAGACACAATAACATATGATAGAAAACACAATCTGTTCCATTCCTGAAGACCAAAGTCCTGTTTGTCAGATCTCTGTTACCTGGAGGAAATGGATGTGATGGTCTGTGTGTGAAAGCTGCTCCAGCTCAGCATCTCTCCTCCTCAGACCATCAATCTCCTGCTTCAGTCGCTCCAGTTCTTCTTCAGCTCGACTCACTGCAGCCTTTTCCTGATCTCTGATCAGCTGTGTCACCTCAGAGCGTCTTCTCTCAATGGAGCGGATCAGCTCAGTAAAGATCCTCTCACTGTCCTCCACTGCTGCCTGTGCAGAGCGCTGTTAGACACACAGAGAGACGCATTAGAATCAGCTCTTACTGGTCCCTCACACAGCCTGTTCCCCACAGTGGGCTTCAGTGGGACTGGAAAGAGCTCCAGCACTGGCTCCTCACGGACTGATTGAGGGGAGTCCTAACTGAGTCTGAAACAGCTCTTCCAGCAGTTGATCTTCTGCTCAAAACTCACCTTGTGAGACTCCACAGCCTCGCTCAGATCCTCAAGCTCCTTCTGTTTCTCCTGGAGACTCTGGTGAAATTTTCTCCGGGTTTCCTCCAACTGTCTCTGTTGAGAAAGTTTATTGTTATGTGTGTACTGTATGTGGATCCATAATCTTAACCTTTTGCATGTATTTTCATAAACACTCACCTTATGTAATCAATAAATATCTTTGTATATTTGTTCACAAATTTATTATTTTAAGATGGTTGAGTAATTGCAGTGCCATAATCCATAACTAACCAAATATGAACTTCAACAATGATGATGCTCGATTAAATTTTGGGGGAAAAACATTTATATGCATTTGACATATAAGCATTTTCATTAGTTCACACCTGTTTCTCAGTCCTCTCTGCTGCAGTTGATACAGTGACATGGTTTTTGTGTTCATCCATTGTACACAGATAACATATACAGCTCTGGTCAGTGCAACAATAAATCTCCAGTAGTTTCTCGTGTTGAGGACAGATCATCTCCTGCAGTCGTCCAGTGGCGTCCATCAGATTGTGTTTCTTACCTCTGAAGAAAGTCTCATGTTGTTCCAGATGATTTTGACAGTAGGAGTTCAGACACACCAGACAGGACTTGATGGCTTTGTTTTTGTCCCCAGTACAGACGTCACACTCCACATCTCCAGATCCAGTGTAACATTGATCAGGACGAGCAGCCTGTCGTTTTTTCAGTTTCTCCACCACTTCAGCCAGGATGGTGTTTTTACCTAAAACAGGTCTTGGAGTGAAGGTCTGTCTGCACTGAGGACAGCTGTAGACTCTCTTCTGATCATCCTGATCCCAGCAGCCTGTAATACAGTTCATACAGTAACTGTGTCCACAGGGAACAGTCACTGGATTCTTCAGTAAATCCAGACAGATTGGACAGCTGAACTCATCCTGAGCCAAAGAAACACTGGATTCTGCCATTTTACTGCAGAAACAGTAACTCACAGACAGTCTAGCCCTCAGAAACAGAAAAAAACAACAACACACAAAACAGCCGAATCCCACACCCAGACTGAGCAGGAAGTAGAGATGAGTTTCACTTTCTCTGAACTGAAGTGTAGGAGTGGCTGACAGAGGGAGAAAGAGAGAGGGAAAGCGCCAAAGCAGGAGAGAGATCCTAACGAAAAAGTGTTCTTTTATTATACTTCTTTTAAACTAAAAATAAGAAAGTATACTTTCAGTCTACTTTTGATGTACCTTTCAGAAATATATTGTATATACTTCCCAGAAATATACTTAAAATTGCACTTAAATATACTTGACTTATACTAACAGAAAAGAATATTTTGCCTATAGCCTACTTGTACTCAATCTTTTGATAGAGATGTACTTAAAAGTATAATTAAGTATTAAAAGTATACTTGACTTGTAGTTGATCTTTTGATTGAGTAGGCTAAATATAGCTTTTACATACAGTATAAACTTACAGTGTTTTATAATATTAATTTATAAGGAAAACAGATATGTTCCTAATTCTGAGTATCTGTATTTTTGTGTAGGCTAGTAGCCTATACTGGTCGTGTACATGGGAATTTACTTAAAATATACTTGACTCTTTCTCTGCCATTGACTGAATTTTTCCAGCTATCCATGTTTTTACTGTTGTACGATAAGGGGCGCTATATGACGCACCTTCAAATACAGAATCTCCGGACCAAAACACAGGAAAAGAAGATGCTCAAACAACTGATAGAAGATTGCACACACAAATTTAAAATAACGCGATCATCAAACATTAAACAGCATTTACATTTCTTGTGCCTAATGTTACCAAATGAAATGACGAACCCATGAAGAGGAAACGACTGTGTTTTGATAATCAATCTGATCCAGGCGTAATGTTTGTCTTTGACAAAGAATTAAATTTTCTCAATTTTATTTTGAGTTTCTTTATGAAACTCATTCACATTCAAATGTTGATTAAAAAAAGGATGCATGAAGCTATAATATTTTTTTAAAATTAAAGTACAGTTAAAGGTAAATTTTAAATATAAAAAATGACATCTAAATTGAAAAATATAAGTATACCGAAATTGCAAAAGTAATATATAAATAGTAAACTATATGTTAAATTCACTTAAAGAAAGCTTACAAGCAAACTTACAGTATAAAACTACTAAACTAGTTTACTAGTTTTTCTGAGAGTATACTTCCAAGTGTACTTTCATAAACTAAAAATGTACTACTAGTATTAAAATAGATATAAACTACTAGATAAGATATACTATACTATATAGATAATAGATAAAATAGAAATAAACTTCTAATATACTTTTAAGTTCACTTGTAGTACAGATGCAGTACAAATGAGAAATGTAGTTGTGCACTTAAAGTAACCTACTGTTGCACTTACAGTACACTTAAACATTTATTTGGGTCAATTTAGTCTTAAGCAGTATTGAAATAGCACACTTAAAAGTTTACAACTAGTACACATTGATATTCGTATACTTGCTACATACAGTATACTTAAAAATATACTTGACCATTACTTATGTATACTGCATAATATGAACTTTAAGTATACTTCTTTTTAGTAAGGAAAGCTAGTAGTGGATGAAGGTTCCAGCTTTCATCTCAACAATGTCTGTTACACACACACACAGTCACACACACACAAAATTATTCCTGCATTCTGTTGAAAGTGTGTTTTTAATTGATTTCTTACGAATTGTTGCAATCTAACACTCTGCTGCCCTCTACTGATCACCAATACTAATGTTGAATATCAAAATATTCCAATCACTGTCCCCACGATGACTCTACTGTAAATCATAATCAGAAATAATTGTAGAATAGTTTGTTGCTTTTATAACTGCTGCATGATTGTCACGTAATTACTTGGTTAAATAATGATCATGATAAACTTACAATTTTTGTTTCAGCACATAGTACTTACTGTCTTGTCAATTAGAAAGTGTTTAAAAACATTTAGGATATTTAGTAAAGTGAACTAGTGATAGATATGAAATAAGAATGGAACAGCAGTGACACAAACTTACATTTAAATGTAATAACTAAAAACACATCCAGGTACAGTATGAATATACAGGGTGTTTAGGGTAAAGTATCCTCATGTAATACGGAGAACGTGGGAAGTGTAAACAACAGTCTTAATGGCAGGCCAATAGATCAGGACTGTCCCTGTCTGGGATTGGTCTGGAAGTCACTGAGGTTAAAATAAATGACTGTTTCATGGCTTACTGTAACCTGTTGAGACAAAGTGAGGAGATCCAGAGGTACAGCGACAGAATATGAGACTCCGTAAGCATTAGTTCTGGAAAACATCATATTTGTATCTTCATTCAAAAAAGTTTCTCTAAAGTGTCACTGTTGAATCCACCGTTGGTTAATAACATTTAATATTTTATGAAAAATAGGATTCTCTAAATCCACTCAATGAATAAATAATGTATGATTGAAGGAAACACAACAAAACACCTCTCATGCTTCTTCTTTGTTTTATTTACATTAAGCAAGTAAATTAAGTTTTCATTACAGGTATTATTTCTACTGTTAGTGTCAATTGTGATGTTTCTACACTCATCTTTTTCTACTATTTCTTTATGAACATCATCCGATTCATAATAAAATCACATGTTATTTTACTGACAGGAGTTCAGATAGTATTTTTATCTGGAAATAAATAAAGAAAAGACTCCACTCAGAATTTGACCACAAACATGATTCTCTGTAACATCGATACAGTTAAATTCTCACAGTTTTACTTTTGAAATGTGTGATCCAGATGATCCATAAACTCTAAACCCAGGATAGAGAGGTTGAGTGAATGTGGTGTAGACTCTGTGAATGAGGGTCATTGTGTCAGAGACGCTGTAGAAGGACAGAGTTCCTGCACTGTGATCCACATACACTCCTATTCTACAGGAGCTGGAGACTGCTGCAGGGAGTTCAGTCTTTTTTTCATTGTACCGGAATGAATATTTGGAGGAAGAGCAAAATAATCTCCAAGACTGAATGTTGTTTCCAAAACTACATTTACTTCCCCGTCCCTTCCTGCTGATGCTCTTATATGACACTGATATACCTACCTTACCACTCCACTCAACCTCCCAGTAACAGGATCCACACACACTCTCTCTACACAACACCTGAGAGAAATGATTAAATCTGTCTGGATGATCAGGATACGGCTGAACTGTGTCAGTGTATTTCATCTCTCTGTTCTCCTCAGACAGACAAATTCTTTTATGTGCTGTATTTATATCCACAGTGAACTGATGGAAATCTGATGGAAACAAAACAAATAATATACATCAGGAAATAATCACTTGAAATATTAACAGTTGCAAGAGTTTTTTCATATCTTATTTAATTCAACTATTAAGAAATGTAGTTCTACATGTTGGTGTCAGTAGGGGTAAATCAATGTAGCAGAAGTAGTAGTAGTAATGTGTTTGTTTGTGTGAGTGTGGTTCAGGTAAACCCTTTGTCATGGGGACAAAATGTGAATGTGAATGTGAATGGGGTAGTCGTGGCCTAATGGTGAGGGAGTTGGGCTTGTAATCAGAAGGTTGCGGGTTCGATTCCCATGCCGGCAGGAATTGAAGGTGGGAATTGTGAATAAACAACACTCTCTCCACCTTCGATACCACGACTAAAGTGCCCTTGGGCAAGGCATCTAACCCCCGGGCGCTGTCGCAATAGCGGCCCACTGCTCCGGGTGTGTATTCACTGTGTGTGTGTGTGTGTGTGTGTTCACTACTCACCGCTGTGTGTGTGCACTTGGGATGGGTTAAATGCAGAGCACCAATTTCGAGTATGGGTCACCATACTTGACAACACGTCACTACTTTCACTTTTTTTTTCACTTTGAAGGCCAAGTATGGTAACCCATTCTTGGAATTTGTCCTCTGTTAACCGATCCAAGTTATTACACACACTTTTGGAGTAGTGAATAGTTAACAAACACACACTGCAAACCGTGGCTTTGACACACACACACACCCGGAGCAGTGGGCATTTGCTGTGGTGCCCATTGGGTGTTGGGTGCCATGCTCAAGGTATCAATGCTCATTTCCTGCTAGCATTGAGAATCAAACCCGCAACCATCGGGGTAGCAGTCTGACTATCTAACCATTAGACGATAAACTCCCCTAGACAGCAATATCTGAAATCCTTGTCCTTGTGGGGACATGTTTTGCTCCTCTTGAGGAAAACTGTAACAATTATCAGCTGGAGTGCCCGTAATAGCCGCTAGAGGGCACTCCACACTGGACCTTGATCTCACCATGAGGACTCAGTTTCCCACAATACATCACACACTCTTATACTCACACACTCACACATGCACACTACATTTCCCAGAAGCCCCGTACCTAGTCACTGATCACCTCAACAGCTGCAGCTCATCATCTGGACTATTTAAGCACTCTACACATCAGTGTGAGGTCTTGTTTTTTTTTCTTCTTATTCTTCTTCTTCTTTCTTTCTTTCCTTCCTTACTTCCAGTGTTAACATTTCTGAGCATTTCTTACCTGTCTTGTCTTCCCGTCGTAATCCTGACTGTTACAACCGTGTCCTGATCATTATCTGCCTGCCCTTAGATTTATTGCTTGTGTTACTGGACTTTGTTTACTTGCCTGCCTCGACGTTTCCGCCTGTTTAATGACTACAATTCTGCTATTCCTCTGATATCCCTGTATGCTGTTCTATGACCATTGGCTGTGTGACCATTCTTGTAAAATAAAGCCTGCATTTGGATCCCACTCCTTTGATTCATCATTACAAAAACAGCTTATAAATCATACTAAGTGGTATTTTTTTTTGAAAATGTAAAAATGCAAAAAGTTTTATCTCATGGTTAGCTAAAATAGCTTTAAAAAAATGTTTTCTGTGATGGGTAGGTTTAGGAGTAGAGTTAGTGTAGGGAGACAGAATGTACAGTTTGTACAGTATAAAAACCATTACGCCTATGGAATGTCCTCACTTTGATAACAAAACAAACCTGTGTCTGTGTGTGTGTGTGTGTGTGTATAGAGACTTACATTGTAAAAATTCCTCCCTGGTCTTGAGCTCGGTTGTGGGAATGATCTCAGTGTATGTTACTGTGGAATATAAATAAAAATCTATTTCATATTCATTTTTTGTACACTTTTCATTCCACATAACGAATCATTTAATTCTGAGAGTACATAAATGATCCAGTACTTACCTTTACCAGATATCTGATCCATCTCCTCTCTGCAGAAATTCTCCAGTTTCTCTCTCAGTTGAGACACAGATTTACCGATATAATCAAAAGAGAGACGAGAACTGACAGTGATTCTGGGTGAGTCTGTAGATCCAGGAGGGACAGAGAGAGACTGGAAACTCTACACAGACACAAAGATATAAGTGAAACACCAGCTAAAACACAATCTCTTCCCTTCCTGAAGACCACAGTCCTGTTTGTCAGATCTCTGTTACCTGGAGGAAATGGATGTGATGGTCTGTGTGTGAAAACTGCTCCAGCTCAGTGTCTCTCCTCCTCAGATCATCAATCTCTTGCTCCAGTCGCTCCAGTTCTTCTTCAGCTTGACTCACGGCAGTCTTTTCCTGATCTCTGATCAGCTGTGTCACCTCAGAGCGACTTCTCTCAATGGAGCGGATCAGCTCAGTAAAGATCCTCTCACTGTCCTTCACTGCTGCCTGTGCAGAGCGCTGTTAGACACACAGAGAGACGCATTAGAATCAGCTCTTACTGGTCCCTCACACAGCCTGTTCCCCACAGTGGACTGGAAAGAGCTCCAGCACTGGCTCCTCACGGACTGATTGAGGAGCGTCCTAACTGAGTCTGAAACAGCTCTTCCAGCAGTTGATCTTCTGCTCAAAACTCACCTTGTGAGACTCCATAGCCTCGCTCAGATCCTCAAGCTCCTTCTGTTTCTCCCGGATTCTCTGCTGGTTTGTTCTCTGTATCTCCTCTAACTGTCTCTGTTGGGAAAGTGTATTGCTCAGTATATAGTATGTGTTCAATAATAAAAATGTTAACAAATATATCTAAATCAATGTTCGAACATTTATTTTAACCTTACAAATCAAATTTTTCAAAACTTAGTATCTGACTGCTTTTCTTAAACCACCCGCTATGATTTAATGTTAGTTAAACCATATAACAATTTCCAGATTTTCCAGGAGATATTTAGAAAACACATGGCACAGTATGATAAAAACAAAAGCCTTAATGATAATGTTCAAATTTAGCACATTGCAATTGATATTAATACTTATAGTCTCGGAATCAGTTCACACCTGTTTCTCAGTTCTCTCTGCTGCAGTTGATACAGTGTCGTGGTTTTTGTGTTCATCCACCATACACAGATAACATATACAGCTCTGGTCAGTGCAACAATAAATCTCCAGTAGTTTCTCGTGTTGAGGACAGATCATCTCCTGCAGTCGTCCAGTGGCGTCCATCAGATTGTGTTTCTTACCTCTGAAGAAAGTCTCATGTTGTTCCAGATGATTTTGACAGTAGGAGTTCAGACACACCAGACAGGACTTGATGGCTTTGTTTTTGTCCCCAGTACAGACGTCACACTCCACATCTCCAGATCCAGTGTAACATTGATCTGGACGAGCAGCTTGTAATTTTGTCTTCTTGAGTTTCTCCACCACTTCAGCCAGCATTGTGTTTTTACCTAAAACAGGTCTTGGACTGAAGGTCTGTCTGCACTGAGGACAGCTGTAGACTCTCTTCAGATCATCCTGATCCCAGCAGCCTGTAATACAGTTCATACAGTAACTGTGTCCACAGGGAACGGTCACTGGATCCTTCAGTAGATCCAGACAAATTGAACAGCTGAACTGATCCTGAGCCAAAGAAACACTGGATTCTGCCATTATAGGCACCAACAGAAACTCACAGGCAGTCTAACTTTTAGAAACAATAATGCGAAACTGCTGAATCCCACACCCAGATTGAGCAGGAAGAAGTGATGAGTTTCACTTTTACTGAACTGATAGTAGGAGTGGCTGACAGAGGGAGAAAGAATGAAAAGAGAGAACTTGTAGATCAACTATCTTACAATCTAACGCTCTGCTGCCCTCTATTGGACTCAAATAATAATAGTGTCGACCATCAAAACACCGTGAACTGAATTGAGCTGGGCAGCGTTTCCCAAAAGCATCTTAAGTTGAAAAATGTCTCAGAATTACTAAAAAAAAATTGAACCAACACAAAAAAAGACAACATCAACAAACACATGACAGAAGTAACAATATGAGACTAAAATGTAACTTTTATCTCTGGAAAATATCATACAATATTTACATTCATAACACATAATTTACTATTTATTTATATCTTCATTTAGTTAAAAGTCACTGTTGAATCCACTTGGTTTTAATAATGTTTAATATTTTAAGAGAAAGAAAACCCATAAATCCACTGAATGTTCTGTTTTTGAGTTAGAAATGCAAATGAAAACAATTAAATGAGCAACTCGAACACATTATGTCTGACTGAAGGAAACACAATAAAATGTCCTCATGCGTCTAATTCGTCGTTTTTATTTTACAATTTTAGAATTACAATTCTGGAGTTTTCTAGAATTCTGTCTATCGCCTCACGGTGGCGTCAGTGTCCCGTCAAAGGCCCCCTCTGGAGTCCAAGAGATGTTCACAGGCACCGGCCCGCCAGGAGCGCGTGGGAGAGGAGAGGCGGGAGTGCGCTTGTGGGGAAAGTGGGCGCGAGCGTGCCGGAGGAGTTCGCTCGCGCCGCGGCTCAGGAACAAGGAACTTCGAAGCTCAACTGCTCAGCAAGACCAATGAGTCTCCAGTTTAGTCCGTTTCTTTGGCTATAGCCCCCGAAACACCTGGAATATCTCGTCAGGTACGTTCATCTGTCGGTAAACTGAGGAAATGTGTGCAATGAGGGGTGTTTCATCTTGTTTAACGGATTTTTTTAAACGTGTTAGCAGGTTAGCAGGTAGGAATGAGAGCGAACCTGTTTCCTCAGGTCTGCTTAACTCTTAACTCTGAGTAAACTCATTTATACTGACACGAACACTGAATTAAATGAGAAAATTAAATGTAGTTTAATTTGTCACACAGGTGAGATTTAAAGTGTCCCTCACCTGAGGGAAGGAATTTCACCTGACCTCAGATTATTTAAGATCTTCACTTTAGCGTCATTCTGTTTTTGATAACTATTTTTAAATACATTTTTCACTGTTTTTTAGGATTATATTTGATTGGAAAAGCTGATTGCGTGAACATTGATGTGTCATTGTTTGAAGTGTGTACATGACATAATGCTACATTTACGGAGGTAAAGGACAAGGAAATTGCTAATTTTGTGTCATGTATTGGGCGAAATGATAATTGCAAAATGTTACATACTCTGCCATGTAGTTTATCACTTAGTTTAAACGGCCTTTCTTATAAATCCCGGATTAAAATGTGTATGACAGCACTAAATTGTTGTCATGTTGACAGCAGTGCAGTGTGTGTGTGAGAGATTGTGTTTGAGATATGAGGTTTCGAGGTGTGGGCGGAGCTTCTGTCACGTGCTTGCTCATACATTGTCATTTACTGACATGTTTGCTTTTTGTTGCATACTGTCATTCCTGTTTTTCATTCACTACAGTTGACTGATGTGATGGGTCTCTGTTTAATCGAGAAAAGTGTGTGAATGAAACTTTTGTCTTCCAGTCCAAAAACATGAAAGAAAGTGTTGGTCTTTCCCTTGGGTTCCAAGGTCATGGGAATCTTGGAAAGCCATGTGGAAATTAGGAAAACCATCACGTGTCTCATATATGTATTTTATGGATTTTTCTAGTTATGTTTGTTGGCTCAAAAATATTTTATGGCTAGAAATTGCTTTTTTTCAACACTATAATAATTATTTAAAAAAAATCACCTTGGGATTTACACTTCCTAATGTCGTCATCACTCATTGGATCAGGCTTGTGTTCAGTTAGGCAACTGCTATTTATTTTCAATATAAAAATCACACTTAAATAAAAAATGAAATGTTTGTATACAATTTGGTTGCACCCAACTAGTTTTCATAAACGCTTGTATTCAAACATTCATAATTAACAGTAAATAAGCTCCTCTCAACTGAACATTGGATTATTTTCCTGGGGTAAATGTAAGGTTAAGCGAAATTGTTCACAAGCTGTTTTATCGACGCCTTTTTGTGGTTTTAAAGCGGTTACATGAGACATCTTTCAACATACCTTCTGATGTTCATGCATGTTTTTTGTGCTGTAGCTTGTGTTAAAGTGCAAGAAAAGACTCACGTTGCCGCTCGAACTGAGGCGCTACAGCAATCTGTCAAAATAGAAAGAATTTGAAAGCTGAGACTTTGTTTCTTATCAGAAGTAACAAAGCAGAAAGCTCTTTGCGATTGTTGGATAGGAGGCATGCAACTAATAACGTTTGGTGTGGGGAAAAACCACAGACCTGGCAACCCTGGCTTGAACTACGGGCGATTCAAATGGAGCCTGCTTTAATGTCGCTATTTGTTTTAATTGTTAATGCGTTATTGTCGCCTTAACTTTGACAACCCTATATTCAACACAAGGTACAGTTTCTTCACACGCATTTGCAGAGTTTCAGTCTGATGTTTTTATGCACCCTTTTGATTGACAGTGTATATTTGGACTGAACATTAGGTTTTTTAAACAATCGCCAATAGTGAAAATAATTGCTTTTATCGGCCTATACAAATTTATTCCCAACACATCAGTGCATCCCTAGTTGAAAACACTAGAATTGCATTATGCACATAAAGTAGATACTTTAACAACGTATCATTTCTGTGACAGAGTACTTGCTGTAGATGTTGTGAGTGGTAAAAATCACTACTGCACCTTTGTGTAACTACTAAGTCACCAAGATATTTACGTTTATAAAATTTTTTTAGCCCTCATGACATGCATATTGCTTTTGACAAATATGTTAAGCTTTGTATAATAATTTCATGTTTAGCATAGGTGAATGTATGTGGTGTGTGTTTTATGTCATGTAGAAAATTACTGAAAAAGTACAATTTATATGTGACCTCATAATCGTGTCTCAGGATGAGTTGCACAAGTCAGTGACTTGAGTCAGGATGTTTGCTGTGTGCTGAAGTTCATATGCCCTGAAGCAAATTCCTCTATGTTTCAAAATCCTGGTTTCTCCATGACTGTAGTTTTCACTGTAGTGTTGTTGTGAGTTTATTTGGTTCATGTCTTTATTTGTGTACTTTACTGTTTAGCCTGTTTACTCATCATTAACATAATTCTCTGTGTTAAAGTGTTACTGGATGAGAAATTAGAGATAAAATTTGATGGTCTATATAGAAAGGTGGTAATGAAAGCGGTTGCTGAAGTAAAAGAGGGGTCTTAAGAATATAAATATATTATGTTATATTAGTTTTTAATTATTGTTTGTTTTCTTACATCATTTGGTTATCAGCTTAACTCTTATTGTCCAGAATTTTAATATGCATCCTATAAATGTGACCCGTGCTGGCAAAATGAGTCGGAATGCCCATGGGCTAATTTCGAGCTACAGGCAAAACAAGGGAAAAATGTCAATTTTGGTCGAATTTGAGGTTTTAAAAAAAAATGAGTTCATTAAGCCCTCGTCTAGCGATTCCAATGCTCCAAATAGCAATTAAAACACCTAAAAGTATCTTTATTTTTACGTTTTTCTGAGAGGAGTACCTTTCCTTTGACCGTGGAAAATGACATTTTTCTCTGCTCGCTTCTGGACAACTGGCATTTCCCTCAGCATAAGTTTGGTATTGTTTTAAAGTGCAGGATTCCAACTTTGTGAGTAGTCATAGCGAATTCTCTGAACCAATGAAATGTGATTTTCAAACTCATGGTGATGTAAACAAAAGGATCTTACTCGCGTTGACTGACAGTTCGGAAGTGTGCGCACAAAGACGCAGAGATACAACCTACAAATAAACACAGAATTACAGTATTTAGAAAAATCTGTCTACGCGAGGATTCACACCTACATTATGTGTTATGTCTTAAGCAAATGTTTGGATAAATGTTGGGAAAACATCTGATGTGTGACATCATATTAGATCCATTAGGTCTTAATATATAGACAGTATGTTTCATTAATGTTAATCAAACAATTGTGGAATAATGGATAAAAAGTTGAATATTCCTATAGATATGGGTTTTGGCTTGTTGAAAAATCTAGTGGTATTATCAGGGATTTCAAGGTTTAGTTGCTTGGTGATTTTGTTTTGGAACCTTCAGAAAAGTTTAACTCGATTTTTCTCAAAATGGACATTGCTGACATCGACTTCAACAAGTCATTTTTTTTCAGATTCATACATAATTTTGAAGTTTTTTAAAATAGAAAATGTGAAAATAATAACTAATTTTTGAAAATTAGTTCCGTTGACTCATTTTGCCAGCACAGTTCACAAATGTTTCGTTTTTCCTTTCTTTAATCCAAATGTTTCAAATATTTTTTTTCTCCTTAGTTTTGTTTACCACCCTGTTAGTTTTTTGTAATATAAATTCAATTAACAAAAGCCAGGTCTTTTAATGACATGTTTCAGGAAGTTAGACAGTATTAGTATGACATTATTTTTGTTGGGAAATCCAACAGCATAAACTTTTTTTAAAATTAATTTTTATTTAATTTTATTTTTAATTATACATTTTTAAATTCTTATTTGATCAAATATGAACCCGATTGACACTTGCTTGATCAAGCATAAAATGTTGTCCGTCTCTCTCCCTTTCTCCTTCAGCTGATTCCACATCAACCCACCACACCCCACCATGTGCATCGCCTCCTCCTATTGACCTTTGACCTCTGGCAGCGATGGCAGAACGCTCTGTGGCTCCAGGTCAGACGTACATAGAGGTGGAGTACGACTATGACTACAAATCCAAGGACCGTTTGATCACCATTAAACAGGGGGAAAGTTACCTTCTCGTTAAGAAGACCAATGCGGATTGGTGGCAGGTGCGCAAGGACGAGGCCAGTAAGCCCTTCTATGTCCCAGCACAGTATGTGCGAGAGGTGCGACGGGCTCTCATGCCCCCTCCTAAACCCCTAGGTGCAGCCTGCCGAGGGGGGACTGGACCCATTCGACCATCTGGCCTGGAAATCCAGCGGCCAGATGAGAATAAAAAGAGCCCTATTCCCTCTCCCTCCAGCAGTGCTTTACTGCCCCCCAGGGATGACAGAGCTTGCCCGGGCAGCCCGACGGGACAAGCAAACACTTCACCTGGCTCGCTTCCTCGTTCCAGAGCAGAGTCGCCAAGTCGCTTAGTGGATGGAGAGAAGGATAAAGACAAAGAGTTGGAGAGGAGTGGTCGAGGACCAGAAAAAGGTGCAATACAAGAAGACTTCACCGGAGGGGGAGGCAGTTCGGAAAAGAACCGGATTGATTCAGAATCCGGGGATGATCTCAGCAGCGGGTCCACAGATAACCTACAGGTGAGAATCATTTGTATACATTCCCATCTTTCCTAAAAGTCAACATCCCTCCATTTCTTAAGCCCCTTTAAACAATTTAGATGAATCAAATTAACACAATTTGTTTTTTGAATGTCGATTTAATAAAATTTGTCACATTTAAGGGTACCAAAAAACCCCCCTGCCTAAACATGTTCAGTTCTAAACGCATTCCTGTATGACATGGTGTTGGACTCCTGTTTAGCCTGTTTACTCATCATTTTTTTTTTGTGGTTATGTTGAAGTCATCTATCTCACAGTCACACTCCCTCCTCTCTCTGAAGCTTTTTTTCAATCTCCTCCCACTGTTTTTCTGACTTTTCCTCCTGCTGTGTCATCACAGCATTTCTGCTAAACAGCAAATGTTTGCTGTTGTGTCATCATGGCATGTGTAGGATGGTGTGAATGCTTTATTTTGAGTGCTTTCCTTTACTCATACACCTAAACTACCATTTAAAGGGTCAGTAAGATTTTTTTTGTTTAAATTAGTATTTTCATTCAGCAAATATGCATTATTGATCACATCCGCAACCCTATTATACATTATTTTCAGTATTACAGTTTAAATGTAGCTTATCATTAACCTCTACAAACTTTAAGTTCGTCCCACATGCTTAACACGCAAGTATAAATAAGGCATTGGATCACTGCACAGCCACATCTCTCTCATGCATTCTGGATGTGAACAGGTTGAAAAGATAATGGACAAGTGTAGGTTGTGAATGAATGAATGATTTTCTTTTAAAACACTTGTATATAACGGAATGTCCCAGTGCTCTGCAATGCAGCAGCAGGGCACTTTTGATTCATTTGTTTGGACTCTGAATTATAGATTTTTATTACCTAATATTGCTTTCTCCCCTCTTAGTTTACTTGATTTTGCATTAAATTCCGTAATCGCAGAATTGCAAAATCCTGGAGAGACTGTTTGGAATGTGTCCCTCTCTGTATTTGTTCCAACCTTGTTTCCATAATCCACTGTCTGTAAACATCAGAAATCCTGAAACCAAAATAATGGTCTTGGCATCATCATTTCAGTACTCTACAAACAGGGCCCGCAAGGGAGTGACAAGGAGCCTGTGAAAGAGGCCAGAGAAAAACTGTTATAAAAAATAAGATAATAATTAAAATTAAAATAATAATAATTTGTTAGTTATTAATCTATTAAATAGATTAAATTAGTTTTTTTATGAATATATAATATACACGCATACAAACATACATAAAATGGAACCTAATAGTAACTAATTTTAGGTTTATAATATACATTTTTCAGTGTATAAATTGGATTTTTATAAAGATGGATGCCTTTTTTAAATTTTAAAATGGGGGTCCCTGACATGAGGGTGATCATATTCAGGGGTCCATGGCATTTAAAAATTGAAAACCACTGTTCTGCAATATGTTATAGGTAAAGACTCTGAAATGAGCAAGGTGTGTTCTGTTTGTGTCTGTTAATGTATGTGACCAAAGGTCACTTGCAGGGACTGGGAGGATTTTTTGAACTACATACAGTATTACATCGAGAGAGAGGGTTTTATGGAAGAAAGAGATGAAAACGGTATATATATATATATATATATATATATATATATATATATATATGAAAACGGCATGTAGTTCCTTTAATGATCTGTGCGTGTGAACAGAACGGTTGTCTTTATTATGTTCATATGAAGATTCTCTTCATCTCTCGGAGAACAGAGGGGAGAGTGAGAGAGAGTTTGGGTCGGGATGTTCCGCATGACATGACGGTGTTGAATGGGAGGGGGTGAGGAGAGTGTTGCTCTGAGTTTGTGTGCGTACTTTTGTGTATTAGCGCACTGCACTGGCTCTAGCGTCCTGCATCCAGCCCAGTTCAGAGCTGCTTGCTGTCGCGTCTCCCGTTATAGGATATTGAGCAGCACTGCAGAGAGACATCATGTACCCAGAGGAACCGGTAAGGCTCGCATGCACACGCACACACACCCACACACACACACACCTCCATTTGCACTATGCATAAATGCACATACACTCACACATGCACAAATGATGAGTTTACCACAACTACACTTAAAAATAGTTAGAAAGTGCATTCTCTCTGCTTTTGTTTTGTTTCATTTTTTGCTTTATCACTTAGACATAAAGGGATAATTCACCCAAAAAGGACAATTCTGTCATTGTCATCTCACTCTTGTGTGTTTTACGTCTGTATTTATGTCTTCTATGGTAGATATTATGAAAAATGTCTTGGTTTATTTTTGCCGTGACAGTGAAAGATCCAGGCACTGTCGAACTATTATAATTCTTAAATTTCTTCTTTTTTTGTTCCGCAGAAGAAAGTTGTACAGGCGTACAATTTTTATTTCTGGGTGAATTATCTCTTTAATTATTGGCACACCGACTTATGTGTTTTGATACATTCCAGCCAATAAAATGAAGTTGAGGTTGTTCTGTACACGTGCACACACAAACAGCAGTTGTTTTCAGAGAAAGAAATGGAGCTGGAACATGATGTGCTTATTGTCTTGAGTTACTGTGACATGCTGATGTGCATGTGTGTGATGTGCATTGCTGTATTACATAAGTTCTGCTACATAATAGTTCAGTGGACAGCTGGTCTGAGAAGCACACACACTCTACATCAAGAATACACACCGCGTTAAGACAGCGTATACATCTCTGCACAAGCAGGCTTACACACACATTACTAGGCTTTGGCATTTGCGTGTGTGTTTTTAATTTGTTTTTGCATTTTACACAACTGTAATAATGTGATTGTAAAAACCGATTCCTGATTCCTCTGCCCTGATGCAGATGAAACGCATAAGCTGTTTTAATCTGTTTGCTCTGTCGACCGAATCTCAGTGTTCAACTGCTCCATGGGCCTATTGCTCTGTAGCTTACATAATACTATAATGCTAATACTGCAGGGTAGCTACTGTTAATACACTTCACTGTAAACATGAATCACTTATCACCGCTGCAACAGCTTTAACCTCGCCGTGCTGGTTGTGAAAATTTATTTTAATGTAATTGTTCACTGACATAAGCATACAAATGAATGGCATTCTTATGCTAATTACTATTGTCCTTTTAGAAAGCTGCTGTGAGATCATGGTTTCACCTTATGTGTCCCTGCACTAGTTTGAACTGAGACCTTCTTATGGCTCAGTTGATTGGATTCAGTGCTTGATGTGAATGTGAGTTTGAGACCGTCTCTAATAACTAGAGTTGTATTATGTTTTAACATGGGATTTTTGTAGTTTCAGCCACAGACGGAGTCTCAGCTGATGCATATTCCAGTGAAAAATGGCAAGAACCACAAGCTATTGAAATGATCAAAATGGCTGGTCTTGTAAAACATATCTCACCTTCCAAATAAAAGAAGTTAAGTTGACACCTGATCTTTTATGTGAAACTTTCGCTTGGGTTTTGTTCTTGTACATTGGCTGGGCTAGAAAATATAGGTGGGCCATTTTGTGTGTGTGTGTGCTATTTGAAGGTACTAAGAAGCATAATTTATTATACTATTCATGCTAGATTTTATTGCTGATTTGAAATCTGTTAGCCGTTAAGTGAAAAGAGTGACTTGCCTTGAAAGGGACTTTTAGTATTTGGATGAAAAGAAGTTCTGACAACAACGTCTATGCACATTTTCCATTGATTACTTCAATAGAAGTGTTGTCTGTGCAGCTATTCACTTAGATTACTCCAACCATTTTCAACAGGCACTTTATTTTAGATGGCCAGTTTAAGAGTTTAGCTTGCCTATACTCCGGTTGTGTATAGTGTATACTCATTTTTGTGGCGCCAGGGCATTTTATGAGGTTATTACGTATTATGCAAGATCTTGCCCAAAGGTTTTTCACGTAGTAGTCTACACCTTGAGCTATATTTTCAGTACATTCTCTCTGATTTTAACCTGACCTCAAAGCTTGCTGCTTCTAAGGTGACGGTACATTTCACTCGTATTCAGAACAAACTTGGAGACACACTTGCATAGACAGTACTGTTTAGGTTCAAAGGTCTCTTTCTCGGAGTACTGTTTAGCTTCAAGGGTCACTCTAAGAAGGATTGCACTGCATAATCTCTCCCATCATCCTTAGCACCGAGGACACATACATGCAGGATTATTCTGAAAATGAGACTGAGAAGCTCTCTAGGACTAGTCAGTAGTGGATTAAGGTTTTGTCATGATGTGTATGTGTCGGTGGGGTCTATAAATGACCACAAGAGGGTCTATTCTTAAACGAAATAATCAGAAGAAATCTGTCTGTTACCCAGTGATGACCCTTAAGTGATTGAATGAGAGAAGCAACTCAAAATTGATTCACTCAGACATTATTAGATTACCAGATTATATGTCTCTCCTGCTGATGCATGCTGGGATGCTTTGTTACTGGTGTGTGGTAAGGAGCTGGACTGGCTGTAGAGATTACAGTGTGATTTAGATTGTTTCCTGTATTTCAAATGCTTTCTTTCATCCTTTCCCTCTCTCTTGCTCTCTCACTCCCTTATATTTGCATTTTCTTCTTTTGAAGTTTCTTTCTTTGGTTCAGTTCTTTTGTGTTTTTGGGTGCGTGCCTATTAGAGAGCGGCACAGAAACGCATGCGTCTGTCTCTTTAGGGCATGTTGGCACACAGTGTTCTGCTTATTTGAGGTGCGAAGTCTCCTCATGTCAGAAACAGAGTGGCGGAGTGGAACGAGGGGGAAATTGATATATATTCAAATGTTCATGAATGTATATATTCAAAATGATATGCAAATGACAATATGAAGTTAAAAACAATGGAAAAGATTTAGTGGTAAAAAGAGAAGGAGAAAGGAAGTCTCAAGTTTCAAAATGCTCTTCCTTATTTTAGTATGTTTCCTTTTATATGTTAATTTCTAACTTGGTTTTGTTTGTCAACCATTTACCCTTTATGTCAGTTACTCTATTGATCAATATATTATTTTCTTTTCAGCTTAGCTTTACTTTAGTAGTGCAAATGTGCAAATATTTGCCATGGGAATAAGAGGTAGAATAGGGTTAGAAAATAGAGGTACAAACAGGGAGATATAAAGGGTAGAGAAAGGAATGAGGGCTACAAGAGGTAGTTGGAGGCAAAGAGAGGGAGAAATGGAGGTAGCTTTGCGCTCTTCTTTATTCCAGGGATTCTGTTCTGACATGCTGCAAGAACACTTACACTTCCTCATTCCAGCACTCACACTGTCTTGCTCATAATCGTGCTTGCACAGCCTCACGCTGATATACACATGAAGGCATATTAAAGGTGCAATAGGTGATTCTCTACACAAACATTTTTTTGTTATATTGGTTGAACAAAAGTCTCCTTGTATTCTGATAGCAATCACTAAATTGTTTAAATGTATTTTTTTATAAATATACGCTTGAGACCAAATATTATATACACCTGCTTGACAAACTATGCAAATTATTTACATACTCTCGACCACCTGTTCGGGCAGATATCATACGTCATCAGCGCGTTTCATGCCATGCAGAGTTTATGTAGACAGACGTCAGTCACACAGTCACGGAGCACCGCAAACAAACAGCAGCCGCCTTTTACAGTTCCTACCGAATCAAAACGACAAGCTTATTCATGCCATAACTACCGTAATTAAGAGATGGCATGAATAAGCTTGTCGTTTTGATCCCGTGATCTTCTAACCAGAGCTGTTCACGTCCTCGGGTGCGATGCGACAAAAGACGATAGAACCCAATATAATCGATGATGTTATCTACACTGGATCTGGCATGACGCGAGCGACAAATCTCCGACAGTAAACTGATGACTTGTTCTGTTTGGGACCTGACACTAAGGACAAATGCTTTGCAACGGGTACTTTGTCATGTCCAGCGTAGACAGCTTTTAGTTGTTGCGACGCAAACGACAATCGCGTCTGATGTAGACATGGTGTAAGTTGTTTACATTTGTTATTATTGTAACGCCATCTCTTGCGACGCTTTGCAGAGAGCAGCGATATGTGTGTGCGCCTTCATGTGTTTCGGAGGAGTCGTGGCTTTGGAGGGTGCTCTGAAGGGAGGGTGGGATGTTATGATTTGAATTCTAGTTTGCTATTTCTAGCCTCTCTGAAAATGGCACCTTTAAGGTACATGCTTGTACTGTATTTTCTTATAACCATGATTTTGCCCACTGTACAATTTATTTC
Organism: Opsariichthys bidens; assembly: GCA_037194245.1. Lineage (NCBI taxonomy): Eukaryota > Metazoa > Chordata > Actinopteri > Cypriniformes > Xenocyprididae > Opsariichthys > Opsariichthys bidens. The sequence goes on from CM074303.1 coordinate 6,737,341, forward strand.
TGCAACCGATTCTTATTTTCGCTCTAATTGTAATTAAATCACAAAATGTTCACTTGGTGCTTGTCGTCTTGTCATACCAGCGTTTCATATGGTGTATATACCACAGTTTGCAGTATGAATTTAATGTATAAAGACTGGGTTCCTTAAATTACTACAGAGATTATACTTCTTTCTTTTGTTATTTCTTCTCTGGTTTCATGCAAAAACAAACCTACCTTCTTCAATAAATGACTGAATAAAACATGCATTCATGCACCAGAAGTGCTTCTTGATGGTGACAACGCCTTCACAGTGATGAAACTTCAGCCAATCAGGCAAAAGCACAGATTAGCTGTTCAGCAGGGGTGTGAATATTAGTCAATCAGAGATGGGCACATTTTTGGAAGACATAGTCAAATCATTTTGTAATGTAAGGCCCATTGATTGTCATGAGAGGTGTCATGTTTGATATGGCATCTGAAAGCCATGGCCCCTGCCCTACATCATGAGGATCCAGACATACAGGGTGAGCACTATGCCACCTGCTGGCTATTTCTACAAGTCTCTTAAAATCAAGTAGTGCTTTGAATTATCAAGAGCAGGGTTGTTGTTTGAAGTTTAAACAGTAACACTTATTATCATGAGTCAACTACATTAGTTTACATGAACTAAAAATGAACTGCATTTCTACAGCATTAATTTTTGTTTATTTCAACATTTACTAATACATTATTAAAAAGTTGTTAACATTAGTTAATGCACTGAACTAACATGAACAAAGAATGAACAACTGTATTTTCATCAACTAACGTTAACGAAGATTGGGAAATACAGTAACATGTATTGCTCATGATTAGTTCATGTTAGTTAAATGTAAAGTGTTACCGTTTAAACACTTTGCTTCTCTCGATAAGCTTTTTGAGTATCCTTTGTGTTTGCGATCATTTGTGTTTATAATGTATATTGTTGTTTTTAAGATTCAGTTGTTGTCATTGTGATTGCATGTTTTTGTCTGCCGATCTTTATTGTGTGAATTTGAAATGCTTTATTGGTGAGTTTCCATAGTGGAAACTAGTTCTATGTTTTTATTTTTGCCCTAGGCTTTTCATGTACTAATCATTCATACACATTCAGTGGTTTGTTTCCACAACAAATTATTATTATTATTATTATTATTTTACATTTCATACTCTAGGCCATTACATAATCCTGTGGCTCTAGTTTTAGTAGTGGGTTTTCCTGCTAGCAGTATTAGAATCAGGGTTGTATGACATTGTTAGCGTTCACTTTTTTTATACTGCTTAAATTACCATAACTACTTGCTGTTTATCCTATGATTAGACTTAATGACAATTGTACCAAATATTTTGATCATAAACTCTTCTGGGCACATTAGTGTTAATTACTGGGCAGATATTTGATGGATGGTATTTGTTGTGTTGCCTTGACCAATATGCCTTCACTATTATGAGCCTGTTGGCCCCAGCTGGCTGAAATTGGTGTTCATGGTTGTTAATGATGATTTTAACTTGCACATTCACACAACTTTTTTTCTATGACAGATTTCCATTCATTTTCATAGGTTTTATTTATTGTATGTGGGAATGTTATGAAGAAGTTTTACATTATCGTTGTGATCACATGATCATTTTTGGGATATTGTGTGTAGGTTCTCAATGCTGCTTTGGCTTCATGTTGACCTTAAAATCTGAATTGGTTTAATCACACCACACCATTAGCGTGTGATTGTACACTTTAGGCCGATTCTTTAATCTGATGACATTATCCTCTGTGTGGCTTAAACTGTGCCATCCTGGTTCACTATGCACACATTAATGTGAGCTCATTACCTTATTTCGGACAGTGCAGTGATGCATGATTTGACTCTGGAAGGTAGAATCTGACTGGACTGGTTCACTTTACATGTATTATAATTTGCATTATAATAAAACATTCAATAGCGTCATAAAATAATCAAAAGGTCTGTCTTTTTCACACACTTCCTCTAATGTGCTTAGTCGTAATTAAATTACCCACAAAGTTGTTGTGTAATAGATTTGATTGAATGACAAGCCATGGAGTTTACAGTTCGGACACAATTGTTCTCCACCTCTCTCCCTCCATCTGTCTCTGTTTCAGGATTTTGTAAGGATAGAGGTTTGTCATTAATTATCACATTTTATTCAGTGCTTTTTTGCTGTTTGGCGTTCCTCATTGTGCCATTTTCCTCATTATCCAGATTATTTTGTTTAAACAACCTTTTATCCATTGCAAATCTAATCTTGTCGAGAGGCCTGGTGGTGAAGCGAATATTCAGATGTGTGTTGTAAGGGTCTGGAATGTCGTTGTGCTGGTTCTTCTATAAATAGTTTCAGGTATGAATGACAGTCTCTCTCCCTCTCTCTCTAAACTATCCCCTCTGTTTCCCTCTTTGACTTTGACTCTATTGTTCTATTGCTACATGACGGATATTATAAGAGTAGAAGAAAAATTCTATTCTAATCAGTTTCTGTGAGCAATAGGGATACACAGAAATTTCAGCTGCTGCAGATGCCATTGCTGTAATTTAGGTTTCTGTTCAAGAGAAGAAAACATGGTTGGAATCTGGAAAAATGCAACTTTAACAGGCCGGATAACAGGAACTATGATATGGAGAAAAATCAGTGTGCTTATGATGTCATGTAATACATATATTATATAATTTGCCATTTTTTTTATGAACAATATTTAAAAACTTGTTAGAGCTTGTTTGTTAAATTGAAGTCACACTAATTTAAGGAAGTGAAATTACTTTTCAGTTTTATTTTTACGTACCAATGTATATAATGTTCAATATATATTAAGACTGCTTGATTATGGCAACAATTATAATCATGAATATTTTGATCAATATTGAAATCGTGCTTATTTAACATGATTATTGGCGGATTATATGATCGAAGTCTTATTTCATGATATGATTAATTTGAAATATCAGTGAAATTTCACGATAATTGATACTTACTGATGTAAGAAAAAGGTCGTCAAATAGTTACAGACGATAACTAAACAGTCAGCAATACAATAAGAACAAAGAAACTAATTGCAAACAACTATCAAATACAACAGAACAAAAATACAAATTAAATAAACAGTGCCTTTAGGTTTTTCAGAATTTATAATCCTTATTAAAACTATTCAAGAACAGTGAGTGATTTTATCTTCGTCACTTGATATGTGAATAACATTAACGACTACTGCAGATTTATTAGGCTTTTGTCACTTTAAGAGCCGCACAGATACATACTGTTAGACATGCATTTTTTCCCTCAAATGTTTACATTCATTTAAGAAATAACCAGCTGTGTTTATGAGTATATTCACCAAAATGGCATTTCTACAGTTTATAATTTATTTTTTTCATGTAAGCTGTTTGACCATTTAGGTGAATATCTGAAGCCCACAGTATACTTTGCTTATGCGCGTTCCACCCCTTCTCGGAGCGCTCGCACAGTGCTAAAAACACTGGAACATAAGCTGCTCGCATGAACCCAGAGCTGTTTGTAGGCATGGGCAAACTAGGTGGTTGCATATTGTGGGGTCAGGGGTGCTTTAACTCTGAGGATTGATTCACTCTGTCTATCTCTCTCTCTCTCTTCTTATGCAGACTTTAGGTTCAGGGCAGGGCAGGCCTGACTCTCCTGTCTACACAAACTTGCAGGAGCTTAAGATCTCTCAGTCATCATCCCCTCCATTGCCAACCTCCTCTCCGCTCCACACCGTTGGCGACTGGGAGACTCACAAAGACCAGAATGGCAGACTCTTCTACTACAACCGCAGCACGCAGGAGAGGACCTGGAAACCCCCACGGGCACGGGACAGCCTCACCAGGAAAGAGGGGAAACAAGACATGACTGACACTGAGGTACACAACCAAAGATTAGACTTTACAACAGATGGTGATGAATGCATGCATACACACACAAACACACGTGTATTGTCACTTTGATCATTTTATATCATATCATCATATGTGGCTTGCAAAAGGGGAAGAACAAATCCATCACTGACCAAATATCCTCTGTGGCCTTGGGAAATGCATGATGGGATAGCTAAACTCTTTCTCTAACTGGTGTTTGTTTATATGCATGCAAAGCATTCTGGGTAACTGAGTTTCTCTTATCTGATGGGCAAAGGGTTGATTGTGATTTGTCTCTATTCCTTGTCTGCCTCTCTGAATTAACTCTTTCGCTTAATTTTTCTCTCTCTATCTTCATTTCTACTCGTTTTGCTTTTTTGTGATTGGCTGGGTGAAGGTTCTGTCATCGGAGGAAAACTGTCTGAGCAGCCAATCAGACAGCCAGTACGGTTCGCCCCCTAGAGGCTGGTCTGAAGAAATGGATGAGCATGGACACACTCTGTATGTGTCTGACTATACTAATGAGAAGGTACAAAGACAAACTCAGTGTGTTTGTGCTTGCTTGCCCATTGTTTTCTTACTGAGCTCACTAATGGAGAAACTACTAACTTCTTTCATCAATTACTGGCTTGTTTAATGTTTTTTTTTTTTTTTTAAATAATGGCCACGCTTGTTTTTCCTCATTTGTATGGTTTGTACTGGTTATAAGTAGGACTGGGCGGTATGATGATATATATTGATACCACGATATAAAGTGTCTACTGTTAGAGATTTCTCTATATCGAGTATATCGGGTATGTAAATATATTACACTATTGACACTTCAGAGTGATGAAATGCATGAATGAGAATATAAAGAGTGGGACATGCTTGATGATAAAAAGTTATAAGCACAATATATCCTGAAAAGTATACAATATTTTTCTATTAATCTATTAGTCTGTGTTTACATTGCTCATATCTGTTTTGTCGTGTCATATTTGTCCCGTGTTAGTTATCACTACGCATATGTCAACTGCAATTTCTATAGTGAATCCCACATTTATATGTAGATGTCATTTCTGAAATTTTGAAGCATGTGCCTGGCCATCGGTCCTCTTAGCAGAGTGAGTGAGTGAGCGAGACATAAAGCAACGTGTGCGTCTCTCACTGCGCATATCCTGTGCAATAAAGACCATGAATGTCCTTGTAAATTACTTCAACCTTTCCAAACTTAATGAAATGTATGAGGATTTGGAAGCAAGCAAAATGCATCATTGTGCATCTGCGGTTAAAAACTAAGCTAAGAATCGATTATGAAATTTTAAGAAATGACCCTGAATCTTTGGAGAGAGAATCGCAATGCACATTATGCAATATGTGGGTAAAATGGCCATACATGGGTTTTCCCATTCTATACAATGTATTTATACACTGTATCTAATTTGCTTATTAATGTGCTCTTGGGGCAATGTGTAATGAAAAAAAGTGTAATAATGGGAGTAATAATGTGCAACATTTTCATAATACCTAATATTTCATAGGAATATTGATATATAATTTATTTCCCTATTTACTTGTTGTGTCTTCCAAAATATCTGATGAACATGGTTTAAGATTTGGTGTCCACTACAGTGAAATCGATGCCCTGTTTTGTAACAGAAAGTCAGATTTTGATTAGAAACCAGATATTGATTTATGACAAACAATCTGAAAATTAGTCAGATTTAAAAAATAATTACAAAATATCATATTTCCATAAGAGTGCTAAATTTGATCACTAAATTAATGTGAGTCATTTTATAGACCAAGGAGGAGTTGTCATGGTGAAACCCAAACAATTGATATCTCTGAAAAGCCCTGAATGTGTTCTTTACAGGACATATGTTATCCGAGAAATTCACTAAAATATTTCATTTGAGGGTGTTTATATTTAAATATGACTATATGACTATATATGTTTTTTTACCCTTTTTTTTAATTGAACAAAAAATGATTTCTGATCAAACATTAATTGGTGGACCCCTGCAGTACCGCTGCAGACCCTCGGTTGAAGAACCTTGTTCTAGCTGATTTTGAACATAAGCTGCCTTTTTATTGTCTCCAACATATGTCAGACCGGCAGTCATTCAGGTCTGTATGCAGAATTTTCAGATCTAATTTGAGCTTTGGTTGCGCTAAAATATTTATGTATTAAAATATTATGTAATATTTATGTAACTGTAAATAATAATATATAACTGTATGCCACTGCCCAACTGGACATTATGTATTATAATCAAAACTCTGAGCGCAAGGTAAGCATTATCAGTATTTTTGCATTAAATGTTAATCTTTAAACAGTTTTCTGTAAAATTGAAAAAATCTCTGAAATAATTATTTTATAATTGCATAATTATTTACATTGGTTAGCCCTAGAAAACCTAGCATTTGCGGTCCTTTTTCTGTGGATATATTCAAGCATTCTTTTTTTTTTTTCCCCGTGGTGAGTAAATGAAGACTAATGTCACCTTTACAACCTTTTTAAAAATTCTGTGCGATTGCCACTAGGAAATGCGGCAATCGTACATAAATGTTGGAGATAGTTGAAAGGCAGATTTAGACACTCTCTTGCGTAAGACATGTGTCTGATTAGGGTATCTAATGAACTTGAAACTAGCTTCACAGGGCTTTATCGAGACTGATTAGTCAACTGGTTGTTCAGGCAACAAGATGTATTTTGAAGATGTTATTTTGCCCATCATGCCTGTGTGTGTTTTGTATACGTATATAGTGGTTGAGACAAACAGACGAGCGAGGCCGGCTGTATTACTACAGTGCAGGTGACTCCAGATCTGAATGGGAGCTTCCTAAAATTGGTCTCAAGTCACAGGTGAGACTAACAACAGATTCCAGTGCTTATCAGCATTAAAAATATCCAGTCAGGAACTCCCATATATCCCTTTCAATTTGATTCAAACCATACAATCCCAGTTTCAATGCCTTGCGTGGTGCTTAATTGATAGTGTGTGTTTGTGTGTGCATGTACACATTGCATGTATATCAAGGTTTTTTTGCCTAACATACATCAATACCAGTCCTAATAATGTTGCATCTTCTCATCCCATCTATTATAGTCTAATCACACACCTCTGCTGCCAGGAGATGCACACAAAACTCGTAGTCTTGATCGGAGACTGCCAGATCCCATTCCCATCATCAGGACGAGACACAGCATATATTCAGATTCCAATGACAAGGTACACATACATATACATACAAACTAAGAGAGAAATAGGGGTATCATACCATTTTACCAGAGACAGGGACAATATGCATTATAAAACTATTCCAATTCAGTAAAACTGGTAGGCTTGATTAATCCAACATTGTTTTAAGGTGGTTTTATCTTCATTTAGTGGTTAAACTCTTATTTTTCAGTCTTTTATGGAGATTGATAAGGTATTGGGTCACAATGTAATCGCTTGGAGGTTATTTTAGTTATTAGCGCTGGTATGGTTGAAATGAACACAGTTCTTTTGGTTTTTACTGAGGTAAAAGACTTCCATCCTGATTTGGGTGATGATGTTCACATGTGCTTTATGTTTGACTGAAGATAAAACAGAAATCTGTCAAGGACCCGGCGAGCCTTCCCCCGCACCGCAAAAACACCTTTCGCTCTCACCCTTATAGGCCACAAGTCAGTGTTGCCCCGCCCCTATGTCCCACCAACCAATCACATCGAATGAGATGATGCATGCCCACTTTTGCCCATTGCAACTCAGTTCAGTACACACAGTGATTTCTGCACAAATTTGCTCAAACTGCATGAGAAATTGCTGGGGATGCTCCGATCAGGATTTTTGCAGGAGCTGCGACTGTCAATTTCTTTTCATCATGATCGGACGAAATTAAGATCTGTGAGTCCAAGCACTCTCTAGCTGTAAAACTGTGTCCGATTGGTCTCGACACATCGCTCCTAGCCACCATACCTGAGATCCAGTTTCCATTGCTTGGTATTTCAAATTACATTGGAAAACAATGTGTCATGATCATGACTCACACAATCGTATCCCAGAAGTGTCACGTCACTTCAAGAATTTCTCAAGATCTTCTACGCATCGTTATTTTGTTTTTGGGCTTGTTTGATTCGAGATAAACTGCTCTAAATAAAGATGTGTAATTAACTATGATCTACTAGTGTTTTGTGACTTCCGATTGAGTTCTAGAATTTGATGATCGGCCAATACTCATCTGCAGCCAATCGATTGGAGCATCCCTAGAAATTGCACTTGAATATATCCTGCTTAAAGGAATCGTTTCAGCTCTGTGATCATGCACACAAACTTATGTTGCTCAAATCCTCTAGGATGTTTATTTCTTCTTCAGTGGATGGTTTTGAGTGGCGTAAAGTTGAGAATATGGTGACAGAATTTATATTTTTGAATGAACTGTCTCTTTAATGATTTGAGAAATGCTCTGGACTTGTGTGATTAGTCACATACTTTGATTTAAAAAATCAGTAATAGAAAAGCATGTCCTGTCTGGCTTTGGAAACTGATGCTGTCTTCATTGACATTATTACAGGTATTGACATAAGTGTGAATTTTGTGGTTTGTTGTTTTCTTGTCTAGGACACTAAACCTGGCTCCCCCGACTCTGACTCGTCATGCCCCTCCTCTCCTAAACCCCCCAGTCTGTTAGTATCAGCATCATCTATCCTTTCTCTTCCTCGTCCTCATTTTTGTCTTTTTCCCTGCCCTGTCTTCACTCCTCTCTTTATGCAGAGCGCTGACTATGCTGTGTGCTTGAGGTGTGGGTTTATAATAAATCAATAAGCAAGAGAGTCTATGCATTAAGGGCTGATGATATGCTCAATGTTAAGTGGAGTGCTAAAAACCCCCTTGGCCATGGTAAAATCCCTGGACGACCTTTCATGGATCAATGCCTGGGTGATTACATTCATTAGCAGTGATCTTAATAAAGAATAAAAGTAATGCCAAGTCAGTGTGCTGCATTGATGCAGAATAGAATTTATGAGTGATCACAGGTGTCTACAACAGCTATTTTGCATTTCAGATTTTAGAATAATCCATTTTATAAGCTTGACTTGCTGGTTTTGTCTGTTTCGCTGCCTCTCTAGTAAATATTAAAGCACTGTAATTTTGTACTGTAATTGTGGTCATTACAAACAGGTCTAAACCACTGTTCTTTTGTAATTTCTCTTTTATGGTGGTTCAGTTTTTGTTGCCACTGGGGCAAAATCAGGTTGCTTGTCTCTTCTCCCTCTGTTCTGGATTGATTCTGTGGCTGCTTGCTGTTTTTCACTCTTTACTGTAGTTTGTTTATTTAGGTTTTACTCCTTTTCTCTTTTTACATCTGTTTGTCTATTCTTCTTTTCAGCCGTCAGAGAAATGTGGCACTTTAAACATGACTAAAATCACTGAAAATGGAAAAAAGGTCCGGTAAGTAAAAGCAAACGGAGAGGGAATGCTCCCATTCATCTGACAGATTGAACAAATGACTATAACTGCTGTGCTGATATTGTAATTGGTTTCTTTATCTCATATCATGCTTACAGGAAGAACTGGACCTCCTATTGGACAGTTTTGCAAGGTTCATTACTGCTATTTAATAAAGGCCAAGGGAGCGGGACTGGTTGGGTGAGTGACAATTCATTGCTGAGAGATAAGCCCATAGATAAGTAGCCCATGTGATGTACTGATGTATATGTTAATGTGTTGTTCAGTTTGGAAGAGACCAGAAGCTGGAGTTCAGTGTGGATCTCAAAGGAGGGTCAGTGGACTGGGCGTCTAAAGACAAATCTAGCAAGAAACACGTTTTAGAGGTAAACAGACTGTTGGAAATTGATCTCTTTTTTTTTGTTGTTGTTGTTGTCTGATTAGAAATTAAGGAGGTTTTTGAGGGTGTGTGTGCCTAATCATTTAGCAGGAAGGCTAAATTTACAAAAGATTTCATTAAAGTTTGATTAGCAGAATCACTGATTAATCACTGACATAAATGGGGGGAAAATTTGGATATTTTTGGAAAGTTAATGAAAATGAGACTTTTTAGCAAGTTGGCCACAAATTCTTTTACACAATTCTTGTAGATCACGATTCAAGAATGATAGACCCTGACCCTCAATGATTAAGATTAGTGACTGTCGCATGTCTTCTGCCAACTTTCTCAATGGAAAGTTTGAAAACACAAGTTTAGTTATGAAGCCAAATTATTATTCTCCAGAACTTCATGCAGTGACATATTTCTGATGATGAGCAAAACTAAACAAAATTACATTCTCTTATGAAAATGTGATTAGTGCTTTATAAAAAACCCTGTATAAATCTAAGGAATTAATGTAAAATAAATGTCTCTGGCTAATACAACGTATTTTTATGGATAAATGTTTTTATTTCATCCGCCATTGGCAGGATTTAATGACATAATTGCCTCTCTGTGCTTTATATGGTTTAATGAGGTCTGAATATTTATCCATTAAAAGAGGTCCGAATGTTGAACTGCTATTGAGGCCATTCAGTGGATTAACCTGTCCTTTTTTCAGCCTGGCTGAAGCTTTGCTAAACACAGCTTGATGTTTGAACATGGTTCATGTGCAACAAATATTGATTTGATTTCGTGTGTAGCTGAAGACCCGACAGGGCATGGAGCTCCTCTTGCAGTCAGACAACGACGGCCTCATTAGCGATTGGCACAAAGCTTTGACTGAAGCCATACACACATATGTAAGACTACTCTTCTATATGCATGCACTTACATTAAGTCTGCACTCTAATTTTTCTGAATCCTTGTACTGATATTACTGTGTTTCTTGTTGCAGATGTGGGAGTCTGATGAGGCCATTGAAGAAGACATGTCAGAATCTCCTGACACGGAGAAACATGACAAAGAAAAAGAGCAAAGAAACTCCAAAAAGAACAGAGGTAGGGGTGTGTGTGTGCACGAGTCTGTAGCTCTGTTCCAAAACCTAGTGAGCTGCCTAAGCCAACAAAGAAATACTCCAATGAGCATAAAATTACATAACACGCAATTAAATGGTGAAATCATCCTGTTTTTAGTTCTCAATTATTAAAGGCAAGTAAACAGTATCACTTATATATTCTGTTACAGTATCTTATTCTGAACCAGAATAAGAACAAATTAACACATTTCAGCTAAAAGAGCAAATAAAGATGATACAACGAAGATAAAAAACGGAGAGGGTTTGACATTAACACCTGCCAGCCAGCAGTCGCATGTAACGCAGTCATTCCTACAAGCCACTTTGGTGGATTTAATTTTATATATATATATAATATATATATATATATATATATATATACAACGCTTTTCATTTGTAGTCTTTTAAAAAGGCATCTGAAATAATAAATAAAGTGCAATGTAGTGTTGTCAAAAAATTTTTTTTTGATACATATCGAGACTGAAATATCTGAAACACTTCCAATACTCACTTTTCGTAGAGTAGATACACACGACCACCCGCGCTTTCCTGCTCTCTCATCTGTCCAACAGCAAGTTGACACACAAACCCGCCTTCCCTCACTCACTTGTTTCATTTGCTCTGGATGAATATGGTTGGTGTAACAGGGCTTGAATTTTGGTGTCGGATTGTGCGTATTGTGTATAATTTTACTAATTTCCTCAGATTTTTTGCTCATTTTGTCTCATTTATTATTATATAAAGCCACCTCTATCACCTCTTCACATAAAGCCACCAACCAATATCTATATAGATATTTTTGAAAATGTGCTGGATCCAAATTCTGGATTTTTGAAAAAATTTAAGCTCTGCTAGGGGTGGGCAATATAGCCTCAAAATTATATCACGATATTTCAGGAATATTTGTGATAATGATATTTATAACGATATAGAGAAAAATATATGGAACAATGTTTTATTGGTGATTGCAGCTGGCTGGCAGCAGTATTTATTAGTGCAAAAAAATGTGATGATCTGTGATGATCATGAGGAAAATCGGTTGAGTGCAATTGCATTTCGACCAAGTGGTGAAACAAGTTTGTTGTGTTTCCACCTTTAGTGGTAACAGTTTTCTTGCATATTTTACAAAATATTGTGCTTAATTGTTGGAGGTCTGATCTCATATAATCAAACTACTTCCAAACTATTGAAGTAGCTCCCTGTTTAGGTACTAAATCATCATCGGAGGCTGACATGCTGCTCTGAACTCTCAGACAGGTGTTGTTTTTGTCACGCTAGGGAGCGTAAATGTGCCATACATCATGGTGTCCCTATATCATTGATATCGGAATATGACATTTTTTATCATGTAGAAAATTATATCCGTGTTATCGTGGACGGTATGATTATGGCACACCCCTAAGCTCTGCATCAAGAAATTTTAAAAAGTCTTGAAATGTTAAAGAAAGCACTGGTATTGATAGCTAGTAAAGCAGCTGAAGTTATTTAGTCAAGTGAGTCTAGCTGTTTCATCTTTGGTTTAATTTTCCAGACAGCTTTATTTTACATTAATACTCTTCAATACAGCTATTTTAACCAAATTTAAAGTGTATTTGACTATTCACATGACACATCTTTATATATTTCTCTACCAGTTATATTGGTATCAGTAATGCATCTATGAGATATAAAAATGCTGTTTATGTAGACAGCTAATTAGGTTTTAGAACTGAGCTTGAGCAGGTTTTTGTTACCAATCTCTGTATTGCCCAGTGCACCTGGAGTTGTGTACCATTTCTTAAATAGACTTCTCTACCCATGATGCTTTAGATGTTAAGAAGTCTGTAAGCATGGATAATGCAGAACAGAAGAAGAAGACCAAGCTGATGAAGCTTCTCACAGGCAGACCCACTTTACAGGCAGTCAAAGACAAGGGCTACATTAAAGGTACCTCATGCGTCTACAAACAGATCTGAGTGATCACAGAGTTACCAGTAAAATTCAGAGGCTGTTTATATTGTTTGATTTTCTCTCTTTTTGTAGATCAGGTGTTTGGCTCCAGTTTGAGCAGTCTTTGTCAGAGAGAGAACTCCACCGTCCCTCACTTCGTCTGGATATGCATCGAGCACGTGGAGAAGACCGGTAATCTTCTGTTTAGACCATGTTAAGCTGAAAATTGACTCTCAAAATCCTAAATATAGCCTCACCCGAGCTTTGAATGTTTATACTTAATATAACTTTCTAAATGACTATTTTCACTCTTTGTTACTGGCTGCCTTTTCATGCACAACATATTCCGTACAGTATTATAATGTTCCTGTGTACGTGGTTGTTTTAAAAGGTTCATTCACCCAAAAAGGAAAATTGTCATTATTTACTCACCTTCATGTCGTTCCACACCCCTAAGACTTTTGTTCATATTCGTATATAGAAGTGAAGGTGGATATATGTATATATAATTTTTTTTTACGAAATCTGACTGTTCCGAAATCCCTTCATTGACAGCTATGGAACTACCACTTTGATGCTCCAAAAAGTTCATAAAGAGATCATAAAACTAATCCATATCAATTGAGTAGTTTAGTCCAAATTTTCTGAAGAGACACAATAGCTTTATATGCTGAACAAATTAAATTCAGGCTTTTATTCACATATAAACATTCATCATCTCACACAGTTATGATAAAAGGAAGCTCAAGCATATTTGTTTGACGTGAGAACCGATGAAGTTCATTCTTGTGTGTTGCACAACACGTTCTGTTCATCATATAAAGAGATCAATTTTCTTTAGAGCTAAATTTGAGGTAACTAAATCACTCAATTCGTATGGATTAGTTTTATGATCTCCTTTTAACTGTTTGAAGCGTCAGAGTGGCAGTTAGCTGTCAATGGAGAGTACAGAACTGGCTCAGATTTTTATTAAAAATATCTTCATTTGTGTTCTAAAGCTAAACGAAAGTCTTACTGGTTTGGAACAACATGACGTTAAGTAAATGACAGAATTTTCATTTTTGGGTGAACTAACCCTTTAAGTATGCCAATCTACACATGCACAAATGCATTTTTCCACTGTTATTTACAAGGAGATTTAGTACTGTCATTGATTATACAGTATGCTCAGCTATTATTAGATTTATTAGTACATTTTTTGCAATAATTTAACTAGGACCTGAACCTTCAGCAATGCTCAACAACACCACAAAATTGAAAAGGTTGGGCAAGCGTTATTGTCAATTTCTTTTAATATGTGCATAAAAACTAGTCAGTCTTATCACTCCAGAAATGTGTCCATTTAGCTTGAGGTGCCATATTCTTTGCGGACTGAGCATGTGCATGTCTTCTTTTGTGGATCGTCTGAATAAGGTTTTTTCTTTCTCTGATGACGACACCAGCTTGACTGAGTACTAAACAGAATATTGCCAAATTCTAATAAATACAATTTTCGTGTACGTGTAAACAGGATGAGTTGATGCGCTGCTGCAAACTGTATTTTAACATGCATTCTAATGCTTTGTAATTTGTCTCTTTCTCCCTTCATCCAGGGTTAGGAGTGGATGGTTTGTACAGGGTCAGTGGAAATTTGGCCATCATACAAAAACTGAGATTTGCTGTTAATCATGGTATGCACTAACTCCATTTTACAGCCTTACTAATGTGTATATATATAATGATTACTGGAAAAAAACTAATAGTTTGTGTTACTATAATCCACATAAATGCAGATGAGAAAGTAGATTTAGGGGACAGTAAATGGGAGGACATTCACGTGACCACTGGAGCTCTGAAGATGTTTTTCCGCGAGCTACCAGAACCTCTGTTCACCTATGCTTTCTTCAATGACTTCATCACAGCTATCAGTGAGTGGAGACCAATATTTGAAACACGGCTGTTTAGAGAGAGATGTTTCTTGCGTATTTAACACTTTTGTGTGTGTTCTTCATGTAGAAATGCCAGATTATAAGCACAAAGTTCAGACCGTTAAGGATCTGATGAAGCAACTGCCTCGGCCCAACCATGACACCATACAGGTGCTCTTCAGACACCTGAAGAAGTGAGTATGAAAGTGGAAGGAGGTAAAAAAAAATTAATAAAAATCTTAAAGTGCATTAATCATAAATGGAAATAATTAGGTAGTTTATGATTAGAAAAATGCTAAAATAGTTTTAGATGAAGTATATGTTATGTCAACTACCCCTGTTTTTACAACCTTTTTCTCTGTCGATAGAGTGATCCAGCATGTCGACGAGAACAGGATGACCACCCAGAGTGTAGCCATCGTGTTCGGCCCGACGCTCCTGCGCCCGGAGACAGAGACGGCAAATATGGCTGTGCACATGGTCTACCAGAACCAGATTGTTGAGCTTGTTCTTATGGAATATGAGACCATATTCGGCAGGTAGGTCACATACATGGGAACCCTTTGACCAAATTCAACGGGCCAATCACTGCTGAGGACCGGGCAGCCCATTGATTGCCATTCTGAACACTGAACATGTTTTGGTATGTTTACATGAGAGGACCGCCCATATTAGAAAACATAAACAGTCAAATCCTTTCTCATCTTTATTGGACTAAATTATAGTCATGTTTTTCTTGCCTGGATGTCGTATTTTTTTTACATATATATACCCAAATCCATTGGACTATCATTTTTGGACCATTTACGGATTTGATCGAACCAACGAGGGCTTGAAAGAGGAACATTTTCTGTCTGACTGAAATCTGATGCTGATGCATTTTAGATTTCCATTCACAACTAGTATTACATCACGTCTTTCTGTGGTAAATGCTGTAATACATTTTGGAACAACACGTCAACTGATTGACTGACATGATTTGATCTTTTTTTATTAAAACTCAAATCTCTGTGGGGATGAATTTCATTCTGTTCTGGCCTGCTGGAAGTGACCTCTGAGATGACCACTGCTGGGAAACACTGGAATTATTGTGTAGACTCCATAAATACGGACACACAATCTTTTGTTCGAGTCTCAGCCATGATTTCCTGACTATCAGTCCCAAATCCAAGGATGCACAAACTCTTGCGGTATGCAAGTATATGTCGGGTATATTTCATGCTGTGTGAGTGCATCTGTCCGTCTTGTCCCTAAGTGAGACACTGGAATAAAATACCCTGTGAGGACAATACATTCGCTACTGTTCCTGACCAGAACCCAGTCATGCAACTCTCACATCCTATTTAATATGAGTACAGTATGCTGTAGACAAAATAGCATGTGAAGATCTTGTATTAGAGAGAGAAGTAAAGGGAGAAATTGAGTATTTTAAACCAGATTTCTCTTTGTAAAGATGTCTAACAGACAATCGGACATACTATGTGTGTGTGTGTGTGTGTGTGTGTGTGTGTGTGTGTGTGTGCGCGAGGAGTCAAAAGAGCACATGGAGGTAAAGGCACCACAATTGAATTAGAGACTTTATTCAAATGTTTTAATAAGAATTAATTCAGATATGGTTATTTGGTAAATGGCTGTTGAATGTAATTCATCAAATCTTCTGCTTTGTTGCAGAGCTTTGTCTTGATCAAAATAAAGTTGATAAGGCAAGTCGGTCACCTTGCTGAGTGTTGTTACTCCCAAAGTTTCTCCGCCAGGGGGCAGCAAACATCAAAGTAACACTTGTTTTGTTTTTCATGTGTTGAGATGAACGTTCTCACATACGACCCTATTCTTACATCTTTTCACCTGATGAATATTATGAATTTGATTAAAGCATTTTGTAGGGCAGCTGTATAAAAAGAAATGTTCCGGTTCAGATATCTGTTGCAAGTTTTGTCACTTGTTTCTTTAGGGGAGAATCTAAATGATTGGACCCAGAACATTCCATTAATGCTGTTGTTACATTATGACAGATTATATTTTTTGTAAAGATGCAGACTGACCACACGAGGGAAATTAAAAAGAAACTGGATGCAGTTTGTTCGTTGCATCTCTGATTTCTTTTTCTAATTCTCCCTTAGTTCACTCTAAACCGAGTGAAGTGCTATTTTACTTAAAATATCCTCTCCCACCCAATGGAGACTTTTTTTAAAAATACTTTTCTGCTTACGTATTATAAGCTTGTCTAATTTTTGGTTCAAGTTCAATTTGCAAATGCTAAACATCTTCCTGGTTAACAGCTATTGTGTGGAAACTTTAGAAACAACATTAAATGTTTTGTTTAACAATGAATAAGAAATGACCTGGTGCTTCACTTCAGTTTATTTTATGGGGCATCATAAAAGGAAACAAAGGAAGAAAACTCTTACAAGTAGGTTCATCACCTCGTGGAAAATGTGACATTTACACACACAATGCAAAGTTGGCACGAATGAAAACAAATGTAGATGAAATGGCTTGGCTTATTTTGGTTCCAAAATGGCAATTTCAACACCAGAACAACAACATGAATCCATGCTCTTCATCACAGGTTTAAGGGTCTTTTACTATCAATTATTGTGAAGCTGTTGGAAAAGGTTCAGGGTTTAATAAATAAACCAGGTTTAATAAAGAATAAAACGATACAATGGGTGCAAATGTTTGCCTGATTGACTTCCTGTGGTAGTATTACAAAATAACTCGGAAGTTATAAAACTAATACTGTTAAGTTTGGATTTATATACTGTATATCAGGGTTTATCCTCCTTCGTGGCACTGAAATTCAATCTAAAATACATTGTGTTAAACTACAACATCGTGTATTACACACTCAATAAATAAAGCAATACAAAAATAAGACGTATATAAAAAGGTTCTACAAATGAAACATTTGTCAATGACAATAATACTGATGGTATTACACAATATACACATGCATAAACACAAAGAATAAACATTTTGAAATACATTGAAATCAATAATACTGTAAGGTCTGCTCAGACACAATCAACTAAAACATTAATCCTTTGCGCCTCTTCCAAAGTGCTGCTTTCATTGTCCACTTCACAGTCATATTACATACAGTCGCTATTTTCCTGACGTATGACTTTGGGATGGTGGATTTTGTTTAGTCTACAGAGCCGTGCACCTTGGAGATCTTAACCGAGAAAACAGGATGATGATGATGAATATGGGTTTCTTTAACTCATACACTTTAAGTACATTTCTTTAATCATCATTCATAAAATTATTCTTTCGCTTACTTCTAATTGGTTTGTATTTATTACTTGGTTTGGCTATTATGATTTCAAACGGAATAATAAAAGAATAAAGTTGTCGAGAGCAGACAATTTGGGATCGGAGTTTGGTAGGTCTAAATATATTGCATTTTTTTTTCTTGTTTTAATACAAAAATTAAAATGACAATACTTCACCAAAGAGGGCTAGGAGAGTCCAACTTTTGTAAATAATGTGAACGTTTATGAGCGCAAAGTGAGAAGTTTCAAAGTTGCCATTTCGATTATCACAGGTAGAGGGCAGTGCTACAAACTTTAATCTTTTTGTAAATTTGTCAAATCTGTTGAGTTGGGTTATTCACCGTATTGACGTATATTATTAACCGTTAAATTCTTGGCCAGCTGACTTAAGTCTAGATTGTCCAGTGTGACTGTGGAGCACTACGTTTACAATTGTGAATGGCACTTACAGCTTGGCGGTCTTGCATAAGGCTGTGGGTGTGCAGTTCCTTAGAGCATATCCTATGAACACAGACTGACACGTTACAACATAAAGCCACACAAAGATAAATGAACAGGTGAAACTGCCTTTGAGGTTGAAATGACAAACACTTTCTCCTGACTGACGATTTTTTGTTGTCATGATTGTGAAAAGTATCTTTCATTTTTTTAATTTTTTTTTTTTACAGTAACCGACGAATATTTTGGAGTGCTTATTACGAAACATTTTCAGTCGATAGAATAACAATATAATTTGTTGAGTAGTTCATTACAAGTGAACAGGTTAAATTATATCAACAAAGTGATTCAATTGTTAAATGACGAGCATTCCTATGAATATTTCCATAATTAATGATTCATATGATATTGAATCATTAGTACTTAATAATGAAGTGCAATCTAAATTTCCTTCATAAGGCAGACAAACAATCAGATGGGAAAACGAGGCAATGCTATCCAACAGATTGCCTGTTCAACAAGACATAAATACTGAATGGTATTTTAAACTTGAGGCATTAAGTATCTGGTAAGTCTCACAAAGAAATGCCCAGATCATATTTCACACCAAAAAAAATAAAGAGGTGAAATAAATGTATATTTTGCATGAAGAAAAGGGTTATTTAACGCATTTTTGCTTCAGAAAATCATGACAATGTAATACAGTAATGAACACCATCCTGTCTGAACACAAGGTTCAGTTTTCTTAATTAAAATCATCATGAATTAAAACTTTGGCATAAATTAGAATCAATGTATTCTTACGACTGCTTTCGTCTTTACAAACGAAATAGACAATTGAAAGGGGAGTGTGTTAAATTGTCAATAAAATAATGCCTGTGATGGTCCTAAAAATAGGCTTGATTTTCTTAATGCAAAATATAATTCCTAATTGATTTTTGGGGTGAAACATGACCCTGCGTGACAGTTTTTTGTGAGAATCACCCCAGTTAGTAAACCAGTTATACCTGCAGTGCAGAATTTAGTTTTGTTTTTCAAAACTTTAAAATACTGATTTTCGTAAACTTCATTGGCAAATATAAAGGTATAGAAATCTGACTGTACAGAGCAACAAAAACACATGAACACTGAAAATTCGACATACCGGGGCGGTTCAGTAACGGAACAAAGCGAAACAACTGAAACTTTTAAGTCCTGTGAAGTCTAGTTGAGTAGGAGTTTTCGTTTCTCCTTTTTTTCCTTGTTATACTCAAACACTTTTTTTTTTTTTAAAAAAACCAAGGAAATATTGTTTTGTAAATCAGGCACACCTGGGTTTTATACACAGTAAAGAGCTGAGACAGTTTCCATAGCAACCGACGATTAGTTTGACGAAGAGCACATCTCCTCTTTCATTAGTCCCATGTGAGTGAAAGAAATTAGGAGCGTTCACTCTTCAGTTCTCGGCTGCCATCTCTGTGTTTTCTTCATTATGAGTGAGAACTGTGTCCTCCGCACTGCCTGACACCTCCCTCGATTCCTCCATCTCCATAGCATCCTCCGTTTCCACAGCTTCCCCGACTTCCTCCTCTAGAGTGTCTGTATCTCCAAGCTCCACCTCCATAACCATTCCTCCTTCCTCGGTCTCTTGCTCCTCATGTCCTCGGTCCTGCTCTTCCTCTCCCCCGCTGTCCTCATCATCCTCGTATTCCTCTCCAACTCGCACCACTCTGATATCGCTCATGTCCAGACCGGACAAATCCTCTTCCTCCTCCTCCTCGTCCTCTGCGTCGCTCTCTCTCTCGTCTGAGTCGAGGTGAGAGGGAGGAGTGGAGGTGCTGATCTGTTCTGGCAGTTCATGAGTGTCTCTCTTGCAGTAAGAGTATCGGTGGTTCATGTGCTGAGAATAAGAGCCCGAGTGAGAGAAGCGTTTCCCACACTTGTCGCACTGGTAGGGCTTTTCTCCGGAGTGTAGCCGCGTGTGCTCGATCAGGTGGTGCTTGTGTTTGAAAGCCTTATTACAGATCGCGCACTCGTGAGGTCGCTTACCTGGGAATGATGATGCAATACAATGTGGTTACCATAAAGGAAGTACAAATTAACTTGACTCTTGCATTGTCAATGCAATATCTTGAGCAAAAATTGATGCACCTATTGATGGAAATAAATGTTGTGATGTTATTTCCATCAAGAGGGGCATACATTTTTGCTCAAATCACAGAAATGGGGGCTTTCGCACCAGAGAAACCTTTTTAAAGTTCCTAGAACTATTGGTGGAACCACCCGCAGGAACTAGGAATTCTAGGAATAATAGTTCTAGGAACTAAATTAGCTCCTATTTCAGAGTAGAGTCTAAACCAGCACTACAGTGATGTAAGTGTACGTTAATTGTCCAAACGCATACAAAACACGGGCACCCGGAATAACATACTTACTCCATGAACATGGAAAACAGTGATAATGGCGTTTACCTGTTGTCAGTTCTTTTCTCAGCCTCAATGACATGTAACACTGCAAGTTGTCATAGGAGATTTAGTCTCTTACCCCTATTTTTTGCTCTTTCAATCGCATAACATATGGGTCTACATTCCATTTCCGCTATCACGAAACCCACAACCAACGCAGATCTGATCACTGCGTGCTCCGTCCTCCAGTTGTTGATGCTAGTAGACGCAGCATTTATATGACGCCACAGTTGGCCGCTTCAGAGTTCCTACTGCCAGAGCGAGGGGGGGCTTAGTTCTCAGGGAACCACCCTGGTGGCCAGTTACTAGAACTACATGGTGCTAAAGTGGCTAATACTCATCCAGTCATAGACTGTTGAATATTTGCCTATTTAAATCTAAATTATTATTTTTGGCAAACGTTTAATACTGTTTATTGAACGATACATTGGTGCATCAATAGTTGTTTCAATATTTTACTTTCATATGTTTTGCAAACAATTGCATCCAAAGCGACTTACAGAGCAATAAAGGTTTACATTTATTATTATTATTAGTAGTAGTTTTTTAATATCAGCATTATTTTCCCTGTAAATCAAACCCAAGGCTTTGGAGTTGTTAGCGCGACCAGTTGAGCTCCAGGTCTATTTTTTTGTAATACCACATTAATACCATGTCCAAATGCTGTAAATGGTGTGGTTTAACGTACCTGTGTGTTCATACTTGTGTCGCAGCAGTGAGCTGCTCTTCTGAAAGATTTTGTCACACAGATCACAAGCATACAGGCCACCAACAGTCTTCCTCCTTTTCTTCATGAGAGGTGAATCTTCATCGTTCTGGTCCTCTACCCCCGACACTGAGTCAGAAGCGATGTCCGGTACCTTCTGAGGGACAGAAACAAAGATCGAATAAGTCTGGAATGATGTCTTGAAGAAAGGTACTCGCAGATCTTAATTGTTTGTGTGTATTTGTTGTGCTTACTGGACATTTGTTGAGTATTACCGTCCCCTTCGTGTCTGTCGAGACACTGTCAGGCATCTGAGACACTGTCATGCTGGAGTTGGTGGTGTAGGTGTAGGTGAGCTGAGGAATGAGGATGGTTCGTTTGTTACCGGTTATTGCAGTGCCGATGCACGGCACACCACCCGGCTCTGCTATGGCAACCAGCGTTGGCAATGACGCCGACACGATGTTTAATGGACCCGTGCCGCCCTGCGTCACATAGATGGTGTTTCCTGGCAACGGTTGCTTCTTGAGGCAGGTAAGGTTGAGCGGTTCCTTTTGGGTGGAGACCGGCAGCTTAGTGGTGGTGCTGGGTTGAGTGGGGCTGGACTTAGGGAGTGAAAGGTCCAGCGGTTCAGACTGCAGTTCCTCTTCTACGTCTTCTGTCTTTACAATGACGAGATCATCGGTGGAGAGACTGGCTTGAGGGGAGGTGGGAGAAGCGGCACTTTCATTTTGGGTGTCCTCTGAGGTGTCATCAAGGGGTTCATCGGGAGTGCAGGTGGTTTGAGTTGAGTTTGTTACTTGAGACACAGCAGATGGTGTATTTTTCTTGGTCAGACAAGAAGGCAAGAAATTATTATCATGTTTAGGAACAACTCATTCATTTTAAAAGACATCATTGATGACGACTTAAGAATGTTTTTTTATTTAAATCCCTGACACTATTACATAATTGCCTTTTGCGTTAAGTGAAAGCATTAACATGTCTAATATTAATAATTATAATGAACTATGATTAAGAAATATTATGTAAAGATTTAAATATCTGTCCATTTATTAAATATATATTACTTTTCAAAAGTATCTTATTCTCACCAAGGCTGCATTTACATAATCAAAATAACAATAATTATGTTGTAGACAGTGAATCGCTTCCAGGTTCTACGTCAGTGCGCCGACTCATTATTGGGCAATACAGAGTCGGTGTTTTGACATAGAGCCTGGAAGCTCTGCACTGTCTCAACAATGTAAACAGCGTAGGAGACTGACAAGGGAAGAAATTGTTGCATAAATGATTTTTTTTGTTTTTGCGCACAAAAAGTATTCTTGTTGCATCATAACATTAAGGTTGAACCACTGTAGTCATGTGGACTATTTTCTTGATGTCTTTACTAGTTTTCTGGACCTTGGATGTGGTAATTACGCTGCTATCTCTTGGGGATAAGAAACCTCTCGGATTTCATAAAAAATATCTTAATTTGTGTTCCGAAGACTAAAAAAAGGTTTTACTGGTGTGGAACGACATGAGCACGAGTAATTAATGACAGAAATTTCATTTATGGGTAACTAACCATTTAACATTTTTGTGGGAACAGTGGGAAGAATTTTTTAACAATGCAGAAGTCTTCACTTTTGATCAATTTAATGTGTCTTTGCTGAATAAAAGTATTTTCAAAAGTCTTACTGAAAATCTTTTTATACATGTAATTGAATATATGTATATTTATGTATTTGCAAATATTTTTCATTACTTTTCTGAGCCTTATAGAAAATCATATAGGCTTATTTAATCATGAATCCAATGCCTTCACTTGCTTTCAAAATTATCGTAAATACGAATTTCCTAGGCACAATAACTTCAGAAGCGGAAATGATCGAATTTCCTATAGCGCTTGAAGGCAGCATTTATTACACAATTAATTTTATTCATAACAGCACTAATTGTGACAGCTCTACTTTACAGTTTAATACAATGATTTTTACTTACCTCTTTGTTGTTTTTTGGGTTGTTTGCAGCCTGGAGCAATATCCTTTTAGAGCGCATCTTCTGGTACCACTTGCTGACCGCCTCTAGAGGAAGCTTGACTGTCTTGGCAACCTGTGACAGCTGCTCATCAGTAGGCTCTGGGTTCTGACTGTAGGCCTTTAAAAGAGGGAGGAGGCGTTCTGCTGCTCCACTCTTATCCTTATCCAGCAGAGAGGTGAGAGAGATAGTCGTAGGCGACGCTTTGGCGTCACTGTCTTGAGCGTCTGTGAGCTTCCGTTTATTCGGGGAGTTGTCACAAAGCAGACATGTCGCATAGTTATGGAAGTTATCTCCACAGGTGACGCCACTGTGAACTGTTCCGGAGTGTGAGACTTCATCGGTTGTTGCTGTTGTTTGTTTCCCTTCCTCTTTATTTCCATCTATCTTCATCTCTTCTTTGTCTCCTTCACTCTGCAAATCGGTCTCGACCTTGGATGGAGAGCCTGGTTCGGTTTTGATTTTGATTTCTGGTGGTGCAGTCAGTTTTTTCTGTTCACAATTCTCCTCCAGCGAACTGGTAATTTCAGTTGTCTCCTTTCTGTCTGCTGGTGGTGTATCTGTAGTCTTGTCTGGGGTTGATTTCATCTCAGCGCCCTGCGTGTTGGGATTGGCGACAGGTATTTGTCGAACCACGAGGCTCTGCGACCCATCTGCCCTCCTTACTAGTAGTAAAGTTTGCTGGGTGAGCTTAGGTTGTGCCGCCCGAGCTTGGACTAACCTGGCGGCCTGCGCAGGGGTTATCTTGATGATAGCCGGCGGTTTGCTTTGGACTGGTTTAATGATGTTTACCTGTGTAGGTTTAGGTGTACCTGATGCTTGGGTTTCAGTCGAGTTTGACTGTACGGAATTAAGCTGGACCACGTTTGGCTGTGCGACGTTAGATGCTGTAGATTTTGCTTGCGCCGTACCGGTTTGCGTCACAGCGGGCTGCATTGTGTTCACTTTTACTCCCTTGAGTTGTGGGTCTAGCTGGGGGTTGTAGTTGATGATAATTTTGGTATTTCCGTCTTGTCCCACAACTGGTAGAGAGATGGCTGAGATCACTTGGGGCTGTGCCTGCTGTGGCTGCAACACGACAGCTTGTGCCTGCGTCTGCGCCGGGACTTGGCCTATGATTTTAGCATTGGGTCCGTTTGCAATACCACTAGTCAACACCTGCCTGCCATCCATCGCAGCGTTCAGCGCATTCTGTAAGTCACTAAGGTTGATGCTGATTGGCTGGACCAGCCCGACAGTGGGCAGGACCAAGGTTTGGACGACGCCTTGCGGAGCCACGACTCCGTTGGTATTTGCGCCGGTTATTGTAGGTGTCGCTGGCGCAGATTTGGGTTGGTGTTCAACAGGCTCTTGTTTGATCTGTTTCAGGGGGAGCTGCTCTTGCAGAGGCTTGTTGGTAATTTCCACCTTCTCCCTCAGTAGGATGCGTGTGGGGCGAGAAATGGTAAGAGTCGTTGTCACTCCAGGTGTGCGAGGCAGGCCGTTGACCGCTTTGGTCACGCTCGCACACTTCTTACTGCTGATGTGAGAGCTGTAGGACCCCGAGTGAGAGAAACGCTTCCGACAATTAGAGCATTCATATGGCTTCTCACCTGTATAAACACAGAGATAAAGAAGCTTATGGATTAGACAATTTTATGATATGTAGTCTGTGCAAAAGCAAGTTTGAACTTTGTTAAAGAACCCAGAAAAAGATGAATCATGGTTTCAACAAAAATATTAAGCAGCACAACTGTCGTCAACATTGATAATAATTCTTAAGGGGAAAATCAGGATATTAAAACGAATGCTGAAGGATCATGTGACACTGAAGACTGGAGTAACAATGCAAAAAATTCAGCTTTGCCATCACAGGAATGAAATGTATTTTAAAATATATTACAATAGGAAACAGTTGTTTTACATCGTAATAATATTTCACAATATATTTTACTGTATTTTTGATCAAATAAATGAACTGTGTTTTAATTTGCATATTTCAGAATCATTAACCATATTAAGCTTGTTATGGAAGCTCTCAGAGAAAAAAAAAACAATTACACAATGGCAACTCTATCTCAAAAAATTAAATTAATTTAATTATTTTATACTTTATCTCATTACTTCATCTTATTGTTTTACTCCGATGTACAAATTTCTTTTTTTGTTTCCGCAAAAAAACCTCTTTCTTCACTTGTAAATGTCTCCTGTTATTATTCAACATTTTTTAGATGTTTCCCTGTTAGACGTTGAAACCAAACAGAGTGAAAGTGTCTGCCACTGTGTCCGCCATCGCCCCCTAGTGGTCCACGAAAAGGTGACCTAAACTAGGCAAGCTCTTAACCCGCACCGGATCGCAGGCGGGGGGGTTGACGTCAGTGTGTTTTAAAACGGATCCGTGGCTAAAACAAAGAGGAGTAAAAAGAAAAGCTCAAGCGTCCACTGAAAGCAGCAAAACTACAGCACCACAAAGGCCCACTGAAGCCGGTACCGAAGATACCAAGTCACGGCCACTGGTTTCATAACCAAGTGGTGTTAAAAACGAACCCTTTTCCTAACATTATTGACTTAAAAGCAGAGGTGTAATGTAACGAAGTAATAATACTTCGTTACCGTACTTGAGTATTTTTTGGGAAAATCTGTACTTACTTGAGTATTTATATTTCTTTCAACTTTTACTCCACTACATTTCTTAAATATAATGTAAACTTTTACTCCGATACATTTCCCCAAAGCATTTTCGTTACTTACTACAAAATAAAAAAGGAAGAACACAGACTGTAAACAAGCATGTACAAACAAGTGCTCGCACAACCGCGCTTGATTTCATTTTCCGGGTTGCGTCAGTTGCTGGAGCGGCTGAGAATAGTGCGGCACGAGAGCGACCTCTAGAGGCGCTCTCTGATAAAACTATCACTGAAGCCGCGTACAGTTTGTTTTAACACGTGACGCGAGACTGCGCGGGGACGCTTCAAAAATGGATTTAAAACAGACAACAAAGCGGTATGTTATACAGTACACTACAATATATGTTTTCATATCACTAAAGTAATGAGTTTGTTGACTAGACGCTGCATTCGTGTGTTTGCCGTCGAGGCTGAGCGGATGCTGACGTTAGTAGTAACGTTACCTCAATCGGTTCAATGTGACAAAAACACCAACTGTTTAATGTCACGATTGTTACCCTCTATTTGCATTAGTTTATATCCATTTGTTCGATTTTATGCATTCTTTATCCAGCGAAGATGCATATTTAAATTGTATCCTAATCCTGCAGTCGACAGAAACATACATCAGAAATGTGTTCGATTTCAGTTTTTTAATCGCACTTTAACACATATTTCATCAAGTGTTCTGAAATAGAAGCCAATAACAAGTGAAAGTTTACATATAATATGCCTTTGTGCGCAAATATGGCCGTTTTTAAGCACGATTGTTTGGATTTATGTGAAATGGAAAAACTTATAATAGAGTTCATTTGTGACATTAAAGGTTAATGAAAGCGTTGTTCATTGTTAATTTCAATATTTACATTTTAAAGTTGCCTCTTACATTAATTATAATGCACTATGAATTAACGTGAATGATCGAGGTATAATTAATGTATTAGTATTTTTTTATATTTAAAACTTACAATAAACATTTTGCCATTTTTTTAAATTCAAAGCAAACAAAACAAGAAAGAGTTAAAACAATCTTGCTGCTCAAACTGTGTATAGAACAATTTTTACTAATATTTTATGCTTCTTTTGTATTTTGCATTTACTTTTACTTTAAATGCTTATGTATGTTTAATCTCAAAAAAATACTTTTCATACTTAAGTACAAAAAATATCACTTACTTTAAAACTTTTACTCAAGTAATATTCTAAACATTGACTTCTACTTCTACCAAAGTCATTTTCTGGTAAGATATCTGTACTTTTACTCAAGTATGGCTTTCAAGTACTTTATACACCACTGCTTAAAAGTGGGTGGGTTTAACCTGGATTTACAAAGACATTCACTAGGGTTATATCAGAATCATCTCTGTACATAAGTTGTGCCGGGGCAACTGACCGCTGTGGATGCGCAGGTGCTCCTTCAAGTGATGTTTGTATTTGAAGGCCTTGGAGCATTCTGTACACTTAAACTTTCTGTTTCCGCCCGACTGAGAAATAGTCCTCTGAGAAAAGAGACAGGAAAAAGTAGTTTGAGTCAACATGTGACTGTGAACAAAAGCTCTGTGTCATTTCCTGTGTGAACATCATGAAGGTGCGAGTGCTCTGCTGTACCTGCTCACGGACGTGTCTGTGTGCGGTCATGTGACGGACGAGCTGCGTGCGGTAGGTGAAGGTGTAGCTACAGAGGGAACAGCAGTAGTTGTCCTCGCTCTTTTCATGCCGTAGTTTAATGTGCTCCTTCAGCGACGTGTGACGCTTGTAACCACGGGAACAGTGAGGACAGGTGTGCAGTTGGGAGAATGCGTCAGGAGTACCTGACAGAGAGAGTTGTAATCAATCTATGCATTCAGCTTTAGACGAAAAGCTGATTTAAAAGAAAGACAAAGAAACTGGTTTGGTACCGTTCTCATCGTGGACCCCTCGCTCTGGCGTTCTCTGATGTTCCTCCTGGGCGTCTGAGTAAATGTGTTCCGTTTCCGTCTGCTTTTCCTCACCGGCCACTTCATTATCAGCACAGTCTTCCTCATCAGTGACACACTCCTCTTTCAAACACACACAGGCAGATTAGATCAACTAAAATACACACAAATACACTCTTCTCAGCTTCTGCATCAAATATATTTGCATTTCTGTTTGAAACATATGCATATCATGACGTACAAAAACAAGGTATCTGCAGGGTTGTTGAAATCACATTTAAGGCCTTTTTTAAGAAGTGCATAAATAAAATGAATACCATATGTGCTGGGTAGAGCAACCAAAACTAAAATGACTGTAACAAAGAAAATTTAAACAACTTTAGTGTGTGTGTGTGTGTCGATTCCCACGCCGGCAGGAATTGAAGGTGGGGATTGTGAATAAACAGCACTCTCGCCACCTTCGCTACCATGACTTAAGTGCCCTTGAACAAGACACCTAACCCCTAATTGCTCCCCGGGCGCTGGAGCAATAGCTATAGAGTGTGTGTGTACACTTGGATGGGATAAATGCAGAGCACAAATTTCGAGTATGGGTCACCATACTTGACAATACGTCACGACTAATTAATATATATATATATATATAATTTATATATGAGCTGTGTGGAGTACACGTTTATGATGGATGAATGTGGATGGATGCACTTTCTTCAGCTCATACTCGTGACCCCTGTTCATTGTCATTATAAAGCTTGGATGCAACAGAATATTTATTAATATTTCTCTGATTGTGTTCATCAGAAAGAAGAAAGTCATATATGGGATTAGGATGGCTTGAGGGTGAGTAAAGCTTGGGGTAATTTTCCTTTGAAAGAGAACTAACAGTTCTCAGTGACATACAGTGATACTGAATTTGTATGTTGGATGGTAACACTGCAGTTTTATAACACTACAGTGTATTAATATTTGACCGGGAAGTGGGCCAGTAAGGCCCACTCCTATGTGCTATGGAGGCCCGTAAGGACCAGGCGACACATTACGAATGAATAATGGCGTGAGAGAGAAAAATGAGCTCACAAACACCTGAATCAGCCATCCTACCCTAACAAACTATTACATTCTTACATTACATTCAGTCCAGCTATTTTTCCCTTTACCAAAATAATTTCAAGATCTTTCCATGACAGGCATGGCAGTTTGAAAATATACACTTGTCCTGATCCCATCACCTGTCTCTCCCTGTTGTTTCTGCTCTGTATTGCGGTGCTATCTTAGAGCTGGAATACACTTTCTGACTTTGTAGAAGGTAAAGAGAAAAACTGGGCATCATACACTAAATGCCCGAGGATCACACACTATCAGACTGTCAAGCTGCTCCGCACACAACAAACTCGTGCCGAAATGCACCTCGTTTCTAGGAGACGTGACAAATGAAAACAGTGTATTCTAAAACCAGCTCAAAATATCAGTCCTGTATTAATCTCCTCTGACTGGATGGAATCATAGTCTGAAGCTAAAAAATTGGAGTTTGTGCCCATCATGCACCACGCAATTTTGTGTGAAATCTATCAACTCCACCTGCACAAAATTTGCAAACTGTCTCAACTAGCGTAAACTCATCCAGATTGCAAGATGGGGCAAAAGTCACATAGAGTAATCCCGCCTTTATACTAGTAAAAGCCTGTGAAAGTAATTTAAAAATAAATTGCACTAAACTGACCTTTGACCCTTATTTCTTGTATTAAAGCATCTGGCCCCAGGCTGCCATCTGTTGAAAGAATGAAAAAACAAACAAATGTATTACTTCATTGTTGTTCAAATTGTTTTGTTTTTTTTCTTTTTACAATAAACTTTCAGAAAGGTCACCTCCTGTTGCCTGAACCTGTACTCAAACAAAGGCAAGAGTTCACCTATGTAGTGATGACTGCAGTGAATACTAGATTCTGTACAAGTAAAGGCTGTGACACAAGAAGCCGATGACAAAAGCGGGCTGTGTTGTTGCCTCGCATTGGGTGCGTCTGTGCTTGAACACACCAAAAGGACTAAGACGACTGTAAACTAGCATGTCTGTTCTAATCTGCACCTACATTTAGGGACATAACTGTCTACATAAGCAGGTAGTCGATATTCGTCATTCATAAAGGGAAACCGAAACTAGGACTGCAGATAAACGAAGCATAAACAAAGCAGTGTTTGCTTACCATTTTGAATATCACTCATGTTGCTCACTTGACCTTCGTTCATCTTTTTTTGATGAAACAAAATTACCATTCAAGATCCAGAAAAGTAGTAAAAAAAAAAAAGTTAAAATAGTCAACGTGACTACAGTGGTTCAACCTTAATATTATGAAATGGCGCGAATATTTTTTGTGTACAAAAATAATGACTGTATTCAACAAATTAATTTCTCCTGTCATTCTCCCACGCTATTTACGTTTAGCACTTCCAGGCTCTACGTCAGAACGCTGGCTCGATATTTGCCGGCTCCTGCGTCGTGCTGCTCACATGATCAGAGCCAGCCAATACTGAGCCGGCGTTCTGACGTAGAACCTCGAAGCAGTGAACATAAACAGCAAGAGATGAATTTGTTGAATAAAGTCATTATTTTTCTGTTTTCACACACAAAAAGTATTCTCATCGCTTCATAATATTAAGGCTTAACCACTATAATCCTATTGAATATTTTACAGATGTTTCTACTACTTTTCTGGACCTTGAATGTGGTAATTTCATTGCTGATAAAAACACTCGGATTTCATCAAAAATATCTTAATTTGCATTCCAAAGATGAACGAAGGTCTTACCGGTTTGGAAAGACATGAGGGTCATTTTATATGTGTGTCTTTAAATGAGACTGGGTTTGCCTGTCATGGGAGTGATCACATGACAGGAAACTGGAAGTAGACCAGCGTAAAGGAGGCAGCATGGCAGTCAAACACAAAATTAAAATGTTTAGGTTACAACTGCATCTGTTTCTGAAAACTTCTCGTTTCATTTTGAAGATGTATTGAACAAACCATAATAGATGCATTAAGTTTCTAATCGCTTGTTTGTTTGTTTATTTGTTTACTCACCGTCCTGCGTGCATGTGTCAGAGAGCTGCCGTGCTGCTTTGAGCTGGAATACTGAGGACTTTTGGGCAGGATCGTCAGCAATACTGTCCTCCTCCACAATGTGCAGTTTGTCTTCATCATCTGAATCTGAGGTCGCCTCTGGCACACTGCTAAAACTCCTCACTACATGAGAGAGAAAGAGAACGGCCTATTCAGTGCAGGATCACAGATGTTTCCCAAGGCAAATTAGGTATTCATACTCTCTTTTAGCTATTGGCTGTGTTTGATGCTGTTAAAACATGGACATATGTGTTTGCTGGACACTTGTTTGTTCTGTTCAAGTGGTGATGTCTCTGTAATCAGTAACAGCTGTGATTTTCTTTTCTTTTTTTAAATGACTGTAAACCTGAAACTATGTCTTCTTGGGAAAATAAAGAGTTCACACACGCACACGTCCCTGATGCACAAATATAGGTGCGCACGCACACAATAAAGGTAGAATTTGTGCCCTAAAGACAGGATGTGAGATTCATCTAATTTTAGATCAGTTTCCGGCAGCCCAGAAAAGATTTTTACCTGCTGTGTGACATCATCAGAGGTAGAACGGAAAGACGAGAAGCGTTTAAAGTGTTTTAATAGTATGCAAGCCCAGATATACCGATTTTGACATATGCTAGATCCAAGAGCTGTAGTTTTCAAATATGAGGTTCTGGAAAACTAATCTCTGTGTGTGTGTGTGTGTGTGTGTGTGTGTGTGTGCGTGCTTGTGCACACATGTTGGGATACAAAGAACATTTCCAGATGTGCAAGTTTCAGATTTGTCTCTCTGAATACACGGATTTAAATGTGCTTGGTTTCTATGGAGCTGGTTTCTTCTCGCAGAATTTGAGGATGTAAACAGGAAGTGATGTAAAAGTGATCCGATTGTGCAAAAATAACAGTTCCCATTTACGGTTTCTGTTCTCTGAAATAACCTGTACAAGGTCATTTCACAAACCTGTGCATGCCAGAAATGGAAATTATGAATTTCTGCCATATAGATGGAAAATTCGAAAAAACTTTCTCCGATCTCATAACAGATTCCGATCATAGCTGAATATCTGTCCCATCACTTGGACAGCTGAAGCTGAAGATTTAAATGCATTTGAAATTGCCAAAATTCATGTATTGTTCCAGCCACAGTATGGTGGATCTCGTCATAATTGTGAGGGATGGAATTATAGTACATACGATAGTTCAGCTGACTAAAAAAAACAACAAATCCATGACAGTTTGAAAAGTTGTGAAAATTCCATGATTCAAAGCCTTTATACGGTGTGTGCCATTGTAAAGACTGTAAGTCTATCCCTCAGCCTTGTTTCAATTTGCATAAAATTCAATATGGCACCTAACCTGACTCAAGGTCTGATTGTATCAGAAGACTTTTAATGTAGAACATGACATGAGTTAATTATATGGAAACAAGCAGCATTAACATTCTTCAGAATATCTGCTTTTGTGTTCCACAGAATTAAGTTATACAGGTTTGGAACAACGTAAGGGTGAGTAAATGATGTTTTCGTTTTTGAGCGCACGGTAAAGGGCACAAACTTCATGGGTGTGTTTATAGTGCGCCATCGGAGTGACAGACAGTGTTGGCAGGTAGAACTGTTCCAGTGTGACCTCATAATCAACACAATCAGGTCACTATGGCAACCTCCATTTCATGTGACATTTCCTGGGATGTGGTGATTTGGCTTGTTATAGAGTGCACCTGCCACCATATGTGTATACACACACACACACACGCACACACACATACACACATACACAGACGCTCTCACTTCACACAAGCGAATATAGCTCAGGATCACCCTGATATTCTAAAGAATAAGCAACTAAAAAACAAAGAGTGCAATAACTATAAGCACATGATTTTTTGTTTCATTGTGTGTTTGTGTATGTCTTTAGCAGCAGTGGTTAAAAGAGGATAAATTTAAAGACTGCCGATAAACATAAAAAAAAATCTAATGTCAGCAATAAACTTACATGTATTGAGTCTGTATATATTGTGAAGAAATCAACAAATTTTCCTTTAAGACCCTTTAAATTGATTAAAAAAGCATCAGCAAAGACATTCAATATTAAAAAGATTTCTATTTTAAATAAATTGCACGTTCTATTATCAAAGAATCCAGAAAAAATCAGTTTCCACAAAAAATAGAGCGGCACAACTGTTTTCAACACTGTAATAATACTATAATAATACTTTTTAAAAATATATATTTTTAGATCTATGTACACTATGAGTTTAATATATAGTTGAGCGCATTAGTTTGCATTCCCTAGTTTGTCTTACAAGTTTATAAAATACAAAATAAAACTTTTTAAAATATAGTACTGGCCTTCAGAAACTATGCAAGACAATCTCTGCCACAAAAATAGTCATAAAGGAAATTACAACACCAAAAGATAACAATGATTTCTGTCATGTCAGTTAATATTTTGATAAAAATCTTGCGGATTCAGGCAAACTTATAAACTCAACTATTTGTGTTTTATATATATATATATATATATATATATATATATATATGACTTAGACATGTAATGCAGTAAGTGTAAGTGTGTGTGTGTGTGTGTGTTTGTTGGGACAAAATCAATTTAGATTCAGTTGGGAGTAGTGAGATTGCAGTGAGGTCGCCTGAGATTTGTTTCTCCCAGGTCTTTAGGTTAATAAGAGCCCACATGTACACACTGTATGAGCCACGTGAGACCAATTAAACAACTTTTCTTTCTCATGTCCATGTAAGCTTATCACACCAACATATTTCTGCTTCTTTCGATCACACAAACACAAGTCCCTCCCAACCCTCCCCCACCCTAAAAAAAGAAAGAGAAAAGACCTCCTCTTCACCCTGAGAAACTTTCCCCCACCATACAAAGAGGCGGCAAACCACAGGGAGAGATTAGCATGCAAAAAGAGATGCTCAGCAGTCACAAGCCCCCCCACAAACATGGAGTGAAATGTGAAAAGCTCTTTAATGCCCTCACATATCCCTTTTCCATCCACAGGGAAGTGTGAGAAGAGCTCAGTGCCACAGGTGTTTGTATTGTCTTCGCTTGTTCCACGCATACATGCATTCACGCAATACCTTTACAAAACACACTGACATGCATTACAATATACTCTATTGTTATAAATGTCATTTGACATTTAGGGCTTTTTTGTATTGTTTTAAACATTGAATTCATCTCACCTCTTCACAATTAGATATATTAAATACTCTAATCTATCCAAAATATAGTTATAATACTGACAAGACAATAACCTAATTACCATAAAACTTTTTCATATTAATTTGTGTATATATATACATATATAGCTATATGCAAAACTATATATATAGCTCTTAAGAATATGAAACAGACGGTCAGTTCTAAAAACGAGAATCCAGAAAGAAAAGTTAAATGATAACATGTGTGGCTTCAGAGGTCAAAGGTTGACTGAAAGGACCAGGAGGGGAATTATACCCTCTTTCAAAGCATAATCTTCATGTCATGTTTTCTAAAATATACCTTGGGTTACTTTTATTACGTAGTTACATTTTATTACATCAAATAAGTACTGAGTAATAATAAACAACATTTACTTACTCTAGAGTAAGGGTTTGGTTTAGGCTTAGTTACTTGTAATTATGCATAATTTACTGTTATTACTATAGTAAGTACATGTACTAAGTGTAACTGTCATCTTAAAATAAAAAGTGTTACCGTAATATGAAACACTTGTAATCTCATGTGCACCTTACCAACATTAACTCGCACATTTTGCATGCAGGTACTGATATTCCCCACAAATCAGCAAACAAACCTCCAGACACATGACATCTGATGCTAATGCTACAGAGACATTTCTATTGAAAACATGATGCGGCTGAGTAACTGGACCAATGAAAACCACCATGTGACCTCATTTCCGTGCAGTTAACGCCCTTAAGATCGTAAGGCCTCGTGAACATGTCAAGCGCGAGAACCGGCAGCATGAAGAATGAAAATAAAAGTCACAGCAGCATCACTGCGCGCCGCGCGCGCTCCTCCTAGTGCTTACGTCACACCACCCGTTCGTCACACAATACATCCGCCCGCGCCAAAAAAAAAAAAACCCTAATCTCTGTGTATTCTACTAAAATTTAATAATCTCATATCGCACAGAACAACCGGAACATATCCCGACATGTTTGATATAGATAAAACAGTGTTAATTAGCATTATAACGACGGACACAGTGAATCAGCGACTCTCTGGACCTGAACAGACTACCTTTGTTTCTTTACAAAGAAACGTGCTGCAAGTGGTTAATGTCATAAAACAGCCTAAATCGCGTTTATGTATTATGGTAAAATAGTACAATTGCTAAAAAAAAGCCAATGAAAGCACCTATGTAGGTGTTTCGTCACCTATCCTACCTGGCTCGTCTCCGACATGCGAGAGCAGCCGCCCCGCCCTCACTGCAGCAAATAACGGTCCACACCGCCATTACATAAATACCTTACGGAAAAAACGACCTGTTTGACTTCTGGCCAGTAATACGACGGACAGCACCTCTGACAACCACCTTATGCACGAAATCCTTCTTTCCCAACCACTCTACAGCCTCTAAAACTAAACTCCTGCACGGAAATAAAATATAAACAAAACAACCTGTGTTCTAGCAACGAGCACACAGCGAAATATCACTCTATAGTGGATGAAAGCAAGATAAAAGAGGTCATCGGTCTGAACGGATAGGCTCGACATATGCACGTCTGCAATCAAACACCATCTTCTCTCTACCTGCACAAGTTGCCATTTGCCGTGGAGTGTGCTGGGCGCCTCTCGCGCGCTTCTGTCGGGCAGATCGCGTTTTACACACCGATTCCCTTCCAGCGTCTGTGCAATCACTGCTCTGGACACGCGAGGAGTGTGATGAACGGTAAAAGAGGACATTGGTTCGCTCCGTTGTCTCCTCACCGTTCAGGTAAACACGTTGACGGCTCCTGAGCGTGTTACGTCGCGCGCGGATCCGCGCTCGTTGTCACACGCACGCACAGGAAAAGGTAGCACGGTGCTCATAAGTGTACGGCGGACTACTCTATTACCGGATTACAGGAAAGGTTATTTAAAGAGAAAGCGACGTCGAACCAGAACTCCATTTAGAGCGATATTGGACGTAGATGTTTAGATAAACAAACAAAAAAAAAGTGGATGAAAGCAAAATATACTCTAAAAAAAAGAATAAATCTGATGTTAAATATTACTGATTAAGTTATAGGTTACATTTTTATGCAGACTGTAGCAAGTTTTGCTTTTATGATGTAATGGAAAAAGCTATATCTTTAACGAGAAAGATTTTTTTTTTTAGTAATGCGGCATATTGCTATTAATTAAAAATATGATTATTAATATAAAAAGATATTAATATATAAAAAATATTCACTATTAATATAAAAAAATATTCACTTGTAAAATCTAGAAATAACATTCAGCTAAAGATGGCTTGCAAACCATCGATCTTAATATTCAGGACTGGGCGCTCTTAAAGAGACAGTTCACCCCAAAATTAATATTCTGTCATTATTTATTTTTTTTTTTTTTGTGTGTGTTAGGATGAATGTTAGAAACTAACAGGCTTCATCACTAGTCACTTTTATTACATCTTTTAAAGTGATCGACTCTTATTCTGCTGAACAGGTTCTATACAGCTTTGAAATAACATGTTGGTTTAACGATAGAGATATTGGGATGAACTGCCCCTTTAAGTATTTTATTAGATTTGTGCGCAAATTAGGATGGAGTTACAGTACGGAAAACTGTCAAGCAGCCCTCTAGGGATAAGTCATTTACATGAAATAAAGGTTTCTGCTTTAAAAACAGCAAATACTCTGGTTTTGATTGAGTCCAGCACTATTTGATTCCCTCAGAGCGAAAACTAAAACTCAACAGTGTTTAATGCAGTTTAACGCACACGCAGCGAGTGCACGAGACGTGCGTCCTTCCGTATAACGGTCCGGGCAGACTCAGGTATAACGGTGCCCAGTCCAGCCCAGTCCGCTCCCATACTCCACAACTTCAGAAGTCGTCATTAAACTACTCTAAGTTGGAAAAACAAATTGAAACAACTTTTCTGCCCTTCGTTCCAGTGCGTGCGATCTGATTTCAGCCTGCGGGACTCACCGTTGTTGCGTCGTGGTTGTGTCTGTTTTCTGCGCTGGCACCTGGGGCCATCCGCCATGATTTTTACACTGTCTAAACGCTGCCTCGCAGTGAGCCCCCTCTCCCCCCCCTCTATTACCCCGTCCCCACACCAGGCCCCTCTCCGCACCTGGTTTACGACATTCTGCTTTACGACATAACCTTTTCATGCAGTGAGAACACCTCTCCTCTGACACCCCACCCTCTATTGGCAGCTGTCCATTCCTTTCATATCTGGCGAACATTCGGCATATGTATTAAGCGTTTATTACATTAAGTAGGAACGGCCGGGAAGAGTTTTGAAGGAACATTTACGGAAAAAAGAGATGTTGTAATATCGGGAGCGCCCCCGACAGGCTGGGAAGTCTGATGACGTAGTTTAAACCTTTAAAATGCAAGTTAAACATCAGCGTCAAATATAAAACTGAGCTTTCTGAGTCTTGTTAAACATGTTCAGTTCTTTTGGATTGATGTGGAATATTTATTTAATACGTTAAGTGGAATTAAAATTAACAGAGAGAAGAGATATTCTTTTATGACAAAAAAAAGATATAAACAAGAGTCACATTTTTATATTATTTCGTAAGTTTTACATACACACACATGTAAATGGTCTGAAAGGTACCGCCCATTTCAAAGCTGACATAAAGATTTATGTTGAAACCTTACAATAGATTTCAAGCCGTAAAGTAATCAGAACTGGACATTTACAAAAGAATTAAATTCCTCTTTTTTATTTTTATCATATAGGCTTTTCTGTCTTATATCCTTATTCTTTTATTCCCCTCTGTTTTTCTTCCTCCTCTTTAATATGTGAATGTTTTTCTTTAATGTCTTTGTAATGAATGTTATGTTTAATATTTTTCATATAGGCTACTTGAAGTTAATGATGTTAAGTAATGTTTTATGATGATATGGAATTCTTCAGAGAAGTCTGTTATATGTGAAACATTTTGTATTTTGAAAATTTGTTGGAAATAAACGTTTAATATATATATGTGTGAGTGTGTGTGTGTATATATATATATATATATATATATATATATATATATATATATATATATATATATATATATATATAGAATATTTGTTGGAAATAAATGTTTTATATATATATATATATATATATATATATATGCTTTTGAATGAATTTTAAACAATATGAAATAACTATATGTGTGTGTGTGTGTGTATGTATATATATATATATATATATGATTATTCATTCAAAAGCATATATATATATATATATATATATGCTTTTGAATGAATTTTAAACAATATGAAATAACTATATGTGTGTGTGTGTGTGTGTGTGTGTGTATGTATATATATATATATATGATTATTCATTCAAAAGCATATATATATATATATATATATATATATATATATATATATATATATATATATATATATGCTTTTGAATGAATTTTAAACAATATGAAATAACTAGAGAAATACATTTTATCAAGGTGGAGTGTGAAGTACTCACAAAATCACATAAAAAAAACAATAACTTTTCGTGTGAAGGAAAAGCACCGTGCTTTCCCTTTATAATCACAGAAGCTGTCAGTCAGTGCAGCGCAAGCTCAATGATTTTGGCACACTTGTGAAAACTCACATTTTATTCAACGAATCTAACTAAAGTGCACAATAAATCTTTAATTGCTTACGAAAGTGTGAAAACTGATGCTCGAACTGAATTTAGCCGAGAAGGAACGCGTATTTTTTAATTAATTAATTAATTAATTAATTAATTTATTATGTCGTCTTACGTTTGAAGAACTAAATTAATGCTAGGTCTGACAATTTATTCTGATTATAAACTATTACACTATTGATTCTCAAAACACAAGTGACATTTCACCAGAGGTTTTCCTGCTGGTTTATATTATTGTGGAAGTTGTAAAGAACGCCGTGCAGTCTATTGCCGCCGCTGTGTTTCTTTATTTGTCTTGTGAGATTCAGATCCTAGACTGGGTCCTAAACTGATACGTTCAAATGTAAGGTCGCATGTCGTTTCTGTGACACTAGCGACACCTAGCGGACTTACAGCATATTAATATATGAGATTTGGGAGACTCTTGTTTTGGAATGCAATGTATTTTCATTTGAGACATACTGACTGTATAAATAAATGTGAAATCGCTTCGACAGAGGATTGCTTGTTTTCAGATCAGTTCCAGTGTATGCGGGAACACCGAAATATAGTGGCGGGAACTGCATTCCGCGGTGGCGGCTGGCTTGACCGCAGTGGAGCACTGGAGTTGATTGAGTCGCAGGAAGTTTTTCCTGTTTCCAAAACGCCCATCATAGCTTACTTTGGGAAAATAATGTGCCTTTAACCCGGATGTATCAGGACTTGTTTGAATAAAGAACGAAAGCATCTACCTAAAATACATCAACGGTTGTTAGAAAGTAAAATGATCTGATCCCGGTCGAGGTAAAGTAGTGCTCGTTTTAAATGTTTGATTACAGTAACTCACTTGTTGGAGTTTTAATATCTTAATGCATTTGCTTTAAGTAACATTGAAACACAGTGCCATACCAATGCATGAACATATTTTCAGAAATCTATAACGCTGTAGCTTTATTTGTAGAGCTGCGATGCACTCGAGCCACGTAACTTATACGGTAAAAAGTATAAACGCGGTAGCAAATGGTTCGAACCAGAGGAACTGGAGCTGCTGCAGATCTGGTCGGACGTATCGGTCCAAACCGAGCTGGTAACCTGTCTCTGAATCCAGGATGTGTTCAACAGAATCGCCAGCACCCTGCGGCAGAAGGGCATAAATCGGATCGGGGATCAATACAGGGAGAAGATCAAAAAGTTGAAGTTTGAGTACAAACAGAAGACTTTGAGATCCGCAAGGTATTACGAGCTGATGGAGAAGGGTAAGAGTCACCAATCCCCCGCGACCTCGGGTTCTACTTTGCCTTTACGTAGGACCTCGAAGGTGATCGAAAGGCAGGGGTCAGAGGCCAGAATCCGGGAGATCGAGGCAGAGCTGTTGAGCTCGGATATTAAAGCATTGGCCCCGTCCGAGATGTACGATTTAGGACCTGTTGATAAGGATGATAAAGCCGGTGCTGAACACAGAAATGCGGATCCAAAAACAGAGGAACAAGCTGAGATGCACGGTGAGCAGGAACACAAACTTGTCATATGTTCCCCATCAGGAGAACAGTCTGTTGCTGAGTAGAAAAACAAATACGGATGTGTTTTGATGCATATTCAGTAATTACAGTGCAACAGCAAACAAACATGATCTGCATGATGTAGTGCACACAGTACACACAAATATTCCACTATAGGCACTTGATATATGGATAGAAAGAAATAGGTGAGTGTGTATCAGGCTCAATAATAAAGATTATTTAGGGAGACTGTAGTTAGTGATAGATAGTAGTTCAGTTCTTACCCCAAACTTTTGTACATAGTGAATATTTTATACATTAATGCATTTGGCTGGCATGTTTTTATTATTTATTTCTTCTTGCAGTGCAATCAAATTGGGCATTTTTTCAGTACGAGAATGAACCCCATGACCTTGTTGTTGCCAGTGCCAGTATACTCTACCAACTTCTGGTCTGATCTTCTGGTCCATGGAACATTTTATAATATTTTCATTGCAACAGTGTGCAAAAAAGTTTCGTTGATAAGTTGAGAAACATCAACCCCCGGTTTCACAGAGAAGGCTTAAGCCTAGTTCCAGACTAAAATGTATTTAATTGAGCTGTTTTAACTGAAAGTAACTTGCATTGGCATATATTATAATATGTCAGTGCTATTGTTTTGTCTGAAGAAGCACATCAGTATGTTATTTTCCAAGCCATATTTATAAAAGCCACTTAAATTCCCTATATTGAACTAAGGCCTAATACTGGCTTAATATAAGACCAGTCTGTGAAACCAGACTATTAAATAGATGGCTCATTAGCAGCTGTTGATAGTGGGATATGCCATAATGGTAATGCTTTAAAAGGGTATGGCATATTGGAACAGTTAAAGCTTGTCTGTGAAAATTCGAGAGCAAGTTAACTGAGCATCCGTAGCCGTAGTTAGACGCGTATATTCCTGCATACAAACCTGTGCTTGCAAACTTTAGAAGAGACTCCACACAGTTTGTCAAGGATGACAGATATGTCCATATTTTCATTTAAATAAATGAGACCCCTGTTGTGATTGGCAAAAAATAAAATAGTAAATAGATCAGTATATCAACATTTGGAGAACACAGAAAACCTTCAGACAAAGAGTTAGTTCATCCAAAAAAGAAAATTGTCATGAATTACTCACCCTCATGTCGCTTCAAACCCGTAAGACCTTCGTTCATCTTTTGAACACAAATTTAGATATTTTATGATGAAATCCGGCCTCTGATAGACTGCAACACAATTACCACTTTCAAGGCCCAGGAAGGTAGTAAAGACATCGTTAAAATAGTCCATGTGGCTACTAGTGGTGTGCAATGTAGTTTCATAGCCCTCTTTATTGCATTTATTTATGCTGTTGTTCGCATTTTTTATTTTATTACTGACTTTTTATTTTTTATGGTAAAACTTTGCATTGAAGGAAAGTAGATTTTTGTTTGTATATGCTTCAATTATGGTTCTTAGAAAGAATATATATATATATATATATATATATATATATATATATATATATATATATATACATACACACACACAGGGTTGGAGAGTAACAAAATACAAGTAACTTAGTTATGTATTTAAAATACAAAATTTGAGTAATTGTATTTCATTACAGTTACATTTTAAATGGGTGGTAATCAGATTACAGTTACATCTGAACAGTATTTTAGAATACCAAAGTGATTACTGTGAATTTTAATATAATTTAAACAACAATTGGTGATTCTCTGACAGTCTGAAAAAGCGCAGTTAAGTTTCATGTTTTCGACTGTTTTCATGTTTTGTGAGAGTTGTTTGTGAGTCATTTTATAATTGTAAAAAAGGTCAATGCAACTTTTTCTCACAATTTGTCTTTTTTTCCCCTCACAATTGTGAGTTTGCATTTTACAATTATGACTTCTTTTTCTAGGAATTGAGAGATTTAAACTCACAATTGCAATATATAAAGTCAGAATTGGGAGATATATACGTATATCATAATTCTGACTTTTCTCAATATTGTCAGTTTATATCTCATAATTTTGACTTTTCTCAATATTGTGAGTTTATATCTCATAATTTTGACTTTTCTCAATATTGCGAGTTTATATCTCATAATTTTGACTTTTCTCAGTATTGTGTTTGTGATTTTATCATATTCTGACTTCTCA
Source organism: Opsariichthys bidens (assembly GCA_037194245.1). Classification (NCBI taxonomy): domain Eukaryota; kingdom Metazoa; phylum Chordata; class Actinopteri; order Cypriniformes; family Xenocyprididae; genus Opsariichthys; species Opsariichthys bidens. Next base: position 6,779,994 of record CM074303.1, read on the forward strand.
ATATTGCGAGTTTATATCTCATAATTTTGACTTTTCTCAATATTGTCAGTTTATATCTCATAATTTTGACTTTTCTCAATATTGTCAGTTTATATCTCATAATTTTGACTTTTCTCAATATTGCGAGTTTATGTCTCATAATTTTGATTTTTCTCAATATTGCGAGTTTATATCTCATAATTTTGACTTTTCTCAATATTGTCAGTTTATATCTCATAATTTTGACTTTTCTCAATATTGCGAGTTTATGTCTCATAATTTTGACTTTTCTCAATATTGTGATTTTATCATATTCTGACTTTTCTCAAAATTGTGAGTTTATCATAATTTTGACTTTTCTCAATATTGCGAGTTTATCTCATAATTCTGACTTTATAACTCGCAAATGCAACTTTATATCACACAATTCTGACGGAAAAAGTCAGAATTGTGAGATAAAAACTTAAAAAAAAACAACTTTTTTTTGTGTTTGTTCCACACAAGTATTCTAAAGTATTTAGATTAAGTTACTAAACTTCAGTAATGCAATGAAATACGTTACCAATTACTTTTTAAAGCATGTATTTTGTAATCTGTAGTGAAATACGTTTTAAAAGTAACCTACCCAGCCCTGTGTGTGTATATATATATATATATATATATATATGGTACAGCTCCTACTAGTTGACACTGAAAACAATAGTTGACAACAAGAGGGACAAAACAAAACAAAAAAAACATGATTTAATCATTTAACATTACATTTAAAATATTTTAAATAAATTAAAACAAAACGTTTGAAAAATAAATTAGTTTTAAAAGTGTATCTGGGCGGAAACTATTTTATTTTATTTTTTATTTATTTATTTTTTTTACCTCAGACCGGATGCGTATTCTTTGTCAGTTGCGGCGAGCTCAAAAATGACCATGCGAAAGACAAGCTGTACTGGAAGGAGCATCTAACGAAGATCCGCTTCGGTGATGGTGTAGCATGTCCAGGCGCTTTCCAAAACTCTATCAGCTTGCTTGTCGTCATCTTTGAGTGCCTGCGACTTCAGTTCCTTCCGAGCGCGTTTTTTCAAGTGCAGGAATAATTGTTGATCTCGTCTTTCACCAGACCACGTTGACATGTTAATTTCACTGAACAAAAACGCATTGTCTGAGTAAGTACATTGGGCATTGTTTTGTTTTTAGATGATATAACCTACATGAAGTATGTTTTTAAAAGCCTTTTAATGCTATATCGATTGTCATTCCTATTGTTTTTGACTTCTGTTTTAATATTTTGGCTAATGCGTTATATGAAGATGAAGAATTCTGTTTGGATATTGATTGATTTTTACATTCTGCATTGCCCCAGCTAATTTAAATAAATAAGCTATGAATTGGCTGACATTGAGTGTACTCCCCCCCCCCCCCCCCCCCAAATTCTCAGAACCTAGTTTTTGTAGCGTAATTCATTAAGAATTTTAACAGATTCATAGATTAAGTATTTAAAATGTACACTTACTTACACACGAACATGTTTTTTTTCTTGCCATCTTTTGGGGGTTTCTTGCTTTTAGACAAGTTGATTAGTCGGATAAAAAACATCCGTTTAAACGGATAGTCAAATTAGTCGTAGCGCACATTCCTTGTAGGAACCTTTTTCCTCGTCGAAGCAGAGACCAGGAGACGTTGGGATATCTTTCAGGCAGAAGTTACTCTTTATTGAGAAACACTGTGTGTGCGTCGCTGTAGTCATCCAAGTCTAACTAAGCACTAATACTTTGTAGTTTATATACATTCAAGGGGGAGAGATGCATACAGTCGAGGTGGAACAGTGTTATTCAAATGCATAGGTGCTAATCCAATTAGTCTGACAGTATTGCCCATACCTTCACATTATACTAGAGACAAAGGCACAGCTGTGCCTTGTGCTTGTCATGCCAAATGGTCAGGAAGTACCCAAAGACAAAAGGTTAATGTCTCAGACACCTGGGCTGCCTGACTTGATCTCCTTTAGAATGTAGCTCAAAATGTAAAACACAATGTACATAACCTTTTAGAAATTTGTAATCCCACAACACACACACACACACATATATACACACACACTGTTTACATTGTCATTGTTATTTTATGGTTTGGTTGCTCTACCCAGCACATATGGTATTCATTTTATTAATGCACTTCTTAAAAATAATAACCCTGCAGAGACCTTTTTTTTCCTCGAAAGCTGAATGCATAGATTGATTCCGAATCTCTCTGTCAGGTACTCCTGATGCATTCTCCCAACTGCACACCTGTCCTCACTGTTCCCTTGTTTACAAGCTTCGCACATCGCTGGAGGAGCACATTAAACTACGGCATGAAAAGAGCGAGGACAACTACTGCTGTTCTCTCTGTCACAAGACCTTCACCTACCGCACGCAGCTCGACCGTCACATGACCACACACAGACTCGCCCATGAACGGGTACAGCAGAGCACTCACACCTTCATGATGTTCACACGTCTGTGGAGGAAATGACAGTTTGTTCACAGTCACGTGACTCAAACTACTTGGAAGAAATTTTTCCTGTCTCTTTTCTCAGCAGTTTGTGTGTCCAGTATGCTTAATGACCTTCACACACCGTCAAGCCATTAAGGAGCACATGTACAAGCACACCAGTAAGTTGCCATGGCACAACTTAAGTACAGAAATTATTCTGATATAACCCTAGTGAATGTCTTTGTAAATCCAGGTTAAACCCACCCACTTTTAAGTCATCTTTAGAATAAGGGTTCATTTACAACACCAGTTTTAACTAGGGATGCACGATATGAAATGTTTTTATTGATAATTTGGTCCTTCTCATTGTCGATAACCAATAAGTTTGTATTTTTATATTATAATTTCCATATAATCTGCAGTTTTTGCACCCAGGAGAATAGAAAATCTAAGATGCACTGATGAAAGTCACCACAGCACTTAGTAACAGAAAGGGTTTAACAGAACTAGGTTTGTCTGCACTTAACAACAAATTTATATTCAAGCATTTCATGCATAACAAAGAAATGCATCTATTCAACCTTTAGTGCATGAGGATGAGGAAGTATATAGACTATGTCACATGTTTTTCAAATATGATGTTTTATTAACAAAGTTTGGGAGGAACACGTTCAAATGATCTAACTAATCATCACATCACTCCAACCAGCAGTCATTAATCAGCAATCAACATGTCTGCCCAATCAGCATGAGCGGAAACTTATAATTATATCGACGCAGTCGACTCGCCTATGCTTTTGGACAGTTTCAGGATTTGGCCCAGCCCAACATGCCTGAAATCGAATCCCTCCCGTGCTGGCTTCCATAAAAGGGTAGGGAATCTGCCAGCATTTTCATTTGACTAGAATTCGGGCTAGCCAATTCTCACATTATCTTGAGACCCTGGCCTAAATATGTGCCCAAGGTTCCTACCACTCCTTTCAGGGACCAGGTGGTGAACCTGCAAGCGCTGCCCCCGTGTATTTGCCCCATGTGGCCAGGGAATGCAGAGGACCCGTTCTGTCTCGCTTGGTGCTCCATTCCCCTCTATGGACCGGATATGTGTGCTTATTTCTGCTCAGCTGAGTTCCCCATCACACTCAGCAGTCAGACGTGGTGGAGCGTCTGATGCCAGGCTTAACATTCATAAGTACGCATATTGGTTGACCCCTGTGCTACGGCTTCCCTGTCAGCAAGGTTGTCATTCCTGCTGATGTTGTCTTCCTCCAAACAAAGCCACTTCAGAGGCAAATCACATGTTGCACAGCCCTAAATGCCAAGTCCATATTTGTAATCTCCACATGATACCTCCCTGAAGGCAGGATGTGGATTCCATATTGTTTCTTTCTGTTTGAAAGAGCACGCTTTCCCAGTGTTATCCAGTTGTCTTACTGTATAGGTGGAACAACAGGAATTGACATTCTCTGTGTAAGCCCTGTCCTATCTTCTCCCCCAACACGTGTTGGGGATCAAGTGGCTTACAAGGGGCAGCAATAGTGGCATTGGTAGGGATCCCAATTCATCAGTTCAGTTCTGACTGAAAGGGAACATCTCGGTTATGTATATTACTCATGTTCCCGAGTTTTCTCACTCACAGTAAAGTTCATATGTAGAGGTGAAGTGTGTCATTTCTGAGCAACTAGTCGAACCAAACAGAATTGCAAAAACAATGACTGTTTAAAACAGGTTTATCAAACACTCTGCTATTGGTTGATTAAATAGATAGTTCTGCCCCAAACTCTGACTGTGTTGAGCCAGTGTTGCTGTGTCAGGCTAGCCAAATACAAAAAAAAGAACAATGTTTTGTTAGAGCTTCAATGACACTTTGAACCTTAATTTTTGTGGCTTATGCACTGTATAATGTTCTCTGCAAATTAAATGAGAAAACTGGGAAGAAAGTATTTTAGATTGTTTAAACAATGTACATTGAAAAGGACACACTTCACCAATTTGCAGGGTAAGTAAGTTTGACTCAATCTTTTAATCCATTTATAGGCCCCACAATCACAATTCCACTGAACTTGATTAATCTCAAGTACCCTCATCATGAAGCAGCAGAACTGCTGTTCTCATTTATTTATTTATTTTCATTTTTAGAGCCCAACACACTAACATCAGGTGCAGATGTTAAGCCCAGTGACTCTTCTAAACCAAAATATATGAGGAAGAGATCGAGTGAAACCTGTGAGAGTCAAGAGTTGGGTATGGACACTTCTTGTACTTGAACTGCTTAACATAATTGTCTTTTTCTAAAAAAATAAATGGCAATATTAAATTATGAATAATCAGCATAGTTATATGGTTGGTTAATCAACTGATATCCTTTAGGAGCTAAGAATATTGTACATCAGTATAAGCTGTAAGTCAAAAAGAAGTATGAGAGTATGTTGACCTTCCTGTCAGGTGGACAAGAGTCCTTTTCTTCCCTATATATTGAACCGATCATTAAAAAAAAAAAAAAAGCTCCAAATGACAGTTTTAAGAACATCTGTTAGTCTGAGTGGTTTCCATTGTATGGTTTGTTTACTGTCATTCTGCAAGTGGTAACTCTGGCAGAGGTAAATCCATTATAGCACAGATAAGATTATGTTGGACTGGGCATTTGAAGTATTTTCTGCTAGACATTTTATTCTAGTTTTCTATGTATCTGAGGTGTGAAGAACTGATTTGTATTTCTGAAGAGATGACCTTAATGTAGTTTAAGTTTTTCTTGTGGCGGTATTGATGAAAAGAGTAATTTATTGTGCCATAGCATTCTAAACTCTGTGAAGAAAAAAAAATCGATGACCAATGCAGAGAAGCTAAACCACATGAAGAGGCTGCGGCGCGCGACTAGTAGCGGTGGCGGTTCATGAGTGATTTGTCACTCTGCGTTTGCTCAAATAGTAAAACTTGGAGTCGGGGACTAATGTTTGCTATGCATTTGATTATTCATAAAAATGAGATCTTTGTACAAGTTGTCCTGTTGTGTAGCTTTAACCATACGCAGCAGTGATAGATCAGATCATTACTGACTTGACATAACTTTGAATTTCGTTCAGCAAATTGAAATAATCTTTAAGTAGTTTTGTTCAATGGCTAGAATTTTTCAATGGCTAATAACATGTCCACATATACAATCTTTGATCATATTCCGAATTAGGAAGTCAATATAATGCAGCCAAAGATAAATTAAGACCAACACAATGAACAAAATGTCATCACTATCGCAGATCTTCAGCATATGACAGAGCTACCCGAGAAAATATACAGGTAAAAGAAAATATTTAATATCGGACATGTTCACGTAGCCTGTTGTGAGAAATAATATTAATCTGTAACTTCCATTGTTTTGGATATGACTGTGTCTGTGTTTTAATGAATTAATTGGGTCAACACTTCAATGCTTTTATTATTGAACTAACTTAACATAGGTTGACTGTGACTTTTGGCACTCTAGCAGTTAATAAACAAAACCGTATGCATCTTCTCTTTTTATGTATATAATGAGTCACGCAGGTACTGACCTATTCCGCATCAGTTGGTGTCCCATTCATCTAAAACAGTCTGAATAAACACTTTTTATATGCGGGTGTAAATGTAACCAGGCCCGGCACCACAAGGTGGCAAAAGACGCATTGTCCCCTCAGATCTGATTTGTGCCCCCTCAGTTTCAATTTGTCCCCCCTTCACACCAAGGGGGTTTTAACCCTTTGACGCGAACGATCATCGGTGTGATTAATACGTTCAGTGTGTCACTGCTGAATTCAAGCGTACTTTCGTGCTGCTGGCGCAGCTGCCATAATTCTTTCAGTTATAATTTGACAAAGTGTTTTATTCATATCAGATACACTGTGTATGAAACAATACTTTACTCTCTTCTCCCAGTTCACCAGCCACTTACTTTTATGTAGTTTATTTCGGGAAAAAAATGGAAAAGGCCTAAATTTACGTGATGCTCTTTTAGACTGTCTCATCACGCTGGTTAGGCTGTAATTTCACACTTTTCACTGCTGTTCTATGTCCAGCTGACCTGTGTGTGTCTTGAATTCTTTTTCTCAAATTTTTATGTGGTCATCAGATCCAGACGATGAGCCCATTGGCCCTTCAGAGTATGTGTGGAAGCCAAAACGAAAAGACTATATGATATCATACTTAGAGGGTAAGTTTAATAGAGTATGGACTATTTAACTTACACAACTGTAATTTATTAAAAACGTAAATATAATATTCCATAGAAGAAAGCATGTGCTTCTGTGTCACAAAGCTAACTGGCCATATTATACATATTATATCATAATGGTGTACACTCACCTAAAGGATTATTAGGAACACCTGTTCAATTTCTCATTAATGCAATTATCTAATCAGCCAGTCACATGGCAGTTGCTTCAATGCATTTAGGGGTGTGGTCCTGGTCAAGACAATCTCCTGAACACCAAACTGAATGTCAGAATGAGAAAGAAATGTGATTTAAGCAATTCTGAGCGTGGCATGGTTGTTAGTGCCAGACGGGCCGGTCTGAGTATTTCACAGTCTGCTCCGTTACTGGGATTTTCACGCACAACCATTTCTAGGGTTTACAAAGAATGGTGTGAAAAGGGAAAAACATCCAGTATGCGGCAGTCCTGTGGGTGAAAATGCCTTGTTGATGCTTGAGGTCAGAGGAGAATGGGCCGACTGATTCAAGCTGACAGAAGAGCAACTTTGACTGAAACAATCACTCGTTACAACCGAGGTCTGCAGCAAAGCATTTGTGAAGCCACAACACGAACAACCTTGAGGCGGATGTGTGTATTGGTGTGGGGGGTGTTTTCTTGGCACACTTTAGGCCCCTTAGTGCCAATTGGGCATTGTTTAAATGCCACAGCCTACCTGAGCATTGTTTCTGACCATGTCCATCCCTTTATGACCACCATGTACCCTTCCTCTGATGGCTACTTCCAGCAGGATAATACACCATGTCACAAAGCTCGAATCATTTCAAATTGGTTTCTTGAACATGACAATGAGTTCGCTGTACTAAAACGGCCCCCACAGTCACCAGATATCAACCCAAAAGAGCATCTTTGGGATGTGGTGGAACGGGAGCTTCGTGCCCTGGATGTGCATCTCACAAATCTCCATCAACCGCAAGATGCTATCCTATCAATATGGGCCAACATTTCTAAAGAATGCTTTCAGCACCTTGTTGAATCAATGCCACATAGAATTAAGGCAGTTATGAAGGTGAAAGGGGGTCAAACACAGTATTAGTATGGTGTTCCAAATAATCCTTTAGGTGAGTGTATATCTCACATCGTTATAGAGTAAATTATGGCAGAATTTTCATTTTTGGGTGAACTGTCCCTTGAAGCTCGTTTCAAACTTTCTACCAATCCATATTAAATTGTCTTCAAACTACTTTATAATTCATCCTCAGTCCATCTGACATGAACTCTAATTCTTTTCAAGCACCGCTAGCCGGAAAGATGTCATCTTTGGATGTAAGTAAAAACGTTTGTGATGATACACTGAGGTCATGAGGTGTCTTCATTTGTAACCTGTGTGTTTGTGTATCTGTCTTTTGAAATGACAACTGTCACAATTGTGGACTTATATATGCTGGAAATTTATTTGGACAGTACTGATCGGAAAAAGTGATATTTAACAAATAACTATAAAAATCAAATTTTTTTAAATCAACAAATTAATTTGTCTACTGTGTAAAAAGTTTACTCCTACTTGTATTTCTCCCTTTGACATTTCATAAAGTTGTCGGACAGTCTCTCAAATCTCATTGGAGACATTTTTTGTCCATTCTTTCATACAGAATGTTTTTAACAGTGTGATATTGGAGAATTTCTTACATACATTACATTCCAAGTCCTTCCACTGCATTTCAGTTGGATTGAGACTTTGACTTTGACAATTCCCAAACTCTTCTTCTTTTTTTTCTTCTTTGGAGCCATTCTTTGCATGTTTTGTTTTACTTTGTTTGCTCTTTTTTTCATGCACACACATTGGTTCATTTCTCATGTAGGCTTCGTCCTTAATTACTTAACTTCCATTTAGAGCAATTGCATCAATTTGTTAACTGGTGCTAAAATATAAATGGAAATATAATTTAATATTAATATTTAATGTATTTACAATATTTTTTCAGTAAGTATAATGCAATATTTTATTTTCCGTTGATTCAGTGTGATAAGCTTTTCTATTTTCTTATTTAATTAACTGCTTTTCTTGTAGAATCCTTCAAAATTGGTTACATTAGCTGAAGACTTACGATCAGCTGAATGGACTCCACACAACCCTGTTGGGATGACAGGTATGTCCATATGTCGATTTATAAATTAGAACTCTGCTCTTATTGCCAAAAATAATAAAACAAAAATAGTACCAGAGGATCACCAGTTGAAGAACACTGATCACCCAGATGCCTTGTTCACATTAGTGACTGTTGTACAGTATATTGGGAGAGAATGTGCTCCAGTATGTCTTCAGTTAGTGGTATAATAAGTTGTCATAAGTTGTCAGTTTATACAGTGACACTGAACTCATATAGCATATAGAGCTTGGTGATCTACATTACTGACAGTGTTCTTTAGAATTTGCAGAATCTCACTAAAATACAAGATTATATAATTTACAATTTTTTAAAAATTATTTTTTATAATGATATTTTAATGTTTATACCGTGTTTTTGAAAATCACTGTTTTGTTACTGTATGTGCTCTTATATTTTACATGTTAATCAACAGGTTTTACTTTAGGATCTCAGGAGAATGTACGTCAATATAAGCTGTCAATCATACAGAAGTATAAAACTGAGTGGAGCTTCCTGTCTGGTGAGAAAGACTCATTGTCTGCCCTGTACACTGAACCACTGATCATTCAGAAAAAGGAAAATGGCAGCTTTACGAACATTTACCCACATGAGCTTATGGGTTGTTTGTGGGATAAGCATTATTCAGTGAATGTTCTCCAAGGTGACTCTAGCAGTGGGAAATCCTTCATAGCACAGAAGATCATGTTGGACTGGGCATCTGAACGGTTATTTTCTAGACCTTTTACTGTATTTTTTTATCTGAGGTGTGAAGAGCTGATGTGTATTTCTGAGGAGATGAACTTATTTGAGCTCTTGAGTTACAGCTGCAGTTTAACATCAGATCAGATCTCACAGATGTTACAGCAGTTACTAGTGAAGGTGCTTTTCATCATTGATGGATTGGATGAGCTGAGACTCACACAGGACATTTATGACATGTCGGTCCACACTGATCTGCTTCAGAAAGCCCCACCTGAGGTCATTCTTTGTGGCCTTTTGAGGAGGTACCTCATACCTAAGTCCAAACTGCTGGTCACCACCAGAACTAAGAACACAGTGAACAAGCTGCTGAAAGGACGACAGATAGTCACTGAGATCATGGGCTTTTCTGCGAGTCAGGTGGAGAAGTACTTCCAGAAGTTCTTCAGGAAAGAGTATGACTGTGTGCGAGCAAATGAAACCCTCTTCACTGCCTGTTCCATCCCTGTTATCTGCTGGATCATCAGTGAGATGTTCAGGGTTGGTGCAAATGTAACAAGTGGATTGAAAACCACCACCTCCATCTACGTTGACTTTGTGTCCACTCTACTGGACCATCACTATCAGGGTTTGAGTCAGTCCGTCCCGACCCTGCTGAGGAGTCTGGGTCAGCTGGCAGAGAGAGGGATTATGGAACAGCAAGTCTTGTTTGATGAGAAAAGTGTGAATGAAACCATTTCAGACCCTGCTGGCAGTCCATTCCTGTACACGATTCTCATTAAGAGAAGAATCCAACAGGAGACGATGTTCAGTTTCATGCATCTCAGTTTTCAGGAGTTCTTCACTGCTCTGTACTATGTCCTTCTGGATGAAGAAGAGTCCCAGAGGAAAGTGAGAGATCTGCTTCACACTGTAGAGAGAGGATGGACTTTGTCCTGTTGGTCTGATAGAGACTTTTCAATGGCAGATGTAGAAATAAGACATTCAAAGCTTCTACAGCCTGTGATTCTGTTCCTCTGTGGTCTCTGTCAGAAAGAATGGATCCCCTCATTCTTTGAAAAGCACAACATTGCCGTCTCTATCATCAAGATAGAAACCCAGCTTGAGGAATGGCTCAATCAGAGCTCACAGAGATATCAAAATGAACACATGCTGTTCATTCTCCATTGTCTCTATGAGCTCCATGAGAAGAGCTTCATTGGGAAAGTCTTGGAAGGTTTGATTTTGATAGATCTGTCTGATATTCCACTGAAAAGGACAGACTGTTGGGTGTTGAAGTACTGTTTACAGTGCTGTGAACACATCAGAAACCTGAAACTCCATGTAACATCTGAAAATCTGAAGATGCTTCAGCCTGAACTGTACCGCTGTAAAGAGCTGTGGTGAGTGAAATTTAAACTTTGTGCCTTTTCTGACACTTCAGCACATGACGTTATACATTATCACAATTATTAGTACTTACTTATTTGTGTTAACGGCAATTACAATGCGTTCACTTTTCTTGAAGCTCTAGCTGTACATTTGATCTGCTTCAATACTTAAGCAATATCACTCAAGCAAGAGTGCTAGTACTGAATATGAGCACAGCTGTGATTCAGTGTAGAAGGTAATCTGATATTCAGCAGTTCTTCTACAACAGTCATTATCATGTGATGTTGATTTGAATTTTTCCACACACTGCTTACTGTACAGTCACTGAGAATCCCTTTTCTGAATCCTACCGGAGTGAGACAAAATGCTGAGTCAAAATAACTCCAGGAAAAATTGCACGTCTGTTTAAAACGGCCCCCATACTTCAGGCTGAAACACTGCAAACACACACTAGCCCAGAATTTACTGTTTATATAATGACGATCAGATCGATTTACTGTGTTCTTTTACTTTCAAAGGTTGAAGACGGATCACATTTCAGATGAGGTTGTTGATTTGATCTCAGTGGCTGGTAAAGGAAAGATTCTGAATAAACTCACGTAATGTATAATTCATTTTAGAATAAAATTGTACTCATTGCCATATTCAGTTTATTTAATCAATTTTATGTAATATCTAACAGTGAAATGCACTCATTAAATACTGTAACTTTATTTTAATTGCTAGTATAAAGACGCCTGAAAATAATGAAGGTGGATTTCGCCCAGAGATCACTGTGTCATTCAGAGATGAAGACATCACGTATGAAACTCTGTCACTTGTTACATACAGAATTACAGTCTCATCACAACACCTGATGCTTATTATAAGTCTGTACTGATGTTTATATCTGTGAATGCTTCAGGTTGTCTTTTAGCAGATCAATGATCACATCATTAACTCTAACCTGTCCAAGCTCAGTGGTTTCCACCATCAACTGGATCAAATCACACAAGAGATACAGGAGACAGTTGTTCAGTAATCCTTATTTGTGAGTGGAAGCTTCATTCTTTCTTCTTTTTTTTCTTTGTTTTTTTCAGATATACCCCCTAAAATATCATTAAAGTATTAGTACACATCCAGAAATGTATTCATCCTTGTGTTTTTCCAAACCCATAAGACAAAGTAAATGATGGCAGAATTTTCATTTATTGAGTAAACTTTCCTTTTAAGGATCTTATATCATGATCAGTGGTAGATTTATTAGATGTTTATTAGAGAAAATCAGTTAATTTCTTTTTTTATTTATATTCTTAAAATGAAAAGCATGGATATCTTTATGTTTTGAGCCTGAGAACCAGCATGTCACATTTATTCATGTCGGTTTTGTGTTGTTTAGGGATCGTATTGAACTTGGTCTGTTGATGTTCCTGAAATCACTGTCTGATTTGAAGAAAGTCTGTCTGCAGGTTTCACATCTGACTGACACATTTGCCTCTGAAATCGTGTCCCTCATTCGGGCCTGTCCCAGCCTGACTGAACTCAGGTAACAGCAATACCTGAGCATTTACATGGGTTTTATGTCATTTTCTTATTACTATAGTAAAAATTACAAAAATTTGTTATAAAATATCTTAAAGGTGCAATATGTAAAATTTTTGGCCACTAGAGGGCAAACAATCAACGACAACAACGGAGTAGCTCGAATTATGGGAACTGTCGTCTTCAACTCCACCATATCATGTTCATGGATGAGGTAAAGTAGTAGTTTTATCAATGTTGCGCTTGATGACGTGATTCACTATAATGAATTAGCCGCAAGTAAAGCAGGGTTTGACACTAAATTGGTTGTCATAGATGTGTCCAATTCATTGGTGTGATGACGCTGCACAGTTTTATGTGTTCAAAACACATATGTGATAAGACACCGATGTTGATCCTCGTTTTATTTCTCTTCTTGTCCCAAAATCTGCTTGGGTCATTTGGTTGACGTTTACGTTTATGGGTCTTTGTTGACAGAAGCAGCTACAAACAGTGAAGAATAATTGTGTTCCATAATGACTGCACAAAACAAGCTAGTTGCTTGATAGACGCTTTAACTACTATTTCCGGATTTGTCCATGAGACTGTGTTGTCATGGTTTCTACGGCAGTAGAAACCGAGGGTAATATGACGTCATTGAAAGGCTATTCCCACACACGTCCCGGTGCCTTGGTTAAAATTGCAATTTTTTCATGATTTACAAAGATTTGGAAAGATTTGGGATTATTGTAAGTAATCAACTGAACAAAATATATAACACTGGCCTAGTGGTCTTTACTGCAAAAATATTACATATTGCTCCTTTAATACTTTGTTTTCTTGATTTCTCATACTAAGTATCATGAAAACATTAGATTTTCCCCAACCATTGATCACAGTACACCAGAAGTGCTTACAGTTTTAGATTGAATGTAGTTCATTTTAAAATCTTTTTCAGGATCATCTGTAGAATCAAGTCGGTGGAGTCCCTGAAGAAATCACTGAAGCAGGTTGATTGGGCTCTGACCGTGTAAGAGTTATATATTAGACGTTTCTTTCTATATTCTTATATATTTTTTCCAGTCCATTATGAATATTATGTCCTGTTGACAAACAAATAATAATAATTTTGCCATTATCATGAATGTTAAATGTTATTCTCATTAGCTGGGGAAATTCAGTGTTCATCAAGCCAGATGGGAAGAAATTCACAAAAGAACAGCTGAAGATGAAGAAAGAAATGAGTAAGAGTTTTTGTTTTTTATCATCAATATTCCTGCCATAGAGCTGGATCTGTGTTTATTATGTACCTCATTATAACTCATATTCCTGAGAACAAACCAAATAATGTAGAGAACTGACCACAGACAAAAGCATCTGATAGTAAAGTGTTCACTGTTGTATTCATTAGAATTTATTTGAGTCTGATTGTTCTTACACTTCTGTTTCACACAATTAATATTGTTCTTAATAAAGTTGTTGGCCAAGTGGCGAGTAACTTACTTTGATTTATTTATTCATTTTTAATTAATTAATTTTATGTAATAAAACATTTTCACTGCTTTGGGGTATGATAATTTTAGGAGCCAGGAAACAGAATATAATCTCAATGTAATGTGTAGTTTTGAGTTACACATTTTTAAGACAAGGCATAGAATTGATGAAGACAGATAATGTTTTGCTTTTTTAAAGTTTTTGTACATACTATATTTTTTAGCTCAGTGACTGTGTTTGAGATTTATCATTTTTAATTCACATCACATTCACATTTAATTCACATTGAGATTTATTTCACATTTACTTCCAAACGGTGATATCAGAAGATCTGATTCGATTGTCTTTGCTTATAAATGTTTATTGTGTCATGAGTCGACTTATATGCCTGCATCTGGAAAAAAATCTGTTGGTGTATGCAATTTATTTTTTTAATGACCCCAGTTATTTCTAACAAATGCTAAATGGTTTCACTTGTTCTTAAGGGTCTTAAAGAGTTTGAACTGTGTTTTGTCTGACAGAAGGAGAGAGTTCAGGTTCTGGGCCTGGTTCATCATTAAAAACTGAATCATCAGCACAATCAGCAGCTGTCATGAAGAGGATTCTTAAGGTTTTCTTCTTATAACAATTATAATTGAGTATTGGTAGAGTATTGTTGTTATGTGTAGGCTGTTTCTTGTGTTTCCTGTGACCTAGTTTTGTATAGTATTTAGCAATTTTATTGACCTGTTCCTTGTTAATTATGTCATTTATCTCCTTTTGTTTTCCTTGTGTGTGTGTGTGTGTGTGTGTGTGTGTATATATGTGTAGAAGTCTGTAATTTTTATCATAGGTACTCTTCAACTGTGAGTGATGGAATCTAAAACAAAATCCAGAAAATCACAATGTGTGATTTTTAAATAATTAATTTGCAGTTTATTGCATGACATAAGTATTTGATCACCTACCAACCAGTAAAAATTCCGGCTCTCACAGATCTGTTAGTTTTTCTTTAAGAAGCCCTCCTGTTCTCCACTCATTACCTGTATTAACCGCACCTATTTGAACTCACTACCTGTATAAAAGACACCTGTCCACACACTCAATCAAACAGACTCCAACCTCTCCACAATGGCCAAGACCAAAGAGCTGTGTAAAGACATCAGAGATAAAATTGTAGACCTGCATAATGCTGGGATGGGCTACAGGACAATAGGCAAGCAGCTTGGTGAGAAGGCAACAACTGTTGGCACGATTATTAGTCAATCTCCCTCAGTCTGGGGCACCATGCAAGATCTCACCTCGTGGGGTATCAGTGATCATGAGGAAGGTGAGAGATCAGCCCAGAACTACACGGCAGGACCTGGTCAATGACCTGAAGAGAGCTGGGACCACAGTCTCAAAGAAAACCATTAATAACACTCAATGCCATCATGGAGCAAGGTCCTTCTGCTCAAGCCAATGCATGTCCAGGCCCATCTGAAGTTTGCCAAAGACCATCTGGATGATCCAGAGGAGGAATGGGAGAAGGTCATGTGGTCTGATGAGACAAAAATGCAGCTTTTTGGTCTAAACTCCACTCGCCGTGTTTGGAGAAAGAAGAAGGATGAGTACAACCCCAAGAACACTATCCCAACCATGAAGCGTGGAGGTGGAAACATCATTTGGGATGCTTTTCTGCAAAGTGGACAGGACGACTGCACCGTATTGAGGGGAGGATGGATGGGGCCATGTATCGCGAGATCTTGGCCAACAACCTCCTTCCCACAGTAAGAACACTGAAGATGGGTCGTGGCTGAGCTTTCCAGCATGACAATGACCCGAACCACCCCTATGATAAAATATTACAGACATCGACATGCTTTGTAAATGGGCAAACCTGCAAAATCGTATCAAATTGTATCAAATACTTGTCCTCCCCACTGTATACATACCCCGTGTTCTCAGTCTTCTTCCGTTCTTGTCTATGTTTTCTGTTGTAAGCGAATTAGCTCAAATTAAATTATTAATTAATTTATAGGGAATTTTGAACTAGTCACTTATTTTACGACAACTGAAACGTGAATCTTTTGCACGGGCAGTATAATAACCTCTGTAGCGGATATGAATATCCAACCGTTGTGAAAACAATATTTATTAGCAAGGTAACATAGATCGGCAGTTTAAGACATAAAATTTGTAAGCACATAACACAAGACACTTCTCTTTAAAATTATAAATGACACTTTATTGATTATTCTAACACAAACTTTTATCGCTGCTTAGGCATGGTAATTAGACTTAATATCAATGCACCAATCCAGCTATAGAATCTGGAATTACTTGCGTTTGTAGTTTGTGTCTTTAAATGGGCATTCCTTGAGAAGAGGGTTTCCCAGGTTCGTTGATTTGCTGAAGGTCTTTTCAGTCCGGATTGATGTGGATGTGGTATTGATGTGGAAGCCAATCACAATCTGTTGTGCTGGCAAATGAATGGAGTTTCCCTCGTTTGGAGTTTGAAGTTGAGGTGGCATGGACTGCAGAGTCGATTAACCTTGCGGCAAAACTTAACTTGGAACATGAGACTCTCAATGGAAAGAAAGAAAACTAATGTAAAAGAAAGGAAAGTGAGTGAGACGAGAGTAAGTTGGATGGCTGTTACAAAGTGTTTGTCCAACCTCTTTGAGGAGTTCTGACCAATTGGGTTAGATCATCCTTGATTAAGAGGTGGCTTTTCTCCTCCCCTGGTCTTAAATTAAATGTTATCTGTGGTCTCTTAACTTCCAGAGAGTAGTTAAGTCATGATTACTCTAAAAAGCATACGATACATTTTACACAATTTCATTCAAGCTAAACTTTGAATTATGAATAGAGTTTTACACTCATATCAAGCAAGGCACACTTTCCATCAACCATTTAAAAGTTGTAACAATTACATGAATTGTGAGTGATCAGAGCATAATAGTCACATGTGTAATGTGTATACATGATATAGAATTATGCAGTTGAACGACTTTTGATTTCAATCGGCCGTTTGGGGATGTGGCTCAGTTGCAGCGGCCATTTTGCGCTGCGGCTCGCACTCGGCTGCCATCTCGCGTCACAGCTCGGGAGTGACAGCCCTCTCATAACGGCGACAAGGCTTGGGAGCGGCGTCCATGACGTTCGCTGGACAGAGGATTGGGATGATCGTGGGAGCCGTGTGGGAAGGTGCCGGCAAACAGAAATGACCTGTACCATTGGAGCGGTGTGTGGAGGGTACCGGCTTGGGGTGAGCTGGCGAGGCTCTGTGTGTTTCTGATGGAGCCGGATGAGAAATACGCTCCTACTTCAATATGAGAACCATTTAAATGGAGAATAAGATTAATGGCCTCGACTAGGGAAAAATGACAAACCGG
This sequence comes from Opsariichthys bidens, assembly GCA_037194245.1. Taxonomy (NCBI): domain Eukaryota; kingdom Metazoa; phylum Chordata; class Actinopteri; order Cypriniformes; family Xenocyprididae; genus Opsariichthys; species Opsariichthys bidens. The sequence goes on from CM074303.1 coordinate 6,797,193, forward strand.
ATCATAATAGCGATTCGTATCCTCATCCAGACCCAAAGAAAAACACACAAATGAGATCCGGCCAGCTCACCCGACGGGAGAGCTCGATGACCTCCTCCACATACCTCTCCAAAGGACGGACACTCTGTCGCAGTCCCCACAGGCGATCCTCTGCCGCGATCATGTTGCAGTTTAGGTTGGTTATTCTGTTACAGAATGTTTGGGATAAGGAACTCTCGACGAGGAAGCATATGGAAATGCAGACTTTAATATAAACTCAGGGATACCATGAAAACACACACACAAATATCTTAACATAAACGAGAAGGAGAAGAAGGAGAACAGACAGAACAAGTAAACAGAAAAACAGACATAACCCTGACATTGACTCAAGTTGCATTGTCTTTTTAACCATTTGGTCTTTTTCAAATTGCTTAAGTTTGACACCTCTTTCCTCAGCTAGGCTCAAATTTTACAAGCTTGCTAAGCCATAAAGTACTTAGCTGGAGGGGTTTGGTAGACTGAATGGAGCCGCAAATGACAGATTCTCTGATTTTGGGTCTTGCGTGTTGATTTGGCTTGAGATGAGTTTTGTGAGGAGTTATGTTTGAACGAATCTTCTGTAAGATTCACTTGTCTGGTTCGTCCTCAATTCCTACAAAGTGGTTATGTTCTCCCTTATCGGGATTTTGTTTATTAAGTTGGCTTGAGACATCCAGACATCCATCCATCCATCCATCCATCCTTCCATCCCAACTAAACCTCCCATCACATCACATCCATCCCTCCCTCCCAACTAACCTCCCATCCCATCCATCCCTCCCTCCCAACTAAACTCCCATCCCATCCCATCCCATCCATTCCTCCCTACCAACTAAAAGTTTGTCTCGACAAATTTTTTCTTATATAGTTAAATACTACTCTTGGACTATTCCAGCCGTGCGCTTCATTCACCACACATGTACCATAACAATTGTATCTAATAACAATATTTTGTAATGGCATTATATAACCCATATTGAGGTTTTAGTGTAAGATAAATTATTAAAATCCCATTATTCAAAATGTTTGCGAAAATTACACATTTAATCTTTTAAATAACATATAATTTTGGAGTATAAAATATTTTCTATATACTTTCATTTACTTCAGTCCTCAGAAGATGCAGAAGTGTTCACGCCTGACTTACTTCAGACCGGAAATGAAGACAAACATGAACAGAACACATACAGGTATTGAACACTTTATTTTTGGACATTTTTAGATGATAAACATGCTGTTATGCTTTAATAAATTGTAAATGAATTTTATGTCCTCCAGGTTTGTGTGTCCACATGCTGGTCAGTTTCGTTGCAGTCTGACCAACCTTGGGTTTGTGATGGAGGGTGAAGGAGAAGTGCTGTATAAAACTGCCTCATGGGATCCTCGTCTGTTAGATGGTTTGGGTCAGATGCAGCCTGCAGGACCCTTGTACAACATTGACTGTTTTCATGGTTCAATCTCACAACTGCTCCTTCCACACTGTGAAATCTCTAGTATGTTTATTTCTACATCTTAACATCCTGAAGTAACACTTTAAAATGTTGTTTTTACTTGTATAGTAATAACTATTAATTATGCATAATTACATGCAACTAACTCTAAACCAACCCCCAGTCCTAAGCCTATAGTAAGTACATGTAGTTATTTAATATTACTCAGTACTTAAATGTAACAAAGACATCATTAAAATAAAGTGCAACCGATAATGTTCAATTACAGTTTTTGATGTATAAATAATCATCTTTGTTGTAAAATCTTTTTGTTATATTATTATATAATAATTATTATTATTATGTGTTTTGCAGAGCAAAACATGGACGGTTTGGCTGTAGCACATTTAACTGGCGGCAATACAGCAATAATACAGCCTCTCCAAGTGACTGAAACGCATGTGAGGATTGAAATCAGAGATCTCTCCATCTTTGGGCTCTTAAAAAGGATGATTTTTCCTCCTTCCCCTGTTTCTGCCCAAGTGCTTGTCTTTCTGCGACCAATTACTGCGGGACAGAAAGAAAACATAATGGATGTACATTTGCTCCCGTGGAATGTTCCACTGTCAGAGGTATCTAATTTTACTTTCTTTTTTTTTCTTTAAATGAATGCAAATGTTTATATACTACATGATAATGGTTCTTGATATGTGGGCATGTTTGTATTAACACACATCCACACATCCATGTCAAATGGAAATATTGTTTTCCTAATAAAGGACTCATATTGCTCAATACATTGCTTTTGAACAGATAAATACTTGTGATGACTATATGGCATTTGCACATTATTATTTTTTTTTGCTATTCTGTCATTATAGTCAACAAAGTAAAGTCAAAAATGAGAATCGCTACAGTGTGGTCAACTTCATTGATTGTAAAGAGTTTTTGTGAGAATGCAGAACCCATGAGCTTGTGGTGGAAAGGTCCTAATAGAATAAAAAAGACTATCGCAACTTCCGTTTAATGCTGTTTTAATCCACTAATTTATTTTTCCATGTGTGGGTCACTAGGTAATTTTCCAGCCAAAGTTATGAATTTAACATGCACAACTTTGGAAAATTGCATACAACATTTGTCAGTAAATAACATTTTTTTGTTGCACAATGAGTGATTTATTTGTTAAATGTGATTCCATCATAGTTTATGTGCATGTCTTTATATTACTTTAAAAAAAAAATGGCAAAAAATTTGACAGCTTGGCAAATTGACTCCATTTACATCCTCAGGGCTAAAGCCCTAAATATCTACTGACCCTAGAACTGCCTCTGGTTACTGCTATCCCCCAAACACTGGCTTTCACAGCTTCTTCTTCCCTTAAGGTCAAGGACCAGCATGCAGAGAATAAACACATTAAAACCAGTTCAAAGTGTTCTCTTACTCCGACAACAGAATACAGTCTGTGTTGTCAACCAGAGGAATCTACAGTGCAGCCAGAGGTAACAATTTTTTATTACATGTATGTATTTGATTTAAATATCATTTATTACATTAGAGGGGACCGATTTATGCTTTTTTATTTTACTGTAGCTTCAGTGTGTAATATAGCAGTTTGTGCATGTACTCAATCTGTAAAGGAACAAAACACAGAGCACAAAGAGAGTTACTTCTCATTACCTCATATTAGCTAATCATTCCTATACTGTAACTTTTAACATTGTACTGTGTGTTTTACTAGCACAAATATAAGCTCTGTATATTAGGCTAAATTTGAAACTCTAATTTTTCTTATCTGATAAAGTTTGTTAATGGAGCAAAAGGGCTCAACGTTCTTGAAAGTTGTTCAGGAAACCTAATGGTAAACCTTAAAGAGGTGGTTGATTTATGATTTCACTTTTTTAGCTTTTTTAGCAGAGGGAGAGATTTTCTTTTAAAGAAATGGCTTTTTAAGGACTACAACAAACGTTGGTAGGAACTACAATGAGGTTCTTCCCAGGTTAGTGACATCACTAACCCTAAAATGTACATAAACCCTGCCCCCCAGGAACACGGAACAAAGGGGTGAGGCCATGTTACTGCAATACAGTACGTAACACACATGCAATATTTTGTGAACAAATGATCCTGCAGTGGCTGTTACTGACTATTTAAATCTAGCGGGTTGGGTGTCTCATTTTTCAAATTCAATGATGCTGGTAGTGACGATTCTCTCTGACCAATCAGTGATCTGAAGTGTTTACACATCATATTTAGGATCGGAACGACACATTTGGTTCCTCCACCAAGGTGCTGCTATTTAAGCGAGCCGTTCCAAACCGACCATGCAGTGGAAAAGCGGCAAAACTGATGCTGCAAAACAGTAGAATTTACAGAGCAATCAGCTGACCAATCAGAGCAGACTGGGCTTGTTTTTAAGAAACCGAAACTAAAACAGAATGTTCAGACATAGAATGAAAACAGGTGTTACAACAAAAAACATCTCCGTGAAATATTCTCAGATTTAATGTTTTTCCTGAGATAGTTTCTTGAAATTTAGTTGTGTTAGGATTATTCTTTTTTTCAGTCTCTCGCCTTCATTTTTCCTTTCTTATTTTCAGACTGAGATGTTTGAGTGTAATTTTGGCCCAAACTATCATCCCACATTTGAAGTGTTTGTTAAAGTCAACATTGAGGAGGTCAAGCTGAGTCTTTTGGATAAAACAAATGGAAAGGAAGTGTGGGTTCCACGACGAATCCTTCTCACAGGTAATGAATGACATGATGATGCTAGGAACTGTCAAGCCAGAATTTATTATGGATGTGTTGTTGGGTGTAATTATAACACTAGTTATATCAAACATTATAAATGACAGATATATATTATGACAGATTTTTCTGTTTTAATAGGAAAACCAGCTCAAGATGTAGAATCCCTGTCTCACAGAAGTCTCATGGGTATGAGCTCAAAGTACAGTTGCTTATTCTTTCCATCAGACTGAAAAAAGTTCTGAAAAGTTAGTTGAATCTTTTTTTGTTTCTATCAGGATCTGAATTTGTGAGAAAACACAGAGATAAACTCATTAATAGAGTTTCATCAGTGAAGGCAATTGCTGATGGCCTGAGGACCAAAGACATGATTCCAGACGAAATGTACAGTAAAATTTGTGCTGCAGAACCCCGACAGGAGAAAACAAGACTCTTGTTCGATGTTCTTGACTCTGGAGGAGCTCCTGTAAAAGAAGAATTCTACAGACTGCTGAAGGAGAAGGAACCTTATCTAGTAGATGATCTGGAGTCTGGACACAGTGGACAGCCTTAATGCATAGAGAACCTCAGAGATGTTATAAATCTCTCTCTATTTATATACAGTGTTTATACACTCACCTAAAGGATTATTAGGAACACCTGTTCAATTTCTCATTAATGCAATTATCTAATCAGCCAATCACATGGCAGTTGTTTCAATGCATTTAGGGGTGTGGTCCTGGTCAAGACAATCTCCTGAACTCCAAACTGAATGTCAGAATGGGACAGAAAGGTGATTTAAGCAATTCTGAGGGTGGCATGTTTGTTGGTGCCAGACGAGCCGGTCTGAGTATTTCACAGTCTGCTCCGTTACTGGGATTTTCATGCACAACCATTTCTAGGGTTTACAAAGAATGGTGTGAAAAGGGAAAAACTTTGCTTCGAAACAAAAGATTCATTAAGCTTCGAAGCTTCATGAAGCAGTGTTTTGAAATCTCCAATCACTAGATATTGCTGAACAAAGTCATTATTTTTTGTTTTTTGGCACACAAAAAGTATTCTCATCGCTTTATAATATTAAGGTTGAACCACTGTGGTGATATGAACTGTTTAAAATGTTTTAGTAGCTTTCTGGGTGTTGGAAAGTGTAAATTAATTTGTCAATGCAGGCCTCAATGAGCCTTCGGACTTTATCAAAAATATCTGTGTTCTGAAGATGAACGACCTGAAGGTGAGTAATTATAACAGAATCTTCATTTTTGGGTGAATTAACCCTTTAATGTTCAATCTCCATGTAAAATTGTGCATGATAGATCCCCTTTAAAGTTACATTTCACTTAGTTTTCTTTCTTTCTACTACGTACAACCCCATGAAACCCCAAGCCATGAAATGCAGAATCTGAACAATTTTTTCATTTATATTATAACTTTTAACAAATAATTGCCATTTTCTTTGTTTTAAAACAAAATTATATTCAGATTTAAATCCTTAAATCTGTTTTTAAAATTGTTTTTGGTCCCAACTGTACAGTATGTTGATTGTTGCTTTAATATGCTTATGTATAACTCATTATGACAATAATTTACTCTGAAAGATGTTTTTATTTGATAATACTGTGGAAAAACACATACAATAAAAAAAACATGTACAAGTTGCTATGAGAAAAATCACAAGGATCATATTTTTCTTTTGTATTTTACATTTTTCAATAGTCAATAATGCAACAAAAAAAAAAAAATAGTGAATCTTGATTGGAATGTAAAGTACAGTTCTTTTTTTAAACAGGAGCGTGAGGAAGTGAATTTCAAGAGTCTGAAACACACTCAGATTTGAATATTTTTTTTTTTTGTTTCAATTAGAATCTAAATTTGTAAGCAGTTTGTTTCATGATGGACTGTTTGAAGACCAAAGACATGATCACACATGAAATGTACAGTTCATGCTGCATAACCACAAAATAAGAAAATAAGAATCTTGTTCGATGTTCTTGTGTGATGTTACGTATTAGAAGCTCCATTGGAATTGTGTCCCGTAAAGTTTGAAATTTTTCTATGCAATAGGTTATATTTAATTTATTTTAAAAAGTTTAGAATTTTTTTTGTATATAGGTGCTGAGTAATGAAATAAGATTCTCAAACAGATTGTTTCACAAATATCTATCCCTTCTCTGTGAATTCTATCTTATTAGGGTAGAATGAGCAGTTGTAACACTGAATATTCCTCTTCTAATGCAGCTTTGAACTGTTGAACATTCATATAAGTCAAGGCATGTCACCTTTATTTACGTATATAGCGCTTTAAACAAGATTGTTTCAAAGCAGCTTTAAAGTTGTGATAGGTAGAGTGTTTTTAATATTTCTTTTAGTTTGCTGTCAGTTTCCATTCAAAGAGAGTTGCGCATGTCACATGAGAAGGCACGCCCACTCCTGTCGCGAGGGACCTTGACATTGAGCACACCTGTGCCGCGCTATCGCTGAGGCGCGTCAGTCATGGTATAAAAAGCTGGTTTAAGTGTGGCGCTTTCATTTCCTCTTCGCTCTATTCCTGTTGGGTGTGTAGAACACTGTTTGGGGTTATTTCCTGTGGTATTCCCCTGGTGAGTCGCTTGATCAATTGCTGTTCCTCGGTCATTGAACATTATGTTAAGTATGTGTTTGTTATTAGGGATGTGTGAACTGAAGCGACGAGCGCACGTAGCATAAAGCTCACTATAGCCTAAGAATCTCCTCAAGTAGTAAAGAAGTTTTTAATTGGAATCGTTAATGGCAGTAATTTTATACTGATGCATTATTTGTTTTTATTATTTTGTTTTAGGTGCGGCATAAGGGTTCTTGCTGCTGTTTCTTCTGTTTCTTTTGTTATTTTTGGTTATTTTCGTTTATGCTCTTTCTTTGTTTATTGCTGTTATTTTATTTATTGTTTGCTGTTTTGTTATATGCTTGCTTGTGTGGACGTCGCGGGGCTGAGCCGCCACTTCATCACGTGACTTCGAAACCATTTCGCTTATGCGATTCAAGCACTGGCATAAAGTAGCTACATAAAGTCTGTTTTGTGAAGCTGTATGTACGATTGTTTGTTTTGTTTGTTTACCGATTGGGATTTATTTTAGTTTGATTTGTATATTTTCTTCTTGTGTATTTCTTTTAATATCCTTGCCAGTATGTCTGTGGATGCCTGAAGAGCATCAATATGGAAGTTTAACAGAAGGGTAGAGTGTCTTTTTAGTGGTGTTCTTTTCCTTTCTTTTGTGGTTGTGACTTTATGGATTTGTATGCACTGATTTGGTTTTGTAGTTTGTCTCTTCTGTTTAATGCTTCATGTATAAGTCGCTTGTCAACGTTTGGGTATATAAAAGGTAAACTGTTCGAGGAATGTTTTTAGCATTAATGATTTGTGGAAAATAATAAATTTTGTATTTTGTTGGAAGTCACCTCTCTGTCTTTTATCCAATCCGAACTGGCAGGGTACTTCAGTTTATTGTAATTCCTTTTGGTTAAATTTCCGTTTGTAGATATAATTTTTCCTGGGTGGTAAGGTGGCGTAGTCGGGTCCATTTATATATATATATACATATACATACTGCCAAAGGTTACACAATGATAACAGGAAAATGAATAAAATCTCGGCTGTACAGCTGCTCTAAGAGAAAATAGTGTCATTGTTCAGCTGAATTATCATAATCTATCTTTGTGGTAAAGTTAAAGCACACAGTCTACATTCCAGCAAAAATATTTTTAAAATGTATTTTCAGCTATAGGCCCTACGTTACATTATTATCATGGTCATGAAACAAACTTTGCCTGTTGCAATCATTGATATGTTTTCTTTGCATTAACCCCCAAAAAAGAAGAAAAAAAAAAAAACGGGTAAAAGTCTATGGTGGTAATGTGGCACAGATGAAACACTGTTATGGTCCCATGTTGACTGCACTGGAGATTGAACAATGAATATCTGCAGTCACTGAAAATGTTTAAGAGCATAAATTCACAATACTGTGGATACATTTAAATATATCATTTAAAATTTAATGAAATATGTCAGTATTTCACAAATATAGGCCTCTGTGTAAGCCTTTTTTGTTTTTGAAGTGGTACTGTAGCTGGCATGGGGACAGATAGTCATTCCTTGTCTTCAACCATTGATTGTGGGAAATAAGAATTATGTATATAGTTTTTTTGACAATGCATCAGAAAACAAATACCATGTATATTCTGGTCAGTATTTGTGAGCTTACAGCAAAAAATGTAAAACTACTGCCTATCTCATAATCAAATAGGCCTACTGAATGTTTGTAATTGTTACAAATAAGAAAAGAAAAAATAGATGTTATGTTAGAGCATTTTGCTGGGCTGGAAGTAAAGGTAGCCTATATAACCAACTTTGGGTTTCGGTTTCTACCATATAGTTACTGGGTGTGCCGGATCACTTCCTCTTTCTCGAGTCAGGAAGGTCTCTGTGCGTTTTAGAAGATGACAAAACAAACAGTATAATTTCTTGGAATTCTCTTTGTACTGCAGTATGAACTTCGGAACACTTTTCAAATGTTTACTGTATTTTAAAACGCAGGATAAAGTACAGTAAAGTACAGTCTTCACGATGGCAGATCCTCATAGTGAGTATTTATTTATTTAAATTGTGAAATACACAGACAATAGTATTTCAGTTTCACTGATAATAATGAAATTATAATGAAAATTCGGAATGTTTTTTTTAATGTTTTTTTTTTGTTATTTGAGTTTTAAGTTTTAATGAATTAATTAATTTGGCTTCTTATAAATTTAATGATCCTGTTGAGGAAATGACTTTTTTTTCTTCTTTCTTGTGGTCGACATTTTGAGGGAACGTACCTCAGGCACATGACCGACCTTCAGTGTTGAAATATGGTTGAAATAATGTCTGTCTCTCTGTCTGTCGAATATGATGCCAAGGGGCTTGGATCCACTAAAATCGTGTGGTTGTTTGAATGGCTAAATGGAATGACTTCAGTTTTATTCTCATTCAAAATTTAAAAAAAAATTCAAACATCCAATTTTTGATGTCCTTTAAACACACTAAAACACGCTATTTTTCTACACTCTGTAAGTGTATGTTGCCACTATTGCCGCTCTTCACAATCCTGTGGATGGTAATCTCTGGGAAAGCATGACCTCATCATCAGGTTTCTTTTTTTTTTTTTTTATTGACCACTAACATACATATACACACTTACACAAATAAGGGAAACACTGATTGTAATGTGTACCAAATAGAGAGTTATAAAAACAAGAACTGAAACCCTGGAAAGAGGAGGGGAGAGAGAAAAGAGAGAGAAAAAAAGAGGAAGAGTAGATTTAAATCAAAAATTTAAAGAGGCAAATTTAGAGGCAGTAGCATTAGTTATGAGAGAAGTAATTGACACACAACTTGGCAGGAAATTATTCCTTATGAGTTTCTTTTGATCACATGATTTATGACAGACGATATCTCCTGTTTAGATATTGAAAAAAGGGGACCAAGTTTGTTTGAAAGAATCAATATTATGCGCAAATGCAGTTAATTGTTCCAAGTTTGAGTGTAGCCTACTGATAATAATTTGAGCCATTGGTTTGAGTACTGTTCTGTCTTTCCAACTAAGTAAAATGTGTTTCTTTGCTATGGACAGCAAGATTAATAAGAATGGCTTGAGATTATTAGGGATTTGTAAAGTAGACATGTCTTGGGGTAGTCGTGGCCTAATGGTGAGGGAGTTGGGTTTGTAATGTGAAGGTTGCCGGTTCAATTCCCATGCTGGAATTGAAGGTGGGAATTATGAATAAACAACACTCTCTCCACCTTCGATACCATGACTAAGGTGCCCTTGAGCAAGGCACCTAACCCTAATTGCTCCCCGGGCGCTGTAACAATAGCTGCCCACTGTGTGTGTGTGCGCACTTGTTCACTACTCACTGCTGCTGTGTGTGTGCACTTGGCCCATCCAAAAAATGCAGAGCACAAATTTCAAGTATGGGTCAACATACCTGACAATAAGTCACGACTTTCACTTTCCCAAATCATTTGAATTTTGGTATTGCATGACATAAATATAAATATTATTGAAAACTTCTTGCCATTTGATATTTTGATCTGTACCTATGTCATAGCCCATTTTTGGATTGGATCGACTATTTCATTTTCTGTGGATGCTAAGATTTTATAGATTTGTGAAAGTGTTTTATTTGGTTTTAAAGATTTAATCATTTGGTAAATAGGGGGGAATTGCAATTTTTTAGAGTTCTGGACCGAATTGATTTTCGCATGATATCTTTTAACTATATATATTGAAAGTAAGCTTGATCGGGTAACTTGTATTTCGACTGAATGAGGTCAAAGGTCATAAACAGGCCCCCATTATACATAAATGGCCCAGGTTGGTTACTCCTCTTTGACTCCATTTGGAAAAATGAAAAGATTTGTTATTAATTAAAAACATTGGGTTATACCATATTGGTGTGTTGGCTGATGGTTCCAAATTGGAATGGATATACGGCCGATTAGAGATATGGCTAAATTGTTCCATCTTTCCAAGCCTATACAGATGTTTGAAATTAGGTGAAATATGAATTTCAAGGTATTTTATTGTTTTGGATATACGTTTGAATGGAAAATTCTCTACCTCAGCATCCATAATCTCGGATTTTGAGCAGTTTATTGAGTATCCTGATACTTTACCAAAATCACTTAACAGATTATGGATTGACCGAAGTGATGAAGATGGGTTTGAGATATATAAAAGAATATCGTCCGTATATAGGCTTATCTTATGGTGGTGATGCTTTGATTGGATTCCCAATATGTTGTGTGATTGCCGTATTGCAGCTGCCAAGGGTTCAATGAAGAGTGCGAAGAGCAGTGGGCAGCCTTGCCCGTTACCTCTTTTTAAGCAAAATTGGTTTGATATAATACCTTTAGTTATGACCGATGCTGTTGGTGTATTATAGAGTGTTTTAATCCAGCTGATGATATATGACTTAAAACCAAAGTGACTGAGTGCAGTGAAGAGATAGGGCAATTCTACCCTGTCAAAAGCCTTTTCTGCATCTAAAGATACAATTATAAATGGTGGTTTGTGTGTGTTGGATGAATTGTTATAGAAATCCACTATATTTATTAACCTTCTAGTTTTTTCTGAGGAGTGTCTCCCTTTTATGAAGCCAGTCTAGTCAGGGTGTATCAAAGTTGACATCACAGATTCTAGTCTGCCAGTGCTTTACTAATGACTTTTAAATCTACGTTAATTAATGATATTGGTCAGTAGTTGGAGCAATGGGTGTGATCCTTGTTTGGTTTTGGAATTAGAGAAATGTAAGCAGTATTCATATGTTGAGGTATCGTTCCTTTTTCATAAATTTCACAGAGAGCTTTAAAAAAAAGAGGACAGAGCAGTGACCAAAACTGTCAATAGAATTCTGCTGGAAAGCAATCTGGACCAGGTGATTTGTTGTTTGGTAGGCGATGAAGGACTTTTGTGAGTTCTTGGATGGATAAAGGTTTTTCTAATTGCTCTGATTGTGTTGGTGTTATCTGAGGCACTCCTCAGAAAAGATTCTATTTCTTCAGATGAGGCATTTTTGTCTATAGAGTAGAGATTTAAGTAATATAACCTAAATAAATCATTTATTTCAGATGGATTTTGAGTTATATTCCCAGAGTGGTCCTCCATAGATGTAATTACTGATTTCTCAGTTTGCTGCTTTAGTTGGTTTGCTAAGTATTTGCTAGTTTTTTTCTCCAAATTCAAATTGCTGTTTTTGGTTCAATATTTTATTTAATTCTTCTTTGACTTTCAGGAGTTCTTTAATGGTTGAGTCTGTGGGCCCCTGAGAGGCCAGCAGGTCCAGTCTCTTCACCTCCTCTTGTAAGAATCATCAGGTTTCTGAGGGATTCGAGGAGATGAAATCCTCCTTGCTCTCACTCTGTACCCTCTTGGGATCTCTCTCTGGTGCTTTGCATTGCAGAGGGCCCCTTTTAAACCAATGCAGTCAGCTGAGCTGAAAATTAATCAATGAAGACTGTGTTCCTGACTGTGCTGGCTTCCATAAAAGGGTAGGGAATCTGCCAGCATTGTCATTTGACTAGAATTCGGGCTAGCCAATTCTCACATTGTCTTGAGACCCTGGCCTAAATATGTGCCCAAGGTTCCCACCACTCCTTTCAGGGACCAGGTGGTGAACCTGCAAGTGCTGCCCCCGTGTATTTGCCCCATGTGGCCAGGGAATGGAGAGGACCCGTTCTGTCTCTCTTGGTGCTCCATTCCCCTCTGTGGACTGGATATGTGTGCTTATTTCTGCTCAGTTGAGTTCCTCATCACACTCAGCAGTCAGACTTGGTGGAGCGTCCGATACCAGGCATTCATAAGTACACACATTGGTTGACCCCTGTGCTAGGCTAGGTGCCCATATGTTGTTATCCCCACGTTGATCCCATATGTGTATTCTTCCACAGTACGACTTCCCTGTCAGCAAGGCTGTCTTTCCCTCTCTGCCTTTCCTGCTGATGTTGCCTTCCTCCAAACAAAGCCACTTCAGAGGCATTCCACATGTTGCACAGCCCTAAATGCCCAGTGCATATTTGTAATCTCCCCATGACAACTCTTTGCAGGCAGGATGTGGATTCCATATTCTTCCTTTCTGTTTGAAAGAGCACGCTTTCCCAGTGATATCCAGTACTCTTACTGTATAGGTGGAACAACAGTAATCGACATTCTCTGTGTAAGCCCTGTCCTATCTTCTGCCCCAACACGTGTTGGGGATCAAGTGACTTACAAGGGGCAGCAATAGTGGCGTTGGTAGGGATCCTAATTCGTCAGTTCAGTTCTGGCATAACGTTGAATGTGACTGACTGAAAGGGAATATCTTGGTTATTTATGTTCCCGAGTTTTCTCAGTCACAGTAAAGTTCATATGTAGAGGTGAAGTGTGTCATTTCTGAGCAACTAGTCGAATCAAACAGAATTGCAAAAACAATGACTGTTTAAAAGCAGTTTATCAAACACTCTCCTATTGGTTGATTAAATAGATAGTTCTGCCCCAAACTCTGACTGTGTTGAGCCAGTGTTGCTGTGTCAGGCTAGCCAAATACAAAAAAAGAGCAATGTTTTGTTAGAACTACAATGACACTATAAACCTTAATTTTTGTGGCTTATGCACTGTATAATTTTCTCTGCAAATTAAATGGGAAAACTGGGAAGAAAGTATTTTACATTGTTTAAACAATGTATTATATTACACATTGAAAAGGACACACTTCACCAATTTGCAGGGTAAGTAAGTTTGACTCAATCTTTTAATCCATTTATAGGCCCCACAATCACTACTCCACTGAACTTGATTAATCTCAAGTACCCTCATCATGAAGCAGTTATGTTTTTATCTTGTCATTTTTCACTGCTGTTCTCATTTATTTATTTATTTTCATTTTTAGAGCCCAACAGACTAACATCAGGTGCAGATGTTAAGCCCAGTGACTCTTCTAAACCAAAATATATGAGGAAGAGATCGAGTGAAACCTGTGAGAGTCAAGAGTTGGGTATGGACACTTCTTGTACTTGAACTGCTTAACATCATTGTCTTTTTCTAAAAAAATAAATGGCAATATTAAATTATGAATAATCAGCATAATTATATTGTTGGTTAATCAACTTATATCCTTTAGGAGCTAAGAATATTGTATCAGCTGTAAGCTGATCCATCAGTATATAAGTAAGCTGATAATATCAGTATAAGCTGTCAGTCAAAAAGAAGTATGAGAGTATGTTGACCTTCCTGTCTGGTGGACAAGAGTCCTTTTCTGCCCTATATATTGAACTGATCGTGAAAAAAAAGGAGCTCAAAGGACAGTTTTAAGAACATCTGTTTGTCTGAGTGGTTTCCATTGTATGGTTTGTTTACTGTCATTCTGCAAGTGGTAACTCTGGCAGAGGTAAATCCATTATAGTACAGATAAGATTATGTTGGACTGGGCATTTGAAGTATTTTCTGCTAGACATTTTATTCTAGTTTTCTATGTATCTAAGGTGCGAAGAACTGATGTGTATTTCTGAAGAGATGAACTTAATGTAAATTAAGTAGAGTAATTTATTGTGCCATAGCATTCTAAACTCTCTGAAGAAGAAATATTCGATGACCAATGCAAAGAAGCTAAACCACATGAAGAGGCTGCGGCGCGCGACTAGTAGCAGTGGCTGTTCATGAGTGATTTGTCACTCTGCGTTTGCTCAAATAGTAAAACTTGGTGTCGGGGACTATAATGTTTGCTATGCATTTGATTATTCATAAAATGAGATGTTTGTACAAGTTGTCCTGTTGTGTAACTTTAACCATACGCAGCAGTGATAGATCAGATCATTACTGACTTGACATGACTTTGAATTTCGTACAGCAAATTGAAATAATCTTTAAGTAATTTTGTTCATTTGTGAAGAGTTAAAATCTATTTTTTCAATAGCTAATATCTAATAACATGTCCACATATTCAATTTTTGATCATATCTGTGACTTTTGGTTCTCTAGCAGTTAATAAACAAAACCGTATGGATCTTCTCTTTTTATGTATATAATGGGTCACTCAGGTACTGGGCTATTCCGCATCAGTTGGTGTCCTATTCATCTAAAATTGTCTGAATAAACACTTTTTATATGCGTGTGTAAATGTAACCAGGCCCGGCGCAATGAGGTGGCAAAAGGGGCATTGTCCCCTCAGTTTCAATTTGTCCCCACCTAACCCCACCTAACCCCAGAAATGCGATCGATTTTAATGAATGATCATCGGTGTGATTAATACGTTCAGTGCGTCACTGCTGAATTCAAGCGTACTTTCGTGCTGCTGGCGCAGCTGCCATAATCCTTTCAGTTATAATTTGACAAAGTGTTTTATTCATATCAGATATTCTGTGTATGAAACAATAGTTTACTCTCTTCTCCCAGTTCACCAGCCACTTATTTCAGGAAAAAATGGATAGGGCCTAAATTTACGTGGTCCCATCAAGCTGGTTATGCTGTAACTTGACACTTTTCACTGCTGTTCTCAGTTCAGCTGACCTGTGTGTGTCTTGAAAATTATTTTTCTCACAAAATGTCATGCTGTCATCAGATTCAGATGACAAGGCCACTGGCTCTTCAGGGCATGTGCGGAAGCCAAAAGAAATGGGTCTTATGAGATCAAAAGAGGGTAAGTTTAAGAGGGTATGGACTATTTAACATACACAACTGTAATTTTTTGAAAACATAAATATGATAATATTCCTTTGAAGAAAGCATGTGCTTCTGTTTCACAAAGCTAACTGGCCATAATATACATATTATATCATAATGGTATAGACATATCACATCGTAATAGAGTCAATTATGGCAGAATTTTCATTTTTGGGTGAACTGTCCCTTTCAGCTCATTTCAATCTTCATACAAATCCATATTAAATATGTCTTCAAACTACTTTATAATTCATCCTCAGTCCATCTGACATGAACTCTAATTCTTTTCAAGCACCACTAGCCGGAATGACATCTTTGTCATCAATGTCATCTTTGGATGTAAGTAAAAAGGGATTTTCTGTCGTGTGTTTGGTGTAATGACACTATAAATTCACTGAGGTCATGAGGTGTCTTCATTTGTAACCTGTGTGTTTGTGTATCTGTGCCTTTTGAAATAACAACGGTCACAAATGTGGGCTTTTTGATGCTAGAAATTTATTTGGTCAGTACTGATCAGAAAAAGTGCTATAATTTAAAAAATAACTATTAAAATGTATTTCTCCCTTTGACATTTCATAAAGTTGTCTGACAGTCTCTTAAATCTCATTGACATTTTTTGCCCATTTTTTTATATTGATATTGGAGAATTTCTTACATTCATCCGTGTATTTGACACGGAGCCATTTTTTGCATGTTTTGTTTTACCTTGTTTGGGTTTTTTTATCTTTGCATGCAGACACATTGCAGGCTTCGTCCTTAATTACTTAACTTCCATTTAGAGCAATTGTATGAATTTCTTAACTGGCGCTCCCAAATCTACTTTTAGCACTTCAGTTCTCTTTCAAACAATTGCTCAGTATCTCACTACGGGAAACGCCCCCAGCTGTGATAGACAATGGAAGCACCAATTACAGCACGTTTGTCCGAAGGAGGGACCAATCACTTTCATATAAGCAAATTGGCAGCCACCCGCAACCTTCTTTCCAAGATCCTGGCCGGCATTATACAACAGTGCGCGCAGCTCTCCACATCCACCAGTGCGGCCTGAGTATGCTTGACACCCATGCACGCGATACACATCGGATGCGAATCCCTGCTCAAGATCATAAATCTGCTTGGTGCCAGACACGAGCGCGGAGGTGCATCCTTCTCGACATGGTGAGTTGAAAATCCTGTAATCCTAACTCGCCTTAACGCGTTAGCTAGAATAAGAGAACAGACTTGCTAACGAAAGCAGTAGAAAAGGCTCAGTAACAAGCGGAAAATCCACAACTGATTTCAACTGCACTGTGTTTGGCAACGTCAGGCTTGACGGTACGTTTGTGAACTGAAGCGGTGCAAAAGGAAAATCTTCACGGGGAAGAGAACAAGAATGCCGTTTTCCGGAATCGCAGCCAAATATATTGGGAGGCTCCTTGTAATTAGCTGTGATTGGTAAATCCTTCAGACAGATGTGGTGTAATTGGTGCTTCCATTGTCTATCACGCCTGGGGGCAATTCCCGTAGTGACATACTTCACTCCGTTCTCAGAGAACCGGGGTTACGCAAGTAACCTAACGTTATTAAGTTATTAGATTATAATTCAATATCTGTGAAATGCCACTCCATCTCTATGTGCTTATATGTTGAAAAACACTTTTTCAGTGTATTTCACATAAAACTTCCCACAAAGTCTATAGAGTATGGAAATATAAATGGAAATATAGTTTAATTTTACAATATTTTTTCAGTAAGTATAATGCAATATTTTATTTTCTGTTCATTCGGTGTGATAAGCTTTTCTATTTTCTCATTTAATCAACTGGTTTTCCTGTAGGCTAATCCTCGTTTCCCGATATTGAATGTACAAAGCGGCTTACGAACAGTTAAATGGACTCCACTCAGCCCTTCTGGGATGACAGGTATGCCCATATGTTGTTTTATAAATTAGAACTCTGCTCTGATTGCCAAAAATAATAAACCAAAAATAGTACTAGAGGGATCACCAGTCGAATAACACTGAACACCCAGATGCCTTGTTCACGTTTGTGACTGTTGTACAGTATATTGGGAGAGAATGTGCTCCAGTATGTCTTCAGTTAGTGGTATAATTTGGATCATAAGTTGTCAGTTTATACAGTGACGCTGAACTCATATAGCATATAGAGCTTGGTGATCTACATTACTTCGTGTTCTTCAGAATTTACAGAATCTCACTAAAACACAAGATTATATAGTTTACAATTTTTTAAAAATTATTTGTAATAATGATATTTTAATGATTATACCGTGTTTTTGAAAATCAGTGTTTTGTTACTGTATGTGCTCTTACATTTTACATGTTAATAAGCAGGTTTCCCTTTAGGATCTCAGGAGAATGTACGTCAATATAAGCTGTCAATCATACAGAAGTATAAAAACTGAGTGGAGCTTCCTGTCTGGTGAGAAAGACTCATTGTCTGCCCTGTACACTGAACCACTGATCATTCAGAAAAAGGAAAATGGCAGCTTTACGAACATTTACCCACATGAGCTTTTGAGTTGTTTTGGGGATGAGCGTTATTCAGTGAATGTTCTCCAAGGTGACTCTGGCAGTGACAAATCCTTCATAGCACAGAAGATCATGTTGGACTGGGCATCTGAACGGTTATTTTCTAGACGTTTTACTGTAGTTTTCTATCTGAGGTGTGAAGAGCTGATGTGTATTTCTGAGGAGATGAACTTATTTGAACTCTTGAGTTACAACTGCAGTTTAACATCAGATCAGATCTCACAGATGTTACAGCAGTCACTAGTGAAGGTGCTTTTCATCATTCATGGATTTGATGAGCTGAGACTCACACAGGACATTTATGACATGTCGGTCCACACTGATCCGTTTCAGAAAGCCCCACCTGAGGTCATTCTTTGTGGCCTTTTGAGGAGGTACCTCATACCTGAGTCCAACCTGCTGGTCACAACCAGAACTAAGAACACAGTGAACAAGCTGCTGAAAGGACGACAGAGAGTCACTGAGATCATGGGCTTTTCTGCGAGTCAGGTGGAGAGGTACTTCCAGAAGTTCTTCAGGAAAGAGTATGACTGTGTGAGAGCAAATGAAACCCTCTTCACTGCCTGTTCCATCCCTGTTATCTGCTGGATCATCAGTGAGATGTTCAGGGTTGGTGCAAATGTAACAAGTGGACTAAAAACCACCACCTCCATCTACGTTGACTTTGTGTCCACTCTACTGGAGCATCACTATCAGGGTTTGAGTCAGTCCATCCCGACCCTGCTGAGGAGTCTGGGTCAGCTGGCAGAGAGAGGGATTCTGGAACAGCAAGTCTTGTTTGATGAGAAAAGTGTGAATGAAACCATTTCAGACCCTGCTGGCAGTCCATTCCTGTACAAGTTTCTCATTAAGAGAAGAATCCAACAGGAGACGATGTTCAGTTTCATGCATCTCAGTTTTCAGGAGTTCTTCACTGCTCTGTACTATGTCCTTCTGGATGAAGAAGAGTCCCAGAGGAAAGTGAGAGATCTGCTTCACACTGTAGAGAGAGGATGGGCTTTGTCCTGTTGGTCTGATAGAGACTTTTCAATGGCAGATGTAGAAATAAGACATTCAAAGCTTCTGCAGCCTGTGATTCTGTTCCTCTGTGGTCTCTGTCAGAAAGAATGGATCCCCTCATTCTTTGAAAAGCACAACATTGCCGTCTCTATCATCAAGATAGAAACCCAGCTTGAGGAATGGCTCAATCAGAGCTCACAGAGATATCAAAATGAACACATGCTGTTCATTCTCCATGGTCTCTATGAGCTCCATGAGAAGAGCTTCGTTGGGAAAGTCTTGGAAGGTTTGATTTGGATAGATCTGTCTGATATTCCATTGAAAAGGACAGACTGTTGGGTGTTGAAGTACTGTTTACAGTGCTGTCAACACATCAGAAACCTGAAACTCCATGTAACATCTGAAAATCTGAAGATGCTACAGCCTGAACTGTACCGCTGTAAAGAGCTGTGGTGAGTGAAATTTAGACTTTGTGTCTTTTCTGACATTCAACACATGATTTTATATATTACCACAATTATTAGTACTTACATATTTGTATTAATGGCAATTACAATGCGTTCACTTTTCTTGAAGCTATACATTTGATCTGCTTCAATACTTATTCAATATCACTCAAGCAAGAGTGCTAGTACTGAATATGAGCACAGCTGTGATTCAGAAGGTAATTTGATATTCAGCAGTTCTTCTACAACAGTCATTATCATGTGATGTTGATTTGAATTTTTCCACACACTGCTTACTGTACAGTCACTGAGAATCCCTTTTCTGAATCCTACCGGAGTGAGACAAAATGCTGAGTCAAAAATAACTCCTGGAAAAATTGCACATGTCTGTTTTAAACGGCCCCCATACTTTAGTCTGAAACACTGCAAACACACACAAGCCCAGAATTTACTGTTTATATAATGACGATCAGATCTGATTTACTGTGTTCTTTTTCTTTCAAAGGTTGATGATGGATCACATTTCAGATGAGGTTGTTGATTTGATTTCAGTGGCTGGTAAAGGAAAGATTCTGAATAAACTCAAGTAATGTATAATTCATTTTAGAATAAAATTGTACTCATTGCCATATTCAGTGATTCAGTATATTTAATCAATTTTATGTAATATCTAACAGTGAAGTGCACTCATTAAATACTATAACTTTATTTTACTTGCTAGTATAAAGATGCCTGAAAATAATGAAGGTGGATTTTGCAGAGAGACCACTGTGTCAGTCAGAGATGACATCACGTATGAAACTCTATCACTTGTTACATACAGAATTGCAGTCTCATCACAACACCTGATGCTTATTATAAGTCTGTACTGATGTTTATATCTGTGAATGCTTCAGGTTGTCTTTTAGCAGATCAGTGATCACATCATTAACTCTAACCTGTCCAAGCTCAGTGGTTTCCACCATCAACTGGGTGAATTCGGAGAAGAGAGACAAGGGACAGTGGTGCAGTTATATATATACCCCCTAAAATATCATTAAAGTATTAGTACACATCCAGAAATGTATTCATCCTTGTGTTTTTGCCAACCCATCAGACAAATTTGTGTTTCAAAGATAAACAAAAGTCTAATGGGTTTGCAGCGAAATGAGAGGAAATGATGGCAGAAGTTTCATTTTTGAGTAAACTTTCCTTTTAATGATCTTATATCATGATCAGTGGTAGATTTATTAGATGGATGTCTTTGTTTTGAGTCTGAGAACCAGCATGTCACATTTATTCATGTGGGTTTTGTGTTGTTTAGGGATCGTAATGAAGAGGAATGTCTGTTGATGTTCCTGAAATCACTGTCTGATGTGAGGAAAGTCTGTCTGAAAGTTTCACATCTGACTGACACATTTACTCCTGAAATCGTGTCCCTCATTCAGGCCTGTCCCAGCCTGACTGAACTCAGGTAACAGCAATACCTGAGCATTTACATGGGTTTTATGTCATTTTCTTATTACTATATTTAAAGTGACAAAAATATCTTAAAGGTGCAATATGTACATTTTTTGGCCGCTAGAGGCCAAAAAACCCCAACGGTTTTGGATGAGGTAAAGTAGTAGTTTTATAAATGTTGCGCTTGATGACGTGATTTTATTTCACTATAATGAATTAGCCTTAAGTAAAGCAGGGTTTAACACTAAATTGGTTGTCATAGATATTACTGCAATTGTCCAATTCACTGGTGTGATAACGCTGCGCAGTTTTATGTGTTCAAAACAATCATAGTAAGAGTACAGTTGAATGTACCCACATAATTTGCAAAAAGGCTGATTAATATTTATGTATAACACATACTGTATTAATTTACGTTGTTTATCACGTCGGTGTCACGGTTGTGTGTCGATACAAAGGACGATCGAGACGAGAATCACAATTACACAGATTTAAGCCAAAATAGGTCCACAGGAGAACATACAGGCAGGCAGACAAGCAGGCAGGTGAAACACGTAACATATGCAGACGAGAACCGACCAGGACTGAACAAACACAAGGCGAATAAATACGGGAGGAACGTAATTAGGGTTAACAGGAACAGGTGCGGGGAATTAACTAATCACACGGAGGGTAGATGAACATACTGGCAACACAAAACGTCCATGGGTGTGACATTACACCCCCGGAAGGCGCGTCCTCGCGCCGTAGATGGACCAACTGCGGAGGGAGGGAGGGGGCTCAGGTGGAGGACGAGGAGACGACGGGCAGACAGGACAGCAGACAGACGACATGGCGGACAACAGGAGGAACCAGTGTGGAGTAGATGGTGGGAGGAGCCAGGGAGGAGACAGACAGGACTTGGAGCAGGAGGATGGTTGGACCCGGGCCACAGTCACGCCCACCGCCCATGGTGGCGCCGCAGGAGGAAGCAGCCATGGTGGAGGAAGGGCAGGCGACACCAGGGCGGCGATAGACTGTGGCAGAGCAGGTGGTAGAGGAGACCAGGGCGTAGCTGGAACGCCGACGAGCCAGGGCGACCCCGAGGATCCGGCGGGACGCGGTGACGCTGGCGGCTCTAGCGACCGAGGCGCAGGCGGGGATCCTGAAGGCCGCGGTGGAGCCGGAGCGACAGAGGACCAAGGTGACGTCGGGGGGAGTGAGGACGCCAACGGAGCCAGAGGGACGAAGGGACGAGGCGCAGCCAGAGGAGTGTAGTCCAGCGGCGAGGGCAGGTCGACGAACGACCAAGGCGGAGCGGAAGGGATGAGGGAGCCCGGCGTAGCTGGTGGACTGAAGGGCCACGGTGGAGACGAGGGAGGTTGGAGCCAACAAGGAGCTGGTGGACCAACGGGCCGAGGAGGAGTCCTGGTCGAGGAGGTGGGAGGCGGAGACCCAGGATCCACTGCCCCCAATGGAACTGGAGACTGGCAGGCCCACTGCGCGCTCACGCCGTTGATGGAAGGCTGAGGGTGAGCAGAGGGGCTGGCTGGCTGCAGCGGAGATGGCAGATGGATGAGAGGAGGTGGGAGAGGGAGGCTGGGTGGGATTTCGGGACAGGCAGACGACTCAGAAGATTCGGGACAGGCAGATGATTCAATTGACTCCACTTGGACGTTCTAATCACAAACCAAATGCAATAACGCTGTCCTTAATAAACATTACTCATACAAAATGCAACTCATACACAGTTTTGTCATTTCACACATTTGATTTAGTGACAAGTATTTCATATAAAACTAAATTAGATGAGTGGGGAACCTTTTATGCTGAATTAGAGGACATTCGAGCCCAGCTCAGCCAGGACACACAGCTCATAAGGAGCTTACGAGACTGAGTGCACCAGCATGTATTATCCAAATGCTGTGGAGAGGAAATCTCACATGCAGATAGATGCCCATTACTGAAGGATGACAGAGTTTCTTCGCCTGCCACCAGACAGCTACTTTCAAGGTAGTCGTGGCCTAATGGTGAGGGAGTTGGGCTTGTAACGTGAAGGTTGCGGGTTCGATTCCCACGCCGGCAGGAATTGAAGGTGGGGATTGTGAATAAACAGCACTCTCTCCACCTTTGATACCACGACTAAAGTGCCCTTGAGCAAGGCACCTAACCCCTAATAGCTGCCCACTGCTCCGGGTGTGTGTTCACTGTGTGTGTGTGTGTGTGTGTGTGTTCACTACTCACCGCTATGTGTGCACTTGAGATGGGTTAAATGCAGAGCTCCAATTTCGAGTATGGGTCACCATACTTGACAATACGACACGACTTTCACTTTCACTTTCTATGAGTGGCAGGTTCTGCCATTTGGCACCACATGTTCTCTTAGTTGTGCCACCTTTGCCCTCCAAAAACACATGAACGACCACAGCGACGAGGGAGAAGACATCAGGAATTCAGTGGACAGGTGTTTCTATGTAGACAACTGTCTACAGAGCCTACCATCGAAAGCTGAAGCCAAAGAACTGCTTTGAGATCCACCAGTGGGCCAGTAATGCCCCTGACATTTTCAGCCATCTTCCTCAAGAAGCTCGTTCAGATAATGCTGAACTGTGGCTCACCCAAAGCTCTGCTGATATTCAGGAGTCTACATTAGGACTAAGATGGCACTGCCCTACAAATACCATTGGTTATAAGCATCGACTGGATGACTATAGCCCAATAACAATGCGTACTGTGTACCGTACTTTGGCCAGATAGTATGATCCTTTGGGGCTAATATTGCCATACACAACCTGGGCTAAGGGATTGTACAGCAACTCTAGGATAAACAAAGAGAGTGGGATGACCCATTACCACCTGAGGAGCTGCTGCATGCCTGAAATGCATGGATAGCAGAACTGCCTGAATTATCTCACATTACCTTACTTCGCTGCTATGTTCCCACAACAATCGACCATCCAGATTTGATAAGAGATGTCCATGTGTTCTGTGATGCATCTGATAGAGCATATGGATCGGTGGCCTACCTACGCTCTGAAGATGCCAATGGTGGCCAATGGTGGCATCACTTGGCTTTCCTGCTGGCCAGATCTCGAGTCGCACCAAAAAGACAACAATCCATGCCAAGACTGGAGCTTTGTGCAGCAGTCACTGGAGCTCAACTTTAAAGACTAAAAGTCAGTGAGCTCACCTTACCCATCAGGAATACCATCCTGTGGTCCAACTCGACCACTGTCCTGACATGGCTCCAGTCAGACTCAAGTCAATTCAAGGTTTTTGTGGGAACCAGGATTGCTGAAATCCAAGAGCTTACAGATCAGCAGTCATGGAGGTATGTGAGCTTCTCCCTTAACCCAGCAGATGATCTAAGCAGGGGAAAATCCTTGGTGGAACTGGTACAACCATATAGGTGGTGTCAAGGCCCATCCTTCCTGTTATGACCACCTCATGAGTGGCTCCACTTTGGACAGATGAAGAAGACCCTATAGAGCTACGACCTTCTGTTTGAGGCCGTTCGAAAGCATCAATACGCTTGTCTGGAGTGCCGGAAGTTGAGAGCCAAACCTGTTGTACCGAAGATGGCGGACTTGCCTCCTGCTGGACTCCGTTTGTTCGAGCCAGCATTCTATTCCACTGAGATGGACTGCTTTGGGCCATTCCAGGTGAAGATTGGCAGACGTACAGAAAAAAGGTGGGGTATTATATTTAAATGCCTTACTACTCGAGTAGTACATCTGGACATACTTGCCTCCATTGACACAGATGCTTTCCTGGTGGCTGTACGAAGGTTTACGGCCCGCCGTGGTAACCCTGCTGACAAATTTCAGAGGAGGAGAGAAAGAGTTGAGAAAGGCTTTCTCTGCCATGAGTCCTAACCTGCAAGAGTTGCTGGCAAAAAATCAAATCAACTTCCACTTCAATCCTCCAGCAGCCCCACACTTTGGAGGAGTGTGGGAGCAAGAGATTCGCTCTGTGAAAGCAGCCCTTAGCACCACAATCGGAGCACAGAGGGTTCCTGAAGAAGTACTCAGAACAGTTTTGATTGAAGTGGAGGCTATCGTGAATTCTAAACCGTTGGGGTATGAGTCATCCAACATAGCAGATGTTGACCCAATAAAACCAAATCATCTCTTGATGGGGCAGGCCAGTAGTTCATTGCCACAGGTCGTCTACCAGGATTCTGAATGCCTAAGTCGCAGACGGTGGAGACAAAGTCAGATATTGGTGGATCATTTCTGGGCCAACCTCATTGGTTACTACTTACCTGGTCTTCAGCTGAGGCAGAAATGGCAAGGGACTACTGCGGACCTTACTGAGGGGTCTGTTGTGATGGTTGATCCCCAATTGCCAAGGGCTCTATGGTTAGTTGGCAAAGTGGTGAGGGTATTTCCAAGCACTAATGGACATGTGAGAGCAGCTGAGGTGAAAGTCAAGGACAGGAGTTTCACCAGACCTTTGGTAAAGTTAATTAAGCTGCCCGAATTGCCTAATGATGAGTAAAATTCAATTGGAGCACATGCACACTGCAAATGTGGGGGCGGCTGTTGCAAAGGTAGCGCAAAGGCGCCATCTAGCGGCCATTGCTGGATGTGCTGGAAGAGATGGTGCATATGTAACATATCCTACTGTTTGTATATTTGCAGCCACACCTACACACCCGCCACCTACTAATGACTAACTACAGACTCCAAACCTGCACCTGAAACGTAGAAGTGTAGCAATGTGTTTGTCTAATGTATGTCTGTGCTGCTAAAGAAAGTTCAGTAAACTGTTCAAACTGATCCCTGCCTCCTGTCCTGCGTTCTGACAGACACTCCAGGGCGAGAACTATAGCCTCCTAAGCACCTGTGGTCCTTTCTCTAAAACTACCATGTTGTCATGGTTTCTACGGGAGTAAAATCGGAAACCGAGGGTAACACAGATATGACGTCATTGACAGGCTATTCCCGCACACGTCCTGGAGCCTTGGATAAAATTGCAATTTTCTCATGATTTACAAAGAGTTGGAAACATTTGGGATTATTGTAAGTACTTAGCTGAACAAAATATATAACACTGGCCTAGTGGCTTTTACTGCAAAAATATTACATATTGCACCTTTAATACTTTGTTTTCTTGATTCCTCATACTAAGTATCATGAAAACATTCAACCATTGAGCACAGTAAACCAGAAGTGCTTACAGTTTTAGACTGAATGTTGTTCATTTTAAAATCTTTTTCAGGATCATCTGTAGATTCATGTTGTTGGAGTCCCTGAAGTTCCTGAAGAAATCACTGAAGAAGGTTGATTGGGCTCTGACCGTGTAAGTTATTTATTACACATTTCTTTTTATATTCTTATATATTTTTTCCAGTCAATTATGAATATTATGTCCTGTAGACATACAGAAAATAATAATTTTGCCATCATCATGAATGTTAAATGTTATTCTCATTAGCTGGGGAAATTCAGTTTTGATGAAGCCAGATGGGAAGAAATTCACAAAAGAAGAGCTGAAGATGAAGAAAGAAATGAGTGAGAGTTTTTGTTTTTTATCATCAACATTCCTGCCATAGAGCTGGATCTGTGTTTATTATGTACCTCATTATAACTCATATTCCTGAGAACAAACCAAATAATCTAAAGAACTGACATCAGTCAAAAGCATCTGATAGTAAAGCGTTCACTGTTGTATCCATTAGAATTTATTTGAGTCTGACTGTTCTTACACTTCTGTTTTACACAATTAATATTGTTGTTCTTAATAAAGTTGTTGGCCAAGTGGTGAGTAACTTACTTTGATTTATTTCATTCATTTTTAATTAATTAATTTTATTTAATAAAACATTTTTACTGCTTTGGGGTATGATCATTTTAGGAGCCAGGAAACAAAATATAATCTCAATGTAATGTGTAGTTTTGAGTTACACATTTTTAAGACAAGGCATAGAATTGATGAAGACAGATAATGTTTTGCTTTTTTAAAGTTTTTGTACATACTATCAGCTCAGTGACTGTGTTTGAGATTTATAATTTTTAATTCACATCACTTTAACATTTAATTCACATTGAGATTTAATTCACATTTACTTCCCACTCTAGTGCAGTAATACTCCAAATGGTGATATCAGAAGATCTGATTTGATTTTCTTTGCTTATAAATGTTTAATGTATCATGAGCCGACTTATATGCCTGCATCTGGAAAAAAAAAATCTGTAAGTGTATGCAAATTCTTTTTGAATGACCCCAGTTATTTCTGTTTTGTCTGACAGAAGGAGAGAGTTCAGGTTCTGGGTCTGGTTCATCATTAAAAACTGAATCATCAGTAGCTGTCATGAAGAGGACTCTTAAGGTTTCTTTGTTATAACAATTATAATTGAGTATTGGTAGAGTATTGTTGTTATGTGTTGGCTGTTTCTTGTGTTTCCTGTGGCCTAGTTTTGTACACATTGTGTGATTTTTAAATTATTAATTTGTAGTTCATTGCATGACATAAGTATTTGATCACCTACCAACTAGTAAGAATTCTGGCTCTCACAGACCTGTTAGTTTTTCTTTAAGAAGCCCTCCTGTTCTCCACTCATTACCTGTATTAACTGCACCTGTTTGAACTCACTACCTGTATAAAAGACACCTGTCCACATGCTCAATCAAACAGACTCCAACCACTCCACAATGGCCAAGACCAAAGAGCTGTGTAAGGACATCAGAGATAAAATTGTAGACCTGCACAATGCTGGGATGAGCTACAGGACAATAGGCAAGCAGCTTGGTGAGAAGGCAACAACTGTTGGCACGATTATTAGAAAATGGAAGAAGTTAATGATGACGGTCAATCTCCCTCAGTCTGGGGCACCATGCAAGATCTCACCTCGTGGGGTATCAATGATCATGAGGAAGGTGAGGGATCAGCCCAGAACTACATAGCAGGACCTGGTCAATGACCTGAAGAGAGCTGGGACCACAGTCTCAAAGAAAACCATTAGTAACACTCAATGCCATCATGGAGCAAGGTCCCCCTGTTCAAGCCAATGCATGTCCAGGCCCGTCTGAAGTTTGCCAAAGACCATCTGGATGATCCAGAGGAGGAATGGGAGAAGGTCATGTGGTCTGATGAGACAAAAATACAGCTTTTTGGTCTAAACTCCACTCGCCGTGTTTGGAGAAAGAAGTCAGTCTCCAGGCCTGAACCCAATAGAAAATCTTTGGAGGGAGCTGAAAGTCCATATTGCCCAGCGACTGCCCCGAAACCTGAAGGATCTAGAGAAGGTCTGTATGGAGGGGTTGGCCAAAATCCCTGCTGCAGTGTGTGCAAACCTGGTCAAGAACTACAGGAAACGTATGATCTCTGTAATTGCAAACAAAGGTTTCTGTACCAAATATTAAGTTCTGCTTTTCTGATGTCTCAAATACTTATGTCATGCAATAAAATGCTAATTAATTTCTTAAAAATCATACAATGTGATTTTCTGGATTTTTGTTTTAGAGTCTGTCACTCACAGTTGAAGAGTACCTATGATAAAAAATTACAGATTTCGACATGCTTTGTAAATGGGCAAACCTGCAAAATCGTATCAAATTGTATCAAATACTTGTTCTCCCCACTGTATACATACCTCCGTGTTCACAGTCTTCTTCCGTTCTTGTCTGTTTTCTGTTGTAAGCGAATTAGCTCAAATGAAATTATTAATTAATTTATAGGGAATTTTGAGCTAGTCACTTATTTTACGACAACTGAAACGTGAATCTTTTGCACGGGCAGTATAATAACCTCTGTAGCGGATATGAATATCCAACCATTGTGAAAACAATATTTATTAGCAAGGTAACATAGATCGGCAGTTTAAGACATAAAATTTGTAAGCACATAACACAAGACACTTCTCTTTAAAATTATGAATGACACTTTATTGATTATTCTAACACATTCTTTTATCGCTGCTTAGGCATGGTAATTAGACTTAATATCAATGCACCAATCCAGCTATAGAATCTGGAATTACTTGCGTTTGTAGTTTGTGTCTTTAAATGGGCATTCCTTGAGAAGGGGGTTTCCCAGGTTTGTTGATTTGCTGAAGGTCTTTTCAGTCCGGATTGATGTAGTGGGAAGCCAATCACAATCTGTTGTGCTGGCAAATGAATGGAGTTTCCCTTGTGACTGAAGTTTGAAGTTGAGGTGACATGGACTGCAGAGTCGATTAACCTTGCGGCAAAACTTTACTTGGAACATGAGACTCACAACGGAAAGAAAGAAATCTAAAGTAAAAGAAAGGAAAGTGAGTGAGACGAGAGTAAGTTGGATGGCTGTTACAAAGTGTTTGTCCAACCTCTTTGAGGAGTTCTGACCAATTGGGTTAGATCATCCTTGATTAAGAGGTGGCTTTTCTCCTCCCCTGGTCATAAATTAAATGTTATCTGTGGTCTCTTAACTTCCAGAGAGTAGTTAAGTCATGATTACTCTAAAAAGTATACGATACATTTTACACAATTTCATTCAAGCCAAACTTTGAATTATGAATAGAGTTTTACACTCATATCAAGCAAGGCACACTTTCCATCAACCATTTAAAAGTTGTAACAATTACATGAATTGTGAGTGATCAGAGCATAATAGTCACATGTGTAATGTGTATACATGATATAGAATTATGCAGTTGAATGACTTTTGATTTCAAGCGGCCGTTTGTGGATGTGGCTCAGTTGCAGCGGCCATTCTCGGCTGCCATCTTGTGTTGAAGCTCGGGAACAACAGCCCTCTCATAATGGGACATGGGCATGCTGGCCATCTGGCGACAAGGCTTGGGAGCGGCGTCCATGACGTTCGCTGGACAGAGGATTGGGATGATCGTGGGAGCCGTGTGGGAAGGTGCCGGCAAACAGAAATGACCTGTACCATTGGAGCGGTGTGTGGAGGGTACCGGCTTGGGGTGAGCTGGCGAGGCTCTGTGTGTTTCTGATGGAGCCGGATGAGAAATACGCTCCTACTTCAATATGAGAACCATTTAAATGGAGAATTAATGGCCTCGACTAGGGAAAAATGACAAACCGGATCATAATAGTGATTCGTTTCCTCATCCAGACCCAAACAAAAACACACAAATGAGATCCGGCCAGCTCACCCGATGGGAGAGCTCGATGACCTCCTCCACATACCTCTCCAAAGGACGGACACTCTGTCGCAGTCCCCACAGGCGATCCTCTGCCTCATGTTGCAGTTTAGGTCGGTTATTCTGTTACAGAATGTGTGGGATAAGGAACTCTCGACGAGGAAGCGCGAGGACTTTAATATAAACTCAGGGATACCAGGAAAACACACACACAAACATCTTAACATAAACAAGAACCGACACCCACAGAAGGAGAACAGACAGAACAAGTAAACAGAAAAACAGACATAACCCTGACATTGACTCAAGTTGCATTGTCTTTTTAACCATTTGGTCTTTTTCAAATTGCTTAAGTTTGACACCTCTTTCCTCAGCTAGGCTCAAATTTTACAAGCTTGCTAAGCCATAAAGTACTTAGCTGGAGGGGTTTGGTAGACTGAATGGAGCCGCAAATGACAGATTCTCTGATTTTGGGTCTTGCGTGTTGATTTGGCTTGAGATGAGTTTTGTGTGGAGTTATGTTTGAACGAATCTTCTGTAAGATTCACTTGTCTGGTTCTTCCTCAATTCCTACAAAGTGGTTATGTTCTCCCTTATCGGGATTTTGTTTATTAAGTTGGCTTGAGACATCCAGACATCCATCCATCCATCCATCCTTCCATCCCTCCCTCCCAACTAAACCTCCCATCACATCACATCCATCCCTCCCTCCCAACTAACCTCCCATCCCATCCATCCCTCCCTCCCAACTAAACTCCCATCCCATCCCATCCCATCCATTCCTCCCTACCAACTAAAAGTTTGTCTCGACAAATTTTTTCTTATCTAGTTAAATACTACTCTTGGACTATTCCAGCCGTGCGCTTCATTCACCACACATGTACCATAACAATTGTATCTAATAACAATATTTTGTAATCACATTATATAACCCATATTGAGGTTTTAGTGTAAGATAAATTATTAAAATCCCATTATTCAAAATGTTTGCGAAAATTACACATTTATTCTTTTAAATAACATATAATTTTGGAGTATAAAATATTTTCTATATACTTTCATTTACTTCAGTCCTCAGAAGATGCAGAAGTGTTCACGCCTGACTTACTTCAGACCGGAGATGAAGACAAACATGAACAGAACACATACAGGTATTGAACACTTTATTTTTGGACATTTTTAGAAGATAAACATGCTGTTATGCTTTAATAAATTGTAAATTAATTTTATGTTCTCCAGGTTTGTGTGTCCACATGCTGGTCAGTTTCGTTGCAGTCTGACCAACCTTGGGTTTGTGATGGAGGGTGAAGGAGAAGTGCTGTATAAAACTGCCTCATGGGATCCTCGTCTGTTAGATGGTTTGGGTCAGATGCAGCCTGCAGGACCCTTGTACAACATTGACTGTTTTCATGGTTCAATCTCACAACTGCTCCTTCCACACTGTGAAATCTCTAGTATGTTTATTTCTACATCTTAACATCCTGAAGTAACACTTTAAAATGTTGTTTTTACTTGTAACAGATAGTAATAACTATTAATTATGCATAATTACATGCAACTAACTCTAAACCAACCCCCAGTCCTAAGCCTATAGTAAGTACATGTAGTTATTTAATATTACTCAGTACTTAAATGTAACAAAGACGTCTTAAAATAAAGTGTAACCGATAATGTTCAATTACAGTTTTTGATGTATAAATAATCATCTTTGTTGGAAAATCTTTTTGTTATATTATTATATAATAATAATTATTATTATTATGTGTTTTGCAGAGCAAAACATGGACGGTTTGGCTGTAGCACATTTAACTGGAGGCAATACAGCAATAATACAGCCTCTCCAAGTGACTGAAACGCATGTGAGGATTGACATCAGAGATCTCTCCATCTTTGGGGTCTTAAAAAGGATGATTTTTCCACCTTCCCCTGTTTCTGCCCAAGTGCTTGTCTTTCTGCGATCAATTACTGCGGGACAGAAAGAAAACATAATGGATGTACATTTGCTCCCGTGGAATGTTCCACTGTCAGAGGTATCTAATTTTACTTTCTTTTTTTTTCTTTAAATGAATTCAAATGTTTATATACTACATGATAATGGTTCTTGATATGTGGGCATGTTTGTATTAACACACATCCACACATCCATGTCAAATGGAAATATTGTTTTCCTAATAAAGGACTCATATTGCTCAAAACATTGCTTTTGAACAGATAAATACTTGTGATGACTATATGGCATTTGCACATTATTATTATTTTTTTTTGCTATTCTGTCATTATAGTCAACAAAGTAAAGTCAAAAATGAGAATCACTTCATTGATTGTAAAGAGTTTTTGTGAGAATGCAGAACCCATGAGCATGTGGTGGAAAGGTCCTAATAGAATAAAAAAGACTATCGCAACTTCCGTTTAATGCTGTTTTAATCCACTAATTTATTTTTCCATGTGTGGGTCACTAGGTAATTTTCCGGCCAAAGTTATGAATTTAACATGCACAACTTTGGAAAATTGCATACAACATTTGTCAGTAAATCACATATTTTTTTGCTGCACAATGAGTGATTTATTTGTTAAATGTGATTCCATCATAGTTTATGTGCATAGCTTTATATTAGTCAAAAAAAATGGCAAAAATTTGACAGCTTGACTCCATTTGCATTCTCAGAAGTCTGGGCTAAAGCCCCAAATATCTACTGACCCTAGAACTGCCTCTGGTTACTGCTATCCCCCAAACACTGGCTTTCACAGCTTCTTCTTCCCTTAAGGTCAAGGACCAGCATGCAGAGAATAAACACATTAAAACCAGTTCAAAGTGTTCTCTTACTCCGACAACAGAATACAGTCTGTGTTGTCAACCAGAGGAATCTACAGTGCAGCCAGAGGTAACAATTTTTTATTACATGTATGTATTTGATTTAAATATCATTTATTACATTAGAGGGGACCGATTTATGCTTTTTTATTTTACTGTAGCTTCAGTGTGTAATATAGCAGTTTGTGCATGTACTCAATCTGTAAAGGAACAAAACACAGAGCACAAAGAGAGTTACTTCTCATTACCTCATATTAGCTAATCATTCCTATACTGTAACTTTTAACATTGTACTGTGTGTTTTACTAGCACAAATATAAGCTCTGTATATTAGGCTAAATTTGAAACTCTAATTTTTCTTATCTGATAAAGTTTGTTAATGGAGCAAAAGGGCTCAACGTTCTTGAAAGTTGTTCAGGAAACCTAATGGTAAACCTTAAAGAGGTGGTTGATTTATGATTTCACTTTTTTAGCTTTAGTTAGTGTGTAATTTTGCTGTTTGTTACAACACTCAAAGTTCAAAGCAGAGGGAGAGATTTTATTTTAAAGAAATGGCTTTTTAAGGACTACAACAAACGTTGGTAGGAACTACAATGAGGTTCTTCCCAGGTTAGTGACATCACTAACCCTAAAATGTACATAAACCCTGCCCCCCAGGAACACGGAACAAAGGGGTGAGGCCATGTTACTGCAATACAGTACGTAACACACATGCAATATTTTGTGAACAAATGATCCTGCAGTGGCTGTTACTGACTATTTAAATCTAGCGGGTTGGGTGTCTCATTTTTCAAATTCAATGATGCTGGTAGTGACGATTCTCTCTGACCAATCAGTGATCTGAAGTGTTTACACATCATATTTAGTATCGGAACGACACACTTGGTGCTGCTATTTAAGGACAAATCATCTCAGTGAAATATTCTCAGATTTAATGTTTTTCCTGAGAAAGTTTCTTGAAATTTAGTTGCGTTAAGGATTATTCTTTTTTTCAGTCTCTCGCCTTCATTTTTCCTTTCTTATTTTCAGACTGAGATGTTTGAGTGTAATTTTGGCCCAAACTATCATCCCACATTTGAAGTGTTTGTTAAAGTCAACATTGAGGAGGTCAAGCTGAGTCTTTTGGATAAAACAAATGGAAAGGAAGTTTGGGTTCCACGACGAATCCTTCTCACAGGTAATGAATGACATGATGAGGAACTGTCAAGCCAGAATTTATTATGGATGTGTTGCTGGGTGTAATTATAACACTAGTTATATCAAAGATTAAATCTATAAAATAGACTTGACCAGCTGATCAGTATTTTTTATAAAAAGGATTTAACCCGTATCACATAATTATATGTATAGGTACCAATCAGGTTCTTTTGCCTCAGGCACATTATTCCTGACAGCTGAAAGAAGTGCCATATAAAGCAGAAAAACTGATTCCTTAATATTACAGGAATTAAAACAATATCTTTCCTGAGATGCGTGCTCTTCTTTGACATACAGTTGGATTAGTGTTTTACCTTAAGTGTATCTGATTTGAACATTATCTTAGACTAAATAGAATATTATGATCTATTAAATCTTTATCATTGTAAATACTTTAATGGTACTATCACTGTTGATATGTTAATCAGATTATGAACTGAGAATGAATGAAAAAAAAAGTCCTGATTTCCCCTTTTGATCAGTCCCTAATTTAATAAGGTTTTTATGACAGATTTTTCTGTTTTAATAGGAAAACCAGCTCAAGATGTAGAATTTCTGTCTCACCGAGGTCTCATGGGTATGAGCTCAAAGTACAATTGCAACAGTTGCTTATTCTTTCTATCAGAAGTTAGTTGAATCTTTTTTGTTTCTATCAGGATCTGAATTTGTGAGAAAACACCGAGATAAACTCATTAATAGAGTTTCATCAGTGAAGGCGATTGCTGATGGCCTGAGGACCAAAGACATGATTCCAGACGAAATATACCGTAAAATTCGTTCTGCAGAACCCCAACAGGAGAAAACAAGACTCTTGTTGGATGTTCTTGACTCTGGAGGAGCTCCTGTAAAAGAAGAATTCTACAGACTGCTGAAGGAGAAGGAACCTTATCTAGTAGATGATCTGGAGTCTGGACACAGTGGACAGCCTTAATGCATAGAGAACCTCAGAGATGTTAGAAATCTCTCTCTCTCTCTCTCTCTCTCTCTCTCTCTCTCTCTCTCTCTCTCTCTCTCTCTCTCTCTCTCTCTCTCTCTATATATATATATATATATATATATATATATATGTATGTATGTATGTATATATATATATATATATATATATATATATATATATATATGTATGTATGTATGTATGTATATATATATATATATATATATATATATATATATATATATATATATATATATATATATATATACAGTGTTTATACACTCACCTAAAGGATTATTAGGAACACCTGTTCAATTTCTCATTAATGCAATTATCTAATCAGCCAATCACATGGCAGTTGCTTCAATGCATTTAGGGGTGTGGTCCTGGTCAAGACAATCTCCTGAACTCCAAACTGAATGTCAGAATGAGAAAGAAATGTGATTTAAGCAATTTTGAGCGTGGCATGTTTGTTGGTGCCAGACGGGCGGTCTGAGTATTTCACAATCTTCTCAGTTACTGGGATTTTCACCCACAACCAGCGTGAAAGTCACGTGATTTCAGTAAACGACGCATCGTTACGTCATAAGTGTTTCGAAATTTCAATGATTCACATGACATTGGCAGTTTGATACACCCTCTGAACCTCTGATTCAAAACAAAAGATTCATTAAGCTTCGAAGCTTCACGAAGCAGTGTTTTGAAATCACCCATCACTAGATATTGCTGAATAAAGTCATTATTTTGTTTTTTGGCACACAAAAAGTATTCTCATCGCTTTATAATATTAAGGTTGAACCACTGTAGTGATATGAACTGTTTAAAATGTTTTAGTAGCTTTCTGGGTGTTGGAAAGTGTAAATTAACTTGTCAATGCAGGCCTCAATGAGCCTTCGGACTTTATCAAAAATATCTTAATGTGTTCTGAAGATGAACGACATGACGGTTAGTGATTAATGACAGAATTTTCATTTTTGGATGAATTAACCCTTTAATGTTCAATCATCATGTAAAATTGTGCATAATAGGTCCCCTTTAAAGTTACATTTCACTTAGTTTTCTTTCTTTCTACTACATACAACCCCTTCTGAAAAATAACCAGAAGTCTTTTTTGTTGTTGTTGTGTCAGTCAGATTCTGAATTTTTTTTTAAAAAAAACACAGAAATGAACTCATTCAGACTGTTTAGTCAGTGATGGTGTTTGCTGACCTTTCTGCAAACTAAAGACTTTTAATGGATGTCCTTGACTAATGGATCTTGTGTAGAAGCAGAATTCTACAGACTGCTGGAGGAAAAAACAATCTATCGTCTCTGATAGATGAACTGGAGTCTGGACACAGTGAACCATAGTAATTCTGAGAGAACGTCAGAGAGAAACTTCAGTCGATTTGAGACAAAAATGGCAGCGATAGCTTCATGTATATAGAGAGAGATCCAGATGCTTTTATTTTCCTAATTTATATATAATGTCCAGAGATTTGCATTAGGCATGATGATCATATTCTCCAGCATGATTTGAGAAGGATCCAAAGAGCATCTATTAAATACAGCCATGAAATGCAGAATCTGAACAATTTTTTTCATTTATAACTTTTAACAAATAATTATCATTTTCTTTGTTTTAAAACAAAATTATATTCAGATTTAAATCCTTAAAATTGTTTTTGGTCCCAACTGTACAGTATGTTGATTGTTGCTTTAATATGCTTATGTATAACTCATTATGGCAATAATTACTCTGAAAGATGTTTTTATTTGATAATACTGTGGAAAAACACATACAATTAAAAAAAAAAAAACATGTACAAGTTGCTATGAGAAAAAGCACAAGGATCATATTTTTCTTTTGTATTTTACATTTTTCAATAGTCAATAATGCAACAAAAAAAAAAAAATAGTGAATCTTGATTGGAATGTAAAGTACAGTTCTTTTTTTAAACAGGAGCGTGAGGAAGTGAATTTCAAGAGTCTGAAACACACTCAGATTTGAATTTTTTTATTTTTATTATTTGTTTCAATTAGAATCTAAATTTGTAAGCAGTTTGTTTCATGATGGACTGTTTGAAGACCAAAGACATGATCACAGATGAAATGTACAGTTCATGCTGCATAACCACAAAATAAGAAAATAAGAATCTTGTTCGATGTTCTTGTGTGATGTTGCGTATTAGAAGCTCCATTGGAATTGTGTCCCGTAAAGTTTGAAATTTTTCTATGCAATAGGTTATTTTTAATTTATTTTAAAAAGTTTAGAATTTTTTTTGTATATAGGTGCTGAGTAATGAAATAAGATTCTCAAACAGATTGTTTCACAAATATCTATCCCTTCTCTGTGAATTCTATCTTATTAGGGTAGAATGAGCAGTTGTAACACTGAATATTCCTCTTCTAATGCAGCTTTGAACTGTTGAACATTCATATAAGTCAAGGCATGTCACCTTTATTTATGTATAGCGCTTTATACAAGATTGTTTCAAGGCAGTTTTACAGTTGTGACAGGTGGAGTATTTTTAATATTATATATGCTCGTCACATGAGAAGGCACGCCCACTCCTGTCGCGAGGGACCTTGACATTGAGCACACCTGTGCCGCGCTATCGCTGAGGCGCATCGGTCATGGTATACAAAGCTGGTTTAAGTGTGGCGCTTTCATTTCCTCTTCGCTCTATTCCTGTTGGGTGTGTAGAACATTTTGTGGTTATTTCCTGTGGTATTCCCCTGGTTAGTCGCTTGATCAATTGCTGTTCCTCGGTCATTGAACATTGTTAAGTATGTGTTTGTTATTAGGGATGTGTGAACTGAAGCGACGAGCGCATGTAGCATAAAGCTCACTGTTACGTTCCCATCCTAGTCTAGGAGGTAGGAGGGAAGGTAACAAAAGAAAATAAGAGGTTAATAAAAGAAAGTATCGTCAGGATGCAAAAAAAATAGAACAAAGTGTGGAGGACACACTTCAGCCTCAGACTTAGAGAGAAACGTCACGCCATTCTAGAGGAAAGTACAAAGGTTTATTTCCTGCTTAAAAGAAGAGCTTAACAACTGAAAGGAGGAAGTAAATCTTCAGGAGAGAGTATGGCCTAAAATAATAAACAATACAGGAGCTAACTAAGGTTTAACAAGTCTACTTACCCTGCTCAAAAAACAAAGATAAAAAAACAACAGCAACTTCCCTGAGCTCCCTCTCTAACCAATAAACATGAGAAAACAGTTGTACAAAAAAGAAAAGGCACTCTCTCCCTATAACTTCCCAAATTTCTAAAGACTGATTAAGGATGAAGTAATACAATACCTTTTAGTTACCCACACATGGATAGAAGGCTACATAAAGTTGCTAACACACAGCAAAAGGCTTAGAAGCTTGTTCTCACACAGAAAACAGAGACAACAGACAAGTCAATTTTTCAGTCTAAGGCTGGGGAGAAGTGTTCCTTCCCATAGGATCTTCTGGCTGCACCTTATGTACTCTTCCCAGTTCAGACCCAGGCATGCTCACAACGAGCTGATAGTAGTCAACCTGAGTGAGGGAGAGAAACAGAGCACAACACCGGGCACAGGGATCTGACAGAGGTGACATTAAAACACTTCGGGACGTAACACTCACTATAGCCTAAGAATCTCCTCAAGTAGTTAAGAAGTTTTTAATTGGAATCGTTAATAGCAGTAATTTTATACTGATGCATTATTTGTTTTTATTATTTTGTTTTAGGTGCGGCATAAGGGTTCTTGCTGCTGTTTCTTCTGTTTCTTTTGTTATTTTTGGTTATTTTCGTTTATGCTCTTTCTTTGTTTATTGCTGTTATTTTATTTATTGTTTGCTGTTTTGTTATATGGTTGCTTGTGTGGACGTCGCGGGGCTGAGCCGCCACTTCATCACGTGACTTCGAAACCATTTCGCTTATGCGATTCAAGCACCGGCATAAAGTAGCTACATAAAGTCTGTTTTGTGAAGCTGTATGTACGATTGTTTGTTTATTTTGTTTGTTTACCGATTGGGATTTATTTTAGTTTGATTTGTGTATTTTCTTCTTGTGTATTTCTTTTAATATCCTTGCCAGTATGTCTGTGGATGCCTGAAGAGCAACAATATGGAAGTTTAACAGAAGGGTAGAGTGTCTTTTTAGTGGTGTTCTTTTCCTTTCTTTTGTGGTTGTGACTTTATGGATTTGTATGCACTGATTTGGTTTTGTAGTTTGTCTCTTCTGTTTAATGCTTCATGTATTAGTCGCTTGTCAACATTTGGGTATAAAAGGTAATCCGTTCGAGGAATGTTTTTAGCATTAATGATTTGTGGAAAATAATACATTTTGTATTTGTTGGAAGTCACCTCTCTGTCTTTTATCCAATCCGAACTGGCAGGGTACTTCAGTTTATTGTAATTCCTTTTGGTTAAATTTCCGTTTGTAGATATAATTTTTCCTGGGTGGTAACCTAGGTGGCGTAGTCGGGTCCATTAATACTTAATATTAATATATATATACTGCCAAAGGTTACACAATGATAACAGGAAAATGAATAAAATCTCGGCTGCACAGCTGCTCTAAGAGAAAATAGTGTCATTGTTCATCTGAATTATCATAATCTGGTGGTAAAGTTAAAGCACACAGTCCACATTCCAGCAAAAATATTTTTAAAATGTATTTTCAGCTATAGGCCCTATGTTATATTATTATTATCATGGTCATGAAACAAACTTTGCATGTTGCAATTATTGATATGTATTCTTTGTATTAACCCAAAAAAAAAAAAAAAAAAAAACGGGTAAAAGTCTATGGTGGTAATGTGGCACAGATGAAACACTGTTATGGTCCCATGTTGACTGCACTGGAGATTGAACAATGAATATCTGCCATCACTGAAAATGATTAAGAGCATAAATTCACAATACTGTGGATACATTTAAATATATCATTTATAATTTAAACCATATATAAAATTTGTCAGTTTCACAAATACAGGCCTCTGTGTAGGTGTTATGAATTCAGTCTGTTGTCGTCTGTTCACTTGCCACCAGATGTCGCCCTCTTAGTTTATGGACTCTGTCATTTCCCACAAGCCCCTCACCCAGTCACTGATCTCCCCAGCCAGCTGTAGCACATTACCTTGATCTAATTACATTCACATCCCATCATTATTTAAGCACTACTCTCACTTGCATTCTCTGCAATGTATTGTTAATACCTGTATTTCAATTCTGAGCGTTATTTCCTTGTTTTGTCTGCCCGT
This sequence comes from Opsariichthys bidens, assembly GCA_037194245.1. Classification (NCBI taxonomy): domain Eukaryota; kingdom Metazoa; phylum Chordata; class Actinopteri; order Cypriniformes; family Xenocyprididae; genus Opsariichthys; species Opsariichthys bidens. The sequence goes on from CM074303.1 coordinate 6,837,224, forward strand.
TTCCTGATCCTGCCTGTTTTGTTTATCTGCCTGCCTTTTGACCATTTGCCTGGATTGTCACTACGAGCCTGCCTGTTCTTTGCCACTACTGTTTGCTGTTGAGTTGACCATTGCCTGTCTGACTATGTCTTTGAATAAAGCTCGCTCTTGGATCTCATCCGCTGACTCGCCCCCTCTGTAGCTATCCCACTGGAATGATGGTCAGATACTCCTTAACTGATGTTTCCATTAGCGTTTTATTCGTGACACTCATGTAGACACCGTAAGAGCTACAGCCAACAAACAAAAAAAAACACACTATAACTCTTACACAAAACCCAACATCACAATAAAACAATACAGTTACGCAACAATAGAAAAACTCATTTACCTTATAACCCTCTAGTGGGATGCGCAAAACATTAGGAGAGAAACACAGATTGCAGGTTGCGTCCTTCAATCAGCGTGTACACACACATACACCTGGCGGAAATGAGCCGCACTTTATACGGTCCAAATATTGCGCGTCAAGTCGCTTACCAAAATAAAAGTCTCTTAAGCAAACGCAATACAAATTGATCGATAAGCCAAGAAAAACTCTCCTTTGCAGCTTTACCGTTCATTACACTCCCACCAAATCATAAGTTATAATAAACAAGTGATTTCAAAATTACAGCGAAATTACAAAACAATACAAAATACAATTAAGAAAGAGGAGAAAAAAAAAAAAAAAAAAAAAAAATTCAACAAAGCTCCAACAATAAAACCAACTTCTGAACTGGACGTTCAATAACAGAAGGCCTACCAAGACATTGTCCCTTTTTCTCAAAATTTAGTCAACTCATTCTTAGCACCCACAAAGTTACTTCCTTGATCAGATATTATCTGCCGAACTGCTCCACGTAAGGCAATAAAGCAACGCAAGCCATTAATGAAAGAGTCTGTTGACAAAGAATCAAGCATCTCAATATGAATGGCACGGGAAGAGAAACAAGTAAAGATCAATCCATATCTTTTATACTCTTTTCGTCCTTGTTTGACAAAAAAGGGGCCAAAACAGTCCATACCACAGTAAGTGAAAGGTGGTGAAGGATTCACTCTCTCTGAAGGCAAGTCAGCCATCCTTTGCTCTTCCGTTGGTCGCCTGTGTTTTCTACAAGTGACACAATTCCGCAGGTAAGATGCTACAGCACGATTAATGCCTGGAATCCAAAAACCCCTTGAACGGATTTTATTGATGGTAAACCCTTTACCTTGATGCTTAACTTTTTCGTGGCAGTCAGCTATGATCAACTTAGTAATATGATGGTCTTTGGGAATAATTGCAGGATGTTTGAGTCGACCACAGAAAGAAAAATTTCTCAGTCGTCCTCCCACCTTGAACACACCATCAATATCAAGAAATGGGTCAAGATTGTACAATTCATTATGAGAAGATAACTGGACACCTTTGCTTAAGACTTTCAGTTCATGATGGAACACATGGTTTTGTAAAAGTTTGACAATGAGGCACTCTGCCTTTTCTCTTTCATCAACTGTAGAGAGACTGCTTGATTTGTCTTTATTAATTCGTCGTTGAATACGTGCAATTGCTCTAACCAAATTGGACCAAGATGAAAACTTTAACAGACGATCTACAATAGATTCCTGTTCCGCTGTCTTCGTGTTAAGCGTTTGAAAACTTCTGACTTCAGAGTCACTTGATTGTAGTTCTGGAACTTCAATAGCAGGGAATGCTATCTCCTTATTCCATAAGAACCCTGGCCCTGTAAACCAGTTGGACAAAATCAGTTCATCCACAGTAAGACCTCTTGAGACATGATCTGCAGGATTGTCCTTTGTTGAAACATATCTCCATTGCTGTGGATTTGTACTTAAATGAATTCTTTGTACTCTGTTAGCAACAAATGTGTGGAATCGTCTAGCTTCGTTATTTATATATCCCAGAACAATCTTGGAGTCAGTCCAGAAAAACTCTGTGATGTCAGTATATCGAAGTTCTTCTCTAAGGATTTTGCTAACACTCACTGAAACAACTGCAGCTGTTAACTCCAACCTAGGAATAGTTGTGATCTTTAAAGGAGATACACGGGACCTTCCCATGGCAAGAGCAACATGGACATCTTCCCTTTCATTTTTCAATCTCAAATAGGAGCACTGTCCATATCCACTAGTACTAGCGTCTGAGAAATGGTGCAGCTCTACTTCTTTTACCCTTCCAAACCCAGGAGGAGCATATGTACGAGGAATATTCACTCTTTTCAAGTTGCTCAAATCTCTTTTCCAGCACTCCCACCTTAGCTGAAACTCATTACTCAGTGCATCATCCCAACCCATACCCTGTCTGCATACCTCCTGAAGCATTTTCTTACCATAAAGGATGAATGGAGCCAAGAATCCTAATGGGTCATACAACGATGCAATTGTAGATAAGATTCCACGTCGAGTTGCTGGCTGTTCCTTGGGACAAATATCAAACTTAAAACAGTCAAGTTCCATGTTCCACTGAATTCCCAATGTTCGCTCTGTCAAGGAGTCATTAAATGAGAGATCAGGTTCTTTTACATTAATTACTCGTTCAGAGGGAGGAATGCTTTCCAGGACAGCTTTATCATTGGACACAAATTTGTGAAGTCTAAGGCCACCAATGGCACAGAGTTCTCTGGCTTCTTGAGCGAGCCGAATTGCATCCTCTGTCGTTTGTACACTTGTAACACCATCATCTACGTAGAAGTCATTCATTACAAACTGAAAGCCCAAAGGGTACTGTTCTTTGTTACTTTCAGCCAGATGCTTTAAGCCGTAATTCACACATCCTGGAGATGAAGATGCCCCAAAGAGGTGAACAGTCATTCTGTACTCTTTAGGTTGTTCTTTCAAGTCTCCATTTCTCCACCACAAGAAACGCAGAAAATCTCGGTCTGCCTCACACACATGAAACTGATGGAACATTTTCTCAACATCACATATTAAAGCAACAGGATGCTGGCGAAATCTAAGAAGAACACCAGTCAAACTGTTTAACAAGTCAGGTCCTTGAAGGAGATGATCATTTAAACTGATTCCATCATATCTTGCAGAACAGTCAAAAACCACTCTCAATTTGCTTGGTTTCTTAGGGTGGTAAACACCGTGATGAGGAACATACCATTTGTTACCTTCACTCCCAACATCTTTTACTTCCTCTGCCTCTCCTCTTTTAATAACATCCTCCATAAATTCCACATAATGCTCCTTGTATCTTTGATCCTTTAAAAATTTTCTCTTTAGATGGTTAAGTCGTACAAGGGCCAGCTGTCTATTATCTGGCAAACAAGGTCTTCCTTTAAAGGGCAAAGGCATTTCAAAATGTCCAGAACCATTTTTCCTTATACCATTACTTAACTTATTTAAAAATATGATGTCATCTTGGGATAAAGTTTTATCATCATCAACATCCCTAAAATCAGATTCTAAAACACGAATAGCATCTGCTGGAGTCAATGGAGGAATTTCTTTGACAGAAAGTCTGTGGCAAAGACTAGTAACACCAGAGGAATTAGGCTTGGGTAATGAAGGTCCAACAATGCTCCAGCCTAGATCAGTTTTAAGCGCATAAGGTTCATCATACTCTCCTACGATCACTTGCCTTGGCGCCAGTGCTCTAGCACAATTGTAGCCAATCAAAAGCCCAGCCTCACAGTCCTTCAAAGAGGGTATCTCATCAGCAATAGCAGAAAGATGGTTCCAAAATTTAGCTGTTTCACATGTAGGTATATGTGCATGGTTAACTGGAATGCAGTCTTTAGTATAGACAGGAGGGAGATCAATATAAATGGCAGAACTATAACCTCTTACACGAAGTCCTGAAATCCTCTCACTCTTCACTATGGTGTCCTTTCCAGTCATAGTTGTCAGTTTTAATTTGACAGGAGATTTATCTGCCTGCAAGACATTGCTCACTTCTTGATCGATAAAGGTTGTATCACTTTGTGAATCAAGTAAGGCATAAACTAATTTTTCTATACTCACATCCTTGCTTGAGGACACCCACACTGGTACGACCATTGATGTATAGGATGATCCCCTTCCAGCCACGCTCAAGGATACAACAGCGGTTGACTCATCTTCTGATGTTGGAGCAGATGCTGTTACAGAGGCTGGCCTTTCCCTCTTGATGAAGTTATCATCATGAAGGCAAGTAGGATGTTTCCCTTTACATGTATTACAGGAAAGACGATAACGACAGTCTCTTGCACGATGGCCAGTTTTCAAACATCCATAACAGAGATTATTTTCCTTGACAAATACCCTTCGTTCTGCTAATGTGTTGATCATCAGTTTGGAACAATCATGGAGCTGATGCTTAGGATCCTGACAAAATACACAGGGAGGCTTTACATTTTTCTCTGCGGCCTTTGGCCTTTTAGACCCCAAGACGGTCTGAGTATTGAGGACAGTGACTTTACTCCTTGCTTCTCTAGAATTGCATTTATCAGCAGATGCTAAGCTGAGAGCATAAGACGATGTGACTGGATTACAACCAATCTCTGCCTCTAGTGACACAAATGCTGCAAAGGTTTTAAAGTCAGGAAAATCCTTATTGTCTCTCAAGGTTTGTGTCACTTGTCGATTCCAACGTGAAGCAGCCCATCCAGGTAGTTTTTGAACCAACCTTTGGTTTTCCTCACAATCGTTTAAAATTTGTAGACTTGCAACGTGAGGCATGGCATCTTGACAGGCATTAAGGAAATCTGAAAATTCTCTAAGTCCCACAGCATCCTTTGAATTAATTTTTGGCCAGTTTGAAAGTTTGTCGAAAGGCACGTTGTATTACAAATGGTTGACCATACCTTTGATTTAACTTGCTCCAGGCATCGTTGTAAGCGTCAACATCACTCCTGAAGAACGTTCCATCCAAGGTCTTGCGTGCTGATCCACCAACATACCTTTTCAGATAGTAGAGTTTATCAGCAGATGATATACTCTTTTTATCAATCAATGACATAAAGGAAGCCTTCCACTCAACATAGTGAATGGGATCACCATTAAACACGAAGGGCTCTGGAGCTGGCAGTCGGTTCAAGTTTATACTATCTTGCAGAGCTTGCACAAGAGAAGGCAGTTTGTTTTGAGATGGAGACGTTTCATTAGCAGGTTGGATAGAAGTACTTAGAGGCAAACAATACTGTTCTCCAATAATGCTATTTGTTGAAGGATTATTAACTTCTTGAGCTGCCATACGATTGTAGGCCTCAAACCTTGCCTGTGCTACCTTTAAATCCTTTTCGGCCTGCAATTTCTCTAATTCACGCTTTTGAGCATTCAAGTCTCTCTCTTGTTTATCTTTTAATTCTTGAATTTTCTCCTTCTGTTTAGTTTCTTCCATTAGGATTTTATACTCCACTTCCCTTACTGCTAATTCTGCAGCTGCTTCAGCCTGTTTTGAAGCAACACACGAGGATGCAGTACGATGGCTTAACTGGGCAGAAGACTTATGACTCATTCGGGAGACAGTGGAGCCATAGATAGAATGAGCATAGCTAGATTCAAGAAGCTCTTTTAAGCGATGTTTTACTTGAACTGCATCAAAATCGTCAATGCCTGATATTCTTTCATGAGCAGCTTTAATTATATCTGTTGTCACTGCCTCACAAGCATCGATACGTCGTCTTAATTCAGTAGATGGTGTAACGTGGTCTCTAACTTCAACATAGAGATGCATGACATTCTCCTTTCCCTCTTCTAGGGTGTCAATAAGAGATGCTAACTGGCCCTCAGTATTGTCAGACTTGAGTTGATCTCTGGAACTACGTGCTAACATTTTCCATTTTTCATATATGGAGATAAGCTTTTTTTCTTTCTTTCGGATTTCATCCTTTTGAAATGCAAGCATTTTTTCAGTAGGATTTTTTGGACGAACAGAACGTCGAGGACCCGGAGTCTCTCCTAAATCTCCTTGTAATTTATCTTTAAGTTCACTCAAAGTTCGTTCTTTAGCCTCAATAGTGTCTATTATCCGTTGTCTGTCTACACCATTTGCTGATACTTGATACTCATTGTTAAGGGTTTCAATATCATGTTGGAGACTGTTAATCTGCCTTTCACATTCAACATTATCAGAAGAACAATTTAACGCTGTCATTTTAAAATTATTAGATTAATGCACAACTATACAAATACATATATATATATATATATATATCCAACACAATTAAAAGGTATTTAAATTCCTAATAAGTAAATCACCAATATTTATAACCTCAATATTTGCGTCAACAGTGATTTAAAAAATACCCCTTCCCCCTTTTTAGAAAGATTTTCCTTAAAACACCTATATAAATATCTTATTCAAACACAACAAACGTTTTCACAATTTCTATTGAAATCACTAAATGTGCAAAAACACTTATTTTAACCTTAAAGGCAAACGTCTTTCGTTGATTAAACGTTTCCCCTTGATATCCGTTTGCTGTTGTAGATGCGTGTCAAACAATAAATGTCACCTGAAGAAGAACACAATTTCACAGTCCGTAACGTGTCGTTTAATCCTCCTTTTCAGCCGTAATTATCCGTAAACGATCATCAGTTGACCATCAGAAATAAATCCACTGACCAGGAACGCTCCTTAAAGACCCGTCATCATGGACACCAGTCATTAACGCAGCAGATTTCAACGACGAATGGCCAAGCTCTTACTGTAGCTATCACACTGGAATGATGGTCAGATACTCCTTAACTGATGTTTCCATTAGCGTTTTATTCGTGACACTCATGTAGACACCGTAAGAGCTACAGCCAACAAACAAAAAAAAACACACTATAACTCTTACACAAAACCCAACATCACAATAAAACAATACAGTTACGCAACAATAGAAAAACTCATTTACCTTATAACCCTCTAGTGGGATGCGCAAAAACATTAGGAGAGAAACACAGATTGCAGGTTGCGTCCTTCTATCAGCGTGTACACACACATACACCTGGCGGAAATGAGCCGCACTTTATACGGTCCAAATATTGCGCGTCAAGTCGCTTACCAAAATAAAAGTCTCTTAAGCAAACGCAATACAAATTGATCGATAAGCCAAGAAAAACTCTCCTTTGCAGCTTTACCGTTCATTACACCCTCATTACAGTAGGCCTTTTTTGTTTTTGAAGTGGTACTGTAGCTGGCATGGGGACAGATAGTCATTCCTTGTCTTCAACCATTGATTGTGGGAAATAAGAATTATGTATATAGTTTTTTTGACAATGTATCAGAAAACAAATACCATGTACATTCTGGTCAGTATTTGTGAGCTTACAGCAAAAAATGTAAAACTACTGCCTATCTCATAATCAAATAGGCCTACTGAATGTTTGTAATTGTTACAAATAAGAAAAGAAAAAAATAGATGTTATGTTAGAGCATTTTACTGGACTGGAAGTAAAGGTAGCCTATATAACCAACTTTGGGTTTCGGTTTCTACCATATAGTTACTGGGTGTGCCGGATCACTTCCTCTTTCTCGAGTCAGGAAGTCTTGTTGCGTTTTAGATGATGACAAAACAAACAGTTTAATTTCTTGGAATTCTTGGAATGTACTGCAGTATGAACTTCGGAACACTATTCAAACGTTTACTGTACTTTAAAACGCTGGATAAAGTACAGTAAAGTCCAGTCTTCACGATGGCAGATCCTCATAGTGAGTATTTATTTAATTAAAGTGCGAAATACAGACAATAGTATTTCAGTTTCACTGAACCTATAAGTCTTATAATGAAATTCGGAATGTTTTTTTTTTTTTTAAGTTATTTGAGTTTTATGTTTTAATTAATGAATTAATTTGGCTTCTTACAAAAGTAATGATCCTGTTGAGGAAATGACTTTTTTTTTCTTTCTTGTGGTCGACATTTTGAGGGAACGTACCCAGCAGGACTGACCTTCAGTGTTGAAATATGGTTGAAATAATGTCATTTGCTGTTTCAACATTGAAACAACGTCAATACCACGTTTAATGCTAAATGATTTAAAACACTCCGCATGTCCACAATTTAATGCTGAAAAATGGTTGAAATAATGTCAGTTGTTGTTTCAATGATGAAACAGCTTTGATTAAATGTGGTGTGTTAAATGGTTGAAAAAAGGTTACAAAAACACTTAATGTTAAATACAAAGGAATTTTCTTCCTTTTAAATTATTATGATCATTGGTTACACTTTACAATAAGGTTCATTAGTTAAACATTAGTTAATATATTAACAGACATGAACTAACCACGAGTAATACATTTACAGTATTAACAAATCTCGGTAACACTTTATTTTACAGTGTCATTGTAACGTATGTTTCATGTATTTACTGTAGTAATAACTAGAAGTTATGCATAATTACATGCAATTAACCCTAAACCAAACCCTCATCCTAAACCTAACCCTATAGTAAGTACATGTAATTAATTATTATTACTCAGTACTTAAATGTATAATTACACTGTAATACTGACACCTTAAAATAAAGTGTAACCCAAATCTCTGTTAATGTTAGTTAATGAAAATACAGTTGTTCATTGTTTGTTCATGTTGGATCAAAGTGCATTAACTAATGTTAACAAGATTTTAATAATGTATTAGTAAATGTTGAAATGAACAAAGATTAATAAACGCTGTATAAGTGCTGTTCATTATTAGTTCATGTTAACTATTAATGTTTAGCAATGAACCTTATTGTAAAGTGTAATCTGATCATTATTATTTTATTATTATTTTACAATATTTTGATTATGCTTCTCAAAAACCTACATCTACGTATATGGTAATATAATTCAGTAATATTCTAGTTTCAACCTCGGGAGAGCAGAGCACAAAAAAATAGAATTGGTAGATTTAGGATCACGGGTGGGTTAGGATTAGGCAATAAAATAGTGACTTCAAGGAGGAGGGTAATAACAACACCTGTATTTCAACATTAAAGGTACAATATGTAAATTTTTTATATTGAAATATTCAAAAACCACTTGCACAGTGTTATATATTTCATTCAGCTGTGTACTTATTATCCTAAATGTTTCCAAGAATTTGTAAATTCAGAGAAAATCATAGTTTTAAATAGTGCCCATCCATCCCTTGTCACTGCGTTATCCCTGGTTTCGCTTGTGCTGCACAGTAACCATGGCAACAGACAGGGTCATCTGCGTAAAGTCAAAGTGTTTTATTCATATCAGATATACTGTGTGTAATAACGAGTCAACGGGATGAGATCCAAGTGCGGCTTTATTTACAGACGTAGTCACACAGGCAATGGTCAACTCAACAGCAAACAGAAATGGCAGGGAACAGGCAGGCTCGTAGTAAGTATCCAGTCTAATAGTCAAAAGGCGGTTAGATAAACATCAAAACAGAGAAACAGGCAGGATTAGTAAACAGACAAACAAGGTATGACGCTCGGAATGGCAATACAATGATTAACAATACTTCGCAGTGTAAGTGTGTGTCTGTGTAGTGCTCTTATAGTGGTGAGATGTGAATCAGGTGTGATAGTAATGTGCTACAGCTGGCAGGGTGATCAGTGACTGGGTGAGGGGCTTATGGGAAATGTAGTCCGTAAATAGAGTCCATGATGTGGAAGAGCGCCCTCTGGTGGCAAGTGGGTGAAAGATGATGGAGTGGATTCATTACACTGTGTATGAAACAATGTTCAGTTCACCAGCCACTTACGTTTGTGTCTATTTCGGGGGAAAAAAATGGATAGGGCCTAAATTTACGTGATGTAAATACGACGGATCCTAATTTAGACTGTCTCATCAAGCTGGTTATGCTGCAACTTGACACTTTTCACTCCTGTTCTCAGTTCAGCTGACCTGTGTGTGTCTTGAAAATTCTTTTTCTCAGAAAATGTCATGCTGTCATCAGATTCAGATGATAAGCCCATTGGCCCTTCAGAGCATGTGTGGAAGCCAAATGTAATAAGCCGTGCGAGATCAAAAGAGGGTAAGTTTAAGAGGGTATGGACTATTTAACATACACAACTGTAAATATAAATATGATAATATTTCTTTGAAGAAAGCATGTGCTTCTGTTTCACAAAGCTAACTGGCCATAATATACATATTATATCATAATGGTATAGACATATCACATCGTAATAGAGTCAATTATGGCAGAATTTTCATTTTTGGGTGAACTGTCCCTTTCAGCTCATTTCAAACTTCATACAAATCCATATTAAATTGTCTTCATACTACTTTATAATTCATCCTCAGTCCATCTGACATGAACTCTAATTCTTTTCAAGCACGGCTAGCCGGAATGACGTCATCTTTGGATGTAAGTAAAAAGGGATTTTCTGTCGTGTGTTTGGTGTAATGACACTATAAATTCACTGAGGTCATGAGGTGTCTTCATTTGTAACCTGTGTGTTTGTGTATCTGTGCCTTTTGAAATAACAACGGTCACAAATGTGGGCTTATTGATGCTGAAAATTTATTTGGACCGTACTGATTGGAAAAAGTTATATAATTTAACAGATATGAAACATGTTTTGCCCATTCCTTCATACAGAATGTTTTTAACAGTGTGATATTGGAACAATTCCCAAAACAATTTTTTCTTTAGAGCCACTCTTTGCATGTTTTTTTTTTCTTGTTTGCTTTTTTGCATGCAAACACATTGCTTCATTTCTCATGTAGACTTCGTCCTTAGTTACTTAACTTCCATTTAGATCAGTTGCATGATTTTGTTAACTGGTGCTCCCAAATCTACTTTTAGGCACTTCAGTTATTAAATCATAATTCATTCTATCTGTTAATATCTGTGAAATGCCACTCAATCTCTATGTCCTTATATATTGAAAAACACTACACCTTCCATGAGTGTATTTCACATCAAACTTCCCACAAAGTTTATATTTAGGGAGGAAATATAAATGGAAATATAATCTAATATTAATATTTAATGTATTTACAATATTTTTTTGAGTAAGTATAATGCAGTATTTTATTTTTTGATAAGCTTTTCTATTTTCTCATTTAATCAACTTGTTTTCCTGTAGTATCCCCCAAAATTGTTGAAAAAAACCCGCTTACCAGCTGAATGGACTCCACACAGCCCTTTTAGGATGACAGGTATGCTCATATGTCGATTTATAAATTAGAACTCTGCTCTGATTGCCAAAAATAGTCAGACAAAAATAGCACTAGAGGATCACCAGTCGAATAACACTGATCACCCAGATGCCTTGTTCACGTTTGTGACTGTTGTACAGTATATTGGGAGAGAATATGCTCCAGTATGTCTTCAGTTAGTGGTATAATTTGGATCATAAGTTGTCAGTTTATACAGTGACGCTGAACATATAGAGCATACAGAGCTTGGTGATCTACATTACTGACAGTGTTCTTCAGAATTTACAGAATCTCACTAAAACACAAGATTATATAGTTCACATTTTTTTTAAAATTATTTTAATAATGATATTTTACTGATTATAACGTGTTTTTTAAAAAATGGAATAGTAAGTTTTTTTTGTTACTGTATGTGCTCTTACATTTTACATGTCAATAAGCAGGTTTCCCTTTAGGATCTCAGGAGAATGAACATCAATATAAGCTGTCAATCATACAGAAGTATGAAAGTGAGTGGAGCTTCCTGTCTGGTGAGAAAGAGTCATTGTCTGCCCTGTACACTGAACCACTGATCATTCAGAAAAAGGAAAATGGCAGCTTTACGAACATCAGTGTGGAGGAGCTTGGAGGTTGTTTGTGGGATTATAAGCAATATTCAGTGAATGTTCTCCAAGGTGACTCTGGCAGTGGGAAATCCTTCATAGCACAGAAGATCATGTTGGACTGGGCATCTGAATGGTTATTATCTAGGCATTTTACTGTAGTTTTCTATCTGAGGTGTGAAGAGCTGATGTGTATTTCTGAGGAGATGAACTTATTTGAGCTCTTGAGTTACAACTGCAGTTTAACATCAGATCAGATCTCACAGATGTTACAGCAGTCACTAGTGAAGGTGCTTTTAATCATTGATGGATTTGATGAGCTGAGACTCACACAGGACATTTATGACATGTCGGTCCACACTGATCCGCTTCAGAAAGCCCCACCTGAGGTCATTCTTTGTAGCCTTTTGAGGAGGTACCTCATACCTCAGTCCAAACTGCTGGTCACCACCAGAACTAAGAACACAGTGAACAAGCTGCTGAAAGGACGACAGATAGTCACTGAAATCATGGGCTTTTCTGCGAGTCAGGTGGAGAGGTACTTCCAGAAGTTCTTCAGGAAAGAGTATGACTGTGTGAGAGCAAATGAAACCCTCTTCACTGCCTGTTCCATCCCTGTTATCTGCTGGATCATCAGTGAGATGTTCAGGGTTGGTGCAAATGTAACAAGTGGACTGAAAACCACCACCTCCATCTACGTTGACTTTGTGTCCACTCTACTGGACCATCACTATCAGGGTTTGAGTCAGTCCGTCCCGACCCTGCTGAGGAGTCTGGGTCAGCTGGCAGAGAGAGGGATTCTGGAACAGCAAGTCTTGTTTGATGAGAAAAGTGTAAATGAATTAGTGTCAGACCCTGTTGGCAGTCCATTCCTGTACAAGATTATCTCTAGGAGAAGAATCCGTCAGGAGACGATGTTCAGTTTCATGCATCTCAGTTTTCAGGAGTTCTTCACTGCTCTGTACTATGTCCTTCTGGATGAAGAAGAGTCCCAGAGGAAAGTGAGAGATCTGCTTCACACTGTAGAGAGAGGATGGGCTTTGTCCTGTTGCTCAGATAGAGACTTTTCAATGGCAGATGTAGAAATAAGACATTCAAAGCTTCTGCAGCCTGTGATTCTGTTCCTCTGTGGTCTCTGTCAGAAAGAATGGATCCCCTCATTCTTTGAAAAGCACAACATTGCCGTCTCTATCATCAAGATAGAAACCCAGCTTGAGGAATGGCTCAATCAGAGCTCACAGAGATATCAAAATGAACACATGCTGTTCATTCTCCATTGTCTCTATGAGCTCCATGAGAAGAGCTTCGTTGGGAAAGTCTTGGAAGGTTTGATTTTGATAGATCTGTCTGATATTCCACTGAAAAGGACAGACTGTTGGGTGTTGAAGTACTGTTTACAGTGCTGTGAACACATCAGAAACCTGAAACTCCATGTAACATCTGAAAATCTGAAGATGCTTCAGCCTGAATTGTATCGCTGTAAAGAGCTGTGGTGAGTGAAATTTAGACTTTGTGCTCAGAGGTTGAATTGTACAAAATATTCTGTACCTAAAACATTTTTATTTATTGGTTTAAGGAGTCGATAAATAGGCATTATTCGTTATATTATTTATATCATTGTAGTATTGTATGAGTAACCTCTTTCTTTCTCTCTCTCTCTCACACACACACACACACACACACACACGCACACACAAACACACACACACACACACACACACACACACACACAATCCATCTCTTTATATACCTAAAATGGTGCTTTTGGAGGGCACTAAAGTTTTAAATACTTATCAATATTTATTTTTAATAAAACGGCCCCCATACTTTAGGCTGAAACACTGCAAACACACACTAGCCCAGAATTGACATAATGATATAATGAAGATCAGATCTGATATACTGTGTTCTTTTTCTTTCAAAGGTTGATGATGGATCACATTTCAGATGAGGTTGTTGATTTGATTTCAGTGGCTGGTAAAGGAAAGATTCTGAAAAAACTCAAGTAATGTATAATTCATTTTAGAATAAAATTGTACTCATTGCCTTATTCAGTGATTCAGTATATCAATTTTATGTAATATCTAATAATGAAATACACATTAAATATTTCCAGTGTTAAGAAGTTTGGAAATCTTGAAAGTGGATTTCGCCCAGAGATCACAGTGTCAGTCAGAGATGAAGACATCACGTATGAAACTCTATCACTTTTCACATATAAAATTGCATTCTCATTCTAACATCAGATGCTTATTATTACATGCCTATACTGATGTTTATATCTGTGAATGCTTCAGATTGTCTTTTAACAAGTCATTGTTTACATCAACACCCACGAAATTAACTCTAACCTGTCCAAGCTCAATGCTTTCCACCATCAACTGGGTGACATCACAAAAAGAGACACAGTTGAAGAGTTATCGATATTTGTGAGTGGAAGCTTCATTCTTTCTTGTTTTCTTATCATTAAAGTATTAGTACACACTCAGAAATTATTTACGCATCCTTGTGTTGCTCAAACCCTATAAGACTTTTGTTCACCTTTGAAACACAAATTTGTTTGTAGTGAAATGAGGGTGTGTAAATGATGACAGTATTTTCATTTTTGAATAAACTGTCCATTTAAGGATTTTACATCATGATGGACTGCTGTTACTTAAAAAAAAATTATCTTAAAAATAAAAGCATGGATATCTTTATGTTTTGAGCCTGAGAACCAGCATGTCACATTTATTCATGTGGGTTTTGTGTTGTTTAGTGGTCTTGAGGAAAGGGAACTTGGTCTGTTGATGTTCCTGAAATCAGTGTCTGATTTGAAGAAAGTTTGTCTGCAGGTTTCAGATCTGACTGGAACATTTACCTCTGAAATCGTGTCCCTCATTCAGGCCTGTCCCAGCCTGACTGAACTCAGGTAACAGCAATACCTGAGCATTTACATGGGTTTTATGTCATTTTCTCAAAATTACAAAAATATGTTATAAAATATATTAATAGTTTGTTTTCCACTTGATTTCTCATACTAAGTATCATGAAAACATTAGATTTCCCCACCCATTGATCACAGTACACCAGAAGTGATTATAATTTTTGATTGAATGTAGTTCATTTTTAAAATCTTTTTCAGGATCATCTGTAGTTTCAGGTTGGTGGAGTCCCTGAAGAAATCACTGAAGCAGGTTGACTGGGTTCTGACTGTGTAAGAATTATATATTAGACGTTTCTTCTCATATTCTTATAGATTTTTCCAGTCCATTATGAATATTATGTCCTGTAGACATACAGAAAATAATAATTTTGCCATCATCATGAGTGTTAAATGTTATTCTCATTAGCTGGGGAGATTCAGTGTTGATCAAGCCAGATGGGAAGAAATTCACAGAGGAAGAGCTGAAGAAAGAAAAGGTTGAGCACCGAAGTAAGCAAATCGTTGTTGTTGTTTTTTAAAAAAAAAAAAACATTTTATCATCAACACTCCTGCCATAGAGCTGGATCTGTGTTTATTATGTACCTCATTATAACTCATATTCCTGAGAACAAACCAAATAATGTAGAGAACTGACCACAGACAAAAGCATCTGATAGTAAAGCGTTCACTGTTGTATCCATTAGAAGACACAAAAAGGATGACAGATGATTTCTTTAATAGATTTTATTTGAATCTGACTGTTATTACAGTTCTCTTTTAAGCTATTAATATTGTAGTTCTTAATAAAGTTATTGGCCAGGTGGTGAATAACTTTTATTTACCTTGATTTGTTTATTCAATTTAAATAATTTTTTTTTTAATCTAATCTCGTTTTCACTCTTGCTGGTATAATTTGGATCATAAATTGTCAGTTTATACAGTGACGCTGAACTCATATAGCTTACAGAGCTTGGTGATCTACATTACTGACAGTGTTCTTCACAATTTACAGAATCTCGTTAAAACACAAGATTATATAGTTTATAGTTTTTTGTTTATTTTTAATAATTGTATTTGAATGATTTTACAATACTTTTGAAAAACTGGTATAATACAATAGTAAGTTGTTATCTGTTGATTGGGGTAGTCGGGGTAGTCGTGGCCTAGTGGTGAGGCAGTCGGGCTTGTAATCTGAAGGTTGCTGGTTCGATTCCCACGCCGGCACGAATTGAAAGTGGGGATTGTGAATGAACAGCACTCTCTCCACCTTCAATACCATGACTAAAGTGCCCTTGAGCAAGACACCTAACCCCTAACTGCTCCCCTTGTAAGTTGCTTTGGATAAAAGCGCCTGCTAAATGATGAAAAATGAAATGAAAATGAAATGATTGAGTGTATTTGCTCTTGTATCATGTTAGTTGCTGGTTTTCCTTTAGGATATCAGGAGAATGAACATCAATATAAGCTGTCAATCATACAGAAGTATGAAACTGAGTGGAACTTCCTGTCTGGTGAAAAAGAGTCATTGTCAGCCCTGTACACTGAACCACTGATCATTCAGAAAAAGGAAAATGGCAGCTTTACGAACATCAGTGTGGATGAGCTTGAAGGTTGTTTGTGGGATTATAAGCAATATTCAGTGAATGTTCTCCAAGGTGACTCTGGCAGTGGGAAAACCTTCATAGCACAGAAGATCATGTTGGACTGGGCATTTGAACGGATATTTTCTGGACATTTTACTGTAGTTTTCTATCTGAGGTGTGAAGAGCTGATGTGTATTTCTGAAGAGATGAACTTAATTGAGCTCTTGAGTTACAACTGCAGTTCAACATCAGATCAGATCTCACAGATGTTACAGCAGTCACTAGTGAAGGTGCTTTTCATCATTGATGGATTTGATGAGCTGAGACTCACACAGGACATTTATGACATGTCAGTCCACACTGATCCGTTTCAGAAAGCCCCACCTGAGGTCATTCTTTGTGGCCTTTTGAGGAGGTACCTCATACCTGAGTCCAACCTGCTGGTCACCACCAGAACTAAGAACACAGTGAACAAGCTGCTGAAAGGACGACAGAGAGTCACTGAGATCATGGGCTTTTCTGCGAGTCAGGTGAGGAGGTACTTCAAGAAGTTCTTCAGGAAAGAGTATGACTGTGTGAGAGCAAATGAAAGCCTCTTCACTGCCTGTTCCATCCCTGTTATCTGCTGGATCATCCGTGAGATGTTCAGGGTTGGTGCAAATGTAACAAGTGGACTGAAAACCACCACCTCCATCTACGTTGACTTTGTGTCCACTCTACTGGACCATCACTATCAGGGTTTGAATCAGTCCGTCCCGACCCTGCTGAGGAGTCTGGGTCAGCTGGCAGAGAGGGGGATTCTGGAACAGCAAGTCTTGTTTGATGAGAAAAGTGTGAATGAAACCATTTCAGACCCTGCTGGCAGTCCATTCCTGTTCAAGATTCTCATTAAGAGAAGAATCCAACAGGAGACAATGTTCAGTTTCATGCATCTCAGTTTTCAGGAGTTCTTCACCGCTCTGTACTATGTCCTTCTGGATGAAGAAGAGTCCCAGAGGAAAGTGAGAGATCTGCTTCACACTGTAGAGAGAGGATGGGCTTTGTCCTGTTGGTCTGATAGAGACTTTTCAATGGCAGATGTAGAAATAAGACATTCAAAGCTTCTGCAGCCTGTGATTCTGTTCCTCTGTGGTTTCTGTCAGAAAGAATGGATCCCCTCATTCTTTGAAAAGCACAACATTGCCGTCTCTATCATCAAGATAGAAACCCAGCTTGAGGAATGGCTCAATCAGAGCTCACAGAGATATCAAAATGAACACATACTGTTCATTCTCCATTGTCTCTATGAGCTCCATGAGAAGAGCTTCGTTGGGAAAGTCTTGGAAAGTTTGTTTTTGATAGATCTGTCTGATATTCCACTGAAAAGGACAGACTGTTGGGTGTTGAAGTACTGTTTACAGTGCTGTGAACACATCAGAAACCTGAAACTCCATGTAACATCTGAAAATCTGAAGATGCTTCAGCCTGAATTGTACCGCTGTAAAGAGCTGTGGTGAGTGAAATTTAGACTTTGTGCTCAGAGGTTGAATTGTACAAAATATTCTGTACCTAAAACATTTTTATTTATTGGTTTAAGGAGTCGAAAAATAGGCATTATTCGTTATATTATTTATATCATCATAGTATTGGATGAGAAACCAGACTCTCTCTCTCTCTCTCTCTCTCTCTCTCACACACACACACACACACACACACACACACAATCCATCTCTTTATATACCTAAAATGCTGCTTTTGGAGGGCAAAGGTTTTACACAATGCATAACAATAAAGGGTGATGATATGATAAGAGGGGATGGTGGCTTTACAGAGGGGATGCTTTTTGTCATTTTTTTTTCCAACAACGGGAATGCCATCCCTCCTCAAATTGAGTCCTGGTTTTGCCTTCTCTGACACATCAGCACAAGACATTGTACATTGCCACAATTATTAGTAGTTATATATTTGTATTTACTGCAATTACAATGCATTCATTTCTCTAAATGTATTTTTTTAGCAAGAGTGCTGAACTGAATATGGGCTCTTGTGCTCTGAGTATGAACTGTGATTTAGCCTCAAGGATAATCTGATATTCAGTACTACAGAAGTCATTATCTAGTGATATTAATTTGATTTCAGCTCAATTTCTTGCACACACATCTTACTTTACAGCCACTGAGAATCACTTTAATCACAGCTCTAACTGTGATATCAAATTGAATCTGTTTTAATATTTATTCAGTATCACTCAAGCAAGAGTGCTAGTACTGAATATGAGCACAGCTGTGATTCAGTGTAGAAGGCAATCTGATATTCAGCGGTTCTTCTACAACAGTCATTATCATGTGATGTTGATTTGAATTTTTCCACACACTGCTTACTGTACAGTCACTGAGAATCCCTTTTCTGAATCCTACCGGAGTGAGACAAAATGCTGAGTCAAAAATAACTCCAGGAAAAATTGCACATGTCTGTTTTAAACGGCCCCCATACTTTAGTCTGAAACACTGCAAACACACACTAGCCCATAATTTACTGTTTGTATAATGAAGATCAGATCTGATATACTGTGTTCTTTTTCTTTCAAAGGTTGATGATGGATCACATTTCAGATGAGGTTGTTGATTTGATTTCAGTGGCTGGTAAAGGAAAGATTCTGAAAAAACTCAAGTAATGTATAATTCATTTTAGAATAAAATTGTACTCATTGCCTTATTCAGTGATTCAGTATATCAATTTTATGTAATATCTAATAATGAAATAATCATTAAATATTGCCAGAGTAAAGAAGACTGGAAATCTTGAAAGTGGATTTCGCCCAGAGATCACAGTGTCAGTCAGAGATGAAGACATCACGTATGAAACTCTTATCAATTGTCACATATAAAATTGCAGTCACATTCTAACATCAGATGCTTATTATTACATGCCTATACTGATGTTTATATCTTTGAATGCTTCAGATTGTCTTTTAACAAGTCATTGTTTACATCAACACCCACGAAATTAACTCTAACCTGTCCAAGCTCAGTGCTTTCCACCATCAACTGGGTGACATCACAAAAAGAGACACAGTTGAAGAGTTATCGATATTTGTGAGTGGAAGCTTCATTCTCTCTTGTTTTCATATCATTAAAGTATTAGTACACACTCATAAATTATTTACTCATCTTTGTGTTGCTCAAACCCTATAAGACTTTTGTTCACCTTTGAAACACAAATTTGTTTGTAGTGAAATGAGGGTGTGTAAATGATGACAGTATTTTCATTTTTGATTAAACTGTCCATTTAAGGATTTTGCATCACGATGGAAAGAGAAAATCTGTTACTTTAAAAAACAACAACAACAACAAAACAATTATTCTGAAAAATAAAAGCATGTATATCTTTATGTTTTGAGCCTGAGAATCAGCATGTCACATTTATTCATGTGGGTTTTGTGTTGTTTAGGGATCGTAATGAAGAGGAACTTGGTCTGTTGATGTTCCTGAAATCACTGTCTGATTTGAAGAAAGTTTGTCTGCAGGTTTCACATCTGACTGACACATTTACCCCTGAAATCGTGTCCCTCATTCGGGCCTGTCCCAGCCTGACTGAACTCAGGTAACAGCAATACCTGAGCATTTACATGGGTTTTATGTCATTTTCTTATTATTTTAGTAAAAATTACAAAAATTTGTTATAAAATATCTTAATAGTTTGTTTTCCACTTGATTTCTCATACTAAGTATCATGAAAACATTAGATTTTCCCCACCCATTGATCACAGTACACCAGAAGTGATTATAATTTTAGATTGAATGTAGTTCATTTTTAAAATCTTTTTCAGGATCATCTGTAGATTCAAGTCGGTGGAGTCCCTGAAGAAATCACTGAAGCAGGTTGATTGGGCTCTGACTGTGTAAGAATTATATATTAGACGTTTCTTGCTATATTTTTATATATTTTTCCAGTCCATTATGAATATTATGTCCTGTAGACATACAGAAAATAATAATTTTGCTGTCATCATGAGTGTTAAATGTTGTTCTCATTAGCTGGGGAAATTCAGTGTTGATCAAGCCAGATGGGAAATTCACAGAGGAAGAGCTGAAGATGATGAAAGAAAAGGTTGAGCACCGACGTAAGCAAATCGTTGTTGTTTTTTTTTTTAAAAAACATTTTATCATCAACACTCCTGCCATAGAGCTGGATCTGTGTTTATTATGTACCTCATTATAACTCATATTCCTGAGAACAAACCAAATAATGTAGAGAACTGACCACAGACAAAAGCATCTGATAGTAAAGCGTTCACTGTTGTATCCATTAGAAGACACACTTGATTTTAGTGTGAATCTGATTTTATTTGAATCTGACTGTTCTTACAGTTCTGTTTTAAGCAATTAATATTGTAGTTCTTAATAAAGTTATTGGCCAGGTAGTGAGTAACCTTTATTTACCTTGATTCATTTATTCAATTTAAATAATTTATTTTATTTATCTATTCTCATTTTCACTCTTGCTGGTTGTAACAAAGTTCATAGAAATGGGAAGAAGGAGGCGGGAACCGGCGAACGTTCAACATATTTAATTAACAAATAAACCCACAATGAAACAAAAAGTATAAGGGCGGCAGTTCCTCACGGCGACTGCCGCCCACACAAACCAAATAAAACACAACATAAAATCCAGGCCTGGTCCTCTCTCGTCCTTCACTGTCGTCGCTCCTCCTTTATGCTTCCGGAGCTCCTCCGTGGGGACTCGAGACCGGTGCACCGAGCACCTGACGCTCGTTAACGCTCGCGTCACCGGCCTCGCGCCGTTCCCTCACGGCTCTCGCCGTTCCCTCACGGCTCTCGCCCGCCCTGCTCGTCACATACCCCCATCGCCCCTCGCAGGCCGGGGGGTACCCACGAGACTGCGCTTACTCCCCCCCCGGGGGCCCGTCTCGGCGGCCGCAGCGCATGGGGGTACGGACAGACGAGACGAGAGAAAAGGAGACGGAAGCACAAGGAGCGACAAGGACGAGAGAGTGGAGAGAGGAAAACAAACAAAAAAAAAATTCTTGGTCCGGCTCCCCGACACACTGCCGCTCGGTCCTCAGCCCGCCGAGAGGCTCTTCCTCGCGGTGCCATGCGATGGCACTGGACGCTCGGTGGACGGCCCGATCTTCCTCCGCCCCCTGGCGGCCGGCGATGACTCCTCCTCATGAGGGCAGCCGGCAGCGAGCCCGCCGTTCCCTGCTCCTCCCCGCTCTGGCGGCAGGCAGCAGGCCTCGGCCCACGGCGGACGGCAGCTCCTCCCCGTTACGGCGGCAGGCAGCAGGCTTTGGCCCCCGGCGAACGGCGGCTCCTCCGCTCCCTCTTGGACGGCCGTCACCCCACCTCGTCCCAGGGGCGCGGCAGCGAGCTTCCCGTCCCACCTATCACTCGACTGCTCCAGCACCACCACTTCGGGCAGCCACTCACGGTCTTCTCTCCCGCGCTGCCCGATCTCCTCAGCACCGCGATCCCCCTCAGCAGCGAGGGCTCTTCGACAGCATGTCCCTCCTTCCTCCCGGGTTTCGGCACCAGTGTAACAAAGTTCGTAGAAAGGGAAGAAGGAGGCGGGAACCGGCGAACGTTCAACATATTTAATTAACAAATAAACCCACAATGAAACAAAAAGTATAAGGGCGGCAGTTCCTCACGGCGACTGCCGCCCACACAAACCAAATAAAACACAACATAAAATCCAGGCCTGGTCCTCTCTCGTCCTTCACTGTCGTCGCTCCTCCTTTATGCTTCCGGAGCTCCTCCGTGGGGACTCGAGACCGGTGCGCCGAGCACCTGATGCTCGTTAACTCTCGCGTCACCGGCCTCGCGCCGTTCCCTCACGGCTCTCGCCCGCCCTGCTCGTCACACTGGTATAATTTGGATCATAAGTTGTCAGTTTATACAGTGACACTGAACATATAGAGCATATAGAGCTTGGTGATCTACATTACTGACAGTGTTCTTCACAATTTACAGAATCTCATTAAAACACAAGATTATATAGTTTATAGTTTTTTGTTTTTTTTAATAATTGTATTTTAATGATTTTACAATACTTTTGAAAAACTGGTATAATACAATAGCAAGTTGTTATCTGTTGATTGAGTGTATTTGCTCTTGTATCATGTTAGTTGCTGGTTTTCCTTTAGGATCTCAGGAGAATGAACGTCAATATAAGCTGTCAATCATACAGAAGTATAAAACTGAGTGGAGCTTCCTGTCTGGTGAGAAAGAGTCATTGTCTGCCCTGTACACTGAACCACTGATCATTCAGAAAAAGGAAAATGGCAGCTTTACGAACATCAGTGTGGATGAGCTTGAAGGTTGTTTGTGGGATGAGCAATATTCAGTGAATGTTCTCCAAGGTGACTCTGGCAGTGACAAATCTTTCATAGCACAGAAGATCATGTTGGACTGGGCATCTGAACGGTTATTATCTAGACCTTTTACTGTAGTTTTCTATCTGAGGTGTGAAGAGCTGATGTGTGTTTCTGAAGAGATGAACTTAATTGATCTCTTGAGTTACAACTGCAGTTTAACATCAGATCAGATCTCAGAGATGTTACAGCAGTCACTAGTGAAGGTGCTTTTCATCATTGATGGATTTGATGAGCTGAGACTCACACAGGACATTTATGACATGTCTGTCCACACTGATCTCCTTCAGAAAGCCCCACCTGAGGTCATTCTTTGTGGCCTTTTGAGGAGGTACCTCATACCTGAGTCCAACCTGCTGGTCACCACCAGAACTAAGAACACAGTGAACAAACTGCTGAAAGGACGACAGAGAGTCACTGAGATCATGGGCTTTTCTGCGAGTCAGGTGGAGAGGTACTTCCAGAAGTTCTTCAGGAAAGAGTATGACTGTGTGAGAGCAAATGAAACCCTCTTCACTGCCTGTTCCATCCCTGTTATCTGCTGGATCATCAGTGAGATGTTCAGGGTTGGTGCAAATGTAACAAGCGGACTGAAAACCACCACCTCCATCTATGTTGACTTTGTTTCCACTCTACTGAAGCATCACTGCCAGAGTTTGAGTCAGTCCGTCCCGAGCCTGCTGAGGAGTCTGGGTCAGCTGGCAGAGAGAGGGATTCTGGAACAGCAGGTCTTGTTTGATGAGAAAAGTGTAAATGAAACCATTTCAGACCCTGCTGGCAGTCCATTCCTGTACAAGATTCTCATTAAGAGAAGAATCCAACAGGAGACAATGTTCAGTTTCATGCATCTCAGTTTTCAGGAGTTCTTCACTGCTCTGTACTATGTCCTTCTGGATGAAGAAGAGTCCCAGAGGAAAGTGAGAGATCTGCTTCACACTGTAGAGAGAGGATGGACTTTGTCCTGTTGCTCAGATAGAGACTTTTCAATGGCAGATGTAGAAATAAGACATTCAAAGCTTCTGCAGCCTGTGATTCTGTTCCTCTGTGGTCTCTGTCAGAAAGAATGGATCTCCTCATTCTTTGAAAAGCACAACATTGCCGTCTCTATCATCAAGATAGAAACCCAGCTTGAGGAATGGCTCAATCAGAGCTCACAGAGATATCAAAATGAACACATGCTGTTCATTCTCCATTGTCTCTATGAGCTCCATGAGAAGAGCTTCGTTGGGAAAGTCTTGGAAGGTTTGATTTTGATAGATCTGTCTGATATTCCACTGAAAAGGACAGACTGTTGGGTGTTGAAGTACTGTTTACAGTGCTGTGAACACATCAGAAACCTGAAACTCCATGTAACATCTGAAAATCTGAAGATGCTTCAGCCTGAACTGTACCGCTGTAAAGAGCTGTGGTGAGTGAAATTTAATCAATAATAATATAATGCAATATAATGACGATCAGATCTGATATACTGTGTTCTTTTACTTTCAAAGGTTGATGACTGATCACATTTCAGATGAGGTTGTTGGTTTGATCTCAGCTGTTGGAAAGATTCTGAATAAACTCAAGTAATGTATAATTCATTTTAAAATAAAATTGTACTCATTGCCATATTCAGTTAGTCAGTATATTTCATAAATTTTATGTAATATCTAATAATGAAGTGCACTCATTAAATACTATAACTTTATTTTTAAATTATCAGTTTAAAGCAGCCTGAAAATCATGAAAGTGGATTTTGCCCAGAGATCACTGTGTCAGTCAGAGATGAAGACATCACGTATGAAACTCTATCACTTGTTACTCATCACAACACCTGATGCTTATTTTAAGTCTGTACTGATGTTTATATCTGTGAATGCTTCAGGTTGTCTTTTAGCAGATCAGTGATCACATCATTAACTCTAACCTGTCCAAGCTCAGTGTTTTCCACCATCAACTGGATCAAATCACACAAGTGGACAAAGTTGTACAGTTATCGATATTTGTGAGTGGAAGATTTTTTTCAGATCTACCTTCTAAAATATCATTAAAGTATTAGTACACATCCAGAAATTATTTATTCATCCTTGTGTTTTTCCAAACCCATAAGATAAATTTGTGTTTCAAAGATAAACAAAAGTCTAATGGGTTTGCAGCAAAATGAGAGTAAGTGGCGGTAGAATAGAGTAAACTTTACTTTTAAGGATCTTATATCATGATAAGTGGTAGATTTTTTTAGGTGTTTAATAGAGAAAATCGGTTAATTTCTTTTTTTATTTTATTCTTAAAAATAAAAGCATGTATATCTTTGTGTTTTGAGCCTGAGAACCAGCATGTCACGTTTATTCATGTGGGTTTTGTGTTGTTTAGGGATGGTGAAGAAGAGGAACTTGGTCTGTTGATGTTCCTGAAATCACTGTCTGATTTGAAGAAAGTTTGTCTGCAGGTTTCAGATCTGACTGACACATTTACCCCTGAAATCGTGTCCCTCATTCGGGCCTGTCCCAGCCTGACTGAACTCAGGTAACAGCAATACCTGAGCATTTACATGGGGTTTATGTCAATTTCTTATTACTTTAGTAAAAATTACAAAAATTTGTTATAAAATATCTTAATAGTTTGTTTTCCACTTGATTTCTCATACTAAGTATCATGAAAACGTTAGATTTTCCCCACCCATTGATCACAGTACACCAGAAGTGATTATAATTTTAGATTGAATGTAGTTCATTTTTAAAATCTTTTTCAGGATCATCTGTAGTTTCAGGTTGGTGGAGTCCCTGAAGAAATCACTGAAGAAGGTTGATTGGGCTCTGACCGTGTAAGTTATTTATTACACATTTCTTTTTATATTCTTATATATTTTTTCCAGTCAATTATGAATATTATGTCCTGTAGACATACAGAAAATAATAATTTTGCCATCATCATGAGTGTTAAATGTTATTCTCATTAGCTGGGGAAATTCAGTGTTGATCAAGCCAGATGGGAAGAAATTCACAAAAGAAGAGCTGAAGATGAGTAAGAAATGAGTGAGAGTTTTTGTTTTTTATCATCAACACTCCTGCCATAGAGCTGGATCTGTGTTTATTATGTACCTCATTATAACTCATATTCCTGAGAACAAACCAAATAATCTAAAGAACTGACATCAGTCAAAAGCATCTGATAGTAAAGCGTTCACTGTTGTATCCATTAGAATTTATTTGAGTCTGACTGTTCTTACACTTCTGTTTTACACAATTAACATTGTTGTTCTTAATAAAGTTATTGGCCAAGTGGCGATTAACTTACTTTCATTTATGTATTTATTTTTAATTAATTAATTTTATTTAATAAATCTAATTTTCGCTGCTTTGGGGTGTGATCATTTTAGGAGCCAGGAAACAGAATATAATCTCAATGTAATGTGTAGTTTTGGGTTACACATTTTTAAGACAAGGCATAGAATTGCTGAAGACAGATAATGTTTTGTTTACAGTCATTTCAGCCACTGTGATTTCAGACAAAGGTTTTTGGACATACTGTATTTATCAGCTTGACTGTGTTTGAGATTTATCATTTTTAATTCACATCACATTCACATTGAGATTTAATTCACATTTATTACCCACTCTAGTGCAGTAATGCTCCAAACGGTGATATCAGAAGATCTGATTTGATTTGATTTGCTTATAAATGTTTAGTCGACTTATATGCCTGGACTTATTTTAATCTGGAAAAAATCTGTTAGTGTATGCAAACTTTTTTGAATGACCCCAGTTATTTCTGAAAAATGCTAGATGGTTTCACTTGTTCTTTAGGGTCTTAAAGTGTTTGAACTGTGTTTTCTCTGACAGAAGGAGAGAGTTCTGGTTCTGGGTCTAGTTCATCATTAAAAACTGAATCATCATCAGCACAATCAGCAGCTGTCATGAAGAGGATTCTTAAGGTTTTCTTGTTATAGCAATTATAATTTTTTGTTCTGTGATATTTCTGTATGATGAATTACAGTGAATCTGGAGATGGTTTTGAAGCTATAAAGTATTCCACTAAAATCAGTGGTAGAGTATTGCTATTATGTGTATGCCCTTTCTTGTGTTTCCTGTGACCTTGTCATTCACCTGTTCCTTGTTAATTATCAATTATAATAACAATATTTTGTAATGGCATTATATAACCCATATTGAGGTTTTAGTGTAAGATAAATTATTAAAATCCCATTATTCAAAATGTTTACAAAAATTACACATTTAATCTTTTAAATAACATAAAATTTTGGAGGATAGAATATTTTCTATATACTTTTCTTTACTTCAGTCCTCAGAAGATGCAGAAGTGTTCACGCCTGACTTACTTCAGACCGGAGATGAAGACAAAAACGAACAGAACACATACAGGTATTGAACACTTTGTTTTATTTTTGGACATTTTTAGAAGATAAACATACTGTTATTCTTTAAGTGAAAATTAATATTATGTCCTCCAGGTTTGTGTGTCCACATGCTGGTCAGTTTCGTTGCAGTCTGACCAACCTTGTGTTTGTGATGGAGGGTGAAGGAGAAGTGCTGTATAACATTGTGTCATGGGATCCTCGTCTGTTAGATGGTTTGGGTCAGATGCAGCCTGCAGGACCCTTGTACAACATTGACTGTTTTCATGGTTCAGTCTCACAACTGCACTTTCCACACTGTGTAATATTCTCTGGTATGTTTATTTTTACATCCTAAATATTAATATGTTTCACAGTGGTTGACTTGAACAACTGTATAGAATGTATGGAACAGTGACTGATAATTTATACAAATTACTTTGAGGATATGTGTGTACAGTGGTGTGAAAAAGTGTTTGCCCCGTTCCTGATTTCATATTTTTTTACATGTTTGTCACACCTAAATGTTTCGGATCAAACAAATGTATATATTAGTCGAAGATAACACAAGTAAACACAAAATGCAGTTTTTAAATGAAGATTGTTATTATTAAGGGAAAACAAAATCCAAACCTACATGGGCCTGTGTGAAAAAGTGATTGCCCCCTAAACCTAATAACTGGTTGGGCCACCCTTAGCAGCAACAACTGCCATCAAGCGTTTGCGATAACTTGTAATGAGTCTTTTACAGCACTGTGGAGGAATTTTCATCTTATTGTAATTCAGCCATATTTGAGGGTTTTTGAACATGAACTGCCTTTTTAAGGTCATGCCACAGCATCTCAATAGGATTCAGGTCAGGACCTTGACTAGGCCACTCCAAAGTCTTCATTTTCTTTTTCTTCAGCCATTCAGAGGTGGACTTGCTTCAGCTTGAGGTCACAAACCGATGGCCAGACATTCTCCCTCAGGATTTTTTGGTAGACAGCAGAATTCATGGTTCTATTTAACACAACAAGTCTTCCAGGTCCTCAAGCAGCAAAACAGCCCCAGACCATCACACTACCATCACCATATACTGTTGGTATGATGTTCTTTTTCTTAAATGCGGCGTTACTTTTACATCAGATGTAATGGGACACACACCTTCCAAAAAGTTCAACTTTGTCTCGTCAGTCCACAGAGTATTTTCCCAAAAGTCTTGGGGATCAGCGAGATGTTTTCTGGGAAAAATGAGATGAGCCTTAATGGTCTTTTTGCTCAGCTGTGATTTTCGTCTTGGAACTCTGCCATGGAGGCTATTTTTTCCCAGTCTCTTTCTTATGGTGGAGTCATGAACACTGACTTTAACTTAGGCAACTGACGGCTGCAGTTCTTTGAATGTTGTTGTTGTGGGGACTTTTGTGACCTCTTGGACGAGTCATCGCTGCTCTCTTGCGGTAATTTTGGTCAGTCGGCCAATCCTGGGAAGTCCCAAAGCTTTAGAAATGGCTTTATAACCTTTTCCAGACTGATAGATCTCAATTAATTTCTTTCTCATTTGTTCCTAAATTTCTTTGGATCTTGGCATGATGTCTACCATTTGAAGATCTTTTAGTTTCCTACACTTTGTCAGGCAGGTCCTATTTAAGTGCAGGTGTGGCAGTAATCAGGCCTGGGTGTGGCTAGAGAAATTGAACTCAGGTGTGATAGACCACAGTTAAGTTATGTTTTAAGAGGGGGGTCAGTCACTTTTTCACACAGGGCCATTTAGGTTTGGATTTCGTTTTCCCTTAATAATAACAACCTTCATTTAAAAACTGCATTTTGTGTTTACTTGTGTTATCTTTGACTAATATTTAAATTTGTTTGATGATCTGAAACATTTAAGTGTGACAAACATGCAAAAAAAATAAGAAATCAGGAAAGGGGCAAACACTTTTTCACACCACTGTAAATCTTTAGCAAGGAGTGAGATGAGAGACCTTAATGATTACATAAAAAGCACTTCATGTAAAATGTTGGTCCCTGTAATTAGAAAAAAACAACAACACCTTTTATTTTACCAAATAACACAAATCTTAAATATATTTTGCAGAGGAAAATAAGGACGGTGTGGCTGTGGCACATTTCACTGGTGGTAATGTAGAAATAATACAGCCACTCAAAGTGACAGAAACTCATGTGATCATTGACATCAGAGACCTCAGCCTTTTTGGCCTTGTCTGGATAAAACAGATATTTGGCTTTTCCATTAGTGGCCAGGTTTTGCTCTTCCTCGGAACTCTATCTCTTGAAAGGAAAAAACTGAATGTCCACTTGCTTCCAGGGAATGTTCCGGTATCAGAGGTACTGCTATCTGAAAATGTTGAACTGTTTTTTTTTTTTTTGTTTGTTTGTTTTCTCTATTTTTTCTGTTTTACAGAGTATTATAAAATAAAACCACACCTTGAGCATATTTGCTTATACATTATTACTGCTTTTGTATATTGACATTAGTATTATTATTGCTTTCTGAGGTGATGTTAATTTATTGTACAGTGTATGTATATATATATATATATATATATATATGTATATATATATATATATATATATATATTTAACTGGAATGCATTTGGTGATTTGAATATGCAGGGTTGTGCTCAAATAAGGTGTGAAAGTAGCAGAAATTTTGAAGTAAATTCACACCCTTTTTTTGTTGTGTCTGCCCCACCTGCCTCCTTTTCTTCAAGGTCCAGTGCTGGCACCGGCATAAAAAATACATCGAGACAAGTTCAAAATGTCGCCTGTTTGCTGACCACGAATACAGTCTGTGTTGTGAGCCAGAGGAATGTGAAGTGCAACCAAAGGTAACAATATTTATTGAATAACATTTGAATTTCAACTGAATTTCAGTGTGTATTTGGGTAGTTCATTTATAACATGTCCAATTACTGTTTTTGTAATCAGTATTTTAAGCTAAAATTATATGAATTCCATTACATGAATAAGGGAAAGTATGTATATAGTGCTGTGGCTGGTCACCGCAGTTTTTATTACATTTTTTTAAGCAACTTTTTACCTTCTCTCAGTTAAAGACAGCCTTGCATCAATATTTAATAAAAAGTTAAATACGTTAATTATAATTATCAGAATAAACAATTCGTCCATATAGTTAATTATCTTAACAGTGGATTATTAATGGTTTTGTAACAACTTGGCCATTAATATTAAATGTGTGTAAAATGACAAACACCTGTTAACAATTTCCTTTAAATGTAGCTCATCCAATCAGAATTCAGAGTCAGAAGTAACCACCTTATAATGTCGTCTTCATATTGGTGTTCTTGTTTTCAGAGTGAGATGTTTGAGCTTGATAGTTTTGGCCCAAACTATCATCCCACATTTGAAGTGTTTCTGGATGTCAGCGTTGAGGAGGTCGGACTGGGTATTTTGGACCAAACTGCAGGTGGTAAGGAAGTATGGAACAGACGGCGAATCTTTCTTACAGGTAGTCATGAAATTCTGTTGTTAAAAGCTTTTGTAGAAGTAAGTGATTTGACAAAGTTTGGGAGAGATTTTAAGTTTATCTAAAGACACTCTGTAGGAAATGTAATTTCTATGTCCTTGGTTAAAGTGTTGGGGAGCAACTTTTAAAGTCTTCTTCAAAATAACTAAACAAGTTATTAACAAAAATGTAGCCGTAGCTAAATACAGTGAGGAAAATAAGTATTTGAACACCCTGCTATTTTGCAAGTTCTCCCACTTAGAAATCATGGAGGGGTCACAATGTATGATTTTTTAACTATTTATTTGTATGATACAGCTGAAAATAAGTATTTGAACACCTGTCTATCAGCTAGAATTCTGACCCTCAAAGACCTGATAGTCTGCCTTTAAAATGTCCACCTCCACTCCATTTATTATCCTAAATTAGATGCACCTGTTTGAGGTTGTTAGCTGCATAAATAGCTTATTTATCAGGCGCAAACAATGAGAATCTCAGTTATAGTGACAGCATTAAATTTGAACAGATAAATTTAAACTAAATACAACCATTAAAACCAGAATAACAATTTCTATTTTGAAGAACTGTTGGTGAATTGTTTTTTTTTAACAAGTTAATTTGCATTAATGGTCCGAACAATAGATTTTGTTGATCTTTGTGTTGTGCGTTTGAGTGATCTAGTAGATAAAGCTAAAGCTTAGTTCACCCCAAAAATGGATGAAAAAAAAAAAACCCCATAAGAGCTGAGTTCATCTTTGGAACACAAATGAAGATATAGCAATTCCACTCAATTCTAGCTCAAAGATATTAGAACCACTGAAATCCAACACCAAGTTCTAGGAGGCAGTATTTGTGAGTCACAACAAGGACACATAAGTAATATTTACCAATTGCACAGTTTTAAAGCACCATATGAATCCCTACCAAAGCGACACAGTTACTGCCCCCTTCCAGTGCCCTGTGGCCAGTTTTGCGCCAGTGCATCTGTGCCCAGTGTTCCCTCGGACATGGAGTAAAGCAGCTGGCAGTGAGAGGTTTCTGGAGAGGCAAACAGGTCGCCGAACTCTCTCCAAATCAGCTGGACCACCTGGGTGTGGAGTCGCCACTCTCCCGGGAATGCAGCTCTTGAAAGCTCGTCGCCCACACGGCTCTCATATGAAGCAAACCGAGTGGGGTTACTGCTGCTCCGGCTGCCATATGCCCCAGGAGCCTCTGAAAGATTTTCAGTGGGACTGCCATCCTGCCCTTGAACGTATTCAAGCAGTTCAACACCGACTGAGTGCGTTCTTCTGTGAGACGTGCTGTGTGCGTTTGTATGGTAAACTCCATACCAAGACAAGAGATCCTCTGCACAGGGGAGAGTTTGTTCTTTTTCCAGTTGACCTGAAGACCCAACTGGCTGAGGTGACTGAGCACCAGCTGAGCACCAGCTCCCCTTGAGCTAGTATAAGCCAGTCGTCGAGATAGTTGGGGATGCAAATGCCATGTTCTCTCATGGGAACAAGGGCTCCCTCCATGACTTTCATAAAGTCATGAAACCCCAAAGGGTAGGACCTGATATGCCTGACTCTCAAACGCAAAGTGCAGGAATGGCCTGTGTTGAGGGAGAATTAAGATATGAAAGTTTGCATCCTTCAGGTCGTTCACTGCAAACCAATCTCAGGAACGGATGCACTTGAAAATGCGCTTCTGCCTGAGCATATTGAACGGTAGCTTGTGAAGGCTCCAATTCATAACTCGCAGGTCCAAGATCGGTCGTAGCGCACCGCTTTACATGGGTACACTGAAGTATGGGTTGTAGAACCCCGACCTTAAGTCAGCTGGAGGCTCAGTCACATCCTTCGCCAGTAGGACTGCGATCTCAACATGCAAGACATGGGTATTGACTGCTTTCACTGAAATGAAATGGATGCCCCTGAGCTTGGGGGATGCCGAATGGCTGCTCAGGGGGCTCTCTTTGTTAGGCAGCCCATAGCAGGGTCTGAGTGTGCTGTGCAACACGTACCTGGTTCCACGGTTGGGCAGGAGAGGCTTTGATAGCCTTCTCAAACTGCACACTGCGGCGCGCTGGCGATAGAAGAGGGGGATGAGAGTGGTGACCCCTCTTCAGACCCAGAGATGGAGGAAACTGTGGGTACAGAAACAAAAGTTAACAAAAGACTTACCAACCGGCCCTCCTCTGGGGGATGGAGTGGTGCGGTCAACATCTGCCGAAGAGCAGTCCTGTCTATCTCTGGGTCGCCCGTCCTAGGGCTTCAAGCTCTTGGCTTTGTCGCTCTTCTTTGTGGGGGCCTGGTTGCTGTCCTGCTTGCAACCTGCTCCACAGTGCTTGGATGGAGGCTGCTGCGGAAAAGCGGGATCACCCGCAGGGGGATGCACTTGGCGACAAGCAGGCTGAGCTGCTGTGGCCGAAGGATGGGTGAAAGCAGTAGCTGACTACCGGGGCAAGATGTGGCTGATGGCCTCAGACTGCTTCTGTACAGCCAAGAACTGCTGCGTGAAGTTCTTGAGTGCGTCGCCGAAGAGGCCAGTCTTGGACACGGGGGAATTGAGGAACCTGACAGTATTCCTCGTGTCGGTCGGACACAGCCAGAGATGGCATTCCTGAGCCACCATCGTGGGCATCGCACGACCCACTGACCGCGCTGTAACCTTCGTCGCTCCAAGTGCATGGTCCATTGCGGCTCAAAGTTCCTGAAGAACTTGCAGATCGTGACAACCCTCATACAGATCCTTCAGTGCCTTGGCCTGATGGACCTGCAACAACGCCATAGTGTGTAGGGCAGAGGTGGCCTCCCCACAGACCACCCCACAAATGCCGCCTCAGCTTGCTCGACACTGACACGTGAGACGGCGATCATGACCATCTGCGCCAGGTTATGACCACATCACAAGTAGAATGTCATCTTTAAAAAGACGCAAGCTCTACTTGTGTAATCTCTTTCAGGGAACTGCTCTCTCTCAGTGCTAAAGCACTCAGGGGAATGGCCGGAGCAACAGAGAGGAGGAAAATGTGCAGCCTGTCGTGTGTGCACTTTCTCTCACAGAAGGCCTTCATACCAGCCATGAAAACGACTATTCAGCGCTCCAAATGCGCATAGTACAAGCTGTGGTAATAATTGCATGCCAATATACATTGGCTCGTTTTAGTTACATTTGAAGTAGATTGGCCTCTGTAGCAAGATTCTTATTTCAGTGGTCTGTCCGATGTACATTGAATGTGAATGACTGAATGGGAAACTTGAAATCGCTGAAGAGACCAAACTCTTCTCCGGAGTTTCACTGGCTCGCCGTCTTTGAATCTCCTTGGCATCAAAAACCACAGGGAATGGGAAAGAAAAAAAACTGCACATACATATTGTAATCAGTTTCAAACACTGAACTCTTACAACATTATAAGGCCTCTTTCTACAGATTTGCATCTATTAAAATGAAAAAAAATGAAGAACTCTGTTTCCTCGGAGCATATCATGCATCACGTAACCTTTTTCACAGGAAGATTCAAAATGGTAATCTCATAACACTGTCTCTGCTCTCTTAGACTGCTCACCTGCGCACCTACAGGCCACATCCATAACCGCACTCACCCCTTACTTTAACTCTTTCCTGGTACTTTGAGGGGGTTACACAGATATTTTACCCTAAATTAAATCTGTTCATTGTAAAAAGTGACTGTGTCTCTTCAGAAAATTCAGACTAAACCCTCAATTCATATGCATTAGATTTACAATCTCTTTATGAACATTTGAAGCATCAAAGTGATAGTTGCATACCTGTCCATGGAGGGACAGAAACCTCAGATTTCATTTAAAATATCTTCATTTGTGTTTCAAAGATGAACAAAAGTCTTACGGGTTCACCCAACTGAATGAGGGTGAGTAAATGAAGACCGAGTTGTAATTTTTGGGTGAACTAACCCTTTAAGGCTGCATGGTATTCAGAAGGATACCGGTTTATCCCTGCAAGTAATGAGACCTCAAAAGATTGTGATGGCAGATTTCTCAATGATCTCAAATGTCCTATCTTTTTATCAATAGCACCAAGTAAAGGTGCAGAACCTCCTGAACACAGAAGGATCCCAGGTCTGATTTTAATGCTGGACATTTCAAATACATGTTTATTCCTGTAATTGTCTCATGCATTTTGTACACTACACTCTTCTGAAGACTAACTTAAATAAACTTTTGTTTCAATCAGAAGCTGAATTTGTGGACACACATGGAGATGAACTCATTCAGAGAGTTTCATCAGTGATGGCAATTGCTGACAGTTTGAAGAGTAAAAACATGATTACTAGTGAAATGTGGGGAAAGATTAAAGCTGTAGAACCACAACAGCAGAAAATGAGAGACTTGTTGGCAGCTCTTGACTCTAGAGGAGATACTGCAAAAGCAGAATTCTACAAACTGCTGAAGGAGAAGGAACCTTATCTAGTAGATGAACTGGAGTCTGGACCCAGTAGACCGTCACCACAGTAATGCTGAGATTGAGTTTGAGGCATAAAGAGCAGCTCCGCTGCTATTATACCGTACATGTTTATATATGTACATGTTGTAATTTTCTGTTTTCAGGTGGGACAAAAATTTACTACAAAACATTACAGTTTACTGTAGTAAAAACTAAAGTATACTACAGAATTATTGCAGTTTATCCGTTCACTACAGTATGCTGTAGCATTCATTAACAAAGTGTTGTAAATACTATAATATATACATTATACTACAATTTTTTATAGTTAACTATAATAAATACTATAGTATTTTTCATGATCATATGTGCTTCGTCTTGTGTTCTTGATACTGTTCTCTCTTTCATCTGTCATCCGTTACCTGTGTTTGCTGTGCGAATAAACTCTGTTCACACCAACTCTCCGTTCACCGTAATCCCTGACAGATTGTAATCCCACTTTTTTTGTCCCCATTGTATTTATGTGTGTTGATGTAATGCGCTTTTTTTTTACTCTGTGCAAGCCTTCATTTTATTGAGAGATGTATGATGCTGTTACTGTATGATGCAAGGGAAATATTATTTTTTCTGTGTGTATTAATCAATGTGTAGTTTTATTTTATACATTTTTAGTTAATAGTTAATGAGTTATGAGATTTTTTTTTTTATACAACCTTTTCATAATCCTTTAAAGCATGAGAAATCATTAATTTAATTGTTAACATATATATATATGTGTACCATTTATATGTATTCGACTTTTCGACTTTTTGTCTTCATGTTGTTTTGAAAGGTTTTGAAAGGGTGAGAATGTGAGGCGAGAAACTGAGGCGGGAAAACTGAAGATGACGAAATGAGACTTACGCCAAATAGGTGCCAGCAGTTCATAGATGGGGATTGATGAGTGTGAGAGTTATATTTTCTTA
Organism: Opsariichthys bidens; assembly: GCA_037194245.1. Lineage (NCBI taxonomy): Eukaryota > Metazoa > Chordata > Actinopteri > Cypriniformes > Xenocyprididae > Opsariichthys > Opsariichthys bidens. The sequence goes on from CM074303.1 coordinate 6,872,923, forward strand.
TCTTTGTATTTTTGTTTTTATGTTTTAACCATATATCCTTATTGGTATAGTTTCTCTGTTCAGTCGACTCAAGAATTGTTGACTCTTTTCTTGACCTTATTGATTGTAGCTTTCTTTAATAGTTAGTCAGATATAAGATTATATTGATGATGTTGATGGGATGCAACATATTATGGGATTTGACTATAAATGGGATGGCGATAATGAAATATATATAGGATATATGGTGAGAATTGAATTATTTTTTTGATATTTTTTTATATTTGCATATCCAATCAATTTTTTTTTTTTTTTTTGATTAAATAATTTTACATGAAATGAATTTGTATGATTGACTTTGATTGTACTCTACACTTGGTAGCTTCTTTGTTAGGCTCTGGTTGTAAGAAGATACTGTAAGATTGACTAATTAAGAAATTTCAATTAATTTTGTTGTGAGTGGCCCTTTTTTAATTGAGTTCTGAATTTTATTTCCTGGTGTGAATTTCCACCACATTTTTGGCGTACTGGGGTGGCTATGGGCTGACAAAAAGACTGACTGGACTTGGAAACAATCTGAAGATTGAAGAAAGTGCGGATTCTCGGACGAAATTGACACTCCTCTCCAGGGAACCACCTCACTTAGTTACAGCAGGTCCCCCACTCACGAGAGTTAAAGTTTTAACACTTGCACTAGTTTTGGCCTTTTTTAGTATTGGTAAGTTTGTTTTAAATTTTAGTTTTTGAAAGGAGGATGGTGAACTGGGTTCTCAGTAAGCATCTATGGTTAGAGAAGAAGAGTGAGAAGACAAGGAAGAGTGAAGGGAGATTTGGTAGGTTGGGACTTTTGGGGTTTAGTGTTCAAACTTATTTTTTAGAATATTTGTGGTGTATTTGATATTTAAAATTGGTATAAATAAAACTTGTACTTATTGGTACCTTTAAAGTAGTAAAAGAGAGTCCGAAAAGAAAGAAAAAGAAACTAGAAAAAAAAATTTTTCATCTTCTTTTTTTTTTATTTTTTTTTTATTTTTTTTTTTTTTTTTTTTTTTTTTGTTTTTTTTTTTTTTTTTTTTTGTTTGTTTATCTTGATAGATGGGGTCATCTATTAGTAAAAGAGGAGAGAGGGGGGAAAAAGAAGAGAAAAAAAAAAAAATTTAAGAGAAATGGAAAAAAAAGAAAAAAATTGGACAAAAAAAAAATTCCAAAAAAAAAAATTAAAAAAAAATATACAAAAACTTTTTAAAAACTAGATTGCTAAGAGTGTTTTACGAAAAAAAAAAAAAAAAATTATGGGGAATGAAAATGAATTTGACAAAGGGGAAACTGAGGCTAAAAAGAAAAAAGAATAAAGAAAAAAAAAAAAAAAAAAAATTATAATAAAGAAAAAAAAAAAAAAAAAATTTTACTGTTAAGAAAAACAAAATCTCAGGCACTGCTGCTGCCTGCTGCTCCCCTCTCTCCTCACGCCCTCCCTCTGCTCAGAACCCTCCCTCACCTCCTCCCCTGGAGCAGAGAATCAACAACAGAAGGAGAAGGAAAAGAAGAAGAAGCAGCAGGGACAAGACAGAAAGACTAAAAGAAAGATGACCAAGAAGGAGGAAAAGAACGTTTGAAGAGACACCAATCAAAGAGATGAAAGGTTTGACGGAAAAAGTGATCAAATGTCCAACAATCCACCCTCCAACAGTCGTGACACCAACAAGAAGGAAATCAAAACCATGACAATTCTGCACAAAGAACTGGATTGGACTGGGTTATTAAAGTTTAAGGGAGCTGAAAGAAACAAAGAACAAGTTACAAGATTACAGATCATTGTTGATTTGGATTTGGCTGATTTGGGATTCCAATGTTGACATGTCAACAATTTGGGTTTTGACACTGAAATTCGTTTTTAACTTCTGTTGAAATGACACACCTGTGACATATGGCATGCTGAATTGAATGCAACCCCACTGAGATGTCTAACTCACCCTGACGATCGGGAGGGAAAATTGAGAGATGAACTAACTGGGATTATTGACATGACTGGACCCTATATTAATTGACTGGACAAAATTATGAATTAAAAACCTACTAAGGGAAAAGAAGATTCTGGATTGAACGAGTAAAGGTCACAGGAAGAGAGACAAAGAGGGGACACAAGAAGCACAAACGACACAAAAGAGTGACCGCCAAGAGAGAAAAAAGAAGCAGGACAGAGCAAAGAGAAGGAATCATCGGACTGCAGAAGTAGGAAACCTACAGGAATTTGTTGACACACAGAACAAAACTGAACAACTCACATCAAAAACAGAGGCTAAAATTGATTTTTTTAACAAGAAAAGACAGGAACAGGGGAGAGGAAAGAAAAAGGGGGGGACATTTTGAGAGGACAACAAATACGGGGGGAGGAGGCCAAGGTAAAGGTAGGGGGCACTTGAGGAGGGACGAGGACGGGGGGCGGTCAGGAGGGGGTTTCTGCAACTGGGCTGCAGGGGTGTGGGCAAATACTGTGAATCGCCATGTAGGCCTTTGGGTTTGAATGGGAAGAAACACAGAATGGCAGGGAGAGGGTGCTGGTGTGGTTAGGTTTTACAACAAGCAAAAAAAAAAACTGACAGGAGGGATAATTTGAAGAGAGGGACATTGAATTAAACAAAAATGAAAAAAAAAAAAAAAAAAAAAAAAAAAAATTTTATTTTTATATGGAAAAAAAAAAAAAAAAAACTATGGGTAATTATTTCTTGTAGATCTGGGCTGAAACTATAATCACATGAAAATGTAAACCTGGCCAAAAAAAAATGACCTGTCTCTCACTGTCTTGTTTGTGAATTTGGAATATAAAACATTTAAACAAGACTCTTAGCACATTTTTTGTGAAAATATAGTGTATTGGGCAGTGATATCATTGGGACGTTTTTTGATACAAGTAAACATTCAAAGGAGGGCTTGGACATTGCCAGTGTGGGGCATGTTATAAGTTAAAATGGAAAATGCACCAAAGTGGGTTGGATATTGTTCAGTGTTTGACTTAATGGGTTATTAACCTGTTGTGAGTTAAAGGAACATATTTTTGCCAGAATGTGATTTTCCAGATACTTTTGATAGATGTTAACTGGTTGAGGTCACATAACTTGTACCCTTCCCAGTGTTTCCAGGGTCATGTAGGCAGTGGATGAGTGTTTAAGATGGGGGTGACTGTAATTTGAAATTTTTTTATTTGAGGTCACAATTTTTTTGAGTTCACAATTCACAGTTGTTGTTGACAACAGGAACATGTTTGGAGATTGTGTTGGGACATTTAAACATAAATGAATTGAAGGATAGAGAACAATTTGTGACATTATGCTAAAAAAAAACGGAGGAATGGCAAATGTGTTTTTAGACAGGATCGATTTTAAATTCAAAATTCACAAAAAACACCAAGAAATGTGGTGGGATCAGCAAAAAAGGGGGGTGGAAGAAAAAAAAAGAAAAGGATTTCATTCAAAGACACTGTGATTGCACCCCTCTTTCTCAAATGGTCATGGGTGTATTGGTTTCTGAAAAACTTGGATGGTTTCCCCAAGAAAATTTTTTGAACAAATTCATAGAACGATTGGCAACCCTTCTTCAAATGTTTCAAAATGCAAGTATATAATGAGAATAGGCATCATGACCCAAAATTCCACAAGAGACCATTCAAGTTTGATACATGTTTTCATTAAAGCAAGAAAGATTGATTCTTCAATAAAGAAAATATTCAGGTTCCGCTATGGTTCAGGAAAAGAAAAAGAAAAAAGTATAGTATTCATAAGTATCAAAATTTTATTTATATCAAAGGGTTCCGACTTGCGCAATCCGCACAAAATCATGTGCGCATTATTCATGCATATGTGCCCAATTCACCACACATTTTTTGTTACAGATTTCCCAAAAAGATTTTTTTTCAAATCCTTTCCATCATTCGTTTTTTTTATTCAATATGTGATGCATTTTTTTTAAAAGAATATCTGTGGGAAAAGTTGATGCCTAAATTTGGTTTTCGAATTCTTTTTATTTTTCCTGTTTTTTTCTCCCACTTTTTTCACTGGCATTTTTTTTTTTGGCTAATTGAAGCAAGATTTACGTTACTGATGTTGCACTTTTGACTAGCCTTTGATGACTTTCAGCACACCTAGGTTACCATCTTAAAATTTTTACAGACTTCTTAGGGGTGGAAATTTACAAATTTGCACGAGAAAAATTAATACTAGTTTATGAGCCTTCAATCACAACTTTAGGTCACATTATCCTACAATTAGCTCACAGAAGATCGGATCCATTTCGAGTGACAGCCATTTCAAAATCATGAAACTTGATAGATTAATATGTTCATGAAAACTTTTCAAAAAGTGGAATTCCCAAATTGCAGAAATTGATGATTTGATTTTGCACAGATAACCTGATTATTCAAGAATGATGTACACATTGCATTCTCTTATGTCCACTTAGGTATACTCTACCTGGAGATGCATGGCTGGACACTGATTTTGAAAGTTTGTGGACACAGCTTAGAAAAAGCAGCTTTTATGCACTGAAAATGTAGAGGAAGTCATAATCATATTATAGGTGTGAATAATTATGATTTGAAAAACATGCATTGGAAAAACTCTAGGTGGGTGAGAATGCTGTGACTCATTTGAGGAAGTGATAAAAAGACATGATGCTTGATCCTCTGTGTTATTGGCCTTCTGATTAGATCTTCAATTTCGACCACCCAACCTCATGATAAATCTCCTAACAGTCTTTTTGGAATTTTTCTCAAAATCCTTTTAAAATTATCATTTCACATCAGTTTTTCTTTTTTAAACATTACGAAAACATTCTTTTTTCCCTCTGAAATGCATTTTTTGCATTGCTTAAAATGTTTCTTTTCCCTTTTCTGTTTTACAAAATTTGTAATTCACTGTCACATGCATGTTTACTATGTTAATATTGTGAAATGTTGCAATCTTTTGTCTTTCCCTCACTCACACACAACATCATTTGATATGAATATTTTGACAGCAACAATGTGTTGACTTGACAGTGATAATAAACCTTTTGAGCATGCTCATCTCTGATCCCTGGGACATTCCATCAACTGAGTGAGCATTTGCAGATGGAGACAAATGCAATATGACCCCACCCTCTCATCTCAGGCAGCTGAGTGGTTTGCACTGACCGATCTGTTGCATATTGCTGTACTGCTGCATGTCATGACTTTGAGGATATGGCCAGAGGACAGAATTACTTACTTAAACTTGCATGTCAGGCAAAAAATATGTGTTTTTTTTACCATAGTGGAAAGGCATATTTGCACACTACAATTCAAAATTTGTTCCCACAAACATATTAATTTTGTGAATCCTGCTGAAAAATCCAACCAATCACAATGTCTTACAATGTACATAATTGTCACTTAGGGAACGACAAAATCATACTTTGTCTGATTGTATTATGTTGCTTGCAAATCAGTCAGACAACTCAGACGTTGAGGCAAAGCACAGATGACTCCGATCCCACGTCTTAGAAAGGTATCTTCTTGGATTTACCAATCTTGGAGCAAACTTGCGACTGCAGGCGAAACTGCATCTGCAAGCGTGCAAACTGTAGGATGGATTCTGAAGCAGGCAGTGGCTCGAAAATGACAGGTGTCTTTTTTGATTAAAGCAGTTATTTCATTTTATGTAAAATCATGGTTCTGGCGGAAGGTGTATAAATATTGGGGGAATGTGAGAACACATATGGAACAAGCTAGCGGAAAGGTGCATTACCAATTTCAAACACAATGAATTGTTGAAAGTCAAATTTTTTGTGGTAAGCATGATGAAATTTAAATGCAGTAAAACATCCCACAGAGTGCACACCGACACCAGATTCTCCGTTTGACAATTGGATGGATGGATTTTATTGAATTATCCCCAGTTCAAGGCTATAAACATGGTTTTTTCCATTTGATTATGCATCTCTATGAATTATCCCATGTCCATGGCCGTGTGTTGTCAGATGATGTGAATTCAAAGCAATGGATAAAGACACAATCTTCCCAGATTGGGGATTGACGATTGATTGATAATTCAAAAGCACCTGATTTTAGAAGTAATTCCCAATTTGGATGATTCCACAGAGATTGTGCTCAGACAACAACTGTGCTAAAATAAATGCAATAGGTCAAAATGGTATCAGAAAAAAACTTTTTAATCAAACAATTAACACAGAAAATTCATCCAGAATCAACAAAAACGCTTAATCAAACAATTAAACAGAAATTAAACACTGATGTAGATGGAAAATGTCAAAAACAAACAAAAAGGATTAATTACAGTGGAAGAGTTATTACAGGTCCTTGAAAGACAGAAAAATGACTACATTGCTTTTCAGGTCACCTGAACATCTATATTAAACTAAAAAAGAGTTGATTTCAGGATGGTTCAGTATGAAGGCAAAACTCAAGCTTCATGATGAATGATGGTTAAATTAGATCGCTTCCATCATTAAAAATGGAGTTTAAACTGTAATAGAGTGAGAATCAGATCTTTTAGGCATCGAAAATCAGAAGGAAAAAAATGCGCAATGAGTAAACAATGGGACTTCCCTGGATCCTCTTGAAGAACATCATACGGATACCCTTGACAAGTTTCAGAAGGACTGATGAGAGGTCCGTTCTGACCAAAGTGGACTGCAGCTCCGCATAACTCACGGTTAGGCTGTTATCAGGACTGTGGCAGGCAGAACGTGAAACTGGAAAAAAAGAGATGGGGGGGCAGAATTGAGTGGAGCAGTTTTCTGATTGAAGGTTTGATTTAAGTTTCCTTAAGAGATTGATTTAAGAGTTGAGGGGGACCTAAGAGAAGGAGCTAGGAGCACAAAACTGGCAGGAATTGATTGATTATTGTTAATACAATGATAGGTGGTCCGAAAAGAGAAATTTGTCATGGGATTTTTTCTCCGCTAAGGGAGCAGGGGGGACTAAAAAAAAAAAGAGGAGAAATTAGAAAAAAAAAAGGACAGACACATCAAACCATTATTTTGGACGTTAACTGTATATCTTAATAACGAACAAAATCTGATATGATAAAAAAGTTGAATTTTTTTAAACTGATTTGAGAAACACAAAGATAATTTTTAGAAAGAACAACAAAAAATAAAAATTTCAATAACTGATTGGAAAATATTTGGCAAATTGGGGAACGAGAGTTTGAATGATTTTTGATGATGGAAAATAGGGTGGAGAAACGGGAAAAAATGGAGTGTACAAAATGAAGGACATGGATAAAGTGTTTTGATTTTAAATTAGAGGGACAAAATGAATTTGATTAAGTTTAATGAAATGGCCATTGAAAAAATTTGGGAAGAAAAAAAGACAAAAGGGGAAGAGTTTGACTTTTGGGAAGTAGGAATGGTCTTTGAATCTGAATTTTTAACTTTAATGTAGAATTTTTGTTTGACAGAGTTGTAAGATTTATGACCTAAAATAAGTAAGACAGTGATCATTGAGGATTATATGAATAAAGACTTAATGGTAAAATTTTGGTATGACAGATGTAGGAATGGTGTATTTGGAAATGCACAGTTATTTTGACAAAGTTGTACAAATGGCAGGATTTTGTGGCACAGACAAGAGAACACCAATGGGACAGGTGTGTACAAAAAATGATGACAATATTTAATGAAATAAAAAATGTTATAACAAAATGATACAAAAAAATTCATTTTGTACGAAAAATTTAACCATGACATTTAAAATTAAACATGTATATTATTAATTCAAATTAAAAGCCAACATGAAAATTGCAAAAAACAACAAATATAACAATTGAAACTTAATTATAAATTCATGACAGCAAATAAAAATTTATACATTAAATTGAAAACTTAGAAATGGGAATTTTCGAAATAAAAAAACCAGTAGTGTGAAAGAGAGACCAAAAACCAAATATTTGTAAAAATAATATAAAAAATAATTTTTATGATGTATTTCATGGAGAGAAAAAATTTTAGTTAATGTATTTGATAATAAATGATTTATGATTGGTTTAATCTTACATGATTAATTTTTTAATTTTCATGTAAATTTAACATATTATTTATTTTTGCATTAACTTATTATATATTGTTGTAGTAAATTTTATATGTATGTAACTTTTTGTCTTTTTTTGTTCATAAATTTTGAAAGAAATCAATATTTTGAAAGATTGTTACTTTTTGTTGTTCATTATAGATGAGTACAACTAAGATTGTTTAACAGTTATTGCAGTTTATGCGATGTTAGAAAATTAGTGAACGATGTTGAAAGTTTCTTTTGAAATGTGTTAAGTTGATAACTTTTATTTTTATGGAAAGACAAGAAGATTGGCATGGTTATATTTCATGGTATGTGGAGGTAGAGCTTGATTGAATCTGTGTTGATGTCTATTTTTTTGGGTTTATATGAAGTTGATATTACATTAAGATATATGGACCTTTAGGTATGGGTTAGTTTATAATTCTAATATATAATGACTATTTGATTGTCTCTTTACCTCATATTTGTAGGTTATGTATGAATATAAATGAGGATTTTGTCATATTTATATTGAGTTTGTTGATTAATTATGATAAATATTTATGATTGAATGTAAATATAATATGTAATTTGTCTTTGTGTTGTTTATGATAATTTTAATGATTGTTGACTTAATAATTATTTGATTTTCTTTGTTTGAAAAAATTTCAATTGTTATTCTTTTGATATTTTCTTTTGGATTAAAATGGTTTAATTTATGATGGTAATTTAAATACTTTTTGATTTCATGTACCCAATGACAACATGAGTTAATATGAAATGTTTTTATTTGATATTACTGTGGAAAAATAACCACATTCAATTAAAAAAAAAACATTGTGTAAAAGTTCCTGTCATTGGGCCATATTTTTATTTTACATGTTTAAAAGATGAATAAAACATATAAATGAAAAATAGAGTTAATAATATGAAGTGCAGGTCTTTTTTAACAGGAGCATGAGGGAATGAATTTCAAGAGTCACACACTATAAACACAGTATTGCACATTCATTCACTTATCTGTAAATACTAAATCGGTGGTGGATGAGGAGATTCCCACTTCCATGTAAAGCGCTTTGAGTACCCAGAAAAGCGCTATATAAATGTAACGAATTATTAATTAATTATTATTATCTTTCCAACTCTGATATGTGAATTTGATCATTGCCAAATTCATCTTCTCTTCATACATAAAGGTGCCAAATAAATCATCAAGAGACCTAACATGGTGAAAGAAAACCAACGTCAGTGTGTTTTAATAAAGCAAAGATGGATCATATCATTGCATTTGTGTTTGAATAATTAGTTTTTGACTTGAAACAGCTGCATATTAAACTTAAATTTAGTTTATCCTTCCTATTTTGTTGTTTTTGGGGGGCGTGTTAGAGTGGGATTCTGTTAGGTGGTCCTCAGAACAAAATTGGAAGATAAAGTAGTCCTTGGGCTGAAAAAGTTTGAGAAACACTGATATAGATCATGTAAATTTTATTAAAGTAAGCCTAAATCAAGAATTAAACTCAACAGCAGAAACATATTCTGCACAAACTGAGCTTTTCTGCAGGGCAAAGGTTTCCAACGTATTTGAGCTCGTAATAAAAGCACATATTTATTTCACATAAAATAAATTTTACAGAAACTTTTTTAAATGACTAAATTGCTTCATATTTTAATATTATTTTAAAGTTTGCTGTTATGATCAGATTTAAAATCCCTTTCCAGAATTTAGACAAATGTACGAATCATGAACATAAATTTTTTTTTTAAACAGTTGTGTACTTGATTTTTAGGCCAATCATATTTAACTGTGGGTGGGGCAAACCAGCACAACATGACAGAAACCAAGTGTCTGGCAAAATGTTTTGTTACGCTTCTCTATTGTTTGGATTAAACATTTGCAACTTCGATGTGAACTAACCAAACTCTATCACCCTACAATTTCTTTTGTGTTTTAGAAGCATTTTAGATGTCTTTATTTGATTGTATTTTATAGCAACAAAATAGTATGTCAGACGGAAATGTTAAATCACAGCCTGACAGTCTAGTTTATGCCATAGATACTCACAGAATACATCGCCTTTACCATTCGCGTGGCTGTGGAAGCGCTGGCGGCTTCTTCCTCAAGACTGTGAGTCTCCTTGTTGACCGTTTCCACTTTAATGTCTGGCTTCAGCGTCACTCCACGACGACCTGGAAATAGAATCGACTGAAATAGTTAAACAAATAGGGTTTAAAATAGGGTAACTTGTAATCTGTAACATATTACATTTCCAAAGTAACCTTCCCAACACTGTTTATGATTTAAACAAAATAAAATGTGTCAGTATATTTCACAAATACTGTATATTTCACTGTATTATCTGTAAATGTACAAGTAATTATATTTATTACAATTTTTAAATGTAAGTTGCCTTATTGGGAAAATATAAACCCTTCCTGCACCTTCCCCTACCCAAAAAACACTTTTAATAGTATTAAAAACTTAGAACAGTATTTCAGTTTATATTGAAAATAAAATTCAAGCTTCGTGAAATGTGGATTTGAACCCACATCGATCGCATTTAAGGTCGGTATCAAAAGGTTCACCCTGTACTGCTGCGCTACCAAAGACATTTAATTTGGTGTTTCTGTTTTATAACTTGACAGGTATCTACATATATGGGGCATCTCTCTCTCTCTCTCTCTCTCTCTCTATTTATATATATACATATGTTACAATACCTGGCATGGGGACAAATATAATCCTTGTCTTCAACCTTTAATTGTGGAAAATATGAATTATATATAGATTTTTGACAAAGGCAGGAAACAAATACCATACATTCAGGTCAGTATTGTGTTGTACAGTAAAAAGTGTAAAACTACTCGTCCTATTTTGTATTTCATAATCAAATACTTAATGTTTGCAATTGTTACAAATAAAAAAATAATGTGTAGCCTAATGTTAGAGCATCTTACAGGGCTGGCAGTGAAGGTGTACCTTTCAGTTTCTTTTCCTGTCCCAGTAGTCCACGGCGTGTCGGCGTGTGTTACTTCCTGTTTCTCGAGTCAGGAAGGTCTCTGGGCGTTTTAGATGATGACAAAACAAACAGTGCAATTTCTTGAAATTCTCATTGTACTGCAGTATGAACTTCAGAACGCTATAATAAAAATTCTGCTCTATTAGTCTGTATGTCGATCCTTCACGATGGCGGATCCTCATCAAAGTGAGTGAATATTTAATTAAATACATCGACAGTATTTCAGTTTCACTGAACCTATAGGCTAAGGCATAATGAATTTCGGAATATTTTGTTTGTTTGAGTGTAAAGTTATTTGAGTTTGATGTTTTAATTAATTTCTTTGACTTCTAAAAAAGTGATCATTTTGTCGAGGTAACTTAGCCTACACATCTTGTCGTCAAGCAATGTGAAGTCATGGTCTTTGTTCAGGTCGGGAACGACAGTTCCCATTCAGTCGGTCACTTCGACGTACGTCGGATGACCGACGAATAGGAATCTCGCTAGAGAGGCCAATCTACTTCGAGTGTAACTAAAACGAGCCAATGCATATTGGCATGCAATCATATGCATCAGCTGCTCACTCCTCGCAGCGCGGGTATATAATGAGCAGCAGGTGCGTTGCATCTTTAGCTTTTCGCTTCGGAGCCGAACCTGTATGGTGTCTACGAGCGAGTGTGACGAAAGACGAAGAATCTTTTGGTGGATTGCTCTTCGTGAGAGTGCAGGCGGATAGCGCAGCAGCGGGGCCGTTCTCTTGTTTGTCTTCTCTGTTTGTTCTGTTTTATGTGAGCAAATGAAGCTGTTCTCAGCTGTAAAAGCCGTTCTTATGGCTGGTAACGGTGCGCTATTATAGAGCGCTTAAAAGCTGTTATCACAGCTGGTAAGAGCGGTTTCAAGAGTGAGTGCACACGACAGGCTGCACTTTTTCCCTGTCTGTGTTGCCGCGGTTATTATGGGATTAGATTTGTGCCAATAAGAACGAACGTAACTTTTTAAGAAACAAACGAAAAAATGATTTGAAACTGAAAAAAAATTAAATTGCAACCAAAATGTTTGACTTCGTTTTTAATAACCTGCATGTTTTGCTAATTGGTTTCTCCATTTTCGTTCGATGATTTGTACTTACAGATGCGTTTCCAGAGTTTTCATTTACGCTTCTGAAATTTTCGTTTACGATCCCAAAGTTTGCGTTCGATATTCTGGCACAATTCTCTCGCGGGGGCGGGGCTAGCAGTGGTGTGTTCTTATTGGCTACTGAGTTTCTGATTGGCAGCTTCCGTGACCTGGAAGTCAAGACGTCATGTCAGTGTTGTGTTGACATCTTCACATGTGCGGATGTGATGGACTGTAATGGCTTCCTATTTCATTTTAGTGATATAAAGATATTAGTTTAGTTTCTGAATTATATCTGTTGCTAGTACTTTGTCGACAAAAGCTTTTAGAAGCCCGAGAGATCAAACGCGAGAGAAAATGAAAGTCTTGAGGTTTAATTGTACATTACTGTTAAACGTAATACTGAAAATATTGCATAATTTCCAATGTTTTCGGAGAATATTTGTTTATTCTTGATGGTTCTTTATTGTTGGGTCTGATTAGGTTGTGCTTTAGAGAATAATGAAATGTAAGTGTATATTCTGCTGTCGAGAAAGCCTCACTCCAGCCAGGTCAGGTTGGAAACCCTGGCCATCGCGCTGATCATTATTAGCAATACGCATTTACACCATCACAAGTAATCACTTAAATCTGAAGAATTCAAACAAAATATAAATAATTACAATCGTGGCATGCAATCATGTTGTGATGGGAAAGACCAGAATCCACAAAACACTAAAATATTCAAGTAATGCACAGTATTGTCATGATATACATTACCTTAAAAAATACACAAGTACATACATAGAATACATGTGAAAAATTCATTTATATTTTAAATGAAACAATGATCCTTTGAACAGTTCCTGTTACAGTACAAAGTGACAAAACAGTGACTGGGTGGGTACATTATGTGGTAATGGAGTAAAATATTAGTCTTTACAGGGATAGTTCACCCAAAAACATTTACATTCTCTCATCATTTCACCTTCATGCTTTCCAAGTTGTTTATGACTTTCTTTCCTCACATAAACACAAAGAAAGACTTTTCAGAAAATAATCCATTTCTGTGAGTCCATATAATACAAATGGATTGTAACCCGGCAGTTGGTCTGGAGCAATTGTTAATAGTTAAAACAGTTTAAATTATTAGTAATGGTCGCTGTGCATTTATTTTTTAAGTGTCTTTAGGTCTTAATTTGTGTTTATCTATAGAAAGAAAGTAATATGCATCTGGAATGGAATTAGGGTGAGTACAATATATGAGAATTTTTATTTTATGGTGAACTATCCCCTTTAACATTCATATGATGTTAGTATGGTAATACAAGATCAGCATACACTAATAAGAATAAAGTGCAACCTCTTGTATATTTGTGCTCTGTGTTTGTTTTAATCTAGAACTCCAAAGAAATTTAAATATTTGCACAATATCAGGTGTCTGAAGATCAAGTTCCCAGTCATCCATAGGTGACGTGTCTGAACAAAATAAGATTCTTTTGTTTGGGACAGTGGATCTCTGGCACTACCACTCCATCCTCTGGGTCAGCATCTGAATTTTATTATGGAAAAGTTGCTCCACTCCCTGGAAAACGAGAAAGGAAATGTATTATAATCTAACAATACAAACTCCCACACAACACATTGCAGACTTATACAAATTTGTTTAAAATAAACATTATATGTTATGTATAATATATATATATACACACACACACACAAATTTGTTTTAAATAAACATATATAAGTTTCATTCATAATTACTTGCAAGTAATAGGTTTTGTATTTGAACAAATATTTATTATTATTAAACACAACTTTTACCCTTTTATATGATCTAATCGAAGACTGTAATACGCATAAGCAGGTCCTGTAATGATTGGGCTAAATCAAGACAACACTGCTGTACAATATTGTGGGCTCTAAATGTGCTCTAAAGTACATCTCCTCAAGAAAAATCAAAAGCAAGTACTTACTGATTTATTTAAAACCTAAAAATTAATAACTTACCGCGAGTATCCAGTATCCTGATAACGACGATGATTGATGTTAATGATGATATCATTCGTCTGTGCTATTCATAAGAAGTCATCTCAACATAGTGTAGCAGCAGATAAAATAATATAGAAATATATAAACTCCCAGCTGTATATCACCAAAACTAAGACGATCACATTCACACGATCCGCACATGTGAAGATGTCAACACAACACTGACATGACTTCACTTCCAGGTCACGAAGCTGCCAATCAGAAACTCAGTAGCCAATAAGAACACACCACTGCTAGCCCCGCCCCCGCGAGAGAATTGTGCCAGAATATCGAACGCAAACTCTGGGATCGTAAACGAAAACTTCAGAAGCGTAAATGAAAACTCTGGAAGCGCATCTGTAAGTATAGATTATCGAACGAAAATGGAGAAAACAATTAGCAAAACATGCAGGTTATTAAAAACGAAGTCAAACATTTTGGTTGCAATTTAATTTTTTTTTCAGTTTCAATTCATTTTTTCGTTAGTTTCTTAAAAAGTTACGTTCGTTTTTATTGGCACAAATCTGATCCCATAGGTTATCCCCTGCGTGCTTCGGCACTCGAAAGAGTTAATTCCTAAAAGAGCTCGCGCGAGTAGTTTCGCGTCTTTTCGAAGATGTGTACTACTTGCGTGTTTCTGGATGCGGTCGTTACCTGGCGCCTCGGGATGGTCACGAGCGCTGTATCGCGTGCTTGGGCTTAAGGCGCGCTGAGGCAGCGTTTGTGAATGAGTCATGCACCCATTGCGGGAAGATGACCATCGCGGAGTTGCGATCTAGACTCTGCCTCCTGTAGGGGGCGGAGTCCCAGTGCCGCTGCTTCGTTCCAGTCCTCCTGAAAATGGAGGGCTGTTTCGGGCGGTGGCACTGGTGATTTGAGGATTACAGTGAGCGCGCTTCCCTCGGGGAACCAACCCCCTGGGAACCCTCACTCCTCCCGCACTCTGCAGCCAGTAGAGCTGCTGGGGGAGCGTGATGGACCGCCCCAGAGGTGTGTACCATCCGTATCCTTCAGGGCTCCCCAGGATGACCGGATGTCGATCGCTGCATCGGAGGGTGAGCCTGACGCTTTCGCGGATGATGATTCGGAGCGGCTGCCTCCTTCGGGAGTGACAGCTGTGCCCGTATCAGACCCGGAAATGATGGCTATGCTTTCCCGGGCCGCCAACAGGGTCGGGCTCGTGTGGAATGCTCCAACGTCTGGAGTGCTCCACCGTGTCCCGAGCCCTCGAGGTTGGATGATTGGTTCCTCGGAGTGGCAAGGGATGGTTCTCAGCCCCCCACCCCGGTTCCCTTCTTCCCGGAAGTGCATGTAGAGAACACTGGTGTGTGGAGGGCACCTTTTACTGCCCGAAACCGTGCCAGTGGGACCTCCTCCCTCACTACCCTTGATGGCGGTGCGGCAAAGGGATGTTCACGCATACCCCTTCCTGAAGAGAGGGGGGAGCGTCTCTCCCTTCCCGGGCCTGTGAGCGCTGGTCGGACCTACCGGCAGTGCTTACTGGGCCTGCGCGGAAGCCGCTGCCGCCTTACACGCTATGGCGTTGTTGCAGGTCCATCAGGCCAAGGCACTGAGGGGCCTGCACGAGGGTAGTCATGATCCACAGGTTCTCCAAGAACTTCGTACCGCTACGGACCTCGCGCTTCGAGCGACGAAGGTCACTGCGCGGTCAGTGGGTCGTGCGATGTCCACGCTGGTGGTCCAGGAACGTCATCTCTGGCTGTGTCTGGTCGACATGAGGGATACCGACAAAGTCAGGTTCCTTGATGCCCCCATGTCCCAGACCGGCCTCTTGGCGACGCGGTCGAGAACTTTGCCCAACAGTTCTCGGCTGTACAGAAGCAGTCTGAGGGCCACATCCTGCTGAGGCGGTCAGCTGCTGCACCTCCACCGCCCGCATCGCCTCAGGCTACTCGTCGCCAGGGGCGCCCCCCCCCCAGTGGCCGCCCCTGCTCCCCAGCAGCAGCAGCCGTCATCAAGCGGTGCCATGGAGCCGGTCATGGTCGGGGTGCCCAGCCCGTCCAGGCCCCCGCCAAGAAGGGCGGCAAAGCCAAGAGCAAGAGGCCCTAGGACGGGTGACTTGGAGAGGGAGGGAACTGCTCTTCAGGAGATGGAGACCTCTCCACTCTTTCCCCGGAGGAGGGCCGGGTAGTAAATCCTTTGTTGATTGGTTTTTCTGTTCCGCCGCTGGCTCAACCTACTGGCGAAGGACGCGATAGAGCCGGTCCCTCCAGCCGATATGAAGTCGGGGTTCTACAGCCCCTACTTCATTGTACCCAAGAAAAGCGGTGGGTTACGACCGATCTTGGACCTGCGAGGTTTGAATAGGAGCCTTCACAAGCTACCGTTCAAAATGCTCACGCAGAAACGCATTTTCGAGTGCATCCGTCCCCGAGATTGGTTTGCAGCGATCGACCTGAAGGACGCGTACTTTCATGTCTCGATCCTTCCGCGACACAGGCCATTCCTGTGATTTGCGTTCGAAGGTCGAGCATATCAGTACAGAGTCTTACCCTTTGGGCTGGCCCTGTCTCCCCGCGTCTTCACGAAGGTCGTGGAGGGAGCCCTTGTTCCCATGAGAGAACAGGGTGTTCGCATCCTCAACTATCTAGACGACTGGCTCATTTTGGCTCAGTCGTAGGATCAGTTGTGCGAACACAAGGATTTGGTGCTCAGACACCTCAGCCAGCTGGGTCTTCGGGTCGACTGGGAGAAGAGCAAACTCGCCCCCGTGCAGAGGATCTCTTTTCTCGGTATGGAGTTGGACTCGGTCGAACAGACGGCACGCCTCACAGAAGAACGTGCTCAGTCGGTGTTTAACTGCCTGAATACGTTCAACGGCAGGACGGCGGTCCCACTGAAATTCTTTCAGAGGCTCCTGGGGCATATGGCGGCCGCAGCGGCAGTAACTCCGCTCGGTCTGCTTCATATGAGACCGCTTCAGCACTGGTTCCATGGCCGAGTCCCGAGATGGGTGCAGTGTCAGGGGTGTGGACGGGCCCCCAACTGCAGTGGCACATCAATTGCCTCGAGTTGTTGGCAGTACGGCTCGCCCCGAGCCGCCTCAAGGGGCCGCTTCAGGGCAGGCATGTGCTGGTCCGTACGGATAACACTGCGACCGTTGCATACACCGTCAAGGTGGTCTACGCTCCCGTCGCATGTCACAACTCGCCCCCCCCATCTCCTCCTCTGGAGTCAGAAGCATCTGAGGTCACTTCGTGCCATTCGCATCCCCGGTGTGCTCAACCGTGCGGCCGACGAGCTCTCACAAGCTGCGCTGGCGGGAGTGTGGCGACTCCACCCCCAGGCGGTCCAGCTGATCTGGAGAGAGTTCGGAGAGGCTCAGGTAGACCTGTTTGCCTCTCCAGAAACCTCTCACTGCCAGCTGTTTTACTCTCTGTCCGAGGGGACACTCGGGACAAACGCACTGGCTCACAGCTGGCCCCGGGGCCTCCGCAAATATGCATTTCCCTCAGTGAGCCTACTTGCACAGACCCTGTGCAAAGTCAGGGAGGACGAGGAGCAGTTCGTGTTAGTTGCGCCCTATTGGCCCAACCGGACCTGGTTCCCGTAACTCTCACTCCTCGCGACAGCCCCTCCCTGGCCCATTCCTCTGAGGAAGGACCTTCTTTCTCAGAGACGGGGCACCCTCTGGCACCCGTGTTCAGACCTCTGGAAACTCCATGTCTGGTCCCTGGACGGGACGCGGAGGTTCTGGTGACTTACCCTCCGAGGTACTTAACACCATCGCTTCGGCACGTGCACCGTCTACAAGATGTGCTTACGCCCTGAAGTGGAACCTGTTCGTCGAGTGGTGTTCTTCTCGCCGAGAAGACCCCCGAAGATGCTCGATCAGAGTCGTGCTTTCCTTCTGGCAGCTAGGGTTGGAGCGTAGGCTGTCCCCCTCCACCCTCAAAGTCCATGCTGCTGCTATTTCTGCATACCACGACCACATAGATGGCAAATCTGTTGGTAAGCACGACCTGGTCGTCAGGTTCCTTAGGGGGGCGAGACGGTTAAATCCTCCTCGTCCCCCCTCCATACCGTCTTGGGACTTGGCTCTGGTGCTGAGAGCACTCCAGAATGCTCCCTTTGAGCCTTTGCAGTCAGCAGACTTAAAGATTCTGTCTAGGAAGACTTTGCTGCTGGCTGCGTTGGCCTCCATCAAGAGGGTAGGGGACCTGCAGTCTTTTTCGGTCGACGAATCGTGCCTAGAGTTCGGGCCGGGTGACAGCCACGTGGTAATGAGACCCCGGCCTGGCTATGTGCCCAAGGTTCCTACCACTCCCTTCGGGGACCAGGTAGTGAGCCTGCAAGCGCTGCCCTCGGAGGAGGCAGACCCAGCCCTGGCTTTGCTCTGTCCAGTTTGCGCTTTGCGACTGTACGTGGACAGAACTCGAAGCTTCAGGACCTCAGACCAGCTCCTTGTCTGTTATGGAGGCCAGCAGAAGGGAAAGGCTGTCTCCAAGCAGAGGATGGCCCACTGGATAGTGGATGCCATTGCCCTGGCTTACCAAGCTCAGGGTGTGCCCTGCCTGCTCAGGTTGCATGCACACTCCACGAGAGGTGTCGCATCCTCCTGGGCGCTGGCTCGTGGCGCCTCGCTAACAGACATCTGTAGAGCGACACCTAACACGCTCGCTAGGTTTTATAGCCTTCGTGTTGAGTCGGTCTCCTCCCGTGTTCTCGCCTCAGGTCAGAGGCACGGAGAGGCCCCGGCTTAGTGTCGGCTTGCTGCACTTACATGTGCTTATTCTCCAGAGAGTCCCTACAAGGCAGACCCTGTTGAGTCCTCCGATCTCCCTTCGGCAGCCGACGTGGCGGAGCGTCTGGCGCCAGGCCTTTACTCCGCTGCATCCTTGAGAACCGGATTTAGGCTGGGTTCCATATGAGTGACCCTACGGGGATCCCATATGTCTGGTTCCACGGTTGCTCCTAATCGAAGCCCGTGTCTTTCCCTCTGGGAGAACCCACCTCTCGTTGAGTGGAGTCACCCCAGTTCTTCCATATGACAACCCCACGGTTAGTCCATTATTCTTCCACATAACTCCTTCGGGGAAGGATGTGGCTTCCGCAGCGTCCCTTTTACACGAAGGGTACGCTTCCCAGTGTTATCCAATAGTCTCACTGAATGGGTTTGGGAACAGCAGTGATTGACACTCTCTGTGTTAGCCCTGGCCCACCGTCCTCAGGCAAGGGGGTTCAGGTGGCTTACAACAGAGCGCTGGAAGAGGGCAGCTCCTGTGGCGCTTTGGTAGGGATTCCTATTCGTCGGTCATCCGACGTACGTCGACGTGACCGACTGAATGGGAACGTCTCGGTTACATAGGTAACCCTCGTTCCCTGAAGGAGGGAACGGAGACGTACGTCCCGTCGCCACAGTTGCTGTACCCCGCTGGTGCTGCCGCCTATCTGGTTCGGCTCCTCAGCGAAAAGCTAAAGATGCAACGCACCTGCTGCTCATTATATACCCGCGCTGCGAGGAGTGAGCAGCTGATGCATATGATTGCATGCCAATATGCATTGGCTCGTTTTAGTTACACTCGAAGTAGATTGGCCTCTCTAGCGAGATTCCTATTCGTCGGTCATCCGACGTACGTCTCCGTTCCCTCCTTCAGGGAACGAGGGTTACCTATGTAACCGAGACGTTTTATTGGTCAAAATCAGAATCAGAAAGAGCTTTATTGGCAGGTATGTTTACACACACGAGGAATTTGTTTTGGTGACAGAAGTTTAAACAGCACAAACAATGGCGATGAGAGGACAGATTATAAAAATAATAACAATAACTGAATAGGAAATAACAATATGCAAATAATATTAAAAAAATACACTAAATACAAAAATAGACTGTATATGTGTGTACAGGTAGCTTATGTCATGTACAAAATGCAAGGAAATGTAAATAAGAATGTTAAATAAATGTGTTGTGTATTGCACATGTTTATTGTCATGTGGGGACATTAACTGTTCATGAGATGGATTGCCTGAGGGAAGAAACATTTTATTTATTTATTGTTTATTTGTTTGTTTGTTTTTATTTTTATTCAGGCAACTTACATTTTGTACAAATACAAGTATTAAACATTATGCATACAATACAAATAAAAAGAAAAAGAAAAGGGTGCCAGGAGAGATAATAACAATAAGATCAGAATAAAGGTGCATTCAGGTAAAAGTTATCAAATAAATGTTTTGAAAGCACACCGATTTTTAAAGTCTCTAATACTGTTTACATACAGCCTTTCTTCAGTCAACAGATTCATAAAGTTGGGTTTCTGATTGGTAAACTTACATTTATTGGCACACTTACATAGAAAATAAAATTACATTTATAAAATTTGGTTAAAAGTACAAATAATTTAATTAAATAAAAGCATTTTTCATCCCCTCCAGGATAACATGAAACCAAAGAGTAGATTTTCCCATAAGAGAGAGACTGGTCATTATAATGTTTTCATTAATACATTTCTGTACCTTATACCACAGTATAACAGAGAAAGTACAATGTCAAAATAAATTCAAAGTGGTTTCGTGATAATTATTACAGACAGTATAGTTTAAATTTATATCTTTTTTTAATTTTTGTAAATATTAGCTGGACAGAACCATTGAATGAGTTTAAAAGATAGATAAAAGATTCTAATGAAACTTAGAATGACACTTTATCCCAGCAAATCACCTAACCATTTAATAAAAATGTTGATTTTTTTTAAAAAAAAGAAAAGAAAAGAGAGACCTACATTGTCCTGTACACTTAACCAGTGATCATTCAGAAAAATTAAAACTTCAGTTTTGCTAGTTTGTAGTCACTTTAAGGTTATCTTTAAACTAGTTTACTTCTTACAAAAAAAAATGTTTCCTTCATTGTCACAATGGAAGAAAAAATTAAGATCCTCTAGAGTTTCGAGACTAGACTTGAGTATGGACTCTCAGATTTTATGAATAATCATTACAAAATCTTTTCTGTATCCCCTTTTTTACTTCTTCTACCCTTTTTCTGTCTTTTAACTCATCAAAACTTGAAAAATGTCAAATGTCAGCAGTCAAAAAAGGCAGGAAAAACCTAAAACCAGTCTGCTTTGTACTTTCCTATTTTCCGGTCAAAATGACATTTTCTAAATTCACTGTCATAATCATAATATTGAAACTTCTTTAATTTATCAATTCAGCTTCACATTTCATTGGATCCTGCTGCTAAATCAGTATTAGATTGTATTCATACCGCTTCATACTTCTTTCACTGTTCATCTGTATGAACTCTTTTTCTCAATTCTTTTCCAGCACAACAAGCCCAAGAGACGACACCTACACCCACCATCAGAACGACTGGGTCTGAATTTGATGTAAGTGAAATGAAAGTTGAAAAGTGATGTTCTGTCATGTGTGTTTGGTATAACGACAGTGATACACTGAAGGTTTGAGATGTCTTCATTTTCATCTAGTGTTTTGTGTGTGTAATGACTGAAGAGAGAATCAGGTTTTATTCTCACTCAACTAACCAGCTCTAATGTGTGGAACGAGAGATGGCAAGTTTTAATGAAAAGAACAAAACAATAACCAGGAACATGAGAAGCATCGCAATCAGATACCCAAGCAAACAACCACAATAACATGCGCAAAACAACAGACAGAAACAGGGCAAACACAAGGGATAATGAAACTAACAAGACACACCTAGAAACAATCAAGGACTAATCAGTAAGAAAACTACAGGAGTACTACAAAACAAGGCCCAGAAAATAAGAACAAATTTAATATAAGAGTCCTGACACGACACGGGGAACACATAACACTCCTGCATGTTTGAGAGCTTAAAGGAGGTTATTACACTGTCCGCTTCTTATGTTTGTTCTGCTTAAAGGCACAGTCCGTATTTTACGCTGCTAGGGGTCGCTAAACTCTTCAAAACAATAACAAAGGTGTAGATGGATGATGCAGTGAATGAGTTTGGAATCATGGAACTTGTCGACATCATGCCAATGGATCTAATAATGTTTATGGATGAGAAAATGCATGTTTTTAACATGACTGTGGCGAGAATCGCGGGCGCGATTGCAAATGAGAGACTGATATCAGTGTCACAGGCGAGTCCCAGGGGATATAAAGAAATTAGGACATTTCATTCTACCGAACTACTCGCAAGTGCTGAAACACTACTCATACAGGTCAGTTTATTTGATGAATTAATACTGTGAGGTAACACACGCTGTTACACTATCATACTAAACTGTGTTTGAGTGTGTTGAAAGTTGTAATGTTTAGTATTAGTTTGTTGGCTGTATGAGACTTAACAGTAATCTAAATTGTCAATAGAATATCATACTGATGATATTCTAACACTTCGTCGTGTTTAGTTAGTCTGTGTAGCCTACATTTGCTTAGCTTAATAACATGCAAGAGCGCTCTGTCAAGTCAAAGTTTGTCGCAAAGCTCTCGCCATCTTGGAAACTAGATGTTACGCCGCTGTTCGTGTCTGTTATGGTTATTATGCAGTACAAGCGGAAACCAGGGATAACGCAGATATTACGTCATTGACAGGCGACAAGTGACAAGAGAGGGACGGGGCACTATTTAAAACTGATTTTACAAATTCTTGGATACATTTAGGATAATTTAAGTACACAGCTGAACGAAATATATAACACTATGCAGGTGGTTTTTGGATATTTTAATATAAACATTTTACATATTGTGCATTTAATGCTCTCATCTTTTCCCCCAGATTTATCTAAATCAACTCGGATTGGATGTGCCAGGTAGGTCCATATTTTTGCATTAAAAATGAGACTTCTGCTCTGATTGCCAAAACAAAAATATTAATAGTGGATCACCAATTGAAGAACACTGGACACAAAAGCTTCGTTTAGATAAAGCTGATCTTCAGGACTGACTGTTCGCACTGTGATTATGTAAGTTCAGACAGTGTAGTCATTATCTAGTGTAGTTACATCATTCACCATAGTAATGATATAAACACCACTTGAAAACAGACACTATCATACAATAATTACAAGTAATCTTCAGTGCGGACAGACGTCACAGAATCTGTAAATTTTGCTGCTTCTGTTTATGACATCTACTGACCCACGATAGAACATGAGCAGAGGTCTTTTCAACATTCATTCATATACTGTCTGAAACCTGTTCACTATTTACTACTGAAAGTAATATAGTTCACTTTATGAGCAAAATGTATATTTGGAAACAGCTCTAGACAAACACTCTTTGTGTTATATACATGTGTACTGAACATCCGTTTTGAAAATTCATAGTGAGATACATTGCAATACAATAATTAATCTTATTTTAAACTATATATTCATGTGGTTTGGAATATGGTTTATAAAAATCTGATTTTGTGTTTTTCTCAATGCCAGAATTTGTATTTTTAGCTGCCTGTGTTTTTTTTTTTTTTTTTTTTTTTCAAATTTTAGAGTTAAACATTTAAAAGAAAAAACACACCTTTTGACTGAGAGAATTTGCTCCAGAATGTTTTCAGATATGATCATGAGTTGGCAGTATATACATTGAAATGAAACCTAGAATTGTAATCATACAATGTTGACGTCACACAAAATATTTTCACTGTTGACACATTCGTGGGGAACTTTCACAATGTCCATATCTAGTCTGTTATTGAGACAACACCAGCGACCCAAACACTACACAGTCAATCTAGTTCTGCTCTGGTTATTAGCTCAGTTATGTTGCCTGTGTAATGACGAGTCAACGAATAAGATCCAAACGCAGGCTTTTATGTAAGCACAGAGTAGTTACAGGCAGGGTCAAATGGTAGCAAACAGAGATGTCGGAGAGAAGGCAGAATCATAAAAATCCAGGCAAACAGGTCAAAAGGCAGGCAGCAATGGTCAAACACGGTTAATCCAAATCAGGGCAATAACAGAAAGACAGACATGGGAAAGACGCTACAGTACCGGAACAGGAAACAAGACTTCGCGACAGTGTGTGTGTGTGAGTGAAGCTTAAATGGACCCGAGATACAGGGCTTCTGGGGAATGTACTGTTCCTTAGTGGCTGAGTGAGTGAGAGAGTGAGAGAGAGAGAGAGAGAGAGAGAGAGAGAGAGAGTGAGTGAGAGAGAGAGAGAGAGTGAGTGAGTGAGTGAGAGAGTGAGTGAGTGAGTGAGTGAGTGAGTGAGTGAGTGAGAGAGTGAGTGAGTGTGAGTCAATGATGAAGTGCCCTCTTGTGGTTTTGGTGGGCACTTCAACTGTTGATCGTAACAGCCTGTCTCAGGATAAATCCAATTTCAAAATTCCAATTTGGCATTGGGTAAGCTGTGTCACCCAGGAGCATAATTGGCACTGCTGTTCCAGAACAACCTGACGCATGACGTAGATGTAGGAGTAGCGTTAGCTTAGGTGAGAGTAGACGGCTCTTGCAGTTCAAACAAACAGTGCTGAGCAACAAACTCTTCTCTTATGTCAAAATCCTCTGATATTTCTCTTTAAAAATTATCATTTTAGACTTTTAATTCATGACCGGTGTTTTGCTTTGTTCTGTACTCTGCGTCTCCGCATTCGTCAATATGTCATGTGTCGGGTCTGAGGTCCCTCTCCCACTGGAACTAGACTTGTGTACAGCCATTACCAGAAGCCAGGGATTATAGATTTTTAAGTTATGAACATGAATATTTTTCTCACAAAAATGCTTCGCTTCGCTTCAAAAGGCCTTTATTTAGCCACTGGACCTGTATGGTTTACTTTTATGATGGGTGGATGCACTTTTTTGGGCTTCAAAATCTAAGGTACCATGCAGTCCCATTATAAAGCTTGGAAGAGCCAGGGTCGAGTTGAAGCTGCTTCATTGAGCCCCTCATCAGGGGATAACCTAATATCTTATAGATTAAATGGGCAAACAAACTCATTAAATTGCATGTACAGATATTCATACAACAAAATATTCTGGGGGCCTGGCAACTTAAAAAAAAAAATGCTGTCAGGGAAAGAGTTAAGAGAAATCTCACAAACTGTGTGAGATAATAAAACATACAAAATGTGCATTGCTGTGGATCTTCAGGACAGGATTAAGAACAACTGTTTTAGACTAACCACTTTTAAGACAATAAGACAATACACATAAATATATGTAATTTATTAAAAATGTAAATATGATAAAATTCTGTTGAATAAAGTATTGTGCTTCTGTTTCAGAAAGTGAAAGTGAAAGTGAAAGTCGTGACGTATTGTCAAGTATGGTGACCCATTCTCGAAATTGGTGCTCTGCATTTAACCCATCCCAAGTGCACACACACAGCGGTGAGTAGTGAACACACACACACACACACACACACACACACACACACACACACAGTGAACACACACCCGGAGCAGTGGGCAGCTATTGCGACAGCGCCCGGGGAGCAATTAGGGGTTAGGTGCCTTGCTCAAGGGCACTTTAGTCGTGGTATCGAAGGTGGAGAGAGTGTGTTTGTGAAAGTTAATTGACCTTAGTATAGTATGGACATATCAACAGTATAGACATATTATATCATAATAGAATTATGATAATTATGTGAATTTTCATTTTTGTGTGAACTGCCCCTTTAAGCTAATTTCAGACTTTCTAAATCCATATTAAATTGTGTTCATACTGCTTTATAATTCATCCTTAGTCCATCTGACATGAACTCTAATTCTTTTCATGCATGGCCAGAACCAGAATGGCATCCGTACCCCTTTCATGTAAGTAAAAATGAATTTTCTACGGTATCTTCATTTTTAACCTGTGTTTTGTTTGTAAATGTGGCTTTTGAAATGACAACATAATGTGAGCGAGCATATCAATACTAGAAATGTATTTGGGTAGTGCTGATGGGAAAAAGTTATATAATTTAACAAATAAATAAAAAAATATGTAATCTTTTAATCAACAGAAATTCATTTGTCCTACTTGTATTTCTCCCTTTGACATTTCATAAAGTTGTCTGACAGTCTCTTAAATCTGCTTGGAGACGTTGTTTTGCCCCTTCTTCCACAGAATCTTTTTACCTGTGATATTGGAGAGTTTCTTAAATTTATGGCCCACTTGAAGCCCTCCCACAGCATTTCAGTTGGATTGAGTTCTGGACTTTGACTTGGCATTTCAAGAACCAACTTATTTTATTTGGTGCCATTCCTTGCATGTTTTGGGTCTTGTTGAAAAGTCTTCTTAAAGTTGCAAAGTGTAAATTTTAGCGGCGCCTAGTGGTGAGCTTGTGAACTGCAACCCCTCCCTTGCTACATTGGCCATCTGGCTGACACAAGACAAAAATTTCGTCGTCTGAGACAGCTACTACTAAAAACTACTAAACTACTACTAAAAACTACTACTACTACTACTTTGTGTGTATTTCACATAGTGACGATGCAAGCTGCCTCTAAATACACAAACAATTTAGAAGAAGAACAACATAGTGATGAAACACGCTCTGTAGAGCAGTTTGTCAGTTTAGAAACAAGCCTGCACAAAATGGCGACTTAACTTGTAAGGGGACCCGCGGTGTATGAAGAAGAAGAGTTTTTATTTATATAGCGCCTTATTTCGTTTATGGAAGTTCATTCAGACATCCAATGCTTGATATCCCTGATCCATGCAGTAAGTGAGTCAGTCAGGGATGGCCTATCAGAGCTGGTGGTAAGGTAAATTTGAATGTCATTAGCATAGCAATGAAATTGAAGTCCATGCATGCGTATGATGCTACTTAGTGTATATATATATATATATATATATATATATATAAATGATAAACAAAAGTGGACCAAGAATTGAACCTTGAGGAATACCCTGTGAAAGCGGAGCAGTGGCAGATTTATACCCTTGTATGGTGATAAAATATTCTCTGTCGCTGATGTAGGAAATGAGCCAGAAAAGAGCTGAACCAAGCAAGTATGAGTGTAGAAAGTGTCTCCATCCACATCCATCCATCATAAACACATTTTTTGCCTTCCATATTCAAATTACACAAAAAATGGAACTGGCCTCTACCAGTCTGCTCAAAGTTTTTAGAATAATAATTTAAAAGCACTAACATACTAATTAATAGTATTGTGTATTGGAAGAGAAATTGCCATGTGTGTTTTCAAGTAGTGGTAGGCTATAATTTGAAAAGTGTTTATACAGTGACACTAAACTCCAATGGAACAGAGGAGTCTGGTGAGCTACATACTGACAGCATTTTTTAGAGTTT
This sequence comes from Opsariichthys bidens, assembly GCA_037194245.1. Classification (NCBI taxonomy): domain Eukaryota; kingdom Metazoa; phylum Chordata; class Actinopteri; order Cypriniformes; family Xenocyprididae; genus Opsariichthys; species Opsariichthys bidens. The sequence goes on from CM074303.1 coordinate 6,900,241, forward strand.
GAAAAATCTTATCATTTATATTTGAAAAAGAAATGGATGTCAGTTTATACTCTATAAATGGAAATATAATTTAATATTGATATTTAATTTATTTACAATATTTTAGCAATACGTATAATGCAATATTTTGTTATTTTCTGTGTTTGATACGCTTTTATATTTTCTCACTTAATCAACTGGTTTTCCTGTAGGATATTCCCTCTTTCCCAATATTGAATGTACAAAGCGACTTACCATCTCGATGGACTCCACACAGCCCTTTTGGGATGATAGGTATGCCCATGTGTCGATTTAATAAATAATGTTTAATAAATTAGAACTCTACTCTGATTGACCAAAAAATATGCTTTGTTCACATTAGTGATTAATAATGATATTTTAATAATATTACAATATTTTTTTGAAAAACTGTAGGTATAATGCAATACTAAGTTGTTTTGTTACTGTATATGTTCTAACATTTTATTTAATCAACAGGTATTCCTTTAGTGTATGAAAAGACTGTACAACAGTATAAGCTCTCAATCAAACAGAAGTGGAGTTTGCCTGACTGTCATACTGAACCACTGATTGTTCAGAAAAATGTAAATGGCAGCTTCAAGAACATCAGTGTGGATACGTTCTTTCAGTCACATGAATCAATGGCTATTATTCTCCAAGGTGACTCTGGCAGTGGGAAATCCTTCATAGCACAGAAGATCATGTTGGACTGGGCATCTGAACGGTTATTTTCTAGACGTTTTACTGTAGTTTTCTATCTGAGGTGTGAAGAGCTGATGTGTATTTCTGAGGAGATGAACTTTTTTGACCTCTTGATTTACAACTGCAGTTCAACATCAGATCAGATGTTACAGCAGTCACCAGAGCTGGTGCTTTTCATCATTGATGGATTTGATGAGCTGAGACTCACACAGGACATTTATGACATGTCAGCACACATTTATCCTCTTCAGAAAGCCCCACCTGAGGTCATTCTTTGTGGCCTTTTGAGGAGGTACCTCATACCTAAGTCCAACCTGCTGGTCACCACCAGAGCTAAGAACACAGTGAACAAACTGCTGAAAGGACGACAGATAGCCACTGAGATCATGGGCTTTTCTGCGAGTCAGGTGGAGAGGCACTTCCAGACGTTCTTCAGGAAAGAGTATGACTGTGTGAGAGCAGATGAAACCCTCTTCACTGCCTGTTCCATCCCTGTTATCTGCTGGATCATCAGTGAGATGTTCAGGGTTGGTGCAAATGTAACAAGTGGACTGAAAACCACCACCTCCATCTACGTTGACTTTGTGTCCACTCTACTGGACCATCACTATAAGGGTTTGAGTCAGTCCGTCCCGACCCTGCTGAGGAGTCTGGGTCAGCTGGCAGAGAGAGGGATTCTGGAACAGCAAGTCTTGTTTGATGAGAAAAGTGTAAATGAATTAGTGTCAGACCCTGCTGGCAGTCCATTCCTGTACAAGATTATCTCTAGGAGAAGAATCCGTCAGGAGACGATGTTCAGTTTCATGCATCTCAGTTTTCAGGAGTTCTTCACTGCTCTGTACTATGTCCTTCTGGATGAAGAAGAGTCCCAGAGGAAAGTGAGAGATCTGCTTCACACTGTAGAGAGAGGATGGACTTTGTCCTGTTGGTCTGATAGAGACTTTTCAATGGCAGATGTAGAAATAAGACATTCAAAGCTTCTGCAGCCTGTGGTTCTGTTCCTCTGTGGTCTCTGTCAGAAAGAATGGATCCCCTCATTCTTTGAAAAGCACAACATTGCCGTCTCTATCATCAAGATAGAAACCCAGCTTGAGGAATGGCTCAATCAGAGCTCACAGAGATATCAAAATGAACACATGCTGTTCATTCTCCATTGTCTCTATGAGCTCCATGAGAAGAGCTTCGTTGGGAAAGTCTTGGAAGGTTTGATTTTGATAGATCTGTCTGATATTCCACTGAAAAGGACAGACTGTTGGGTGTTGAAGTACTGTTTACAGTGCTGTGAACACATCAGAAACCTGAAACTCCATGTAACATCTGAAAATCTGAAGATGCTTCAGCCTGAACTGTACCACTGTAAAGAGCTGTGGTGAGTGAAATTTAGACTTTGTGCCTTTTTTGACACAATGTTTTACATGACCACAACTATTACTATGCATTCACTTCTCTTGGAGCTATAAATGTAGATTTGATCTGTTTCAATACATAAGCATAAGCAATGTCACTCAAGCAAGAGTGCTGTAGTACTGAATATGAGCACAGCTGTGATTCAGCCTCAAGGGTAATCTGATATTCAGCACTACAACAGTCATTATCATTAGATTTTTTTCCACTCACTGCTTACTCCACATTCACTGAGAATCAGTTTTCTGAACCATAATGCAGTGAGAGAAAATGCTGAGCCAAAGAAATTGTTAAGTCATTAAACGTAATTTCGGGGGGAGTACACCCATCTAATCTTCCAATTAATACCAAGGTATAAAACCAGCATCTTACCTCTTCCTGTTGTTAGTTCTTTTGGCATCCCTCCTCCTCCCCTTCACCTCCTTTTTGTACAATCTAAAACCTAAGTTTTAGAATATCCTCTCTGAGACCCTCTACAGCAGACAGGAAGCTAAATATGTTTACCACTTACACTAAGATTATATGGGCACATGAACTTGTGAACTAAAATTAAAAAAAAAAAAAGTTTCCAGGCAAAATTGCACATCTCTGTTTAAAACTGCTCACAAACTTTAGTCTGACAAACTGCAAACACACAGATGCCCAGAATTTACTGTTTGTATAATGACGATCAAATCTGATTTACTGTGTTCTTTTACTTTCAAAGGTTGATGACTGATCACATTTCAGATGAGGTTGTTGATTTGATTTCAGTGGCTGGTCAAGGAAAGATTCTGAATAAACTCAAGTAATGTATAATTCATTTTAAAATAAAATTGTACTCCTTGCCATATTCAGCATATTCAATCAATGTAATATCTAATAATGAAATGCACTTAAATACTATAACTTTATTTTAATTGCTAGTATAAAGACGCCTGAAAATCATGAAAGTGGATTTTGCCCAGAGATCACAGTGTCAGTCAGAGATGAAGACATCACGTATGAAACTCTATCACTTGTTACATACAAAATTGCAGTCTCATCGCAACACCTGATGCTTATTTTAAGTCTGTACTGATGTTTATATCTGTGAATGCTTCAGGTTGTCTTTTAGCAGATCAGTGATCACATCATTAACTCTAACCTGTCCAAGCTCAGTGGTTTCCACCATCAACTGGATCAAATCACACAAGATACAGTTGTACAGTAATCCTCATTTGTGAGTGGAAACTTCTTTCTTTCTTTTTCTTTTTTTCAGATACTCCCTTAAGAATTGCTGCCATTTGTTATCAAAAATATCATGAAAGTATTAGTAAACCCAGAAATTATTTACTCATTCTCATGTTGGTCCAAACCTATAAGACTTTTGTTCTTCTTTGAAACAAATATGTGTTTTGAAGATGAATGGACATAAGTTTTATGGGTTTGCAGCGAAATAAGGGTGAGTAAATCAAGACAAAATTTTAATTTTTGAGGAAACTCTACTTTTAAGGATTTTAAATAATGATCAGTGGGCAGATATATTAGGTGTTTATTACAATAAATGTTATTTTGTTATTTATTTTTATTCCTAAAAAATTAAAGCATATATATCTTTTCGTGTTGTGCCTGAGAACCAGCATGTCATATCTATACATTTAAATGTGTAAATTTACTACATGTCGGTTTTGTGTTGTTTAGTGGTCTTGAGGAAAGGGAACTTGGTCTGTTGATGTTCCTGAAATCAGTGTCTGATTTGAAGAAGGTCTGTCTGCAGGTTTCAGATCTGACTGGAACATTTTCCTCTGAAATCGTGTCCCTCATTCGGGCCTGTCCCAGCCTGACTGAACTCAGGTAACAGCAATACCTGAGCATTTACATGGGTTTTATGTCATTTTCTTATTACTATATTGAAAATGACAAAAAATATCTTACAAAATATCTTAATCGTTTGTTTTCAACTTGATTTCTCATCCTAATGATCATAATAACTTTAGGTTTTCTCCAGCAGCCATTGAGCACAGTAAACCAGAAGTGCATATGGTTTTAGAATGAATGTAGTTCATTTTTAAAATCTTTTTCAGGATAAATGCCATCTGTAAATTTATGTTGAAGAAGTCCCTGAAAGAATCATTGAAGCAGATGGGTTGGATTCTGACTAGGTAAGAGTTATATATTAGACATTTCTTTTAAGTTCATTATAAAGATTATGTTCTGTTGACATACAGAAAATAATGATTTCTCAGTCATCATGAGTGTTGAATGTTTTTCTCATTAGCTGGGGAGATTCACTGTTGATCAAGTCAGATTGGAGTTTCACAATGAAGCACAGGTTTAGGAAAAAAAGGAGATGGAGCACAAGTAAGCAAACATTGTTTGTTTTTTTAAATAATAAAAACTCCTGCTATAGATCTGAATTCCTGACTTTATGTACCTCATTATAACTGATATTCCTGAGAATAAACCAAATAATCTAAAGAACTGACAACAGTCAAAAGCATCTGATAGTAAAGCGTTCACTGTGATAAACATTATAATTTGAGACTGACTGTTTTTACAGTTCTGTTTTAATTGTAGTTCCTAATAAAGTTATTGGCCAAGTGGCGAGTAACTCAGTTCCCTTTCAGTCGTTCATGTTCGACGTACGTCAGAACTGAACTGACGAATTGGGATATCGCATGAGAGCCCTATCACCTTCCAGTGTTAACTAAACGAGCCAATGCATATTGGTGTGCAAGCTTTGCGTGACACGCCCCACCCCTGCGAGCGGGTATAAATACGGAAGCGGGAGTGTTCGCACTTTGTCTTTCGCTTCGGAGCCGTACAGTGTTTGTTCCTGCAATTTACCTGAGAGAGAGAGGACTAGAAGAGTCTTTTCTAAAGACTCTAAAGCAAAAACTTCCTGCCAGTCTGGTTGGGCTGCGATTTGGACCGGTTGCAAGTGAGCGCGCTCTGCAGGCTGCACTTAATCCTGTAGCAGCGCCGCGGTTGTTCGTATTATGTATTTTCGTAATTATGTATTTTGTATTTACAATTTTCCTTTTCTCCATATGAGCATGTAGTGCGTCTTTTTCAAGATGTCATTCCGCTCGTGTGCTGCTGGGTGGTGTCGTTCCCTGACACCATCTGACGGCCACAATCGCTGCATCACGAGTTTGGGCGATCAGCACGGTGAAGCAGCATTTGTGGATAGTTCATGTTCTTATTGTGGGAACGTGACTATCACGGTGTTGAGGTCGGGGCTTGCGTACCTTGGTTCTCAAAGCCTGGCCCCCGTCCCTATGCCCTGATCTAGTGGCCCTTCTGGGTTCAGCCAGAGGACTGCTACTTCGGCGAATAGGCTGGGAGACCTGGAGATTACGGTCAGGGCTTCTTTGCCGAGTCAGTGTCCGTGGGCCCCTAACCCCCTCTCACACATCGCAACCCATGGTGTTGCCAGAAGAGTGCGATGGTCCCTCTCTTGAGCGACCATCCGTCTCTTTTGGTGCACCGGCTGATGAGCAGATGTCGATCGCAGCATCAGAAGGTGGGTTTGAGTCCTCCGGAGAGGAAGGTTCGGATGCGCTGCCTCCTTCTGGGAGAGTGACATGGTCCGAGCCCGATCCGGAGTTGACTGCCATACTTTCCCAGGCCGCCGGGAGTGTCGGGCTCAACTGGAAACCTCCAGTCCGGAAACCGTGTCCCGAGCCCTCCTGGCAGGACAATTGGTTTCTTTGGGCAGCCTGCGCTGGTTCTCGGCGCTCTGCCCTGGTTCCTTTCTTTCCGGAAGTGCATGAGGAGGTGACTAAATCGTAGAGGACACCTTTTTCTGTCGGAAACCGGTCTGATCTCTCCTCCCTCCTCCGCCTTCACCGACCTGGGTGGCAGAGCGGCCAAGCCGTGACATGCACCAGGGTGGTCTTGATCAACAGCATGTGGAAGAGCTCCGGGCGACTAAGATGGCAGCGCACTCGGTTGGTCAAGTGATGGCTGACATGAGGGAGGCCGATAAGTATCGGTTCCTGGACTGCCCCGTGTCTCAGGTTGGGCTATTCGGTGACGCGGTTGAGAGCTTAACTGCCGGTGGCTGCCTCCTCCCGGGTGGAGAATCCTTTGTTGCGTTTTCCTTCTGTTCCACCGCTGGCTCCTCTGAGTCCAGCGGTACTCACATTATCAAAGAAAAAGAGCAGTTTCCTCATCCTCTGGGTCACAAGAGGGCACGTCTGGCGTTGTGTCATGCTATGCCAGTCCCTGCTGTGACTTACGCTGGGCGCTGGAGGGGGTCAGTAACGTGGCGTTTTATTAGGGATCCCAATTCATCGGTTCAGTTCTGACGTACGTTGAACGTGACTGACTGAAAGGGAATGTCTCGGTTACATATGTAACCCTCGTTCCCTGAAGGAGGGAACGGAGACGTACGTCCCGTCGCCACAGTTCCTGTATCCCGCTGAGCGTGGACGACTGCTCGTCTCCTCAGCGAAAAACAAAGTGCTCCCCACTTCCGTATTTATATCCGCTCGCGAGGGTGGGGCGCATCACGCAAAGCTCGCACGGCAATATGCATTGGCTCTTTTAGTTTACACTCAAAGGTTCTCATGCGATATCCCAATTCGTCGGTTCAGTTCTGACGTACGTCTCCATTTCCTCCTTCAGGGAACGAGGGTTACAACGTGACCGAGATGTGTTATTCATTTATTTATTCATTTTTCTTAATTTATTTTATATAACAATTAAATCCCACTTTCACTCTTATTTGGTGCTTTGTGATATAAAAGCCAGAAAACAGATTATAATCTCAATGTAATGTGTTGTTTTGAGTTTTTAAGTCTAGACATAGAATTGATGAAGATGGATAATGTTTTGATTTTTTGATTTTTCATTTTCAGTGGCTTTGTTTTCAGTGATTTCATACACACATTTTTGGACAAATATATATCAGCTTAATGACTCTCTTTGGAGTGCAGTAATGTTCCAAACAGTCATGTCAGAAGATCTGATCTGGTTTTCTTTGCTTTTAAATGTTTTATGTAACATTTGAGTGTACTTATAAATGCCTGCATCTGAAAAACAAATCTTTTAGTGCAAAACATTTTTGAATAATCCCTGTTATTTCTGACCAATTCTAAATGGTTTCACATGTTCTTAAGGGTTTTAAAGTGTTTGAACTGTGTTTTGTCTGACAGAAGGAGAGAGTTCTGGTTCTGGGTCTAGTTCATCATTAAAAACTGAATCATCTTCAGCACAATCAGCAGCTGTCATGAAGAGGATTCTTAAGGTTTTATTGTTATAAAAATTATTATTATTTTTGATATTTCTGTATGATGAATTACTGTGAATGGTTTTGAAGCTATAAAACATTCCACTAAAAACAGTGGTAGAGTATTGCATCTAATAACAATATTTTGTAATCACATTATATAAGCCATATTGAGTGTTCAGTGTTTAATGAATGAATGAATAAAAGGCACCAGTGCGCTTACCACACACCAGCTAGTGATAGAGTCTCAATTCAGTTGATGGGGATTGATAAGAGCCAATGCAGGGAATTTGGCCAGGACACTGGGGTTACACCCCTACCCTTTACGAGAAGTGCCATGGAATTTTTAATGACCACAGGGAGTCAGGACCTCAGTTTAACTTCTCATCTGAAGGACGGTTCTTTTTGACGATATAGTGTCCCCATCACAATACAGGGGTGTTAAGACCCACACAGACCACAGCAGAGCACCCCCTGCTGGACTCACTAACACGTCTCCCTTCCAGGTCCTGACCAGTCTCTGCTTAGCTTCAGTGGGTAACCTGTCTTGGGATACAGGGTGATATGGCAGTGGGCAAAAATTAATAAAATCCCATAATTCAAAATGTTTACAGAAATGTAACATTTAATCTTTTAAATATAACATTTTGAAGGATAAAATATTCTCTTTATTTTTTTTCTTTACAGCAGTCCTCAGAAGACGCAGAAGCTTTCACACCAGAACTACTTCAGAGAGGTGATGTGGACAAACACAAGAATACATACAGGTATTGAATACTTTGTTTTATCTGTGGACATTGTCAGAATGTAAGCAGACTGTTATCATTTAATAAAGTGTAAAATGTCCTCCAGGTTTGTGTGTCCACATGCTGGTCAGTTTCGTTGCAGTCTGACCAACCTTGTGTTTGCAATGAAGGGTAAAGGAGAAGTGCTGTATAACATTGTGTCATGGGATCCTCATGAGTTAGATGGTTTGGGTCAGATGCAGCCTGCAGGACCCTTGTACAACATTGACTGTTCTGGAGCCTCAGTCTCACAACTGCACCTTCTACACTGTGAAATATTCTCTGGTGGTATGTTGGCATCTACATCCTTATTATTTATTAGTTATGTTTAATATTTATGTTTCAGAGTTGTCTTAGACAACTGTATAGAATTTATGGAACATTGATTGATAATTTACACATCAAATTAGAAACTGCATCTTTTGAGGATATGTATGTAACAACAAGGAGTGAGATGAGAGATCTTAATGATTACAAAAAAGCACTTCATGTAAAATGCTGGTCATTGAATAATTAGAAAACGCTCCCTTTCTTTTGTGGAATGTCAATTTACACTGAGAGCAAATAGCGTCCCTTGTTGGCAAACGCTATTTACACCAGCTTCACCCACAAAAAGACACGCAGGATTTAACGTCTTAAAGCAGCAGTAGTGAGAAGGCTCTCAAGCCTGACTTTTAACGCAATCGACGCATTTTCTCATACAAAATGAAAATAATATTCTAAAAGTGGAAACAAACTGTGAACGAGTGTTTAATAATATAACAGTGTTTATTAGGTAGGGTTAGAGGAAGGTGTAGCGAGGGTTTAAACAGGAAGGTTTTGCAAGGGAATGATAATATCTTCGCGTGGAAATGCAAAAGATTTATTTTTTTTTCCTCCCATCACGATTTTTTTCCACCACCATGTTCCTTTAGGGGCTCCATAACTTTACAAATAACACAATTCTTCAATGTATTTTGCAGAGGAAAATAAGGACGGTTTGGCTGTGGCACATTTCACTGGTGGTAATGTAGAAATAAAACAGCCACTCAAAGTCACAGAAACTCATGTGATCATTGACATCAGAGACCTCAGCCTTTTTGGCCTTGTCTGGATAAAAACGATATTTGGCATCCCCATTAGTGGCCAGGTTTTGCTCTTCCTTGGAACACTGACTCCTGAAAGGAAAAAACTTAATGTCCACTTGCTTCCAGGGAATGTTCCGGTATCAGAGGTACTGCTGTCCTTTGTTTTTTCTCTGCGCTTTCAGTGTAACATAGTATTATAAAACAAAAACTCTCATTTAGCATATTTGTGTATATACATTATTACTGCTTTTTTTATTGACATTATTATTATTATTGCTTTCTGTGCTGATGTTAATTTATTGTACAGTATATGTATATTTAGCATCTGGTTGAACTGGAGTGCATTTGGTGATTATATTGAAATACTGTATGAAATTAACTGAAATATTGAAGTGAATTCACCCCCTTTTTTTGTTTTGTCTCCCCCCACCTGCCACCTTTTCCTCAAGGTCCAGCACTGGCACCAGGATAAAAAATACATCGAGACAAGTTCAAAATGTAATTTGCTTCCTTACCAAGAATACAGTCTGTGTTGTGAGCCAGAGGAATGTGAAGTGCAACCAATGGTAACAATATTTATTGAATAACATTTGAATCTCAACTGAATTTCAGTGTATTTGAGTAGTTGTTGTATAACATGTCCAATTATTTTTTTTCTAATCAGTATTTTAAGCTAAAACTGTATGAATTCCATTATATGAATAAGGGAAAGTATGTATAAAGTGCTGAAATTAGTCATCAGTTTTTCAGCATCTTTAATCAACTTTTTACCTTCTGTTATTTAAAGACAGTCTGGCATCAGTATTAAATAAAAAGTGAATATGTTTATTATAGTTATCAGAATAAATTCATCCATATTGTCAGTTCAAGATCCTAACTGTGGATTATTAATGGTTGTGCAGCAATTTGGTCCATTAATGTTAAATGTGTAAAATGACAAACACTCACCTGTTACAATTTCATTTTAAGCACTTTAAATGTAGCTCATCCAATCAGAATTCAAAGGTAGAACTAACCACCATATAATTTTATCTTCATATTGGTGTTCTTGTTTTCAGAGGGAGATGTTTGAGCTTAGTAATTTTGGCCCAAACTATCATCCCACATTTGAAGTGTTTCTGGATGTCAACGTTGAGGAGGTCAGACTGGGTGTCAAAACTGAAGGTGGGAAGGAAGTGTGGAACAGACGGCGAATCTTTCTAACAGGTAGTCATGAAATTCTGTTGATAAAATCTTAAGGAGTAAGTCATTTGAGAAAGTTTGGGAGAGATTTTAAAGGTGCAATAGTAGGTCGCCTTTTCAAAAAAAAGCATAGCTTGATGACGCCAAGTTTGAGCAAGGAATCTTGGGACATGTGGTCTTCAACTCGGAGCCGGTGAAAAAGAATCGGGATGGGACTCGGGCAGAAATCATATTCATGGATGCGATTATTAACTTTACTGTCATGTGAAGCAGAGCAGGACAGAGTGTTGTGGAGCTGAAGGAGGCGCTGGAGTGATTGATAATGAGAGACAAACGCAACACACGCCTCGCGAGCAGCGGGACTTTTATTATGCCACAGTCTCTGGTGCCACTTCCGCTATTCCGGTAAAGCGTATGAGAACGCAACTTATCATATTAGATATATTTGAGTGTGTTGAAAATGATGTTATAACGTTACTCTGTGCGTTCACTCAGCGGCTGCCGTGAGACACTTGTTGCACACTGCAGTAAAATAAATCCATATTAGAATATCATATTAAATGCTGCTTGTGTTGACAAATGGCATGCAATTAATTTTAAAACGTATTGTATGATTGAGAAAATTCTGTATTACTGTTACTAAAAATAAAGCTGCATCTGATTAAGCTATGTACTTTACTTGACAAAAGTCTTTAATTAGATTTAATTAGACTTAAACAACAACAAGACTAAACGAATTGAGCTATATAACAATGATTAGTTTTCTGTCTATAAATGTATCAAAACAGATGTAATATATTAAAAGCATCTTTGGTGTTTCCATGGTTTCTACAAAATAAAACAGGAAACCGAGAGTAACGTGGATATGACGCCATTGACAGGCGACTCACTCTCAAGTCAGCTTTAATGTAAAGTTGCTTTGCCACAATTTGCAAAAAAAAAAAGCGCTATATAAGAAAAGGTGACTTGACTTGACGTCCTGAATCCTTGGTTAAAATAGCCATTTTCTCACGATTTGCAAATAGTTATAAACCTTTGTCACCTCATGTCGTTCCAAACCCGTAAAACTTTTGTTCATCTTCGAAACACAAAGACACTTTAGCCTAAATTAAATCTATTCATCATAAAAAGTGATTGTGTTTCTTCAGAAACTTAAACTAAACCGCTGGATAGGATGGATTAATTTTACTGATCTAGTGCAGCTGTCAATGGAGGGACAGAAATCACTCAGATTTCATTAAAAGCATCTTCATTTGTGTTTCAAAGGTGAATGTAAATCTTGCGGGTTTAAAAACGGCACGAGGGTGAATAAATGATGAATGATTTTTCATTTTTGGGTGAATTGAGCCTTTAAGGATGGTACTCAGAAGGATAGTGGTTTATTCCCTGCAAGGATTGACACCTCAAGATTGTGTTGACAGATTTCTCCATGATCTCAAATGTCTCAATTGTTTTATTTATCAATAGCACCAAGTAAAGATGTAGAACCTGCTGGACTCGGGAGGATCCCAGGTCTGATTTCAATGCTGAACATTTCAATTATGTTTATTCCTTTAATTGTCTCACACATATTGTAAACTCTTCTGAAGACTAACTTAAATAAACTTTTGTTTCAATCAGAAGCTGAATTTGTGGACACACATGGAGATGAACTCATTCAGAGAGTTTCATCAGTGATGGCAATTGCTGACAGTTTGAAGAGTAAAAACATGATTACCAGTGAAATGTGGAGAAAGATTAAAGCTGCAGAACCACAACAGCAGAAAATGAGAGACTTGTTGGAAGTTCTTGACTCTGGAGGAGCTTCTGCAAAAGCAGAATTCTACAAACTGCTGAAGGAGAAGGAACCTTATCTAGTAGATGAACTGGAGTCTGGACCCAGTAGACCGTCACCACAGTAATGCTGAGATTGAGTTTGAAGCATAAAGAGCAGCTCCGCTGCTATTATACCGTACATGTTTATGTACATGTTGTAATTTTCTGTTTTTTAGGTGGGAAATTTTTTTCCTACAAAACATTACAGTTTACTGTAGTAAAAACTAAAGTATACTACAGAATTATTGCAGTTTATCCGTTCACTACAGTATGCTGTAGCATTCATTAACAAAGTGTTGTAAATACTATAATATATACAGTATACTACAATTTATAGTTCACTATAATAAATACTATAGTATTTTTCATGATCATATGTGCTTCGTCTTGTGTTCTTGATACTGTTATATCTTTCATCTGTCATCCGTTACCTGTGTTTGCTGTGCGAATAAACTCTGTTCACACCAACTCTCCGTTCACCGTAATCCCTAACAGATTGTAATCCCACTTTTTTTGTCCCCATTGTATTTATGTGTGTTGATGTAATGCGCTTTTTTTTTTACTCTTTGCAAGCCTTCATTTTATTGAGGGATGTATGATGCTGTTACTGTATGACAACATGAGTTAATATGAAATGTTTTTATTTGATATTACTGTGGAAAAATAACCACATTCAATTAAAAAAAAACATTGTGTAAAAGTTGCTGTCATTGGGTCATATTTTTCTTTTTTATTTTACATGTTTAAAAGATGAATAAAACATATAAATGAAAAATAGAGTTAATAATATGAAGTACAGGTCTTTTTTAACAGGAGCATGAGGGAATGAATTTCAACACTGAAACATGCTCTCATAGTCACACACTATAAACACAGTATTGCACATTCATTCACTTATCTTTCCAACTCTGATATGTGAATTTGATCATTGACAAATTCCTCTTCACTTCATACGTCAAGGTGCCAAATAACTCTCAAAATCATCAAGAGACCTAACATGGTGAAAGAAAACCAATCTCATAACTGCACCTGCAAACTTATTTTAAACGGTGCAGCTCCTATAAACCAATTCACTGCAAAAAAAAAATAAAAAATCTGATTTATTAATGACAAAACCAATTAGAGTTGCTAATTTGTTGAACAAAACTTTGATCATTGCATATTTTGAACTTTCAGAATTGTTTAATTGTTGTAAATTTCATTAAAATAAGCCTAAATCAAGAATTAAACTCAACAGCAGAAACATATTCTGCACAAACTGAGCTTTTCTGCAGAGCAAAGGTTTCCAAGGTATTTGAGCTCGTAATAAAAGCACATATTTATTTTGCATAAAAGAAATTTTACAGAAACTCAGGATTTGAATGACTAAATTGCTTCAATTTTAATATTATTTTAAACTTTTCTGTTATGATCGGATTGAAAATCCCTTTCCAGAATTTAGACAAATGTACAAATCATGAACATAAAAAATGTTTTTAAAACAATTTTCTCCTTTACATTGCTTATACCAAAAACCATTCAACTCTGACCCCGTACCATCATCTTAGAAAAATACTATAAAAGCGCTTTCAAATGCAATTTAGTTCAGATACAAATATGGAAAAGCACTCTACTCTACTTTGAAAGTGTGAAGGACAAACACGTGGACACTTCAGAGAAAGAGATTAATCACATTCAGTTTTTTCCTTCACATCACATGAGCAAACACACTCTCTCTCACACACATAGAAACACAAAGCGTCAAATACTCGTGAGGTTTTCTTGGAAGGAGGCAGAGCGTGTGTTCAGAGAAGAGTCTGTAAGCTCACTTTGACTCTCTGAGTAGCATCCATTTGTTTAAAAAATCCTAAAATGATACATAAACTCCAGCTTTCAGAGTTAAAAGCACTGGTGGCGTTTACCCAGATACTCACATCTCCGTCCTATCGGAAGAGTTCAAACTGGCAGCGGACAGCTATTCCTACGAGGAGCTCGGGCAGTGTGAGCAGTGGTGAGCGGGTCATTTCACAAGCGATTGTCGACACCTGCAGTATTCTTCAATCAGTGTGAGCCCACCCACAATTCCAATAATTTAAAACCATATTTTATTAGGTTGAGTGATGGGACAGGTCCAGTGTAAACTCCAGTACATAGCGATCAGGCTTTCACTGGGCGTTACACCCAGTAGTTGACGGCTTCTGGTGCCCTCCAGCCTTTTATTAACCATTCTTTAAAAAAAAAACAGCCAATACTGATTCACTTGGACAAAATGTCAAATAACTGCTTTGCAGTGTCTCATTTTGGTGTGGTCCCTAGTAGAGATTCTAGAGGACTATTTGCCACATCAACCCCTTTTCTTGAAAGAAAAGTTTGGAAAGAAGAGGGAAAGATGATTCGACCAATGGCACTGGTTTGCTTTCTCTCCTTTCTTCGCTGTGACTTCTTGTGTTTTCCTCTTCTGCTGCAGTCATTTAGTATTTTGGCACTTTTTTCTTTCAGTTACGTTGTTGTAAAGGTAGAAAATGCAGTATTTGTGTGTGTTTGCATATAGTTATGTTGGAAAGAGTGTTTCAGAATGTGTAATAATGATATATATTTGCGTCCACGGAAGTGCTTTTCTGTGAGGAAGTGTGTTCGTCTCACACATGAGTCTGCATTCTCTGCGTGTGTCTCTGAGAGTATTCTGTAGGTGGGGTCGAATATGGAAATTGGGCAGAGCTGGGATATTTTCCCACATTAGCCTCCTGACTCCCCACCCCTTGTCCCGTAGGATACATTTCATAGGCTGGTCCTGCCTCCAAAGGCGGAGCAAAGCCTAATCTGTATTGAGGTGTTGTTGAATAAGCGTAGCTGTCAAATGCCAGGGGATTGGTTGATTCCAGCAGGCCACGGTCTCCTGAAAAGTCTGTGGTCTTGGAGACAGGGTTGGATGGGGGTTGGATTTGGGACGCCCTGGCAATGGTGTTAAAATGGGCGTATGTGTTGTGAGCCATTCTGGAAGCGGGGCGGGGCTCGTAACGGCCTGTAGGCGCGGGGTGAATGTTGGCCACCGGGCCGCCAGCTGATGCTGAAACTGAAGC
This sequence comes from Opsariichthys bidens, assembly GCA_037194245.1. NCBI lineage: Eukaryota > Metazoa > Chordata > Actinopteri > Cypriniformes > Xenocyprididae > Opsariichthys > Opsariichthys bidens. Next base: position 6,915,452 of record CM074303.1, read on the forward strand.
AGGATTTGGTGGCCGGAATTCCTGGTACAGCAGGGAGCGGGTAGAGGCACGGACCTCATCATGTGTCGTAGCTCGAACGTTGTAGTAGCCATTGGTGGGATCCTGAAATGAAAAACATAATATTTCACTGTGATGCACTATTTAGTGTATGTGTTATTTACACTGTATACAGTGGGTACAGAAAGTATTCAGACCCCCTTAAATTTTTCACTCTTTGTTATATTGCAGTCATTTGCTAAAATCATTTAAGTTCATTTTTTTTTCCTCATTAATGTACACACAGCACCCCATATTGACAGGAAAACACAGAATTCTTGACATTTTTGCAGATTTATTAAAAAATAAAAACTGAAATATCACATGGTCCTAAGTATTCAGACCCTTTGCTCAGTATTTAGTAGAAGCACCTTTTGATCTAATACAGCCATGAGTCTTTTTGGGAAAGATGCAACAAGATTTTCATACCTAGATTTGGGGATCCTCTGCCATTACTACTCGCAGATCCTGTCCAGTTCTGTCAGGTTGGATGGTAAACATTGGTGGAAAGCCATTTTTAGTTCTCTCCAGAGATGCTCAATTGGGTTTAAGTCAGGGCTCTGGCTGGGCCATTCAAGAACAGTCACGGAGTTATTATGAAGCCACTCCTTCATTATTTTAGCTGTGTGCTTAGGGTCATCTCTTGTTGGAAGGTAAACCTTCGGCCCAGTCTGAGGTCCTGAGCACTCTGGAGAAGGTTTTCATCCAGGATATCCCTGTACTTGGCCGCATTCATCTTTCCTTCGATTGCAACCAGTCGTCCTTTCCCTGCAGCTGAAAAACACCCCCACAGCATGATGCTGCCATCACCATGCTTCACTGTTGGGACTGTATTGGACAGGTGATGAGTAGTGCCTGGTTTTCTCCACACATACCGCTTAGAACTAAGGCCAAAAAGTTCCATCTTGGTCTCATCAGACCAGAGAATCTCATTTCACACTATCTTGGAGTCTTGCACTCAGGAGAGGCTTCCGTTGGGCCACTCTGCCATAAATCCCCGACTGGTGGAGGGCTGCAGTGATGGTTGACTTTCTACAACTTTCTCCCATCTCCCGACTGTGTCTCTGGAGCTCAGCCACAGTGATCTTTGGGTTCTTCTTTCCCTCTCTCACCAAGGCTCTTCTCCCCCAATAGCTCAATTTGGCCGGACGGCCAGCTCTAGGAAGGGTTCTGGTCATCCCAGACGTCATCCATTTAAGGATTATGGTGGCCACTGTGCTCTTAGGAACCTTAAGTGCAGCAGAACTTTTTTTGTAACCTTGGTCAGATCTGTGCCTTGCCACTTCTGTCTCTGAGCTCTCAGGCAGTTCCTTTGACCTCATGATTCTCATTTGCTCCGACATGCACTGTGAGCTGTAAGGTCTTATATAGACAGGTGTGTGGCTTTCCTAATCAAGTCCAATCAGTATAATCAAACATAGCTGGACTCAAATGAAGGTGTAGAACCATCTCAAGGATGATCAGAAGAAATGGACAGCACCTGAGTTAAATATATGAGTGTCACAGCAAAGGGTCTGAATACCTAGCACCGTGTGATATTTCAGTTTTTCTTTTTTAATAAATCTGCAAAAAATGTCAAGAATTCTGTGTTTTTCTGTCAATATGGGGTGCTGTGTGTACATTATTTAGGGAAAAAATGAACTTAAATGATTTTAGCAAATGGCTGCAATATAACAAAGAATGAAAAATTTAAGGGGGTCTGAATACTTTCCGTAACCACTGTAGATGTGTTTAAACCTCTGTGTATAGACACTATCATTCAAAAGTTTGGGGTCAGTAAGATTTTTAAAAGAAGTCTGAAGGCTGCATTTATTTGATGAAAAATACAGTAATAAAAGTTTTCAGTGTCACATGATCCTTCAGAAATCATTCTAATATGCTGATTTCCTGCTCAAGAAACATTTCTGATTGTTATCAATGTTGAAACCACTTGTGGTACTTAATATTTTTGTTGATTGTTTGATGAATAAAAAGTTCAAAACAACAACATTTATTTGAAATAGACATCTTTTTTAATATTTAATATTAAAGGTGAAGTGTTTTATTTTTGCACCACTAGAATCAGTAAATGGAATTGGAAAAATAATAACACCTTTCAAGAAAACTTGCTTCATTTATTGGTCAGGGAAAGGGATATCCCTGCCTTGAACTCACAGCATTGGTTGGGCCAATATTGCTGTGTTGGGTTGATTGGGCTGCTTAACCAGTGAAATGCTTTGATAGCATCACAGTATTTACTGTTTTAGAGGCAATCAACCTACTTCACATTGTCTATGCACAATTAACCGCACAATAAAAAGTAAACTGGAATTGCACACTTTAACTTTAAGTGAAGCATTTATGTCCATCTGCTCTGTTTCTCACCTTGGGCTCATACTCCTCCACCTTGGCTTCCAGTGTGTCGCTCTGGAGGTCTTGCTTCAGGTCCATGTCATCTTTGAAGGGCTGGGTGGAGGGAGAGAGGGAGACAGAGGGAAGAAACTAAACCATCAAACGACAAAACACACACACGGAGAGAGGGAGGAAGAGAAGGAGAGAGAGAGGGAGGAAAACAGGATATCAGCTTTATCTGAATTGGTGAAGAACAGATGTTCTTTAGTTTGAGGTGGCAAGAAAGTCTTTCTCCATCAGTCATTCTTTTTATTTTATCTCTTTTACAGTTGTGGATCAAATTAAGTAGAAATGGCCCAGCAAACCTGACACTTTACAGAGACCTAAATGTGGCTGCTCTATAGGGATTCTTTCAATAGTACCTCCTAATCTCACTATATACAATTACATGCACTTTAATAGTGATTTTAGTCAGACTAAAAGGTCATGTAAACACTTTAGTTCAGCTGAAATTGTACCAGTCCAGTTTTTGCCAAAGCCTGACCAGAAAATGTGATTGTAGAAATTTTTTAGTCACAGTTACACCATATTCTAATAAACACTGGAAGCTTCCAGTAACTGGATTTTTTCTGTGTAATTTTTCTGTGCACACTGAAATCACAACAATTACAACATATTTGAGATTTCATATACTGATACATATCAAAAGTTTGAGGTCAGTAAGATGTTTTTTATTGAATAAAAATGAATATTTTAATTCAGCAAGAATGCATTAAATTGATCAATTTATTATAAAAACATTTATGTTACAAAATATTTATATCTCAAATAAATTCTGTTTTTTGAACACCATTCATCCAAGTCTCCTGACAAAATGTATCAGTTTCCACAAAAATATTGAGCAATATTAAGCTATATTTTCAACATTGATAATAATAATAAATGTTAAATCAGCATATTAGAATGGATCATGTGACACTGAAGATTGGAGTAATAATACTGAAAATTCTGCTTTGCCATCACAGGAATAAATTGCATTTTAAAATATATTCAAATAGAAAGCAGTTATTTTAAATTGTATAAAATTTCACATTTTTACAATACAGTATTATTACATAATATTTTTTTCTTTATTTTGTATTCATTCTTTTATCAAATAAATGCAGCCTTGGTGAAATAAGACTTCTTTAAAAAACAAACAAAAATACTGCCAACCCCAAACTTTTGAACAGTTGTGTACATGAAGCAGGCCGATGAGATTTAAATGTGGGCGGGGCTAACCATACAGTGCATACAAAATCGATGTGAACTATCCAAACTAACCAAGTGAATCAAACTAACCTAAAAAAATTTTAAGAAGTGTTTTAGAAGTCTTTATTTGGTTATATTTTATAGCCACAGAATAGTATGTCTATGGCAAGCCATTTTGACTTTTATTCATTCTCAGGATATGAATTCTTGATTTCAACAAATCAATTTTCACTAGTTAAAATGCTAATTCTTGATATCAGGAATTAGATTTCCACTAACAGTGTTAATTCCTGACATTAACAATTCAATTCTTGATATCAATAATTAAATTCTAGATATCTAGTAAAAACTACAATTCTTGATATCTGTAATTGTATTTTGACTAGTGAAATCTCGCCATAGGCTGCCATTCAAATTCCATTGTTGATATCAAGAATTGATTTCTTACTAGTTAAAAATTCCAATTTCACATATCAGAAATACAATTCTTACTAGTAAAAATCATCATTTTTAATATCAATAATTACATTGTTACTAGTAAAAATGCAAATGTCTGAAATCAAGAATTCAATTGTCACTAGTTGAAATGTCTATTCTTGATATCAACAATTGAATTGCTACTAGTAAAAATATTCATTTCTGATATCTGAAAATGAATTCCTGATATCAGTATAATTTCTGATATCTAAAACGGCTTTCTTACTAGTAACAATCACATTCATGATATCATAAATTAACATTTTTACTAGTAGCAATTCAATTGTTGATATCAAGAATAGACATTTGCACTAGTAACAATGTAATTGTTGATATCAGAAATTTGCATTTTTACTAGTAAGAATTGTATTCCTGAAATGTGAAACTGGAATTTCAACTAGTAAGAATTAATTCTTGATATCAACAATTGAATTTGAATGGCAGCCTATGGCGAGATTTCACTAGTAAAAATACAATTCTTGATATCAACAATTATAGTTTATACTAGTGGAAATTGAATTGTTCAGTAACATTGTTACTAGTGGAAATCTAATTCCTGATATCAAGAATTAACATTTTAATTACTGAAAATGTAATTGTTGATATCACAAGTTCATATCCTGAAAATGAATAAAAGACAAAACGGCTTGCCATATGTCAGACTTAGTCTAAATGTTGCTAAATCACAGTCTGACAGTCTAGTTTATGCTATAGATACTCACAGAATACATAGCCTTTACCATTCGCGTGGCTGTGGAAGCGCTGGCGGCTTCTTCCTCAAGACTGTGAGTCTCCTTGTTGACCGTTTCCACTTTAATGTCTGGCTTCAGCGTCACTCCACGACGACCTGGAAATAGAATAGATCACTGACACAATGCCTCACATCATGTTTCATCAATGAAATGATTTAAGGCTTCCATAAAATCACAGCAGTTAATAGGCACGGGTCTGAAAGCAAAATTATGATCTCAGTCATTTTATTGTTGCCTCAGACCGAACCTAAAACCTTAGTGTTACCAGGCCGTTCCATAAAAGGTAGGACACATAAATCATTATAACGTCTCATTAAAATGGATATTTTGAATTTGATATTAGCTGACTTAAAGATTTCAATGAAAAACAAAAAGTAAAAAATAAGAATAAGAGAAATATTTTTTGAGTAAAAGTTTTTTGTGTGAATTTATCAAAGCCTGTCGATGATTTTTTTCATTCACTTTTGTTAAATGTTCAGTACTGAAATGTTTTCTGGATGTTTGACTTTTAGGTTAAATCAGCATAAATTAGAAGAAGTATATAATCTAAGTTCATAAATATAAATGCATATGAATTTAAATACAAATTCAAATATCTCACTTTTTTATTTCACATAATTGGTGAGGGAAGTGTGTTAATTGCCATGACCATAACTTATAATGCAAAAAAATGGCACAATAAAAACTTATTTTTGGAAGTAATAAATAAAAATACATATATTATTATATAATTTAAAAATATATAATTTGTCATATTTTCCCTTAGATTTCAGGGTGAAATACCTAGACATGTTCATCTTCTAGCCACACGGGGGCACCAAACTACAATCAAGCATCACCTAATTTGACTTCCAGAGCATTGTCTTTTAATGCACATGTTGATATATTTTCTTGGAATCTGAAGCCCAGTGATAAATTGGACAAGTTCATCACAAACAAATGAACATGAAACACAGATGCACGCACAGAGCCACATACATATACACAGTTTACTCACTGCCTTTGCGTTGTCGATACAGATAGAATATCAGAGCAAACAGGAGGAGCAGAAGCAAAATGGAAGATCCAACAGATCCACCTGCTATCACACCTACAGGCACTATATCTGAGAGAGAGAGACAGGTATAAAACATACAGACACTCTACCTGCGAGAGAGAGAGATAGGTATTAAACACAGACACTGTGTTTAATGCCTGTCTCTATACCTTACCAACAGATGCTATACAAATGAGAGAGACAGGCATAATACCTACAGACACTGTCTGAGAGAAAGACCAAAACATGCAGAGACAAAAAGAGAGGAAAATCCCTACAGACAGGTATTATATCTATATCAGGGAGAGAGAGGGGGGGGGGGGTCTTATATATGTCCATAGGTCTTATATACCTGAAAGAAAGACATCTACAGAGACCATATCTGAGAGAGAAAGGTATTATATCTAGAGCTGTTCTATATCTGAGATAAAGACACCTACAGATAGTATATCTGATAGAGAGAGACAGTTATTATATCTACAGGTGTAATATATTTGAGAGAAAGACACCTATAGACAGTATATCTGATAGATAGAGACAGTTATTATATCTAAAGGTGTAATATATTTGAGAGAAAGACACCTATAGACAGTATATCTGATAGAGAGAGACAGTTATTATATCTACAGGTGTAATTTATTTGAGAGAAAGACACCTATAGACAGTATATCTGATAGAAAGACAGGTATTATATCTACAGGTGTTATATATCTGACAGAAAGACACCTAAAGACATTATATATGATAGAGAGAGACAGGTATTATATCTACAGGTGTTATATATTTGTGATAAAGACATCTATAGACATTATATCTGATAGAAAGACAGGTATTATATCTACAGGTGTTAATATATTTGAGAGAAGACACCTATAGACAGTATATCTGATAGAGAGAGACAGTTATTATATCTACAGGTGTAATTTATTTGAGAGAAAGACACCTATAGACAGTATATCTGATAGAAAGACAGGTATTATATCTACAGGTGTTATATATCTGACAGAAAGACACCTAAAGACATTATATATGATAGAGAGAGACAGGTATTATATCTACAGGTGTTATATATTTGTGATAAAGACATCTATAGACATTATATCTGATAGAAAGACAGGTATTATATCTACAGGTGTTATATATCTGACAGAAAGACACCTAAAGACATTATATCTGATAGAGAGAGACAGGTATTATATCTACAGGTGTTATATATTTGTGATAAAGACACCTATAGAAATTATATCTGATAGAGAGAGACAGGTATTATATCTACAGGTGTTATATATTTGAGAGAAAGACACCTATAGACATTATATCTGATAGAGAGAGACAGGTATTATATCTACAGGTGTTATATATTTGTGATAAAGACACCTATAGACATTATATCTGATAGAGAGAGACAGGTATTATATCTACAGGTGTTATATATTTGAGAGAAAGACACCTATAGACATTATATCTGATAGAGAGAGACAGGTATTATATCTACAGGTGTTATATATTTGAGAGAAAGACACCTATAGACATTATATCTGATAGAGAGAGACAGGTATTATATCTACAGGTGTTATATATTTGAGAGAACGACACCTATAGACAGTATATCTGATAGAGAGAGACAGGTATTATATCTACAGGTGTTATATATTTGTGATAAAGACACCTATAGACATTATATCTGATAGAGAGAGACAGGTATTATATCTACAGGTGTTATATATTTGAGAGAAAGACACCTATAGACATTATATCTGATAGAGAGAGACAGGTATTATATCTACAGGTGTTATATATTTGCGATAAAGACACCTATAGACATTATATCTGATAGAGAGAGACAGGTATTATATCTACAGGTGTTATATATTTGAGAGAAGACACCTATAGACAGTATATCTGATAGAGAGAGACAGGTATTATATCTACAGGTGTTATATATTTGAGAGAAAGACACCTATAGACATTATATCTGATAGAGAGAGACAGGTATTATATCTACAGGTGTTATATATTTGAGAGAAAGACACCTATAGACAGTATATCTGATAGAGAGAGACAGGTATTATATCTACAGGTGTTATATATTTGAGAGAAAGACACCTATAGACATTATATCTGATAGAGAGAGACAGGTATTATATCTACAGGTGTTATATATTTGAGAGAAAGACACCTATAGACATTATATCTGATAGAGAGAGACAGGTATTATATCTACAGGTGTTATATATTTGAGAGAAAGACACCTATAGACATTATATCTGATAGAGAGAGACAGGTATTATATCTACAGGTGTTATATATTTGTGATAAAGACACCTATAGACATTATATCTGATAGAGAGAGACAGGTATTATATCTACAGGTGTTATATATTTGAGAGAAAGACACCTATAGACATTATATCTGATAGAGAGAGACAGGTATTATATCTACAGGTGTTATATATTTGTGATAAAGACACCTATAGACATTATATCTGATAGAGAGAGACATGTATTATAGCTACAAGTGTTATATATTTGTGATAAAGACACCTATAGACATTATATCTGATAGAGAGAGACAGGTATTATATCTACAGGTGTTATATATTTGAGAGAAAGACACCTATAGACAGTATATCTGATAGAGAGAGACAGGTATTATATCTACAGGTGTTATATATTTGAGAGAAAGACACCTATAGACAGTATATCTGATAGAGAGAGACAGGTATTATATCTACAGGTGTTATATATTTGAGAGAAAGACACCTATAGACAGTATATCTGATAGAGAGAGACAGGTATTATATCTACAGGTGTTATATATTTGTGATAAAGACACCTATAGACATTATATCTGACTGAGAGAGACAGGTATTATATCTACAGCTGTTATATATTTGAGAGAAACACACCTACAGATACTATATTTGAGATAGAGAGATAGGTATTATATATAGGCATTATATATCTGAAAGACATCTAGTCACTTTCTCTGACAGAGATATCTATGGCCATTATGTATTTGAGAGAAAGACACCTACAGAAGCTATATCTGAGAACGATCAGGTATTATATCTGCACTACAGGCTTTATATAACTGAACTAAAAGACACACACAGTGAAAGAAAGACCCCTAAAGACACTATATCAGAACAGACACTATATCTGACAGAGAGGGAGAATGAGACATGTCATTAGACATTATACTGCATCTGCCACAGTGCTTTTTACTGACCTGTCTCCTCCAGGGTGATGATCATGGTTCCTGGTCCAAAGGCGTTCCATGCCGTGCAGTTGTAAGTTGACTGGAAGTCTGACTCCATCACATTATTGATAGTGAGCGTGGACAGAACGGCGCCCCCTTGTGCAGGTCTGCTCTGCTCCACTGTGTACCTCTCCAACAGCGTCCCTCTCTCTTTTTCCCACACATTCTCCTTCCAGGCCCAAACCTGCAGAAAAACATTCATGCATTCACACACGCACATATACACATTAGTAAACAGCGACATGGGAAAACATGGGGTCATACATTTTTGAAAACACATAAAATACACAGGCAGATCTTTTAGGATTTAGCTCTGAATTTTGGGAGAGCAGATATTTCATTCAAAATGAACAACACTCCATCAAATATTCACAGCGCTAATGTCCCTCTCAAACCGACAACAGAGGGAGCGAGAGCGGGGGACGCAACAGGAAGGACAAGAGGATGAGGAACAAAAGCATATGGCCTGCTCTCCTTTCCTTTCCTCCACCTTTTTTTTCTCATTCATTCCATTATTCATTATTTCATAAGTACCATCTTCACATTAAGGCCAGACCTGGTGTGCCATGTCTCATTATCCAGAGAGCGTTCAGAGAGTGAGCTAGCGGTAGATGACTTCAGAATGAGTCTCGGTCACTAAACTTATGCACAGTATAGCACTATTATGGGCAAATATATACTGTATTTTAATTTCATTGTTATCCCTTTAATAACCTAAATATTATCCTAATAAATTTGCGATATTTGTGGATTCGTTTTATTTTATTTTACTTTATAAAGCTTTCCTTTTTTATTTGTTAATACTACAATTTGTTACCTCTTTTTTCACTATACTTTACATTTTTACAGTTATTTATTTTATCATTGGCACAAAAAAAACATTTTTAACTAATGTTATTTGTTAATATTTGCTTTATTTGGTTACTGTTTAATACTGCCATTTTTTGCTTTATTTATTTCTTTTTATTTTATTTTTTTAAATACAATCATTTTATTTGATCTGTTAATACAACTTGTTTACTGCATTTACACTGTTTTTATAAAACTTAATTTACTTATTTGGCAAAGCAGTATTTATTGTGCCAATGAAGCACGCTAAAATAGAGAAAGGCAAAAGAGTGTCTAAAAAGGTGGATGAAGGAGAATGAAAAAGAGGAGGAGGGTGACTAGAGGACAGGTGTAAGGGAAAGAGCGAGAGAGAGAGAGAGAGAGGAAAGAGGAAAAGAGGCAGAGCGTTGAGTAAAGTGCTGAGATTGTTAAAAGCTCACTCATTTGTCTGTCATGTCGCGTCGTCTGCCGGTGATAATCGACACTGAAAGGTACAGGACTTTGTTCTGCGCCGTCACTCTTTTTCTCCCCCCTCCCCATCAACCCACCTCATCTTTCATGTCTCATTTGATATCTTCTTGACCTCTATTTTTCACGCTTCCTTTGGCATTGCTCTATCTCCCTTTCAGTATTCAATCAAGTATAGTGTAAAGATGATAAAAGAAGGACGAATAAAACAAGTGGAGTAAGAGACACATTAAGAGAATACATTCTAGGGACAGTATATATACTTAAAGCTGCTTTATGTCATTTCTGTGCAACTGAAAGCATTGAAAGCCCAGAAAAAATATGTTAGTGCAATTTCCTACACCAAAAAAAAATTAGCTCCACCTCAATGGGACGAACTTTTAAACTTTCTATAGTAAAAAATTCTTTGATTTATTTCACAGCATGCCATATGTGCTGTCTCTAGACACTCGTGAATAACCTCTAATAAAAGCTGCATGCATAGAGTGGAATTTGTACTCACGATTTTGTCTGGCGGAGGGGTGCTGGCTATATAGCACTTGATTTCCCCCTTCTCTCCTCTAACGGCATACTGGATTGGCTCACTCGAGATGATTGGAGGACCTGGATAGCCAATCACATCATAACATCATATCATGCTTTTCATATTTTAGCAGCCTTGCATTCAAAGAGATTCTTTATGTCATCTAGAATCATAAACAAAGTCCATAGGAATGAGAAATATTATTGAATTGCAGGTTCACCCATGTATATATTTTCTAAGATGTATTTTTGTGGAGTTAAGTGTATGTTACTGACCATTAACTGTAAGAGTGACCTCTGTCTCGCCAACGCCGATTCTGGGGACGATGGCTTTACACACATACTGTCCTGCGTCCGCCTGACTCACAGACTTCAGAAATAACTGATTACTATTACTGAGAACCTAAACAACAAAGAGTGGAATAAAGAAAGATAGGCAATGTTAAAAAACGGTCTATACAGAATTTTTGTCGTTTGTGCTCATTCACAAGTGATGGCTTAGGAGTATTAGTGTTACTATTAGTAGTATTATTGTATTTGTTAGAGGTGAGTGCACTCTGTAGGGTGTAGGATCCATTATTTAGTGTGCACTAACCATACTGGAGCCCTTCTTGGTCCATGTGAGGGTGAGTGGAGGATTTCCTGACCATTTGCAGTTGAGTGTGACATCAGAGTCCACATCCACTGTTACGGGCCTCGGCTCCACCACCAAAATAGGACCAACTACAAGAGAGAGAAAAAGAAGTCATTAACTACAATTGCTTAAAAATAAATAATTGATTTAATAAAAATAAAAAAAATTAATAAAAAAAAAACCAGAATATATATATATATATATATAATATAAATATAATAAATATATAAATATATATATGACGTATGCACCACTAAAATAAAGTAAAATCAATCTTAAACTGGAAAAAAAAAACATAAAATAAAAGTTAAATATAATATCCCTGATCGAAATTATGCACAATAGCATCAGAATATGTTCAATCTGTGCGATTTCCCAATTTGTGGATGTGGAAATGGTGTTTTCTAAATAAGGAATTGCTAAATCAGAGCACACTAAAAAAAACTTTGCGTTTTGCTTTTTAAATTCTATTAAATTGTATTTAAATTTGGGGCTGAAATAAAAACATAATTTACACTGCTTAGCACTGGCAAACATATATAGAACATACACATATATATAACATACACCCATAAATGGGCATGTATGGTAGATCATCAAACTGACAGACTGAAATACTCACAGTGAACGTCCACCAATATACTGACGTTAGTGCTGCCCACTGCATTAAAGACCAGGCAGGACACGGGCTCAGTGAAGAATGAGTGATCCGCTGTCGTCTCAAACACACTTTCTCTAGCTCCGTCCAGAATCACGCCCCCTTTAGCCCACCTACAACACACCAGGGTTATTGTAACGAACTAAAACTAAAATGAAAACATTTTCATTATTTAAAATAAAATTATACATTTCAGCTAGTTGCAAGACAACACTTCTTATTTTCATTTAGTTTAACTTGATGCAGTAAAATAACTGTATACACATAATTAAAAAATGCACAACAAACTTACTAAACTACATTTAAACTAAAAATTAAAAAACATAAATAAATAAAACGGTAGTATCTCAATGATACGAAAATAACACACATATATATAAAACAGCACATCCTCCCACACTACACACACTAACCTATAGCCCATAATGGGAGGGTTGGCAGTGGCCTGGCAAGTAAATGTAACTCGCTCTCCTTCTAGAACCGATCGAGGCTCTATGGACAGAATGACTGTAGGAGGATCTAAAGAGATAGTGAGAGGTCATCAGGATTCTTTCTGTTGTTATACAATATACTAGTACAGCAAAGTAGATATATGCACACACAAACACTTACGGTGGACGTTGAGAGTGATAGTGGCCCTCTTCCCCAGAGGGGCGGCCAGATTTGAGGCCACACAGGTGAAATTTCGTCCTGTGTCTGTGTCCACTGGCTGGATCTCCAGAAAACTCTTTGTGGTCACTCTCTTCCTGTCAGCTAACACCTCCTGATAGATACAGATATAGATAGTTATTAATAATGTCTGATAAGATATGTTCTCATATGTATGTGATCATAATGCTTGTGTCTTCACTCACAGTGCTGGTAAGCGCTCCCTCCACTATGATCCCATCTTTGTACCATTCTATCGTTGACAGTGGCTTTGCTCCTCGAGACACACAGGTGAGGTTATATGAGCTTCCTGCCGTCAACAGGATCTCTGGAGAGCCCTCGATAACAGGGCCTTCAGGGGGAACTACACAGACACACAGATAATACACTGAAATTGACTTACACACTGTGCACACAGATAACATTTATGAATACTGATGTATATGATATGAGAGATTTTTTCTACACAATATTTTCTACACAGCAGTCTAAAACTTAACAAAGAAATTAATTCTTTTATTCAGCAAGGATGCATTAAAATAATCAAAAGTAATAGTATAATGTAAATAATGATAATCATGATTTCCGCAAAAATGTTAAAGGGTTAGTTCACCCTAAAATGAAAATTTCTGTCATTAATTACTCACGCTCATGTCGTTCCAAACCTGCAAGACCTTCATTCATCTTCAGAACACAAATTAAGATTTTTTGATGAAATCCGATGGCGCAGTGAGGCCTCTATTGCCAGCAAGGTAATTAACACTTTCAGATGGCGAAAGAAGTGCTAAAACATATTTAAAACAGTTCATGTGGTTCAACTTTAATATTATGAAGTGACGAGAATACTTTTTGTGCGCCAAAAGAACAAAATAACGACTTTTCAACACTCTAGTGATGGCCGATTTCTAAACACTGCTTCGAAGCTTTACGAATCTTTTGTTTCGAATCAGGCAAGTCACGTGAACTATTGAAATTGAGAATCGCTTGACGTAACGCATCATCGTTTATTGAAATCACGTGACTTTGGCTCTCCGAACCACTGAAATCGAAAAGATTCGTAAAGTTTCGAAGCAGTGTTTTGAATTCGGCCATCTCTAGATATTGTTGAAAAGTCGTTATTTAGTTTTTTTGGTGCACAAAAAGTGTTCTCGTCGCTTTATAATATTAAGATTGAACCACTGTACTCACATGAACTGTTTTAAATATGTTTTTAGTACCTCTCTGGGCATCTGTAAGTGTTAATTGTCTTGCTGGCAATGGAGGATTTCATCAAAAATATCTTAATTTATGTTCTGAAGATGAATGAAGGTCTTACAGGTGTAGAACGACATGAGGGTGAGGAATTAATGACAAAATTAAAATTTTTGGTTGAACTAACCCTTTAACTGTTTTTAACATTGAAAATAAGAAATGTTTCTTGAGCACCAAACAATTTTTTTTTATTAATAATAATAATCAGTATAAGAAACTTCAAAAACATTTTAAAAATCTTACCGACCCCAAACTTTTGAATGGTAGCGCATGAGTGGAATGTTTATTACTGCATAGTTTCACTTGTGTATGCAGTAATGTGACTAAAGTGATTTGATTTTTCAATAATGTCTGTGTAATGGCAATGTACTCCTATTGTATATCATGGCAGAAAAGCTACACATAAATAAAAAGAGACAGAGAGAGGGAATGTAGATAATTAAATTGCTCCGAGGCAGTACAGCAGCATCTCTGGAGCAGCTATTAGTGTCCCTACAAAACAATTTAAATAAAGAAAACCGAATGTATTCTTTAGAAAGAGGCTTCTTGTGTATCAGTGGCTCGAATTGGAATACTGTACGTATACTGCATACTTTTTTTTAAAAATAAAAATTGCATATGTGTAAAAAATATAAATAAAACAGTAGCAGAGTAAACAGTGTTATAACGTTGTCACATGATCTCTTTAAAATTCACCAGAAATCTCATGAGTATAAATTACTTTGACTTTCGTGTCCACTTTTGTATAAAAGGACATTTTGACCAAATAATGATTGACAAAATTGTTTAGGTTCATGCATCACACAGAAAAGGGAAAGTCGTGTTGAGTGCATGCATTGTGGGATGCACAGGTGTATTACACAAAGTGTGCTGTTGTGTATTGAAATTCACAGGAACTTCAAGCAAAAATGCATATTTTCCATATGCACTCACTCAGAACGGTGAGTTTAGCTCTTCTGGACCTCAGAGCGGCTTCAGTGGCCTGACACTCGTACAGCGAGTCATCGGTCAGGTCTGCTGACGTGATCTCCAGATTATACTGCCCGACATCCAGGATACGCAAAACACGGTACCGCGGCCATGCTGAAACACACACACGCCATTACACTTTAACACATAAACTGCCATATATTTGTTTCATGCATTTATCATTTCAGATAAAACTGTGCTGTAAATGTCCCAGCATAGCCTTGCATATACAGTCAAATTCATATTTATTTTGTCTTGAAAGCATAATTGTCCCTATGTCATGTATTTCACCTGATAATTACAAAATAAATCTCAATACATATTTTTGTAAATCTATTAAAAGCGCCAGCGATCTTGTAATTTTAAAACACAAACCATATTTTACACAGCCAGTTTAGCCAATCAGTGTGATTAAGTGTTGGCTTGTAGGACATGTGTTTGTCACCAGAGGGCAGCACTCCAACACATTGGCATTCTGACTGCACACTCTCTCTGGCACACACATTATGACATCATCGATCTGGATACCAGGAGGACAAAAGTATTGGCAACGATTACATCATCCTTTAGCTCAACCAATCAGCAGGCAGACACTTAACCTGTGCGCGTGTTTGCACATCTATATGTGTATGTGTCTGTGATTAGAGTGCGGACAAAAGATCAACGTGTCCAAAAAAAAGGGAAAGAGAGCAAGCGAGACAGAGGACAAAGAAACAAAATGGCAATGTCTGGACAATAAAAGGAAAAGATCATGTCTCTTTCTTTTATGCAATACTTGGGCTGTCCTGTATGTTGCAAATATGTTGTATGGACATGGTGTCCATCCACATCCATTCAAACTGAGGGAGCTTGACAGCGTCAAATGGATTTTAAAAGTAATTTCCAAAAATTATTTCCATCATTAAAGATTAGGTTGCACAATTTGTGTATATAAAAAGGGTGCTTGTCTAAAACACTGCAGCTGGAATATGGCGGCTGCTTAGGGGAGGCAAGGGAGGGACAACCTACTCAAAATTTTGAGGTGGAAAAAGGACGATTTAATTTGAATAAAATTCCCTGGTATTCATGTCATTTCATGTCTGAGAGCGTGAATTTTTCTTGTTTGTAATTTCACCACTGTAACACCATAAAATATCACTGAAGTCGGAACAACCGTTGCTTTTTTCCCGAATCTGCCGTTCGGAAAACTGTGCTGCTAAGGCGAGTCTGAGGGGATAGAGAAGGGGAGGGGGAGGAAAATCCATCGCCAGAGACTTTTTTCATCCGTTAGTAAAACAATTAGCCAATCACCATCGAGTATTTGACTTTCATCAACCGATCATCGCAGAGACAGAGTTTGAACTGCTGATAATCTACCTTAATTATAAACTATCTTAATTAGGGATAATAGATATTGAATATTTGATCGCCAACACACTTACCAAGGTACCATTTGAGAGCATCAGCTACAAAGTAAAAATTTAAAAAGACCCTAAGTTGGACAGATAGGTATCAGCTTCAATAAATGAGCGACCGTACACCTTTAACAAGGACATTTAAAAGGACAGAAGGATGGATTTTTTTTTCATATATGCCATTTTCTTTTTCTTTTTTTACATTTTATGTCTAAAAGTGATAAAAGTGACCAAAAACCTTTTAAAGCAGTAAAAAGACAGCTATACAATTTGTGTGTGTCCCCTCTGTTTCAAAATCTGATCAGTCATTTGCTTCATACTGAAAATCTAGTCATCATGCCCACCCTTTTCTCGCTCAAATCTAGTATGACCTTTTTTTGTGGAACCTCTTTTACATACAACTAAAATGCATGGCGATCAATAGCTGTCAGATAGCTTGGTTTATTCATTTGAACCCATGACCACTTGCGCAACCAAAACCATATCACTGAACTATCCCATCTCAAAGTTGAAGGTAACTTTTTTCCCCCTTCATCTTATCTCAGCTAGACACTTGCCCCCTCCCCCCACCCCCCAAAAAAGGTGCATGACAGCCTTGGTTAGTGTGATCTGGTGTGTGTGTGTGTGTTCTCACCCCTCAGATCTTCTCCGATGCCAAGAGCGAGCCCGTCTTTTGTCCACTGTACAATGCCGGTGTAGTTAAACACCACGCAGGACAGAACCACTCTCTCCCCGACCACCACAGACTGATCTGCTGGCTCCTGAGAAAACCGCGGCCCGCTGAACACTGACGGAAAAAGAGAGACACGAAAATGGTTCTATGATACTGAACATATATTGCCCTGTCAAAAAGGTTATATATATATATATTTGAGGCACTGTATATATATTTTTGGTATATACAGTACTGTGCAAAAGTTTTAGGCAGGTGTGAAAAAATGCTGTAAAGTAAGAATGCTTTCAAAAATAGACATGTTAATAGTTTATATTTATCAATTAACAAAATGCAAAGTGAGTGAACAGAAGAAAAATCTACATCAAATCAATATTTGGTGTGACCACCCTTTGCCTTCAAAACAGCATCAATTCTTCAAGGTACACTTGCACACAGTTTTTGAAGGAACTCGGCAGGTAGGTTGGCCCAAACATCTTGGAGAACTAACCACAGTTCCTCTGTGGATTTAGGCAGCCTCAGTTGCTTCTCTCTCTTCATGTAATCCCAGACAGACTCGATGATGTTGAGATCAGGGCTCTGTGGGGGCCATACCATCACTTCCAGGACTCCTTGTTCTTCTTTACACTGAAGATAGTTCTTAATGACTTTCGCTGTATGTTTGGGGTCGTTGTCATGCTGCAGAATAAATTTGGGGCCAATCAGATGCCTCCCTGATGGTATTGCATGATGGATAAGTATCTGCCTGTACTTCTCAGCATTGAGGATACCATTAATTCTGACCAAATCCCCAACTCCATTTGCAGAAATGCAGCCCCAAACTTGCAAGGAACCTCCACCATGCTTCACTGTTGCCTGCAGACACTCATTCGTGTACCGCTCTCCAGCCCTTCGGCGAACAAACTGCCTTCTGCTACAGCCAAATATTTCAAATTTTGACTCATCAGTCCAGAGCACCTGCTGCCATTTTTCTGCACCCCAGTTCCTGTGTTTTCGTGCATAGTTGAGTCGCTTGGCCTTGTTTCCACGTCGGAGGTATGGCTTTTTGGCCGCAAGTCTTCCATGAAGGCCACTTCTGACCAGACTTCTCCGGACAGTAGATGGGTGTACCAGGGTCCCACTGTTTTCTGCCAATTGTGAGCTAATGGCACTGCTCGACATCTTCCGATTGCGAAGGGAAGTAAGCATGATGTGTCTTTCATCTGCTGCAGTAAGTTTCCTTGGCCGACCACTGCGTCTACGGTCCTCAACGTTGCCTGTTTCTTTGTGCTTCTTCAAAAGAGCTTGGACAGCACATCTGGAAACCCCTGTCTGCCTTGAAATTTCTGCCTGGGAGAGACCTTGCTGATGCAGTATAACTACCTTGTGTCTTGTTGCTGTGCTCAGTCTTGCCATGGTGTATGACTTTTGACAGTAAACTGTCTTCAGCAACCTCACCTTGTTAGCTGAGTTTGGCTGTTCCTCACCCAGTTTTATTCCTCCTACACAGCTGTTTCTGTTTCAGTTAATGATTGTGTTTCAACCTACATATTGAATTGATGATCATTAGCACCTGTTTGGTATAATTGTTTAATCATACACCTAACTATATGCCTACAAAATCCCTGACTTTGTGCAAGTGTACCTTGAAGAATTGATGCTGTTTTGAAGGTAAAGGGTGGTCACACCAAATATTGATTTGATGTAGATTTTTCTTCTGTTCACTCACTTTGCATTTTGTTAATTGATAAATATAATCTATTACCAAGTTTATTTTTGAAAGCATTCTTACTTTACAGCATTTTTTCACACCTGCCTAAAACTTTTGCACAGTACTGTATATGTTTTCTATTGTAATATATTGTCCAATGTAATTTATTTCTATGATCAATGCAGAATTTTCAGCATCATTACTCCAGTCTTCAGTGTCACACGATCCTTCAGAAATCATTCTAATATGCCGATTTGCTGCTCATGAACATTTATTATCAATGTTGAAAACAGTTGCGTGGCTTAATATTTTTGTGGAAACCTTTATACATTTATTTCAGGATTCTTTGATTAATAGAAAGAATAGAATTTGAATTCTCTTTAAAAGAAACATACCAACTCCAAACTTTTGAAAGCAAGCATATTAAACTGATACGAGTTTATCACAAGGGCATTTCCCACTAAATTTTAAATACCAGGGACATTTTACCCCCAAGCCCTGTTTAATTTCTGATTTCTGACTACTATATTGCATTAATTAATGTCTTTTCGTAAGATTTCAAAATGCAGATTGACTAAAAGAACTATCAATTTCACAAAACATGGTACACATACTCTTATAACCACATCTCAAAATGTTTCAGCATTACATCATCGCAAAGAGATATTTCAGAAAAATTCCGTCACTCTCTCTCTCTTCCTTTTTCTCCTCAGGCGCACGCCACTCCTCCAGGATTTTGGTAACAGTCCAATTTGCTAATTAAGGCAAACCTCGTTAATAAAGGGAGGGGGGGGAAGGAGAAAGGGTGCACCTCCAGAGGATTCCATTTACAGCCGTAAAACAAAACTCTTCATCCCGCATAAAGGAACAGGTCACACCAAAATGGAAATTCTGTCATCATTTACTCATCCTGATGTTGCTCCAAGCCTGTAAGACCGACTTTCTTCTGTGGAACATAATAGGACCAATAATGAAATGTAAGGGAGACTGTCAAGCTGACTTTGGTGAACGAAAGTCATACGGAAAGTCAAGGACTCTGGACGTTGAATTTCTGTCATAAAGCCAGCCTTCCTTCTTTGCGACTGTCTGTGCATTGTGATTGGACTGCAGGAGACATGACGTCATGTCTTTGCGGCACAGCTGCTTATGACAGCGCTTAATGACACTGGCCTGTGTATCAGAATCCTGAGAGCAGCTTCACTGGGTTAACTAGTCATTAGCGATGCAAAAGTGCCATCAGAACAAAGACACAACATCTGATGTCTGATTCATAGACTGATTCATCCGTGTGTGTGTGTGAATGTGTGTATCTTTGAAAACTCTGAAGTATTTCCAGATGCTACAGTATAAAAAAAACCATCCCTGAAGTGGTGCTGCCAAATTTTAAGCATTTACAAAAGCATAGCCAAATGCAAAACGTCACGCAGAGAGAGGGAGATAAACAGAGAATGACAATAATGTACCCTGTAGCACATTCACAGACACAGAAACAGCCTTTTAATTATGTGCCGAGAGAGGTAAGCAAGAATACATGACTTTTAGTCAAATGGTCTCAGACGGAACATTCATCTGTCCACATCTTTCCTCGGGGCAAGTCTTGCTCTAATTTTACAGACAAATAAAAACTGTATTTTGTGTGGGTGTGTGTTGTGTGTTGTCCGTGAGCATTTGTGTGCGAGTACTACTGAAACGTCCAAGTCTGACTCGGGTACTACAACATTTACATCAATCTAAGTTACCATTACCGACTTTTATTCAAGCTTCGGAATCGATTCCAAAACCGGATTCCAGGCTCATTTTCTCAATTTTAAAGCAGGGTAAGTGAGATCTTATAAACAATGCAGTATAAATTACACTATTATTACTGACAATATAGCCTTTCGTGTTTTTGTTTAATTAAATAAAATAAATACTTATCTTCGAGAAGTCTGAATAGCCACTGCCAGCTGAGGTGGACGTCTGTTTAAAATGGATAATAAACTGTCTTAACCTCTTTCATTACCTTTAATGGTGCTCTTGTGTTAACACTTCTTTCAAAGACACGAGTTGCTTTCGGTCAAGTCCAGTCATGCAATTACGATCGTTAGCTAGCTAGTGCTGTTGTGTTGTTGTGATCTTAAAGGGCTAGTTCACCCAAAAATGAAAATTCTGTCATTAATTACTCACCCTCATGTTGTTCCGAACCCGCAATACTTCCGTTCAATTTGATCTTTCTGAAATCTGAGAGCTTTCTGTCCCTCCACTGACAGCTAACTAGCACTTTTAAGACTAATCCATATGAATTGAGCGGTTTAGTCTTTGAAGAGACTTGATGGCTTTATATGCTTTTATTCACACATAAACATTGATCAGCGAACATAAACAGAAGCTCAACCGAATGCTTGACGTGCGAGATCAAACCTCTTGTGGAAGCTCAAACATTCTGCGTAACACATGAAAATGAACCTTTTTTTCTCGCACATCAACCGGATATGCTTGAGCTTCCGTTTACCACAACCGATGTGTGAGTTGATGAATGTTTACATGTGAATAAAACCCTAAATCAAATCTGTTCATCGTATAAAGCGATAGTGTCTCTTTAGAAAATTTGGACTAAACCGCTCAATTCATATGGATTAGTTTTACGAGCTCTTTATGAACTTCTTGAAGCGTCAAATTGGTAGTTGCATAGCTGTCTATGGAGATACAAAAATCTCTTCATTTGTGTTCCGAAGATGAACGAAAGTCTTATTGGCTTGGAACGACATGAGGGTGAGTAATTAATGACACAATTTTCATTTTTGGGTGAACCAATCTTTTAAAGGCCCACTGAAGTGCCTTGGAACATTAAGCATTATTCAATGTGTTGATGTAATTTCCACTGAAACAGGAAGACAGGGCGGGACATATCAAACAGCTCCTCCCATTTAAAAAAAAAAAATAGCCAATAGCGTTTCGTTTATATCGCAGATTGCCCGGAGCCGTTGTGCTAAGTAAACCCGCAGTTTCCTCCTAATCGTCTCCATATCGCTTTAAAATATAACATTCTGAGCAGAGTTCAAATAGGTCCAACAAGTTCTGTGGTATAGGATGCTGCTCTGCGCTGCATGTTGTGCCTCTGTACTGGAATACACTGTGTGCACACTGTGGCAGTTTGCATGACACTAACGAGAAACCAAACTTCATGCGCCCCACTGGAAAGCATATTTACACCCTCTGAATTCCTATCCCCTGAAGTGAATTCACCATGTAGAAAATAGTTAAATGTGTGAACAAATGAACGATTTTCTGGCTCAGCTTTAGCTTCTATTTATTATGTACGGGGCGGGACACTTCAGATCTTAGGGAGCATTTGATTGGACAGAAAATCTAATGAGAAGCTGAAACGCAAATGGTGATGTGATGTGATGGTGATATCAAATGGAACCACCAGAAGCCTGCGATCACTAAAGGAGCGAAGGCTTGTGGTACCGTCACAGAGAGGCTCAAAATCACTCTCCAGAACATTCTCCTTCACTGCTCCCTGCTGGTGGAATGATCTCTCTACTTTCATTAGGAACGCAGAATCCCTGGCAATATTCAAGAGACAGCTGAAAACTCATCTCTTCCGTGAACACTTGATCCCCTCATAAAAAAAAACCCTTTCCTTCCCTTTTCCCTTCCTACTCTAGCTTATGGTACTGAGCAATGTATGAAACTTGTATTGTGAGCACTTCCTGTGTTATTTGCCAATTCATGAAGAATCGCTTGTTTGTTTTCCTCACTTGTAAGTAGCTTTGGATAAAAGCGTCTGCTAAATGACTAAATGTAAATTTAAATGTAAATGATGTCATCATAATGATCCATATTGGAAGTGAGAGACTGTAAGTTTTAAATGCTTATATCTTCTAAATGTCATTGTTTCGGGGCACAGTAGCTTATAGATAATATTAAGGCTAAAATATTCATACTAAAAGCCACAAAACTCCCATTTTGATTCATGGGGACTTTAAAGGATGTTTTTTGAACAACCTGCTGCTGAGTGAATGATTCAAAGACTCACTTTTCGCCACCTGCTGGTGTAATGAGGGGACCTACAGAAAGAGTTGCTGAAGCCAGGAAGTCTTTTTGTGTACAAAATCTCAAGATTTGATTCACTGAGATGAATCAAAATCCTCATAACTAGATGTAACAGATCTTGAAGTAGTAGACAAGGACATGTCAGGGTCTTCTGTGAGTGGAGTCAACATTTTGGAGCACAGTTTTGGAGTCGACTCTATTTTTTCAAATAATCAAAGAATTGATTATATTTCAGAATTCACTCCCACTCTAATTTTTAAAGCGACTCGTCACTTTCCTCAATCAGTTTCTTTACTCTCTTCTCCACAGATAAAAACAGTCGGACCATGTTTAATGCCTGAAGTTCAGTGTTTTTATTAAATCATTCTTCATTTGCGATGATGTGGTGTCCTTCGACTTTGCAACCAAAAGCTGAAATAAACTTTAAACCCAATAAATCATGAAGTGTTTGCATTTGTACTTAAGATGAAAACAATCTGTAAACTGTTTAAAGTTACACCTTACCTTACATATTTATTTGAGTTTGAGAGATTTCGACAAAAACAAAATTGCAACAAAATCTAAATACTCCCACCATATAGGTACAGGTATCCTATTTCCATTCTATAAAATATAGCATATTAAAAGCCACTTCACGATTTCTTTCAACCCATTTTCAAAAATACTCTCATTTCCCTTCCATCTATATCCAGCCGTATTTTAATCACTCTTTCTTTTTATTTCTTGGTGTCACTAATTGCTCTTTTAGAGTAGTAAATCTGCTAACCTCTCCACACACATCAACTCACTACTCTCACTGTTTGGCTTTCTCCTTATGCTCTTGTTTTACAGTATGTGTGTACCTGTACATGTGTAGGCATATTTCATTTCCGGGTGTCATTTTTTGTTTTGTTTTTTTATTATCTCTTTAGGAAACATATGAATAAATGTCTCTCTTTTCTCTCGATCCCACTTATTCCTGAGGGAAATGTAAGTGGAACAAAGGAGAAAAACAAACAGATAAAATTTCAATTTTTGTTTTTCACAGTAGGCCTACTTTCAATCCTTCTCCCCCACTGATTTCATCCCACTCTTCAAATATCCTAATCTTTCACCTTACTCCTCCTCGTTTGCTCAGTATTTTCTTTTCTTGTACTTTTGCATTTATTTTCATTACTCCTCCACCACCTCCTCCTTTATCTCCTTCATTCACTCAGTCCATTCATATGTTTTTCCTTCTAAATCCCAGACTACAGTTTTCTACCTTCCCTTCATCTCTATTTTTCCACCATATGCATCATTCTTTGTTCTTACTCTCTTTGAAAGGGAAGAATAATTTTAATTTAGGCCTACTTGAAATAGTTCCACACATCCCAATCAACCGTTTGAACGATTCGTTCAAAACTCAGATTCATCCAGAAACGAAAGAGACTACTCTTACTATTTATGCTATATAAAGATATGGTAAACGTAGTACAAATTATATACTAGTATGCGGGTCTGAATTAAGCGTTGCTGAATATCTGTCCTAAATAGTATTTAGGATAGATCCGTGTACACTCTAATGGCTAATATTACCCACAACCCATTGCGCACTGGACGAGGATTCAATTAACTACAAACACAAATAAAAAGTGTTAAAAAACTACAAACATGGCGGATGTGCGGATATGCTACTTATCTATTATTTTTCTATGAAAACATTCTCGATTGAGGTGTTTGACTTTTCAGCATCTTGCGTTCACAAAATGTGGCGCTAAAGTAAAAAAGGTATCTTTAGACAACAAAAGCTTTGACACATGTCAAATAAACATAGGCTGCGTTCACAACCACAAACGTCCCTATCCCAGAGCAGACAAAAAACAGTAGTTTATGTGACAATAGTTTGTCTGAATTCATTGTACTAGGCAAAAAAGTACACGGATGACTTGCTACTTCTGGCGATTCTGAAGTGTGCATAAAATGGACATATATATATATATATAGAGAGAGAGAGAGAGAGAGAGAGAGAGATGCCTCATTAGTGTCTGTTTCTATGGGCTGCATTAGAGGCATGCACTCCCATGGGACTATACTGCGGGACCTGACGCAACAGAGTGCGGCACGTGACAAGATTTAATGGGCGAGCGCGGGTGCGGGCAGTAGAATAAAATGATTTGCGAGACTCCTGCAAAATAGAAATATCTAAAAATTAAATATCCAAAAATGGCTTAGCCATCCCCTGCGTGATGATGCTCCTGATTTCATTTAGAGGAAAAAGCTGCCCATAACTGCTTGTCTAGGATCAGTTTTCTCAGAACAGATTTGGACAAAACAGATTTGGCAAAGGTTTCTATTTAGCACACGTTTTGCAGTGTTTAACAATGTAGCCAGTGTTGCCAAGTCTGTAGTTTTCCCGCGGAATTGGGCTACTTTAATTTTTCATGTTCGTGGGTTGAAGTGACTCCAAGTAACATTATATTTAGCCCTTGGAATGCGAATTTTACCAGGGGAACCCTGCCAAAAACACAGATTTTACCTGCCAGAATGCAATTTTTACTGGAGGAATCTCTTCATACTAGTTCATTTATAGCATCAAATAAAACATGAATGGACATCAGAAGGAATGTTGTTTCAAGCGCGGAAAGACGTGAGTACCCAATTTTTCAAGTTCAAGTTCAACAACGTTAATCTAATTACTCCCCTGACTGCTTTGTCGGACAAAATGGCGGATTCGGGGTTATGATTGGTTAGATCGCCTGTCAATCAAACTCCCAGCGAGGGTCAATTGGATGGCAACCCTGAATGTAGCCAATCCCAATCTGTTGATTTCTTGATTTCAATGGGCTATCAGATGTGTTTAACTTAGAATTCACTCACCATTCAAAATGCCACAGTTTTTGCATGCTCGCAAATCCTCTCATTATAACAAAGTGAGAAATTGATTAATCAAATCTAAAGTCAAATTTAAGTTAACTTGAGATAAGATTAATTTAAATGAGCGACAGCTTTTTAGGGATTATAAAGGTAATGGTGTTCGTGTGCTTTCTACCATGCCAAATCACGCAGTAACCAGGGCTACAAAATGCATGCTTTAAAAAGTAATTTGTAACGTATTTCGTTACATTACTCAAGTTTAGTAACTTAATCTAAATACTTTAGAATACTTTGGAATACTAATATGTGTGGAACAAACACAAAAAAGGTCATTGCAATTTTTTAATCTCACAATTCTGACTTTTTCCCTTAGAATTACGAGTTATAAAGTCAAAAATATGAGATATAAACTCACAATATTGAGAAAAGTCTGAATTATGAGATATAAAATCGCAATATTGAGAAAAAACAGAATTATGAGATATAAACTCACAATATTGAGAAAAGTCTGAATTATGAGATATAAACTGACAATATTGAGAAAAACAGAATTATGAGATATAAACTCGCAATATTGAGAAAAGTCAGAATTATGAGATATAAACTCACAATATTGAGAAAAGTATGAATTATGAGATATAAACTCACAATATTGAGAAAAGTCTGAATTATGAGATATAAACTCGCAATATTGAGAAAAACAGAATTATGAGATATAAACTCGCAATATTGAGAAAAGTCAGAATTATGAGATATAAACTCACAATATTGAGAAAAGTCTGAATTATGAGATATAAACTCACAATATTGAGAAAAACAGAATTATGAGATATAAACTCACAATATTGAGAAAAACAGAATTATGAGATATAAACTCGCAATATTGAGAAAAGTCAGAATTATGAGATATAAACTCACAATATTGAGAAAAACAGAATTATGAGATATAAACTCACAATATTGAGAAAAACAGAATTGTGAGATATAAACTCACAATATTGAGAAAAACAGAATTATGAGATATAAACTCACAATATTGAGAAAAGTATGAATTATGAGATATAAACTCACAATATTGAGAAAAGTCTGAATTATGAGATATAAACTCGCAATATTGAGAAAAACAGAATTATGAGATATAAACTCGCAATATTGAGAAAAGTCAGAATTATGAGATATAAACTCACAATATTGAGAAAAGTCTGAATTATGAGATATAAACTCACAATATTGAGAAAAACAGAATTATGAGATATAAACTCACAATATTGAGAAAAACAGAATTATGAGATATAAACTCGCAATATTGAGAAAAGTCAGAATTATGAGATATAAACTCACAATATTGAGAAAAACAGAATTATGAGATATAAACTCACAATATTGAGAAAAACAGAATTATGAGATATAAACTGACAATATTGAGAAAAGTCAGAATTATGAGATATAAACTCACAATATTGAGAAAAGTCAGAATTATGAGATATAAACTCGCAATATTGAGAAAAGTCAGAATTATGAGATATAAACTCACAATATTGAGAAAAACAGAATTATGAGATATAAACTCACAATATTGAGAAAAACAGAATTGTGAGATATAAACTCACAATATTGAGAAAAACAGAATTATGAGATATAAACTCACAATATTGAGAAAAGTATGAATTATGAGATATAAACTCACAATATTGAGAAAAGTCTGAATTATGAGATATAAACTCGCAATATTGAGAAAAACAGAATTATGAGATATAAACTCGCAATATTGAGAAAAGTCAGAATTATGAGATATAAACTCACAATATTGAGAAAAGTCAGAATTATGAGATATAAACTCACAATATTGAGAAAAACAGAATTATGAGATATAAACTCGCAATATTGAGAAAAGTCAGAATTATGAGATATAAACTCACAATATTGAGAAAAACAGAATTATGAGATATAAACTCACAATATTGAGAAAAACAGAATTATGAGATATAAACTCGCAATATTGAGAAAAGTCAGAATTATGAGATATAAACTCACAATATTGAGAAAAACAGAATTATGAGATATAAACTCACAATATTGAGAAAAACAGAATTGTGAGATATAAACTCACAATATTGAGAAAAACAGAATTATGAGATATAAACTCACAATATTGAGAAAAACAGAATTATGAGATATAAACTCGCAATATTGAGAAAAGTCAGAATTATGAGATATAAACTCACAATATTGAGAAAAACAGAATTATGAGATATAAACTCACAATATTGAGAAAAACAGAATTGTGAGATATAAACTCACAATATTGAGAAAAACAGAATTATGAGATATAAACTCACAATATTGAGAAAAGTCCGAATTATAACTTATAACTTTATAACTTGCAATTGTGAGTTTAAATCTCGAAATTCTGAGAAAAAGTCAGAATTGTGAAATGCAAACTCACAATTGTGAGTAGAAAAAAAAAACAAATTGTGAGAAAAGACCTTTTTTACAATTATAAAATGACTCAAACAACTATCACAAAACAGTCGTAGATCATCCAGGTCGTGACAGGACTGTTAAGTTGACAGTTGGGCAATTGTTTTTTTATGAATTCAGTCATTTTGTCTTGTTCAGGACAGAACTAAATAAAAATAACAAAATTTTTATGAACCTCCTTAAAAGTATTAAAATGTTGATGAAACTTAACTTCAGACTGTCAGAGTCAGAGAATCACCAATTGCTGTTTAAATGACATTAAAATTCACAGTAATCACTTTGGTAATCTAAAACACTTTTCAGATGGAACTGTAATCTGATTACCACCCATTTAAAATGTAACTGTAACGAAATACAGTTACTCACATTTTGTATTTTAAATACGTAACTAAGTTACTTGTATTTCGCTACTCCCCAACCCTGGCAGTAACATATTGCTTTTCTGTTAAAATTTACAGTGGTCGTAGATGCTTTAACAACAAATAATTTATTAGGAGCTTTTATGCTGGGATGTGTAGGATGTTGCTAGGTGGCCTAACTTGAAACTATTTCATTGAAATTAACTGAAAAATCTATTTATACCTTTAACTGTGTGAGGAAGGGGGGAAACATGAAAACTGCGGGTGGGAGCTGGAGAAGGTAACATTTTGCAGGAGCGGACAGGAGCGGGACAGAATCCCCCGCAGGCATGTAGGCTGCATTTTTTATCTTCCAGAATGTAGTAAATATTCAAAAATAGAGATATGCAATCATGTATGTATGACAAGCTGTATATACTGTACTGAACTATTCACCAAAAACAACCTCCCCCAGTACACACGCACACACCACAAAATGTTCTTCTGTAAACAGCAGCATGTTTTGGACAGGGGTAACATGCTTCGGGACATTCTGCAAAACCACTCAAATGTCACTCAGCCTACTACGGGGCCTCAGGGGGACCTGGTGACCCTCGACATTAGCAGTGGCACAGAAACAAGACGGCGTAAAAGATTCGCCAAACGGCCTTCATTTCATTAATATTTCATTTCACACATCCCTCCCGTCTTAGGAATCCCAAGTAAACTGATGCTCAGAGGAGCGGATGAGAGAGAGATTTAACCCCAGAGAAATGCTGCTGAAACATCTACATCTCCTCTCAGATATGCGTGTGTACATACCACTAATGAAGCCAGCCATTTAAAAACTAAAATTATGATGAAATTATGCTGTTCCTCCACTTTGAGCTGTTGCAGTGCAGAAGAGCGATCGGGAGGAGGATAATGAGCGCCGAGAAGCAAGAGAGAAGTAAGAGACTGTGCTGTGACTCCAGCGGTCATAATGTGTGTTTGCTTGGTTTCTCGAGTCCTCGACCCACCGGCCTCTTTGTGTCAACAGACTGTTAGAAAGGTCAAAGGTCATCTCTATAGTGTGCAGGACACATGAGGGCACCCCGTCTATTATATTTTCTCTTCTTTCTTTCCCTTTCATGTATGGTTCCTCTGCTCCTATTTTCCGCAGGGATCTTTCTTTCTGGTATGTGAACTTTCTTTCTTTATTTATCTCTCCTCTCTTTTTCCAACTGTCCGTTTCCTTTTTCCATTTGATCATCTCACTCACACACACACACTTTCTCTTTCTCGGCACTGAAAGAATGTAAAGCATTTCCTTTACCTCCTTTCTATCTCAACTCTTTCTCCTCCTCTCTTTTTTCTGTTTTGGTCTCTTAATTAGAAATATGAGAAAATGTTTGCTTTCAGCAACCACACAAAAACACAGAAAATGAATAATTTATGCACTGTACTGTCATGTCGTTTCTCATTTAGACTCTAATTCGCTCATTCATTTTTTTCTGCCTAACATTCCCTGATTTTTTCAAGATGAAAGGGAATCTTTGCTGGGTCGCCTTAAGGTTTGATGTTGAAAATGTCACAGGACTTAGAACTTGAAGCTAAGTATAGATTTGAACATTTTTACCTTCCACAGTTCAATATATAAAGAATCTTAAATAATTTCCTTTCTTAAAAAAAAAGAAGACAACACCACTTGTCCCTAAAGGGGCAAAATATATGGGATGGGAGAAAAAACATAATTCAATGCTTTTGCGTTCTCTCACTAAAGTTTTGAGTTCCCATGAGAAACTTTGCTTTGCACAAAGTTTCTCGGGGCAACTTAAACATTTTGCGAGCGAATGCAAAGATTCTCAGGGAATGCAAAACATTTGCGAGAGAACGCAAAAGCGTTGACATATAATCTTTCCTGATATTTAATTTTTTTTTTCATCATCATGTCCCTTTAGGGGGATTTGTGCTTTGAACACAATGACACCTTAAATCATCTGGCTTGTTAAAGGTGAAATTTGTAGTTTCAGCGACACTAGTGGCATGTAGCGGAATCACAACAATAAAGAATATTTTGCAAATGCCCCTTTTCACATGTTGCACCTCCCCCAACTCAAGCATCATAATCTTGGTGAAGGCCTGTCTCAACACATGACACGAGTCCTAGAAAAGTGAAGTGTCGCGATCGCCCCCAGGTGGCTGGATGCAGTATAGGTCATAAACCCCGCCCTCTCCATGTAATGTAATGGGACGTGAGACTTTTTTTTTCAAAAGATGGTTTCTGTCATTTTAAGCAGTTTTTTTTTATTATGCTGATGTTAGTTAAAGTCTTCATTCGTTAAATAAGTTTGTTTTTAGTTAGTTATTTGATGCTATCAAAAATGCAGGTTTTGATGCCATGATTGTCAACTGAGATTGACAGCTCCTCACTGAGCGAAGAGGTGGATCCACTGGACCTTTTTCTGGATCTTCGGGAGGAGATTGGAGCTTTAACTTTAATTTCTACATTTCCAGAACTGTTTATTTCACACAGACATAACGAGTTGTTCTGCAGTATTAACCGATTCTGAGGGAGTGTGGACAGGATATTAAGGATATCCTGGATATTGCGGCTCCAATTCGCGCTCACTACTACGCAGACTCGGGTTCCAAGTTCACTATGCGCAGACTCGAGACTCAATATGTCAGCGCCATATCGGCACACAGGCAGCTTCACTTACTACAATGGAAGAGAGTGAAGGTGCGTTGTCCATCTTTTTTACAGATTATGGTCTCAACAGGTAAAACTAGGCTACTTTAAAGAAAAGGTCCCACACTTCTGTATCCGAAGCTGAATTTCTTCTCCTATTTAACACGTCAGGCACTGTCCCACATCAGCTAAACACTCTCTGGATCTGCCTGCTACAGTAGTCATGCATCAATCTCACACTATTGGTTAAACTGTAAAGAGATTGATGGATATGAGCTGACCGCTCTCAACACTCTAAAACACTGCTGGATTGTTTCAACCCATGTTTGCGTCAAATATGGACAAACCCCACCATTGGGTTTAAAATGTGTATATAAAAAAACAACGGTTGGGTTTGTCCATATTTAGCCCAAACATCAATCCAGCATGTATTAGAGCGTAATGTTGATGGTGTCAATAGAGAAAAACTGATTATCGGTCCAACTTTACATTTATTAGGTGCCTACTATGGACTTACATTTAAATTAATCATTTGATAAAATATACTTATTGTGTACATACATGTTTTTACATTTTACTCGTATTTTAAAAAATACCTGCATGCAATTGTATCTGTAATTAATTTTTGTAATTACATTTATAATTATACTGTTGACTTATTCTTTACACTTTAACCCTCCCTTAAACCTACCCATACCACCAAACCTTCAACTTGCATTACCAATATCCCACATCAGTGGTGGCAAAATTGTCTTTCAATATAGCATGAGCACAATAAATACATTGTACCTATTTTTGATGTAATTACATAGTAGTTAAGGCTACTTAATATGAAAAGGAACCAAAAAATCTTCAAGCTGTGCTATTATCAAACATTATGAATTTTACCTGATGGACAATAAAACTAAATAAAGTGATAAAACTCACAAAGAATTAAAAATAAGGAGGGACCCAAGCCATACGTATAGAACAGAATATGATAGAGCAAAGAATCACAAACTTTCTTGCCCGCTGAACCCCTTTGACCTAAAATATTTACTAAATATATAAATTAATGGTCATGTGGCATGTAGGTGAAATAAATAGGTGTTTTATTTGAGTTGTTTTTATTTACAAACCCCAATTTGGGAATAAGCTTTTTGACTTGGGCCAGTAATTAACCATAAAACCAGTCTTACCAACCAGATAGCAACACCCTAGCAACCACCCACAATACCCTAGCACCATGGCGGCCGATCCAAAACAGGCAATGAGCGCTAATGTTTTCTTAAGAATATTTAAAAATCTAGTTTTATGTATATTTGGACAAAGTCCAAGTCAAGATTTGTTCCCCCTCCCCCCGACGAATTTAAATTCAATGGATATATTCGAATGACAAAGAGAGCAGCTGCAGAAAGCAGTGTGACATATTCGACATATTCGCCAGCGCATTGCCGAAAAACTAGAACATGCAGAGGGTCGTGAAAATCCAGCACGCCCTCCTCTCTCTCTCTCTTTCTCTCTCCATACATCCAGTTATCTCTTACACTGTTTCCATCCATTCTCCCACATTCTTCCCTCTACCGCTTCCATCCAAATCCTAAAGTTCTGTCGCCATAGCAACAACTGTCGTCTGCAAAAATTACCCCCAAAAATGCTCTCTTTATATGCGTGCTGGTTGCTGCCCACCCTCTGCAGACTGTCTCCAGTGATGGTGTTTAGGGAGAATCAGCGATATTGAGAATCAGCAAATGAATTCAAAGACACAGACAGATGAACAGATAAACGATGAGCCATTAAAAGTATAGCAACACACAGACAGACGGCTGCATCCACTCAGAATCAAGCAGAAAATACAAAGAGATTCTGAACGCTAAGAAAGAACGAACAGGTATCACGATGGGGAGAGCCATCGCCATAGTAACAGAGAAACGAGTGAGTGCGAAAGCGGGGTAAGGAGGTAGACAGACAGGGGGGGGGGGGCATGCTGTCCCCATGGCAACTAAAGAGGAGGGTATCCTGAGAGAGACAGACAGGCTAAAAACACAAAAGACACATTAAGGAAGAGGGAAATCACATCTCTCGTTATCTTCTCTCTCTTTCTCTCGTTCCCTTCCTCTCGGTTCTCCAGTGCACCCACTCATTCAAGCAGAGCTGCTTCCATTTGCAAATCTAATGTGTATGTGTATGTGTGCGCATAAAAAAGAGCAGTGATTGAATGCATGTGCATGTGTGTGCGCTGCATGTGAACATGTGGAACTGCAGAGGGACAGAAAGTGTGTATCTGAAAAAAAGGACAATACATTAGATCAAATCTAATATCAGCTCTAGGGAAAAATACCAAAATGTATTTGAAATGAATTTATTTTAAGTATACTACAAATATGTTTACATATTTATGTACTTCATATAAATAGCCTGCAATTGTACTTTTGGTATACTAAATTGATATGCTTGAATTGGAATAACTAATTTTGCAATTAAACGGCAAGTTCGGCCAAAAATGAAAATTCTGTCATTAATTACTCACCCTCATGTTGTTCCACACCTGTAAGATGCAAATGCAGATATTTTGAATGAAATCTGAGCGATTTCTGTCCCTCCATTGACAATCCACGCAACTTCCACTTTGACGCTTCAAAAAGTTCAAGAGCTCGTGAAACTAATCCATATGAATTGAGCCGTTTAGTCCAAATTTTCTGAAGAGACTCGATCGCTTTTAGAACAGATTTAATTTAAGCTTTTATTCACATACAAACATTAATCAACTCACACATCATTTGTGGTAAACGGAAGCTCAACCATGGTTGCTTGACGTGAGAGAACCAATGGGGTTCATTCTCTCGTGTTACGCAGCTCGTTTGAGCTTCCGGAAGACCCATTGAGGTTCTCACATGTCAAGCAGGTTCGGTTGAACTTCTGTTTATGTTCGCTAATCAAAGTTTAAATGTGAATAAAAGCCTAAATTAAATCTGTTCATCATATAAAGCAACTGTGTCTCTTCTGCAACGTTGGACTAAATCACTCAATTTATATGGATTAGTTTTATGATCTCTTTATTAACTTTTTGAAGTTTCAAAGTAGTAATTGCTTAGGATGTCAATGAAGGAACCGAAATCTCATTTCATTTGTGTTCCGAAAATGAATGAAAGTCTTACAGGTTTGGAACATCAGGAGGGTGAGTAAATTAAGACAGAACTTTAATTTTGGGTGAAGTAACACTTTAATGCATTTTATTTATCCGGAAGTAGTGCTGAGGTCCAACTAAAGATATACCGTTCTTAAGTATATTTGATTGTTCCTTTCACATTTTGTGTAAATCCACTTGGGGTTCACTTTTTTCCACAATAATTTCACACGTCTATTACAAAAAAGTGGTTTTGTTTCATTTACTAAAGCATATATATTTTTGAAAAAATGTAAGTCGAAAGAATGGAAATGAAATGTGACAACATGCCCCGTAGATGGGGCTTTTCAGAGGCACGTTATAACATGACCATATGACAGCTTAAAATCTATCTGCTCTAATGAAAAAAATATGCAAGACAAAGTAACAAAGTTTGGCAAAATAAACATATTACCCTTTTCACATTAAATTTTTTTTTTTTAATAACGAAACATATAATTATGATTCTATAATTAATATTGAATAATTAAAATTATATAATTAATATAATAATACAATAATTTTGGAGTTTGACAATTAGCACTCACACAAAACACAGATATACGGCAAAGTTTGAAACAATGTGGGTGAACTGATGCATAAACACATTCAGACATTCATAAAAACACAGAGACGAACACACCCCCTTCCCCCCAGCGTAGTTCTAGGGCACATTGTAACACGGCGTTAGAACGCGGGACATCTGCGCAACTGGGATTTAAACCCGGCTAGTGTTTTCTAATAGTTAGGTGAGCATTAAAGAGCTATCTAAACGGCTAAAAAAAACAGATTGGATATTAAAATAATAGCAGATTTGTCTCGTTTTAAATGAACACTAAAAACAGAGATGAAAAAATAACTTTCATTTACTTTTGCTATAGCTAAATAAATGTTCAGAGATATCGTCCAAATATCTTCCAAAGATTTTTTTTTCATTTTGGCACATTTTTTTCTCTGTATAATTTGGATAATAAAACAATTGACTTCAAGCACAACTACGCAACACTCTGAAAAACACTCTAGTCGTAGTGTAGCTACTTTAAGTTAGAACATCTTGACTCATTAGTGTTCCTTTGTAGAGCAAGGTCAGGGGTTTGATTCCTAGGGAAGGCATAAACTGATAAACCTTGAATGTGATATAATTAGCTTTGGATAAAAGAGATAAAAGTGTCTGCCAAACACATGTAAGTTTATTAACAATGCCAGTCAGAAGGAGATACATGCAGAAGAATGAAGCACCACCAGCAATCACTCCCAAAAAAAAAAAATCCTCAGCTTCCCATAATTTCCAGACTGTTGTGAGAACAATGTACTGATGTTATAAGTTGAAGTTTGGGCAGCGTAATCCTTCATTGTCATTTGAAGAATTCTGGGAATCTTTCAGCCAAATGCCAATGTATCTGGACCGCTGCCCTAAAGGTTGCAAGTTCAGTTACAAATAGAGATGACCCAAACGCCGAGACACGATTACAGTGATTAATCCTGCTCTATCTATTCTGCCCTTGAGCTACAAACTGAACCCCGAGCTGCTGTGGGAGGAACTGTCCCTACAATACATTTTCTGCAAATCACTTTAGATGACTAACTAACCAATAGACTTTCCTCTAGAAGCAAAAACAAATGCCAACCAATAGATAAATTGTGACTCACGATGTTTTCAAACAGAGATCACGATTCTCCCACGATTCTGAACAGACAACCAAACAAAATAACATGTAATTTGACAAAATGTTAATTGCTGCTGTCTATTTAAAATGTTTAATTAATCAGATTTTCTTTTAACTGATTTAAATGAATGATTCAATGACTCATTTCATTACTGGATGATTCAGTGTTTTTTGAACAAATCTCTTGAATGATTGGTTCAAGCTTTAGCGGCCGATTCTCCACAATAATAATGTTATAGAATGTTATAGAAGTATTATTATAGAAATAACAATACTATTTTTGCTTGAAATGACTGTTTGTGAACTATTTCTTGACTCAGGGCAGGTTGCTATGATATGAAACAGATGTCATCTTTCAAATTCTGTGAATTTTATTACGAAATTCAAATAATAAATAGCGTTTTGGCACTCTTAAATGTGATGTGACAGAACGCTGTACTGCCTCAGTTCAATCGGCACATGAATTAACAATATTCCTCTTCAAAACTAGTTAATAGTAAATAAACATGAACGAACATTAGAAGGTATGTTGGCATTTATTTATTTATTTATTTATTATTTATTTATCTCAAGAAAGCCATTTAATGACCATTGTATGTTAAAATATTTTGCTAAATATATGCACTACATTACATATTTATTATATTTTTACTCATATTATTAAAAAAATACAATGTTATTATTATACAAAGCGCATTATATTAATTTGAGTTCATTTTAATCATTAATAATAAAACCAGATGATAGGGCTGCTTGTATGTTTACAGCATTAGTTGAGGGTTTTTTCCTTGAGAAAAATGAACATACTGTAGGCCTACCTGATATTTACTGAATCAAAATCGGAATCAAATCGCAGCCACAGCTCTAGATGACGGTAACACTTTAAAATAAGGTTCATTAGTTAATGTATTATTAACTAACCGTGAGCAATACATTTGTTAATGTATTTATTTACGAATCTTCGATAATGTTAGTTAATGAAAATAAAGTTGTTCATTGTTTGTTCACGTTAGTTCGCAGTGCATTAACTAATAAATGAACATACATAAATGCTGTAGACTAATGAACCTCATTGTAAATTGTTACCTACATAACAGTATAAAACTGAATTAGTGAAAATAAAGAATGATGAAAAATCTTATTTCTCTGAAATTTTGGAAGTGGGTCATGGCTCATCGGAATACTTAGTTTTTGGTTGCTGTAACTGAGTCTTAGACTGTTTTGGATTTTTTTTCTTTAATTTCATTATGGTACTCATGACGATGATAATGATGTAAAAAGCACTGATTTTAAAAGGCGTTTCATAAAAGCCTACATTTGGCTTCAACATGGTTCCACGGGGAGAGGTTGTAAACTTCAGCATTACCATACATTTAAAAGAACAATGAGCAGAACAAAGGAAGCACACACACACACACACACACACACACACACACACACACACACATATATATATATATATATATATATATATATATATTGGCTTGCTATGTCAGGACGAATTGTTGTTTGTTTTTAGGGGGAACTGAATTGCCAGGCTCCATTTAAACCTGTCAGTGCCAAATGTCAAATGCATGAAACCATGTCAAAGATCACCTCAGGGCGAGCGGTAAACACACTGGAAGGAAAAAAACACACAAACAAACAAACAAACAAACAAAAAATACCCGGAGCTTTATAAACACTCGCCTGCTGTGAAATTCCTATGTAAATATTAGTTTCACCTGATCATCAAAATATCTTTCATATATTTCTTCCCGGATTGCTTCATGTCGAATAATTGAATCTTTTTGTTAATGTTAATGCATGTGCAGATTTATAGCGTTTCTACAACTTCATTCATTTTTGGTGAGCATTGCTGTTTCTGCAATTTCCAATGTACATTCATTCTCCGTTTGTCATGTTTTACTACGGTCCACAGTCTTGTGCATGAAAGGTGCTTTGTGTTCAAAGCGGCTACATGATTGGGCAATGGTGACGAGGGTGAGTTTCTGATTGGCTGAGGTACTTTGTTCCGTCCATGTAGCTCTTGTCCCTCCCTGAGAACGTTCTCACCTCATTTGCTCTCTTTTTTCTCTTCCTCTCTCTCCCAACCTATAACATCTCATATATTTCTGTAAGTTTCTGCCATTCCCTTTGTGAGTTGCTATGGTTACCAGGTCTCTCGCACTCCCCCAGTTCACCCCTTCTCCCTCCCTCTCTGCCTCTGCTTCTAGGGTTGCTATAGCAACAGATTTATTTAAAAAAAGAGACAGCACAAAAAAAAGATTCCCCCTTCATGCCTCCCGCTCTTCCTCAGTGATAACCGCAGTGCTCTCACACATACATTCACATATACTAACAAGTAATGACATCATCAATTTGTTTCATAGAGCACATCGAAGACAAAAGAATACAATGAATATTCACAGAAACCAATGAATATTGATTCCATCTCTCTCAGATCTAGCGTAAACATTGTTTCATTCTCATTCAGTTAAGTTCATTCACATCTATTATATCAATTAAGGCCAATTAGCTGTTAGAGGCCATGCACTGTTGGGACTCTGGATCATGAAGACACACACTGAGAGCACATGTTCTCAAAATCAAACTCGTTACTACTTACGGTATCTCTTGCTTTTATTGGGGTAATTTTTTTCATATAAGGGAAACCGGGGCAAGTTGTCACTCCAAAGTCTCATAAAAACACGTTTACCTTTTGCGAGCCATGTTGTCACAATGGGAACCTTCTATTTATCTACACTAATTTAAATATGAAAATTGGGAGTATTTGGGAGTATCGTCTCTATCGCGGTTACTCTCATGTGACGTTGCTGTGCTGCGGGGTCACGAAAGCTTATCATTTGCATGTGTTTTTAAGCTTTGCGGTTTAAAAACAAGTGATTTTAAAGTATTGAAGCACAATAAGCAGCGAAAGAGAGCTCATTTTTGTATATGAGAGACGCACACACACAAAGCCGCTGCTCAACGCATACTGAACTGAGTTCTTTTTGGGCTTGTTACTATAAATCAGTCAAACTTTTTTGGTCACGCCCCCTTTAAACCTTAAAACACACACACACACAGGTTTGCTTGCTATCTTTGTGAGGACATTCCATTGGCGTAATGGTTTTTATACTGTACAAACTGTACATTCTATCTCCCTTCATTAACCCTACTCCTAAACCTACCCATCACAGAAAACATTCTGCATTTTGAATAAAACATTGTTTAGTATGTTTTTAAAGATATTTTAAATATGAGGACTCATGAAATGTCCTCATAAAGCATGTATATGTCATAATACCAGTGTAATACCCATGTCATTATACAAATTTGTGTCCTTATAAATCACAAAAATGCGCGCACGCACACACACCTCTGACTATACAAATTCACTAAAATGTATAAAAATGGAACGATTTTTTAAATTGAAAAAACGTTCAATGAAAAAAACCTGCAATAGTTTCACTTTGTAATGTTATTGAATCATTAAAAAAATATAGATTAGATCAGATTAGAACTTTTAAGTTAAATAATAATAAAAAAAAAAGTAAATATTTCAGGGATGCTTTGGATGAACAATATATGACAGCGCCAATTTGGTTTTTGCAGCGACTCACGAGCTCAGCTTCTTGTATGTCTTCTCAGCTGAACCCGAACAGCAGCAGTGCGGCACGTTCGCAATAGCAGCTTGTGATTCTGTCCACTGAATCGGTGCTTTTCTATGACGAGCTACTTATATGTCAGGCTTGTTCAAACAGTGACAAGTAAAGAATCTGAAGAAGAGTGCAATTGGCGTTCCGTGCTGTGTGGCAGAGCACCAACTGCTATTCACACATTTGAAATTCATTGCAACAGCTGTTTTTTATTTTGTTTTGGGTTTTTTTCTGCTGACCTCCCCCCCCCCCCCCCCCCCCCCCCCCAAGTTCCCATCCCGTGCACACCCACACTTTTGAGAAGTATCCTCATAAACACAGTAATTTATGTCTTCAGTGAATGTAAAGACTTGAGAGAAAAAAACGCATGTGAATCAGTATATTGGATTCGTGTCTTAAAGTGACAGCAGCCTAATGTACCTTCTATCGTCTGTCATTAAGCAAACAATAAAAGAGATAAATTCTCTCTTGACTGAATCACTTTCGCAAATTTAACATGAATAAATGTTGCCCTATATTTAATTTACACAGTGAAGACTATGTGAAGAATAATATATATATTTTTTTTATTTCATAACTTTATACAATTTATGTAATATTTTTTATTTCAGTTTAAGTTACTCAGGTAGGTCTATTTCATTTGTGTCTGTTCTATTGTAGCTTGTTTTCCTATATGCTTGTAATTCATTTCTTTGTTCTTATTTCATCACTGTTTACTTGCCTAAACAGTTTTTTTTAACTTAGGCTGGTATTAGTATTTTGAATTTGGTAACAAGAATTATGAAATTTCAAATGGTATAAATATTTAAAGCAAAAATAACTATATTGTGATATACAGGTGCTGGTCATATAATTAGAATACCATCAAAAAGTTGATTTTTTTTTCCACTAATTTCATTCAAAAAGTGAAACTTTTTAAAAATCTAAAAAGTAGAAATTTTTAGAAATCTTGGCCAACTGAAAAGTTTGAACATGAAAAGTATGAGCATGTACAGCACTCAATACTTAGTTGGGGCTCCTTTTGCCTGAATTACTGCAGCAATGCGGCGTGGCATGGAGTCGATCAGTCTGTGGCACTGCTCAGGTGTTATGAGAGCCCAGGTTGCTCTGATAGTGGCCTTCAGCTTTTGCATTGTTGGATCTGGCATATCGCATCTTCCTCTTCACAATACCCCATAGAAAATCTAAGGTCAGGTGAGTTTGCTGGCCAATTAAGAACATGGATACCATGGTCCTTAAACCAGTTACTGGTTGCTTTGGCACTGTGTGCAGGTGCCAATCCTGTTGGAAAATGAAATCTGTATCTCCATAAAGTTGGTCAGCAGGAGGAAGCATGAAGTGCTCTAAAACTTCCTGGTATATGGCTGCGTTGACCTTGGACCTTAGAAATCACAGTGGACCAACACTAGCAGATGACATGGCACCCCAAACTATCACTGACTGTGGAAACTTTACACTGGACCTCAAGCAACGTGGATTGTGTGCCTCTCCTCTCTTCCTCCAGACTCTGGGAACCTGCAAAATTTACTTTCATCAGAGAACATAACTTTGGACCACTCAGCAGCAGTGCAGTCCTTTTTGTCTTTAGCCCAGGTGAGACGCTTCTGACGCTGTCTGTTGTTCAAGAGTGGGTTGACACAAGGAATGCGACAGCTGAAACCCATGTGTTGCATACGTCTATGCGTAGTGGTTCTTGAAGCACTGACTCCAGCTGCAGTCCACTCTTTGTGAACCCCCCCCCCCCCCCCCCATT
This sequence comes from Opsariichthys bidens, assembly GCA_037194245.1. Classification (NCBI taxonomy): domain Eukaryota; kingdom Metazoa; phylum Chordata; class Actinopteri; order Cypriniformes; family Xenocyprididae; genus Opsariichthys; species Opsariichthys bidens. The sequence goes on from CM074303.1 coordinate 6,956,901, forward strand.
TTTGAATGGGTTTTGTTTCACAATCCTCTCCAGGCTGCAGTTATCCCTATTGCTTGTACACTTTTTTTCTACCACATCTTTTCCTTCCCTTCGCCTCTCTATTAATGTGCTTGGACACAGAGCTCTGTGAACAGCCTCTTTTGCAAAAACCTTTGGTGTCTTGCCCTCCTTGTACAAGGTGTCAATGGTCGTCTTTTGGACAACTGTCAAGTCAGCAGTCTTCCCCATGATCGTGTAGCCTACAGAACTGAGAGACCATTTAAAGGCCTTTGTTTTGAGTTAATTAGCTGATTAAGAGTGTAGCACCAGGTGTCTTCAATATTCAACCTTTTCACAATATTCTAATTTTCTGAGATACTGAATTTGGGATTTTCCTTAGTTGTCAATCATCAAAATGAAAAGAAATAAACATTTGAAATATATCAGTCTGTGTGTAATGAATAAATATAATATATAAGTTTCACTTTTTGAATGGAATTAGTGAAATAAATCAACTTTTTGATGCTATTCTAATTATATGACCAGCACCTGTATATCGTTATTGAGAAATAAAATTATCCATCGTGATCTAAGATTTTGGTCATATTGCCCCCCCATTAAACAATTGATGAATAAAAAAAATTATTTTCATGAAACTGCACTCATAGAATGTCAAAATTAATTGATATATTGCACATTATTTTGTCCTATACTGAAATAGGACTGAAATACTGAAAATTATTTTAGTATTATTTAATATTATTCAGTATTTTAGTCTTATTTTAGTATTATCACATTTCAGTTTTTATTATATTATATTATATTATTTATATTAGTTTTTTTTATAAAATATTTTTAATTAGTTTTTATTTTTGTATTTTCTGTTTGTATTTTAATATTTCCACATAGTTATTTATTTTTATTTATTTTTATTTCAGTTTTGGTTCATTCAAGTACATCAAGTAAAATGAAAATGAGAAAAAAAATGATTTGTTTTAAATATTTTATTTCAGTTAATGTTTATTTTATTTCAAGTCACAATTTTTTTTTAAATGGTTTTAGTTAAGGTTAATTACTAACTACTTATTCACAAAAAATCTAATTAAAATTGTAAAACAGAAACAGACCAGCTTCAAACTAGGTGTTTGACACAAAACCTTATAGTTACTTGTGACAAAGCTATCACAAAACCTCATCGAATAATACCGTTACTAGATGTTCACATGGTCACAGTTGAAAAATAGGTGGACAAATGTGTTCATGTGTGCCTTTGAGTATGTATGCATGTACACCTGTATTCACAGTCTCCTCCTGTATCCACAAAGTCTCACTTTTGCCCAAACGTGCACGTATGTTTTCACACCTGTGCCCCAGTTATTCATCTAACAAAATTACTGCTGCCTACCAGTAACCCACTGGAGAGATCTCCAGCCCAGACAGATCTGGGACTGATATTTCTTCTATACAAGCATCGGGCTTCTCATTTAAATAAGATGTTTCCTGATGATCATCTCTACACTGAAATTAACGACTCTCTGGTCTTGTATAAGACACATGCATGTGTATACAAGTCCATGCACAAATTACTATACATTATATATATATATATATATATTACATATATAAACAACTATTGCAAATGTGTCAAGCAACATGGTGCACTAATAATAATATTCTATGCAAAGCAATCAGCTCTTTATAAATAGAATTCCAAGCATTTGGAGCCGACATTCCATCACTGTAGTTAATAAAACACAGCTAATGCTGTTTCGTCCACCTGCCAACTAAATGTAATGCTCATAGTTTCGCAAGTAATTAAACAGACTTGCATAGCTAAAAATATCAGCTGCAATGCATCAATGTTTCTCTTACTGTCTCACATTGGTGTAAGTGCCATCCAGAATAAATATTCATCTATGGCTTTATCACAAAGTCCAGGGAACTAGACTGGAATGCCACTGGTGCATGAACAAAACAAATAAATTATGACTGAAATAACCATCTGAGCTAACTTTATACAACTTCTAAATGTTAATGAACCTTTTTCATATTCTTTAAAATCAGTCACATTAAACATTAATGTATCACCACAAATCGAACAGTGCATGTAAGAGCAAGGTAACATCGGTCCACCTGATAGTAGATGTGTTTTTTGGATGTTTTTATCCAATCACAAGTGTATTAGCATATAGTTTTGGGGAAGTAAAAAAACCTTTAATATTAAACGGTATTAGTGTTCTATACATTATCCCTCTTTTAAAATTAAAGTTCCACAATGGTAAATACAAACATGCAATAGAGTACACTAGTGCCCACCCACTTTCCAAATTTTTTCCATTCCTTTCTCCCAGCCAGGGATTTCCAAAAAGTCTTCGTTAAAGCGTTATAAGCCTTGAACCAAGCCGACCAGTTACGAAGTGAAATAAAACATTAAAATTTTGATTTGAAGCAAAAAAGTATTTGAAAATTTGGACAAAAACACAAAGGTACAAGACTGTTTACTTAACTGCTTTACTTATAGAAAGAACTACAATCCCATGAAGCACTGTGAACAGCACGATCGAATTAAAAACGATGGAGAAATATAAAACTACTCATTATAAACAATATATTTTAAATTTATTGCAATATATGCATATGTATTCAAAAATGTATGTATTTTGAGAGCACAGGGAGACCGACTTTATATATATTGGTGGGATTTTCTGTACAGCGCATGTAATGTATTTTTTTACCACAAATTCCATTAAACACGATTATTTTAAAACTAAGTTGAAACAATGCAGGCTGATGGCCTCAACAGAAGTAAATATTATCGATTAACAACCTTGTAGCTCACAGTGTGGCTGTCTTTAAAGGTTTATAAGTTGTCGTTAAAAATCGTTTTCTCTATGGAGAAAATGAATGGAGTTTTTACTTCCGGAACCCGACTGTTGCTCTCTATTCACTGTAACAGCAAATTCCACTACACTCAACTATAAACAGTCCCTCAAACTTTTGCCGAGTTAGCCGAGTTAGTCCAAACCTATAGTACCTCATATTGTGACCCCCCCCCCCCCAAAAAAAAAAAAAGGTTTAACCTGAAGAAAACGCTACAGCATTTTGTCTTTCTTTATCTTGATCAGCTCTGAATCGCTGTCATGATCAGGCTCTTCGACTCTTAACTTCCTTTCTCTTCTCTTTACTCTCTGTATGATTGAGCTGAGTGACTGAAATCTGTCAGCTCTAATTGTGATAATCAAATAAGCAAACCTCTCACTTTCCACAAACACATAGCCTACTTGTGACAAATACTGCAGCATCTTATTGCACATTTCTAAAACGCACATCCGTAAATGAAAGTAATGCTGGTGTGAATGAACTGAAGGGAGTTCTTAGAAGGAGTTAGTTCAGCCCAGATGAACGGGAATTTAGATATTTCTTGGCTTGCAAACATTACTTCTAAAAAATCTAAAAAATAAATCTAAATTATTATAATTATATTATTTATATAAATCAAATACACTCAGATTCTGCCATAGTGAATGACTACAAAAAGAGGTCTGTGTGTCTCTATGTAGTCCTTGTAGGGACATTATTTGGTCCCCATGAGAAAAACAGCTTATAAATCATCCCGTGTGATGTTTTTTTTAAAAATGAAAGAGAAAGTTTTCTGTGATGTTTCGGTTTAGTACATAGAATGTATAGTTTGTACAGTATAAAAATCATCATATTGAAAGTCTCCTTAAAACATGAAAAGCCAATTTGTTTGTAAAATTATTCGTATGGAATTGATTGTATTCAATTCAAAGAGGAAGTTGATGTAAACGTGTTCACAACCGACTTATTTGTTTCTTGAATGCGTTGACATTAAGGCAAACTGGAAAGAACATCAAAAACAACAAACAATGCCAAAGATCTAAAAAGGTCAGCGTTTTTCTTCTGTACAGTGTGGTCACGTGATCCCGGTACGTTTACACAAGGGCTCTTGAGATCACACCAGGAATGTTAAATGATAATACTGCAGACTAATTAAAAAATAACATCATTTTCTCTTCTGTCCTCCCGCCGTCTTTTCTTTCCCTCCCTTCGCATTCCTTCCCCTGACAGATTGAGTCGGGCCTGTCTCCTTATCTCTCCATCACACTATCCCTCCATCACAACATGTCTGTGTCACTTGGTGCTCTCACTCAAAATCAATCCATCATTCTCTCTCTCTTATCTTCTCCGAATCCCTCCATCAGAGAAAGTTGCTGACACTTCCTGCAAACAGGTCTCACCTCCCTCAATCTCTTTCTTTCATCACCTCTCTGTCTCTCTCTATACCACCATCTTCACATGAAAATCTGCTAACAAGTATCAGATCTGAGAGAACACACTCTCTGATCTTCAGCTACACACCTACAGTTATTTGCAGACACACCGGTTGAAAGAAGAAGCACTGAATGTCTGTGTTATTATCACTAATGTTCCATTGAGGTTGAATTTGCGGTCTTTACATTTGGGGCTCTGGGACCCCAGTGATCTGTGTCTAATAGCAGTTTCCCTTCAAATTATCTTCTATTCTTCTGATAATCAAAGGCCACATGATGACTTCAAGTTGATCAAAATTGGTGTCTCCATCAACTGCAATAAATAATGAAATACACAGAAAAACAAGAGGATAACGAACGACACTGAAATAGTGCGATAGACGTTAGCAAAAAAACATATATTTTAAATAAGGTTCCATTCATTAACATTAATTTCTTTAGTAAATGTGAAAAATACGTACGAAGCATTTATTAAATATTATATCTGGTAATGTTATTTAATGGACCCCTATAGCTAACCTGAACTAACAATGAAAAGGTGTGTTTTTATTACCCTTAACAAAGATGTAATAAATGTATTCCCCATTGTTAGTTAATAAATAATAATAGGACCGTACTAAAAAGTGTTGACAAATAATTTCAAGTAAATTCATTTTTATTGTCATTATTATTTTTCAACAAAACAGAGTCCATAAAGGGAATCCTGGGAATGTCCCTTTCTCCATAAACTATAAAAAGCTATGCATACATTTTAATAATAACCTATATTATTAATATAATTTCAACAATATTTTACTGTAGAAACACACTAAATATTAATTTTCTAAATAAATTGTATTCATTTCTTCTAATAACATTACATGCATGCTTACATTAGACCTATATGTAACATGTCTTACATATTTTAGATGTATTTATTAAAATAATTATTTTCACTAGTATATATATATATATATATATATATATATATATATATATATATATATATATATATATATATATCCTATAACAAAAACTGCAGCAACACGAAGCCCACCTTTCATTCACACTGACTTTACTTCACAGTCACTGCTACACTTTACACAACAGTCACGTTCGTCCGCGGACCTCATATAGCTAGCCACGGAAATTCACGCACATGCCGCGGTTTCTTCCCAGTCTAATATCACCGTCACCGGTGATGCGTCCCACGGTTTTCCACTGCACAGTCACGCGCACGCGAGCAAGACGAGAGGCACGAGACCATGAACTACATAGCGCGAGACGCGCGGCAGCGGACGAACATGATCATGCGAGCTGCCATTAATAACAGTCATAAAAAGGCAAATATACAGAGTCTATAAAATTGAGATTTCTCTACAAAATAAAAACATTTTTTTTTCTGATTCAAAATGATAGGCTAATCATTTTACACACACATATACGCTTACTAGTTGGGTGAAACTGATTAAAATCCACTACTTAAAAACCATGACACGAGACCATACAACAAAGCGCTATTTAACCTATAGCGTTACCATAGTAACAAAGTTAAAACACCTTTAGCTGTGCGCGAGCGTGAGACAGAGACATTTGGCTCCTTGTGAAGGCATCTCGTGTCTTACCTCTGTGAACACTGATGGCCAAAGTTAAAATCCAGAGGCAAGTCATGCTGAAGTCCATCTGCGCCTCTGTCACTCAGAAAACACACCATCAATTCATCTTCCTCACAGTGGACTCTGAAATCCCGCGAACCGGCGCTGACAATGTCACTCGCGTGCAGACGGTCCGCGTTCATTCAGCGCGTGAGTCTTTTTCCCTCAGCAGGAGCGGTCGAGATGTGTGGATGAGCGCGCTGGAAAATCTCTTTCTTTCAGCAAATCTCAGTTTTTTGATTGTTGAGGAGAGACGCAGCGCTCTGAGATCACCGGAGGACTCGTTCGGTACTGCTCTCTCTCTCTCTCTCTCTCTCTCTCTCTCTCTCTCTCTCTCTCTCTCTCTCTCTCTCTCTCTCTCTCTCTCTCTCTCTCTCTCTCTCTCTCTCTCTCTCTCTCTCTCTCTCTCTCTCTCTCTCTCTCTCTCTCTCTCTCTCTCATTGCGCGTGTCGTCCTTACACGCTGCTCAATGTCATAGCTCGGCAGATCATATAAAACCATACGCACATAAAATTTCACATTTTTCATCCTTTTAAATTCTGCCAGCTGTTCAATCAGACGACCAAGATTGTTCAGTAATGAGCGGTTAGTCCGGACGAGACCCTGTTGTAGTTCATACAGTACAGGGGAGACCGGGGCAAGTTGTCACAAGGGCTACAGTCCAGTCCAATTGCAAAAGCAGGCCTATAATCATGCTCTAGCGTACAGTTTTCAAACACAACATTCATACATTCAGATATTTTTGTGAACTCTTCCCCAAAATAAAATGACAAATGCCTTCTATTATTTTATTTTTTTTTTTAAAAAAAAGGGTTAAAGGAAAAATAAAACAAAACCACCATATTATGAAAAAAGCTTTTACTGTGCCCTCAGCACAAATGTATTTTTCAGAAGCAGGTTGGGGCAAGTTGTCACACGTGTTTTAGCCTATGTGTTATGGCCACACCTTGTATCACATTCGCTATTTTTGGGAATTGTTTTTCGGTTAGTTTTAAATACAGACAGCTTGTGTGTGTTTCATTTCGAATAGCCTATATTTAATCTTTCAGGCACCAAGTTATTGTCGATAAACAGCAGGTTGTTTTTGTGATATGATGTGACAACATGCCTTTAGTAACAGTGAACAAGTTTTTTTTTACAGCCAAGTAAATTAAATACTTTAAATACAATTATATGCTGATATAAAAAAAAAATTAAAAAGACTTTAAAAAATGATATAAGGTACAATAAGTACAACAAATTGTCCCTTTAAGGTAGCTGCCCCAATGACAAGCTGCCGTACCCACAATTTTTGCATGTTTTCTCACACTATAGAAATCCTAACAGCTGCTAATTTTCACTTGTCATGTAAATTATATTAAATTAATAAAAAAAACAACAACATTATTTTAATCATTCATGATTGTTAAAATAATAATAAAAATTCAATAACAATAATAACCACTGAAATTATAGGTTAACCCAAATGTATATTTATTTTGAAGTTAACAAGGGATCTCTTTTTGTAACAAAAAGCAAATACTGTCTAAACAGACCATCAAACAAACCCACAATGATGATGATCTCAGAGTCCCGATCAGATGACATCGTCGGCCAGAATACAAATCAACATACATGACAGAATAGCTCCACGTGATATGAATATTTATTCAAAAGGAAGACTTATCATTAAAAACAGAAAATGAATCTAACAGAATGTACTGTAATAATACTTTCAGTGTTTCCTGCGTTTGTTTGTTTGGGCCGGTGTGAAAATCCTCCGCGCGCATAAACGCAGGCACGCGCGATAACCGCGTGGCGCTGTCTGTGCTCGCTGTTCAAGGCAACACTAATCACATGAAATCATAAAAAACGGCAGATTATCAAACAAAACAAAAGTCATGGAAACTACACGTTCATCTACACCCTCAAGTCTAAGACATTTAGTCATCATAAAAAAAAAAAAAAAAAAACAACATAAAATTACAAACAACAATATGCACATCTACAGCAGAATAAAAGTAAACAACATAATTTAAAAATAAGCACTGAGTTGATTGATCGCTAACTGGACATTCTACTGCTTGTACAGGACAGAGAGAAAGAGAGAGAGAGATAAAAATGTGTGGGGAACGAAATGCATTATCGCCATCTTGCGGCGGTCGATTGGAACTGCTTATCTCAGAAACTCATTGTCTGCAGTCATGAATGAGGTATATGAGGGAATTAGAAAGCGGAGGACGGGTTTTGGTTTTAATCGGTCAGTTGCCACTTATGTGACCTACACATGTGTTAAATGAATGACCCTGTCATCCCACGTGAACAAAAACATGCCTAAACTTCAGAACTTCCTTATATTTAATCCAAGATTCCCTGTTCATTGGAGCCAAATTACATTGTATCATTAAAACGTGCATATTCTTTAAAGCTCCATTAAAACGATTGTACTGTGAGAAGTGCCATACAAATAAAGGTGACATTAAAATTAAACAGACGAATGTTTTATTCTGAATAGTGATGGTTTTTCTAGTAAATAACCACACCTGTCTCTTGGTCCCGGTTTCTCCAGAGAAAATCGTGTTCTCAAGCTATATATTACTTTATTTTCGACCATTTGCCATGTTTAGACAATTATGTGAAGAATAGGGGAACGGAATTGAAAAATGTTCGACTCCTAAGACACAGCTCTGACCTTCTGCTTTATGTGAATACCTATTGAAAAGAAATAAGTCTGACACAGAAATGACAACTGGCCACTTTCTGTAATCAAAACTGTCCCTAGATCAGCACTGATTGGGGAAAAATTAGCTGGATATATATAGTGAAGCAGAACTCATTCACAAATTTAAGCACGATACATTTAAAAGTAAAGTGTGTAATTTCTGCGCCACCGAACTGAATCCGACTGCATGCCATTGGTTGAGCCAGAGTTATATGTCGGCGGTCGGGATGCTCAAAAAAACAGAGCAATGTTTTGATAGAGTCACAGGGAATCAACCTACGGATGGCTTACTTGCAGTCTACTCGCATTCAGATTGGATAGGATAAAGGATTTAACATGCTAAAAATTACACACATCACCTTTAATTAGCCAATTTTAATTAAACAATTAGTCATTTTTTTACTATTAAATACAATTGCCTCAGTTTATTGCATGATGCAACTGACAAAACCCCTAAACTCCCTTCGAAAGTCCCAATGATGGAATAATTCTAGAAATAATCTAGCACTATGACTGTAACAGGAGGGAAGACAAAGGCCAGAACAGACAAAATAAAAGTTGTGGATCGGAAGAGAGTGGGAATATGATCATTCAGAGAGAAAGAGAGAAAGAAAGAAAGAAAGAAAGAAAGAGAGCAGTAGTTTTTGTTACCCTGCTTTTTCTGAAGAACAGAGGAGATTCATTCCTGAAGGTGGCGTGAGTGAGCTAATCACTGGGCCTGGTACAATGACACATCAGTGCATAATCAATGTAATGCATTTAGATTGAAGACATCATGATAATAATAATAATAATAATAATAATAATCTTCCCAGATTGATGAAATGACACTAGACTGTTGCACCAACAGTAAACACCAGAAATCAAACTAAAAGAGAACGTAATTCATACAAATATTACTGAAGTTTTCATAACACCATGTTTTTTTTTTTTCCTATAGTCCAGATATTTTTTATCAACTCTGCATTTCCACGCATGTAAGAAAACCAGGCAGGCTCAGAGAGTATATACTGCAATATCAGACAGTGAGGTTAGAGAGAGAGAGAGAGAGAGAGAGAGAGAGAGAGAGAGATGGAGGATATATTTACAGCACACTGAGTAAAAATGATGCTATATAATCATATATATATGTATTTATAAATTTATATCAGGGGTCCCACACAATGATTGCTGGGGCTGCTGTTTTTGCCTGGTTATTCTACCTGTGTGTGCGTGTGTGTGTGTGTGTGTGTGTGTGTGCATGATGTAGCGTAATGTTAGGGTTATGAATATGAGTGTGTGTCTGTCAGTGATATTGCAGGGTTGCATGGTTTGCTTCAATTTTGTCTTCAGTTTAAGACCTTGTTGTTTGATGTGTTTTTGCATGCGTGCCAGTTATGAGTCTGTGTCTTCAATTGTTTTGGGAGCAGACCGTGTGTCCTGAAAGTTCATGCATGCACAAGTCACTGTGCAACATATCTGGACCGTTTGAAAGCAATCATGGGAGACGAGGGAAGTGTGGTCACTGTCATATTGCCTTTGTGTATCTCTTTTTATTGTTTACGTCTCGTTATGTGTTTGCTCATGTGTCATATTATGAAAATGAAGAAAGAGTGTGTGTGTGTGTATGTGTGTGTGAAAATGAGCCCACGCGCCAGTGCATAACTCTCCCTTCCCTGTCCTGTGTGTCGAAGCTTATTTGAGGTCCTTCAGTTCCAACAGGTCAACACTTTTTGTTTTGTTTTGTTTGTTTTTTTTCCTCACATATTTCCTCTCTCTTCTGCCGTCGCCGTTTTCTCGATCAGGCTGAGTGAACTGAAGCGTGTGAAGGAAGAGGATACGGAGGGATGGGTCTCTAGATGAAGTACTCTTTCTTGTCATCCACTCCAGAGTGGCCCCCCTCAGCGTTAATGATGGCCGTGTCTGCATCAGGAGCGTCGTCAGAACCTTTCGCTTCATGGGTCAGGTACGTACCTGAGAGACAGAGAGAGAGAGAGAGAGAGGAGAGAAATCACAGCTGTAACTCTTTTCTTTGTTTGTATATCGTCAACAATTGTATACCTTCAATAATTGGTCAAATTATTATTTTATTTTACTGTACGTTCTTTTTTTAATTATTACATTATTTCATTATATAATATTATAATTTTGTTGTGTATATTGATGGTTGAATATGATTATACACACTACTGTTTAAAGATTTGTGGCTAAATAAAAATAAGATGAAATAAAACAATAAAACAAGGAAGTATTTCCCGATTAAATAAACATAACTTTTAACTAAAAGTCAAGTCAAGTCAAGTCATATTTATTTGTATAGCGCTTTTTACAATGCAAATTGTGGCAAAGCAGCTTTACATTAATAAGAAAATGGTGTCATTGTGCAGCTTATTCTATATATTATTGATTCATTCCGTTGCAAAGATCAATAGTTATTAGTCTAGTTCATTTATGTATATCAGCACTGCAGAAAACAGTGACGTAATCGTCCGGCTCAGCTCAGTTTGTATACAACGGCGCCAATGCAGGCATATCAAAAACACTGCTGAATATCAAGCAAGTGTCCCCAACGTAAGCAAGCCAAAGGCAACAGCGGCAAGGAACCAAAACTCCAACAAATAGAGAAAAAAACCTCGGGAGAAACCAGGCTTAGTCGGGGGGCCAGTTCTCCTCTGGCCAACAGTGAACACTTGTCCGATACTCAGGCAGAGTTACGGGTCATTAAACCGATTTGGAATCGCAACAGTCAAAATATTTAATCTAGTTCCATCTAGTTTAAGATCTTTTTGATCACGCCGGTATGGGACGGTTTGTTGGGATATGTGCCACTGGCTGATGAGTGTTACATTTTATATTAAATATGTCATTTATTTTATTTTTACTGATTTTATTATATTAAAATTTATTTTAGCAAACAGTAAGAAAGGAAGAAATTTAGAATTTTGAGATTTACACACTGCATTGACCCGTCAAGATCCAATATTTTGATATTTTACAGTTGTGGCGAAAAATGACGTGGCCTTTATTAGAATATTATTATTTTTAAGATTTTGTAAGCATATTGCATAGTTGTGGAGTCAATTGTTTGATTTGTGATAATGCAATGAAACATGCCAAATTATAGGGACGAAATATTTGGCCAGGCTGATTTTCAATAAAATTATGAACATATGCAAAACAGAGAACTGATTATCTTGTAGTCAATATATGCTTTTCTTTGTGCTGTGAGCTTTTTTTTTGCTTGTTTTGTTGTTCCTCTGCAAAAAAAAAAAAACGAACTTGATATAATAATCGAACTTGTAGGGTCATTAAAAAAAGATCCCCTCTGGACATCACTTTTAGCAACTACTGTACTGTATAGATCTTATTTTTTTGTCTCATCCATTTACATTCACTTAACGCATAACCGAATGTGTTTACATTAATTCCGTATCAAAGTGTACATATGATTTTTCAATGCACGGCTGCATTTAATCCTTGTTCAGCATTTTCTCCTGGCTCTGAAACCAGTCTGTTATTCCCAGAGGCATAGTTTCTGACAGCTTTTCTCGAGATGTACGCTGTAAGTCATAGATAGATACAGAGAGAGAGCTGCAGCACAGCTGTGATGATCTGTTTACAGTGCGCACACAGTCACACAGTCTGTCAGTCTTTGTGAGTTGCTTCTTGCACTCTGCTCATTTTTTTAAAGACGTAAGATGGGACAGAATTGTTCTTGCGCTTTTGAAACAAAAGAAACCAATGTATGCTACTATGCAGACATCAAACTTTCACAACTCTTTCCCAAGTCCATCTAAACCACTAAACTATAAAAAGAGTTAGTCACAGTTTTGATGTCAGAGCTACCAGAACTAGAGTTAAGCTGCATTGACATTCCCAAAGACAAAGTGACGCAATCCCATTCATTTCAATAGAGAGCGGGTGATTTCCAGTGACACAAGTGACAAAGTTGACAAGAATTAGTTCAAAAATGATAATTCTGTCATTAATAATTATTCACCCTTATGTCGTTCCAAAACCGCAAGACCTTCATTCATCTTCGAAACACAAATTAAGATATATTTGATGAAATCTGAGAGCTCTCTGACTCGCCCATAGATAGCAATTTAATTATCACTATCGAGGCCCAGAGAGGTAGTAAAGACGGTGTTACAGTGGTTCAACTTTAATTATATGAAGCGACGAGAATACTTTTTGTGCGCAAAACCAAAACGACTTTATTCAACAATTTCGACGCTGTTCACATGAGCACCACGACACATGCGTGTGATGCTGACTCAGAATCTAGCCAATAATGAGCCAGCGTTCTGACATTGAACCTGGAAGCGCCGAACTGCGTTCACTACGTCAACTACCTAGGAGACTGACATGGAAGAGAAGAGATTGTTGAGTTGCAAACAAAAAGTATTCTCGCCGCTTCACAAAATTAAGTTTGATCCACTGTAGTCACGTGGACTATTTTAATGACGCCTTCAGTACCTTTCTGGCCCTTGACGGTGGTAATTAAATTGCTGTCTATGGAAGAGTCAGATAAAGATCCTAATGTGTTTTGAAGATGAACTAAGGTCTTACAGGTTCGGAAAGACATGAGGGTGAGTGATTAATGACAGAATTTTCATTTTTGGGTGAAGTAACCCTTTAACTTTATGCAAATGAGGAGCTACTTTTGTCAGAGTGACAACCAATAGGAGTGAAGTCAGTGGAGCACCAACATGGAATAACATGTCATTCATAAACGTTACTAGGCAACCAGTAGTGGAAATGCCCACTAGTGACCTCACTGGCGACATGAAGCGACAAAGTGTGAATGCAGAATTAGATTGTAACATAAAAGTAATGTGTGTTACAATCACATTTTTGTATTTAAAAAAAAAAATTAAAATAAATGCATTCAACTTTGCTATTACAATGAAAATCAGCACCTGTCTTGTTTTTTTTTTGTTGGCTGGGAACAAGAATAAACATAAAAGGCCACATTTTGTCAACAATGTAACATTTTAACATGCAATACTTTTATACCTGTGAGTGTAATTCCTGTGTAAATACATTTAAGGCACATTGAAGAGTAAAAGATGAGTAAGGGATGTACTCACACAATTTCCAATGCAAAAGTACCAACAGTAATGTGTTACGTTCCATAAAAAGTAATGATGCAACATAAAACATTACATTTAATTAGTGGTAACACAATAATGTAAATGTTACTTTAAAAGTAACATTCATCAACACTATATCAGCACATTAACCCTTGTGCATTGTTCAAATTCACGACCCTTTCATTATGTTCGTGGCTGAAAACAGCCACGATTTTAACTGCTTTAAAAATGTATCAGATAAATATTTTTTTTCAAATTTTTTTGCTTAAATCTATTAATCAACCTCAGTCCTGATCAAAAATACTACATTTAAAAAAAAAAATCAGGATTTTAACTCTTTAAAACTTTAAAATCTGATGCTGCACAAAAACTAACAACGCATCAAAGCCAATGTTGTTTCTAATCTGTGACACGTTTTTTCAATTAAAAATTAAAGATTGCAATTAAAGAGTTAAAATCCTGATTTTTTTTTTTTTTTTTTTTAAATTTAGTAGTTTTGATCAGGACTGAGGTTAATTAATAGATTTAAGCAAAAATATTTGAAAAAAATATTTATCTGATACATTTTTAAAGCAGTTAAAATCATAACGAAAGGGTCGTGAATTTGCCCACAGAGTACTGTTGAGATTTTGAAAATTTTCAAAACATTTTCCCAAAATATGTGTCAAAATAAGATTTGTCACCAAAAATCATTCCATTTGCTGAAACACGGAGAAAGTTATGGCCAAATTAAGACTCAAAAATTCCCCATAGTGGATGAAAACATCCCCAACAGCACATAAGTGTTAACATACTTCCATCCACACAGCTAGACATTAAAATAAAGGTCAAATACAATTTTAAAGGTCAGAGAGAGGAAAATGGTTATTTTCTGCAAGAAACCTTACACCTAGATTATAAGTAATACTTTAAAAGTACTCTATGTAACTTTTTTGTTCAAAATGAACATTTAAATGAGTCAATACATCTATCCTTCCAAAACTTTTTTCGTGTGTGTGTTTTATTCACTATGTTAAGACTATTTTAAGCGTTTATATTTTAGACCTCATGGGATGGTTTTCGTTGGAAATTGCGTACATACATCGTTTGCCCTTTGTCACAGTGAGCGAGAAAGGTTGATATGGAGAACACAAAATTTCAAACCTCTGGGGAATCAAACATTTCAAAAAAAGAGGAAATTCTGCTTGCAACAAAACAAGGTGACAGAGCTTGTAATAAAACAAGAATCAACACTGGCTTGGCTTTTCGGAGATGGCGAGAACTGAGGGATTTGAAATGCAAAAGCGACGCAAAGATGGTGTTTTTATTACTCATTAAATGAGTTAGGTATTTTATTGAACAGATGAACTGTAGCTCTCTAAGTGTTCATGGTAAAGCACTATCTATTGTGAAGGGTCATATTCATTCGCAAGGTCACGGCGAGCCAAAGCACAACCAAAACAATGTTCTTCAGCAAAATGTGAGGTACCTTTAAGGAAAAAATACAAAAGTGAAGTGTCATGATTTCTTGAATATGAAAAAAACCTTTTTTAATTGCTGTTAGATATTGATATTGAATATATATATTGATATTGAGCAACTGATTTGCATTTATAATAGCAAGCAGATGCAACCAAGTATGTGCCCATACTTTTTTCGCTTGTTCTGTGTTTATACGCTCAGAACCTGTTTATTCATTTTCATTTTTACATTTTTTTTAAAACCAATGTGTCAGTGAGACACATGGTTCATTTACAAGTATAATGTTCCAGTCAACAATGAGATCTTGGTTGAAGTGCCTAGATGCTTAAATTCAAGACAAAATCATTTAAAAAAGACAAAAAAAAAAAGCTGCTGATGGGGCAGGATGCTGCCAGGCCCTCCGTCAGGAATTTGACCACAGTCTCTGAAGGTTATAATCCCTTCAGACGCTCAAGGTATGTGTGTGTGCGCGTGTGCGATCTCTTTGTGTCTGATTAGATCTGTGCGTGTGTGTGAAAGAGAGCGAGGGATTTCTTTGTCTGATTAGGGTGGTGTGTGAGTGTGCCGTACCTTTGTGTCTGATGAGGTATCTGCCGAGGACGATGAGGAGACAAAGCATGATGAAGACAATGACAGCAACCACTCCACCAATCACAGCATGGTCTACTCCTGAGGGGTTGGACATCATTGTGGGATCTGAGAAAACGGAACAGAGACAGGTAGATAGTCAAAGAGAGGACAATCAGAATCAGACGTCTTAACAAAACAGACCAGGCAAAATCAGAGAAGACTTTGTGAGAGACTCAAAAGACTGAAAAACATAAATACTTAGCTGTCCCTACCTCATCTTTACAAACACAGCAGAGGTCATGCATATACGGTTACGTTGGGAATCTCCACAATGTGATTTTGATTCAGGAACACAACAGACCTCGAAGCAATGGTATATTGATTTTGAAATATACAACAAAAATACAACATTTTTTGAAGTATATAGTGGCTTTAGAATGGATGGAAATGTGCAATAGGAATTTGAAAATTTATGTTCTTAGAATACTTCAATTTAAATGCAACAAAATGACTTGAATTACTGGTGGAAATTTGTGCAAAAACTATTCCGGTTAATGCAAATTTTCATCTGGTTTTGAGAAAAGTTTGCATACTTGAATGAAAGGGAAGCCTGATTATTCACAACAACCCCACTGACAAAAATACAAACCCGCTGATAATACTGCACATGCCCTTTGAAATTATATTACTACAATTTTTTTTCAAATGCAAATTCTCTTGAGAAAGAGTCACAGTGCATCTGTGGATCTTTTTTCCCAGCTCTAATGCACAATAACGCTTATCTTAAGAAACAATTTCAAGCGATTTCTCCTTTTTAACACGTCGCTTGACATTTTCAAGCAATCTGAAGTAAAATATCTCAGACAAGATGACAATCATTTACAGATTTCCCCCATTCAAATATTCAGAAATGAAGCACAAGTCCATTTTCCTGTTATTTCACATTGTGTACACTACCTTTCAAAAGTTTGGTGAGGACTTTAAATAAGTCTTGCCAAGGCTGCGTTGATCTGATCAAAAATTTAGTATTACAATTTAAAATAACTGTTGTCTATTTTAATACATTTTAAAACATAAAATATATTCCTGTGATGGCAAAGCTGAATTTTCAGCGTCAATCAATTATAATCAATGTTAAAAAAGTTGTGCTGTTTCACATTTATTTTTTTTCAGGATTCATTCATGAATAGAAAGTTAAAAAGAACAGAACTGATTTGAAAAGGACATTAATGGTTACTTTTGATCAATTTAATGCGTCCTTGCTAAATAGTTTTAGTAAATTTACTGACCCCAAACTTTTAAATGGTAATTTATGGAAAAAATGTGCAATATAATGCATAGAGAATTAGTAATGGGCTGGCAAGTTACTACAGTGTCATTTTCCATCTACCGTGAAGCCCCGAGAGCCACTGACCTCTCTGTTTGAAAGGAAACACATGAATAATCAAAAGCAAGATTTCAGCAAAGAGTCTATCATAAGCTTCAGTGACTTTGCCTGGACTCAGAGAGCGTGAACGACATCCATCACTCCACCCACTGCACGATCTCTGTCTCCATCTCAAACAATACTCCATCAAAACAAGACAAGTTAACAGTCACCCTGACGCTTGCACGCTTTAGGAGAAGAAGAAAAAAAACGAGGGCGATAGATGAGAGCAGAGAGGATGAAGGAGGACGAACAGAGTGAGTTCTGAGTGACACAACAAGATGCCCTGAGAGCGACAGAGAGAGAAAAAAAGAAATAATAGGGAAAAAACAGTACAGGAAAAGACAGAAAACACTTTTACAGGGGTCACCACTGGAGTTAAATAGGAGTGCTTAATATTATGAATTAGGGATCCACTGATATATGAAAATACAATTAAGATCATTATTGCCTGATATTAATATATTAAAAATAACACATTAAAAACTAAAATCAATCATTTTCAAAGCCACAAGTGAATTTAGGCATCGCAATATTATAATGTTCAGTAAAAAAATGGATATACATTCGGAGATTCGGTCATGGTTACATTCAACAGTGACATTAAATTATTAGCATTTTTAAATATGAACTTTAAGTGAGCGTTAGATGATGCCGAATGTAATCTAAATGTAAAAATACAGGACATTGATGCACTAATAAAATCATTACAAGGTGGCTTTTATTTGAATGTCCAAACAAGCTGACAAACATCACAAGTCAATTGTTTTAAAAAAGTTTTTTCAGGTCTTAAAGGAAAAAATAAAATGAAAATTACCCCATAATTTAATCACCTGGGTTTACATGACTTTCTTCTTTCAGCCAAACACAATTGGAGTGGAGAATGATATTTTGAAGCCCAAAAATGTGCATCCATCGATCATAAAACATACTCTACATGCCTCCGGGGTTAATAAAGGCCTACCGAACTGAATCGATGAGTTTGTGCAAATATATCCTTAAGACATGACGTACTATGCGTTATAACGGACATAGCGTAGAAAGTCTTGGCGTAACATAGAACATCATGGTATTGCGTATACATCACGGAAGATAACTCTTTTTAGACGCAAGTCAAATGCCCATGGCTGTCGAACCAGAAGCTGGTTATTTTTTTAAAAGTTTTAAATAAGGATATCTGTTTATTTGGCCTTAATTAACCCCCCGGAGCCAGGAGAATGTTTTGAGCTCTAATCACTCCCATTATAATGATTGAAAGAGCCAGGATATTTTTTAAATATAACTCTGATTGTGTTTGGCTGAAAGAAGAAAGTCATAGGATGTCTTGAGGGTGAGTAAATTATGGGCTAATTTTTTATTTTGGGGTGAACTATCCCTTTAATAGCTATTTAAAGGCATTTTCATACTAGAGCTTTTGGTG
This sequence comes from Opsariichthys bidens, assembly GCA_037194245.1. Classification (NCBI taxonomy): domain Eukaryota; kingdom Metazoa; phylum Chordata; class Actinopteri; order Cypriniformes; family Xenocyprididae; genus Opsariichthys; species Opsariichthys bidens. The sequence continues at coordinate 6,975,459 of CM074303.1, forward strand.
GGGATCACCTTCAAGCTCTTCGATATCAGATTTTAGTTTATTTCATTTGTGTTTTCTCTACACAAGTGTACACCAAAGATCAAGATCAAGTCCCCTTGAAAATGGTTGTCCCGGTACGGTTCCTGCGGACACACTGATCTGATGATTTGTATCTAATTTATTGCTCATTGCTGTTTTAAAGAAATTAGCTTTGGCGAGCATCTCGCATTCTTAGCATCTTTTGCATTACATTAATTACTTACTTGGACAGTAAAATGTTAATAAAAACTGGTTAACACTTTATTTCGATGGTCCACTTTAGACATTCTGCAAACTAAAGTAACTTTGCAACTATGTCCACTAACACTCATTAAAGTATTAGAAGACTGTCTCTATAAGGGTCTATTGACAGAAATGTAATATAATATACATAACTATGTTTTCAGTGGTGTATAATGACCTTACATAATGAACCATTATGTTTTTATTACCTTAGAACAAGCCATTTCTATCTACATATCTACAGATCACGTTTCATCACTATGTTGTTGTTCTTCTTCTTTGTTGGTGTTTTAGAGGCAGCTTGCATCCTCACTGTGTTTAATATGCACAAAGAAGAAGGACACAGGACATCAGGCAAGGGTGAGTGGTGAATTCGCAACCTCACCACAAGATGCCTGCTCAAATTTACACACTTCACCTTTAATTTCTGCTAACACTTTATTTTGATGCTCCTTCTACAGACTACAAGTAACTTTGCAACTACGTTTTTCAATTTGTGGCGCCTCCTCATCCCAAGTCGTTAGCTAGCTATAATGTTGTTAGTGATCACTGCAGTGAGAATTTAGGTCATTTATGTTGGCGAAATTAATATATAATGCTGCAACTGAAAACTCTTATAAATTGCTAATTTTTCATGGCAAACTCCAAATATGGCTTTCTCTAAACTGTTATGGCACACATGTTGAAGATTAGCAGCACGGCAATCGATTTATCATGTGATAAACAGTTTTATTTGACACAAAAATAGTTTATTCAGGGCATTAAGGCATCTCCTTTGATATCCATACAAATAGATCAGCCTCTGGCCCCCCGTTGGGTTCCCACGGTGTTGCACATTTTTGAATAGAGATTGTAGTCCCCCCTGGAGGAGGGCCTCTGCGTGATGCACTGAAGTTGATGATGAAATATATTACGGTTTAAATTAGCACAAAGTGGGGCAGAATCGAACTTGCAGCACACAAAGTGACATAAATCGGCATTCCCTATCAGTCAGGGTGTGAAAATGTCCAGATTGACGACATAGGAAGATGCTTGCAGGTTCGACTGATTCACTGCTGATGCTTTGAATGAGTTTTTCTTCTTCCACCAGCCTACAGATAGCTGGACCTACCAAAAACTGAGCTGCATCAATAATCAATCTCATTCATTCTTCTAAGCGAGATGGTTTTCAAATTGGCTGAAAATGCAGCTTTTAGCGTCAGCCTAATTCAGTCCTAAGCTTTCAATGAACCAACAAATTTGCACTGATATTAATAGTTTTCCATGTAATATCAAATGTTTTGCCTTCATGAACAACGTTCCTGCACCATTAACTATGTTCATAATGATAGAGCAATTCAACAGAGAGTTGTAGCTAAAAAAAACACCCAGATCCATCATAAATTTCGACAAACGGGCTGATGAAAGAGAGATGGATGAGTAAAAGAGATACAGAGATTCATTCAAAGATCCACAGAAGAAAGACAGGGCAATACTGAAAGAAAAAAGGAGGAAAAGAAAGAAAAGAGAGAAAGTTAGAGAGAGAGAGAGAGAGAGAGAGAGGTGACAATACCTGCAGCTCCGGCTTCTTCTCAAGAGGATGAAGGGATGAATGGATGGGTGGATGGATGAGTGGATGGATGGATGGATGGATGGATGGATGGATGGATGAAGCCCACATGAGTGGAAGCACGAGATGTGAAGCAAGAGAAGGGAACAAAGAGAAACGATCAAAAAAATGTGCGCGAGCGTGCGTGCGTGCGTGCGTGTGCGTCTGTGTACGCTCACTGAACACTACCAAAAAATAAGTATCTCCGAAGAGTATTAAGGAGGATTTCACATAGCGAAATAATGAAATAACTGAAGCGAATGTTTGCTGGAGGGAAGGTGTGGTGTCAGATTGTGTTTCTGGATAATCAGAGGCTTTGCCGTGAGATGTGCCTGGTTAAATCCTGAATTACAGTCAAAGCCGACAGCAGATGCTGCTCAACATGCTTCTGTGATACTGCACAGGAGATCTCAATATACATCTCAATCTTTTTCACACGCACAAACACAACCTGCATGATTATGAAGTGACACATTCAAGCTGTTCCACCCACGCAACTAGGAAGGGCCATTTTGGTCGTTTTGTCTACACAGGTATGTGAAAGATGAATCAAGCGAGAATTCAAGTGTGGGGGGGGGGGGGGGGGGTATTTTTTTTTATTTTGACAATTATTGACAACATGTTAATTACTTTAAATGCATTAGAAGGAACGGTTTATCTAATAATGGAAATTCTGTCATCATTTCCTCACCCAGTTTCTAAAGCTGTAAGACTTTCTTTTGTGGAACAACAAAACGTACATGAAGAATATTCTGTATGTAAATGAGACCTGGGGCTGGCAAGCTTTGAAAAACACAAAAAGCATCATAAAAGTGATCGATATGTCTTATGTTCTTCAGGAACAGACCTACTAATTTTCTACTAATAATCTTCCCCTCCGGTCCAAACATTACAAGTTAATGAACAGAACTTGAGAAATGAATCAGTACAAGTCATGAACAAATCATTTAGAAAGGTTTGGTAAACTAAATCAAATAATAACAAAAAAATAAATAAATGAACTCAAAAGAATGATTCATTCACAAATGGAAGAGTGTTATATCTCATGAAGAAACCCTACGTAGTATTGTCAATGAATAATGACAATTGGTTTTGTGACACTTTTTTCATACTACTTTCATGGTGTTTTTGTCATTAATGAAGCTTGAGTTCTCATTCACATTTATTATATTCACCTTAACGTTTGCCTTTTCTGTTCCATTAAAGAAGTCAGTCATATGAGTTTGGATCAACATGAAGTTTCATTTTTGGGTGAACTACGCCTTTAACTGAGCACGCATTTAAAATTATAACTAAAATTAAAGCAATAACCATTTTCTATATAATGTTAGTGTAAAACAAAAAATAAAAAAAAGTTTGGGGTCGCAGTGATTTTTTAAAATGTTTTTTAAAGAAGCATTTATTTGATCAAAAATACAGTGAATACAATAACATTGTGAAATATTATTCCAATTTAAAACAACTGTTTTCTATTTTAAAACAGAATTTATTCATAATTTTCAGCATCATTACTCATCTTTAGTGTCACATGATCCTTCAGAAATCATTCTAATATGCTGATTTGCTGCTCAAGCAATATTTATTATTATTATCATCAAGTTGAAAACAGTTCTGCTGCTTGATATCTTTATGAATCCATTTTTTCAGGATTTTTTTGATGAATAGACAATGTAAAAGTAAAAGTCTTCACTGTCACATTTGATCAATTTATTGCGGACTATTTACCAACCCCAAACGTTTGAACAATAGTGTTTTAATTATAGTAATTATTTTAATGATATTAAATATTAATACAAAATTAAATATATGGTAAACAATAGCCCCCTTGATCTCATCTGTGTATCCATTTTGAATGGTGTAAAAGGTTTTGAAGTTTAAAAGTCAGGGCCGTTATTGTGTTGTCATGATCGATCATTGCTGTCTCTTCTCAAAGCACTCAGGTAATCATGCTCATCCTTATCCCCTCCCACACACACACACACACACACACAGAGAAACCGGTAGCTGTGATCAGTGACACTGCAGTGGAATGTTAAAACATGGTTAGGTTTGTGTGTGTGCACAATGGATTACCTGTAAACGTGTACACTCCATTCAGCCGAGGAACAGATGATGGAGTGGCAGGGGGGGAGGGAGGTGAGGGAGGGGTATGAGGAGGAATGGAGGAAGAAGGAAGAGTGAGATCTGGGAAGAGAGCATTGGAAAGAGAGGTGGTGGGAACTTCAGGAGAAGGAGGGAGAGTGGGAGGAGCAGAACTGGAAGGAGGGAGAGTCGAGGAGATGGGAAGAGTGGATGTGGGGACGGTAGTGGAAGACGACAAAGAGGAGAAAGGAGGAAGAGTTTCGCCTTCAGTAGAGGGTGAAAGGGAGGTTCGAGGAGGAGATGTGGGAGAAACAGAGGATGAAGTGAGAGTAAAGGTGGGAATAAGGAGGTCTGAATCTCCCTGGTCTTGGAAGATGAAGGAAAAGAAGAAAAAAGTGACATCAGAAAATGATGGATGATGAATGAGAGGGAAAATGAAAGAGGAAATAAAGAGCGTCATGCAAAAAGAGAAACAAAAGAAAGGAAAGGAAAATTCAGAAAAAAGAGACGTGAACGTAAACTTGAAACAGCAGAAGAAATAAATGATGACGAAAACACCTCTTCATTCCATTCCACCCTCCTCGTTGTCCGTCTAGCTCGTTAATTACCTTGGACCAGGAGAGTGTGCGATACATCTCCCACGCCGATCCCGTTATCGGCCTGGCACTCATAAACGCCATTATCCGACTTGTTGAGCGATTCGAAGCGCAGGTGCGCACCATCCTCCTTCGCCAGCGCGGGGGAGCCCTCCGTCTTTCCTCCGCCACACAAACGCAGTTGGTCTGAAAGAGAGAGAGAGAGAGAGAGAGTGAGAGAGAGAGAGAGAGAGAGAGAGATTACATTACAAATCAGACCACATATACAGTGTTTTGAAATTTCACATCAAAAGAAAAGCAGAAAGAGTCGTTTAATTGAGCAGATTGAAGGGTTTTGCAATTTGGCGCACTATCAAACGAGCTGAGGAGCACATCCCTCTGGATGCACTGGAGAGAGTCCCAAACACGGCGAAGCTCGGTCACATGTCAAGTGAAATGAACCAGACTCGAGTTAATCAGAAGGGAAAGAAAACCATGCGGCCAAACCACCAATGTTGTGACCCACCTGACCTGGAAGGTCACCTGACACAACAGAAGTCAACGGCCAGAAACAGCTGCTTTCATTTAACTCAATCTGGATTAAAAGTGACTTTCTGTGTGGACTACTACAAGCGTGGTGGGATTTGGGACAGGGCCAATATCTGTATTCAAACAAGTTTCCTGAACTCGCCCTGTTTTCCATTTGTTAACCGAACAGATAGCTCTGCCCCAAAGTCCCACGATTGGTCGAGCTAATGTTGCTGTGTTGTGCTGGTGTGATACTCAAGCGAACAGAGAAATGTTCTGATTGCACCGCACAGCGTCAATGTTCACACTTCCAGAGGAATTCAGCCTACTGCTGGGATAAAAGAAAGTATTTTAGCATCAAAAAATTACACGCTTCACCTCTAAAATCCCCTCATATGCCAAACTAACTGTGGCTTTTTTTTTTCTCTGAGTCCAAATCAGCGTGTCTGTGTGTGTTATAGGGATTTAGAGAATTATGGTGAGGACACAGGCGAATCATTATTTGAGTGCATGACTAAACCAAATAATATAATTTTTATTGATGTTGATAGAATGGTGTTGTTATGACTAAACTAATATATTAGTCTACACTTTCTCTAGCTCTGTCATGAGATATGTTGCAACACAGCAAGACAACAAAACAGGCAAGGAGATGCCGAATGAGAGGTAGTGTTTTTCATAGAAACTGGATAATACATGATATGACACACACACACATGTAAAATGTTTTTAAAAGAAGTTTCTTATGCTCACCAAAGCTGCATTCATTTGTTCTAAAATACATTAACAACAGTATTATTGTGCAAACCTCATTTCCATTTAAAGTAACTGTTTTCTATTTTAAAACATTTAAAATGTAATTTAATCTTCTGATGGCAAAGCTGAATTTTCAGCATTATTACTCCAGTCTTTCGTGTCACATGGTCCTTCAGAAATCATTCTAATATGCTGATTTGGTGCCCAAGAAACATTTCTTATTATTATCAGTGCTGAAAACCGTTGCGCTGCTTAATATTTTGTAGAAACCGTGATACGTTTTTTTTTTAGGATTCACTGATCAATGATTATTTTGGAGTTAAAAAGAACAGCATTTATTTGAAATTGAAATTCTTTGTGAAATTGAAAATGTCTTTACTGTCACTTTTGATCAATTTAATACATCCTTGCTGAATAAAAGCATTAGGGCCAGATTTACTAAACAAGGCTACTTAGCATGAGAGTACAATTCCAAAAAAGAGCCAATGGGAGTGAAAAGTTCTGCACGTGATCTACTGACGACATGTAAATCAAAGAAAACAGACGCAACCCGATCATTTCCATAATGGCCAACGCAATCTAGGAAGAGCAGCGCAAATTAGTGTTTGGTTTAAGAAATGCTTTTAGGAGGGGTGGTAAATAATGGGGCAAATACCAGTAAATTGACTAGCACAAACCTTAGTAAATCACTTTGCATGATTCATTTAAATACTCTCCTGCCACAAATTTTGCATCTGAAAGGGAACTCCTACAAATGCATGTACAATAAGGTCAGCCACAAAAATAACCCTGTCCATGCCTTTTCAGTGCACACAGTGTGTCTTTAGTAAATCCTAACAGTAGTTTTTTAATGCCAAAAGAGGGTTTGAGCTAGACCAGTGGTTCTTAACCTGGGTTCGGTGAGTCAGTCTCAGGGGTTCGGTGGAGGTCAAGACACACCCGACTCATATGATTCGTGATGACACGCCCCGCTTTTTCCTATTAAGAAGGGTTCGGTGAATGCGCATATGAAACTGGTGGGGTTCAGTACCTCCAACAAGGTTAAGAACCACTGAGCTAGACCAAGCTGTTAGTAAGTCTGGCCCTTAATTTCTTTAATAAAATTCCAAATGTTTGCGTATATACAGTTTGTACAGTGTAAAAATCATTTAGTCTATGGAGAGTCCCCATAAAACATGGAAATCCATCTTGTGTGTGTGTGTGTGTGGGTGTGTGTGTGTGTGTGTCTGTGCAGCAAAAAGATCAAAAGATCATTACGGACTGTAAATGCCACCTCTGATACTACAAGTATCTTCTTCAGATACAACCCCCTATTTGTGCTCCCATTCCAGTAAGGAAGAGATAGACAGTAAACACAAATGAGAAAATGCGACAGAAAGACACTATGGGATGTCTAAAAGGGGTTGAATAGCTCTCAGTGTGGTACTAATGGATGTCAGGAGCCATAATGAGCTGTAATGCGATCCTGCACCAGTAGAGGGTGATATTCAATTACATTAACTTCAATTTCCAGGGAGAAATATTTATGTGATATAACCAGGCTTAAGTAGCTAAAAATGTAATAAATATATCTGAGATAATAATGTTTCGTCTTTTAGCTACCGAAAGGGAGTTGTTCAACTCACTGAGATCATAGAGGTCTGTGTTTAAGACAACCATATGTAAGGATGTCTCTGATCCCTCTCTTTGTTTCTCTTTCTGTATCTCATGTAACATCAAGGCAAGTATCTCTGTAATACTGTCAAACAGAACTTTGTGTGTTTGTGTGAGTGTGCAAAAGAGAGAAAGGAGATCAATAGGCTGACCAATTTTAGCTTCATACATAAAACATGAATGTCAAGGATGGAAATGAGAGAGTGTGCGCGTGTGTGTGTGTGTCTTACTCTGGATTTCCGTTCCCCACACACAGCAGGTAAAACTTCTCTCCTTCTCTGGGCAGGTCATTCTCAGGATGAATTGACACGCTGGGAGAAACTGAGAAAAAACACAAACACATTTTTGTTTCTGTTTGTGGTGCCTTTCTCTTTATGTTAATCTATTAGGTGGTGGGTGGTATGACCATATTATATCATAGCATGGCTAATATTATAATTTTATAAACAGAATTAAAAATTATAATTATATATATATATAATTATTAAATATATATTAATATATTATTTATAATGTATATGTTTGAATAATCCAATGAATTAAATACTTTAGAAATGTAAGGCACTTTTTATTTTTGTGCTTTTATTTGGAACTTAATGCATGCAAACAAAAAGAGCAGATTATTCATAACAACTGAATGGTAAGCCAGACATCAACACCAAAACAGCTGTTTCAGATTTTTTTAGCACTTGTGTTAAAAACATAATAAAAACAGTGACATATTATAACACGTTCCTGCTGAAGCTCAAACAAGTAGATGGTGCCAGCAAAGCCAAGGTCAAGGGTTTGATTTTCAGGGAATGCATGAACTGATCAAATGTATTACTTTGAATGCAATGTCAATAACTAGGAATGCATGATTTGAAGTTTGATGCCATTGTAAATAGGTGATGAATAGGTGACAGCACTTTTCAATTGAATTCTATGTAAAGGCGGCACATTGTGACATTAAATGCCAGCTGTAAACAATCCACAATTACACAGTATCCATAATGTATGCATCAAAACCCAAATGCTCCAGTTAAAATAAAGCTGTCAATGCTGAAAGCACCTGTCTGATAGGGTACATCATCTCTGGTATAAACTTTAGCAGAACTTCTGCTAGTTGACATTTCCAAAATCACACAGTAATATAGCGTCATACCGTTCAGCTCTACACAACAGCTGTGTAAAATACGCTTTCTGGCTTTAGTATGTGTGTCTTACACAAGACGCTGAGTGGCTGTTCTGTCTTCTTGTCTCCATTGGCGATGGAGGGGTGATCCACCGCACAGGCGATCAGAGCGTTGTTATCATTCCTTGTGACAGTGAGGGTGAGCTCGCTGGTTACTGTGTAGGTTGGTTCATCAGGGTTGGACTCCACAACATCAGGACGCCCTACACACACACACAAGAACACAAAATAAACATTGTAATTACTGAACATCAACCGTTTGAGTTCAAAGTGGATTTATGACCTGACTGTGCGTGCGTGTGTGTGTGTGTGTGTTTGTACCCGGTAGCTCCTCTTCATCACGGTACCAGTGTAGTTTAGCAGGAGGTTTGCTGCCTGAACTCGTGCATGTGAGAGTAACCTTGCCACCCTCCTGAACAGCATCTTCAAAACCTGTTATCACCGGCTTACCTGGAACACCTGTGAGAGAGAAACAGGGATGTAAAATGAAAAACGAAACATCTTCAATTTGAAGGAAATAAGGGGCTACGTTTTGGTTACACGAGGAGCTAAATTCTTCTTCCTAAGTGGCGGCTCACTACCAACAACAACTAGCTACTTGTTATTAGGCCAGCATGGAATTTGCACCAAATGAAATCTGCTCTGTAGATTTCTGCAGAATTCAAATGTCCATCATTCACCCCCTCCCACTGCATGTTCTTTTATATAAAAACTTGGCCAATTTTATCATGTTTTTAGCTGCCAAAAAGAGTACAGTACTCTTAGCTCCTTTTAACACATTTTACCATACTTAAATCAATTATGCAGATTTCCCCTCCCAAACCAGTGCAGAAAATGTGGAGAAGAGTGCAGGTTCCGCGTGGGCCTGGTCACATCAAACGTGCTTACCAGGAGCAGCTGGTGCTTTTCAAAAGAGGTGAAGCACAGATGTCAGTTATCAATGACAACATGTATATCTGGATATTTAATGATTTGGGTGTGCAACATAGCTCCCAAAATCAGCTGCAAGCAAATATCAAACTTAATTGAACGTGAATAAAAACATTGAGTTGTCTCTCGGGCTGCAACAACTAATCGATAATAATCGATAATGAAAATCATCGACAACTATTGTCATTATCGATTAGTCGGGTCTGCCCACCGTGCACGCAAAACTTCCGCCAGTCTTATCAAATTACAGCACCGAATAACGCATTTCTATGGACAAAATGCATTTAAAAACAATGAAGGAAACAAAGGCGCGTAAAGCAAACTGCCCAAAACATGAGAACTCTTTATTTGAAGCTTCAAGCTAATGCATTAGCTCCGTGTTTAACATGGCTTGATCTGTCAGGCGCTTGACAGATGCGCACACATCCTCAGTGCAAAACGTTCATTCTATGGCTATACCCTTATCAGTAAATGTTTAAAATTCACGCGAGCATTTCCATTTTGCATAAAGGTTTATCCTGACAGTCTGCGTTAAACGTTACGTAACTGAACGAGCGCATCAGACAGACGGAACGCGGTACAGAGGGAGACCATTCATATTCAGTGCAAAAATATTAATTTTGCTGAAATATCTGTTGTCGAAAGTTCAATTTAGGTTTAAAAGTCAGTATGTCATTCAAGTATTTAATGGTAGTAACAGCATATAATTGAATAAATGTAAGACGTTTAGCACTTAATTACGCAGGATAAAGAAAGTACAGTAAGAGGTTATGTGTGTGTGTTCCTGCTGAACATTTCTCTTGCCTGTTGGTTAACACTGAGTTTGTATTTTTTATTCTCTTTATTGTCACCTTTAATAGAGATTAAAAGAGAGTAGAGATTTAGTAGAGATTTAAACTATATTCACACAGTGCTTAAATTTATTATACCACCGCCACTTAAGGTTTGTGCCACAGCTGCCCAAAACTAACGGTACTTTTTAATGATTACCAAAATCATTTTTATGTTTCTGTAATGGTTAATCCATCAGTATGTGTAAGCAGTTTAGTCACAGTAGTATTTCTAACGCTAAAATATAAATATTGTTGTCATGAATTTTCACAAGAAAGACAGAAAAAAATAGTAAAGCACTTTTTTCAGATGCCCAATTACAGTAAATTACAGCAGAGACTGTGGAAAAGTACATATAAATCAATGCCAGCAAGAATGCGAGCCGTTATCAAAGCCAAAGGAGGCCAAACAAAATATAAAGTGTTTTGAACATTATGTGTGAATAATGACTTTTTGTCAGATCCCTAAAATATTTGTGTTCTCTTTTCTGTGATAGGTGGTCTTAGAAATTAAGCACTGCATGTTTTCATAGAATTCAATTGGCACATTTATTTGAAGGACATTGAGTAGGATGTGCAATAATGTGTTTTTTGTCAATAAAATATCGGGTTTTTATCCGATTAATCGAAAGAATAATCCGCCAACTAATCGATTATTAAACTAATCGTTAGTTGCAGCCCTAGTTGTCTCATGGGCTACACGCAAAAACAAACATACACCATGACCTGTGTAGACTGACTCATGAACAAAAACTCTTATTTTCATGAATCTTTCAAGAAATTCCTCTTAATCATGCTGACAAAGCTTTTACTATATGAACTCAATGAACCTGCCAGTTACTGCAGTTATTGAATTGACGTCTGGCACACTTACTGACCTTTCAATTACCTCTACTGATTTATGTTTCTAGATATATATATATATAGAGAGAGAGAGAGAGAGATGTGTCTGTGTTTGAATGACAGCGATGTTTTAATTTTCTAATGGTGTCAGCTGCATCACCATTTCAATGACCGGCCATTTGTGGAGCTCTCACAATCATCTAATAGCAAAGCCATGCTTTCAGATGGGACAAACATATATTAATTGAAAGGCCATTGGCCATTAAACAAACAGATATTTCTTTTCACCCTAAAGACACCCATGATAGTCTCAGACTTTCAGTGAAATACAAGAAGAGGAATGAGGAAAGTGCTATATATGAGTATATTAATATTTAATTCTGATTCATACCACCCCGACTGAAAAATGCACGCACACACATACATACCAAGTACAGTAACTGTAGCTCGTGCGGTCCGTACAGGCATGGTGAAAATGGAACAGGTGTACTCTCCATCATCTGACAGCTGAACGTCCGCGATGGTGATTATCAGCTCTGTAGCCGTGGACTTTACCAACTGGATACGGTTATCTCTCAGTGCTGAAAAAGACAGAGCAGATAAGAGAAACATGGACTACATAGGTGCCATATACTAGAATTTTTAGCATTTTATTTCCCCCCCTGAAGTCCGCTGATAACTTTAGTCAAGATGTCTGGCACCAAAACCATGGTGATTTAGATTTATGTGATTTCTTTCTACCATGTCCCAACTCTTCCATTTTCTCCTTTATCAGACTTGAACTTGTTACATTTTTTTGTAACTGTGTACAATCCTGATCCACACTACGTTTATATGACTTTGAAGGCCATTTATAATAAGATTTTTTAGTATAAGGCTTAGTCTGATTTCGGATTTCGAAACAAAATTTTGTTCATTATTCGGAATGAGACGTGTATGTCGGTCTCATACTGAGTGCGCAATATTGTCTGATCTGAATACACTCATTTTCGCTTACTCTTTCCTCATCTAGCGAACCGTGTGACGTTCACTATGTAGTGAATTGTGAAAGAGTCAGCAGTTTTGGACACAGTATACTGTATGCATGAATGCATAAAATGCCTCTGTTCTTATAAAGATCTTGTGAGTTCAGCACCACAGCGAGATGACAGACAAGAGTACAGGCAAAGTTTCCAGTTTTCTGTGCTCTCTTTCCACTGACAGCTACGCTCAGTTGTTACATGAGAAAGTCTCTTGGCATCATGCTGATGCTGACATTATTACTATAGCAACCCATGTAGATACATTGGATATTGAATAGACAGATTTCACCATGCAAAATGACAGCGTAGACAGTCAGTCCTCAGATTAGATTTGTGTGCAACCAAGCCGAGGAAATAAACAAGTTGTACATTTAGGACTTCTATATGCAAATGACCTCTGTTCTAATTGGCTAGTTGTTCATCAGAGTAAGCCAAGTGGCTGAATACTGAATAAATATTTATGTGTGGTCATGTTGCGATAATCATGATTTTCAGTGTCTTTTTGGACTGGACAAATTTTCAAAGTCTGCATGGTACATATAACACTTTAATTTCAAAAGGAGAAAAAAAAATCTAACACCTCAAACACTTTTTGTGTTATATTACCAGCAAATATTGGATTCAATCTTTTTGTCAAATAGTTTTCTCTCAATTAGGACAGGTTTTATATTTCTTTTTGGAACTGATTGTTCGTAGGCCGCACTGATCTAGGTGCTAATGCACCTCAGTGTTTGACTGAACAAAAGCTTTTTTGTGGTTACATTTGTCAATATTCAACAAAATATGGAAATCAATTTGCACTGTTTATCACACTAGTGTGCTTTAATGTTTACCAAGGAAGTTTGTTGAAATGCTTTTATTATTTTAATATGATTCAATCTTTTTGTCAACTTTTTTCTTTCAATTAGACAGGTTTTGTATTTATTTTTGAAACTGATTGATTGTAGACCTCATTGATCTGAGGATAAAGTTCATCTCTCTGAAAAAGAAAGCCTGTAATACTCAAAATAGTTTGTTTTGTGTACATGAATGTGTGTGTGTGTGTGTGTGTGTGTGTGTGTGTGGGTATTCCCTACGTTATGGGGACCAAATGTCCCCACAGGTATAGTAATACTAGTAAATTTTGATCTTATGGGGACATTTTTTTGGTCCCCATGAGGAAACAAGCTTATAAATCATACAGAATTATCTTTTTTGAAAATCTAAAATAGCAGAACATTTTCTGCAATGGGTAGGTTTAGGGGTAGGGGTAGTGTAGGGGGACAGAATATACCGTTTGTACAGTATATAAACCACTACGCCTATGGAATGTCCCCATAAAAAATGAAAACACAACGTGTGTGTGTGTGTGTGTGTGTGTCCACATAAGCACAGGTCCTAGGCATTTATCTTTGCAAGCACACATGTAAATATGTGAACATGAACATGATGAACATGCTCCTGAAAACTGAATGTTTCTTTTATTTTCAATCTCCCCCATTCATTTTCATCAATTTTCATTAATTTCAGTCATTTTTGACCAATGTAAGGTCAGATCAATGAGGCTGACAAAAAATAAATGTAAAAAATAAATACAAAACCTGTCCTGACTGAAAGAAAACAAGTCGACAAAAGGATTAATCCAATATTTGGTAATAATAAGTATTTTTTTAAGGCTGGTCATTTTACACCGATAATTTTTGACTAGGAAAACCAGAAGCATAATAAGGTGGGGGCTGACAAAATTGTCCTCTCCAGGTCAAAATGACCAGCACACAACATGAGGAATAAGAATAAAATAAAAAGTAAAGCATGTTTATAAGGTTTAAGGTAATCTTTATGCTAATGCAACCCTACAAGTTTACTTTTAACAAATAATACTTTTAAATATACAGTCTTTCTCTTGCATGCTATTAAAGTTATAATAATATTTATGACTCATCCTGGACTCGACCTGTTCTGTAGGATGAGAAAGTCACCCCCTCCCACCACTGTTTGGTCTGATCAAACAGGCTGGCAATGATCGAGAAAACCTGTTTGAGAAGTTATTATTTTTGCTAATGGTGCAGAAATTACACACTTCACCTTTAAACAAAAGGAGAACCTGCGTCTAACGCAGATTTACAGTAAATGTGTGTGTGCGCTTCATGGTTTATCAGTAAGTGAAGGGCACTTAATTTGTCTTCATCAGCTGACGTTCCTCTGTCCTCCATCCTGCTCTTTCATGCACACACTCCTCCTTTGTCATTCTACCTTTATCTCTCTTTGCTCATCCACCCATCCATCTTTCCTCCACACTAATCTGTTCATCTCTTCACACTTGCGCGTATATGTGCGTCTCCTGTTCTCCATTTACTGTGCTCTCTTTATTTTCTATACTGCAAAAACATCTTTTTGCTTTCCAAATATCTAAACATCCTTCAATTAAGATAAACTCACCCTGAGAAGCAACAGTGTGTAAGATAATGAGATCTAGTTTATTTCTTACCCCCAAATAGTTTTTCTTGTTTTAAGCGTAAACCACTTTAAATTGAGTCGGATTTATACTTAAAGCAATAGGGTAAGAAAAAAAAACTTTACTGGAATTTGGAAACTCTTGCACAATTTTGCTAAAATGTATATCCTAACTTGAAAAAATCATTAAAAAAAATACATTTTTATAATTTTAAATGTTTTTTTGTGAAAACAAAATGATTTTTTTTAAAGTCCACCTCTGTGACTGTATTTCTCTTCTCAGTACTTTTAACACTCCCTCCTTCCTTCCCGTTCAATAGACTGTTTCTATTTCTGCTTTTTCATGGTGCTCTCTTGTCGCCTTCTTTTGTTTTCCTCTTTAATCAGGTCACCCCTCTATTCTCTCTCTGTCATTCTCTCTCCATCACCTCGCTTTTCGTTATCACAGAGCCACCTGTTTGTTTTTGGGGTGATATTAATGTTTTAGGAAGGAGTCTCACGCATTCCTTTTGTCTTCGGTGTTGGGGGACTAAGAGCTCGGTGGAAATCTCTAAGGAAGGGTCCAACGAAAATCAATTTCCTGTTCAGACCAAAATGGCAAGTAATTGCAATCACAGACCACAGTCTTGAAAACGATTGAGTAAAAGAGAGGTCACGAAATGTCCGTTTGTTAAAGTCAATATGAATGGTCGCTAACAACCAGTTTATCTGTAATTTGACACTTTTTCTGGGAAATATGATATTCTACTGAATAAATAAGTAAATGTAAAAATACTCAACAACTAAAAATGTACAAAGAGATTTGATTTTATTAGTCAGGAAATGATTGGATTGTGAAAAGAGAGAGTTACTAAACACAGTGCAGCCAGACCGAATGAAAGTTTTCTAAAACAATAAAAGTTTGCCTAACTATAATAATACCTGAGTGATGAGAATGAGATCTGACCCTTATGGCAGACGGGAAGTGATTCGACAAATAATTTTTAATGAGCAACCTTTTCACACATCTGCTTCAGAAGACTTAAAATATAAAGCCTAAATCATATGGACCACTTTTGTAGTACTTTTTTGTCATTTTTGGCAACTTCGATCCCCATTCACTTTTATTATATGGAAAACAGCAGTCAAGACATAACATCTGCTTTTGTGCTCCACAGAAGAGAGAAAGTCATACAGGTTTGGAAGAACATGAGAATCATCATTTTCCTTATAAAATAGGTGGTGCTCACCTCTCTTCTCTCCAAAGTACAAGGTCTGCTGGGCCGTGTTGGACCACTGGAGGGAAGAGTTATCGTTTTCCTTTACGCTGCAGGTCAGGGTCACCACCCCGCCTACTGCCACCGTCTCATCTTGGGTCACTGGCTGGAAGGGGTCTTCATCTGGACAACAGCACAGAGATAAATGAGAAGTTATTAGTGTCAAAAAAAGAGAGAAAACCAAGATTGTCTCATGAAATGAGGTATAGTTAGAGACTGAGAGAGACAGTGAGAAAATGAGAGTGAGACTAAGGTGAAAATTAGATGCTTCGTCCCCATCATCATGATCTTTGAGTGCAGTGCTGTGTATTTCTTGCTAAAAAAAAAGAAGAAAGAAAAGAAAATGGCATCGTTAAAGTTGCCTGCACCTCACGCTGTGGGGGTCACCAGAGAAAAGAAAACTGAAGACTAGGATTTGCATGAAAAGAGAGAGAGGAAAATGAACAGGTATGATACTAATTAAAGCACTGACTGAGATCTTCGAGATTCCCAAGAAAAACAACATATCTTAAGAAAATAACGATGTAAATATCCATGTTTGCTAAGGCTCATATCTGATATTTGATCACATATGCAGGAATTTATTTAAAAAAAACAACAACAACAACTTAAATTTCAACATGTACTTGCACCATTTATGATATGGGCACGAATGGGACATCAAATCATGCCCAAATAGCAAATCATTGTTATTATACAATTCAGTGATCTGAATTGTGGTTCTTACCTGGTGAAAACCCTTAGATTTAAGAAGGGACCAATCTTATATTTTACCATAGGACCAGAATATCATAGAGATATTCTTTAAGAGGACGAGGAACACCCTAGATGCCACCCAAAAAAAACATAGCAGCTGCGTAGCAATACTCTGGCAAACACCTAGAACATTCTAGCAACTGCACAGCAACCAGTGAGAATATTCTAGCATTACATAATAATAATAATAATAAGAAGAAGAACAAGAAGAAGAACAACAAGAAGAACAAGAAGAAGAAGAAGAACAAGAAGAAGAAGAAGAACAAGAAGAACAAGAAGAAGAACAAGAAGAAGAAGAACAAGAAGAAGAAGAAGAAGAGTTTTGTACAGGTAAGTACCACTTACATTTCCTGAAAAAAATTAAAAACTTAGTTTAATTTTATATTGGTTGCTTAATGTTTGCAGGGATTTTGAGGCTGACACATGTAAAGTCCTTTAGGCATCTAACAGATGATAACTTTACTCAAATTTTTGAGTATAAAGGCCAGATGTAATGGCAATGTGAGTCGAGCTGTATGATAATTCCGCCCTGGGCGGCCCATGCTCCACTTTACCCAATAATTACCACTTAGGTTATAATCGATGACCTTTTTAATGCTGACCGCTGCTGGATCAACTCTGGGCGAAGCGCTGTCTGAATGTTAGGCTAATGGCAGCTTGAATGGAGCATTAATGTTTAGTGAATGCTGGGCAAATGCTGGCTCGATGCTGGCCAAACTCTGGACTCAAAGAGATTAAACAGGGGGCAAAACTTGGCTGAATGTTGGGCGTATGCTGGCTGAATGACGGGGCAAATATTGCTAATTGCAAGGCTAACATTGGCTGAATGCTGGCTTAATCTTGCCCATATTCTGATTTCACACTGGCCTTGTGAAACTGCTTTTGTCGATCTCAATCTTGGATTGATTCAGGCTAAACGCTGGCTTAATTCAAGCCTGATGTTTTGCTAGAGCTGGGATTAACCTACTCAGCCGCAGGCCAAATGCCGGTTTTCCACGGGCAAATATGTGGGACAAATGCAGGTGCGCTAGGCGAGTGTGAAGCTGGGTCGAACTCAGCCTGATTAGCCTAAAAGGCTTTAACGAGACACTGCTTTAAAAATAGAGCTGGAGCAGAAGGGATGAGAAAAGACTAAGTCTCAGCATCTACATCACAGAACATCTGGCTATGTATGTGCGTCCAAGTTAAAATCTCATGTGCGTTCAAAAACGACACAGTGGTAGAATTAGAGTTAGCTCTCTAAACCCAATGAACCTATGCCAACAGATAATAGGCTAAAATTAGCCTTTAGCTTTAGCGCACACAGTGCGGGCTACTTATCGGCAACCAATTAGAGCGGTGTTAGCAGTTAATAAGCGATTAGTGGGTCACATGCACGCTCTCTGTGCAGTGGACAACTGCTGCAGGGGGCACTTACAGAGACTCTCAAAATGGCATCTGATCCATTTAACTGGTTATGTCAGGACACTGACTCGACTCTAATCACTGAGTGGATGGAGTGAAGTGGAAATGGGGAGAGAGAGAATCTGGGTGAATTCAATTTCAAAGAGAACGCCACTAAGTCCTACTCACTCCAAAGGGCAGAGCACTTAAATGGAGTACTCTGAAGGGTGCAGGGCGTTACTGTCTCATATGTGCATGATTGGAACACACTACACAAATATAAGTCACTGCCACTTTAGTTTGAATCGCAACTTTAGCCTGATAACATACACAGTAAAAGTCATGGAAAATGTTAATTCTGCCATTATTTACTCATCCTCATGTCGTTTCAAACCTGCCCAGAACACAGAAGAAGACATTTCGAAGAACTTTTCAGCTGCTTTGGTCCAAGTCATTGGTGTCCAAAACAACACTGGGCCCCCACACACTTTCATAATATATGGTCAAACAAACAAACAAATAAACGAAAAAACCCAGATATTTATTTTTTCACAAAATAAAACATGGGTCATACAAGTTTGGAACAACAGATGGACAACAAGTAGTGACACAAGTGTTTCTCGAAGAGTTAACAAAAATGTCTTTAAAATATTTTTACATTTATACATTTAGCAGATGCTTTTGTCCAAAGCGACTTACAAAACAGGAACAAGGGGTAGTCATGGCCTAATGGTGAGGGAGTTGGGCTTGCAATGTGAAGGTTGCCGGTTTGATTCCCACGCTGGAAGGAATTGAAGGTGGGGATTGTGAATGAACAGCACTCTCTCCACCTTCAATACCACGACTAAAGTGCCCTTGAGCAAGACACCTAACCCCTAATTGCTCCCCGGGCGCTGTTGCAATAGCTGCCCACTTCTCTGGGTGTGTGTGTGTGTGTGTGTGTGTGTGTGTGTGTGTGCACTTGGGATGGGTTAAATGCAGAGCACCAATTTCGAGTATGGGTCACCATACTTGACAATATGTCACGATTTCACTTTCAAAAGCAATAAGTCAAAAAGCCAATATATTCGCAATATATACTGTCAGTTTTATTAGACAAGTGCATTAGGAAGCAATGTATGTAAATCTAGTGTTTTGCACATGCTTTTGTGATGGGTAGGATTGGGGGAGGGGGTTGGGTTAGGTGAAATGTCATTAACCTCATATAAAATCAATGGAAGTATATGCAATGTCCTCACAAGTATAGTGAAACATGTGTGTGTGTGCATTGGTTTAAGGGTGCGGGTTGGTTAAGTGCTTGCGCAAGAGGAGTGTCTTTAGCTAGTTCTTGAAGGATACAATGTTCTCAGCAGTTCGGGTGGAGGTCATTTCACCAGAGAGGAGCTGAGAGGGTTTTTGAGAGTGATATTTTGCCTCGTTGTGAAGAAAAGACAAGGCGTCACTTGTTTTACTTTATTGCAGTACCTCTCTTCCCAGTCTGTCTCAAACGCTCTGTTTAGTTCCTGTTTCGATGAAACGCCTCTTTCCGAAATGTGCTCTGATTGGTTAGCTGACCAAGAGTGTTGTGATTGCTGATCCGCTCAGAATGTGTTCTGGAAATTATGGCTGCAAGATATATCGTTTTAGCATTGAATTGGTACGTTTTTGCTATACCAATTCGAGCCCGATTCAGACGCTAATAATGTTTATGTACAAGAGGATAATGCAGAACGGATTTTACAGGACATTTCAGAGGAAATTCACAAGGATTGATGAACAGTCTGACAAAACAGAGCTTACAAAAGCGCCCTGTAGCTAAACACTACATCAACACTGTAATTTTAGCTAGCAGGCTAGCAGAGCCAAACGGCTATTTGCCCTTTTTTACATCGTAGCAACAACATAAAACTTATAATTGGAACTGTTAATAGAAAACACAACATCAAATAAAAAAATCATACTTACAGGTAGCAATCCATAAACAACTGTTTGTCCTGACTAAGTGGGAACCGCTGTTTCAGGAGAAGCTTTTGTAGCTGTCCTCAATAAAACATGCAGCACACAGATAATGTTGGGGTTATAATGTTCAGGAACAATGTTAAATATAAATTTTAACTGCTGTTTTCTAAGTTTGTTTGCCAAAAGAAGGGGTTTTGGAACAGGGGTGGGAAAAAAAGCGTCTCTTCAACATGGCAACAACTTAAAATCTTCTCTAGCGCAGCTCAACCGGGCCTCACCCAGTTTTTTGCGTATTCTGTGAGTAGGAAATATTTAAATGAGTGACATTGTGACTTCACAAGATCCGGAAAAAGTGTGTTGTAGTCCCAACAACCCGTTTGCTGTAGAAAAGTGTTTTCTTAAAGAACTTCTCCCTTTGGAGTGGGCTTTGAGCTTTTTAACCTCGCATGCCTTTTTTATGTTCAAACAGCAATATTACACACTAACTAAAGTTGAAAAAGTGAAAAAAACATAATAGTAACTGTGGCGAGGGGGGCGTGGTTCAGCGAGGTCTGCAGCGGGAGAACGAATCGGGAGAAATGCGGTGAGTAAGTGGATTAAGCGCAAATAACGATCACCTGCGTCTAATTACAGTGATTGGCGTGGAGAGACTGGATAAAAGGGGAGCAGAGGCGGCAGACGAGCGAGAGAGAGACGGACTGCTGCTGACGACGCTGACTGCCCGTGCCGAGATTCAACCCATCTAGGAGAGAATAATACTAAGTCTACAGTCTTATGTATAGTGAATGCGCTCTAGCGCCAGTTGTCTTTATTATTTGAAGTTTGTGTGTGAATAAACGTGAATTCGCAGCAGCAGTCCTACCCGACCCTGTCCTCTTCCTTGCCAAGTTGTTGAACCCCGTTACACTGGTGCCGAAACCCGGGACAAGGAAGAGGAAGCCGCCGCCATGCAGAATCCGCCGTCACCGCCATTTACGGAGATCATCACATCCCTCGCGGCCCTTCATCAAGAACACCACCAAGCGTTACTGGAGATGCGCCAGGATCAGGAGCGTCGCTTCCAGCTAGTTCTCCAGGCGCAGAAAGAGGACCGCGAGAGGTTCCGGAGCTGGATGGACCGGGAGGTTCCGGCCGCGCCAGCACCTCCCCCTCCCCCGGCCCTACACCTGCCGCTGAGCAAAATGGGGGCCCAGGACGATCCCGAAGCGTTCCTCGAGCTCTTCGAGAAGACTGCGGTGGCCGGGGGTTGGCCCAAGGACCAATGGCCACTTAGACTGATCCCGCTATTGTCGGGGGAGGCCCAGCTGGCAGCCCAACAACTGCCGGTTCAGAACCTCCTGGTCTTCGAGGACTTGAAGAAGGCCATCCTGCAGCGGATCGGCCGCAGCCCCGAGCAACATCGCCAGCGCTTCCGCTCGTTGGACCTGGGCACGTGCGGTCGACCCTTCGTGATGGCCCAGCAGCTCCGGGACTCCTGCCGTAAATGGCTGCAGGTCGAGACCAGCGGCGTCGACGCCATCGTCGACCGTGTGGTGCTGGAGCAATTCATCTCCCGCCTGCCGAAGAAAACGTGCAACTGGCGGAGGACCAGATGGTGGCGTGCTCCGGGGTCGGGGATTCCCTCCCCGCGGTCTCTCTCTCCTCTCCTCCCCCTTCTCTCTCTCGCTCTCCTCCTGCCTCTCGCCCTGTCCCTCTCCCCAGGTCCCGGTTCCCAGGCCCACCGCGAGTCCCGCCCCGAGGGCGGGGTGGGAACGGACAGGACTACACCGCTGTCCCCAGAGCTCCGCCCCGGAGGGCGGGGCCGTTCACGACCGACCCCGAACCACCGTCTAGCTCCTTCCTCTCTCCACGCCAAACCCTTAGCCCACTTCCTGCCACTGGAGCGGCGGGGAAGCCTGGGCCGGCCTGTTGGCGTTGCGGGGACCCGGATCATTTTGTCGACCGGTGTCCCGTCATGGAGGTGGGGACCGTGATCCGGGTCCCGGACGCCCCGCAGGCTGCCCTCGATCAGGCTGGCCTGTACCAAATACCTGTGAGTGTTGGGGGGGGTACTTATCAAGCTTTGGTGGATTCAGGTTGTAACCAGACCTCGATTCACCAAAGGTTGATTCAATCCGGGGCATTGAATACAAGCCGCATGGTTCAGGTACGGTGTGTGCACGGGGACGTGGTGAAATATCCCTTAATGCCTGCTGTGATTAAATTTAGGGGGAGAAAACATAAAATAGAGATGGCAGTTAACCCGCATCTCCGACATCCGTTAATTCTGGGAACGAATTGGCCCGGTTTCAATAAATTATTGGGGTATTTATGCACGGATGTTTCTTGGGGGAAAAGGAAGCAAGGGGGGGGGCGCGCGCGTCCAGGTGGGGGAGGCAGAACCGGAATCACGGGGGGTTGAGCCAGAGGGAAGGAGCGCAACGGAGAGACTAATTCCCTCGGAACGCGATGACTTCCCTCTGGAACAATCCCAGGAAGAGTCACTTAAAAATGCGTTTAACCAGGTCCAGTGTATAGACGGTCGGCCTCTCCAGCCGGGACGCCCGCTTTCCTACCCATATTTTGCCATAATCAAAGATCGGTTGTATCGAGTGACCCAAGACACTCAGACAAAGGAAGATACAACGCAATTGTTAGTACCCAAAAGCCGTCGGGAAATGCTTTTTCAGGCGGCTCATTGTAATCCCATGGCAGGTCACCTAGGGCAAGCTTCAACACTAAATCGTCTCTTGGCCCGATTTTTTTGGCCAGGCATTCACGAAAATGTTCGCAGATGGTGCGCGGCATGTCGTGAATGTCAGCTGGTGAATCCAGCGGCCTCGCCAAAAGCGCCATTGCGCCCTCTACCATTAATGCAGGTCCCCTTTGAAAGAATTGCGATGGACCTCGTCGGGCCATTAGAACGATCCGCCAGGGGGCATCGGTTTGCACTAGTCATTGTGGATTATGCAACCCGATACCCCGAAGCAGTGGCTCTCCGCAACATTTCAGCTAAAAGTGTGGCGGACGCACTGTTTCGCTTAATCTCCCGGGTGGGGATACCAAAGGAAATCCTCACTGATCAGGGCACGGCGTTTATGTCACGTACGTTACGCGAACTATACGAATTATTGGGCGTTAAATCGATCCGCACCAGCATCTATCACCCACAAACAGATGGTCTGGTGGAGAGATTTAATCGCACGTTGAAAACCATGATTCGTAAGTTCGTTCACGAAGACGCCAAAAATTGGGATAGATGGCTGGATCCCCTCTTGTTCGCTGTGCGGGAGGTCCCCCAAGCCTCTACGGGGTTTTCCCCTTTCGAGTTGCTCTATGGCCGTCAGCCCCGAGGGGTGCTGGACGTTCTACGAGAGACTTGGGAGGACGGACCTTCGCAGAGCAAAAATGAAATTCAATATGTCATGGACCTGAGGGCAAAACTCCACACGTTGGGGCGGCTATCTATGGAGAATTTGCTCCAGGCTCAGGACAAACAAAGCCGGCTGTACAACCGGGGAACCAGCTTACGTAAATTCACACCGGGAGAGAAAGTGCTTGTATTACTGCCATCCTCGAGCTCTAAATTACTCGCAAAGTGGCAAGGGCCCTTTGAGGTTACACGGCGAGTCGGAGATCTCGATTATGAGGTGATTCGGACGGATAGGGGTGGGGCACGTCAAATATACCACCTCAACCTCCTTAAAAAATGGAATGAGGCAGAATCAGTGATGCTGGTGTCGGCGGTGAGTGAGGAAGATGATCTCGGGCCAGAGGCAAGCATCAAACCGCATTCTCTCGCCCTGGCCCCGGGGGGGGATCATCTTTCCCCCGCCCAGCTCACTGACGTAGCTAAGTTGCAGGCAGAGTTTGCCGATGTGTTCTCACCCTTACCGGGCCGAACGACGCTCATTCAGCACCATATCGAGACTGAGCCAGGCGTGGTAGTGCGCAGTCGGCCATATCGCTTGCCTGAACACAAAAAAAAGTGGTTCAGACAGAATTAGAGGCAATGCTCGATATGGGAGTGATAGAAGAATCCAACAGTAATTGGGCAAGCCCGATAGTTTTAGTTCCAAAAACTGACGGCTCTGTTCGATTCTGCGTGGATTATCGCAAGCTAAATGCTGTGTCAAAATTTGATGCGTATCCAATGCCACGAATTGACGAACTGCTCGATCGACTAGGCACGGCTCGTCTTTACTCGACGCTGGATTTAACAAAAGGGTATTGGCAGATCCCCTTAACGCCAGTATCTAAAGAAAAGACAGCCTTCACGACGCCGTTCGGGTTACACCAATTTGTTACACTTCCGTTCGGATTGTTCGGGGCACCGGCCACTTTTCAGCGGCTGATGGACCGTATATTACGGCCCCATGCTGCATATGCCGCCGCTTATTTAGATGACATCATCATTTATAGTAATGATTGGCGGCGGCATGTGGAGCATTTGCGGGCCGTGCTGAGGGCGCTGAGGGTGGCTGGGCTCACGGCGAATCCGAAGAAGTGTGCGATTGGGCGCGTGGAGGTCAGGTATCTGGGCTTCCACTTAGGTCACGGGCAAGTGCGTCCCCAAATTGATAAGACGGCAGCGGTTGCGACGTGCCCGAGGCCAAAGACCAAAAAGGAGGTTAGACAGTTCCTGGGGCTGGCGGGATATTACAGGAGGTTTGTACCTAACTATTCGGACCTCACCAGCCCTCTGACTGATCTAACTAAAAAGGAAGCACCAGATCCGGTCCAGTGGTCAGAGCAGTGCCAGCAGGCTTTTACCCAGGTTAAGGCTGCTCTCTGTGGCGGACCCATTTTACATTCTCCTGATTTTTCTCTCCCCTTTGTGTTGCAGACTGACGCGTCGGACAGGGGGCTGGGTGCGGTCCTGTCTCAGGAGATGGGGGGGGAGGAGCGCCCGGTGCTGTACATTAGCCGTAAGCTCTCGAAGAGAGAGACTAAGTACAGCACCATTGAGAAGGAGTGTTTGGCCATCAGGTGGGCGGTCCTCACCCTCAGATACTATCTCCTGGGGCGGGAATTCACCCTCTGTTCGGACCATGCCCCCTTGCAGTGGCTCCACCGCATGAAGGATACCAACGCGCGGATCACTCGGTGGTATCTGGCATTACAGCCTTTTAAGTTCCAGGTGATCCACAGACCGGGTGCACAGATGGCGGTGGCAGACTTCCTCTCCAGAAATGGGGGGGGGGCCGCAGGCCGGACGGCTCCCCGGCCTGAGTCGGGCGGTGGGGGTATGTGGCGAGGGGGGCGTGGTTCAGCGAGGTCTGCAGCGGGAGAACGAATCGGGAGAAATGCGGTGAGTAAGTGGGTTAAGCGCAAATAACGATCACCTGCGTCTAATTACAGTGATTGGCGTGGAGAGACTGGATAAAAGGGGAGCAGAGGCGGCAGACGAGCGAGAGAGAGACGGACTGCTGCTGACGACGCTGACTGCCCGTGCCGAGATTCAACCCATCTAGGAGAGAATAATACTAAGTCTACAGTCTTATGTATAGTGAATGCGCTCTAGCGCCAGTTGTCTTTATTATTTGAAGTTTGTGTGTGAATAAACGTGAATTCGCAGCAGCAGTCCTACCCGACCCTGTCCTCATCCTTGCCAAGTTGTTGAACCCCGTTACAGTAACCCTTTCAATTTGATTCTGGCCACAACTGGGAGCCAGAGGAGTGAAATCAGGAAGATGTGGGGTGTGAAACAAATTGTTAGTGTAAAGAGATTGAAATTAAAGATAGTTATTGCCACCAAGAAATTAAACTTGACAATTCTTATTTATGAGTGATTAATCCATTCACCACTATTTTTTTAATTTATGTGCCCTCTATCTTTAATTAAAAACATTAACTTTCCCTCCTCTTGCAACAGTCACTCTTTGATGACGTCCACCAGCACATGAGATCGCAAACAACAACAATCCAATCAATTCCCAAGAGAAAAAAGTCCAAATCCATTTTTTTTGTCTCATTCAAGAATCCATTTCACTTGCATATATGTCACAACAGAGAAGAAAAGATTACTGCAATTTCCGTCTCATGCCATTTTTAATGCTCTTCCATTAAGGTTGGGTATAGTGAATTGATTCGATTCACGACTTACAGTTTTTCGATTAAATTCAAAAACTATTTTGAATTGAATTGATTTGTGAACTGAGAATGTTTCATTTTGAATTCAATTTGATTCTATTTTCGATTAATGATTCATTTCTCTGCATTATTGCATTTTGGCTCAAACCATGTTTATCCTCAATTGCAACTGAATCCACAATTAATGTAGTCTAGGTCGTATTTACATTTACCATGTTTAATCTTCTACAAAGCGACAGATGAAATTGTGCCAAAACAAAGCAGAGTTTGCTGGACAAACTGCTTTTGATGTCCACAACAAAAGACATGGAATGCACTTTCTCCTTCTTCTGTGGAGCAGATAAGCATATTTATTTATGCGCAATCATATGGATAGTTAGAAATGTATTATTTACATTTAGCATTGTTCCTCTTGCCGTCTACAGCCCTGTGATCCATTTTTGGGTCTCGACCCAGCAGATGAGAAGCACTGCTTTAGAATATTCACACAGAGAGACACACACACACACACACACACACACACACACACGGTTGATTTAAAAACACCCAGACAGTGTCATTCTCCATCGCATCTCTCTCTCTCTGCCTTTCTCTAGGTGTCTCTCGCTCACACACACAAATGTGTGAGGGTGTAGAAAGCACACAGCCTATATTTAAAGCAACATCGTTTACACCCTCCTCACATCGACGAGAGAGAGCAGAGAGGACGGCTGCTGAAAGAGACAAAAGCGAAAGATTACAGATAAACAGATGAATACAGAAAAAGACTGACGAAGAAAGCCAAAAGGAGAGACAGAGAGAAATAAATGAGAGAGAGGGAGGGAGAAGATGAGTGTTTGTATGTGAGAGATAACACAGGTTGAAGTGTAATAAATACAGTCCAAAAACAGACAGTGAAAAATAACCCCTTCATCTCTCCATTTCCCTCTTCCTCCTTTCTCATCTCTCTCCATCTGTGCTTCACTTCTTCTTTCCTTTTCCTCCTCCTTCCATCTGTCTCTTTCTGTCTCTCCATATTTTCCCTCTGGTATTCTCTCACCTCTACACCCTCTCCTCTATCCCTCTGCCTCTGTTCCGGTCGCTCTTATTTCCTCCACTGCATATGTAGATGTCAATTTTTCAGCCTGATTACTGTTCGATTGGCACTCAACTTTCTTTTTGGTTCCTCTCTGATGTCCAGCTATTTGTGTTTGTGTGTGTTTGTTTGTGTGTGTGTGTACATGTTTTTCCCAGGCGGGGAGTTCAACCTGAATGCACACAGACTCATGGGGACTCATGTCATCGTGGGGACCTAAATTGAGGTCCCCATGAGGAAACAAGCTTATAAATCAAAAAGTCAATTTTTTTTTTTTTTTTTTAAATGTAGAAAGTTTTCTGTGATGGGTAGGTTGAGTTTTGGTTAGTGTAATGGGATAAAACATACAGTTTATACAGAATAAAAACCATTATGTCTATAGAGAGTTCCCAACAAAGATAGTAAACCAGATGTGTGTGTGTGAGTGTGTGTGTAAGCAGCTGGACTAGATGAAGTCCTTGTTGCCTTATTAATTGGTCAGACTCCATGCATTTATGAAATTTGATCAAGATTTGATTTGAACTGCGGGAACATATTTGCTTAATCATAATCTGGGGGGTGGGGGTGGGGGGTGGGGATAATGGTTTATGAACCTTAATGGCGATTGCAAGATTGCAAGAACCCATTCAGCTCTGACGAAAATCTATGGATACAACACAGCACTACCTCCCCCCTACCCGGTTTGACAAGAGATCCATAAAATCTAAAGGGTAAACATACAGTCACAGGGCCCAGAATTATTTGTGACGGCCCTGTTGATAAATATAATGGACAATAACCTTTTCATTGTAAAAATTTTAGATTACATTTTATATGAATGTATGACAAGACATTTTTATTTTAGATGCATTTTACACAACAAAATCATCAGCACTTTTTCCGAAAAATAAACTTTTAAGATATATTCTCTAAAAAGGCTTGGTTTATTATTATATCTTATGAGGTTTTCTCAAGTAAAACTATTATGGAAGTTAAGATATCTTTACTGAAAAACAAGACAAAAATAGAGTTTGTTTGCAGTGTACGTTTTTGCTTTAAATTTTTACAAAAATGTATTATTAAAATGTAAGATTATATATATATATATATATATATATATATATATATATTTGAACAATATTTTTCACATGTTTGGGGCCTTCCTACATTTATTCTAAAAGGAAGGACACACTAAACTGATCAAAAGTGTCATTAAAGGCATTTATGTTACAAAAGGGTTCTATGCTCTTCTTTCTTTTAAACTTTCTATTCATCAAATAATCCTGAAAAAAATGTACTACGGCTGTTTTCCATATTGATAATGTTTCTTGAGCAGCAAATCAGTATATTAGAATGATTTCTAAACGAAGACTGCAGTAATGGCTGCTGAGAATTCAGCTTTGCCATTACAAAAATAAATTACATTTTAAAATATTTTTAGTTGTCGTTCACATACTCAAGTAAACACTTGTGTAAAGCCGTATACAGCACATTAGTAGGTCATTCGGAGGGTTTGTCGACGTGACCCTTTCCAACCCCCCACTCAATGCCAGCTGTTGCCCTATAACTGCCCCACCCCAACTACACACACACACACACACAAACACACACACACTCACACTCACACAAACACTTTTCTGCCCGATAACTGCCCCCTTGGGTGTGTACGCCCTTATCCTTATGTCATTCGCCCTCTTTTTCATCCTTCTCTCTTCTTTTTCCATTTTCACACAATTTGTGACTCACTTTGAGGAGAAGAGCCATATAAATATGAAATGTAATTTCATTTCAAAACAAACAGTTCTGACAAGCACATTTCAAGAACAGATTTAATATTAATGATGTTGGAACTATTGTTACACTGTCAGCATTTTTATATTGAGCACACAAAACACACACACAGATTGTTCCTTGCTTGCTTGAGGATCACGTCGAAATGAAAAGTGCTCATTAAGAAACTAGAAATTATCCTAGTAGAAAATATGATCCAATGTAAATATTTACATAAATACTCAGTGTTAGAGGACATTAAATTCATTCAAACACTCTAGAGCAGAGAAAGTCAACATTAAATGACTGCAAAACATCATTTTTTGAAAGATTTATTCTTTCAATCTCTTTTCTTGCTCTTTCCCGCTCTTTTTCACAGTTGTTGTTGGTTGTGTTGCATGCCCTCCTCTCTCTGCCTGTCAAACATTGTTAGTGCACTGTCTCACACCCCCAGAGAGAGAGACTGAGCAGGGGGCAAGAAGGGACAGAATGACCCAGAGGAAGAGAGAGAGGCAGAGAGAGACAGAGAATGGCTAAGTCTCAAAACCTGGTGAGCTCATTCTATAGGTCTATGATGCCAAAAAATATTGTCTAGGTAACCCACTCACTATGTTCTATTCAATCGTTTGAACTTGCCAATGATGGCCAGAAGTGTTGTCTAGGAAGGCAGCTCAATAGATCTGTTTCAAGCGTTTGAACACGACTTGTCACCCAAAAGTGCAAACATGCATTCGATGCCCAAAAGTTCTGCCTACACTGAAAAACAAATTGGTGTAGTTTTTCCTTCAAAATGATTTTCACTTACTGCTAGTAAATAATTACAAAGAAACGACAAGTCACCTATTGAATTAAATGCGAAATTTTGAAGTAGAAATACTGAAATAGTATTTTCTCTGAACTACTCTTACTCCAACTACCTGTTTTACATAAATTTTTGAAAACACACACACACTTTGAAAGTTTTACAGTGAAGATAGGCCTTCAATGCCCAAAAATGCTGTCTTTGTAGACAGCTCACTAGGCTCCATTAAAATTTAAGGTCCAAAAACATGCATATAATGCTCAAGTAATGCTCAGTATTCTCACTAGGTTCAGTTTAAACATTCAAACCAACCAATACGTTTACATTCAAAGTTGTGAATTTAACTTGTGCGCAAAATTGGAATATTGCATAAATCATTTGATGCATTCCCATCCAGTGAGTTGAAAAGAACAAAATCATCACTTCTTGATAAACTGGCACTAAATATAACTAAGAAAAGTAGGAGAAGCCAATGTATATGATAATTTTCGTATATAATACATTACTTGCGTCTCAGAGGGTGCTGACGAAATGCACTAAACACGTAATCTTGCTTTAGGGGATGGATGCCAACGCAGTCGTGTAAGACGAAATTTTTTTTCAGGCATTTCAGAACAACCAAAACAGTTTCCAAAAAGATCGGTCCATTGTTTTGTACAGTTATGC
Organism: Opsariichthys bidens; assembly: GCA_037194245.1. NCBI lineage: Eukaryota > Metazoa > Chordata > Actinopteri > Cypriniformes > Xenocyprididae > Opsariichthys > Opsariichthys bidens. Next base: position 7,005,831 of record CM074303.1, read on the forward strand.
TGTCCCATTGCAAAAACACATGATTTTTTTTTTTTACAAAAATGTGTTTCCATCATAGTTTACGCACGCTTTCTTATCGGATAAAAAAATGTATCCGACTCAATCGAGAATTTTTAGAATTTCAGCGCACCTTGCCGTTTCCAGCAGTTTTTTTATGCGATATCCCAAAATGTGCATAAAAACATGGATGGAAACATAGATTGTGATTCATAAAAAGTCTAGAAAGACTAAATAGATTTTAATTTTTTTTTTTTTTTTGAAAATTTGACCATATACAATGCCCACAAATAGGTTCCATTAAAATGTAAAAACAATGCAATATTAGCAATTATTTGTGAGGTAATTGTAATGGAGATTTATCAAAATTTATACATGAAAAAGCTTAAAAGCTTTATCATATAAAGGATCTCTTCAGAAGAAATTTCCAATTTTAATGCCTAGAGACTTTCAATGGATGGACAAAAAAATAATAATATTACAAACATCTATAGGACAGTATGTCCAGCACTAGTGGTATCGAAAAGGGTATCGAATATCGATACTTTTGAAGGTATTGTATCAAAGTTAGAAATTCCAGTATTCCAATATAGGTAGGTAACTCACTATGCGTTTATATTTATAAGTTCAATATGATGCGCAATGTGCTGTCTAGATAGGCAGCTCATTGGTTAACGTCAAACATCCAGACACGCCTATGATGCTCAACTTTTGAACACGCCTATGATTCCCAAAAACGCTGTCTAGGCAGCTCACTAGCTTTTGAGATGCAGCCAATGAAAAAGAGCACTTAGTGCTTTGGCAGGTATTGAGCGAATTGCAGCCAATAAAGCACTTTGAGAAATAAGAGGTCAATTACAAGGAGGTGGAGATATGAGATCTCTTTATCAAGCAAACAGACACATGGTGACCTCAGCCACCACAACGCCACTAAAAACATACTCGCGCGACTAACAAATACAGCAGTATAGACTCAAATTCGAGCACTTTCTCGCTCACTATCGGTCCATCTTTCACTCTCACACACACACCGCCAGGAGCCTCGGAGAGTCTTGTGATGGATAGAAGCAAAGAGAGGAGAGAACAGGGTCCTGAGGGAGAAAGAGAGATATAGAGACAGATAGAGGGAGTGACAGTGAGAGGTGAAAGAAGAAAGAAGGGGGTGAGGAAGATAAACCATAAATTAAATTATTTTAGAACAAAGGAGAAAGGTTGCTATGCAACCAGACGGGGAGGTTACCAGGGGCAACCGCTATGACCTGAAGCTTGACCCTCAAGACGAAGAGACCTCAACCCACATATACCCAAAACAACCGTTTTCCCTTTGTTTGTTTTGCTTCCCTTAGTTTTAAGGAAAAGACAGAAATGAGGAAACTAGAAAACAGCACATCAACATTAAAAAAGCATCAGTGGGAGATTCTAATGTACATATGCTTTGTGTATAAATGTGTGTGTTTACTTAGCTATATTTCAGGGACAAAATTACCTACAAAAGCTAGCTAAACCTGACAGAACCTCCCGGAGATGTCCTGAAAGGTGAGAAAAAATAATAAACTCTATTTGTTTTACTTTATAATGCAATATATATGTAAATATAGATTTGCATACAAAAAGGAATAAAATGAATATATATAATAATATTTATATCATTATTTTATTATTATTATATATTTTTATTTCTACTTAATTAAAAAAAACAATAGTGTATATAAAAATGTATACATACTGAAGTTTTTATGGCAAAGTGGCTCATCCATATATACAGTATTTATAATGTAATACTATTTTGAGTCTTTTGTTTTTAACTCTGTTACATAACGCAAAGCTGTGTCTGTACTGATGCCAGAAGTTATAAAAAAAAACAGTCCCTTTCATTTTTAAAGCATTTAAGTCACTAGCTTATTAAAAAAAGACATTACGGCATTGTGTAATATATAAAACCTTTTGTAATTGAATTTCCAGCAAAAACAACTAGATTGTGATATATACTATTACTGTAAAATTACTCATGTCGATATTAGATTGCATGCTGCCTACACCAATCAGTATTAAATAAAAACAACACAAGTTTACAGCATGTCCTCATTTATCTTGATAATTGTGTGTGTGTGTGTGTGTGTGTGTGTGTGTGTGTGTATGCGCCTTTTTGTGATTTATGAAGAAGAATTTGTATAATGACACTGGTATTACGACGTCAACATGAAATATAAGGACATTTCATGAGTCCTCGTAATTAAAATATCTTTAAAAACATCCAATGTTTTATTAAAAATGTAAAAATGCAGAATGTTTTAGGGGATAGAATGGGATAGAATGTACAGTTTGTACAGTATACATGAATGTCCTATCTATAGCAAAACAAACCTGTGTGAGTGAGTGTGTGTGTGTGTGTGTTTCAAAGTTTGCTGATGACAGAAAAGTTGAAAGATGAGAAGTAACATCAATGTACCATCTCTCTCTCTCTCTCTCTCTCTCTCTCTCTCTCTCTCTCTCTCTCTCTTTTCAGTTAGAATCAGAGTTATTTTGTTCTCTGAGAACTGAAGTATGATGGGAATTATTTCGGACGGCAGCACAAAGACTCCCTCTGCTCTCAAACGAACACACACACACACACACACACAATAGACCACAGCAGCATTCACAGTAAGCATCCCCTCTCTCATAATTGCCACACACACACACACTCCACATACAGAAAAGACTCAAATGTAGGGTGCAGAACAACACAGACTGTCCCAAGCCACACAACAGCACACTCGCACAAACACACACTACATTATTAGACAGTAGGTTCCTAATATTCATTCATAAATGATAGCATTTGCACATACACACACACACACACACACACACTCATCACTAAACACACATATAGAACAGGAACCTACACTCAGGCTAGTATTAAATATTGAGTGTACTGCATTGTGAAGACCACACTTCACTGTGATCAGACTTTAAATGGAGAGATGGAGAGACTCTCTCTCTCTCATCCCCTTCTTTTCAAACAGCTCTCTACTGTTTCTCGCCTTCAGTTCTTCACTTTAGTCTTTTATGCGCTGTGCATGCAACTCGGCCTCTCTTGCTCTCTCTTTCCCTCAGTTCTGTCACTATACATCCTTTCTTCTCCACGATCTCCCTCCCATTTCTCTCCTTCATTCTTTCTCTCTTTCATTCCCCAGAGTCTGACAGCAGGAGACTATTACACTCACAGACGGAATCTCTCTCCTCCAATTTCTCTCTGTCTGTCTGCCGTCTTCCCTCTCTCTCACTCGCTCTTCCTCCTGTGCATTCGCTGTCCTATTCCCTCCCACTCATTCTGCTCCATCCCTCCTTCTTTTTCGCTATGTCTTTTCCTGAGTGGATGTAATTGGTATCTATAGGACACTCCTTGAGAGAGAAAGAGAGAGAGAACTGACATAAACTGCAGAATGAAAAACACAGCACAATACACCAGAGCAAACACACCACGCTGCACCGGAGCAATCAAGACCAACACAACAGATCAGAGCCATCAACAACACAACACAACCAAGCAAACAATCACGGCACAAATGGCTGGAGCAAACAAGTACAAAACAATACATGTGAGCAAACAAACAACACATCAGAGCAAACAAACATAAAAAAACAAAAGCAAAACGGAGCGAACAGGAACGTCACAACAGATTAGATGTCTGAGCAACATAACAGTGCAAACAAACGCTCTGAAGGAGACGGGGTGCTCAGTGGTTACTCCATTTATTTGAATGAACCTCTTCAAGAGGGTCCCAACATATCTCAATTATTACTGTTTAATATTTGAAAATATTCTGTCTTGAAATATGATGGCAAAGCTGAATTTTCAGCATCATTACTCCAGTCTCCAGTGTCACATGATCCTTCAGAAATCATTCTAAAATGCTGATTTGGTCCTTAAAAACATTTATTATTATTATTATTATTATTATTATTATCATGCTGTTCTACTTGAACTAAAGATCATGAAAAAACATATCATAGATAGCACTTTATACAAAAATATTTGGCAGTTTTCAACATTGAACCATTATTATTAATTGAGCACCAATGATAATTGATAATAATTGAGCAGCAAATCAGCATTTTAGAATGATTTCTGAAAGATCATGTGACACTGACTGAAGACTGGAGTAATGATGCTGAAAAAAATTTCACTTTAAAATGTATTCAAATAGAAAACAACACAGACATTTATTAACTAAAAACATTTCACTACAAAAAAGTCAATATGTCAAGAAATAATTAAACAGTTCATTTAATTTAATTAATGCTAAATATAACCTTTCATAGCTCAGTTGAGTTTCCATCCCATGTGCTCAAGAAAACAAAAGCATTTCAGAATGACCAAACCAACATTTGAGATGCTGTGCAATGAAATTGGTCCACCGGTTAGTCCAATCACATCACGTTATTTGTTCCACATCGAGGGATTTTTTCGGGAAACATGTAGTTTATGTGTCTGTTTTCTTATCGGATAAAATTGAGCACATCATTTTTTATGCACATTTTTAGAATTTACGCGCATCTTGGCATTTCCATCGGCTCTTCTTTATGGCATATCCCAAAATTTGCAGAAAAAAAATGTGGATGGAAATAGAAGGTTGTCTTGGCGAAACAACTGATGTATTAATGAGGTCTAATTGAGGCAAATAAAGACGAGCATAAAACAACAAAAAGCTGCACAGCGGTTCAAACCTGCAGCTCAAACCAAAGGACATGAGTAACATCTCAGCACAATATGAGAGCAGTATGCAACACAACAAAAAGAGAATAAATAAACAACTTTTAAGGCCTTGTGAACTTTCCAAATAAAACAGGACTTGCAAAACAAGATTAAACTCCAGAAGAAACCTTTTTGAATGAGTCTCTCCAGTGCCCGGTACTGCAGTAAAAGCCAAGAGAAATCGATTCATGCAAACCTGGGAGACGTTATTCAATGTCCAAAACAGAACACAGCAATCAAGAATGGAATACCACAAAAACAGACCTGAACAACCTACAGTGGAGCACCACAAATTAGACCTGAGAAAAGTGTTGTGGAGCAAAGTGAGCAATCTCCTGCACAGTCAGGTCACGCCAATCTACTGAAGCGCACCACAAATTGGGACTAAAGAATATTGGACAGCTCGATATTATGAAAGAGAGAGAGAGAGAGAGAGAGAACAGTTTAGTGGATAATGTCAAGAGCTCTGAATAGCGTACTATTCATATTACTTCTACAGGAAATAGAAGACGTTGATATTGTCATGATAACAAAATTTCAACAGTCAATACTAATACCAGTAAAATTTCACAGTTCTCATGTACCATTTTCAGTAAACATACTAAAAATAGTAGGCTAACTATTTTAATAGTTTTGAAACCTTTTGAAACTAAAAACATGAAAACTGTTCAAAGGGGGGTCATGAATTGAGAAATCAAACTTTCCTTGATCTTTAAACATATAAGAGGTGATTGTACATATAAGAGGTGATTGTACTATACCAAGTCCAACATGTTACTGGATCAACATCTTTATTGATCCTGGAACAACATTTCAATCAATCAACCAATCAAATTTGAGGGACAAGTTTACAGTTTATGTTAAGTTTTGGCTTCCAACCAGAGTTAGGTGCCAGTGTTATTCACCTATCATTTCCTTCTGATTTTAGGGAAAGTTTATGGGCCGGGTTAGGTTTAGAGCTAGGGCTATTTCGGAATGTTTGGAATGTTGCTCCAGGATCATCAAAATATGTCTTATTTGGCAAAATCATGGTGACCATACTATAAGAATATCCTTTCAGTTTTAGAACTCCTTGTTAGTCCAAAAACAGCTATTGGCGTTTATTGAAGCCAAGCTCCCAAAATGACTCATCTCAGATTTTGTCTCAGTAAGATGCCATAGTGCGGCAAAAGACCAACACTTACCACTACATCATTGCTTCTTTAGCCCCACCCACTGATTTATGCATGTCATGTAGTAGTAAATACAAGAGAGATGCAAACAGAGGCTTACTCAAGCAATTAAAACATAGATATGCCTCTGAGCATAACAAGACGGTTGTGTAAAAATACAATTTTCAATTGTTTGTGATCCTGCACATCAAGAAAGTGTGGATAAACTATTTTTTACGTCGTTTCAGATCACGGCAGTAAGACACGGTTTGTGTTCGCTTTGTTTTACTGCGGATTTGTTTTTAACCAAGACACAGTTTGACGCAGAATTTTGTGGGTGAAAATATAAGATGATACACTGCCGATATTGTATCTGACAGTAATGTTGCAACACACAAGTGTGAGCATGGTTTTTACCATGTGTAACTATTGCTTTGTCTGTTACGGAACGTTTCATATGTTTTACAATATGTTATACATATGTGTAGGTTCTTTGTCTTCTTTCAGGGGATGCATTTTTTAACATCAAAAGTTTTCAATACAATTCCATGTGTAATTATTTTAATATGCAAAACTGTTACCCAATCATAGAGGCGGGTGTTTAATAAAATAAAATAAAATTTGAAGTTGAAGTTTGCCTTTTTTTGCCAAATAAATATGTCGGATAAATACCTTGACCAAGTTTAGTATTTGTCCTTTCCTTCACATTTAAAATATTGTAAAAAAAAAAAAAAAAAAAAAATATTTTCCTCATATACTTTTAAGGCCATAAAAAACAAATATCACTCAATTAATAATTAATACAAATACAAATACAAATAATGCTCAATGAGGCAGCTTTAGTCTTTACAGTTAAAAGTATAGTTAAATTATTTTGTTTTTTTTACCCAAAATTCAATTCAAATGTAAAATAGCCATTTTATTTTCAAGATATCGCCGCTCACAGAATTAACCATGCGCATAAAGATGGCATGAATAAAATGCAATAAGGTCATGTCGCAAGAAACAATATACTGTTTAAAAATGTATTGTTTTATAACATGCAATGTTGCACATAATCTTTTAATATATAATATAATAGTCAATATTCAGTGTACATCTATGATATTCTTAGTATAGTGTGCTCGGTCATCATGAATATGCATGAGCGTATTTCAGAGGGCATGCGTTACAAGTTCTGGATATGAAATAATCACAACAACACAAGATGATCAGTGTCTTTACTGCTGGTGTTCAACAAACCTCAAGAAATAAATGTGGACTGAACTAAAGTGTGGGTGGAGGTCTCTTCAAAACATCTTCCTTAGAGAGTATTGAGTCCAAAAGTATTAAATTAAACCCTGAAACTATAAAACTTTCCATCTAAATTACACATTGAGCATGAAGACGGAATGCACCGAGCTTTTCCATTTCAAGATACACCATTAAAAAATAACGCTATTATCAGGTTTCGCGTAACAAAAGAAATGAACACTTCAATCATGACTAGGTTTACATTAATCCAGCAATTCTGTTTAGAATCATTGTTATAATTAATCCCCTGATCGGGTTTAATATAATAAAAATATGAATCCCCTGATGATGTTAAGCAGAATATTATAAATTAATCCCCTGATCTGGTTTAGAGTAATGAGAGGTACACTTGACTGAGCAAAATGAAAAGCAGTGGAGACAAAATGTGTGTTTCATAGTTACTGAGACGGAAACATGCAGAGACCTGAAGAGGAGAGATGTTAGGAATTACATTTACATTGACATGAGAGAAAGAACGAAGACATATCATGTTCAGTGATAAATTCTACATTTTGATGATCAGTTTAAACCATATCCATGTAGACAAAGAGAAAATGAAATACACAAATCAGAGAGAAGGGGGGAAAGATGGAGATATTCTCTTAACAGCTACAGTTGGAAAACGTTTAGCTTATGTTCTGTAGGTCGGAAGGAGCAGTTGGACAACTCTTTATGTATTTGACTCATTTTTCCATCCAACAGCGCTGCTGCGTCTTATTCAATATGGCTTGACTGCAAGCCTCGTTCAAGGTGAAGTTTGAAATTAATCCCAGGAAAAGAGTTTACAATTAAACCCTGGTAAAGAGCTTAGCTTGTCATGTTATCTTGACGACGCTAATGAGCACAAGTCCCTCCCCATGACAGATATGAGAGAGTAGCAATCTGCATTCTGAGTAAGGCATTTTTGCTTTTAAATAGTATATGAAACAGTATACATTATGCAATAAGATGAATAAATGAACACAGAACACACATGAATTTATCTGCTAAAGATAATGAGGAGAACACAGCTGATTAATAATTAAGGTAACCATGATAACTGAATACTGGCGGGAACTTAGAAAAAAGACAACAGAATCTAAGGAATGCAAACTAAGAGTCTGTGAAACTAAAGCTGAACATAACTGTGGTAGTACACCCCGCCGTGAAGGGGCGACCTAGGACTGTAACAGAGGAGGAGAAGAGGGAGGGACAGAGGGGACTATGGAGGTGGATGGTGCAGTGACGAAGGGATTATGATTATGGGAGGTGATGACTGAAGATTGGTGATGAGTGGTGACAATCTCCTGGTGGCGAAGATGGTAGCTGGTCGATGGCACAGACCCAGAGCCCAGCCCTGATGACAACCCACGGCGGAGTCAAAGGACGGAGGAGCCAAGGTGTTGTTGTGGCTGACGATATGTGGTGAACGATTGACAGAAACAAGGCCGACGGCTCCAAGGGAGCAGATGGAGAGCCAATGTTACGGAGTGACATCACTGACACTGGAGGTCCAGGAGAGGAGAGAAGGAGCACAGCAGACTGCTCGTAAGTCCATGATGGAAGAAGAGTGACGACTGACCAAGGGGGAGCCGATGGGACGAGGGAAGTGGAGCCCCGTGGAGCCCCGAGGCTGAGGGTCTCTGGTAGAGCTGAATGTGGGAACAGCCACAGGATCCACAGGATACTCTCGCTCAGGCGCTGCTTGGCAGGCAGGGATGGAGGACTGGGTGAGCTCCGCGATGTGCTAGAGGTACGCTTGATGTGATCAATAAAGGTACTTCTAAATCCCAACAGGTCAACAAAACAATCAGCGCTGTTTTGAAATGGCTATGACTCAGAAAAGACAGATAATACCGGGTGGGATAGGGTGGGAGTCAATACCTCCAAACTGAGATCTGTTAGCCAGTCTTCAGTGTCCACTTTCACTAGCAATCCCTCAGCTGCTGGTGTTGTGGGCTCACACCCCTGGTCAGACTCACTCTGGGGCTCTGCTCTCTTCTCTTCAGGGCTCTGGCAGTAGCTCCCCTTCTGCTACAAATTCTTCGTAGTCAAGTCCTGGAATGTCTGGAAGGTCTACTATCTGGTGGCAATTAATCCCAATCCAACACAAAGACTTCAGGGTCTCATCGTCGGAGGGGCTGGTGATGGCAAGACGACAGAAGTTTTCCGTGTATCTCAGAAAACCAAATTTGGCAGCATAGCCACTTTGTGGTCCGGTCATCTGTAAGACGTGCGTGCAGGCAGACAGATGAAGACACAGATGAATAAAGTTCCAACACAAAGTTTACTAATAATAGTCCAAACAGGCAGGAGTCTTCACACACAAAACTGTTAAAGGAGTCCTTGATTATGTAAGACTGATGCCTGGACCAAGACAGGACTACTCTTTGAGAAAACAAAGGAAATTAACATATGAACTCTCTCTTGCAAAATTAGCATCCCCATCCGAGACGCAATCACACCTCAGCATTGCCTTAATCTACATTCCCTTTCCCTCACTCCCTCTTCCGCCATCTCTTCTCTCTACATGTGGAGATGACCTGAAATTCAACCAAAATCTATATGGTTTCATTCCCACAGATTTAAAGCAGAAGGTTATAAAGGTTTTAAGAGTTTAGAGATATTTTGCTTACTGTTGTGGGTGTGACCCCTTTCACAGGGTGTTTCATGCTAATGGTTTCTGTCCCCCAAAAGGTGTAAGTTACCCAGTCTGAGATCATGCTTAAAGCAAATTACAATTGTGAACACACATTTCTATGTCCATAACACCACAAATCTTCGCTCAGGTTAGTAACAGTTTAAACCTCATTATGTGGAGCATTGGGGCATGCCAACTGAAGTTTTAGAACTCCGACTAACACATTGGCATTAGTCATGTGTACTTAGACTGTAGAGGCTAATAATGGGTTTTTCCATTCAGAAAAACAGAGTGTTGTTAGACTAATCTGAATAGGGTCAGCCTCAACCTCTGATTATTGTAATATTATTCTAACTAAGCGTACCGGGGATATCACGGCAGTTAAATTAGTCAGCTTGGTTCTATGGGAATGGTCATGACCTCTAGTTAGATTTAGTCTTACTTTAATTAAGTATCTATGGGGGCTGAATAACATACTTTTAGAAATAACCAAGCATGGAGCAGCATCTAAAAGTATCTGTCAATTGCCTCTGTCTAATGACCAAGACTGACAGGTTTGTGATTAAGAGATCGTATTCTCGGCCAGTGCGAGATATAGGAATCCAAATGAAGGAGTATAATTTCATTAAAGAGTAAAATAGAATAATCAAATGTGTATCTAACTATTATACAAATGACCAATAATCAATTGCCATTCTTACCTAAATTCGAGGTCATAATAAAACGGAGTCAGATTATACTTTAATTGCAATTAAACTACTTTGCCACGCTGAAAAGACTGAATCCAATATTCCTTCACCTGCTTATCAGAAAACGTCATTGGGCCATTTGGGCGGGCCTTAACTTTAGTTAGTGTGTAATGTTACTGTTAGAGCATAAACAACATCTGCAAAGTTACGATGCTCAAAATTCAATACAAAGGGAGATATTTTCTTTTACAGAAATCGCTTACATAAACCTTGCCCACAGTAACACACAACAAAGGGGGTCAGGCCATGTTGGGCTACTTTTAGAGAAGAGAAAGAGTTGTTGTAGTAGAGTGTTGTTACATGCCATCATTTTATGCCAGACTGCTTCACAAACGAGGGTCAATTCAACAGTGAATTTGCGCAAAAGATTAACATGGTGGTACATGCTAGTCAATGAGTTGAATCAACTCCACATCAACTACATAAATTTATCCACTAACCATTCAGAAAGGTCCAAATGCATTCTAAATGTTGTAACTTCTTGAGTCTCTCCATCAGTGTCCGACTCCAGTTTGAACACTGTAAGGCTGAACACAGTTACTGACAATCCTCATTTTAGCTGCGTGAGATTCTCTAGCTTTGTTGTTGTTGAGAAACCAAACTGTGAGCTGTTATAGCTTCACCATCTTCTGGAAAGGGGCCCGGGAGCAGCAGCTTATTTGCATTTAAAGGGACACACACAAAAACGACGTGTTTTTGCTCACACCCAAATAGGGGTAAGTTTGACCAGACAAATTCAAAGGGAACACACATGAAATTATACACTAAAGATAATGAGGAGAACACAGCTGAACCAAAGTAACTACTTATTAAAGTAACCATGACAACTAAATAATGGCAGGGACTTAGAACAGAGGACAACAGAAATAATAAATATATACTAAGAGTCCGTGAAATTAAAACTGAACATAGCGGTGAAGGTAAAGGCCCGTGTCACTGCGTTGCCTGTAAATGCACTGTTAGAAAATTACTGTAAATTTTACAGTATAATACTGGCAGCAGGGTTGCCAGCCAGTTACTGTAAAATTTACAGTAGTGTTACTGTAATTTAATTTACAGAATTTCCCTGTATTCTCTGATTACAGTAAATAACTGTATTTTTTTAAATGACGAAGGGTCAATTTACAGAAATATTCTGTAAATTTGAGTCAAACCAACATGTGACCCCATAATGCATTGCAGTTTACAGCAATATGCTGTATTATTAAAAAACAGCCAGCGGCTGTAAAATAATGCTGTCATTTTTTACAGTAATTCATTACAGTGTGGCAGCATTTCCTATTATGCGTTTTATTAGACAGGTGAGCAATTGTTTGGATACCTTTATCGACAGAAAATCATTGTTATATTGCTCAACAGGGTCAGTCTTATTGTTTGATTTTCTTGTTTTCTTGATTTACCGTGTACATGTCTGTACCTAAACAGTAAAGCAGACAACACTATTTTGTCAAGTGGCTAACATAGCATTATCAGAAAGAGCTTTAAGTGTAGTAACAGTAATACAGCATTTTCTCCACTTTACAATTTATTTTAAAATTAATTGCATGCCATTTAGCAAGACAAGTCATCCAGTTTTTATTATTATGATATTCGATTATCGATCTAGCTTACTGTAGTGTGCAACAAGTGTCTCATGGCGGCCACTGAGTGAACACACAGAGTAGACGACAACTCCCATGATTCCATGCTCATTGTGATTGTTTTGAATAAGTGACCTCTAGTGGTGAAATTTACATACTGTGCCTTTAAAATATTAAATTTGGTTTATTGGAAGGTAAGCTCTATTGTCATGACTCACAATATGTTTCTTAATAATATTTCTTTCTTCTGTCATAATCTGTCATTAGATCAGTTTTCTCAAGGCTACTTATAACATTAATGTACCAAAATATAACAAGCACATCTCTCAAAAAAAAACCTCCTAAATTTTTGACTGTGCTCCTAAATTATTTAAATTAGGAGCACAAATGCTCCAGAAAATTCAAAGTGTAGAGCTCTTCACAGTATTCTGTTCTCTGTTGTATTCTCCATATTTTGGCAAATAGGTCAGAAATTCCATGCAATTTGAATACCGTGCACACATACAGTGTATACATAAAAGAAATAGTATGTTATTATGATACCCGTAAAATAAGACTGAATGTGACATACTGATCCTATAGTCTGCATGAGATTTGCTACATTCACTGAGCCGTGAGTGCTAGCGCATCATTCACAAGCAAACAAGCATTTACCACGGTCAATTCAGCGATTTCATGCACAAATATACATGTGAAGCGTGTGACGTGAGGACAGAGCACCTACTCTGAAGTGTTAAAGTTCAGAAAGATAGCCGTGCGCTATGACAGAAACATGTGTTGGGTATGTGAGGTACTTCATGACAAAAAAACTTACTGACAGGTTGTACTTCATTTCAGAGCTTGCTAATTAATTCTAACGAGTATATAAATAGATCTCTCACCTGCTTAGGCAAGAAAGAGCGAAAAAGATTTTATGTGTGTGCCTGTGTGTGTGCTTCCAGTAATCGCTGGTATGGTGCCCAAACGTTAGAGGAATGTAATGCGAACCGTCCAAAGCTTATGTCATGTGATTGGTTTAAAGCAGTAGAGAGAAGAGTGTGAATGTGTGTGTGTGTGTGTGTGTGTGATTATGCTGTATGATACGATATGACAGTGCGTGAAAACCCTTTATCGCTCTTGTCTATCCTCTTCTTGTCTTTTACTTTGTACTTTGTTGGTTTCCATTCATCTTTCTCTCTTCCATCCATCCCTTGTTCGCTCTAGTGCTACCTCTGCTTGCCTTATTTCCTCTCTGTTTCTCTCCAGTCTGTTTATTCTGTACATCTGTGGTCCCTTTTTGTGTTTCATTCATTCTCTCCACAGATTAGAAACGCTTATTACCGCTCTTTTGTCTCAGCCCACGGAGACGCGACTGATTCAGACTCACACGCACACGTATATACACAAACACAGACAAACGCACATGCGGGTTCATAGACAGGTTCTCGTGTTATTTTCTAGCTGGTATCATGCAACGACTGCAGATTTGATCTCAAAAAAGCCATAGTTGGCGTTTATGACTCCTACGGTGAATTAAACAACACAGCGCACTTCTCACCGCTGACAAACCTGGTGAATAAAACCACACTGTCGAGCAGCTGAGATGAGCCACACAGCGGAGCTTTCAGAGCGAAATTGCTGAATAAAACAACACGGTTCTTTCATCCTCAGCCAAACTGATGGGTGACTCCACAATGTGCTGCTTTCATCACAAGCACGTTGCGTGTGGACATCTGAGGAGCACACACATACACGTATATGCACACACACACACAGCCGATTCTCCGCAACACTGATAATTTTATCCCGCAGACAGACTGCTCTCTCTCTTTTATACATACTTTCTCTTCACGCGCACACTTGAAAGAACTCTACATGTTCCATAATTGGATCTGAACAATCTAGCAGAAGCGAGACTGAGAACGAACCAAACCGGGCAAAAGGTTAACAACATTCATCATTATAAAAACGCACACACGCATGGCTCTCTTTGGCCGATAGCTGCTGTTCAACAGACTCACGCTGATCCCGCGTGATCTTGCCTCTCCCCACTTATAGACGGTTTAATCAAACACAGAGCACTTCGGAAGAGCTCTGCCGTCCAGTTAAGATCACAGAAAGGGCTGCGAAATGTGACTGGCTATGGTTAGGAGATCAGTGGAATCAGAAGCGAGTGTTTCTGGATGTGGTTAATTTGCTGTTGGAATTGTCTGAGAGAGTTTCTGAGAGCAGCTGGTTGGGTATGCTGGAACCGAAAGAATGAATGTAATAGAAAACAGGAACCAAATCAACCATTTCAGTTCTTCATACTATGAATGGTATTAAACATGCTTTTATTTCCTTCTAACCACTTACAATTTGGAAAGGAAGCCATGGAAAGCAAAAATGCTGCTTCTGCTCGGACTGAAGTGAAATTAAATGTTTGGCTCGGTCTGTGATTGGTGCAATCAATCCTTGTGGCCAAAATTGTTGTAATTCTCTGCAACAGAACATGCAAAAAGTAATATATCAATTAAGTAGAGTACACACACAAGGCTATGTTGAAAATTGTTATTTTTACCGAGTCTGAGGTTGGCAGTTATTCCATTGTTTGGGTAGCCTATTTTTTTTTTCTGTGTCCTTGGTCTTAGGTGAAATGTTTCATTGATTTAGACTTGGGACAGATTGAGAGCGGCTGACGCAATCAGTTAAAGACTGAGCGAAGCCGATACTATCAGAGAGACAGACAGACAGAATCTTCAAAACCCATCTCACACTGGCTGCCAATTCGGAGTTCCTCCAGAAGAACTCAAAAGACAGAAAGTACACCTCGAGCAAGAGGTGAAACTGCTTGTGACAGCTTAATCCAGATGATGTTCTAAGCACTTTATATTAAACTCCAACTTGCAACTCATTTATATGACATTACCAAAAATGATGAAAAGATGTGCTTTCTGTTCCATTCATTATAAATATGTACAAAATTTATAAATTAAAGTTCCTAACTATCGTTGCATCTAATGGTCTGATTCATTAAGTTACTGTACAAAGTAATAATAATAAAACAATATAAAAATACAAATTGAAATGTACTTGTATAATGTGCTATTATACACTACCACTCAAAAGTTTGGGATTAGTAAAAATATATTTTTAATCAGCAAATATGCATTACACTGATCAAAATTGACAATAAAGACATTCATAATATATTACATTTATTTTCAATAACATCAGTAACATCATCAGCTAGTCATCTTGAGATCCTTTCCATCTAAACTTGTTATTTCTTTTAAGAAGGGGTGTAACGATACACTCATATTACTTATATATAAAGGATATACTTTATAAATAAAGGAGAGTGTTTTTATATTATGTACTGTTGATTGAAATGCAAAATTTTGTATTGATGTGGGTGGTGGACTTAAATAGATTTAAACTGGGTCCTGATCCCCAATGAACAGGGTACCAGAATAAAATCATGATTCTTGATTCGGAAGCTGAAAATATGTTGGACATAAAATCATGAATAAAATCATGATTCTTGATTCGGAAGCTGAAAATATGTTGGACATAAAATCATGAATAAAATCATGATTCTTGATTCTGAAGCTGAAAATATGTTGGACATAAAATCATGAATAAAATCATGATTCTTGATTCGGAAGCTGAAAATATGTTGGACATAAAATCATGAATAAAATCATGATTCTTGATTCGGAAGCTGAAAATATGTTGGACATAAAATCATGAATAAAATCATGATTCTTGATTCGGAAGCTGAAAATATGTTGGACATAAAATCATGAATAAAATCATGATTCTTGATTCGGAAGCTGAAAATATGTTGGACATAAAATCATGAATAAAATCATGATTCTTGATTCGGAAGCTGAAAATATGTTGGACATAAAATCATGAATAAAATCATGATTCTTGATTCTGAAGCTGAAAATATGTTGTACATAAAATCATGAATAAAATCATGATTCTTGATTCTGAAGCTGAAAATATGTTGGACATAAAATCATGAATAAAATCATGATTCTTGATTCTGAAGCTGAAAATATGTTGGACATAAAATCATGAATAAAATCATGATTCTTGATTCTGAAGCTGAAAATATGTTGGACATAAAATCATGAATAAAATCATGATTCTTGATTCGGAAGCTGAAAATATGTTGGACATAAAATCATGAATAAAATCATGATTCTTGATTCTGAAGCTGAAAATATGTTGGACATAAAATCATGAATAAAATCATGATTCTTGATTCGGAAGCTGAAAATATGTTGGACATAAAATCATGAATAAAATCATGATTCTTGATTCTGAAGCTGAAAATATGTTGGACATAAAATCATGAATAAAATCATGATTCTTGATTCTGAAGCTGAAAATATGTTGGACATAAAATCATGAATAAAATCATGATTCTTGATTCTGAAGCTGAAAATATGTTGGACATAAAATCATGAATAAAATCATGATTCTTGATTCTGAAGCTGAAAATATGTTGGACACATATGCTTGCACTCGGTCACTGACTCCATAAATAATGTAGGCCCTTTTGTTACTGGTAAATTTTCAGCACCCACAAATATTCACCAAGTGAATTATTATACATTATATTCAATGCTATATATCGTAGTTTAATGTAGTACTGTCACTGAAACTCCATAACTTTATTGGCGCTCGCTATGACCCAAATCTCCAGCAATTAATGGATTTAAATGATAAGAACCAACCATCTAAATCACTTTGAATAATCAAACTACCAAAACTAAATGCAATATGGTGATTTAAACGTTTGCGCTTTCACTTTGAGGAGTGCCGCTCCAGCACGTACATGCTTCATTTGATTAATGTAATCGCAGTTCTACTCGTAAAGCATGTCAAAATGACTTTTCCCAAACTTAAAAGTTAGTTCATCCAATTAAATTCTGTTCTCTTCTCGCATGTCACACACGCATTTCGTGTTTGCAACAGTATGTGCGTCGCTGTAAATCTATTCATCATACAAAGCCCTCGTTTCTTTTCATAAGACTTGGATTTGGGTTAGACCGCTCGAGTGATTATTTTTACGATGTCGTTATCACCTTTTTTGGATTTTTCAACATGAGGGTGAACTTGAAGACAGAATTTGCATTTGGGGGTGAAGTATACCTTATAAATGCAGTAAGCTGAGTCTAACACCAACTCAATATTGTGAATCATATTGTTGCATTTTTATATCGTGATCTCAATATAACGACGAATCGTTACACCCCTACTGTTAAGCCACACATAATTATCCACACAGTCACGCACAACCAAAACAAAGTTCTTCCGCAAAATGCATGCAGTTTTGTTTTTTTACCGCTAGAGGGCCAAAAGTTATATAGTGTATAAAATATATTATGATAGAAATCAGTTATTTCTATTATTACTGCTTATGTCTGTATTGACTGTTACTGAATGAATTTTTATGATTACATCAATAATAATAATAATAATATATAATAAACTTCCAGCTGAACTTATAGTAGAAGCAGTAACTCAATGTAAGATCAAATATCAGCACTGCATTCTGTACTGAAGTACTGGCTGAAACTAAACTAACATTGTTTTTAAAATGTTCTAGTAACACATATCATCAGCAAAGGTTAATCTACTAAATATATGCTCATAAATCATCCAAGGAACTTCTAATAGCTTTTCTAAATGAGAGATAATTGGAGATCAACAGAAGCTTGCCTTGGTAATAGAGGAACGGGTGCAACCTCAGCCGTGTACGGGTATCCCTCCCTACATGTACAATTAGGAAATATAGCGGAGACGAGATCCTCACCTATTCTTTAAAAAATGAAATTTCACTTTAAAAAGGAGCTGAGCATGAAGTGCCTGTTAAAGTGATGAGAAGTTCATTAAACGAAAACGGAAGCGGCAGAGAATAGGCTGATTGTTTTTGAATGTTACAGCAAACACTCAGTAGATCCCTTTGCTAATGATAGCTTCACTAATCATAGTCATCGCAGCAGAACAACAGGCCACGGGATCATAGAAGGCATAAACAAATTTACCAGCTCATCTGTGGTTTGTGGACGGATTGTATTATCAATGATTGTGGATCATTTCCAAGGGGGAGAATGACTTCTGCTTAAGAGCCTGTGATGCATCTTACTGTCAGAGAAGCTGGTAAGCGTTTCCTGAAAACATGATTCATAAGATAACAGTCTATGGAATTGACAGGGTTCCCTGCTTCTTCTTAACACCACTCTTTTCCTTTCTCCCTCTCTCTCTTTCAGTTTCTTCCCAGGCCTTCTGCTTCATAGACTTACATTTTGACAGAAAGATGCTGGCAACAAAAAGAGAGAGAACGAGAGAGAGAGAGAGAGAGAGAGAGGAAATGTACAACAAATAGCCAGAGGGTGTGTGTGAGAGAGCGAGAGAAAGAGAGAGCGCGAGAGCACGAGAGCACGAGAAAGAATCAACTGCATTAGAAAAGGTGCCAGCAACAAATCTGTCCTCTGAGTTAAGTGAGCCACTGGCACTTACACACAGCTTTCCCGCCTCTAAATCTCATCCACATTAATGATTGGCCAGCATTACCGCCCGTTGCTTAATCTCTCATCATTATTGGCCACATCTGGAGGAGCCAAGCCGCTCAATCAAGCCACAGCCGCATGTTACGCTGAGGTAAGGAAGCAAACACGCCAGCACTTTCAAACAGATCGCATTTCCCAGGGAGCTTTGCAGTGGTAAACACAGCCCCAGGGCACTCCTGAAAGCAGGAAGTGTGATCCAACTGCCAACTGGCTAATTGGAAATGCTTTCCTCCGTTCGAATGGACACAGTTCTCATTCCTGTGGACCCGAGCACTGTCCCACAGAATCTTTGAAGCCCGCTACGGGTTCCCTTTAGCTTGCTGCACAATTACGACACGGCGCAGGCAGGAGAGAAGCAAGTCCATGTTTTTATTCATGAAAAATATATCACGGGCGATGTCGGCTGGATAAAAATACCCACATAAAGTGGGCCAAACTGCTTTGAGTTGAACACTGTGATGTTTATCTGGAAATGCTATGATGTCATCAGTAGCATGGATACAGTCAACCTTGTTTTAGGCGTCATTGCTGATAGTGGTACAACTGCAACGCTTACTTTTAAAATTGATTTGGCACGAAAGGAAAACTGTAAATGTGATGCACTGGGATGTCTTTGATCAGATTGCTCTCTGCTTCTTGATTTGCTTTTAAATATTTTCCGATTTTATAAATAATTAAGCTCAGAAAAAAAATGTGAATCCATTTAAAGTTGTTGTGAATCTCTGTTGCAGTAAATCCAAAACAATAATACCCATTTGGCAACAACAGTAAGAAAGGAAATGTGATGTATGTTTACAGAATGCTTGGAATGCATTTCATTCCCCTTCTCCTCCCCTCCCAAATGTGTGTTTTTCGAAGCAATGAACTGGTGGTTGAGGACAGGCTATTGCATTCTGCAAAACAAATACGCCACAGGGCGATTCATGGTTTGGCATTACTCTATTCCCAAGAAATCAGCTCTCATCCTACAGCCCTGTAATGCAGATAGCATCTGTTTTAAGAGCTTTGGATCTCAGCGTCGTGTCAGAGTAAACATATTGTATGCTGATGAATCTAGGGCTCCGCAGCATCATCCTTCAGTTATTTAGAGTTTAGATGGAAGATAACAAATTAGCAATAAGGAATTATCCACAGACTGTGGATGCATATAATGTACTAAGACAATTCAAACACTTCTGCGGAACACGTGTTTGCGACCTCAAATTTGACTTATACATTGAACTTCAAATCCAGGGCTTCAAATTCAAAAGAGCAACAATGGATGGACAATGTTTTCTTACTGAATCATATGACTACTATGATTTTGGCTGCATCTGAAATCACATACTTCCCTACTATATAGTATGCGAAAAATATAAGTGAAAAACAGAAATGTGACAAAAGAAGTATGTCCGAATTCACAGTACTCATAAAAGAGTTGGCAAAAAGTACCCGGATGACCTACTACCACGGAAGAGGATATTTAAATGGCAGTGAAACAACATAACTGACTCTGGTAGGTCACATCACAATAACAGTGTGCCGAACAAATATCAAGTCCGATCAGCCTCAAAAATAATACATTTACAAAACACAATTCATAAATGCACAGCATAATTTACATTTACAAAATCTGATTCATGAATTCAAAACATAAAGCATAAATATTTGCCCAAATGCTCACATAAATGCATCTTACCACAATATTTATACAAATATGCATTGTGACAAGCAGGAGAACGGCGCGAGTGATGATGAGCGTCAGCTGCGCGCTGCACCGGTCTCGTATCTCTCCCGGAGGAGCTCCGGAAGCATAAAAGGGGAGCGACGACGGTGAAGGATGAGAGAGGACCAGGCCTGGATTTTATGTTATGTTTTATTATGTTTGTGTGAGCTTATTATGTTATTTTATTATGTTACTTTGAGTTTATTAAAGTACGTTTAACATTTTCCGGTTCACGTCTCCTTCTTCCCATACTTACGAACTGTTACATCAAGTTCTTGAATTAATTTCCATTACCCCTTTATGTAGTAATGGATCATTGAATCTGAATTTGCAAATCGTCACAGCTGCGTGGACTGCTTTATATTCATGTTCGGTATTTGAGACTTTCCTGGAAGGTTAAGATTCATAAATATCTTTTTTTGGAGGATGTTCTGTTTAGCCAATCACGGTGATCTTTTAATCCAATCAAAACGCTACTTACTGAACAGACTTAAGCTCGACTCTTCGCTTGTACTTTGCATTGTTCCATGATCAGGTCCTTTATGTAAAGACATTTTATTAGGTACTCTTTATTTAGCACCTGATAATAATTTCTATGAAATCACATTATGATTTATATCATTCGCACAAAATACAGCGGCCTGGTTAGCACCAAAGTAGCACATACCTTGTTTATTCAGATCAATCTGTAATCTTATTAAATAAGTGTTAAATGTCCAGATATTTCATTAAATAACAACAATTATGTAGTGTGTTTTGTTGTTGTTGTTGTTATTTTTAGTAGTAGTATCAGCTTCGCAATAACTTTTGATTAAAAACAGCTACCACCACCTACGAGAGATTTCGAACACACACATAGTTTTATTGATTGTTTATCGCCCATTCATCCTGTGATTACTAAAGTGTCCCTAAAAACATATGAAAGCTGGGGTGGACAACTTTATAGCACTGCAAACTGCACACTTCATTAACTAAAACAACTTTTAATCATAAGTAAATGTCATCAGATAAAAAAGCGACTTTACTTACTCATTAAGTCTGGTTTTCATCTTCCATGCTGAAATTTCTCCAATGTGTGGTCAAAATCTCCCTTAGGTGGTGGTAGCTGTTTTTAATCAAAAGTTATTGCAAACCTGATAACAACAGAACATACTACACAATTGTTGTTATTAAATGAAATATCTGGACATTTAACATTTACTTAACAAGATTGATCTGAATAAACAGGGTATGTGCAATTTTGGTGTATAAAACAGTAGGCTAACCAGGCCGCTGTATTTTGTGCGAACGATATAAATTGTAATCAGGTGCTAAATAAAGAGTACCTAATAAAATGTCTTTACATAAAGGACCCGATCATGGAACAATGCAAAGTACAAGCGTAGAGTCGAGCTTCTTAAGTCTGTTCAGTAATGAGCGTTTTGATTGGTGGATTAAAAGCTCATCGCGATTGGCTAAACAGAACATCCTCCAAAAAAAGATATTCATGAATCGGCCAGGAAGGTCTCAAATACCGAACACAAATTCAAAGCAGTCCACGCATGTGTGACGATTTGCAAATGCAGATTCAATGATCCATAAATACACGTAACATCATTCAAATTAATTCAAGAACTTGATATATACTTATTTGTGTAAACATATTAAATTTATTTAGGTAGATGTATTTGTGTGAGCCTTTGGGGATATATTTGTGCTTTTACTGTTTTGAATTTACAAATCGGATTTGCAGTGCATGAATTTTGTTTTGTAAATGTATTACTTTTGAGAATGATACAGCTCAATAAACATAGTACATCTAGATTATTCAATTTATTCACACTCATCCTATATAGAACATCTTTCAGTGGTCGTGAAGTAATTACAACTAAAGAGAGTAAGCAATTTCGGACGCAGACTTTGTTTGACAAGGCCACAATTACAAAATCGAAGAGCTCTCAATCCACAAGTTGGAACCGGCCACACTCTACAGTGAAGTGAATTGAAAATGTGAATTAGAATGACAGGAAGCGGAATTTACTGAGTTGCAATTCAAAGAAATTCCACACAGGCGATGCATTCTGGGAAATGAAGTAGATTAATTTATTAAATACAATGACATTTGTGAACTTCATACATATTTCTATATGTGGCATTATAAATATTTTAAACATATCTATCTATCCATCCATCCTTATGGCCTTTAAAACATTGAGCCTTCCTGACTATTTAAAATTTAAGATCCGTCATTCAAAATTACAAATGGTGCTTTTCTGGTTAAAAATGACTTTCTTTCATGTTCAAATTCAGTTTAAATTTAGGAAGTGAACTAGTATTTAATAAAACATTCTTAATTCAGTTTTGAATGGTGCACAACCCTGGC
Organism: Opsariichthys bidens; assembly: GCA_037194245.1. Lineage (NCBI taxonomy): Eukaryota > Metazoa > Chordata > Actinopteri > Cypriniformes > Xenocyprididae > Opsariichthys > Opsariichthys bidens. The sequence goes on from CM074303.1 coordinate 7,028,577, forward strand.
TTTTATGAGCTAAAATTACATTGTTTTAAGATTCAAATTAAGGCGATATTCATGAGCTTGTTGCATCATCTCATGAATATGTATGTCTGAATATTCCTGAAAAACGCTTATGTCCCGATTAATGACAGCAGATCAGTATCTATCCCAGCTTACACAGGAAACATGAGAAGACAGAGCGCAGTTAATCCCATCAGATAGCCACTCTTACATCTCTAGATACAACCATTTAGAACTTACAGAAGTCTCAGCACTTAACCTTAATCTAATAGGTCAAGCTTCCCTTGCTTGTATACAAGCTCGGCACAAAACCCTTGACACGAGATGACTTTCTAGAGTGCACAAAAAGGTTTACGCAGCCAGCAAAAAAGACAGAAAAACACCCTCAGCAACCACTTCAGGTTTTTTGGAGAAGACTCTCAATTGTATCGCTTTCTAACAGATAAGCTCTTGTACCTTTTTTTCAAGCTTTGGGAAACTACATTTCCCAAGAGTCAGTGGAGGGTTCTAGAGATCGTAGACAGGAAATAATGTCCTTTCTCTGACTTTGCGCGTCTCACTCGGGGGTTCCGGCATGCAAACGACGCCAAGACAAGGGTGACTTTCATTTCCCTCTCTCTCCTTCTGTTTGTAGGTGTATTTCACATCCAGAGCCACACACAATCTCAACCCACCTACTGATCTCACGAATGTCTTTAAAAATTCTGAATAGCCTTATACTGATTACACTGATCTTTGTCCAAGTCTACATTGAAACAGGACAGAAACTCTGGTGCTGGGCCAGGAGAGTCAATTCACATTCATTACGTACCTCAGAGCAGAGCTGAGTCTCTAGATTCGTTTTTTTTTTTTTTTTTTTCCGAATCGAAAGGACTAAAGGCACTCAGTGGTTCTGTTCTGAGAATCTTTGCAAATATAGGACTAGAACAACATTATATCATCTTCCTCTCAACTAATTTGACATTGCAGTCATTAAATCAGCCTCCAAATCCGAACATATGAATTTGTTTTCTTCTCCTCATTATCTATTCATCTTTAACACCAGCTTACTAAACGATCAGCAGGGGGAATGTGGCAAAAAAATGCTAATGACCACATGATTGAAAACAAGAAAATACTTTTTGTGCATTAGTCTTTTGAAAAACACATTACACACTCAAATCAAGCACATTTGTGTGATGCGAGTCATTTTCTCCACACATTTGGCAGATGCTTTTATCCAAAGCTACATACTGTACACTGCATTCAAGGCATACATTATTGGTTTCTACATTCCCTGGGAATCAAACTCATGATCTTGTTGTTGCCCTACTTTTTGAGCTACAAGAACTCAAATAAAAACTTTTTTTTATGTTTTCAAGCAATACAAACATGATATAATTTTGACTGCGAACTAAAGGGAGTATAGAATTGTGCTCAAGGATTTATTGGCTGCCAATTTTCTCAAACCAAACCTGGAATGTCTTTCAAAGATTCAACACCACGGACCTTGCAGACATTAACAAATGTAGCGAATTAGAAGTGCTCGCTGTAATTGCCTGGTAGCTTTGTTTTTCAATCGAATGAAAAACATGCATAAAGCCAGTCAGATTGAAGCTTAATGTCATTAATGCCATTTTGGTGTGCAATATGCTTCAGATGGTCAGTGAGCAGCTATAGGTATGCAGTTTGTCCATATGTTGGATAAAATGGCTTTTGCTGTTCCAAAACCAAGTGAGCTGCCAATTCTGACCACATTTGAAGACATCTGTGATCTTCTAAGATACCAGATTTTGGCCAAATTCTATAGCTCCATTCCTTCTATCCTTCTTGGAGAGGAAAGCTTTGTTTCTTTTCATTTGAAAAGGCAGTAGAAAAAAAACTGCTTACAAGAACTTGGAACACAGCTTAAACAGACAAAGTACTTTAGAGAATAGTTTAAATCGATATATAATCTTGACATTTAAAACACTGTTTATCTAAAAGCATTTTCTTTTAATACTACAGTGTGTTCATTGTAATGGAATATTGTTTAAGAATATAATCACTTTGGCACTTCTAGCTGTATCGACAGCCCTCTTGAACAAGGACCATACAAGGACAATATTTGTCTCTACAAATGGAAACACGAGAGAACAATAACAGCCTCAGCCTGAAAAAAAGAACAATATACCTCTCATTGAAATTAAACGAGTAAATCAAGTGAGACAAAATTCACTTCTGAGTAATTAAAAACATTTTTTTCTATAAACCACTTAAAAAAAATCCATAATTATGACTTATAAAATGATCTATGGGTATTTTCTACCCATGTAGAGACTCTCTGGTGTTTTCTTGGTTTGTGAAAGAAGAGCCATCAGGGGTTAAGATGTGCAAAGTGTGCAGATAATTTGTGGCCTGTCGTCTGAAATCAGTTTTTTAGTGATCCATTACTCTGCATTATTTATGCTAAATAGCCATTCTGTTCAGGACCCTTTATAATGAACATTACTCTAAAGATCTCTTAAAGGCATTCGATAACACAACACACACACACACATACACACGCACTCACACACACATAATACCACTTTAATCCTGACATGCGTTCACAAACATGCACATATGTCAGCATCACTGAGGTTTTACACAGTAAGACTGCATAAATCACTCAGCCCAAATGTGCACAAGCAACACGAATAACCATCAAAATGTGTCTCAGGTCAGTGGAGGGACACAACACCATGCTTCGACACACTGCGCCTGCAGCCACGTAACGCCGCAAACAAACAAAAAGGCTCATTTTCCCTTGCAGTGCCTCTTTTGATGAATCTGTGATGCACAGTTGTTAAGCCCTATGAAATGAGCCCCAGAGCTGTGCCGTCCTCTTTAAAATGACCTTTCAGAATTTATCAAGCAGGTTATGGAGGATATCCAGATGCTTCCACCACATGTTGAGCTGCTCGCAGACATGTCACAGAGGATGTAGCACACATATCGGAGGCTACGGGTGATCTGTCCTACAAGTCACACACACACATCAGACCACATGAGCACACACACAGACATCAGAGGTGAAAACTCCATGAACACATACACTTCAGAGACCGTGGGCAATGAGCTGGACATCCCTCACACACAAATACACACTTCAGAGTCCAAAGTGAGAAGTTGTCTCTCTCACACACAGCCAAATTCAAATACATAGCCAACACATCAGAGACCATGACTGGACATCTGAACGCTCTCACACACACTTTGAGTGAAGACCTGAAAAACTTATATCCTGATACACAATTACACATGATCTTGTTTCCTTTTTTAACGCTTTAGTAGAGCTTTCAACTTACAGTATAGTTGACCAAATGTGATTGCAACAGTTATTAAGAATAACAGCCATAAAAAACACTTTTTAAACTTTTTAATGCTCGTCTTGCACTAGCTCTGTGGTGCGCCATGCATTATGTAATCACGTTGGAAAGGTCCCGAATGATGTAGGCGGAAGTACCGAGCAAGTGTTTACAAAGCAAATGTATTTTTTTATAAAATTACTGATCGTTTCGCTATAGATAAGACCCTTATTCCTCGGCTGTGATCGTGTAGAGCCCTTTGAAGCCGCATTGAAACTGCAATTTGGACTTTCAGGCCATTGGTAGCCGTTGAAGTCCACTATATGGAGAAAAATCATGGAATGTTTTAATCAAAAACGATAATTTCTTTTCGACTGAAGAAAGAAAGACATAAACATCTTGGATGACATAGGGGTGAGTAAATGATCAGGACATTTGAATTCTGAAGTGAACTAATCCTTTAATGTTATGAAGTGACGAGAATACCGAGAATTTTGTTTTTGCACACAAAAAGTATTCTCTAAAAAAGTAGTATATGTTGTTTTTAATACTATTAAAATTATCATTTGAAAAATATTTTATTTTAAAAACCTTTATACTAACTTCCTTTCCAATAATGCAGAAGGCTAATGACAGCCATCTGTGGTCTCCCCGTGGTTTACATTATGCAGTTTAGAATAATGTGGTTAATTTACATCAAAAAAACCCTCCAGATTTGTTTTTGGTTTTTGTCTTGAATTATGTAATGAAATTGGATAAGCTCAGTGCCTAATAACTTTCTGCAATGTCTTTTTTGTGAATTGTAATATGTGCAAAGGATTTCAGGTGATTGGAGGACACGAAGGATACACTTGATGCATCCTTCGAACGAAGGTCACAAAAGGAATGCTGCCTTCAAAGGATCCTTTAAATTGAGACGTCTTGTGAGAGAGCTTGATGACAGGGCAGCCGAGATATGCACTCATAACAATTAGCAATTAAAAATAGAGTAAATTACCTTTTAAAAGTAACTTGATGCTTCAAATAACGATTGAATCAATTACATAGTTACACTAGTAGGTGGCGAAAAGTGACTGTTTAAAATGTGTCATTGAATCATTCATTCAAGATTTTCGTTCAAAAACGCTGATTAATTCAGTAATGCACAAGTGAAGTCTTTATGAGTGAGTCAAATTAATTAAAAAAAAATTTATGCAGCAATTAACATTTTGTCAGAACATCTATTAAAACTACACTATTTTGTTTAGCTGTCTATTCAGAATCTCTATTTGAAACAAAACAAACATAAATCATGAAAAAAATCATTCTTAATTCATCCAGAATCGCACAGATCTACTAATCATCATATAAAGCCTAAACGATTACACAGTTGGAATAAGAAGAGCTAAATAGTTTAAATGCCAAAAAAGGTATGTTGTGTTTTTTACACTTTTTTTTAAACCCACCCATTGTAATAATATGTAAAAATGACTGAAAGCTCTCATACATGCAAACTCATAGATTGGCTGCTGCCCGCGCCTGGGTTTTTTTTCCTGACATTTCAACTTTTTGGACGCTCTCGATCTACTCTCTTCTCTTCTCGCCTCCGTCTGTCAACCCACGATCCTCCTCCCTTGTTTTGTGCTGCTCAGCTAAAGAATGAATGCCTGCTTAGCCTGCTTAGCTCTACACACTATGACACGGTTCTTTTAATGATATGTGAAAATGTCAACGCGCTACCAAAAATGTTTTAAAATAAATTTTAATTTAAAACACTTTAAATTCTATTTGTTATTTTTTTTTGTATTTTGTTTTTTTGACTTACACAACAGCACACAACACACACCACACACAGTTTGGGCTCTCTTCTATTTTTTAAGATTTTAAAAAAATAAAAAAAAAAATAATAAATCAATACAATTGTTAAATATTATGTTTTTATGTTTTTATTCTTTTATTTTAATGAAATGTTACTTTTGTGATATGGAAAATGAATTTTTTCAGCATCATTGCTCCAGTCCTCAGTGTCACATGATCTTTCAGAAATCATTCAAATATGCTGATTTGGTGCTCAAGAAACATTTCTTATTATCTATGTAGAAAACAGTTGTGCTGCTTCATAGTCCAAAAGAACAGACATTTGAAATAGAGGGTGGGTGGTCGACTTTGTACAACACTGTCAGCGAAGGAAAGGTTTTCAAAATCATGTGGAACCAGCATCACAGTCACAGACCACACCGTACGGAACACAGAAACCTGCAAAACATACTGTTTCCCACTTTAAATACATCCCATACACATATATGCACCAATCAAACAACCTATAGTCTCAAACAATCCGCTCCACTGCATATAAACCAAAGTATGAGTTTCTTACATATGCAAAAAGCCTGCACGCACTCGCACACATGCTCACATTCCCATTAAGGATGCATAGGGTTAGTGGATATGCAAAAGCACAAAAAAAGCACAATAATGAATAATGCAGTGAGCAGCAAAAACAGCTGACAGAGTTTAAGTGTTTGTCTGTGTATGTGTGTGAGAGAGAGAGAGAGAGAGAGAAAGGATGAGATCAGGATCGATAGAGAGATAGAAAGAAAGAATGTAATCAAAAATAATAATAGCAAAAAACAATCCGACATCTCAACACAAATCTCCAGTTCACACTTCTTAATGAAACGGGAAACTATCACAATCATCATTCATGAATAATCATCCGCATTTCACTCAAAATGTTGGACATTTGATAAAGATCTGTTCACAGTTACTCTAGAGAGTAACAATACACCTACACAAGCCTGTAGACAGATTCGATCCAACTCATTGTGATTGTGTAATGTACACTTGTGCAGTAGCAATTATACTTCAACTAAAAACTAAAAGCAGTTATGATCTCCACTCATCAGTCTGCTGAAACAGTGACAATGAGCCAGACAAAAGCTGCCTTCCTTACCGACCAAAATGTAAACTTTATAATGAAAAATGATTTTATAATGAAAAGGTTTGGTAAAGCAATGCTGTTCAGTCCTAAACTACATAGAAAACCAATGTAATGGCCACACACCTACACAAGCCGGAAGACTGATTCAGTCCAACTCGATAAGTTGTGTAATGTATGCACATGTGCTTGAGGATAGATAGATTTGTCCAAGAATCAAACATTACAAGCTGTAGTCCTTCCAAACACTTTATAATGAAAAAATGTTTTTAAAAAAAAGATTGTGTATGTGTAACGGAGGCCAGCTAGAAGCTTCTGTGCAAGTAAAGGTTGCAGCCATTGGCCTCCTTGTTAGAATGTCAGACTCCCATGCCTGAAGCCCCGGTTCAAAGACCCGCTCAGAGCAGATCGAGTAGACCCAGTTACATATGTCTTAAAAATCAGGTCCTCTATCATTCCATGAAGAACCTTTAATGTCCATGGAACCACAACCACAAAAAGTTTCTTTAAGTTTTGTAAATGTTTTTAATATAAGCAATATTGTTCTGAATCACTGAAAGGTTCTTTGAGGAACCAAAAATGGCTCTCCATATGGCATCACTGCAAAAATTATAGTTTTGGAACCTTTATTTTTAAAAGTGAACACATGCTTGAGAAATGACTTGAAATATCTATGTAGATAGATAGATAGATAGATAGATAGATAGATAGATAGATAGATAGATAGATAGATAGATAGATAGATAGATAGATAGATAGATAGATAGAGGGTGGGTGTTGCTATTGTTCCCAAAATAACAAAACACAGCAGAAAATTCCGTTGGAGCTGAGAGGAGGGGGAGGCTCCTCTGTGCCCCACGAGCTTATTAACGGCTCTGTGATTCCCTTGTAAAAACAGAAAACACTGAAAACATGAGGGAGGAGCAGAGTGAGTGCAGAGAGGGGGGGTTCTTACCGAAAACGTAGTTGCTCCGAACGGAGGTCGCGAGAAGCATCGTCAAGGCCGCGAGAGCCCTGAGAGCGGCCCGTTGGAATGACGGGAATGTCATACTCTGACGCGCGCGCATCCCGCTCATCAGTCCAGTACGTTACACTCAATAGTCCTCTCGAGGCCAGGAGAAGTGTAGAAGCTCACCGAAGCGCTGACTGGAAGAAAGGACACACACATGCACACTCATTAACAGACGGAGCGCGCCGATTGGTCGCATTGATGCTGAGCACACACACTTCACTCACGCGCTGCCCCAGTGCTTCCATTAATCGTCTCGTGTCACTCGCTGTGTGTGATGTGACGCAGTGATCGAAAACATTCCCTTCGTCACTCAGTATCCCAGTAAACGACTCTGAATCGACAAGAGCGAGCGCGTGCCTGACAACAACTGAGATTTGTAGAGTGCTGCCCGCGAAAATTCTCGCGGTAGCCTTTAACACTTCTCTCATTATTCTGCTACTCTGACGGCTGCGCGCGCGAGAGGAAGGTGCACCTGTCGCCCGTTGAGAATTCAGCGCGCAGCCCTGGGCCACAACCACGCGCGCGCGTACTCACACAATAGTCCAGGTCGTTTGGTTGCCTGCTCCTCTCTCTAAGTGCGCTCTGTGAACTGTGCGAGTCATAGCGTTGCCTGCGGGGCGGGCGGGTGATCGCGCAGAGATGCTCTGTATTGTTGTGCAACTATAGAGGGAGGTAAGGACGGACAGTGGCTGTCAAACTGTGAGTGTGTGTGTGTGTGTGTGGATGTTAAGCGCAAAAAGCGAAGCCTCGCCTCATCGCTACTGTCGGCATGAGGTGATGGTACCTGCTGCAATTCTATGGCACGCGACCCGAAACGGAGCCACCCGCGCCGCCTCCCTCACTCACCGGTTCTTTTCTCGCACTTCTCCTCTTCATTTCCCTCCCTCCCTCTCACTATCTTTCTCTCCCGCTGAGTACCAGTCCCGTTCTCCCCCGCGCAACCGGGACGCCCCACCGAACCACGGAAAACAGTAGCAGGTGCACACAGTCCGAGATGAATGCAGAAGGAGCGGCAGGGATGCTAGTAAAGCTCGCGCTTGGGAGGGTAAGGGAAACGCGAGGGGGGCAAAGCAACCATCGGCGCATTAACAGTAAGCCTAAGCACGCTTTAACATCAGCCCCCTTCCCTTCGCTCATAGTTTAACACCTCTGAGCTCGGTTTTCTGCCCGGTGCGCTCGTCAGGAGAGGCGCGCGCGGATGCAGGCGCATTCCAGAACACGAGCGTGCCCCTATTTACAAACCTGACAGGTGTCCCCCCCCCCCCCCTATCTGTATAAGCGCCAGGACGCCAGCGACAATAATACCCCTGCGTGTCTGAGAGCTCAAAAGGAGGGCAGATTACAATACGCACCGATATAAGCGCTCCTCGCGATGCCCGTTGGTTCTGGAGTGTTGGACCCGTCTATGCCTGCTGGCGCTCACGCTAAGGTCCCAATGGATCTGTCTGTCTTGGTTCTCGTTCCGCCCTCCGCTGTCTTCTTGTTTTCTTGCCTTTTTCCTCTCTCCACGGCTACCGTTCACTGCAGCAAAACAGTCTGTCTGAAAGCACGGAGAAAGGGAGGGAGGGAGAGGGAGGAGGGAGTCGCGGGGGGTGGAGGGGGAGGGGTGGGTATTTTAATACGATTTGGCTGTACCATTTGGATAGCAGGGCTGGACCATACTACCTGATTTAATATTATTATTATTATTGTTATTATTATTATTATTATTATTATTTATTAGTGCTGTTTCTGATAACATTATTTATGTCAGAAAATTTTAACAAATTAATTGTTATATTTATATTTTTTCTAAAAATTACACTGAAACAACAAAGAGCAAAATAAACAAAATATGCCTATTAATAATTTATTAATACTTCAATAATAATTTACCTATTAGCCTATCGTTTTTGCACATCTGTTTGGAGCTGTCACATATGTTATTGTATATTTAGTATCTTTAGTAAATGCAAAATGTATAAATATGAGAAAGGAATTGCTGCTGAGTGTATACGCAAACAATAGCTACATTAAATAAGTTTCTTTCCCTGCAAACACTGAGTATGAACAGCAGTGTTGGCCGCTAATCCCCAGAAAGCACACTAAATTGTGCAATTTATCAAACCTAACCAAGTAGAAATAATGAATGAATGAATGAATGAATGGCTGCCTCAAATAGTTAACTCCACAATCAAATAAAAGAATCTGATTTATACTTTATATGTAAATAATGCCACAATAAATCGTTATGGACCTAAAAACAGGCATACTTTTCTAAAACATCGTTTCTTTTACTTTTTTATTTCGAGGTTCTACGATGTTTTCGTGAGGTCCCCCCTCACACAGGCTGGTGGCGGCGCGAGGTGTGGTCTCGTGAATAGAGTCCCCGCGCGAGCCGGGCTCTGGAGACCCCGCCGGCTGCTCGGGCGGCCCGCGCGAGAGGAGAGGAGAGGAGAGGAGAGGATGGGAGGAGGGGGAGGGCGTTGCGACTCGCTCGCGAGAGGATTTAAGGATTAGTTCTGCACGCGGATTACTTGCTGTGCGGTGCGGGGGACGCACGGGGTTAAATATGGACGACTGCACGAGAGGCAGATACCCCGAGAGAGCAGCGACTCGGTCACCGTGGCGGTGGCTCGTGCAGCCAACCGGAGCCTCGGGGCGGGACACTTCCGGCCCAAATAACTACATACTTGTGTGTTTAATGTCACCAGCCCACAGTCTGTCAGCTTTTATCCCTTTCATGGAGTGAATAAAGCATGACACAGATTAGACAGTGGAAAATTAATCTCTTTATGCGGTAAATAAAAGATACGGTGTGTTTGTAGTGTTATCATCCGAGCTCGTGCACGGACGTCCACAGTGTGTTCATCACCGATACGCACGAGACAGTAGTTACATCTACTGGTCAGGAGACTGTACTGCGCGCGTTCCGGTATTCCCAGAAAGCACCCGGTTACATCATTCCGCAAGAAATAGTTCAGCCTATCGGTCTGAGAAGATATTTACACAACAGTCTTTCAGTCTGAGAAGTGCCGGACGGCGCATACCTCCAGTTTCTAGTGTTTGGAAACAGAGCACATGCCCATTTCATCATTTTATAGAGACGCTGACGTCATTATCCGCAGAGCTGTGACAGTCCACGCGGTCGAGCGCGCTCGCCCGTGACCTGCGCAATTCTTTTTCTTCGACGTGCGACTGTCCAGAAGCGCAGAAACCAACACCCTAGTTTCCGACCGGCCCGGGAGTGCGAGGGAGACAGGAAGACAGGGATAATATGAGCAGAACGTCTCAATTATCAGTTTAATGACTTGCTGAACATCTAAAATCAAATACTGCATTAAAATGAGCCCTCGTCGCTCCCTCTCCCTCTCTCAGATAAGATTGCCTGTGGAGAGGAAAGTAAAAGGGTAGATGAAGAAGGCAGCATGGGCCAAAATCACATATGAATTGCAAAATTGCAGAATGAATTTCAGCGCTGGTTGATGCTGGTGAAATTGCCTCGTGTGAGAGGATGAAAATGAGCTCAAAGTGGATAAATGAGTGACTGAGAACCTAGTGAACATTCACACCTTCAATTCAAATGAATGCATGGTTGAGCAAAGGAGGCTTTCCTGGAAGAGGTTTTCCTGTAGAGTTTGATCAGGCAGTGCAGAAGTGAGATTCCTCTCTATTTCTATCCCATAATGACCAGGAAGAGCCAATCACATAGTTCGTTGGAAAATCAATAGGACACTGATGTCTCTCTCCATCTCTCTGGCAGGCTCTCATTCTCTCTCTCTTTCTCTCCCCAGTGCAATTCAGGATAATTCTCTTCACGTTAGAGAGACTTTATTGGCAAGACCAAAGACAAGTATATTACAGCTGAGCTGATTCGAGAGGGCAAAGGGGACAAGAATGCATTAAAAAAAGAAAAATTGCATTTTTGATCAAATTAGAAATGTAGGATAAACGCTGAGTGCGAGTTACCAAACCGTTGCATCTCCTCGTATGGCTGCTTTTCTTTTTAACTGTGGAAATATATAAACAGAGACAGAGAGAAAGGCTTTTAAAATTGTAACAGTGAATGTCTATAAAAACAAAAATCTTTTAGTTCCGCACATAAAGAGTAGGTTCGTTCACAAAAACGTAACATACATCGCATCCTCTGCAATGCAACGAATTAGAATACCTATCTATGCATTAAAAAAAATGCCATCTTCCCCTGATGGCGTTATTTTTGACTCATCTCTGCCGGGACTCGAACCCGGAGCCTCTGGATTAGAAGTCCAGCGCGCTATTCCATTGCGCCACAGAGACTGAGCCACATGATGCAGCGTAAAGTGAGGTCATATTCTGCATCAATACGGCATCCTGCAGCATCAGGACCAGTTCAATGCTCCTTCTGTAATTGCGTCATGTCCCGCTAGGGGCGCGCGCTCCACTCTAGTCTCGACGTCGTGAGGAAACAGCGGACATCCGCCCTTCTCCCGAAACCAAAATTATCATAGTTTATTTTTACCAGTTCTTAAAAAACAACAAGAAATCTCAGAAACTGTAACGCCACAGTGTCTTTCAGACTACCAGCACAGCTCAAACACACTAATTATTTCACGAGCTTTACATCCAGCGTTCGGGAACAACAGAATAGGCTGAACACAATTCATGAGGGAAATTAATAGCATTTCCTGAAAAGCGTTATTGTGTCATGTCTCTATTTATGTATCACACTGTTTAGCTGGCTAATTATTTGTTTGTTGCAAAATTAGCCGAAATGTAAAAATAAATATATCGCGTGCGCATCACTTTATAGCCTATCGGGGGTTTCCAAGCTTTATTTCGTCAAGGATGACCAAATATGATCAACTTGCTTGAATATTAATATAGTTTTTCTAAAATTTTGTTATTTTCATTCATAAAGAGCCATTTAGAGTAGACTATAAGATGATTATCTCACTCTCACAACCCTAAAATGACATTGGCTAATATTCCCTAGACCTCCGTTTGAGAAGACTATATAAACCAAAATGACACAATACTGAAATTGTATTGTTTTTATTCTTGACCACAACAAGTGAAAGGACATGTCTTTTACTCTCAGACACAGATAAATAACTTCTCTCCTGATTTAGTGTTTTAGTGAAGGGGAAGGGAAATGATGGGAACAGGTGCTTTAGGACTCCAGGATGGAGTTTTTCAATAAACATTCAGTGTAGTGATTGCATGTAGTCTGTAATCCAAACCAATCCATTTTATGACATTACCATTTAAATGAAAAAGCCCACAGCCATCCTTGACATTATCATTCAGGTGAACAAGATTCGAGGAGAATAATTTAACCTGTGCAGCCAGACTTCAACATTTGGGTTTATTTAAATTATTAATTAATGTTAATCACGGTCTCTTATTATTACATCATAATAACCGTTATCATGACACACAAAGGCAACGCATATAAATGTTTCATTTATGCATTGTCTTAAAACATAACATTATAGATGCAAATCCTAGTGCAGAGAAACTTTATGTGGCTTCATGCTATGAACACCTGTTTATGTCCAAATTGAGGGAGGAAATTACTTAAATGCACAAGAATCTGAGCGTGTTGGGACAGGGTACTGATTTGCTAAGAGCTTCTACTGTCCAGAGTCTAGAGGTTTCATTTGGAAAAATGGAACTCCCAAAATAAAAGTGAAATCTAACACAGGTCAATATTTTAGGAAATATTACAATGACACAGTAAAACATGTCAAAAGGTTTAGGAAATGCTGAGACCATCCCTGAATATTTTCTGAATATTGCTGTAAAGTTCATTGCAAATGCCATGCCTTTAGCTGCAAGGCATTTAACATGAAAAAAAAAACACTGAGGATATTTTTTTTCGTGTAGATATATATATTTATATTTTTTATTTTTATAGTAAGGAATTTGGTCCTTACAGACCACTTTTACACTTTAAGGACAGATGAACAAAATAACACCACTTTCTCTACTTCTGCGTCTTCTTCATTTGTGCGTCTCGTGTCCATGGATTTACATGGCAGCAAGACCAATTGATGTGAGAACAGTAAGAGCAATGACAATGTAGCCAGAACGATAGACCTCAGGAATCTTAAAACCCTTCCCAACATCCCACATCTGGAAAAAAAGAGATATGAAACAAATTATGATCAATATATTGCGGCTTTGGAAAAAAAGAATGAATAATAAGTCGAATTAATATTAATATTAGCTGAGAACACTTTCTAAAAAGGATAAGTCAGGATAAGTAATGAGTAAAGCACTGAATAGGCATTAACAATATTGAATATACACTACCAAAACTTCAAGTTTGGAGTCGGTAAGATTTTTGGAAAAAAGTTTCTTATGCTAACTAAGGCTGCATTTATTTTTTTTAATAAATTGCTATTTATATACTGTTTTCTATTTTAATATACATTTTAAAATGCAACTCCTTCCAGTGATCAAAGCTGAATTTTCAGCATCATTACTCCAGTCTTCAGTATCACATGACCCTTCAGAAATCATTCTAATATGCTGATTTGATGCTAAAAAACTATTTTTATTATCAATGTTGAAAACAGTTGATCTGCTTAATATTTTTGTGAAAACCGTGACTTTTTTTAGCAGGATTCTTTAATGCATCCTTGCTGAATGAATGTAATCATTTCTTCTTCTTCAATGAAAAAAAAAAAAAAAATCTTACTGACCCCAAAAGAGTGAAGAGTCTAAGTCTTAATTTCACACTTGGTTACATACAACTAGTTACAGCCAGAGAGAGTCTGATAATACTTCATTTATTCATTTATGTGTGTGTGTACCAGATGACGGATGCCGTTGTAGGTGTGATAAGCCACTGGGAAAGCCAGAGCAAATTTGGTGAAAGCAAGGAACGGAGGCCCAAAGGACATGGAGTGAATGAGATCAAGGTAATACGGGTAACTCTCCGGTAAAACCAACGCAGCAAGTGCAAACGCAGAGATTCCTGAGACAAAAAGATCAACATTATTTAATATTAAAAAGCAACCATTTAGTCATGAACACAAAGGGATTCTTTAGAAGTCAGCAATAACGATAATTACATTTGCGTCAATACCGTGTATGATAGCGTCCTGTCTATTGTAAACGCACACTGCGGTTTTGTCGTCTTCCGTTTTAAATCCTCAAGCTCTTTAACGTCAGGTGGATTCTGATTGGCTCATTCGCTTGCTTCTGAAAGTGATATGATTCCTAAGTGTCGTAATCACTATAGCTGTGATGTGGACTTTGAATTAAAAGCAGTTCAAACAAGATTTAATGATTTTTCTAATTCTATGAGAAGTCCACACCACAGCTATAACAATAACAACACAGAGGAACACGATATCGTCGAAAGCACTTCTTAGAAAGATTCTTCCCAGCTGAAGAAAGATAAAAACTTTGACAGCCAATGCAAAATCCACCGAGTTTAAAGAGCTCAAGCGTTTAAAACATCAGGCAACATCAAACATAATGTTATCATGCTTTGTTGTGGAGTACAGTACCGGTCAAAAGTTTGGACAAACTATTTGTAATGTTTTTGAAAGATGAAATATTATAACAATTTAAAATATATTTTTTTCTATTTTAAAATACTTTAAAATATAATTTATTTCTGTGATGCAAAGCTGAATTTTCAGCATCATTACTCCAGTCATTTTAATATGCTGATTTGGTACTCTGTTATTATCAACAAAAAAAAATAAAATAATAATATATATATATTATTATTATATAAAAAGAACAGCATTTGTTCAAAACAGAATATTTCCAAGATTTCCGGTACAGTAGTTATCATTGTTGTTACCATTCTTGGTGTGAACAGGCCTTAAGAGGCATCCTCGAAAGCCAAGAATATATTCTACCTACCTGAACTTAGTGCTACGCCTGTTCCTCTGTGTGAGATTGACATCAACATGGGGACAGACCACCTGTAAACACCAAAGACATTAATTGATCCTCTTTTTCTAGACAGTTAATTCCATTCATAACCTTAAGACAAGAAGCATGTAACACTCACTGGTAGATGCTTATATGTGGGGAAACAGGTCGGTTGAGTCGTGTGTTTTTTGTCCAGAACTTGTTCATTTCCTCTTTAGCTGTGGTTCCCATAGGAACAGCACTGGAAAACAAAGTAGAAAGGAGCTTTAGTGGCTTATTATGAATTCTTAATTTGAAAATTTGTTAGGAAAACACAAAAACACTCACTGTCTGTAGAGTATGCCAAACTGTGACCGTGACGAATACAGACCCTGTCGGGCCACCGTCCTTAAAAACAGAAAACCCCATAAATTTCAGGCACAAGCATAAAACTAGTTTAAGTACAAACACACATTTGTATACAGTTAAAGCAGCTGCGTATTCTGTATATTATAAACCAGGGGCCGCACTCAGAAATAGCCTCATCGCCCCTTAACTCATGTAACATGTCAAAACACTTTAAACACAACAACAACACAGACCTGGACATTCACTGTTAGGTTATACAAATCATAATAGGGCATAATTTGGTTAATATGGTATGAACATAAATAATGTGGCAGACAACATACTACTCAGTTAATATTTAATTATCATAATTGATGATTTGCTGTACATAGGATTCTGGTGTTAAGGAGCTTGCAGACAGTATAAACAAACAAACTTGATGCTAAAAGAAAAGTAAACTGACTGAAAATAAAAAAAAAAACACAAAACTGTAGCATATACATGACTATAAAGATCATAACAGAGCAAAGTGCAGTTACGTTACACAGTGCTGTTACATAAAATACATTAATATCCGCAAACCCTCAATATCACGACTGTCAAACTGCCAGCTCGTATAATTGCAAAAAGACCGTAACAACGACTAATTTAATTTGAAACAAAAGAAAGAGCAAAACTGTCACGTTTACTAACATAACATGTTCGTACTGACCTTAGAAGCAACGCCATGTTTTTGATCTTGAGTGGTCGGACGTGACGCAGCGGATGTGACAAACAAAACCACAAGGCACCGCCATTTTGGTAAGGTCAGATTCACAATCCGTATGCGAGGTCATTGAGATAACATTGTATAGTCTATGGAGGACCAGGAGTGCCACATTAAAATAAAACGATGAATCAATTAATTCATTTAATCATTCACACATAAAAATGTAAATAAATAAATCACTTTTAAATAGGAAAATAAATAGACGTATTTAAAATTCTTTATTTAATTCCTGTTTTTAAACGTAGATTAATAGAACAATAAAAAATACATTTGTAAATCATTTTAAATCTCTTTTTAAATCTCTTTTTAAATCGCTTTTTAAAAAAAGGATTTGCCAATTGCTTTTCTCTCTAGGTTTGCCAAACGCTTTTCTTTATCCATTTGTCAATCGAGTGCTAAAATGCCATTGGACAGTACACACGTGGGAGCAACCAATCAGCTTTCGCCTCAATTTGAAGAGCCGACCCTCTCTACAAAATACAAATGAAAACAGGAATTAAATAAACAACTTTAAATACGTCTATTTATTTGCCTATTTAAAAGTGATTTATTTATTTACATTTTTATGTGTGAATTATTAAATGAATTAATTGATTCATCGTTTTATTTTAATGTGGCAATCCTGGTCCTCCATAATAGTCGGTTATGTAAATTTGCATTCTCGTTTATATTTATAGTCGGTTTCAATAATAACAGTCGAGAAGAAAGTTATATATTCAACCATTTAGATTTTTATTTCATCTTCATGTTCGAGTTGCACAGTGAATTTTATTAGAAAACAAAAGTCAAACATCTACAGATATTCACACACAACTTTTTGTTGAATTGTATTTTTTTGTATTTCTTACAAATATTTAAATAGAATCATAGAAGTGTAATTAAAGTAATATTATAGTACAATTCTATTACATTTGCATTAAATTAGCACCAACAAAAAGCTTTTGTCACGAAATTAGTACATTAAATGTGAAGTATTTGAATCACGTATGAACTATATTTCAAACCCAAATGAAAACAAAGAAACTCTAAAAGAAAGCTTATAACCAGCCTAAAAGTTATAAATTCACAGCAAAAAAACAATCAATTCTGTAGAAATTTAATGATCCTGAACCTTAGCTGGTTATTAAATCATCAAATTATTGAGGTTAATGATACAGTATTCAGGATACATCATGTAAACAGATTATGCCAAGTGCATGTACACACACCCACATATGCACACACACACAGACACACACACTCAGTCTTACATGATAAATGTCATATGATTGTCTGATTCTTCATTTGTCTCATTACCTTTCTTTATATATTTTACACACAAACAGATACACGAACATCAACAGTCATGCACAAAGATTGCATATTCCTGTTAATAGTAGGTCTCTTTTTCCACCCAGCCTGCAAATAAAAGACAGAGAGAGCTAAATTAATTAACTGAATTAAAAAAAAAATAATAATGTAATATGCAGAGTAAAGCTCTATTCACACAGATTCAATTAGGCTCAACAGATTCTCTGTAATACTGCTGTATTATTTCTTGAACCTTGAATTAAAATGGTAATATTGGCAAATATTAGCGGCACCATGTGTAATATTCATCAGTTTAAGTACTAAGGCTTTATTCATAAATAGATTTTTTATTTTCCTAGTATTCCTACAGAATACATAATTTAAGGAGACGACAAAGTATAGAAATAGCGCATTGACTTGAGAACAAATTTGGGCTACAAATGTGGGTTATTATGAAAGTTCTCAGAAATGTTCTTTGTAAACATCTGTGCTCACCTCCCGGATTCCTGCGTAGGATTAATTTACGGATCTCATCATACACAAAGATTAGCAGACTGTACGGGAAAGCACAGAACCACCACATAATCCTGCAAAAGAAATAGGAAAAGGAGAAAAGAAAAGGTGAGGAAAGGGGGAGCAAAACAACAAGCTTTTCTATGGAGTAGAAGTGTTTGTGTGTGTGTGGGCGCGTTTTTGTGATTTATGAGGACACAGATTTGTATAACGTCATGGGTATGACACTGTTATTACAACTTACACGTGAAATATGAGGGCATTTCATGCGTCCTCATATCCTCATATTTCAAATAGCTTAAAAAACATACTAAACAATGATTTATTAAAAACGTAAAAATGCAGAATGTTTTCAGTGATGAGTAGGGTTAGTGTAGGATGTACAGAATGTACAGGTTTTACAGTATAAAAACCAATACGTCTATGGAATGTCTTCACTTTGATAGCAAAACAAACCTGTGTGTGTGTGTGTGCTTGTTTTCATGATTTATGAGGACACAAATTTGTATAATTACATGGGTATTACACTGGTATTATGACGTAAACATGGTTTAGGAGGACAGTTCATGAGTCCTCATATTTAAAATGGCTTTAAAAACAATGTTTTATAAAAAATGTAAAAGTGCAGAATGTTTTCTGTGATGGGGAGGTTTAGGGGTAGGGATAATGATAGATAGAACGTATAGTTTGTACAGTATAAAAAACATTATACCTACTGAAAGTCCTCACTAAGATAGCAAAACAAACCTGTGTGTGTGTGTGTGTGTGTGTGTGTGTCCCTTACTTGAGGGGGTACATCCTCAGAGCAATGTCCATTCCGGGGCAGTAGGACAGGAAGGCTGCTAGAGCCGTCTCAGCAAACAGTCCGAAAATGAGAATCCTATTCCTATAAGAGCACAGGTCAGAGAATAGCATTTAACAGAGATGTATGCAAATATCACACTCCTAAATACACTCACAAACACACACACACACACTGACTTCATGCCCTGTTGAAAGACGGAGTTTCTGCGCGTTTTGCAGATGACGAGGTCGGCCCACTGCACCACGACTATGCTGACGAAGAACGAGGTGTGACAGGTGAACTCGATGACCTTACGCTGCTCGTAAGTCTGAAACATACATATTTAAATAGATACACAATGAAAATTTAAAGATAACATTTGTTAACATTCTGCACATTTTTCAAACATGATTGATCATGTTCTGGAATTGTTTTTCTGTAAGAGTCCAATAATTTAAGCCTGTTACATGTTAAAAAACTATGGCTTACAAATTAAATATTTTAATGGTAAAATAAGCTACAAAATATTCTTTAACATTAATTTAGGAATTTGGTTTAGGTTATTTTATACACAAGTATCAAAATTAATTACATGATTATTTGCAGTTAATCACATAAACCTTTTAATTTAAATTTTTTAAAGAAATTCATATTTACTTTTTTTTAATACTTTTATTCTGTAAGGATACATTAAATTGATCAAGTAACAGTGACAGACTTTTATATTGTTACAAAAAAAGTCATTTCAAATGAATGCTGTTCAGAAATGTTTGTTGAGCAGGAAATCATCATATTAGAATGATTTCTGAAGGATCATGTGACACTGAAGACTGGAGTAATGATGCTGAAAATTCAGCTTTGCATCACAGGAATAAAGTACATCTAAAATATATAATAAAATAGAAAATTGGAACAGTATTTCACAATAATGCCATTTTTACAGTATTTTTGATCAAATAAATGTAGCCTTGCAGTGAACATAAGAGACTTCTTTCAAAAACATTTTAAAAATCAGTGTGGGTATGTGTGTTCACCCATTCTTGTCCATAGGTGTCTTCCAGATCATTAACTGCACGATCATCCCAATCCAGTCGGATTCCCAGCAGTGTTTGAGGCAGAAAACCGTTCTCAGCCATGATCACAAAATAGGTGAAGAATCCTCCCAGCGCCTGGATCATACCTAAACACGCCCAAAAGATAATCAGATAAACACAAGTACACAAACACATGATTGCTATTATCCCTGCAGAGCAAAGAAAAGGTATTTTATTCATAATATTAATCAGAATCATGAGGCATATTCACCCCCCTCGAATTTCCAAAGTGGTTTATTCAATGACACTTATGATGCAAATACTATTTCTTTAAAAGGTAAGTTGATTACAGTGGGTAAAAATATTCTTGCTCTTACTGCAGGAAAAAACCACACTATCCCGTATTACACACATAAAAATAAGTTTTCTTTGGTCATGTCTTATCTTGCCCACGGCACCAAGTGAACTCAGTGACCCATCAAAAAATAGGTACATGATGCCTCTGATGTTCATTTGTTTGCACAAATAAATTCTTCACGCACTACTAAGTTTACAAGAATTAAGTTATAAAGGGCATGTGTGTGCGTTCGCTGATATCTGAGAGGCTGACCGATTTGTCCGTAAGCCATGCTGATGAGTCTCTCATTCACCAGATTGTCAGTTTTGGGGTTTCGGGGCTGACGCTTCATAATGTCACTCTCTGCCGACTCGTAAGCTAGAGAGATTGCAGGGACCTGAGAGAGAGAGAGAGAGAGAGAGAGAGAGAGAGAGAGAATGATGACAGTGATGACAAAGATGCTCATATGTGTGTGTGTGTGTGTGTGTGTTTGAGACGGTCTGGTGTCTGGTGCCTGAGGTTAGTATCACACTCGACAGGAATTGGAAGTAAGACTGAATGAATGCACACATGTGTGAGTGTGCATATCGCACCATGTCAGTGCCAAGGTCAATGCAGAGGATGGTGACGGTGCCCAGGGGCAGTGGCACACTGGCGATGATGAAAAGCAGGAAGGGTGTGATCTCTGGGATGTTACTGGTCAGCGTGTAAGCAATTGACTTCTTCAGGTTATCAAAGATCAGACGACCTAAAACAGTTTCGATTTAATTTAAGAATTTCATTTTAGACTAAAGATTGTGTAAAACAGTCAGACCAACAAAGCACTTATGAAATGAAAAACATTTTGCGATACGAATGCTTAATATTCCTTCTCTCTTACCCTCTTCCACTCCCGTAACAATTGAGGCAAAGTTGTCGTCCAGCAGGATCATGTCTGCAGCTTGCTTGGAAACGTCTGAGCCTGAGATTCCCATGGCAACACCAATGTCAGCCTTCTTCAGAGCAGGAGAGTCATTCACCCCATCACCTGTCACTGCCACTATAGCACCCTGCAGCCAGAGTCAACCAATCAGAGCTGGAGTCAAAAAGTGTGTCAGCCAGTCGGAATGAAGATATTGAGTGTGCGCTAATGTTAATAAGTCGGCATGATTTTTTAAATGGGTTTTTTCTTATGCTCACCAAGGCTGCGTTTATTTGATCCGTTTTAATGTATTTTAAATGTAATTTATTCCTGTGATGCAAAGCTGAATTTTCAGCAGTCATTACTCCAGTCTTCAGGGTCACTTGATCCTTCAGATCATTCATTTTGATCTGCTGATTTGCTGCTCAAGAAATACTTTTTTTCTCAGGATCCTTTGATAAACTTCAAAAGACATTAACATTTACGTTTAATCATTTAGCAGACGCTTTTGTCCAAAGCGACTTACAAGTGAGGCAATTAGGGGTTAGGTGTCTTGCTCAGGGGCACTTTAGTCATGGTATCGAAGGTGGAGAGAGTGCCGTTTATTCACAATCCCCACTTTCAATTCCTGCCGGCGTGGGAATCGAACCAGTAACCTTCAGGTTACAAGCCTGACTTCCTCACCATTAGGCCACTACTACTGCCCTAAAACTAAAAGAGCAGCATTTATATACACATAGTAACATAGTAAATGTCACTTTAGATCAATGTAAAACATCCAAGCTGAATAAAACTATTAATCTCTTATAAAAACAACAACAACAACAACAGAAATCTTACTGACACCAAACTTTTGAACAATAGTGTAAATAATGCTGTGTTTGGTCAGCTCAGTGCCAGAAGTGTACTTGAACGTTATTTACAGAATAAGTATATTTAATAATAATTTGATGTACTTGGTAATTAGATGTAAGTTAGTTTATTTGTGTATTATATGATGTTTGTTTCAAACAGAACGAAGACAAATAATCATATTTGCCTCTGATCTAATATTTTTATGCACATTCAGTTAAAGATGAACTGAAGATAACCATTTTCCCTCATTGAAACATTTTACACATAGAAATAAAATATGTAAATAAATCAGGCACATTCACATGAGATGAAAAAAGTGGATATATTTGTGTATGAAATATGATACTCAACAAAAACACATCCAAATCAATGATAACTGAGAGATGGACAAATAAAAGGCATTGTCTCATATTTGACATTTACATTAACATTTATATTTTTAATTTTTAACATTAAAAAATTGTATGAATAATCATGCAAACTGGTAAATGTTTATCTTACATTTACTTTATAAAAATCATTAAAGATTTCTGAGAAAAAAAAATACTTTTAATTGATTAAACTATCAATCAGAGGGCAGAATGCATGAAGTAGATTGTGTGCAAAAAGTTTTTGAGCAAAGTTTTGGTCATATTGATAATTTATAGGCCCTAGAAATCAGCGTACTAAATATGATACACTAGCCTAATATTTTCGTAACCAGGCATTATATTTATCGTTCAACAGAATTTTACAAAGAATGTTTAGTTTAAGTTACGAGAGAAGAAATGTTTTAAAAAATTGGATAAAATGTTGTAATACGCTTTGCCAAGCAAGCAGTCTATTCTTCTTTTTTTTTTAAAATAATTTATACTCCCAAAGTAGTATCCAAAGAAGTATCCTGGGGGATACAAACATTAAAATATTGTTTTTTAAAAAAAATTATGAAATTGTAATTTTTGTCACCTATAAGAGGATGGAAAATAGCAATAAATTATTTTTTCTGATTTCTCTTTATTTTCTTGCCCTTTTTAGGGTTAAGAGCACATGACTGAATAAAATGAACTTTATTTTAGTTAACTCCCACTACTGGCCAGATATTTCTTTTACTTGATGTTGTTTCCAACAACACAAACAAAAAAGAAAATCTGGACTACACCTTTGAGAAGCATCTGCTAAGGTTAATGTAAAGTAAATATAAAACTTTCAGAGGTCTGATATTTCAGTCTACCTTGCATTTGGTGAGATTTGTCATGTAAGACTTCTAGTGTGTGATATATTAAAATTCACACACACACACCTGTCTCTGGCAGCCCTCTACGATGATGAGTTTTTGTTGAGGTGAAGTGCGAGCAAACACAATCTCTGTGTGGTTCCTCAGAATATCATCCAGATACTCAGCACTCATGTCCTTCAAGTCTGAACCATGAACCACACAGGCCTTTGCGTCTCTGAAATGCACACACACACACACACACACACAGAACAGTGCCCATTTCTGTTATCTGTGAAGAAGTAATAAAAGTAGATAAAAACCAATTCAGATAGATTTAGTTTACACACACAAATGCACCCAGACCCTCAAACAAACACTCAACACACAGACCGTGGATTGACTTGGCTCAGTGGTATATTAAGTCTTTCGGCAATATCCTCCACAGTCTCGTTGCCCTCAGAGATGATGCCGACGCCTTTAGCGATGGCTTTAGCAGTTATAGGATGGTCACCCGTTACCATGATAACCTGTCAAAATGGATTTCGGTCACTTTTGACCTTGGACACAAAATGCTGTAGATGAATGAATGGACATAAAAATGGATACCTTAATGCCAGCAGAGCGGCATTTGCCTACAGCGTCTGGCACTGCGGCTCGGGGCGGATCGATCATGGAGATTAAGCCGAGGAAACAGAGCTGGTTGACCGGGAAATTCACATCTTCACTATCAAAGGCAAACCCCCTCGGAAACTGTGAGGGAGGGAGGAGCAGGTGGCAGAACCCTGAAGGAGAGAGAGGGTAGAGAATTAAAATAGGAAGGAAGGAAAGAGGGAAGTAAGAAATGGAGAGGAAGGAAAGAAAGAAGGAAGGAAGGGAAGGAGTGAAGGAAGGAAGGAATGAAGGAGGAAGAAATGAAGGAAGGAGGGAAGTAAGAAATGGGAGAGGAAGGAAAGAAGGAAGGAAGGGAAGGAGTGAAGGAAGGAAGGAGGTAAGAAAGGAAGGAAGGAGGGAAGTAAGAAATGGGAGAGGAGGGAAGGAAGGAAGGAAGGAAGGAAGGAGGAAGGGAAGGAAGGAAGGGAAGGAGTGAAGGAAGGAAGGAATGAAGGAGGTAAGAAATTAAGGAAGGAGGTAAGTAAGAAATGGGAGAGGAGGGAGGGAAGGAAGGAAGGAGAGAAGTAAGAAATGGGAGAGGAGGGAAGGGAGGAAGGAAGGAAGGAAGGAAGGAAGGAGGAAGGAAGGAAGGAAGGAAGGAAGGAAGGAAGGAAGGAGGGAAGGGAAGTAAGAAGGAAGGAAGGAGGAAAGTGAGAAATGGGAGAGGAAGGAGGGAAGGAAGGAAGGAGAGAAGTAAGAAATGGGAGAGGAGGGAAGGGAGGGAGGAAGGAAGGAAGGAGGAGTGAGGGGAAGTAAGAAGGAAGGAAGGAGGAAAGTGAGAAATGGGAGAGGAAGGAGGGAAGGAAAGAAGGAAGGGAAGGAAGGAAGGAAGGAAGGAAAGGAA
The DNA here is from genome assembly GCA_037194245.1 of Opsariichthys bidens. Classification (NCBI taxonomy): domain Eukaryota; kingdom Metazoa; phylum Chordata; class Actinopteri; order Cypriniformes; family Xenocyprididae; genus Opsariichthys; species Opsariichthys bidens. Next base: position 7,053,168 of record CM074303.1, read on the forward strand.
GGAAGGAGGGAAGTAAGAAATGGGAGAGGAAGGAGGAGGGAAGGGAGGAAGGAGAGAAGTAAGAAATGGGAGAGGAGGGAAGGAAGGAAGGAGGGAAGGGAAGTAAGAAGGAAGGAAGGAGGAAAGTGAGAAATGGGAGAGGAAGGAGGGAAGGAAAGAAAGAAGGAAGGAAGGGAAAGAGTGAAGGAAGGAAGGAATGAAGCAGGTAAGAAATGAAGGAAGGAGGGAAATAAGAAATGGGAGAGGAAGGAAGGACTGAAAGAAGGAAGGAATGGAAGGAGTGAAGGAAGGAATGAAGGAGGTAAGAAATGAAGGAAGGAGGGAAGTAAGAAATGGGAAGGGAAGTAAGGAAGGAAGAAAAGAAGGAGGGAAGGAAGGAAGGAAGGAAGGAAGGAAGGAAGGAGGGAAGTAAGAAATGAGAGAGGAAGCAGGGAATGAAGGAAGGAAGGAGAGAAGTAGAAATGGTAGAGGAGGGGAGGGAGGGAGGAAGGAAGGAGGGAAGGGAAGTAAGTAAGGAAGGAGGAAAGTAAGAAATGAGAGAGGAAGGAGAGAAGGAAGGAGGGAAGTAAGAAATGGGAGAGGAGTGAGGGAAGTAAGGAAGGAAGGTAGGAGGAAAGTAAGAAATAAGAGAGGAAGGACTTACCCAGAACCCTCTCGCCCAGTCCGCCCAGCTCCATGTATGCTCCCTGAAACGCATCCCTCCAGTCATCGTCCATTGGGAGTTCCTGTCCGTTTATCATTATGGAACTGCACCTGGATGAACCATCAACCAATATTCACAGCTATTGATTAAAGATAAAAATTACTGTCAATAATCACAGATATTAATCAAAGCTATGGAATTTTGATGGATCAACAATAATTACAGCTAGTAATCAGAAAAAACTTTCTATGATGTATCATCAATAATTACAGTAATAATCCAATATTGTTTAAAGATAATTGATACATTATTATAGTATTTATTAATATTTTCCAATTGTGGTTATGTGCTTTTGTCATTTTTATTAGTTTTTGTTTTTGTAATATTTCTAATTTGCTTTATTTTTATTTCAAATTTTAATTTTTTATCATTTTTTAACATAAATTTATTTTATTTCAGTTAGTTGCCAATGTAACATTTCTAACTTTCTTTTTTTAAGTTTAAGCTTTGCATCTAACATATATTTTTTATTTTATATTCATCTTATTTTAGCTTCATTTCAAACAACGAAATAGATTTTTTTAAAGGGGTCATGATATGATATATGAAATGATAGATGATATAATACGTTATTTTCAGACAAGTGAAATCTTTCTCGCATGACAGTATCAATGTTTACAAAAATCAGCATCCAATAAAATCGACATACACTGGATCCACACAATACAATTTACAATCACAAACATTTCACACTTTATACATTACACTCCCTTAAACGTTACATTACACCTTACACATTTTTAAATTATTTTAATGTTCCTTGAGGTTCACTTATAATGTTAATAAAGTAGTTTGCACAAAAAAATAATTTACATTACACTGTAATGCTTGTATAGGCAAAAGTCAGCCAAAAAGCAACTGAACACAAGTATGAACTGAACACGATATGCAAATGCGTTTGCTAATGTGATGTCACAAATCCCACAATATCCAAACAAGCCGTTTTTGAAGCTTGGTTATATAAGGAAGGAGGACATTTCAAACTATGAAACTTGCAGGATGTTTTAATGGTATTTAATCGCTTTAGTTTTAGACAACTATAACAACTCTGTGATAATCACAGATTTGAATCGCAGCTATTGCTTCATGATGAATAGTTATTATTAATCAATAAAAATGATGTTGTCTCAGCATTAACACAGCAATTGATTCATCTTATTTGTATCACTGGTCTGGAATTGATTACCTGTCCAGAATCCTCTCAGGAGCTCCTTTCATCACCAGCAGGTGTCCAGTGGGACTCTCTTCTAACTCGTGAATAGACAGCTGAGAGAGAGAGATGAGGATTATCTATTACTTGAATCGATAGCGGTGTGACATCGACATGATTTGTTTCTATATGTTCTTTACAGCTTTGGGTGTGTGTTTCCTGTAGGTGAACCTGGTATTTGTTAGTTGAGTTGAATGGGATTTCTGACACTTTACGGTTGTTCTCTCTGAGAGTCTGAACACTCCCGGACGAGAGCTCGACACACTTCAACAGAGCAGACTCTGACGCGTCACCTGATGTGTCCCTCTGCAAACACACAGAAACTATGTCACAAATCAAACAACGATAGAGCACAATCTCTCATCTTATTTATGATTCATATTTGTGTATAGCATATAAGTGTTGCATATAAATATCTTTAATGTGCACTACTTTTCAAAAGTATTGTGGCGTGCGATACCTTGCGCACAGAAATGTCCTCTTGTCCAGGTTTGAAGACAGCACGGTTACAAAGCCCTGCCACTCGAGACAGAGAGAACCAAGTGGGAGAGCTTTTATCAAAGCAAGAACCTACAAACACAAAAAAGAAATAATTGGTCAAATGTGCTCAAACAGATCAAGAGGAGAATTCTGCTTCAAAAAGTTCAAAAGATATCAAAAACACTGCCATTTAGCAAATACTTTTCATCTAGATTGACCTGACTTATGCTAATTACAGGGACGGTGTCCCAAAAGTATAATGCTAAAGTATTATAAGAGCCTTGTTCAAAGACACATTGATCAGAAATGAACATTTTTACATTGTGTCCTACACTCAGGTAAGTTTTTATCAAAAGCTATTTTTTCTGTCCACACTGAAAGTGAACATGCTGTGGGTCCTGACACAACCAGTCAAATCATATTTGCAATAAAACATACTGAATATGAAGTCGTTCTGCTCCAATGAGCTGTTAACCACTGCAACTGGATTGACTTGGAGAGCTGAATTCCAGAACCGAATTCACTCCAATTCATAAGCGAATCATTCACACTGGTTGAATGAACTAATTTAACCGATTCATAGATAAGATCCGACTCAAAAGAATAATTAGTTCACAAAATGGACATTTCTACTCTCATTAAAATGCTAATAAAAGCTTTTTGGTGAAAAATGAATGAAATTAAATCGTAGAATACTTGGGCATTTTTTGTCGTTTTTGAGCATTTTTTTAGACTCAATGTAACCATGTTCATTTGTTTGGTCTGAACCTCAAAGCATTCTAACCCGATTGGTCCTCGGTGGTGTCAGCCTCGTGGATCTGGTTGTCAAACCACATGTGAGATACAGTCATCCGGTTCTGAGTGAGGGTTCCAGTTTTATCCGAACAGATGGTGGAGGTGGAACCCAGAGTCTCCACGGCTTCTAGATTCTTCACCAGACAGTTTTTGCGAGCCATACGCTTAGCAGTCAGAGTCAAACATACCTGAGAGAGATTGGATGGAGTTACAGGAGAAGGCCTAAAAGACTATGTTTTATGGTTCCTTCTTTTATGTTCCTTCGGAAATCATTTTAATATGCTGATTTGTTGCTCAAGAAATATTACTTGTTATTACCAATGCTGCAAATAGTTGTGCTGCTAAATATTTTTGTGGAAACTGATGCATTTTTATCCAAAAATATAAGCAATTGTTTGAAACAGAAATCTTTTATAAAATTGAAATGTCTAACTCACCGTGACAGTAGCCAGCAGTCCCTCAGGGACATTGGCAACGATGATGCCGATGAGGAAGATGACCGCCTCCAACCAGGAGTAGCCCAGAATGAGGGACAGGACGAAGAACGACACGCCCAGGAAGATGGCCACGCCCGTGATGATTTGAATGAAGTGCTCGATCTCCATGTTGATGGGCGTCTGACCCACCTCCAGACCGGACGCCAAAGTCGCAATGCGGCCCATCACCGTACGATCACCTGTATTGATCACTATGCCATGGGCTGTACCTGAATATACACACAAATGAACCAATTAATGTGTGAAAGTAAGAAAAAGAAGTGTTGAATGAATGAATCAATGAAAGATTGAATGAAATAAGGAAAATTTAATGCATGCATGAGGAATAAACACACAAATGAACAAGTGATTAAATCAAATAATACTGAACAAACGAAAACAATAATGACCATTTTAATGAATGAATAAATAATGAATAAAGATCTGACCTTCCACACAGTTGGTGGAGAAGAAGCTGATGTTTCTGGTCTCCAGGGGGTTTTCATGAGTGAACTCTGGAGAGCGTGTCTGAGGTTCTGACTCTCCAGTTAGAGATGAGTTATCTACCTAAGAAAGGCAGACAAGATGTTCTCATTCTGATCTCAGGCTTCTCACTAAGACTAAAGGCTGATAAACAAAGCTGATCTAAGATCTGAGATCTTTCCATTAACATTATCCGCCCTCCCTCTACCTTGCAGCCACTGGAAGAGACGATACGAAGGTCTGCTGGGATTCTGTCTCCACCCTTGATCTCTACCAGGTCTCCCTGAACCACTTCCTCTGCATTAATCTGAAATTTCTCCCCTTCACGGATCACCAGAGCTTGCTGAAAGAAAAAAAGTCAATTGTAAAGTATCTCAAACATGATGATGCAGAAAAACTTTTTAAAGGCCTCATCGTAAACAAAATTACAGCAGTGGATTTATCAGAACAGAGTTTGCAATACTGTATGCAACCAATCTATCAATTATAGACGTTCATGTTTTCATGCATGTATGTGTGTGTGTGTGTGTGTGTGTGCATTTATAGACTATATATCACTTTTGGGGTCTTTTTAAATTTTAAATATAAATAATATAAATATAATTTATTCTATTCATTGTGCTTTCTTTTAATTTACCTTTTTATACTGCATTTAATTTTAAATTCACTTCATAATTACTAAATTTAATTACAATTTTTTCCGTCAGTTTGTTATTTGGATTAATGATTGTGTAATTTTGGAAAAGTAAGAAAGAAAAAAGTCTTTTTTTCCATCATTGTCTTTATCGTGTCCATATCTTTTATATTGCTCTCTATTTCTTTATTTTACTTCATATTTATTTTCTGTATTGTCTATTTCTGTACTGTATAAACTGCGGAAAGATTGCAACCAACATGCCAACATAGCTAACTCTGACAGAGGAGCTGGCGGGATGGCATGTGGTTCCTTTCATAGGTTAAGAAGGATTTACATTCATTTATATAGCTCACACATTGGGCTTTTCGATATTAAAAGGGATTTACATGGATTTATGTAAATTATATAAAATATTGCTCATAATGGTTTCCGATTGGGATTTTGTATCATTTACATTTACATGCATTCATTTTGCAGACCATTTTATCCAAAGCAATCTCCAGCTGTTATCACACTGACCTGAGGCACCATGTTTTTGAAAGAGTCCATGATCCGCGAGCTTTTGGCTTCTTGATAATATGAGAAGCAACCAGTTATGATGACCACAGCAGATAGAACTACACCCAGATATAGCTGCAGTAGAGAGAAGGAAATATGTCAAGGGTCAGGGGGTTCAAATCTACTACAAATAAAGTTTAAGCCAAAACTCCATCTGTAAATATGCTATAGACAATAAACAAAAACAAAACTGGTGTAAAGCAGACAGTCTTATGAAGAGCTATTGACATCTCGCAGTTTGTTTTATTTATGTTGCCATTTCTGCACTCACAAAAAAATGTGTTGGCTCAACAAAAAATGAATGCAAATATTTATGACAACTTTGAGTGAATTTACATTTCTACCAACAAGCTACATTGAGTTAGAGGAACTTAATCATTTGTAGCATAAACACAAATTTTTAAGTTGACTACTGAAACAAATTAAGTCGCTCCAACTACCAGAGTTTGGTAGCCCTTGAACCAAGTAATCTGATCTATTTCAGTTCAAATTAACAACTATCATAGCACATGCTAACATAACTTATTTAACATGCATATTCACTGAACAAGTAAGATATTACTTGTCACTGGCATTAGCACAATCATTGCTTATTGTCTCAATGTAGTGTTTACCTTCATGTAGTCTATACTACAACAGTAACCACAAAAACTTCAACATTACAGAAACTCTTTTAAATGTCTACATAACAGCATTAAACACTAACAAGTCTTTCCCCTTACTAAAAACAAATAAATCAACACTTAATTTCAACATCTATTCTCTTTATCCAGTCCTATAAGGAACTGGAAATCCACTGCCTAATTTCCGAAGACAATTTCATTAAAGTTACTACAACCTATTATTATTATTATTATTATTTATTTATTTTTATTTTTTTTTTTAAAAGCTAATTAACACAGAAATTTGAGTTTAAATTACAGATGATATTAAATTGATGTAATGGTCAACAACTCTACAAAATAATATTTGCAACCTAAAAGGTTCAATTAAAAGAATAAATTAGAATTTTTAACTTGCAACATGTATTATTTAAGTTGTGGTAACAGGTTCCCTGACAAACTTTTTAGCACGTGAGGTCTTTACCCTGAAATGCACTTGGCAACTGTAGTGACTAGTGTGAAAACTATCACCTTCTCACTCTTAGCAAAGGTTCCTCAGGGAGTTTCAATCCAGAGATATATGCCCTCCAGTCACAAAAGCTACCATATTTTAACCATCTTTACATGAACAATAGACTTAAACTCGGCAAAAGAACAGCACAGTAAGACCATTTTAAAAACATACACACTCTGTCTTAATCCTTAAACAAAACAGTTTAAAATAGGAAATGTGCCGAAATCATGGTGTAAAAGAGCAAACACAGTTAAATGATCCTTAACTTCACATTTTCATTTTTCACTGACCCTAAACTGTCCCACAAGCAGCTGGGAGCTCAGTCTACAAACTGGGACTCATTTATCACACTGGATATGGGACACCAGAGCTAAAAGCAATGTCTCCACCTCAGTCGCCAAAAGTGTAAACTGCAGGTTTTAATTCCCCTCTAGTGGAGTGAGGCCAATTTAACTAATTTTTTTGTGATTCCAGGTTTTAATCGGCTTAAATACGGATTTTAGAAAACTTAGCAGAGATTTGCAAAAAGGACCTTGCACAGGTATTAGAGATAAACATGGGTACTTTCACTACTTATTATGAATTATATTATTTAAAAAATTGTATTAAGTTTTTACCATCATCTCTTCATAATGAGGCTTCTTTTGGATTTGTGCAATAAGTGTAATTAATTATTTCCCAACTAGTTGAAGAATTGTTTTGAAATCCACAAGTTAACAAAAGTCATAGTGTCTGGAAAAGGCCACGCCTCTCACAACAACTTTCAGCTTTATTGGCTGCTTCATTCACCTTATTTTGCAACGTGGAAGTAAGCTATTTTTGTGAATGTGCAAGACTTCTGATTCATTATACATTATATATCACTGTAAAATAGCTGTAAAAAAACTAAACAAATTTACTATTAAAAATATAAAGTTTTCCATTGAAACAGTAATATACCGTAAAAACAATTAATTCAATTAAACCTATTAGCTACTTTCTCGAAAATGACAAATATTACATAGAATGCATGTAATATACAGAATACATTGTCATATACAGAAGTAATATATCGAGTAATATTTGTTGTTTTATTTGTCGACAAATGAAATTACCCAGAATGCATTGTTTTTATGGTATATTACTGTTTCAATGGTAAACCGCATTTTACAGAGTTAATTTTTTTATTTTTTTACAGCTCTTTTTTTAGAGTGGGTAAATAAATAACAGCGCAGTAAACGGTAACAAACCAGTGCGTCTATAATTACAACAACAAATTAAAATAATATGGTAAGAAATAGAGTGGTGCAGGTATGACGTCAGAACCCGGAAGACTAATTCGCCACTGGCTCCTTCAAGATTTTCCTACGGGGTTTTAGATTTATGTGTTAAATGTGTACATTTTGTTCGACAATGTAAATTACACCCATTGCGAAAACGTATATTTTGATATACGTTTTTAACAAGTAACTAGATGAGACAGCTTGGTGTAAGTGTGTGCAGTGTACATAGTCGAACAAAATGTCAAAGTATCATCAAGTTAGGTTTACAACAGGCTTTATTTTATTCTTGAATTGAAAAACCCCATAATAGGAAAATCTCAAAGGAACCAGCAGTGAATTAGGCTTCCGGGTTCGGACATCATACCTGCAACACGCTATTCTAGTTTGCAACATCAAGCAGCAAAACGAGCTGTTTCATACAGATAAAAATAACTGGAAGCGCATGATGTGCCAAACACATTAAATTTACAAATGGCGCATGCTCTTATGTTAAAAATAAGGTGGACAAGCCCTCTCATTCACATTGGCTGGATGGTAAGTGCACTCACATTGTCATTGACAGGCTCATCTTCGGTGGCCGCCTGAATACTGTACGCAAGAAAGCAGAGGATGGCACCGATCCAGAGCAGAATGGAGAATCCTCCAAACAGCTGCTTACAGAACTTCACCCACTCTGGTGTGGTGGGCGGTGGGGTCAGTGCATTTGGACCGTCACGGGCCAGAATTTCTATTGCTCTCTTATGGGTCAGACCCTGGTGGGATGGAGACAAAGTTACTCAAGATTCCCTGAAGCAACTCACTGCTACAAAAAAAAAACACAGCTTAAACTTAGGTGGCCACCAGTGTGGTGGTATTAGAAAGGTTTTGGCCACTTGTCAGCAGGTCAGGCTTAGAGACCAAGGCAGCTTTTCCAAAAAGCATTGCACTTCCAAGTCAATTGACCCTTCGCCCTTTAGTTACTGTTGCTATGGCTCTCACGCCACACATCATGTTCTCATACAGTAAAAAATACATTGTGGAGCAAAGAGGACACTGACAACTCATCGACAGACAAGACAGAGCATGTTATTTTTGATATGAAACAGTTTCATATTTAAAATATTGTAATTTGTTAAAGAAGTTTAAACAATAAATACCATATAGTGGCTCTTTAATGTGTCGTGACAGATCACTGTAGCTCCTGATCATCCAGATCATCTCTTCATACTAGTTCATTTATAGTATCAAATATACATTAATCAGAAGGAATGCTGTTTTAACCACGGAAAAACATGAGTACACACAATTTTTCAAGTTCACCAACGTTACTCTACTAACTCCCCTGGACTGTTTTGTCGGTCAAAATGGCGGATTCGGGGTTACGATTGGTCGCCTGTCAATCAAACTGCCGGCCAAGGGTCAATTGTAGAAAATTGGTTTCTACGATCTACTTGGGCTTACAATGCTTTTGGGAATTGCAGTCATATATGCTTTTAAAGAGAAATGCAGTCCAGGTTAACTAGTCTGTATGATAATAATAATTTTTATGTTATATAGCACCTGTAAAGTGGGCTTTTCAAGGCGCTTACACAGAAAACAGGGAAATAATGTGTGGATACTGGATAAGCTAAGACAAGCTTAGAAAACTACACTGGTTCAATTTTTTTTTTTAACAGGGGTCCAAGCTCCAGAAAAATGGATAAACGCTATGAAAAATATCAGAAAAGGACTCAAAATGTTATTTTTATTTGGCTAAAGCTGTTTTTCTCAATTGATATCACTAAATAATATCTTGCTACATATTCCAAAGCCTTGTTTAGTTAGTCGTGGGTATGCTGCCTGAATGTGCCGGTGGGTAAAATGTCATCACGATCTGAAAAATATCCGATTCATTATTCCAAATGTCGAAGGTGAAAGTCAAGATGACTCACTCTGGCAAGGTCAACTCCGTAACGAGTGCTGAGCTCATCGAGAGACAGTTTATGATCATCCTGTAGAAACACGCACAAGAGCATCAGATATAATACAACATTCCATGTTTGCCAATTATTTGAACCATCAAAATGTATCACATTCTTTTAGAGACGATTTCATTGTGTGGTTTTTTTTAATTATTATCTCTTATACTCTCTTACCTGCTTGCTCTCTCTCTCTCTCTCACACACACATTATTTTTCATGTACACATATGCCTGAATACAAAACAATAACTTCTTACCAGTGACACCTCTTTCTTCAGCTCATCTAAATCTTTATCTTTCTTCTTTCTCTTTCCTCCCACTGGAGTAGCCTCAGGGCTGCTTTCATGTCCGTACTGAGACAGAGAGAGAGAGAGAGAGAGAAAGAGAATATTACCCAGAGAATAAATTATATTACTCAGAGATTGCACTTTCATAGATTATGAGATTTCTCAGTTATGCTTCATTCATGTATCATTCCTTAAAAGTAAAAAGAGAAAAATAGTTTACAAAATAGTATGTTTACTCTATCCATCCATCCATCATCTATCTATCTATCTATGCTTTTATTCAGCAAAGATGCATTAAATTGATCAGACATTTATTTTAGAATATTTTTATTTCAAATAAGTGCTGTTCTTCTGAACTGAAAAAGAATCCATTTCAACATGATTTCTGAAGAATCATGTGGCACTAAAGACTGGAGTAATGATGCTGAAAATTCAGCTTTCCCCATTTAATTTAAATATATTAATATAGAAAATAGTTCATTTAAATTGTAATAATATTACTGTTTTTACTGTATTTTTGATTAAATAAATACAGCCTTGTTAAGCAAGAGACTTCTTTCAAAACATTCAAACCATTAAAAAAACCTAACAAATCCCAAATGTTTGAATGGTATACATACAATATAGACACAGAGTTGGGCTTTTTCTTAAAAAAAAAAAATACTGTACTAGATTACTGTATCTAGATTACTGTACTAAGCACTGTCTCTTAAAACTGTTGGATTAGTTATTACCAATTACTTTTTAAATTTCATATTAACTTCAACCAGTAGAACAATACAAGGATAGACATGAAACTGCACTTTTAATTCTTTCAAATAAACAACATACAATTGCATAAATTATACTTGAACTGACCAAAGTGTTTAAAGGAAGAAGGTTACATTTAAAACAACATTAGACATTAAATTTTTATTATTTTATATAGAATTGTTCTATAGTCTATACAGTAGTTAATGCAATTACATAAGAAGTAACTAATTAAATTACAGAAAAATTAACAGTAATCCATTACTTTACTTTTTCAAGGGAAAATTTATTCAATTACAGTAATTCAATTACTTAGTAATTAAGTAATCTAATTTGGTAACATATTTGGGTGAAGAAATACTGATTAAGAAATAATTTATACATATTGCTATCTAGTGGATACAAGTATATACATATATATATATAAGTATACAAGTATATATACATATATATTCATCTAAGGGTAAAGGGTATTCACATCACGCTGGCACATATTTGTTAATTAGTCAGCACAATATTCTCAATTGAGCCATAATTTTTACTCTGAACTCTTGCACTGTATAAACTCAGTCATAGTTATCTCTTTAAAACTACATACGACAAACTATATGAAACCACGACAGGTCCTTGACAGTGTTATCAAACACGTGAGTGTGCTTCATCTAATGTACTATGTGCTCGTCTTTGGCAGGAAATGTGTGCTGTGTGCTGACACACTAGGAACAGGGTGTCATGGAAATCACCTGGTCCTGTCACTCTCACTCAGCTGTGACTGTATGTGTGTGTGTGTGTACTTGACACATGTACAGACAGATCAGTATGTGGAACAGACAGAAGATCATTCATTACACCTTAACTCTGACCTCGTTTCTGACTTAATTCATTTTAATACCAATTAAATATAAAGCCAGCATAATCCATTACAACTCTCAGCCTCATTATGAGCAAAAACAGCTTACAGACAGCATCACATCAGTAAAATAATGTTCAGATAATCACATGTCAGATATCACAAACCTTATTATTTCACATATAAATTAGATGCAGCTTCCACAGCAAATCTCACAAAAACTGTCAAGAAATGTTCAGGTCATATTTTCACCCCAAAATTAGAATAAAAAAAAAAATATTTAGAAAACAAACCTATTTTTAGGACCATTAAAATTGTTGAATTGTGACATTTTTATGCCACTTATAAACGAATTCTCCTTCCTCAACTCATAGCTTTCATTCTTATTACAGCAATGTGAAAAACATTTTATTTATGCTACTTTTTTATATTATAATATTTATTAAATTACTAATTAAATATGTATTATTATTATTATTATTTACATTTTTATTAAAAGTGCATTTGTTAGTAACATCATGATAGCATTTGTTTTACTGACTTTAAGTGTTTTTGTTGTTTGTTTTTTTAAAAAAAAAGATTTTTTAAAGAATAAGATTTTTTGCATTACAGTAATAATTAAGCTTAATAGTCATGGAAATAAGGTCATAATGTGAATAATCCTAATTATTTATTATATAATTTATTTTCTTAATGCAAAATATAATTTTATTTTTTCCTCTCGATTTTGTTGTGACGCATTTCTTCGTGACATTTACCCTACATCTCTTTTTCTACGTCACATATTAGACACAAACATTTTCCTACAAAATCTTGCTGTATTCATAAGAAATGCATGTGATACTAAACCAATACATTATTTAAGGGTGCATGACACCTACAATAATCTGTGAGAGGAAGAAAAAAAGCCAGCAAGAGAAAAGGACAGACAGAATAACTGATGAAGCACCACAAAAAGACACACTCACCCCTTTTCCCATGTTCGTTGATAATGAACTGATGCCCGGATTTCTCCCACTCTCCCCTCACACGTGTGGAAGACACTGGTGGCTTTTTTTGGAGGTAACATACCCCCTTTCTCCACCTGACAACACACACACACACACACACAGTGTTCTCTCCCCCCATTTGTGCCTCAGGGTAACCCGAAGCTCACTTCCCACCCCCTTACAAATACACACACACACACACAACCTTCATGCCTATGGCTGTATACCTGCACCTGCTGCCACTTTCCCCATGTCTGCCTTACTCACACTATTATTACTATTTATTTTATGCTTGTTAGCAGGGCAGAAGCAGCGAGACGGGCAGAATTCTCCATTACCACGATGGAGAATGTGACTTGAGGATTTTTTCTCAGCTAAATCAAGCCTTGAGACTCTGGGAACTACAACTGCCGTCAACGTCTCTGCCAGATCCATTAAGAACAGGACCGGAGAGAGCAGCTGCTCTCCTGACCCTGCTGTGCCCGAGAGCGATACTCGGCTGACGTAAAAATCAGTGATAAATCACATGAACTTCACGTGCTGCACTATTTATTGTCTCTGTGGAGGACATATCTTACTTTTTATTCAGGCTAATGGTATATAACCTAGTTCAAAATGTGTTTTCTGCTCTGATCATGCTAGTTAATAAAAATAATGTCGTTTACTGTAGTTGTAGTTCTACTGTAATTCATCTTTTGAACACTTGACATAGAGATGGATGTTAAAGGGTTAGTTCACCCAAAAATGAAAATTCTGTCATTATTTACTCACTCTCATGTCGTTTCAAACCGAAAAAAGACGTTCATCTTCGGAACACAAATTAAGATTTTTTTTGTGTGAAGTCTAAGAGCTTTTTGTCCTTCCACAGACAGCCTACGCCACTTTGACGCTTCAAAAAGTTCATAAAGAGATCGGAAAACTAATCCATATGAGTTGAGCGGTTTAGGCCAAATATTCTGAAGAGACTCGATCGCTTTTTACAATGAACAGATTTATTTTAGGCTTTTACTCATGCATAAACATTGATCAGCAAACAAAAACAGAAATTTTCAAATCACTGAGGCTTTGGTTTCCATGTTACCACTGCTTTCTACAAAATCCACGAAATATTTTCAATGAGATTTCAATCTGAAGACTGTACAGGACACTCAAGAACATTCTACGACTGATCCCTGAACCAAGATGTAGTAGATTTGGGTGTATACTTTGTCCTGCAGGACAGTCCATTGATCAGCAAGCTTCAATCTCTTTACCGAAGGCATCATCATTTTTGCCAAAATGGCTTATTACTTCGAAGAGTGCATGATGTCCTTCGTACAGTCAAGATTTCTACTTCCCGCAACAGTAAAGAAACCTCGGAACAAAACTGGACCACCTCCATGTTTGACAATGGAGATGGTGTTCTTTGCAGCTTTGCTCATTGGCCCTCTTGACCAAGAAGAACATAAAAGACTGACTTAAATATGCTTAAATTCATTTGGATATACCTGGGAGTTGTGGAAGAGTGTTTTATTGAGGGATGTGATCAAACTGGGACAACTATGTTATGAAAGATATAACAGAATGGTTTGATTTATCATTTTGCTTTATGCAATATGTGTGTCAAATGGCCATAAATGCCCCCCCCCCCATTATATACACACGCAGTATGTAATTTGCATATTAATGTGTTCTTGGAGCAAAATGTAATGAAAAATGAAGTGTAATAATGGGAGTAATAATTGGCAAGATTTTCATAATAATATATAATATTTGATAGGAATACATAATTTCTTTCCCTATTCACTTCGTCTCCTAAAATCTCCCAAAATGCCTGATAAACATGATTAAAGTCCTGTTGTCCTCTACAGTGAACATGTATAAAATCGATGTCCTGTTTCGTAAAAGAAAGTCATATTTTGATTTGAAACCCATAACATTTTCCTGAGATGTTGATTTATGACAAACAATTTGAAAATTAGTCTGATGTAATTAGTCTGATCAAGGGGGTCTCCATGGTAAAAATCGTGTTCCGGGGGGGTGGGTAAAATTTGCATTCCAGGCATTCCAGGGCTAAATATCAGGGCCAAATGTTATATGGGGTCAACCCGCGGACATGAAAAACAACCCGTGGCAACAGTGTAAAAGTAACCCAATTCCGCGGGAAAACCACGGACTTGGCAACACATGTATACAAGGAGGCTCTTTGCGGACATCCACGTGCCTCCCATTTCTTGTGACAGTGCGTCAAGGTTACAAAAGTACCAACTGCGCATGCGCTGGAAAAACAACATGGACGTCGAATTTGAAGAGAGGCTGTGAGAAAAATTCCATCGCTACCTGCACATCTTCAATTTGTCATACAATATAAAGACAGCCAGATGTGCAATAATAATGATGACAATAATTTGTTTACTGTTCAAGCTGGACCCCAGCGTACGCTTTCAATAAATACATGTAAAGTCCGCTTCCGTGCTGTTCATTTACGTGTCCGAACTTTATCGTTCCCACGAATAAACTTGACGTTCCCATGAGTTGATGTCAAGGCCATGACAAAACTAAGTGAACTGAACATGTCCCCTCCCGGTTACCGGACAAATCTGATTGGTTGATTGGAATGTTGTTCCAGGAACATGTTGCACTGGGCTAAATCACATTCACTCTCGAGCGATGCTTCTTTATCTTATATATTAAGACACACACAATGCTGTTTTTATTTAGACCTTCTAAAAAAGATACATAACAAAAAATAATTTTTTTGTTTATATGGTCAATGTTGACGCGCCACAAAATCTTCATGCACGAGATGAAGGAGAGTAAACTAGACTCATTGTATAATTGGTATAGTTTCAAATTTGCCCATTTATGCAGTTCTTGTATGAATACGTTTCTCTTTTACAACTAAAAACTATTTTATATTTATTCACTCATCTGCATCACACTGACGGCTATTTAGATCATTCCATCAAAACACACACACACAAGGGATCTGATTTTTTTATTGACGTTTTTCTGAAATTATTTGAATTTGAGATTTTTCTTTTTACAAGACATTTTACAGAAAATCAAAGTTAGCTTGGTTAAAGTCAAAATAAAAGTAAAAAAATAATTAGACGTTTTAAATGGAGTTTGGAGAGAGAAAGGTTAAATAGACCTGTACCAATACATACAACATGGGAATTCCCCGATATTTAAACAGTTTAATGGCAGGTACCATGTGGCTGCTCAACATTTACTCTAAGATGCATAAAAAGCATCTGTCTGTAGGTTAACAAACGTATTTCCCACAAGCTTTCCCAATTCTATAACTTTTCCCTTCATTCCCGATGAGAGCCCCTCTCTCTCTCTCTCTCTGGCTCGGGGCTGACATCCGTAGACATGAAGACTTGAGGAGAAAAACATATCCTGTGAGATTGAGATGTTTATTGGACTTTGGCTTGACTCTCACCTGAATATGAATGCAGTCCAAGTCTTCATCCCAGTATTTAATAATTTATATCACTCTCAAAAACCTTTCTGAGACTTCCTTTGCCCTAAGCATGCCAACACCATGATGGTAAACACAGTTATGAAGAACAACCACATGAATTCTGCCATGTCAGTCAAATGAAAATGCAGAAATATTATTAAACATCATTAAACTCTATTACATTTCTGCTTCCAACACACAAACAGTCCCAGGGTGCTGCTGCACAGCTTGTCATTACTAACGATGACCTGACGAATATTGCTACAATGTTGTTTTTATGTTGTTTCGTTCCCCTAAAATGTTGACAGGTTACAGACATGTCATCAGACTATAAACATACACACACAAACGTGTGATGAACACACATCTATCATAGTCAGCAGAGAGCTAGCTAATTGAACTTTTTTTGCATCGAAGTCTTTGTGACGATGCGGCCAAATTTAAACATTTTCTCCTGTGGTCAGCAGGGGGCAGGAGAGAGCGCTGGGGTTTTCTTACCAGCAGAAACAGGGGATGAGAAGAGGAGCTGGTGGATGAGTGTTCGTGATAGTTAGAGGAGGATTAGAGAGAGGTGAAGTAAATCTAGGACTCGGATGGAGTGATGGGCCTTACATATGATATGTGTAGAGAAGGTCGGGGGGTAAAGTGCCACCATAGGAGCCGGCCCTCACTGGACAGTCGTTTAAAACATGGTCAGAAGGGATACAGAGATAGTTCTCCAGTTACAAGTGAGTGTTAAAATAATCAGCTGTTTGTCAGACAACAGCTTATGCAGACAGACGTGAGAATTTGGCTTAGAGTATCAAGTAACTCACAGCGTGTGTTTGAGTCTCTCTGCCGACAGTATCAACGTCATTTCGGGTATTTCAGTCACTGCGGTCAGAGTAAAAACACAGTACAACTCTAAGTCGAATTCGAATTTCTGTAAAATACGTCAAAAACTTCTGGGGAAGGCACTTAAAATTGTGTGAAGGGGTACATGAGATGACACCGTGAGTGTTAGTGTGTGTTTCAGAAAGTATGGACGAGTTTTATTTGAGAAAGAGCATGTGTGTGATTCAATGACTAAAATACTAGTGCTTTATTTAGCTCTCAGTAAATGGAGGGCGGGGAGGGACGCTACTTTAAGGGGCCGGCCTACAGGACGTGATGTAATAGCACCAGTATATCAGATGATAAGAAAGGTGGATTTATAGATGGAAAAGTATCAGAAATGCTATAAGGAAGAGAGATTAGAGGATAGGAAGACCAAAGACAGACAAAAACAGAGAAAAACAGAAAGAGAGGGAGGGAACGAGAAAAAAAGACAGTTAATATAAAGTTTCCAAAATAACTTTTCAGCAAGAGTACAAAGGATTGTGTTCAGAAATGGCAGAGCCAAAGAGGAAATTCACTATTACAGCTCTAAAAAAACACATCTGTTAGTATGTGTGTAGTGGACGGCTCTCAGCTCTGGGTTTTGGTGTGAATGTGTGATGTTGTTGAACTGATGTTATTTTTAAGACTGTGTCCTAACCAGGTGCAACACAACAACTTTCAGGCGACAAGTCTGAATTTGTCTGTGCTCCCTGAAACGGCGAACAGATGTACAATTTACAGCTAGAGTGGGGTTCAAAAGTCCACACTGAAAATCTGGGATTCAAAATCTAATTTGAACCTGGAGAAAAACCTAGAGGATTTAAAATGAACCAATAAATAAATAAATATCCAAGATGCTGCACTACTTCTAGTTGACTAAATAAGAAATATTGTGCATTGGAATGCCTTTGTACAGACACTTAAGCTCTTTGGATCATGTCAAATCGGACTGGAGAACGTCAGGGTTTGCATAAATTTGTGGAGTTAACGCAGCTCGAGTTCTGCTGTCAATAAAACAAAAGAGTCACTAACTAAATACTAAAATTTGTTAAATATTTTTCAAATTTCAAATTTTATTCACATTTTCGCTTATTGTTAGCTGTTTGTGCACAGTGTCATTGTGGACCAATGAGATTTTAATGTGAATAGAATTAATGTAACCGAATCCATTTTGACTAATTATATGTAAGAATTATATATTATAATTTGTAAATATCTTGTCAGAGCATTTTTTTTGTCCAAAATAGACAAACCAAATACTGTAAATTCATGTAATCTTTTGATCACCACTTCACTCAAATAGTGCGGATAATATAATTTATGATAGAAAAATGTATTAAAGAAGAACAACTTTTTGAACCTCGCTGCATGCAGAGTATGATGTTAGACCAATGAGATTATAACGTGGGTGGAGCTACCCTGATTAACACGACTAAAGCGGAACCAAAGCAACCCAAATGATAATTTATATAATGTGATAATTATAAATGATCTTGTCGCAGCTACGCAAGACAATTTCTCCAACAAAACTATTGTTTACATCTTGTCGCTTTATCGTGATGCACCTGGATTGGACACAGAACGTTTTTTGTTGTTGTTGTTGTTGGGATTATAATGAGAAAAACTTCACCCCTCTCCTGTCCTCCTGTTTTTAAGGATTCATCTTTCACTCCTCGCCTCAAACTCTCCACCACCCCCTCTTTTCATACCCGTTTCTCTCACTTGAGAGCGATTTTGCGCGCGAGTTGAGAGAAGAACGCTGCGGGACTCGTTTTAGTTTGCTTTCCCTCTCTCTCCTGTTTAGTGAGCTCTAGCTCAATGGTCATAAGAACCCTGCCCTGCTTCCCCAACCCCGCTGCCTCTTCCTGGGCTTGGGTCTGGGTTGAGGCAGCCCCACTCTGGAGCTCTAGCTCTCTGCTCCACAATCCCTATTTCTTCTCTTTGCGAGACTCCTGTTTCTTCTTCTCTGATGCTGTCGCCTTCAGCTTGGCCGGATCCGTCACAGCCGAAGCCTGGAAAAAGAGAGGGAGTGTGGAGAGGGGAGGAGTGAGTCTCTACGGGAGGAAAGAGAGAGAGAGAGATAGAGAGAAATAGAGAAATAGAAAGAAAGCAAGAAGTAAAGAGAGAGATGGGGGGGAGGCTTGTGGGTTAAGTGGAAATAGTCAGATGAGTTTATCGGATTTGAGGAACCGGAATAAGGGAGGTAGTTTCATTACAGAAGAGAAGAAGAAGAAAAAAGAGAGTGAAATGCTAAACAGGTGGTTAGAAGGAGATGAACACCAGGGGAACTTTCGGTTTCTGGAAAGGGAGGACAAAACAGGAAGTGGCCAGTTAGGGAGTGACAGCGTGACATCACAGCACCTAAATAAAAGAATCTTATACAGCTGAACTTTGACCCCTTCACTCTCGGAATGCTGAAACATGCATGATTATTTTTTGTCTTTACACAAAGAAGCTTCACTGTAGTTCTGTCAGAAACCTGAAATGGTACACTGTTAAAAAATTACTGTAAATTTTACAGTATAATACTGGCAGCAGGGTTGCCAGCCAGTTACTGTAAAATTTACAGTAGTGTTACTGTAATTTAATTTACAGAATTTCCCTGTATTCTCTGATTACAGTAAATAACTGTATTTTTTAAATTACGAAGGGTCAATTTAAAGCTATATTCTGTAAATTTGAGTCAAACCAACATGTGACCCCAGAATGCATTGCAATTTACAGCAATATGCTGTATTATTAAAAAACAGCCAGCGGCTGTAAAATAATGCTGTAATTTTTACAGTAATTCATTACAGTGTAACTCAATTTAAAGGTGAAGTGAATCGGGTTTTTTTTTTAAAGTAAAATACTTTCTTTTAACCCAGTTGTACAGTAAATGGACTTCCTGAATAGAGAAACACTAGTTTGGGGCAGGAAGTTCTGTTTTTCAAAACAATGAATGGGTGGTATAAGAGGGTTTTTGAAAGACATGGTCAATGTTGTTATTTTTGCAGTTCTGTTTGATGCCACTAACTGTGCAGAAATTATACACTTCACCTTTAAAAGGAATATTCCAGAGTAAATGCAAGTTATTTAAACTTAATTACCACAGAATTTAGAATTCTATCAACAGAACTTGTTTTTAACCCAAAAATATTCCATTCTGTGTTCAAGTTCAAGTTCTTTGTGTCAAATCTAGAAATACGTTACTGTACATCTTCAAGGATTAGTTCACTTTAAAATGAAAATTACCCCAAGCTTTCTTATTCTGATGAACACAATCAGAGTTATATATATCCTCATATTCGAATGGCAGTGAACAGGAAACAATGAGTGTGAAGCTCAAGAAAGTGCATCCATCCATCATAAACGTATACAGCTCTAGGGGTTAATATAGGCCTTCTGAAGCATAGTGATGTGTTTGTTTAAGAAAAATGTTGATATGTAACAAGTTATAAAGTAAAATATCTAGCTTCCGCCAGACCATCTTCCATATTCAACTTATCAAATTGTATTCAAAACGCTTACACTATATCTTACGCCTTCCCTATTCGACGTATGGAAAAAGCAATAAGCGCCATCAGTTATGGAAGCTAGATATTTTACTTTATAGCTTGTTAAATATGAACATTTTTCTAACACAAACGCATTGCTTTGCTTCCGAAGGTCTTTATTAACCCCCAGAGCCATGTGGACTATGTTTATGATGGATGGATGGATGGATGGATGCACTTTCTTGAGCTTCACACTCGTTTCCGCTATAAAGCGAGGATGCGTCAGGATATTTATTGATATAACTCTGATTGTGTTCATCAGACAGAAGAAAGTCAAATACACCTAGGATGGATTGAGGAAAGCTTGGGGTAATTTCCATTTTAAAGTGAACTAATCCATTAGCCTTTGCTGCTTTTGTAATACAAATGCTCTTTAAACTCTTAAAACTATGCAGCAAGTTTCCTCTAAGGGATTTTAATGTCCTGAGATCTTAGTTCTAGTCTGCTGCACTTTATCAACCTGCATTCAGATCACTGGATATTGGAGGGTGGACTGGGTTTACACTGACAGAACCAAGAAAATAAAGAAATGAAAGAGAAAGAGTGACGCTGACAGGAGGCACACACATAGGAGTACAAACAGAGGGATGTATACTGAAACAGATGACCGGAAGAAAGAAGAAAGGCAATAAAAAGAGAAAGAACATAAACAATACGAGATTCTGCTAGTTTGATCCTGTAAGAGAGGAGATGTATGCAAGGAAGGAATGGCTTGATTGTACGTGATAGTGTTTGTCATGATATAATACACGATTAAAGCAGATACATGATTCAGTCTGACAGCATTTTGCTGTTCACCTGCAGAGAGAGAGAGAGAGAGAGGACAGCAGAAAAGGGAGCGGACGAGACTGCTAGAGGAGAAAAATCAGTGATATGGAGGAAGTGTAGGATAATGGCATGGAAAAGTGCTCAAAAGAAAATAAACCCAGAGAGACAGAGAAAGAAAAGTCAGATGGTATGTAAATGAATGGCATGTTAGCACAGAAAAAGATGCTTGAGCTCCATTTGACTGCCAGCTCAATGACAATGACGCGATGCTCCCTAAATCCACAGGATCGTAGGGAAAAGCAGAAAGGATTCTTAAATCTGGCCCCCAAATCAATTTCTCATTTTCTGCATTTAGGTTTAAACTTTAATGTCATCCTGTAATTCTAAAGGATCGTTATACTGTAGTCTAATGAATAATTCTCCACATGGCTTGAACACACAGCTATGTGACAGCAGCAAACAAGCCTGTGTGCTTGCATCCTTCAAAACATGTTTTGACACCATCGCTATATCCCAAATGTCCCCTGCTTTTATATTTGATGAGGTACAGCTACTCTACTCTAGACATTTACTGGATTAAAAATATGTTTGCATGCTTTGCGAATGAGGCTTCATAAACTGGCATTCAGACAGGAGCACATACATTGAGGTAGACGTCGCTGTACCTGGAGTTTCTCGCCATGCACCTGATCTTTCTCTAGTGCTTATGTTTATCATTATATTTATTATTTGATTTATTATATTTATTAGCAATACCAACCATTGTGTTTAATTATTTAGATTTTTATATATAATTTTGTTTTACAGTTTTTTATATGACATTGTATTAATATAACTACTTTGTTATAAATAATTATTTATTTATGCCTTCATTAAGCCTATATATATATATATACACTTTAATTGACATTTTTTTTTATGTTTTTGAAAGAATTCTCTTATGCTCACCAAGACTGCATTTATTTGATCAAAAATACAGTAAAACAGTAATATTGTGAAATATAGCATGATTTCGATAATGAATTATGTGATGACTGATAAAAATTCAGCTTTGCCATCACAGGGATAAATTACATTTACATATATATTAAACTTTTACTTAAACTTTTTTTTTCTTTTTTAAACTGTGATGTGGAAACTCAGTTCTGGTGGAATTTAGCTCCAACCCTAATCTGACCACCTGAACCACTTAATCAATCGATGTGTCCAAAATCGCATACTGACATGTCTGAGTAGGTATTACATTTGAATTTGAATTTACTTTGTGGCCAAACTATGATCTATATAGTATAAATATGGGTAGCATGAATGAACCTTACTGCTACTGTCATGTGACCTCCCAGCATCAGTCGCGTCACTGCCATTTACAAATCTTCTCCCATGGCCTCATGGAATAGTAAAGCGTCCATTGAATGCACACTTCAGTGAGTCACCCACGCTCTTTTCACCTGCTTTTTTTTTCAAATACGTATTTTGTATATTACCTTGTATATTATAGTATATAGGAGGGAAGCATTTGATTTCAGATGCAACGAATGTCTTCAGGATTACTAAAAGGCTACATGGAGTACTGGATAGATTACTTACAAATTGTAGTCGGTTACGGATTCCAAATTATATGACAAAAATTGTAGTTAGCATAAACATAATCCATAACATTACACATTTATTGTAATATAATCGGACTACTTTTTGATTACTTTTAGATTACTTTTGAACTTGTTTATCACATTGATATGAATAGTATAATCTTGTACCATATTCATAAAAAATACAAAGAGAAAGAAAATCTATTCCATTCTTTGTTATCAACAACATGAAGTGCGTTATATTACAATATGTCAGGGTTTCCCAAACTATGGTTCGAGATGGAACTGCAGAGGGTTCATAAGTTTCATAAAAAGCCATTAAGTTATTTAAATCATACAAATATTAAAATAAATAATTAAAAAATAAAAATAAAAACCATCAAAATAAAACATTTGCTAAAATATTTTTTGTCTGCTTGTAGTAGGGAGAATCAATGAATTATGAACAATTTACTTTGCTTTTGTGAGAATTTCATGTAATCAACAAAAAAGTACCTGTAATCTGATTACAAGTAATTCAAAATGTAATAGAATCTAATTACTCATATTTTTTTAAAGATGATTATGTGATCCAGAGTTCATGTAATCACTCCAGGACAGAGTTTGCCCATCCCTGTTTTAAACTGAAATAATAATATTTCACAATATTACAGAATTCTATTTGATTGTATTTTTGATTAAATAAATGC
Organism: Opsariichthys bidens; assembly: GCA_037194245.1. NCBI lineage: Eukaryota > Metazoa > Chordata > Actinopteri > Cypriniformes > Xenocyprididae > Opsariichthys > Opsariichthys bidens. The sequence continues at coordinate 7,076,591 of CM074303.1, forward strand.
AGCCTTGGTGAGCATTCAGACTGCTTTCAAAGACATAAATAGTAATTTCTAAATTTTATACATACTTTTATATTTATATATATATGATTTATATATATATATATATATATATATATATATATATATATATATATGCGTATATAGCTAACTGGTAATGGGCTGACTTGTTTTAAAAAGTACTTTAAAACAATAAACCACATACAAAAGAGGGAGGAGAGCAGTGGAGGACAGGAGGTCTTTAACAAAGCACAAGTGAAAGAAACTAGCAAGCATGTGTGTATGTGCATGTTTGCGTGTGTCTGTATGCGTGTTTAGGATGGAGGCAGGTGCACACTTGCCTGTTTTTGCTGTGATCCTTCTTTTCCTTTGCCTTTCTTGCCATGTTTGCTAAGGGGAACAAAAATACAAAAAATGCATAAACAATGTGGCCATCTGGTGGATGGAGAACTCAAATGAACCGCTTGATAGCTAGTTGCCCTGTAGTCTCAGCCTCAAGTATGCCTACGGACCACCCACAATCTATTTAATAAAACAGATGAATTGCACATGAAAGTCCTGTGGTTGGGCTTGTCACCCTTCCTACCTAAATGTGTGCTTCTGCATTTAGTATGGCTATGCAAGGCTGGTTGACTTACTACTCCCTAGTTTAGTTGGGGGTTCCATCGATGTCTCGCTCATGGTGTGTGTGTTTTTGTGCAAGTGTGTGACTAATGGGGATCTGGGCTGTGTCTTGGTAAGAGTTTGCGTGTGAATAGGAGCGTGTGTGTCAAGGCCGGGCAGAGGGTCGAGTTTGGCTTGAGGGAGCAGATGCTCCCAGACTGACCTCATGCTCAAGCTGAACACCCGTCTGGCGACCAGGAAACGCATCAGATAGTAAATTGCCACAACGAGGATCAGCAGTCCCAACACTACGCCAATAATGGCCCCTGTTATCACACCAGCCTGGACTGGAACTGAGAAAAAAAGAGAGAGAAAATAAAGTGAGTTGAGGTCTTGTACAGTTGTACTGATTTATTGGTTGCATTGTGTCCTTCCCTTAATGCACACGAATTATATGGTGTGAGTTTTTACAGACACAACTGTGTTACTGAAAAATAACTCCAAACAACATCAATCAATGTCCACCTGGAGAGGTTCTCATTTTTCCTTCCAAATATCGTGCTCAGAAGTTAAATCTACTGTTTAAAAGGGAAACAAATAGGAAAAATCAAAACCACCTGTGCAAAAAGGCATTTATTTGATGAATTGGACTCTGTGTGAGGCATTTGGATCCAACAATGGCTATTTTTCACGGATATTGTACTCTTTGAAAAAACGTACGACCACACAAGAAAACCATTCAGGGCTCTGCTTTACTGGTATTTTGTGCTTCCATTAGCAGCAAACTTTCATCTCCTGGCATAAGATCTCCCAGATTTTGTATGCCACCCTGGAATAAGATGAGCCTAAAGGCAAAAATCAGCATGCATGAGGGGAAAGCAAAGGAGGAATCCAAATGGTTTTCTCGTGTTATGTGTTTCACTGCAAAGCAGCCATTTTTTTTTTTTAAATAGTTTTTTTTTATTAGTGAATGAAGACAAAAATGTTCACCCTTCTCAAACACCAGCAGTCGAACACTGGAGGGGCGGCCGGCAATGTCAGGTGGGTTCTTGGCGTCGCAGGTGAAGGTTCCGTTGTCTCCGAAGTCGACATTCCTGATCACAATGGAACCGTCACGGCGATTGGGGTTCCCCACAAATTCCAGGCGATCCCTGAATGGGCCTTTATTATCCACGTAAGGAGCTCCACCTCCATAGTGGAAAATCTAAATGAGGAAAAAAAAGCGTATTTTATCAATCACATATCATAAAATGTAATATTATAACAGCGTCATCAAATAAAACGGGAGCAGTGAGTCTTCACAGCAAAACAACCTACAGTGTAAAATGTAAACTAATTTTTAAATCAAATGACATCATGCTATTCAAACCACTCTGTTCTATTGCATAACAAACTCAATTTGATTTTGAATGACCTGTATGAACAAGCATCCACAAATGAATGAAGCTGGTCGGATAACTTAAAAACTTGCACGGAGCAGTGCAATTTGGAAAGCATAACTTCACCCACAAGGACCTAATATTTCTATTTGCATGGCAATTATCTCTACAAACCACACAGACACATGGATATTATTCCCAGGGGGTTTTCATACAGATACCTGTTACATAAGCAGTGCACGCACCTTATGTTTAGTGAAATGCAATCACACTGTGTTAATAATAATAGGCTTCATGCTGTAATTGCAAATTAAAAGAATTATTAAAAACTTGTTACACGGAAGTAGCCACTCTCAAGCACGGATTGCCTTTTTAATTTTCTTTTCAGATATTGGATAGACCTACATTAAGGCATCCAGTCAAATAATTTTATGTGACGATGTGAAAACATCCTTTATTTAATGTGGTAACATGTCCAAAATTAAAATCGCGGCAATTCACAAGCCTTTAAATGCACCCAAATATGTTTTCGTGTGAACATTGGTCATTATCTTTATTCTAAAATGGTTTGTAAATTAGTTTAGCGTGTTTGTCTGTACTGAGACAACATCTTACTGGACACTTTTGGAGACAAAAACTAACATTTTGTCGTCATTTATTCTCACTCATGTTCTTTCAATGATGCATGACTTTCTCTCTAGCCATAAAATAAATAGATATTTAGCAGAATGTCAAAGCTTCATTTCAACAAGTGAAATAAAGTCTCCATGCTACAATATGCCATAATATGGAGTTATTTTAGGTGAACTAACCATTTAAATCCTTTAGAAAAATGTACTGAATGAGTTTCTTGTTTCACTGTGTGTGTTTGTTTCTACGCACTGAGACGCTGTCTCTAGCCCCATCTGGACGGTAGTGCCATGAGAAGGTCACGTCTGGAGAAGTCCACTGCCAAGAGAAGAAAGAGCAGGAGAGTCTAACATCCGAACCCACCAACGCATGTCTCTCCCAGCTTGTGTACACAATTATAGCCGTGGTCTGAGACGCTGGAACACACAGAGTGAAGAATATTAGATTACATTGGGACACAAAAACTGTTATGGTAGAAATGTAAAATGAGAAATAAAATGCAAAACAAAATTTGAAGAGCATCTGTGAAGTTTGAAAAGTCGGCATTATTGCACTGAAGGATGCAATTAATCGCATCTCACAAAAGTTTGTTTACATATGTGAATGTATAAACTATATATATATATGTATGTGTGTGTGTGTGTGTGTGTATAAACACATAACATATATAAATATAATGTATTATCATTTATCAAACGAAGTATATAAAAGTTACATAAAAATGTGAATATATATATATATATATATACATATATACACACACACACACTTTTTTCATCTACTTTTAAAAGGTTTAAATTCTTTGAATAGACAGCTTATACAAAAAAAAAAAAAAAAAAGGAAATATTCTCTCTATTCTGATTGTGATCAATTGTCAATTGTCCTTTCTGATTTAAAATCTCTCAGACCTGGCCAGTCTTGAACAGGTAGGCATCAGGTGTGAAAAACACAGGTGATAATACTGTCATGTTGTACAGAAGCTAAAGAGAAGGACTTCTGGATGTTTTCTGGTTAGCTTGGTTCTAAATTTGTTCGCTATGTTGTTATAAAGTAATGAAATGCAAGATGGATGAAATGTATTTACCTATGCCCAAGAGCACCACGGACGTCAGTGCCAGTACAGACAGCATGATCTCCCTCCGATCTCCCCGCAGGTCAATATGTGAGGGGTTCCGAGAGAGCGAGGGATGGAGAAAGGAGAAGAGATGGAGGGAAGAAGGGAATGAGACCAGAGGGCATCAAGATGAGACTATTCACTCCTGGACTTTATACCCAACCACACCCCAAACTTAAGCCCTGCCCCCACCACCTCATTATCTCTTGCCTTCTCTTTGGCCCCGTCCCTGATACGACAGTCTCTCTGGCTCTCTCTCTTTGTCTCCATCTAAAAGACTGTTTATGAACACGATATAGAAAGGACAAGTGATACAATAACCTGAGAATGAATCCTCTCTCTCTCGCTTTCCAGCCAGTTAATAAAAGCATCACAGCATCTGTTTAACAAGGAAAGATCAAATTTGAAGGACAAAGACAGTGCGGCAATAAAGACAATCTCTAAGTGAGTGAGATTATATTTGGAGTTCAGTGTGTGTGTATCTGTGGCTTAATACTTTGATACCTCCCTTCTCCTTATCCTGTCACGGATGAGTGCTGTCTGTCTGTAATCCTTCCTCTCTTATGCAGATGATTCGGCCGTACACAAACAAAACATACCCAGAGAAGCTGCCGGTCTGAAAACACAATGAGCAGCAGGTCTTTTCCATCTCACCTGTCCTGACCCGGTGGCCATCTGCCTGCCACTCAATTCACCATTACAGAGAAGAAGACGGACTTAAAGGTGAAAGGTGGGATTTATCTGCCGCAAACATTGCCAAATGGAATAGAAAAATGTTGTTTTCAAACAGGTTTCCTGCCCATCTGCCATTATTTGGACAAACGGGTTTTCTGCCCCAAATTCAAGCCACATGGTTAAGCCAATGTTTACAAAGCAAAGTTTTGAAAGCGGCATGGGGTTTAGACTTCCGGGAGAATCAACCCACCTTCATTTGCATATTAAACTGGATATGCAAATTTGAATCTTTTAACCTGATAAAGCCTGCTGCACCATATTATTTGATAAGAATGTCCGAGGCCTCTAAATGATCAACATGATTAAAACTGAATCGTAACACCTGTTTACACAATCTTCTATTTGAATGGGGGAATCCAGAAAACTGCCCCATAAAATGTTGTCAATTTCAAGATAAACACTTACTGGACTATATATTTTAGGGGTTTTTTTTTAGCTTTTGAGGAATGTTTATTTGTACATCTCTCAATCACTGTATTCCATTGCGCAATTAAAACTACATAGTTTTGATCATGAAACTAAGCATTTCAAAAAAATCATCTTACTAAACACATTATTGGAAGATATAGAACGGCAAATGAAATTCATTTGCATTTTATGAAAGTAATGTGCGAAACTGCTATATTAAAATCTCATTGATTTAGAAAATTAGAATTTCATCCTCACTTTTTGGCCATAAACTATAAAAAAAAACTTCTCCAAATTGCATCTTCTTGCTCAGCTGGGGTCTCTCAATAAAACTGATGTTTTTCTGCCTATTATTGAAAAATTAAAAAAAAAAAAAAAAAAAACTGTCACAATGTACACAATGTCATTTTGCTCCACTGCAGAAATTTGAGGAATGTTGGAAACCACTGGACTTATACTATATGGACAAATAAACACATTCCTCAAAATATCTTCTTTTGTATTCCACATAAAAGAGAATTATACACCGTATTCAAATCATCCATCTAGTCATTTCCAGTCAATTGAGCCCATGACCTTGAGCTATGCTCTACTGGTTGAGCAACAAAAACGAACTCATTTACAACTACACCTTTAACAACAAGCATGCTAAATGAATGCACGATGATAACAATATCACATCAAGGAAAAAAGAAAGACGGGGACAAGAGAGAAAGACAGCGAGAAAGAGAAAGTCACCTCCTGACCCTGTTTCTCCTCTCGCTGCCCTTTCACCAGGACACATTTAAGTGATGAGACAAAGACGTCTCTTTCTCCATCTCTCTCTTTTTCCATTTCTCCCTCTCTCCAGATTCCTCTCCTCTGCTGACGTCTTCCAGACACAACAATACAGAAAGAGAGACAGACAGAAAGACATGGGGTGAGCGGGCGGGTCTAATTTAGAGTTGCTTTCTTTCTCTTCCACCATCGTTGTGTCTGTAGACAAAGGTTTGCATTCTTTCCTCCTCCAGTCTCCCACCCACTCCTCTTATTCCAGCAAAACGGCAGTAAAACAGACAGAACATATTAGAGAGGGAGATAGAAACACATGGGTTGATATGAGGACACTGGCATAGCAATTTAACTGACAATCTGGAGAAAGGAAAATAGGGCACCAACCTGAAATGTGTTTTGGTCTACACTTTAGACATTTTAAGAAAAAAATCTTACCGACCCCATATCTTTGATCGGTAAAGTATCACTGAAATACCATCTGATGCCATCAATGTAATTTGGTACAGTACATTTTGTAGAAGTTTATAGGGGAACGACTAGGTTTTTACTATTAATTGCTAAGCAAACCATAAATAAGTAAAACTTGACAAAATGTAATAATACACAATGGTCACTAAGTCAGCTAACAAAAGCAGAGGAATATGACATTCCCCATGGTTTCCAAGGTTACAGGTCCCTTATTTTCTAATTTTTTCACCACAGTTGCATTTATTTAATAAAAGATACAGCATACTGCTGTTTTCTACTTAATATATTTTAAAAGGTAATTTTTTCCTGTGATGGCAAAGCTGAATTTTCATTTCATATGTGAAAACATGTGCTCTCTGTCTGTTTTTAATACACTGCATCTTTTCACTTTTTCACATGCATATGTAAATATTAAGCTGCAGTTTTGCCTCTCTGTTGCCATCTATGTTTGAAACCTGCTATTGCAGTTATCTTTACGAGGGTTGTGCATTAGCACGGATGAATCTAATGTTTGCTGTCATTCACCGCATCGGTGGATACTGTACTTCGGAATCACAGATTGTAGTCTAGGAAATATGACCATTCCTGCAGTCCAAAATCACTTGCTTTTGACTAGGGGCGAATCTCCAGTTGTCACTGATGATTGTCATCTGGACCTTTCTGGATCACAGTCTGGCATCAAAATGATACGTTTAATTATTGAACAGCATTTATTTGATTTGATTTTATTCTTTACTGTCATTTTGATCAAATTAATGCATCCTTGCTGAATAAAAGTACTAATTTCTTTCAAAAAGAAAAAAATCTTACAGACCCCATATCTTTGATCGGTAAAGAATCACTGAAATACCATCTGATGCATCAATGTAATATGGTACAGTACATTTTGTAGAAGTTTATAGGGGAACGACTACGTTTTTACTATTTACTGCTAAGCAAACTATAAATAAGTAAAAAAGTTTATTCAACTTGACAAATTTAATAATACACTATGGTCACTAAGTCAGCTAACAAAAGCAGAGGAATATGACATTCCCCATGGTTTCCAAGGTTACAGGTCCCTTCTCCCTTCTTTTTTTCCAGTTCAGATCTACAGGGATTGTGAACCTTATTAGACACTTCTGCGAATATGCCAGTTTAGGCATTTTTGGCCAATTTAATGTAATCCCAGAGGATATACAACAAAAAAACAAGAATAGAGAATGGGGCCAAATAAGAATAAACAACTCAGAGATGAGAATGCATAAAACGAAGCGATGCAATCGAAGTTACACTAATGCGAGTATATTAGACAATGCTTGTTTGTTGCAAATGGATGGAAATCAAAGAGCATGACCACAGTGTTGACATTGGGTTTGACTTTGACAGCAGGACCAATCAAAATGCACCATCAGCTGAATCCCAAATGAGAGCTACTGGAACACACAGTCTTGACTGACAGCTGTAGAATGAGCGAAGGGAAAGAAAGACGGGCTGGAGAAAAACAGGCTGGACAAAAACCTGCAAAAGAGAGAAAATTGAGAGTAGATAAGAGACGACTGTATATGTGAATGACGCACAGACACAACAAAACAGCAGTGGATACTTGAGAATAAACTGCTGAAGTGTAGACTAATGTGAAAAGGAATTGAAATGATTGCATATCTGCTTTATATAATGCTTAAGGTACCTTTACAAATAACTGCAAAAATATGCAAAACCGCCGCAAAGACTTGTACACAGGAGCTTTGAAGGGAAGGTCATTGCATGCCAACCATACTTCAACATTATCACCGATGCTTTATATATCAGTCCCTCCAGAAAAACGCGGGATTTTTTTGTGATTGTTGCGGGCAAAAATCCTTGATTATGCGGCACGTTTTCTTAAAAAATGCGATGGAATATGCGGGATATTTTTGCAATTTTATGCGATGAAATTGCGGGAACTTGCAAAAACTGCGGTTTTTGATGCAAAAGAGGAAAAAAAGGTGATTCCCCCTTCATGTCAAGAGGCAGAATCACTAAATCACAGAATATTGAAGTTCTCATTCTGTTTTATTTCAGACCTTAATCAACACATGGCTCAAAATTACAAAACATTGAGTCAAATCAGTTCTGTAGCTTTACAAAAGGAATATTCAACTTCTGTAAAAATGAATAAATAAAATATAAAAAAATAAAATGTGTGTTTCCTGTTTAACAGAGGTAGCGATACAAAACAGACATCTTCTGTTAAATGAAGTGCTTCCAGTGCACAAAGTGTAATCTCTTACTGCAACGTAAATTATTTTACACACTACTAATATACAGCGTCATGTAACACACTGGGAAACTGCTTCGCGCGGTCTTTTGAGCTTATTTTTGTTGGCAAATGAGAATTATTGGTGTGCCTCATCATGGTTTCACCGCGGGGTTAACAGATGACGTTCACGTCGCGTCATTACGTCACTTCATAAGGTTCCCATGGCAACAAGGGGGAAATAATGACGCTTTACTTGTGTGAAGTAAACGCAACATTTTTCAACTTTCTGCTAAGATATATGAGACTTTTTTGAAAAATACAGGGATTATGAAATCATGCTAGCCCCGCATATTTTTCTTGCTGAAATCGGCAATTTATGCGGCGAAAGTGCGGCATATTTAAAAAAAAATGCGACCCCCGCATAAATATGCGGACTTTGGCTGATTATGCACGAAATCAAGCGATCGCATAATCGCGTTTTTCTGGAGGGACTGATATATATATATATATATATATATATATATATATATATATATATATGTTGGTGTTTTACTGGTATTCATATATACGCTGTGCTACTTGTGTCTGTGGCTTAACATGAGATTACAAACCATTCTTAAAAATAAAGGATTTTGTATCAATAATTTTCCACTATAAAGAACTTTCTGTGCAATGGATAAAGAACCATTTTAAGAGTGTGGGCACAATAAAATAAATCTTTCAGTCTTTAACGGCATTTTAACTATACTTTTGGGAGCCATTTTTGCAATGGCTTTCTGGTTTCTGAACATGTTCCACTAACATTAACACAAAACTGTTGCAATACTTTCAAACGTCTTATTTTAAACCCAACGAACCTTTTCGGAAATGTTTGTGTTTATGCAACTATTATAAAATGCACATTCTCATATAGAGTGGTTTAACAGTCCAAATACTTTCTGAGACCATTAGGCCTATATGTCACCGAACAGAATCAGGGTCTTAAAACTGTCTGACATCATCAAACTAAAGCCATGGACTGTCGCAGAAACACACACACACGCCTAATGGCAACAGAGCTGACATTCAGCTGGGTCACGTCGGGACAAAGAAGCGATCTGTCTTTTCTTCCTCCCTCCATTCTACCCTCGGCTCTTGTTCTCACATGGCAGGGATGTCACAGGGAGCGCCAAAACAAGGGATGCAGGGAGAGAGAGATGAAGGGATGCAGAGGAGGGGCACAAAATGGAAAACAAAAGCATTGTTTGGACTCAAAGATGAGTTATTGTGTTGAGGAACCGTGTGTTGGAGTAGGAGTGAAGAATTGGAAGGAGAGAGAAATTTGGGGCCATTGTGATGTTACACCTTCTCTCTGCCCCCTGTCAATGGAGGACAGAGAACGGGTCTCGTTTGACTCATTCTACTGATTTTCTTGACCTAAAACACTCTCGGGGAGTGTTTGAAACTGTTTGCTGATAAGTTAGAATGACACACGCGGTCCTTTGGGTGGTGAGCGGTTTATTTACCCTGAGGAAACAGACTCTGGCAGTGAGACATTTGAGCGCACACATTCTGCTCCTTACTCAAGAAATACAAGCTTAGTTCAGTCAAGAATGAAAATTGTCATCATTTACGCAACCTCGTGTCATTCCAAAGTCGAATATCTATGGAAGCCCGTTTCCACCACTGTTGAGGAAAAAAACGATTCCGTAAGTCATAATAATGAGAAACTTTCTCATAATAATGACTTAGTATCTCATTAATGAGAAACTTTTATCATAACAATGAGAAAATTTCTCATAATAATGACTTAGTATCTCATAATAATGACTTGACATCTTTAATTTAAAAAAAGATTAGATTTTTTTAAGAAACTTTCTCATAATAATGAATTAACATCTCATAATAATGAGAAACTTTCTCCTAATAATGACTTAGTATCTCATAATGAGAAACTTTCTCATAATAATGACTTAGTATCTCATAATAATGACTTGACATCTTTAATCTAAAAAAAAAGATTAGATTTTTTTTAGAAACTTTCTCATAATAATGAATTAACATCTCATAATAATGAGAAACTTTCTCCTAATAATGACTTAGTATCTCATAATAATGACTTGGCATCTTTAACTTAAAAAATATATATATATTTATTTAGAAACTTTCTCATAATAATGACTTAACATCTCATAATAAGAAGAAAATTTCTCATAATAATGACTTAATATCTCATAATGACTTAGTATCTCACAATAATGACTTAGTATCTTTAACTTAAAAATTTAACTTAAAAGGTTGTTTTTTTGTTTTTTTATTGTTAAAGATAAGTCATTATTATGAGATACTAAGTCATTATTTTGAGATGTTGTCATTATTAGGAGAAAGTGTCTAAAAAAAAGTTAAAAAAAATTTTTTTGATTAAGTTAAAGATGCGAAGTCATAATTATGAGATACTAAGTCATTATTATGAGAAAGTTTCTCATTCTTATGGCTTACGGAATATTTTTTTTCAACAGTGGTGGGAACGGGCTTCCATATATATCGCTATTTGGCTCATAAAAGGAGAAATTATAACGATCGTGTTGGTCGCTCTCCTACATACAATATACAGCAAACAGGTAGCCAACCGAAGCGTTCAAGATTCAATAAGTACACATAAATTTATCAAATTCACATACTCCTCTACAGTGTTGGTTTTGCTTACTTTAATTATAAATAATAATAATAATATAATAAACCTATTTCATAGTAAACGTAGTACGCCATTCTGAACACAGCCTATGTATATGTATGTCTAGCTTGACAAGATCAGTTCAGTAGTTAGACTCCAGTTAATAAAAAAAGTTATGTGGTTATAACATGGCCCCTAACTAATAAACTGCCAAGTCATTTAGCCGAATACTTCAAGGCTTTTAAAATCAATGTTCTTATCTGCAATCCAAACCAAGTAAGTACATTCAGCTCATGGGCTATTTTAATGAGCACTAACGGATGAATTATTAATACTGTATTAATTTCACATTAATTAAACTTGTATTAATTCATTGTAATTCCTTTCTCAAAGACTTCCACAGATGGATGAAGCCTCTCCCATGCACACGCACCATTACAAAAGTGTGACAGGAACACTTTAAAATTCTCTTTACAGTCTTAACTCTAACAGAAGCGAAGTGTCAAAACCTGCTAGGCTCATTTCAGAGAGGGCGAACAAATAGCGAGGAAAAGAAAGGGAATTCTTTGAAGGAAGCGATGGAGAGTACAAAAGTGAGTGATGGAATGAAAAAGCTGGATAATTTAATTTGCCATCTTGGGTCACTGTCAGAACTATTGCCCAATTCATTGGAAACCCACTATGCTGAAGACACACACACACTCTCATGTTCGTCTGTTTTGACACACACTTAAAACAGACTATTAAACTGGCATCCGTAAGCTGATAAATGTGTGAAACTAAACCAAGATCAGAAAAAAAGCACATGGGATTGCATGTAAAGTACACAAAACAAAAACACAAGAGACAAAACCATGGTAACAGATACCCAAGGCAAACAGTTAGTGAAAAGCAAGTGTTTATTTTCGCTCTGTATAATTGAAAGACTATTTACATGTTCATTTCCATTTTTCATTAAGTCTCACAATATCACGGCATTAAAATTCAGCACGTTAATATGCAACAAAATACTGAAAAACGCTCCGTCGCCCAATAGGAATAAGAGTGGCTGACAACGGAAGCCAATCAGACCGCACAGATCAATAGTAGTCCTCCAGATCTGGTTTGTCACCCTGATTTTGAATCTGCTGCTGCTTCTTGTAGAGATCCGCAATCTAAGAGAGAGAAAGAGTGTGAGAGAGACTGATGCAGGAGATCAGAATAGTTCATTTTGAGAGGGTGTTTGTGCGCGCCTGTGTGTTTCCAACCGTCGGGAGACAGGAATAAAAGAAAACCGAAATAAATGAACTGTGAAAATGAGAGGGGAAAGGAAAGAAAGACAGTGTGGCGCGTAAAAAGATGGATTTCCTTTAACGGATCCACTTCACTTGCTCCACTAAATCACGGTGTCACGACGCTCCGAACTATGCCAATGTCATCACGTTTGACTTTCAAAAGGAAAAACTACTTTCAAATCTCACTCTTCCCATAATATTTGCAATGGAACTGCAACACACACATGTATAATGTCATATCCTGGGTTTTCCATACATTATGCATTTATGACATTTGCCTTTGAAAGAAAGGTCTCATGTGGGGTAATTACTGTCGACTCCTACGTTTGTGAATAACAGTGAGGTCTGAGACCACTAGTGAAACTGTTATTATTGTGCTTTTCCTACTTTAATACATTTTAAATGACAAATGACATATTTATAGATCAATAACATTTATTTATAAATTATTTTTCATCTCATTCAAAAGTCATCTTTGATATTTTTTGTAACTTTTTGGACTCCAATGTCTTCCATTGTGTTTCCAAGTCATTTCCTCCACAGAACTAAACGTATTGAGTGAATGAGTAATGTTTCCACTTGTGTGCCTTGCATTTCGTATGTTACCTGTGACCCTGTGGTGGCATCCTCTGGTTTTTTGTCATCTCTAATCCTCAGGAATCGTGGGAAACGGAGTGAAATGCCTTTCTCTGGGTCCACCTGATGGCCAAGGAGAGAATCACACCATAAAAACACAAACTTGAGCACAATAAAGTAAGATCGGAACAATGAAAACATCAGTCCCCAAAAATCACTGATTCAGCATCATTATTCACGTGTGCGTGGTGTACTGACCAATCCCATCGCTGCCTTGTAGATTGGCGACAGTGAAAGATCAGCGCATTTCACCTCCCACACTTGCACTGCCTCTAGCCAGACATCCGGCTCTGCTGATTGATCCACGCGGTAATACGGGCGCGGTTTAGGTAAAATGTGCTCCTGAGGTGGATCGCACATAAAAGGTTTATACAGTAAAGTACTCACAAATATATGGACACACACAATATATGGAAACATTGATGTACCTTTAAGAACTTGTAATGTTGCTCCAGATCTTCATCTTTGAAGCCTGTTCCAATCTGACAAAAGGAATACACAGATAAATTATTTATTGTCCATTCTTCTATTTAATGGTGTCTGATTAATTAACTAATTAATTTTGAACTAGCTTTCAACGTTTGAGGGAAGTAGGATTTTTTAAAGAACTTTTATATAGCAAGGACACATCCAAAAGGATGGTAAAGTCATACTTTAAATGTGACAAAAGATTTATATTTCAAATGAATGCAATAAAATTTCTATTGGAGGAACATTGAACAATTTCCTTAAGGATCAGGTGACACCAGGATCAGGATTCAGCTTTTCAATTTTTCCCATATTTATTGCCATAGGAATAAATTACATTTTTAAAATATATAGAAAGTTTTTTAATTGTTATATTTCACAATATTACTGTTACTGTTTATGATGTATTTTTCATAGAATAAATGCATCAGCTGCAAATGTTGATGTATGCAATTAATTCAATCAATTAAATCTCCATATGATGCAATTACTTCGAATTACGGTCCTAGTTTTCTCTCTCAGACTAACGCGCACACACACACACACACACACACACACCTTGCAGACAGACTGGAACTCCTCGTTCTCCTCATCGTAACAGGCCAGTAGAAACCCTCCATAGTTGCCTGCTCTCTTCCCCTTCCCCAGATAAGCACCAATCACGCACAGATCCACCGTGTCTCCGACACCCTCCAGATAGTCCTTCTTCAGCTGCAGAAACAGACCATTAGAAACAATATAACAGATTAGCAAATGACAGTTCTGACAGCAGTATAAATATGAATAAATTGCATAACTACACTGCAAGAAAACATTTTATCTGTAACTCTGTCTTGTTTAGCAGAACAAAAACTAAACTAAATCATTAAAACATAATAAATGTACCCAAGAGGCAAAGTATCATCACTCTCCCTCACGTCACTGCAAACACGTATGATTTTCATTCTTCCACGGAACTCAAAAGGAGAAGTTTGGCAGAATGACAGCCTCAGTCATCATTCACTTTCACCACACAATAAAAGTGAATGGTGACTTGCCCTGTCATTTAGCCGAACATTTTGTGTACCACTGAAGAAAGTAAGTCACACAAGTTTGAAACATAAGGGCTGTGTCAAACCTCCCCTCATGGTCGAGATCATGAATTTGGAGTGAAAAAACAAAAACATTGGCAAATAAATTCCTGTGAGACTTGGAGGTGTTAGAAAGGAAGGTTCATTATTCTGTAAGGATGAACTAAAATATTCTGGATTTGAATTAATGCTGTTCTTTTGACCTTTCTATTAGTTAAAGAATCATGAAAATGGCTGCTGATAATGCAGCTTTGCCATCACAGTAATACAGTCGATTTTAAAATATTATAAAATACATAGAAAAGTTCATTTTAAATTGTAAAAATGTTTCACAATATTACCGTTTCTCAGCTTTGGTGACCATAACAAGCAAGAGTAATTTGTTATTATATATAGTGACACTTCACATACTCTGGAATCATAAAGGTACTACTACATGGTTATGCAAAATAAAAGAATTGTGGCTTGAGTTTTCTACAAAGAATGTAGCATTTGTAGCAAACAACTGCATTTAGCCACTATACACTCACCAAAAGGATTATTTGGAACACCATACTAATACTGTGTTTGACCCCCTTTCGCCTTCAGAACTGCCTTAATTCTACGTGGCATTGATTCAACAAGGTGCTGAAAGCATTCTTTAGAAATGTTGGCCCATATTGATAGGATAGCATCTTGCAGTTGATGGACATTTGTGGAATGCACATCCAGGGCACGAAGCTCCCGTTCCACCACATCCCAAAGATGCTCTGTTGGGTTGAGATCTGGTGACTGTGGGCCATTTTAGTACAGTGAACTCATTGTCATGTTCAAGAAACCAATTTAAAATGATTCGAGCTTTGTGACATGGTGTATTATCCTGCTGGAAGTAGCCATCAGAGGATGGATACATGGTGGTCATAAAGGGATGGACATGGTCAGAAACAATGCTCAGGTAGGCCGTGGCATTTAAACGATGCCCAATTGGCACTAAGGGGCCTAAAGTGTGCCAAGAAAACATCCCCCACACCATTACATCACCATCACCAGCCTGCACAGTGGTAACAAAGCATGATGGATCCATGTTCTCATTCTGTTTACGCCAAATTCCAGAGACTCATCTGAATGTCTCAACATAAATCGAGACTCATCAGACCAGGCAACATTTTTCCAGTCTTCAACTGTCCAATTTTGGTGAGCTTGTGCAAATTGTAGCCTCTTTTTTCTATTTGTAGTGGAGATGAGTGGTACCCGGTGGGGTCTTCTGCTGTTGTAGCTCATCCGCCTCAAGGTTGTGCGTGTTGTGGCTTCACAAATGCTTTGCTGCATACCTCGGTTGTAACGAGTGGTTATTTCAGTCAAAGTTGCTCTTCTATTAGCTTGACTTAGTCGGCCCATTCTCCTCTGACCTCTAGCATCAACAAGGCATTTTCGCCCACAGGACTGCCGCATACTGGATGTTTATCCCTTTTCACAGGAAAATTTTTCAGGAAAATTTTGCAATCGAACGTTGTTTCTGCACAGACGCTCACAGAGCCACCTTTCAGATGGCGTGCGACCATATAATCGAGCTCTGTTTCGCAATTCCTTGATCTTGAACGCACAAATACAGACAAAATGATCTCAAAATCCCCGTAGACAAGTATTCTTGTATTGAGTCAGATATAAAGTCTCAAGTAAACCTAAATAGTAACATTGTCAAAAAACAATAAATAATCTATATTTAATTTATACAGTGAACACTATGCATGTAGTATATTTATATTACATTTCTATACATGAATACTACTGTTAAACCAAACTTTATTTGTATATTTTTAAATGTTCTAGTAAGCCGGCGTTCTGATGTAAAAGCACTGAATCTAAACAGCATCGGACAGGTATTTCATCAAAAATATCTTAATTGGTGCTCTGAAGATGAACGAAAGTCTTACGGGTTTGGAACGACATGAGGGTGAGTGATTAATGACAGAATTTTCATTTTTGTGTGAACTAACCCTTTAATAATGAGTCAAGTTGCTCGGCAACCATAATCTATAGTTACAAAAAACACTAAATTACTCCCATTATAATCCACAAAACAATCTAGACTGGAAACGACCACGAGACACACAGTTGAATACAAATTTCTGCTTTTTTAATCTTTAAACCTCACCACAGATATATCACATTATCATATTATATAAGATAAAGCAGAATTTCTACCGGTTGTCTCATTTCTACTGTCACAGTATATATTCCATCATACCACTCAGCCTTAATGTCAGGATATGGACACAGAAGAAGAGAAAAGCTTAATGGGGTGGAAATTACACTTTAATGACTTATACCTTCCTTCTGACTTTGAAAACTTGTCTGGGTTTTTTTTTTTTTTTTTTTTTAACAAGTCTTGATGTGCGTGTCTGACTGAGCTTAAAAAAAAAAAAAAAAGCTAAAGTCCAAAGTTATTCTTTGTATCAGTAAGCACCATTTCTGAACTCTCTGAAATGCCTCGATTGTAGTCTTGAGTTTGAGAAAAATGCACCTCAGAATATCCGCAGTTAAAATAATTCCCACACCAGGCATACGCAAAAAAAAGGGACGAGGCCTGGTTGAGAAACAAGTTCGAAGTGAATGGCCAATCATAACCTATTGGCCCAGCCGACCAATCAGAGCACATCGCACTCTTCAGAAGAAGGGCCTTTGTACAGACCGAAACTAAAGAGCGTTTATTGACAGACTGGAAGGGGAGGTGCCGCAACAACGGAAAAAAAAATATGAGAAAAATTTTGTTTTTTTGTTTTATTTAAACCAAGAATGAAAACCTATTCTAGTAGACGTTAAAAACAAAATCAATACTTTGTAAAATGGCATAACATGAATATGATGAAAAAGTATATTCTCTATAAACTTTTGAAAACATTGCGAAATTGTGGTGTGCAATACCTTGAGCCAGTTGTGGGAGCGTTTAGCAATTTCATAAGTTGCATGTTTTTCCAACGTTTTGACCATTAGACCCTCACAAGAATCTGCAAAACATTAAAGCCATTGAAAAACTCATTAAAGAGAGATTAATTAGACAATTATGAATTAAATATTACTATTATTGACTATTAAATGATTGAGTAACACCTTGCAGTGAGCAATTCAACTCCATATAAATGTCAGTTTTCTGGTTTTGTTTCAGGACCCATATTTAAAATTGGCAACCCAAAACAATCCCAAAATTTATGATTTTGATATATTTATTATATATAAAAGTATACATACAATATGTCCCAAATATAAATGCTTGAAATGTATTAACATCATCATCGAACCAATTTTAGGCCCCAAATCAGTTGAAAGCCAGTTCTTATTCACACACCTCGTACAGACTGCTCCAGGAACTCAGCGATCGCTTCAGTGTTGTCAGCATCCAGGGATCGCGCAAAAACAAACTCTCCTTCTTTCTCCTCAAAACTCTCCCGTAACAGAGCCCTGCGTTTGCTTAGAGGCTCTCGCACCAGAGACTGCAAGATAGTCACATTATTCACTAAAATAACACACAATACATGTAAAAAGTGAGATTTCAGACACATGCAAAATTGGCTATTAGCTGTTATCATGGACTTACTTCTCCGTTGAGGTACAGCAGGTCAAAGGCGTAGACACACACCTGAACTTTGATCTCAGATGCATCCACATCCTAAAACACCCACAAAGTTTTTAACGTCACAATGACACTTAATAAACATCAAGATTTAAATTTTTTTTTTCATTTATTTTCCATACAAGGTCATGAATGCATAATCATAAAAAAACTTCAATTATGGATCTTTCTTCCATATTCAGTTGTTTCTCAGTTCTTCTTTTGCTCCTCTCACCTTCCTCTTCCTCGTGGTGAGGACCTGAAACGGCTGGATCTGTTTCTTTTCTCTGTCCCAGGCCACTGCCTCTGAATCCAAAACACAGGACCGTACGTTCTCTTTTTTAACCTGCGAGAGAGAGGCGAGGACATTTATTAAATCTACCATCAACACCTGAATGAACTGGATCATCGACGCCGAGCAAAGCCTCACCCTGCAGACATGCCCCTCACAGCCATAACATCTTAAAATTACTTGTTTATAAGGTCACCTGAGCTTTAAACACTACCACTTCACAAATGCATAACACATCGAGCCCTCAGGCTGTGTGACATTTACAATTCGGTAGATGTTACAAGTGCATATTGAGTTTGTGAGAGCTGTAGCAGAATGTATAGGGCTGGTTTGTAAGCGTTTGTAATCCTCTCACACAATTGACTGTATTCACACAGTCAGTGTTTAGGACTGACAACTGAATTTAACAGGTTTGACTGTTCATAAAACGGCTTACAGGCGCAGCTTGAATACAGTCTGTACGAATGAAGAACTGAAATCAAGCCAGCTTTCTATTCTCTTGACAGCCGTGATTAGAACATGTAACCATAATTCAATTTTGAGGTAATCAATATTACACTACAAATGTTTAACCTGTTTAATTGATTAAAGGGTTAATTTACCCAAATATTACATTTCTGTCATTAAGTACTCACACTCATGTCGTTCCAAACCCATAAGACCTTCGTTCATTTTAGGAACACAAATTAATCTGAAGTTTTTTGGGGGTTTTTTTTAAATCCCCCAAAGAAAGCAACATAAATACCACACTTAAGGTCCATAAAAGTAGTAAAGACATTGTTAAAATAGTCCATGTAACTACAGCGGTTTAACCTTAATTTTATGAAGCGACGAGAATACCTTTTGTGCGCAAAAACAAAACAAAAATAAAGACTTCAACAATTTCTTCTCTTCTATGTCAGTCTCCAACGCCATTTAGGGAGTAGAGACAGTGCAGTTATTCCAGGTTCTACATCAAAATCCCGGCTATCTTAATTTGTGTTCCTAAGATGAACAAAGAACTTATGGCGTTCCACACACATGTAGCTGACATAAGACACACTTTCAATAAACGAAAAAGAAAAAACTATCAAGTGATGGAGTTTTCTGTGTTGACAAATCTTTTGCGATGTCCTAACAGCCAGGATTCGCACAAAATGCATCCATGTCCTCTAATGTCCGATTCGTGACTCATTTGAACAGACTCATTTTAATGAATGGTTAAAACAACGGATCTGTCCAACACTGAACTCACAAGACGTCACGGTCTGAACGTGCATAACATCACTTACTCAGAATACCTCTGAAATGAGAACGTAAGTATGCTTACCCCATTTAGCAAGTGTGTTTAGCAAAATTTAACCTTAATAACCGACAGTATTTCCAGATTATTTACATGATAATGAGTAGGAAATTACCTGGAAAATCAGTTGTTAGCTAGGTGTATTCAATTGTTTATGGTAGAAAATTAAACTATTAGTTAAAATATCATTTTTGATGCTACTTTGTAATATGGATTATTAATTATTATTAATATATATAAATAATTATCTTCTCTTACAAAGCTATGAAATTACAGATTTTTATTTTGTAAAGAGGGCAAGAAAGGATTACAATGAGAGTGGCCGGTAATTTATTGTCAGTATTGGGATCGCAGATCACATGGGCAGGGTATTTTTTACTGTTTGCGTGGATGACCATGTCTGTCTGCCACCAACAAAGACCATTTTAGAGCCAGGAAAAACCCTGGTAGTATCCTTTATTTCGATTTATTTTTGCATGCTCTCCACACAAACACTTTCAAGTAAAAGGAAAATGAAACTTGAGATGGCCGAAACCAGTATCTATTTTCTTTATTTTACAAAAACACAGTGTTTAGTTTTTATTGTGAGAGTACACAGATTTTTAAAGATTTTTACTACGTTTTTTTTCACTGGTGTAAAGAAACAGTTCAAGTGATCACGCCGACGCCTCGCGCTCACACAACATGTCCATTCTACCACTGCTTGACATTCATTATCAAAATTTAAAAGGTACATTAAAGCACAAACTAAGAAAAGAAAAACCTTTGATATTTAATTAAATTAAGGCAATTGTCAGATAAAGCACAAAGCAAACTGATGCACTGTGCATGTCGGCTATGTTGTCTCCGCGGGGGCGTGGTAGGGGCGGGGCTCGGGTAGACGATATTATCGGATATTGTGATATTTTTTAATGTGACTAATATAACCCCCAGCCCTACTTTATTTGTACTGAAATCAGAATATTCTTTAATAAACTTAATTATTTTAATTACTATAGTTCAATCAAGTGCTAGTTTGTGCATATAAAACGTGTTTGTCACAATATTTCATAACCAAAAACTTAACCGTATTTAGTACTCTAAAACATGACTGGCAACTGTATTCTCCTGCTGAGTGAACATATTAATTTCCCACAAGACATCTTGTTTATGACTCGGACTTATGACAGTTTCGATACTTGAACAATAATTTGATACTTGTACAATGAGATTTTGCACCGAATATCATACAACTGAGAAAAGCGAAGGCAGAGAGAGATATGGACACGGATAAGCAAAACAACAGCGTTTTCATTGATTTATCTGCGTGTGAGCTTGTGTCATTTATCAAATGCTTTCTTTGCTTTAGGGCTGAAATCTATTATTGCTTTCTTGTGAGGAGAACAGAGCAGGATGACAGAGGACAAATATGGCCTTTGAAAAGGAGAGAGAAAAAGACAGATACTGAGAGACTCACAGAAACAAAGAGTAAGAGAGTCTGTGAGAAAGACTCTTAATACTGTGGCTAAACCAAGTATCTTAACCATGTTAGTCTGAGTTTCTGCAAACATTTCGTCAGTTGCTTGGTGTTCCATTTCGATCGTGTCACGTTGGATACCTCAACCGACCGTGAAATCTCATTTGATTAAAATCCCAGAACTGCTGCATATTCAACATCATATGTCCTAACTGGCAGTGGTTTTTTTTCTAATAAAAGGCTGGAATAAGACTTTTGTCCAGATTTTTGCCCAGATTTACAGTCTGGAGTTGTCGTAAGTTGCCAAAAGTCAAAGCCAGTCTGCAGACACTGGGGAGACAAAGTTGACAGATTACACAGAAAATTTTGTTTTTTAATTTGCTATGTGTCTCCTTGAAATGAGGCGCTTGTTTCTAAGCGAGTTTGTGTTTGGAACAACTTAGAATAAGCCTAGTAGTGTGTGATCCTCAGTCATTTAGTGAATGATGGCCCTTTTTTTTTTCTCTTTACCCTTTACAATGTTAGCATGTGAATGATACTTAGTGTTTTAAAATCTGTTCAGATATTAAAAGTCATGTAGTGCCCCCTCTTTTTGGGATAGTTCACCCAAAAATGTAAATTCTCTCATGTTATTCTAAACCCATAAAGGCCCCAATATACCTAACGGTAGGGGTGTGACGAGATCTCGCGAGACTAAAACGTGACGAGATTTCTCGTCGAGTTGAAAAGTTGTCTCGTGGTGCTGTCAGTGTGAGGGTGAAATTATTATTCAAGATGCCCCCGCCACTTTCAAATCGTTTGTGTGGAAACATTTTGGTTTTTGGCGCAAGAATAACACACAAGACACAAACAATGTGTAAACATTGTAAGAAAACTATGCCGTAAACCTCGGCCAAGGGTGTACAGCCTCTTAGGGGCCGTTCACATATCGCGCGCATTTTCATTCTCGCAAAATGGAAGCGACGCGGTCGCGACGCGCATATGGTACGGCGCGCTCGTTTTTTTCCTGGCGCGCCTGTGCCGCGGCGAGATGAAAACATCTCAACATTTCAGAATGTCTTGTCATGTGACAAGAACCAAGCGATGGTCGTGGAGAGCACAGTTCATGGTTGCATAGCAACGACAGACGCTACAGAAGCGCGAGCTCCCGAACGCTTGCAAAAGGAGGAAGCGACGCGGCCGCGCTTTACACGCTTTTTTAGGCGCGATATGTGAACGACCCCTAAAGAGGCAGAAAGCATCGCTGTCACTGCAGACGGCTGGACTTCTCGGTGTACGCAGAGCTTTATCACAGTTACAGCCACACAATCAATAGTGACCGGGAAATGGTCAACTTTGTACTGCAGTTAAAGTGGCACTTAAAGTGTAATTTGAATTTTTTATGTTTATTTTATTTATATTGTTTATTTTATGTTCAATCTATAGAAAGAAGTTCAGTGACATTTCTCATGTGAAATTATACAGGGCAGAAAACAACTGGTTGATTTTGTGGCAAAACATTCAGCAGTGTTTGCATGTTGTTTTACTGCAAATAATTCATTAAAATAGAAGTAAAATGACATGCATTACAAGTTGATTTCCAAATGCACCAACATTTTTCCATTTTATGATTTTCAGTTGAATAAAAGACTATTTTCCCTTCATACGTTTCATTATTGAGGATTTCTTAAAAATACTATAAAAATCTCGTCTCGTGAACCCAATCTCGTGTCTCGTCTCGTCTCGTGGGATAGTGGTCTCGTCACACCCCTACCTAACGGTGAAGTTTTTTTTAGTTCCTCCCTTAGGGATAAAACGAAGTTTGAAATTTGACCACGGTTAGACCCACTCTGCTGAGAGCGGCGTTTAGATGAATATGTAACTATGCAATGCACCAACCTGCGCACTTTCCTCTCAATAAAAAAAATAAACAACAAAATTGAATAAACAGCAAGCATTTTTTTTAAATAAAGCATAAGTATCTGATCATAGCTACGTGGATATGTTTGTACGAACTCTGTGATTCGGCATTCTAGTAGGGCTGCACGATAAAACTGGAAAAAACTGACATCGCAATACATTGTTTTTCTGCAATATACATTGCAATACGAGGAAGAAAAAAAAACGCACACAGTACAAAGGTGTTTAACAGCCATATCGAACTTTTCCAGAATGTTCGCTTTGACAAGCTGTTTCCAATACCTAAAATGAACTTCAGACTAACTTCCTTTTGGTCTAATTTTGTTCTCAATGGTGTCACATCAGTACATTCTTTGATTTCGCTTGAAGTATATCGGGGCCTTAAGACTGTTGTTAATAGTTGGAACACAAAGATATTTTTATTGAAATATTCTGTCCCTCCTTCATTGACAGCTACCACTTTGATGCTTCAAAATATTAATAAAAAGATTGGAAAGCTAATACATATGAAGAGACTTGATAGTTATACATTTAATTTATTTTTAGATTTAAATCATAAACATTCATCAACTCACACATCAGTTAGGGTAAACAGAAGCTCAAGCATGTTCTCTTGACTTGTGAAAGCAATGAGATTCTCGTGTGTTATGGACATTTTAATCACATGGATTAGTTTTACAAGCTCTTTATGAACTTTTTGAAGCATCAAAGTATCAGTTGCGATTTTAATTATAAATGACAGTCGACTGGACATGCGAAGCCACCATTGTGTTAGTTCTGAAATTCTTCAAGCTCTCCATTTCAGAATTATTTCAATATTTAATCTACATTTTCATTTTATTTTTAGTTCACGTTTTTAGTAACTATGTAATGTGCTTTATTAGTTTTATGTTTTTGTCTATTTCTTAATATTTCTACTTATTGGAATAATTAATTTGCATAGTAAATTATTGCAGTTTTAGAAATTGTAGTACTTTCCAAAGCAACACTTGTCTGTTTATGTCACAGTTATATTATATTTTCAATGTATAAAAAATTATTTATTTTATTTATGTTATGCAAAGACGGTTTTTAATAGTTTTAGTTAACAACGAAGATTCATTTTAAGCTTCGACAGCTAAATGTTTTATATAATATATAAACATAACCAACATTACCACTCTGCCAGAGCCTCTAAGGCAAGATTTCTTTGCAAAAGCAATTAATTGGGCATCAGTGAGCATGTCACACTGAGGCTTAGGCGATCCAAGACTGCCAGTTTTGCCCTATGATGGAATCTTTTATTATCCCTGAAATTAGACAGCAAAATTGTGGCAAGAATTGCACAGTGTGCACCCGGCTTAAGACACAGAGACCTTCTTTTGCTTCCATCTGAAATTTATTTCTATCCTGCTGGTTGCATAAGTGTTACCTGTGGGATTCTTGAGATAATATCAGGGTATTTGCTGGTGTTATCCTCTTGGTTACGGCTAAAAATGCGCACCTCTCCGTTCTCGAGAATATGGATCTGGTAAATGCAAAGCAAAAAACAAAAAAAAACAAAAAACAATTAACAATTAAATCAATGATACTGCTATGGAAACAGTCATTTTTAAGGCAGAGGCTCCACCTTGTGGGATAAGACTAAAATAACACACCTGTGCTCTCTCTCCATCGTATTTGTATTCGCAGGTGAAAGATGCCTCATCAAAACGTTTCATTACCTCGCCGACCCCTTTAGTTGGATGAGCCAACATTGGGCGCAGGGGCACACCTGTAAAACAACACTGTTTAATCTGATTCTAAACTACATTTTCTATTAGATGGCGAGAGAATTGAGAAACTGTAATTGGTCAGTACCTGGGGTGAGCTTGCAGTAATTGGGCAATTCATCTACGCCCTCCTTCAGCAATACAGGAATGATTGCGTCATAATTTGGCATCTCACTGAAAAGAAAAACATGAGCGAAAGCAATGAAAACATTATTTGTATGCGCTGAGTTGATGTGTAGTAACTGCAACACCTGTCCAATTTGTTAAAATCAGACTTCCTGTAGGGTACAAATTATGCTAATTCTCATTAAACAGCCACTTGTTATGCAGAAGACACCCGTAGTCGTAATTGAAATATTGTTTGTAGTATATGGATAATTATACCTCACAGCATCGGTTGGTGTTTGACAATGAGATTGTGCTCATTCTGTGCCTCATGCTAGCCAATAGCACTGGACAAAAAAATGACTTGATGTTTTCGGTCTTTTGACAGTATTCTCTATATAAATCTCAATACAAATTACAAGTAATGAAATTTGTACGTATTAATATTCTATATAATTACCCAAACATATCTTTAAACTCAATCTCTGCATGTGCTATTTATTTGGGTTTACCATAATGTGCATTTAGTAAAGCATATGAAGTCTTCACCTGATTTGTAACGTAAATCGTTTCAAAACCTACGCCAGCATAGGAGAATAGATTGCGATTTGAAAATAAAAGTTTAAACCCTTGTTTTGAGTTTGTGTTTTGATGTCCGCATGTTCTTATTCAAGAACTTACAGAGCATTTCTATCATAAAGAAGTGGCCAAATATTAATGGTTAAGAGGTCGTTTGAATTAAATGTTGTTTGGACAAGGATTTGATGATGCTGTAAACAACGATCACGAGGCCGTTGGCGCCCTCTGCAGGCATTTGTTATTATATACATAATGCACGTAAGTTGATTATGTTTTTATTATTTATATTAAATTATGTATTTTAACAAACCATATTACTTGCCTTTGATACTTTATTTGAACCAATAATTACTGCCTCATTCTTATTATACATGTATTTTAAGTCATTGTAAAGGCTACTGTACACTGTTTATATTATCACAAAAATGATTGAATTTTCAAAATAATCAACCAATTGCTTGATTACCAAGAGACAGTCCATTAGTTAAACATTTCAAAATGCACATTTTTCCAGGCACATATTTCATCATTGAAGATTTAAAAAAAAAATACCGTTAAAATACCGTTTCGAGAATCCGATATCATGTATCGTCTTATGAGAAGTTTATCGCATACCTTTATAAAACAGTAAAAAGTGGAAATTATTCTATTTAATGAATTTCATTTTAAGCCAATTTTTCTGAAATAGAAATCTTGTAACATTATAAGTTTAAAAATGCATTTACTTTTGATCAGCGTCTTGCTGAATTGAAACATTTTTTTCTTTCAGAAAAATAAAAATAATTATATATACAGACTCACCAGTATGTCTGTTTCAGTATCAGTGCTTTCTCCTCCAGCCATGCTCTCCTGTTTTCAGCACTCATTCCTTTCCCTGCATCCAGTACAGCTGGTGGGAACTCTAAACCAACACACAAAAAAAACATATCAGCCACATTTCAGCACTGCTGAACTAAACGGATACCCAATTAATATTAACATGTTTAAGTGTTGTTCATTTTTTATTCATCATGACAGAGAGTAATCTAATTGCAAATGCCGGATGCCTGGAGGTTCTATGAATGTTCTGATTATGATGTGTGTTAATGCTAGTTTCATTAGGATCATTTTAAACCTTGGCCTGGGGGCGTCAGGCACACAGCCTGACTGAGAGCGGCGAGAACGCTCTGCTCAGCCAATCCGATCCGCAGCTTCCCCGCCAATGACCTGTCAATCACACAAGCAACCAATCAAATTAACATATTTCATTTCAGCAATAATATTCATATAAATCTGTCACCATACAGCAGTATAATCAAAGCTAGCGGCACATCATTTAGAATTAGGAAAAAAAATCAACTGTCATAGATGAATTACATTCATTGTTGCATAATTTTTCAAAATGCACTGGATTTCTGCATGGTTGGTCAGATGAGAAATTTAAAAAGTTATAAGTGAAAGGTGAAATGGCGTACCGCACAATGTATCGGGCCTCAGAAAACCGACATGCCACAAACAAGCCTTTAATAATGTCAATCTTCTTATTCATTGCCTAACAGAGAGAGGAAGTTGATTTACATTGAGAACAGAAAATAAAAAGATATGTTACATGGACAAAATTACACTACCATTCAAATGTTTGGGGTCAATACATTTTTTTTTTTAAGACATTAATACTTTTACTCAGTAGGAACACATTAAATTGCCAACAGTGACAGCAAGATTTTTATATGAAATTAATAGTATTTTTTGAAACTTTATATTCAAAGGATCCTAAACAAAACGTATCATGGTTTCCACAAAAATATTAAGCCGCACAACCGTTTTCAACATTTAAAATAGGGACGTGTGCAACTTTAGCCTACGACAAACAGATTTCTCCAAATAAAAGTGTGTCCTGGTTTGAATGCGCTTCTCATGTATGAAAAATATCTGAACACATGACAGGCGGGAAAAAAAAAAAAAAAAAAAAAAAATCACAGGAAAAGCTTGACAAGTGTCCTGACAACTACATTATTTACACGTATTCTCTTTGTTAGGATGTTGATATAGCAACTGTTAAAGTGTCAAGTAAGTTTCATTCTTGTTAATCAGATATAAAATTTCATTCTGTATTGTCCCTCATAATGGATTTCATAGGATGAAATGATTTTGTTTCCTGCTCCAGATATACTCTTTTCAAAGTATCAATTAAATTTCAATTTAAAATCAATATATTTAATAAATAAATATTAAATGTGCAAAATTAATTATTAGTATTTCCAACGCGACTAGCAGCAGCATCATTTAATCGACTAGTCGAATAGTCTCGCATTTTCGAGAAATGTTTTTTGAAATCAAATCATCACAACAGAATGATTTTTGAAAGCTCACGTGACACTGAAGACTGGAGTTGTGATGCTGAAAATTCAGCTTTGCAATCAGAAATAAATTACAATTTAAAATATATTCAATTAGAAAATATTCTTTTACATTGTGATAATATTTTCATTAGGGGTGCACCGAATGTTCGGCAACCGAAATTATTCGGCCGAAAGTAGCCAAAAAAAGCACTTTCGGTATTCGCCGAATAAGTAAAAATGCCGAATAAATTTTGCCGAACAATGACGTTTTTAATGATGTTTTAACGTTCACATATCGCGTCTTTTCCGCGCGCATATTCTTTATATCCTATGTAGGGCGCGGTAACCGCGCGCAAAACGGAAGGGACGCGCATGCGGTGCGGCGCGCTTGTTTTTTCCGGGCGCGCCTGTGCCGCGGCGAGATGAAAACATCTCAACTTTTCAGAATGCCGCAAGCGCACCGCAGGTCATGTGACAAGAACCAACCGATCATCTTCGAGCTTTCCGTAACAAAACATGGAAATCTCAGCCGAACAGCTGATCATAGCTGTACAGGGGGTTGTTATGTCTCATCTCCATAAATATATCTAGTAGTAAAGCTAAAGCAAGGGCTAAAAATCAATTTATCCCTTGCTGAAACTTTCTCATCGTCAGAAACCACAGTTCATGGTTGCATAGCAACGACAGACGCCACAGAAGCGCGAGCTCCCGAACGCTTGCAAAAGAAGGAGGAAGCGACGCGGCCGCGCTTTACACGCTTTATTAGGCGCGATATGTGAAGTAGGCTTATGTCTAGGACAGTTATTTATTTGTTGTGGGTTCATCCACATTTTTTTGCGCTATTCAATGCACATTTGTTGTTGTAGACATACAGAGTCACATTCTTTCAGCAGTCAGTTATAGGCTATTCAAGAAGAACATAGGCTTCAAAGATGGCCAAATAATTTTTTATTTTTTTTTATTTTACCAATTTATTCATTTTAAGTTATATTGTGCTTTGTTTGTATAATATCTGCTGGAATGTTAAAAAAAATGTTCAGTGTTAAATATTTTGAAATTATATTTTTGTTATTTGATTTATTTCTCTGAAAAGCAACACAAAATAGTAAAAAGCAAATTTTTACTATTTCATTATTGTAATGGTGAAAAAATTGGCAAAATAAATGGAAAAAATGCGAAACACCACATTCGGTATTCGGCCTTCGGCCAAGCATTTCATTATTATTCGGCTTCGGCCAAGAATTTCATTTCGGTGCATCCCTAATTTTCATATTACTATTTGCATTTTTGTCAAACACAGCTTTGGTGAGCAATAAGCATAAACATTAAAAAAAAAATCTTAATGACCCCAAACTTTTGAACGACACTATATATGAACACCCACTTCTAATTAAAAGGTTGTGTGTGTATAGTATTTATATAGTTTATATATAGAATATAGTGCATGTGTTCCTGTAGAACAGCTAAAAAATGATTTTAGCAAAACCAAGGTTGTGGACACAATTCCCAGGGAATACATTTACACATAAAAATATATACCTTGAATGCATTTCAGTTGTAATGGTTATTCTCATCTGTACTCACAGAGTTTCCACTCATTTTAGCAATCTCCTTCAGTTTGTTGAAAACACCCCCTGCTGTCAGACTGGCAGGTACAAACATCATTCTCTGGTTGCTGCGGGAACTCTCAGCAACCAATCCCAGGTCACCTTTCTCTTGAGCCTCCGCCTTGATTTTGTCCAACTGGCGCCCTGGTAACAGAAGTCAACAGTACAGGGGTCAGGTAAAGAGAATGGAGAATGCCATTAGGGAATACACAAATATATTTACCGGTTGCTTGAGCGACGGCTTTCATCAGGACGGTCTCACCGACGCCCAGCTCCAGGCCCTGATACGCAGGACCGAGCTGGTTCAGACACAGGTACAGGCAACATAACAGGTCATCTAAACAGATGGAAACAGTGAAGCTTAGACATTTCAAATGTTTACGACATTTTTGTGCTTTGCACAAGATAACGTCATTTTCTTCTATCCGCCTCCCTAGCAGGGCCATTAATCTGTTTATCCATTCATTACTTGAACAAAAGGAAAGAAAAACAACCCATGTCTTCCATATAGAATTAATAGCCAATTTAAATCCCATGAACCAATTATACACACTCACCTGGAGAGAGAAGAATTACAGAGCGCAGAAAGTTGGAAAGAGTTTCAATGTTTTTCAGCCTTAAAAAAAAAAAGAGAGATTAAAATTTGAAATTCTATTCCAAACTGAAATAGATGCAAGAGAAAAAACACACACATACAGTATATACAGAATAATTCTACACTTCATACCTTCCTGAATCCTCTTCAATCTTTTCAAAGGTGCGAGCGACAGCCAAATATGGCACTCTGAGAAAGGGATAAAGAAAATATACAACATATAAAAAGAGTCAAATTTTATTGCTTCACAAAAAACTTATTTTGCAATTGAATTAGGTTTTTGGTTAATGCTTTGGAACAAAGACAGTAACTTCAGCTCATTAATTCAGTTTAACTTTCTTCATTTTTTAATGATGATATAAAGCACTGGAGGGATGACATTTCTGTAAGCCAATCCAGAAGTTAGCATCACCCTGGTAAACTGTGTATAAACACAACAAGGCCAGTGAGTAGATGAGTTTTCTTGTTCAGAGTGACGTTTTATGTCCCCAACAACCTCTGTAGCCCTATTTAGCTACTCGTAAGGAATTGCCTTTTGAGACACATAAAAGCTTAAAAGAATAAAAAGAAAGAAAACAGGATGTGTAACAGTATTTTGGATCTGCGCCAAACATTCAGTCATAAAGTGACAGAAGTCCCTGCTTTCTGTGTCATGAATGTTAAACAACAAAAGACAGAGAAAAATCCCTTTTGTAGTTTTAATCTAGATTAATTGTGTTTAATATATTTACTGAGACTATGCAATGTTATTTTACATTTGATTTCTGTACCTGAATACTGCTAAACTTGCCTGAAAAATATCAAATACTATTTATTTAATTTGTATCTTTGTTTGTATTCAAAGCATTATATTCACTTGCCTATAAAATCACCCCAATCATCCTAGAATGATTCATTCTTTCCAAATAGAGCTATTCAAGTCATCTGGTGATTTTTTTTTTTTTCCATAATCGCAGAATGTTTCCAAAATATTGCAGAATTCAGAACTTATTTATTTCTTATTTCCTTACTAGACTTTGAAACAATGAAACTGAATGTGCAAAAATGCTACAGGGACTCAGGTTTTAGGACTCATTCCTGGAGTACTCTATTATATAGCTAATAAAAAGCACACTTTACTTTTGGCCCCTACTCCAGCAGGCGTGGTCAATGGGATGGTACTGTGTTCTGGAGGGATCATACTGGCTCTGGTCTGCAGAATTCACACCCTTTTCACTGTCAAAAAATAAAGCTCATTCAAATGGGGTCAAACACACACACACACACACACACAAAAAAAGCTCCTTCTAAAAGAAACATTTATATTTTTCGAGTAAAGTCATTTTAACATTGTTGGATTTTAACCTTTTCTCTTTCTGTTCAGCGACATCAGGGATTTCTCCATCCTTCTTTCTCTCTCCCGCATTTTTCTCCTCTTTTTCCAGTTTTACAGCTGCCTTTCTGGGTGCTACAAGAGAATGAAAATTATCACCCTTAAAAATCACACAGATTTGAGAAATCATGTGGGTGGGTGAATGACGACAGAATCTTCATTTTGGGGTGAACAATTCTTTTAATTAAAATACAGAAGAAAAAAAGAAAGAATACCAAAAAAGCTGCTGATGGGTTTCTTTTTGGCAGATCCCCCCTCGTCTTCTGTGTCTTTGTCTTTTTTCACCACTCGTTCAGGACTGCCATCTTCCTTCTTTTTCTTGTCTTCTATTTTTTCTTTCTTTGCATTCTTTTCATTTATCTTTTTCTCCTGCTTATTTTTATTCTGTTTCACCTCATTGTTTTCACTGTCCACAACTTCACTCGTTTTTGCTTCACCCTCATCTTTCTCTTCCTCCACGACAGTCTTTCCGTCTGCGCTCTTCTCTTCCACCTCCATCATTTCATCTTCTAAGATGAAGAAAGAGAAGAATCAATGAGGAATGTACTGAGACCATGGAAAAGATCTACTCATGCAGAGAGATCAGCTAATCCCACCTGAATGCCCAGGTGAGGCCTCCACTCGTGCTCTCTTGCTCTCCTGGCCTCCATCTACCTCCTTCCCTTCCTCCTCTTTCGTCCCCTCTCCATCGCTCCTGCTTTCCAGCTTCCTCTTGGGGAATTGCTTGCGGGCTAGAGAAAGGGAGAAGGACTAACTTTATAAAGCCTACTGTATCATATTAGATACATGAATTTCTAAGGCATGAAAATGACAACACGATCAAACCTTTTTTTTTTTCTTTTTTTTTTAAAAAGGCCTTTTAGTATAATTCTTTTAAAAATTTGTATAATTCTTTATAACTTAAATGTCAAATTAACTTTTATACTATTAATAAGATTTTTCAAGATAAACACTTGCTGGGCTGAAGTACCTTAGGTTTACTTAAATATCCATACATTTTGTTTTGTTTTAGAAAAATCATGTTAAAAAAATGTTTCAAATATGATACAACAGGGTTTTTGTTAATCTCTAAATCACCCCCCATAACTAAAACTAAAGAGCTTTGATCAGAAAACTAAGCCTTTAAATATCCCCTTATAAAGACATATTATTGGAAGATATAGAGTGTCATCTGATCTTTATATGCATTCTATGAAAGTAGTTTGTCATAATGTTAAAAAAATCTCCTGCATTTACATCAGAATTTCACGTTTAAGCCAGAAGCTTGTTTCCACCTTGGAATAAAAAAAATAAAAAAATAGGTAATTGCGACTTTATCTCGCAATTGTTTTTATTCCTCTCAGTTGAGAGGGTATATCTCACAGAAAGCTTCACAATTTCACAACATAAATTTGCCGTTTTGACTGACCCAGAGATTTTAGCACCTTGCAATTCCGAGTTTAGATGTAACCTCAGAATTGTGAGAAATAAAGTCCGGATGTGAGATACAAACTTGCAAGAAACTTAGGAAAGAAAAAGCTCAAAATGAGAGATAAAATTGGTGAGATATATATTTTTTTTTATTCAGTGGCAGAAACAAGTTTCCACCAAATTGTATATTTTTGTTCACTTTGGATTTCTAAATAATATTTTTTTTTAATTGTTTTTGTCCCTGTGTGAGCTCCATATTCAT
Source organism: Opsariichthys bidens (assembly GCA_037194245.1). Lineage (NCBI taxonomy): Eukaryota > Metazoa > Chordata > Actinopteri > Cypriniformes > Xenocyprididae > Opsariichthys > Opsariichthys bidens. Next base: position 7,109,541 of record CM074303.1, read on the forward strand.
ATATATATATATATATATATATATATATATATATATATATATATATATATATAAAATATATATATATATATAAAAGGCCATATGCAACTTTTAGATTTTCTTTTATATTTTGTCTAAAGCTTCAATAAATGGATTTCAAAAAAAAAAAAAAAAATTCTGACTATTGTTGGCTAATTTCCCCCAAAAAAAAGACTGGAGCTGATTTTTGGAGTATTACGCGGAATTAAAGAAAGAACAAATGAATAAAGTCGCACAAGAAGGAACATGAGAAGAGGATACGAATACAGACCAGTCTTGCGTTTCGGAATCCCTGATGGTGAAGTTGATGTTGGAGTTGCGGGAGTTCCTGGAGTGCCCGAGGAAGCAGGGGTTACCACGGCAACGGAGGCACTCGAAGTGACCGGAGTTGTCGGTGTCATGGGAATTTTTGGAGAAACAGGAGTGGAGGCAGCCTTTGTAACATCAGCAATCTGTATGTTTAAAGTAGGAACACAGAAACAGAACCATAAACAACAATACTGACATGTTCTCATGTTGATGGTCACGACGACTCAATTCTTACCTTCTCTGGCTTTTGAACTTCACTCTGTTTTGGCATCTGCTCTTTAACCATTGGCTGATCTTCATCATCACTCTCTATGATTGCTCGACTGCGTTTATGAACCTTCTTTACTGGTGAATCACTTTCCTGCACGCCATTCTGAATTTTGAGGGGACTTTTTACAGGTCTGAGCATTAAGAGAAGACAAATACATTATTAAACATTATTATGTACCATTATAACGTTAACGTTACCCATTTGTTTTCATATTCTTTTTAGACTCAAACACCATAGAACAGAATCAGCACAAATACAGTATAAACTTTTATTGGCTGCATTTAGAAATTTCTACATTATGTTAAATTAGAAAAAAATAAACTTAATTTAGTATAATGTTTAATTTGGAAAACATTACTAAATGTTGCTTACTCAGCCTTTACTTTGGCCTGTCCATCACTCTTCTCCTTGCCTTTCATTGGCTGAAAGAATGACCTGTGGGCGGGAAACAAAGAGATCACGTATGTAAGACAAATGAGCTCACTAAATTGATACTGCAAGGTTAATTCTTCTGTAAAAGAAACAAAGCTTAAAGGAAAACCCTAAATGTTTCAGTAAAAAACACGATATTGCGTAAAAATCACACATTGCAGTTCATGTAATTTCAACAATATGGATAAAAAGCAAAATAGAGCAAGACACACTCACGCTATGCTTCGCTGCATTGTTGACGTCTTGCACTGCTGATACTGAGCAAATCCAGAATATATTTCGCTTATATATTCGTGTTATTAAAATTTCTGAAGCATCGATACTTTCTTCCGCGCGCTTGACTCCGTATGATTCGGCGCCAAAGTGACGTAGTTCCCACAGACAACAGAAACAAGGGTGTTTATTTAGTACCAACGTATTTTAGCGCCCCCTGTTGGATTGGAGTTGTCGGAGGACATCGTGATTCCTAAATTAAGTTTACTTTGTGTTTACTCAAATTCGGTTCATTCATTCTCATATTGCCTCTGAAATAATCTAAATAGAGATAGTCTGCTTCCAGCTCATTGTTTCCCAGCATTTTCCTTCTTATGTTCCTCCACAGCCTCATCAGTACCTAAACATCAACAAACTAGAAATGTCCTGTTAAAAATGATATATAGTATGTGATATATTTGCTTGTGAATTAATGTTTTTGTTTGTGAAATTCATTTTTAATACATTTGGCAGCCACTTATCCAAAACAACTTAATAATAATAAATTTTATTTGTATTGCACTTTATATTACAGCAATCTCAAAGTGCTACAAAGCATACAGTAGTATAAATTAATATTAATAGATTAATATAGTTTAAGAAAAATCTATCATAAATAGGAGTTCCTGTAGGTAAAGAGGAGCGTGCCCGTGAATGCACTGGTGGGTGAGGAGAGAAACCTTATATTCAATCCTAAAAGAGACAGGGAGCCAGTGAAGAGATTTCAGGACGGGGGTGATGTGATCATACTTGCGCACCCTCATCAGGATCCTGGCAGCGCTGTTCTGGATGTACTGTAGTCGCTGGATGCTTTTGCCAGAGATCCCGATGAGGAGTGCATTACAGTAGTCCAGCCTGGAGGAGACAAAGGTGTGAACGAGCTTCTCTGCATCTGCCAGGTCGAGTGTTGGACAGAGTTTGCCGATGTTCTTGAGGTGGAAGAATGGTGTCTTACTGAGATGTTTGATGTGGGTGTCAAAGGTGAGTTGAGAGTCCATTTTAACACCCAAATTGGTGACAGATGTGGAAAGGGTAATGTTTTGGCCAGAGAAAGTGATACTGTTAATAGTAGAAAAGCGGAGCTGATGTGATGTGCCCAGTAAGATGGCCTCTGTTTTTGAACTGTTTAGCTGAAGGAAATTGAGCTTCATCCATGCCTCTATCTCCTCCAGGCAGGTGGTCAGTGAGGATGCTGCCAAGGGAACAGAAGAAGTGGGGATTGTCCTGAGATAAAGCTGTGTGTCATCAGCATAACAATGGAATGATATTCCATGTCTGCTAATGATTTTGTCAAAGGGGAGCATGTAACTGGAAAAGAGTGTGGGGCCCGGCACAGAGCCCTGAGGAACACCGCAGGTGACATTATGAGTATGCGATTTGGTTTTGCCCAGAACTACTTAATGTATACAACATTGTATCAATTTTTGCTTACCCTGGGAATCAGACCCATGACGACATTGCTATTGCCACACTACTGTTTGTGCTGCAGGAAGGCAGAAAATCCCTTCCATTTATATTTTATTTGTTTTAATTAATTGTAATTTAATCTGTATATACAGAAAGTGAGGATTTTCAATGATTTCTGATAAGAAAAAGTGTAATAATAAATGGCTTATCTGAACAGAGCTGATCACATTGTGAGTTGATGATCCTCAAGTGTCTTGCATATCAATATAATATATAGATTGTCTTTTATTGTTTCAAAGTTCAGTAGAGCGGGAATTAGATTACATGAATGTTTTTATTGAGTTACCGTAAGAATGACGTACAGTTACTATCTCCCTCCCTGTTCTGTTTACAGCTTGATTTTATCTCCACAAGAAGAAAACAAGGTGTCAAGTGTCAGCATGCTTCAGCCTCATCATACGTGACACATAACAACATAAAATAACACACACACACACGCAGACACGCATTTACTGTGTGTAAATATTCTGATCCACTTAAGTAATCGATCACTAAGATTTTTCAGGACAAACATAACATTTTAGGAACTGTGTATAGTCACATATATATATAACAAAAATACTGAGCATAATAAAACAAATTGTTTATGCTGATGTAATAATAATAATTCATGGTTTACTTTTAGTTTCTGTATTACCCACACGCTCACATGTGATACAGGCATGGTTGCTAATGCAGCATTCCTGTGGAAATATTTTGTTGATATGTCAATCTCACAAACCATGATGTGGGGATTTATTTGTGTGGCCTATTCCAGCTTTCAAAGAACCGGACAGACAAGTTCCTACAGACTTTTCGGAAAGTAACTCATTTCAAATAAGTCTAAAAACTGATTCCACAGCAAACACTCAAATCATTGTAATTCAATTTAATTCACATTAATAAATACATATCGTTTCAAAGCAGCTTTACAGAACATGCATGTTTCTATGCTACATTACAATTAAGAGTAATCTGTTATCAGAGGTGACTGTCAAAGTACTGTCCATATGGCGGAAATACACAGTTCTAAGACAAAAATCATGCATATACAAATCATATCACATTATATGCATTGTGTATAGTTAAATGTTTTTAAAACAGGTCTCATAAATCAAAGGACACATTACTGTTTCTCCAGTTATCAGGGGACATCAGCACAGGGCCATGACTATGAAAATATGTTAGGATCCATATATAAATATATATATATATATATATATATACATCAAAATTACTAATTACATACAAGAAACAAATGGGGTTTTTTGGAGAAGCACCGTCACAAATGTTGTTTCACTTTCGTTTTTTTGGTTTTCGACTGCACTACTGGGAAACTGTAAAATGTGGGCATGTGATGTAATACAGGTGTGTTTTTAAAGGGATGCACGTGAACTGTGTGTATTTAAGCTCCGCTAGTTCACTTCAAGATACGTTTTTTGTGTTTTGAGGTTATGAAGGTCTGATAATGGACATAAAAGAACTGACAGTGTTTGCGGTGTTTTCTTGGATTGTCTGCACTACTGGAGGTGAATTTGCCTCATCAACAGGTAAATTATTAACTATATTTGTATTCAATTCAATATCAATACATTTAGTTGAGTTTATTCATTCTTTCATTAAACATTGTTTTAGTGTTTTATATTTCTCTAATATTTTACAGTCATTGTGACTTTATTTATTCATTTGGGAGACGCTTGATCATAATACAGTAACAGTGTACAGTGGTTTTGCCACAGCTCATACATAATTACACCGTTACACATATTTTGAGATTTATGCTCAAATTTTCAGTTTTTTAGTTATGGATTTCCATTGTTGACTAAACAATTATTAATTTTCTCTTTGGTTTATTATATGAGAAAGCTTTTTCATTATAATGCAGTACAAATACCTTGTTTTATAAACATGATATAAAAAATGAAGTGCAGGCATTTTTTTTATAGAAAAAGTTGCACAGCTTTTCGAGGAGGAGAAAGACCTTCTGGAAAGCTTCAGGATCTACATCGATGCTGAAGAAAAGAATGTAGAGAGAATGAAGAGGTGAAAACACTTCCGTTATTTTACCTATAAAGAATTAAAGCATTTTTTTTATTATAATACTTTCAATTTACAGCTATAACCTGGTAGGAAACCATGAATATTTAGCAGTCTTGCAGTTTATCTGTTTTTAGATCAAGAAATATGTTATTAAATACATTTATTAAACCCTACAACTTTTGGTGAACTTCAATCCAGTGTTCTTGTGGTTCTTCAACTATTCGCATACTTTGACCCTGAGAACCCTGAGAAAACCATGAGAGACCCCGTCGCAGCTTACAAACTCCTCAGACGAGTGAGAAGTGAATGGCTGATCATTGTCGAATACACTCAAAGGAGTCTTTATGAGTGAGAGCTTATTTAAGTTCTTTGACTGAAACATATAAAATGTGTCATCCTAATTTATTAATAAAAATCAATCTGAAGATTAAGGCAATTACGGTGATGAAAGCTTTCAAGTAATTTTATTAAATGTTTCAGTTGTTTATGGATCTGTTCTTGTGTTTGAAAACCTTGAAGTGTATCAGCAACTGCTGAAACTTTCAAAGATCCCAGAGCAGGAGGACTTGGATGGTGCAGCTTCAGAACTGATCAGACTGCAAGAGTTCTACAAACTCTACCCACACAACATCACAAAGGGTGAAATGTCGGCACCAATGTGGTTTCACTTTTTTCCCTTTCAAAATAAGTTCCAATCTGATTGATGCTTTCATTTCACATTTCACAGAAACATCCCTAAATGCAGATGAAGCCTTCCATATGGGCTTTATTGCTTATGAGGAGGACAAATTCCAGCATGCCTTTCTCTGGTTTCTGTACTGTCAGGACAGATTAACAGAATACTCAACCATTACTGAGAAAAAGTTGCTCCATTACCTGAGTTCCTCAGCCTATCATTTTGGCAGCCTACCTGTGGCAATCTACTTTGGTCAACGGCTTCTAAATCTGGGTGAGGTCATGGTGTCCTTTAGATTAATATAATATTTTCATATGAAAGTTTGCGGGATTATAGAAGTAAACTTTTTCTATAAACTTCTTTCCTCAGATCCAACTAATGACGAAATTAAAGTTGAGCTGAGCCTTTACAAACTCCTTCGCTTCCAGAGAAATTCAAATCCTGACATATTCACGATAAACACAGAGTCAAATGACTCATATGAGGCACTGTGCAGAGGAGAGGTTGACGAGAGGGCAAGTGCTCAAATTTAAATCATTATTTGACATGAAATTACACATTTTCAATGTGAAGCTTTGTGTGTTGAATGGACGTTTATTATATTTGATCAAATCAGACCTCCAAGAGGCAGAGGGCGCTGTCCTGTAGGTACAGCACAGGTGGAGGAAACCCCAGACTGATGTTTGCACCAGTGAAAGAGGAAGTGGAGTGGGACGAGCCTCCAATCATCAGATATCATGACATTATATCAGACAGAGAGATAGAAATCCTGAAGAATATCTCCAGACCTCAAGTGAATATATAAAACACACATACACACAACATTAAAATATTTAGTTGTCACTATTTGAATCTAATATTATTAATAGTTTTGATGTTTTATTGTGCTATTCTGGGCAAAAGTATACCATTCCTTGATAACATTTTTATAAGATAAATCTCAATGCAATGAAATATAATGATATTTTCGAGAACTGTGTGCTTGCTATTTAAATTTATATTTTTTTTGATGTTCCATTTCTCTTGTGTGGCCTACTGTAGCTTTCTAGATCTGAGACTAGACAAGGAATTTCAAACCACCGTGTTTCTCAAAGGTGATAATCTTTTATATTCACCCAAAATGAAAATGTGAGATATAATGCAATACTGTTACATTTTATTATTTGTATTATTATTAACTAATTATTAACTACCTATTATGGGAGGAAAAAAGGAAACACTTCACAATATGGTTCAAATTGTTAACATAAGTGTTGCTGAAACCATTCTCTTGTTTTCAGTGTTTTTCTAGATGAAGACAACACCTTGCTTGCTCGTATCAGTCAGAATATTGCAGACATCACGGGACTCTCCATGGAATCAGCTGAAGAACTACATGTATGGTCACAGTAAGAATGAAATCACAGGCAGCATATATTTTTAAAAGGACAACACTGTCTCTATCCTAGTTTACCAAAGTTTTGCAAAGCTTGTCTTGCAGCTAGCTTGCACTCAGGGACATGCACAGACATTTTCAGGGGCAGTGGCCCAAAACAAAAAGGGGCACTAAGGAGAGATCGTTCGGCGGAAATCACATTTAGTTGGCAGGGGATGGAATCGTTCGGCCAAAATCACGTTTAGACTTCCAGGCAACATTGGTTTAGTCTGTTTTGTGTAACTTTTGCCAAAGAGCATTAGGACTTTGAGGGATGATATTAGGCTACTTTTATATAACCATTTAATATTAAAACTTTGATATTTGACTATTTTATTACAAACTTTTTGACTACTTTCACTGTGAAATATTAGGTGTTGTTTTACCAGAAATGTTCATTTCAATACTGGTGCAATAATTTTCCAGGTTCAGAATTATGGAATTGGTGGCAGATTTGGACCACATTATGATATAGGGGTAAGATTACTTTGCTAAAATAAACCCATTACATATATTTTAAGGCCATTGTAGGCCTGGTAGTTACCATGGATTCTCTCTGGAGTAAAATAAAGGTCTGTGGTTATCATTACTCGAAGACACTTTCCCATTGCCCCTGATCTTTTCTTTTTTCTTTCACACGCTTTGCTATAATTGCAAACAGTTTTCTTGGTGGCAATGTATGAGTACTCAAAATCATTTTTCACTGATCCAAGCTTAAATCTCAAAATAATCCTGTATAGAATCTGCATAACTAGGTGTTATATACTGCAGTGTATTCTACAGTGTCCTGTGTCCTGGCCACCATTATTTTAACTGATCCATAAAAGATTAATCAGTGTCTGTCTGTATGAGAATTTCTATATGAAGAGAAAGATTAGATCATATTTTTTTCTTAGTATTACATCATACCGTGATTGTATAGTAGCACCATTTGTTGTTTGCTTTTGGCTCTAATGAAAGATTTGGCCCCAGAAAACGGTGGCACGTGATATCGGACTTAACAAGCAGATTCCCTTTTATGAGGCTGTCATTTGAGTGGTCCCATCTCTAAAGTCTACTCCCCAACCTTACCATACCTCCAGAAGTGTGATAGTCTCTTTTCAAGTGTATTACTTCAAAGTGACATGGTTTGTAACACAGAGAGAACCCATGGCTCAAAACCGCTAAATCATTTTTAAGACTTCAAACTCCGTGTCAATGAGAACTTTCATGTTGAACAATAAAATCATTGCAAGATAACTTAATGTTTGATCTCACAGGGTGAAGAGAATAAAAGGATTGCAACGTTCTTAATTTATGTAAGTTTTGGCCACTATTTAATGCAAATTAAATTGTAAACATTATAGGCTTATTTTATAAGTTTTCTTTTCATATTATCTGTTTTGTACAGTCATTATGAATAATAACTCATGTGCTCTTGCTGTAGATGAGTGATGTGGAGATAGGGGGCGCCACTGTGTTTCCTGAAGTTGGAGTTGCATTGAATCCAATAAAGGTAAACCCTCAATTCACTGATATATCCGGTATTTTAGAATAATTTAAGTAAAATTCATGCATCCATTCTCTGCTGTCTAAGGGTTCAGCCGTATTTTGGTACAACCTCCAAAAGAATGGTGAACTGGATTGGGAATCACAACATGCCGGTTGCCCTGTGTTAAAGGGAAACAAATGGTGTAAGGTTTTATTTAATTCCTACTGCCTTGAATTACTCTTATGTATATTCTATAAATAAATCTATGTTAATATGGCCACATTTCATTCAATTTCACATTACATGAGATATATATATTTTTTTTTTTCGCTGTCTTTTCAGTGGCTACTAAATGGATCCATGAGTTTGGACAGGAGTTCAAGAGACCCTGTTCTTTGTCATACTGGGAGTGAAAACACTGTGACCATGTAGAAATCATGTGAAGCTTTATCTGTACCGTCTGTACTCCATCTGATGTATGTGTTTATGTATCATAAGTTTTTATACTGTAGATCTGTAACATACTGTATATATTGTATCAACTTTTACTTTGGTTTACTACTGTCTAGGTGGCAGTAATATTAAAAAAAGTAACGTAATATACAATGAAACTAGTGCAATAGAGTAAAAAAAAAAAGGTTTCATAAAGATATGAATGTCAAATTACCTTGATCAATCCTAGCAGCCAGCAAGTGTGTTTTTTCTGTAGATGAGACGCTCATTCTCTTGTTATATTTGAAGCTTAATTATGCATGATTCCTCTTCATTCTGTGCTGATTCACAAGTTTTGTAGTATTTAGTTGTACTGTAAGAGTAAGGCAGTATATGAAGTCTGAAACTGGATTATCTACTGTAGGTACAGCCTCACATGCAGAGAACAAGACTGTTAATATACCTCAACTCTCACAGCAACACACAACACACTAATGATCATAATTTTGCAAGAATTTAAAGACTGTAACTACAACCCCAATTCCAGAAAAGTTGGGACGTTTTGTATATTTACAAAACACAAAAGTTGTTCAGTGAAAACAATCTTTTCTTTGTACTTTTGTCAGTTAAATAAAGGTTAAAGAGAATAAAAAATAAAAAAAAAATCACTGATTTTCATTGCATTTAACAAAATGTCCCAACTTTTCTGGAATTGGGGTTGTATTATGAATAAATGAATCCTATTTAAGGAGTCACTTGTCAGTTGCTCTCTTCCTAAGCAAGTGGTTTAATATTATGACTTTTAGGTTGGTTGTTATGACAGTTCTATTATGAATTAGGGGTGCTCCGGGTGTGTGTTCACTGTGTGTGTGTGTGTGTATGTTCACTACTCACTGCTGTGTGTGTGTGCACTTGGATGGGATAAATGCAGAGCACAAATTTCAAGTATGGGTCACCATACCTGACCATACCACGACTTTCACTTTACTTTCAATTCAGAGTGAATTGCACAGAATGCCTGTGTTGCTGCTATTGCTGATTTATAATCATCTTTTTAAAAACTATTCTAATGAATGAAACTGCAGCTTTATTTAATATAGCAATGTAAAATAAATAAATGCAATCTTTATTTAACAATGTGTTTTTTCAGTTTCTTAAGACTCAAATAAAAAGTGTAACGTTGAGACAGGCAAAGAAGCATCCGGGTAGAGAAGAGGATCCACATTCAGCTTGATTTAATGATAATCCACATGAGAAACAAACATAGGGTTGCCAGAATAAACCAGAAAACACAAGACAGGAACATGTCAGCGAAAAAAACGACAACTGACAAACAAACCAGAGAAACAAAAGGGTATTTATGCACAAGATGGCAAGGGTGCAGACTAATTACAGGTGCTGGTGATCAGTTGTCATGGAAATTAACAATGGTGGCTATGGAAACAAACATTTCATTTTAAAAGTCCAAAACACAAGACAGGTTATCCCAACAACACCGGGATCATGACAAAAATTTTGGACATACATTACTTTTTTTAGATGTTATATGCCTCTTTATGTTAAAGGGATAATTCACCCAAAAATGAAAATTATCCCATGATTTACTCACCCTCAAGCCATCTTAGGTATATATGACTATTGTAACGCTGGGATGACGGGAGACGGAGGTAACAATAAACAAACAGGTTTATTCAACAGAGTAACAGAGAACAAGCGGCAGTGTGCCAAGCACAAACAATTACCAACAAAGGATGAGAGTAGGGGAGGAACACACACAGATGACGAGGGTTAAATGGAAACAGGTGAAGACAATCAAACTAATTACACAAGGTGAAGACTAGAACTAACATGACAAGACAGGACTAGATGACATGTGACAACTATCTTCTTTCATACAAACACAATCAGAGATATATTTAAGAATATCCTAGCTCCTCCAAGGTTTATAATGGTTGTGAATGGTGCGCCACATGTTGAAGTCAAAAAAATGCATCCACACATAAAAAAAGTAATCCATACGACTCCAGGGGGTTAGTAAAAGCCTTCTGGAGTGAAGCAATGCATTTTGTAAGAGAAATATCCATATTTAAAACATTATTAACTATAATAACTAGCTTTTGCCAAACGGCCATATGCATCGATTTGCGTCAGAAGAGTATTCTTTGACCGAACGCGCGACATAATGACGGAAGCTCGGAGGACAGAGCAAAACTCTGGTCACGAATTAGAAGTCTAAAGCGATCATTTTTAAAGAGCAATGTCGGAGGATTTTGATATAAGAGAAGAAGAGCTTAAGTTTGTTGCCCAGGCCTATTTTTGATCCGTGAGAGGCGTCTAAGCTCACGATACTCCTACATCTAAATCATACATGGCGTCAAGGGTTACTCTTGTGGCACATGTGGACTTGCGCAGTATGCGTTCGGTCGTATTTTTGAATTTATTAAGTTTTAAATATGGATATTTTTCTTACAAAAATGCATCGCTTCACTTCAGAAGGCCTTTATTGACCCCATTGAGTCTTCTTTTATTATGGATGGATGCATTTGTTTTTTGCCTCAAAATGTGTCCCCCCCATTAACAACCATTATAAACCTTCGGAGGAGCAAGGATATTTTTAAAATATATCTCCGGTTGTGTTCATCTAAAAGAAGGTAGCCATATACACCAAGGATGGCTTGAGGGTGAGGAAATCATGGGATAATTTTCATTTTTGGGTGAACTATCCCTTTAACTGTTTCAAGTATATTATTTCATGTTCAAATGAATAAATGTAAATGTAATGTAAAGTATATAAAGTCTTTCGCTCTTTACCTGCCAATGACAATGACAAAAAAAGAGATTATAATAATAATAACACACTAATATTAAAACTTCTGATAAGCGGTCAACATGCAACCAGAAAGGAGAAAAAATAAATTTTTATTGCTATTTGGTCAAATCAGTGATGAGATCTCAAATAAGTAATATTTCACTGCTCCCAGGTCAGCAGTGACACGTCAATAGATGGAAAGCTGAGAATGAAGTGCAGAAATAGGGACAGATGCTGCAATTAGCAAAGAATTAGAAAAATAACAATTACAACATGCTTAAGTAAAATTTGCTTTGAAATAAAACATTTAAAAACACTTTCATGCACCTGAGGAGGTTGGAAGGCATGGATAATTCATTATGATTAGTTTGCTTGTAGGCGAAATATTCCAATTTCTTGTGTAAAATTCGCTTATTGTATACCTGATTAAGAAACACATTGCATGCCTTGACTGTGTCATCACCTTTTATATACTCTTGTTTCAGGTCAAATTCTGATCTCAGAGCTCTCCCCACGGACAGGTCTATCATTATCATATGATCACAGATTTCTTCAGGACAAGCAGCATTTTTTTATGATTACACTATTGTAGTGTAATCATTATTAACCCTGAGTTCAGTAACACAAAGAAAATAATTTATTTCACTTTTAGTTTCTGTATTAGTCAGACTTACATGCACTGTAAATACAGCATTCGTCTGACAATAATGCCAGTAAAGTTTGACAAGGTGTTAACATTAGAGCAGGCCTTGATAATTATATACAGTATTAGTGTCACATGTGTTTCTGTACTGTCACGTTTTATTTTACATCATGTCTGCACCTGTCTTCATTTGCCCCTAATTAGTTAAACCTGTTCTTCATTTAGTATTTTGTGTATTTATACTTCCTGTTCCGTTCTTCCTGTGTCGGTGTTTGTTTGTGCATAGCACTCTGTTTCGTGTTCTCCCTATGTTAATAAACCTGCTAGTTATTCGTGACCCTCGTCTCCTGTCTTCCCGTTTACCCGAGCGTTACAATTAGGATGTCTTTCCTTTTCTATCATGATAATACCCTTTGTTATCTCCATTTGTGGAACATTAAAGTATATTGGTAGATAAGTAACAAATTACATAGAAGAAACTAAAGTCTATTGCGATATGGCATGACTGTCGTGATGTCAAGTTTATGCTTTGTTTTGTGCACTTTTATATTGATTATGTATTTCTGCTTTGGTCCCTGTTTCCTCTCTGATTAGTTCCTGTTTGGTTGTCTTAGTTACTATTATGCCACTGTTTGTTTCCATAGTTACTCATCTGTTACTTTATTAGCCACATCTGCATGTTCCTTGTTTTCTCCCTCATTTCCCATGTGTATAATAGCCATCAGTTTTCAGTTTGTTCTTGTCTATGATATGCTGGATTGCTGCATTTTGTGTTTCTTGTTAGATTCATTGCTATGACTTTGTGCTCCTGTTTTAATATGTTGATAAAAATTATTGATTCGAATCCCTCTACGCTTCCTTGTTCCCTTAAGCAGCCCGCTGACACTCACTCATGTAAAGTTTTGCTTTTGTTTTTGTTTCCTGTTCCGAAACAAATGGTTAAATGTGTGCAGGTACAGGTGTGTCTCTGTCTGGGCTCTATAAAAGTGTGTGTCAGTATTTAAGCTTGATTTCACTGCTACACATGCACAAGTTGTAGTTTGAGATATTGAAGGTCTGATAATGGCTGTAAAGGAACTGACAGTGTTTATGGTGTGCTTTTGGATTGTCTATTCTGCTGCTGGGCATGAATACTTCTCATCAACAGGTTATTATTTCAGTTCAATATCAATTTCATTATATTTTATATATAGTTTTTTTTATTGTTAATTTAATGTTAATGTGTTTTGCCCATATTTCTCAAACTGTTTTAGACTGTTGTCATGACAAGTTGACTGAATGTTTTCATTTGTGAGACTTTGTCACTCATTTGTGAGACTAAAAATGAACAATAATATACTACATTTTTCCATAATTTCAACACTGGTGCACTCATACATAACATTATATTTACTCTCTTTCATTTTTAATTCCATAATTGACTAAACAATATTAACTTTCACTATATGGTTTCTCACATAATAAAACTTTTTCATTATAACTCTAATAATATAAAAAATTAATACATAAAACAAATGCCTTTTGAGAATTAAGTGCATATTGTTTTATAGATCAAATTGTACAGCTATACAGGAAAACGAAAGACCTTCTGAAGGTCATCAGACAGTGCATTGATGCTGAGAAAAAAACTGAACAGAAAATGAAGAGGTGAATGAATTTGTTTTATTAAAAAGCATTCAATTTTGCAATGGTCGTTTAACAATCTTAATCTTGTATATGATTTTAGATCAACAATTATGTCAATAAATACATTTTCTAACATTACATCTTTTGATGAACCCCTGTCTTCAATCCAGTGTTCTTCCGAATCTTCTGCTTTCATACTCTGACTCTGAGAACCCTGAGGAAGCCATGAAAAACCCTGTGGCAGCTTACAGACTCCTTGGGTATCTGAGAAATGATTTGCTATTTATTGAAAAACGCATTCAGCCAAATCTTTATCAGTGTGAAGAGTATCAGGATGAGTTGAATGCAAAGCTCCTAGAGATCCCACAGCTGGAGGACTTGGATGGTGCAGCTTCAGGACTGATCAAACTGCAAGAGATCTACAAACTCCACCCAGAAGACATCATAAAGGGTAAACTGCCCTACAGTTTTGCATCAATGCAAATTCACTGAGAGAGTTTCACTTTTCCAATCCGATTGATGCTTTCGTTTCACAGAAATGTCTCTAAATGCAGATGAAGCATTCAATGTAGGGTTTGTCGCTTATGAGGAGGACAAATTCCAGCATGCCTTTCTCTGGTTTCTGTACAGTCTGGACAGATTAACAGAATACTCAACCACTACTGAGAAAAAGTTGCTCCATTACCTGAGTTACTCAGCCTATCATTTTGGCAGCCTATCTGTGGCAATCTACTTCAGCCAAGAGCTTCTAAATCTGGGTGAGATCATGGTGACATGAATTTAATAGCCAACTAATATTTTATTATTTGAGGTTGGCAGACAATTTTGCTGAATTGTTGTGATTCAAGTCATAAACATCTTTACCTCAGATCCAAATAATAATGAAGTCAGAGTTCATCTGATCAGACTCCATCGCTTACAGAGCAACCCTGACATATTTATACTGAACACAGAGTCAAGTATCTGTGAGGCACTGTGCAGAGGAGAGGTTGACGAGAGGGCAAGTGCTCAAATTGAAATCATTATTTGACATGACATTACAAACATCAATATGAAGCTTTGTGTGTTGATTGTAAGTTTATTATATTTGATCAAATCAGACCTCCAAGAGGCAGAGGGCGCTGTCCTGTAGGTACAGCACAGGTGGAGGAAACCCCAGACTGATGTTTGCACCAGTGAAAGAGGAAGTGGAGTGGGACGAGCCTCCAATCATCAGATATCATGACATTATATCAGACAGAGAGATAGAAATCCTGAAGAATATCTCCAGAACTCAAGTGAATATCGAACACAAAATAACACTAAATTATTTAATTGTTATTATTGACGGTATATTTAAAATGTCATCTTCTTAGTGTTGGTGATCTTTTAGTGTAATATTCAATAAGCAAAAGCAAGCAAATATAGGGGTGGGGGTTTTTGTGTTCACATATTTTGAACATATTTATAAATTTGTCTTTGACAGTTCATTCTTTTTTGTGGCCTAGTTTTCTAGATCACAGGTTTCTCAAGATGGACAGGGTACAGTCACAAAAGAACGTGTTTCTCAAAGGTTTAATGCATTTTTAATACAATCACCTCAATAATGGGAAAAAATTAATTCTATCATAATCTTATATGTTGAGTAAAAAATTTGTTTTGAGTACAAAAAAAAATTCAGGCATACTATATCTTTAACATGACTTTAACATAATATAATTTTTTTTTAGTTTAACAAAAACTATATTTTCAGTATGTTTCTGAAAAACGACAACCCTATGGATGCTCGTGTCAGTCAGAAGATTGCAGATGTTACGGGACTCTCCATGGAATCAGCTGAACCACTGCAAGTATGTCACAGTAAGAGAGAAAACACATGATTACAGTCAGCATGTCTTTACTGCCAGCTCTGTCTTGCAGTTAACTTAGAAACTGCAAGTTAAACTGCAAGAAACCTCAAACTTTGCAGGCAACATTGGCTTGCTCTGTTTTTATAATAGTATCTCTTGACAAGGAGAAGGAGTGGCATACAGTATAAGCTTTGGGAGCTGATATTATATATATTTAATTTATATTCACCTGTTTAATCACTCTTGAATTCACATCAATTGGATTAAACTTTTTTTTTGTGAAATATTAGAGTGTTAACATGCTAACATATAGTGATGCTATAATTTTCCAGGTTCAGAATTATGGGATTGGTGGCAGATATGAAACACATCATGATGCATTCGTAAGTTTAATATATTGTCATGATGTCAATTTGCCATTGGTTTCCTTTGAATTTATGAGTAATAATTCAATCAATTAATGAATAATTTACTTTGAAAATAAATTAAAACGCACAATTCTCCTGTTTCCAGTTTAAAACGCAAATGTGAGAGAAATTCACTCTGAGAGATATTCACTTTTTATAAGACAGTCAACAGGCTATTCCAACACGCAAACAGGAGAGACTTAGCAATCCAGACACTGACAGAGAAGACAGCATGTTTATTTTAATGAATTTATTCCCGTTAATACATGGACTTGTATAAATGTTTGAAAATAACACTGACACTAATGCCAACTTCCTGTGAGCAGAACAGGACGTGACATACTTGCAAACCTCATTGGAAAAATCTGTTGGCCATATTATTGGACAACTTGTTAGCAACATGCAGTTTTAAATCACATGTTTGTTTAAATGTACATTTAATTTTTTTTTTTTTTTATTAAAACAAAACATGAATGTCTTTTCAAGTACATACCCAGAGGGAAACCACAGCCTTGAAAATGCAAATTCTATTGCAGGCTTTAAGTACAAATTTAACATGTATTCTGTCATTGACAGCTTGATTATATGTTGACCAGTCAAAAAACAGCAAACTAATTTAAAGATGTTTGACCTCACAGGGGATTCCGAATGACAGGATTGCTACATTCCTAATTTATGTAAGTCCAGATTTATGTATTTCAACAGAAGTGCAGCTGTCAACAAAAATATTTGCTTTAATGACATTAAACGGTATTTCTTTGCATTGTGATTCAAAGTAATGTTGTGTTCCTGTAGATGAGTGATGTGGAGATAGGGGGCGCCACTGTGTTTCCTAAAGTTGGAGTTTCAGTGCAGCCGAAAAAGGTAAACCCTAAATTCTGTGATCCATAAGGATAATTTAAGCAGGCTACTAATTACAAATAAGGAAGTAGAATTATTTTAGCATCCTCTCTTGCAGGGATCTGCTGTGTTTTGGTACAATCTCCACAGAAATGGTGAAGAGGATTGGAATATGTGGCATGCTGGATGCCCTGCATTAGTGGGCAACAAATGGGGTAGGTTTTTAAACAAATTAGGTAGATAAATGTCAAATCTAATTGGCTGGTTTTATGATATTATATTGGAACTTGTAAGACCTTCGTTCATATTCGAGATCCGAGAGGTGGAGAACCACCACCTTTAAGGTCTAGAAAGGTACTAAAGACATCATTAAAACAACTTATGAAGTAGCGAGAATACTTTTTGTGCGCAAAAACAAAACAAAAATATCGACTTTGTTCAACAATCTCTCTTCCCTGTCACTATCCTTACGTAATTGAGAAAAAGGAAAGCAGAGTGAAGACTTCCGTGTTTATGTCCGAATGCCGGCTCAGTGTGAAATTCTCGTCGCGTCTTAAAATTAAGGTTGAACCACTGCAGTCACGTCGACTTTGCTTAGTACCTTTCTGGACGTTGAAAGTGTCAGTTAAATTGCTGTCTATGGATGAGTCATATACCTCTCGGATTGCACTAACACTTAAATTGATTTTAAGTGTATCATAGATTAAACAAAATATACAGAAGTGTGTCATAAGTGCATTAATTAAAAGTGTGCTATGAACGTTTTACATAAAATGTTTGTGGATTTTTATATATACTGTTACTAATTTCTATTTTAATGGATTTTCATGAAAAATAAAACATGCAGGTTAAATGTGAACTAAAATTCACAATTTAGCAGTAAGTATACTTTTAGCATAAAGTACTTCAAGTGGTATATTTTAATTTGTGCTTTAAAAAGTGCTAATGACATAATAATAGTGTACTTGATTGTACTTGTCACTTGTATAATAAGTGAAAAAAAAACATTTCAGTTATACTGAAAAGTACAGAATTTTACATCAATAAATAAGCATTACAATCAAATTTTTAAAAAAAAAAGTCACTGAAAAACAAAGTGAAGAAGTGAATAGTGCATTTTGTTTTACAGATGTAAGCATGTAAATACCTGAACCAAACAAAGAAACAAATGTCACATCTTCAAGTGGAGGGTCACTTCTTTGAGCATGACTCGCATTTTCTGCAATGGAGGACTTGCAATTCAGATTTGAAGACTTTATCACAAGATCTGTGAACGGGAAAAAATAATTTATAAAATGAATAACAGTTTTGCATCCATGATTGAATATACAGTATGTATTATAATTTGCATTGATATTCATTAGAATTTCGTTGACTTGTTGCTGACTATATCCTCATCAAGCTTGCCATTTGAGTGTCCATTTTTATCCTCTTGTCTGTCGTCACTATACAGCACTCTATGAATTACAGTGAACATAAGATTAGAAGAAGCCCAGCAACACTTACAGTTAGCAGAGTTCAATCACAAAGTCACTGATATTGATATTTAAAGAAATAAAGCAACCTGTGAGTATTACAGGGTATGTTGTATATTGATAATTGTGGTTTATGTTAATCTAAGGTATTTCCCATGAATGTGTCTATTGTGGTAATGCTAGCATGCACTACACCTCTGTTGCAAAGATGTTAATAAATTAGAAGGTGTGCGAAATATTGTATGCCAGGAGAACTAGGACAAGTACCCTGCAGCAAAAAAAACAAACAAACAAACCCAGAAACAGATTTTTATACAGAAATGTACATTAGAAAATAAGCCGACAGGCAATATTGTCAAGCTTGAACATAAATACGAATCAATGAACACTGCCATAGTTAGCTGGTCAGCTCAAAGTAATTGTAGATTCATAACATGGTTTTTCAAAGATCATTTACCTCATTGATGAATGAAGACAAATGAAGGAAATCAGAAATAAATGCACCACTTAAATTTGCAAATAAAAAGATTATGTTGTACATGTTATAATGGCTAATTATTTTTTCTTGCCAAAGCATTGGACAATGTTTTACAGTTGTTATAAGACAGACAAATGTCACCATAGGTTCTAAAAAGAGTCATCAAAGTCTTTAGAAAGGGACTTTGACTTTATCGCAGTGCTTAAGTTGCTAAATATCCAGTGTGGTATCATGTTAACATCAGTATTCCACGTGTTATCTGTTAGCAAATGCATAGAAGCCCTACCTACCTAGGGGGAAAAAAAAACTTAATAGTGAGCTTTTTATTTTTGTAAACAGCAACTAAAAGTGCTCTAAAGTGACACGATCGCTCTACTCCAGTGCTTTCAAAACTGTGGGCTGCGGTCCCCGGTGGGCTTTAGCAGTATTGCAATATATTAAAATAATTAATTAATATATTCCAATCGTTCTAAAATTTGATTTTTTTTGAAAGTACAGTACTGTGCAAAAGTTTTAGGCAGGTGTGAAAAAATGCTGTAAAGTAAGAATGCTTTCAAAAATAAACTTGGTAATAGATTATATTTATCAATTAACAAAATGCAAAGTGAGTGAACAGAAGAAAAATCTAAATCAAATCCATATTTGGTGTGACCACCCTTTACCTTCAAAACAGCATCAATTCTTCAAGGTACACTTGCACAAAGTCAGGGATTTTGTAGGCATATAGTTAGGTGTATGATTAAACAATTATACCAAACAGGTGCTAATGATCATCAATTCAATATGTAGGTTGAAACACAATCATTAACTGAAACAGAAACAGCTGTGTAGGAGGAATAAAACTGGGTGAGGAACAGCCAAACTCAGCTAACAAGGTGAGGTTGCTGAAGACAGTTTACTGTCAAAAGTCATACACCATGGCAAGACTGAGCACAGCAACAAGACACAAGGTAGTTATACTGCATCAGCAAGGTCTCTCCCAGGCAGAAATTTCAAGGCAGACAGGGGTTTCCAGATGTGCTGTCCAAGCTCTTTTGAAGAAGCACAAAGAAACAGGCAACGTTGAGGACCGTAGACGCAGTGGTCGGCCAAGGAAACTTACTGCAGCAGATGAAAGACACATCATGCTTACTTCCCTTCGCAATCGGAAGATGTCGAGCAGTGCCATTAGCTCACAATTGGCAGAAAACAGTGGGACCCTGGTACACCCATCAACTGTCCGGAGAAGTCTGGTCAGAAGTGGCCTTCATGGAAGACTTGCGGCCAAAAAGCCATACCTCCGACGTGGAAACAAGGCCAAGCGACTCAACTATGCACGAAAACACAGGAACTGGGGTGCAGAAAAATGGCAGCAGGTGCTCTGGACTGATGAGTCAAAATTTGAAATATTTGGCTGTAGCAGAAGGCAGTTTGTTCGCCGAAGGGCTGGAGAGCGGTACACGAATGAGTGTCTGCAGGCAACAGTGAAGCATGGTGGAGGTTCCTTGCAAGTTTGGGGCTGCATTTCTGCAAATGGAGTTGGGGATTTGGTCAGAATTAATGGTATCCTCAATGCTGAGAAGTACAGGCAGATACTTATCCATCATGCAATACCATCAGGGAGGCATCTGATTGGCCCCAAATTTATTCTGCAGCATGACAACGACCCCAAACATACAGCGAAAGTCATTAAGAACTATCTTCAGTGTAAAGAAGAACAAGGAGTCCTGGAAGTGATGGTATGGCCCCCACAGAGCCCTGATCTCAACATCATCGAGTCTGTCTGGGATTACATGAAGAGAGAGAAGCAACTGAGGCTGCCTAAATCCACAGAGGAACTGTGGTTAGTTCTCCAAGATGTTTGGGCCAACCTACCTGCCGAGTTCCTTCAAAAACTGTGTGCAAGTGTACCTAGAAGAATTGATGCTGTTTTGAAGGCAAAGGGTGGTCACACCAAATATTGATTTGATGTAGATTTTTCTTCTGTTCACTCACTTTGCATTTTGTTAATTGATAAATATAAACTATTAACATGTCTATTTTTGAAAGCATTCTTACTTTACAGCATTTTTTCACACCTGCCTAAAACTTTTGCACAGTACTGTATGTAAGGTTATTGTTATGGATTTAAATATATTTGTAAAGAATGTTTACATCATAGTTCTCATAATTCACATGAAATTCTTACAAACTTGTTAATAAATGTGTTTGTAGGTAATTGTCGGTATATATTTTTTAATGGCGGGGTTGTGGAGCTTTTGCAATGTTTTTGGGGGGCCTTACCTCTCTTAAGTTTGGGAAGCTCTGCTCTAGTCTACATAATTTAACAGTTTAAATTTAGACTTACGATATGAGCTACAATTCTTTCGCTGCTAGAGGTCACCTATTCAAAACAAAGGTGTAGCTTGATGACGCCGATTTTGCGTGCGGAATCTTGGGGGATGTGGTCTTCACCTAACAGCCAGTGGAAAAGAATCGGGACGGGAGCAGAAATCATGTTCATGGATGAGATTATTAACATTACTGTACTAAGAAGTGGAGAAGGAATAGTGTTGTGGAGCGGAATGAGGCGCTGGAGAGATTGCTAATGAAAGATGAGCGTGACACACGCCTCACGAGCAGCGGGACTTTTATTATACCGCAGTCGCCGGCGCCGCTTGTTCCTGTCAAGTGTTTGAGGTAACACAGTGCTGTTAAACATATGAGAGACATTTGAGTGTGTTGAAAATGATGTTATAACGTTACTCTGTGTGTTCGCTCGGCGACTTCTGTGAAACACTTGTTGCACACTGCAGTAAGACAGATCGATTTAATCAACGTAATAAATCGTGCTTTTGTTTTTATTTATTTTCATTTTTAGTTTACTGAATTTAACTTCTGCTTTAAAAAGCATTGTTTTGTTTTTAGATTGTAATGTTAGAATGTAGGCCTAGGCCTAATGTGATTTGACCCTTCATAATACAGCATAGACTACACGGTTACATTCACTGTTGGCTTTCAAAGCCTTCAATATGAACATTGTTTGTAGGACAATATTGAGCAGGATGTGAAATAACATGTTTTAAATACAGTATTTTTTTTATTCAAATAGAAAAATGTTCAAACACTGAGATTATACATCGCCATTCAGCCCCAAAATACAGAGATGTAATCTTAATTGTATTACATTCAGTCCTATACTTCTAATTCGGTTTGTTTGCACACACATTTTTTTTTGAAAAATGAACCAAAACATTTTGGTTAGGCTCAGGTGTGGATTAACACAGAGGGTTACATAGACTGCAGCCTAGGGTCCCCACATGTGCGGGGGTCCAAATTGGCCAGAATATTTTTTATTTTATTTTTATTTACTTCAGCACAAACAAAAAAAAGACCCTCATTGACCCATAAGAAACATTTAAAAAAAAAAAAATAATCAGGTGATTGGATCCTATGAATAGATGACACTTGGGTCCATCTGTCCAATCAGCTGCTGGTCAAATCATGTCATTTTCATTTATGTCACTGCTATTGCTAGACAGATTAGCGGCAAAATGTTCAAAAGAAAGAACGATAGTGGAGCCAGGGGCCGGATTAAGGAGGTTAACTCATACTGCATAAGAGACAAACTTATTCAAATTGTCTTACTTAAAATACTTATTCAAGTATTTTATTCCTAACAAGGAAGGTCAGACAATCATACAGAAACACAGGTTACTGCAGAATGCGACCAAGAAGGGCGGCCTTTTTCACCTTTATATCTCTTCCCCAGCCTTCAAGGTTACATCTCTTAACATCAGTATTTTCCACACATGGTGACAGAAAAACACTCCACTATGACCTAAGGCCTAGATTTAAGACAGGATGACCTTTTTAGATCTCAGGTCATAAACATACGATTAAGCTTATAGAAAAAAACCCCTAATATTTACAACAAATTAAAATTTCTTCAACAATTCAGTATAGTGGACGCGGCTATATGCATGATTCATACGGATTACATGATGAGAATATTTATTTTACACTTAAATTCTATGGGTATATTTCTCGTGTCTGAGCTGTAAGTAGATGCTGATTTTCGGTTCATGTTTGTTACATGGTCAAGTTCACTGAGACCGAGAAATTTTACAAAAGCGTTTTGCTGTTCTTGTGAATTTACAGAAATAAAAGTAGACCCTTTACAGTTGCATTACTCTTATTGTTAGAGATATACACCCTTTCATGGAAACAGTACTCCCTGGTGGTTGTGGTCTCAGTGCACATAAAAGATTTTGGATGTATTTGTTTGATGTCTTTATTCCCATCAGCAGTTCCAGATAAAGATGCTGCTTTGGCAGTTTTCTCCTAGTTGTCAAGCGGCATCTTTAGTTCCAAAACAAGGGCCTTAGAAATGGAGAGACAAGAGATAAATTACGATAAAACATGTAGAAATGTGTGTATAATCAAAGCTGACCAGTAGTTTAGGATCCACACCTGAATATGCCATTGCACTGAAAACTAGTTCATTTCATTTACAATGTTCAAACGGAATTGCATAAAATATTAAAAAAGGTTATTTTTTTGTTACTGGCTGGTGTCATATTGCAATTCTCACTGTTCTTGGTGCAGTATTTTTGTTAATCTTAGTCTTAACTTACTTTTTCAATGTCTCCATAGAAAAGCCCTGGGAATTCAGATGAATCTTCACCTCCTGATTGCAGCTTTGTTGCTCATTTCGTGAGCCTTTTTGAGACTGTTTATTGCACATGAACCTTCACAACCAGAAAGCACAAAGCACAGCATCACTAGAGTGTAACAAACCTGATATCTGCTTTCATTGAGTATAATAATTGTTATAACAATGATTTGAATGAGAAACAGACCAACATTTAAGAAGACATGGAATATGCTGCAGAATTCATACTTTTATGACGCTTTTGTCTCCTTTTTAAAGCTTGAAAGCTCTACATGAAATTACATGCAAAATCTCTGATGATAAAGCAATACAAACCCATTAAATGTCATAATACAGGTGGGTCTTGTGTAAGACCTCTGCAAGATCTTGATTCCCTCCTCCAGTAAAGAGTTAGCATCTATCCTACAAATGGATACAAATTATACAAATAAAATAATTATGATTTTAGCGAATGCTTCAATAAGTACTTGCTTCATGCATATTCATTCCAACAATTCCATAATTTAAATGGATGTGGGCGATATACTACAGATGGGCCTTTTATTTCATTTGCTTTGTGAGGTTATTTGCTAGCAGGAGCATTGCAAAACTGAAAAAGAAAAATTACAATATTTCTTGTTTACGAAACCATTTTGTTTATCTAAGGTTTTCAATATCTCAAAGGTTTGTGATCAGTGTCACTTTCAATCTCACTGAATGAAACAGGGTAAAGTTTTAAAAGGATAGTTCACTCAAAATGTTTTAAATCTGTCATTTTCATGTCATTCCAAACCTGTATGGATTTCTTTCTTCTGCAGAACACAAAATATATTTTGAATAATGTTGGTAAGAAAACAGTTTGGGTTCCCATTTGAATTCCACTGTATTTCTTGTCCATACACTGTCAGAAAAAAAGTACAGTCGGTGGGATCTGAAAGTGTTTGGTACACCAACATTCTTTAAAATTTATTTTGTGTTCCTTGGAAGAAAGAAAGTCATTCAGGTTTGGAACAATGAGAGGGTGAGTAAATGATGTCAGAATTTTCATTTTTGGGTGAAGTGTCCCTTTGAATATGGGTTACACAATTCTTAACAACAGACAAATTCATATAGAAACAGGACAGAGGTGATTTCAGATATTTTTCTTACGTGAGTTCAGTTAGACCGGGGCAGTTCTGCATGATTTGGAGGGTCCAAACAGACCACATCTTAGTTAGACAGCCAACTTTCATTTTTATCTTTTTCAGTTTAGATAAAGAATAGAGAACAGACTTTATTGCCTCTGAATCTCCTTGGCAAATCATCTGAAAAAATCTGGTCCAGTCGATGTTGACTTGCTCCGAGCGAGGAAAGGTGAGACCGAGCGATTCCAAAGATGGTGCAGTATCCCATGTTCCTATGCAGATACTATAAAAATAAAAAATAAATAAAATCCCCAGAATGTATAAATTGTTTTTGTTTATAAACAAACAATTGCTTGCTTAGAATAACTTCATTAGCAATTATCAAATAAGTTGAATGTGTGGTATATTATTATTATTTTTTTTTAAATCTGTTTAGGGTCACCAATTTTGTTGTATTATGTTTTGTTGTACAGGTAACTATTACTATTACAGTTATTGAACATGGCGATTATATAACTGGTTATCCAAAATATATTTTATTATTATGGATATACAATTATTTCTGGTTATCAGGAGCAAAATGGTGATTTGATGAAAAAAAAAAAAAAAACGGTTAACTTTTTCTTCACCTGAATAGCTCTTCATTGAATGACAGATTAAGTGATCTGACAGAACAAATCTCCTTTGGAATTTCCTCGATGACATCAACATCAACACTGCAAATGAAAGAAGAAAAAAAATGACCTAAAAGTTAAAAGCACAATGAAGGACAATAGCACATGTGTGCATAAAATACATGAAATATATAAAATATAATTGTAAAACATTACTGCTGTGAGCGCAGGGTCTGTCCTCTTGTGAGAGTGTTTATCAGTTGAACAATATCAGAGTCTGATGGATCTTCTGGAGTCAAGCTTCAAAATCAAATACAGAAAATTACTGTACAGACTAATTAAGTTAAACTTGCAAAAAACAATAAAAATGTATTGAGACATCAAAAATTGTATAGAACATTTGTATACAATTAACCAACAACAATAAAAAATACAATTAAATTAGATATATTATATTGATTAGACCCACCAAGTATTTGTTTTAGACCAAAGCACTCACCTTACTTTCTTACACTTGAGGAGTGCAGGCAAAATCATAGACAACAGTTCAGATGATAATCTGCAGTCAAAGAGCACCAGTTCTTTAATGCTCCGACAGCACTGAGAGCAGTACAGCAGGGCCCAGCAGTCTGTTCTTCTGAGAATTGCACCATATGCATCAATCTTATTCCAGGTTCTCACAGCTTCTCTCACAAAGTCATCTTCATGAAGTTCATAGAGACAGTGGAGGAAAAAAAGTACTATGCTCGAATACATTTCACATTTAAGTGTTTTCAAAATCCATTCTTTCAGATGATCCTGCGTTTTTGGACAAACAAACAGACCATGTCTTTTTAGTGTGCATCTCACATCCTTATTCAACAGACCAAATGCAAACTGCACCACAGCTGCTAAACGTGGAGGATGAATTATTGGGCGTTGTTTAATGGAAAGTAGCTCTGTAAATTTCCTCTGGGACTCTTCTTCATCCAGAAGGACATAGTACAGAGCAGTGAAGAACTCCTGAAAGCTGAGATGCATGAAACTGAACATCGTCTCCTGGTGGATTCTTCTCTTAAAAAGGAACTTACACAGGAATGGACTGCAAGCAGGGTCTGAAATGGTTTCATTCACACTTTTCTCATCAAACAAGACTTGCTGTTCCAGCATCCCTCTCTCCGCCAGCTGACCCAGACTTCTCAGCAGGGTCGGGAGAGACTGGCCCTGGCAGTGATGCTTCAGTAGAGTGAACACAAAGTCAACATAGATGGAGGTGGTAGTTTCCAGTCCTCTTGTCACATCTGCATAGAGTTTGAATCGTTCCTTGATAGTTGTGCAGATGATCCAGCAGACGACAGGGATTGAGCAAGCAGTGAAAAGGATTTCATTTGTCTTCACAAGTGTATAAGCCTTCCTGAAATGTTCCTCATTTTGAAAAAACTTCTGGAAGTACTCCTCCACCCCCTTCTCAGAGAAACCAATTATCTCAGAGAAACGCTGAGGTCCTTTTAGCAGTTTACTCAGCGTGTCTGTAGCTGTAGATCTGGAGGTGACCAGCATGAAGGACTCTGGCAGGATTCGACCCCTCAGCAGGTCACAAAGAATGACCACAGGTGGGGCTTTCTGAAGCAGATCAGTGTTTGGTGACGTGTGATAAATGTCCTCTGTGAGTCTCAGCTCATCAAATCCATCAACGATGAAAAGCACCTTCTCTGGTGAACGCTGTAAAATCTGTGAGATCTGATCTGATGTTAAACTGCAGCTGTAACTCAAGATCTCCGCCAAACTCTTTTTGCCAGGAATGCGGTTTATTTCTTTACACTTTAAGTCGAACACAATATCAAACCGCTCTTTGTAGAGGTCACCAGACGCCCAGTCCATCATGACCTTCTGCACAGTGAAAGATTTCCCGTTTCCAGAATTTCCCTGCAGTATAACAGCACTAGGACTGATCCCATGGCCATCTGGGTCGAACAGAGAGTTCAGATGGACAGAGTCATTACTGCTCCTAGAGCTGAGGACCTGCTGGAAGCTCTCTCCACTGGAGCAGATCTCTTCTTCTCTCTCTTTCTGATCTCTATGTCTCTGAAGGATCAGTGGTTGAGTGTAGCGCTCAGAAAGCAGCACATGTTCACCAGGCCGTGAATTATACTCAGTCACACACTGATACTTACTGCAGATCTGCATCTTATATTTTGAAATCACTGACCTTGTTGCTGCACACACAAAATAAGCAGTGTTAAACAGGGTTTTTAAAACAAATTCTGATTCTAATAGAGGTGGAATTTAAAAGTGGAAGGTACAACATTCAAGACATGTAAGATTTATCTATTACCCGAGGTTTGTGTTTTCTCAGAGGGTGGGCGATACGAAGTAAAATCTGCAGAAAATTAGACAAACCATCTTTAAATGTTGATAAATTATAAATTGTCGACAGCATTAATAGAATTTTATTAGCAAGTATCAGGTAGATCCTTTTTCTAATAGAATTAATAACACATTTAAGCATATGACCTATGATTACACATCATCAGAAAAATAATTACAGTCAATGTTATCAGCATCTATTAACGTACAACACATTTAACTTACTGGGTGCATTATGTAAGATGTGGACATTGCCTGTTATTGTATTGTTAGTGAGTACAGGTGCTGTAATATGGCTTCCATCCTGAGCTACAGCACTCACATTTGATCCAGAGTGAGAACTGACAGTGTCCTCTTTACTTCGAAACACTAGAGGACAAGAGGACATTTTAGGCATTTTAGTTAGTAAATGAGCACCTATTCGGTACAATAATACAATCAGATGAAGAACAGAGAAAGATTTGACATAACTTTTTACTTAAATGTACTGTCATTTTCACAGAATAAAGCAGAAACAGAAATAAACAGAATAAATATAACATTTAACAGACTAAAAATAATTTATCTTTCAATAACTTCTATAGTCTGATGAAATCATGTTAAACCCACGAGACTTACATTTAAATATGTCCATCTCAGTTCATCCTGTGCAAGAGGAACACACAAACAATCCATGATATAAAAGTGAATGCGGATTTTCAGAACTGAATATTTTATATACATTTAGTCATTTAGCAGACGCTTTTATCCAAAGCGACTTACAAGTGAGGAAAACAAACAAGCGATTCTTCAGTATATTACACTTAAATGAAAAAAGCATAGTGATAACAGCTTACATTACGAGTTTTTCCAACAGAACAAGTTTTAGTTTGTATAAGTTTTGCGACGTTAACTTTTTTTTTTTTTTTAAAGCCTGAATGACGCAGATTGAATACATAGACATATACATATATGTATATATCAATGGGTTGAATAGATATCACAGACTGTTTCCGTATAGTTCGCTTCCCGTGGAGTCCCGGATGTCAGAAAGAGAACTGTAATATCTCTTCAAATCTCTTGACCAAAATGTAATAGCCAACGGAAATGCAAAATCAAACGCCTACTTGAAAAACTGTTCAGAAATATTCGGCGTGTGAGATTTACGGTGACTGAGTGAAGTTTACATGAATGTTCAAGAGTTTCCTGTTTTGTGTTAAAGCGCAACTGACCATATCAAGCTCTTCTGTTGACTTAAAGGTAATTCAGGTCAGCCGACAGAAATATAAACCAGAAACGTATTCGGACTTCAGTTCTTTTTTTATCCGGACTTTAACACATATTTTGATTCGATATTCACCAAGTGTTCTTAAGTAGAAGCAAATAACGAGTGAAAGTATACATATAATATGCCTTTGTGCGTAAAGATGCCATTTTAAAGCACGATTGTTTGGATTTATATGAAATGGTAACCCTTTACAATACCATTTGTAACATTAAAGGTTAATAAAAGCTGTTCATTGTTAATTTAAACATTTACATTTGATCATTTTTAAAGTTGCCTCTTACATTAGTTATAATGCACTATGAATCATCATGACTAATAAAATGAAAACGTGCAAATTACTACATGGTCCATTATTTTAGCTGCTAAATAAATGTTACAATTTAAACATCTTAATTATGCAAAGTTTGTATAATAGAACTAAAACATTTAATTGTGAATGTCCTGCAGGTTTGACATTTCACAACTTGACCAATGTAATAGTTCCATACCAGCACTGTGTTAAATTGAATCCTGAATCACTGCATCATGTGATCAAAGGATTTGTTTTTTTACAATTAAGACAAGCTTTGTCATTTTGTCAACTAAATGCATCATTTTGGGGAAATAAAAGATTGGGAAAGGTTCACTTCCTGCCCTCCATCTTAATTCCATGTGTCATCAGAATCACATGATTGCAAACACTACCAGTTTTTTTTTAAAATGTTGAGTTGCAGCTCATTGGCCGCTGATGCAACAGCAACCAATCAGCTGCGCCATTTAGATAACGATGTGATAACTACCAAATTGAGTTAAGGACCTGTCAGCCTGCACCATCTAGAGTTTCATGACAGAACTTGGTATTTAAGATCAGTTTCACTACAAAACACACATACACAAGTTGTGTTTTAAGAAATAGTTCTGATAATGGCCGTAAAGGAACTGACAGTGTTTATGGTGTGTTTTTGGATCGTCTGCCCTGCTGCTGGGTATGAGTTCTTCTCATCAACAGGTAATTATT
Organism: Opsariichthys bidens; assembly: GCA_037194245.1. Lineage (NCBI taxonomy): Eukaryota > Metazoa > Chordata > Actinopteri > Cypriniformes > Xenocyprididae > Opsariichthys > Opsariichthys bidens. Next base: position 7,139,369 of record CM074303.1, read on the forward strand.
TCAGTTAAATATCAATTCATTATATATTACTTTTTATTTGTAATTTAATGTTTTTTCTTTTTTACACAGTTTTCATGAAAAGTTGATTGTGTTCATCTGACACTTTTGACCAAAAAATAAACCCAACTTATATATATTTTCACTTTTTAATCATTATCGACTAAACATGAACTCTTTTTGGGTTCTTACCTAAACTTTTTTTTCATTATAACTATAATGTAAAAATTTATTTATAGATAAAATTAAGAGCAGACTTCTTTTTTTCTTTAATAGCTCAAATTGTACGGCTATATGGGAGGACGAAAATCCTTCTGAAGGCCTTCGTTCCGTGCATTGCTGAAAATGCGACCATAAAGAGGTGAAATATACCAATAAACTACAAGATTGATTTATTTATTAGCATTCAATTTTGGAATGGAAGTTTAACAAACTTAATTGATTTAAGATCAAGGATTGTTAATAAATTTTCTAACACTACATCTCATTTTGAACCCCCATCTTCAATCCAGTGTTCTTCTGAATCTTCAGCTTTCATACACTGAGAACCCTGAGGAAGCAATGAGACACCCTGTGGCAGCTTACAGACTCCTCAGACAAATGAGAAATGATTTGATATTTATTATAAAACACATTCAGCCGAATCATTATTGGTGTAAAGAGTATTGGGATAAGTTCCAGGCAATGCTCCTAGATATCCCAGAACCGGAGGACTTGGATGGTGCAGCTTTAGGACTGATCAGATTGCAAGAGGTCTACCAGCTCCTCCCAGAAAACATCACAAAGGGTAAACCGTCCACAGTTTTGCATCGATGCAAATTCACTGAGTTTCACTTTTGCCAACCTAATTGACTCTTTCATTTCACAGAAACGTCACTAAGTGCAGATGAAGCATACAATGTAGGCTTGGTCGCTTATAATGAGGCCAAATTCCAGCATGCCTTTCTCTGGTTTCTGTACAGTCTGGACAGATTAACAGAAAACTCAACCACTACTGAGGAAGAGTTGCTCTCTACCCTTTGTTCCTCAGTCTATCATTTTGGCATCCTATCTGTGCCAATCTACTTCAGCCAAGAGCTTCTAAATCTGGGTGAGATAAATTGAATTCCTGAATTGAATACCCTAATATTTTTATATATTTGAGACAATTTTACTAAATTCATGAACCTCTTTGCCTCAGATCCAAGTAATAAGGAAGTCAAAGATCAGTTGATCAGACTCCTCCACTTACAGGGCAAACCTGACATGTTTCCACTGAACACAGAGCCAAGGATCTATGAGGCACTGTGCAGAGGAGAGGTTGACGAGTGGGCAAGTACTCAAATTTAAGTCATTATTTGACATGACAACCAATGAATCTTTGTATTGATTGTAAGTTTATTATATTTGATCAAATCAGACCTCCATGATGCAGAGGGCGCTATCCTGTAGGTACAGCACAGGTGGAGGAAACCCCAGACTGATGTACGCACCAGTGAAAGAGGAAGTGGAGTGGGACGAGCCTCGAATCATCAGATATCACGACATTATGTCAGACAGAGAGATAGAAATCCTGAAGAATATTTCTAGAACTCAAGTGAATATCGAACATGCTCACAAACACATTTGGTCTCCATGTTTTCCATGACTTTCTATTGACTTTTTTTTTTAAACATGATGCTGTATATTCTATCCCCCTATCTCTTAACTCATAATTTGTTATTGTCAGTACATTTAAAATGTTTTTTCTTGTTATAGTGTTTGTGTATTGTACTATTCAATGGGCAAATGTATGTGGACATCCATTTCAAATGAACCAGTTTGCTTGACCTCTCAAATGACCCTTCGCCGGCAGTTTGATTGACCGGTGTGAGCACATGGCTTGTCGGACAAAGCAACAGTAACTAAAGGGGGCGGGTCTTTGAGAGGTCAATTCCAGTGAAGACTAAATGCCTTCTAGATTTGGTGGGTTTCACTTTTTCAAAAATAGAAGTGATTTGAGTTCTGTGTGGAAGAACTTGGTTGATCAATTGAAATATAGTCAGTGGGTTTCAAATTAACTCGTCCTCAACCAAAATCGGAGCTAATGATTTTGAAACCAAATGCTCAGACTGAACATGGGTGGTGTTTGGCTGTTCACATACTTTTAACCATAACTTGTATGTAACCGTTCATTCCTATTTGTTGCCAACAGCTTTCTAGATCTGAGGTTTATTATACTGGAATCTCAAAACAACGTGTTTCTCAAAGGTTTAATAAATATTTATTATAGTCACCTCATAGGCAAATTTCACCTGAGCATTTAAATTTTCAGTCTTATGATGTTTGATAATTTGATACAAAAGAATCCTGGTGTACTATTACCATTAACATAAGTTAGCAGTATTTGACATTGAACAGTTTTGGTCACAGACTTGCAAAGAATAACCATCACTATATTTCCAGTGTTTTTCTAAAAGATGTCCCTGTGGAAGCTCGTTTCAGTGAGAAGATTGCAGCTATTACGGGACTCAACATGGAAACTGCTGAAGCACTGCTTGTAAGTCACAGTAAGAAAGCAAGCATATGCGTTTTCTTTACTCCCAGCTATGCCTTGCAGTGTTGTATGGACATACTTTGCATAGCATCTCTTGCAAAGGAGTGGCAAACAGTTTAAGCTTCAGGACCTCAGTGTGTATATAATTTGTTCACCTGATTTATCACTTTTTAATTCTTAAAAGAAACCCTTAAATTTTCGCAGTGAAACATGCAATTAACTTTCCAGCCAAGTGAAAAAACAAATTTGAAATGTATTAAGTATGCTAAAAATACATTGACATGTCTATGTACTAACGCAGTGTATTTTCAGTAAATGTAGTTATTTCATGCTTCCATCAAGTGGAAAATTAAATTTGTGCAGTAGTCTACAGTTTACAAATGCAATTGGGGAAGGATGAAATGTATATTCACCTTTTAAGAAAGTACACTGGCTAGGTTCTTAATTCCATCGACAATGTTTGAAAACCTTTTCCGAGCACAAAAATTTCAAATATGATCTACAAATGTGCGCACACACCTCCTATAGTATCAAATTCGGTTTGCAAAACTGATTACTGGCAAATTCAGTTTCACAGCTTGTGAAAGTAAGGTGAGGAGACTTATGACTTATGCACAAACTGCCCCCTTCAGTGAACAAAAATACTGTAACATATATAGGCACATGTTAAAATCATTATGCTTGGTGAACTCACAATTAAACATTACAAATCTGCTACAAAATCAGACATTAAGTGTCCCATAAATGTTTATTATGCAGGATATGTTTCAGGCTAGTGACAGTTAATGACGGAACATGTCATTTCATGTTCTATTCATGCTGTTTCGTGTTACGCACCACTTCGTTTTTTTTTTTTTTTTTTCTGCAGTGATTCTCAGTCTTTAAGGGTGGGGTAAGGGGTTATTTATTTTTTAAATGTCTTTTGGACATTGTTGATATTTGAAATCACCCCAAATAAACACACCCTCTCTTAATTGCTCCCGCTTCAAAACTCGCCCTCCAATAAAGCGCAGATGAACATGGTTCAAGTGCTTCCTTGTCATTTGAAGTGTGCTTAAGTATGTGGAATAGCTTCACTTTAGCACAAACTTAAGTTGAACATCAGAACTGCTTTTGAACTACTAAAATGCTTTTAGTTTCTAGCTAGGTTTATCAATTTAGTCTGCTACAAAACAATCTAGTAATACTAAAGAACATATGAATAAACATAATATATTATATAATTTTTTTTTCTCCACTAGGGCATTTCAGTAGTGATTTCATTTGTGATTTAAATTTCCAGGTCCAGAATTATGGCATTGGTGGCACATATGAACCTCATGTTGATGTATTGGTAAGTTCGCTGTACAGACATGACATCAATTTAGTAAACACAAAATTTGACATTGGCTCCCTCAGGAATTTCTATTTGGGCTTTGGATTTAAAAGTAATGATTTGCTCTGAAAATGAATTAAAATGCCAGCACAAACCTATATCCAGTTGGAAAAGATGAGGATAATAAAAATAATTATTTGTAACATTCTCACTGAAAGAGATTCACTTTGAGTCAACAGGTTAAGATTCTAGAATCTAGACACTGAAGGATAGAGCTGACATGTTTTAATTTAGTTTTTCACTTATTCTTTTCAAGTAAATTGTGTAAAATGAATTTCTGGTAATACATGGGCTTTGAAAATAAACACAAGCTGACGTCCTGTGCTAAACCATGCAATATGTAGGCCATATTATTGTACAGCCTGTAACCATTGTGGTTTGATTTTATGTACAACAAAACGTAAAAGTCTCGGAGTACAAATGGGGGAACCAATGTCTCATTTCTTGCAGGCTTAATTTAAGAGTACAAATGTAACCTCTGTATTGTCACTGAGAAACTTCATTATGTGCTGACCAGTCTAATAATTTCAAATTAACTGAATTTTTGACCTCACAGGAGATTGAGAATGACAGGATTGCTACAGTCCTAATTTATGTAAGTCGATGGTGTAAATGCAGCTGTCAGAAAAACAATTGGTCTTAATGGGATTAAACTGTGTTTCTAAAGCTATTAATAAGATGTATAAATGTTTTGTTCCTGTAGATGAGTGATGTGGAGATGGGGGGTGCCACTGTGTTCCCTACACTTGGGCTTTCAGTGCAGCCGAAAAGGGTAAACGCTAATTATTATTTTTTTTTTTTAAATATAGAGGATAAATTAAGCACTAATTGCATGCAAGTAGAATCATTTTAGCATCGTCTCTCTGCACTTGCAGGGTTCAGCTGTGTTTTGGTACAATCTCCACAGAAATGGTACAGTGGATTGGAATACAGAGCATGCTGGATGCCCTGTGTTAGTGGGCAACAAATGGGGTAGGTTCTCACAATACACATCGTTTCAAAGCAGCTTTACAGAAAATGCATGTCAACATTACAATTTAAAATGATCTGTTATCAGAGGTGACTGTGTCCAAGTGATGTAATTTCAGAAAAGTACATACAAATCAAGCAGTTGGCTATCAATGTATTAATGTAAGGCAGAAACGATAAGCTCATTGAAGTAATGAATACATGTAAATAGACTAAAATATAGCAAAATTTGGAATGGTGCATGCTGATCCAGAGTTGACATTTGAAATCCTCACAACAGGGGTCATCTCTTAACAGATGTTGAGGCATGAAATCTAAAATATAATTGGCTGATCTTTTTTTTTTTTTTTTTTTTTTTTTTTTTTTTTTCTTTTTCTTTCTTTCTTTATTTCAGTGGCTAACAAATGGATCCATGAGTTTGGACAGGAATTCAGGAGGCCCTGTTCTTTGTCAAACTTGAGTGAAAGACTTTACAGGGCCTGAAATCTGTTCTCCATACACACACATACTCTGTACTACATGTTGTATTTAAATATCATTAATGCAAGTAGGATCTAGAACATTCATCAACTTTTGCTGTTATTTGTAATTAAATATTTCATTGTCATTTACTACCTCAGAGCACAGTTTAGTTTATTTCATAGCTTGCCCTTTTCTCAATGCAGTTGAGCCAATGTGAGATCTCTGCCTGTACTACCCAATAGCTCTAACATGTACTGCAGGAAGGTACTGTGCTTTTCTGTCTGCCAAAGCTCAGTAAGTGTATAAGCTTAGATTTGTTTCACAGTTTGTTACAATGGATATTTAGAGTCTGTCTGGGTCAAATCTTTCATACAAAATAAACTTCAGAATGCAGAATCTGATTGCTCAGATTCAATTTGTAAAGGTGATGAGGCACTTTTCCCATTGAGAATGGACAACAAATTGCAATCAGGATACTTTAGTTTGCAGGTGGCTTTTTTTTTTTTTTTTTTTGGCGACCACCAATCAGAATGCTAGCAGCCAATCACGTGACCAGCAAGGAGATTTCCAAAAATAAAAATAAGATTGCTCCCTCTCAGTGGCAGGGGAGCAACGAAAAGGAGCGTGAACATTTTTATGCCGGTAAGTTGTCAACCCAAACAAAGCAATTAACCTCATTTAATGCTTTAAATTAGACACCTGTTGGTATTTTATGCGCACAGGCTGTAAGTTAGCCATCTAAAAACACTCATTCTGTTCAACGTCTGCAGTGGCGTAGGGCAAATGGTGTGCAAAAGTAGCTTTTGACGTGATCGGCCCAGGTATGAATCTGCCTTTTGCCAGACTCATTCTTCTCCCTTTTCCCCATCACAAATCAGATTGGAAAGGCCTGTATATTTAATAAAATGAATATAAAAGAAAAGTTGCTAATAAAGTATTTACTGGGTTTGCAATCAATTTGCTCCTCTCCGATTGGTTGCTGCCATCTGACCATTGCCATGCGTCTCACCTGGTGGCCAGTTGATGGCAACATTGCCCAAAAAGTTGACCCACTTATCAACTTAAGACCTTTGACCCATCTTCAGAACACAAACATTTTTCAGAAATCCCAGTGGTGTATATCCCTTGTCCATATACCTCTCGGCAATTTAACTGACACTTTCAAGGTCTAGAAATGTACTAAAGACATTGTTAAAACAGTCAACGTGACAGCAGTGGTTCGACCTTAAATTTTATGAAGCAACGGTAATTCTTTGTGCACCAAAACAAAAATAACTTTATTCAAGAATCTCTTCCCTGATCAAGTGAGGTCATACAAATTCACACGAATTAGCCACTTCATAAAATATGTACAAATTACCATGAGATTGGGTTGGCTTCACCGGCTATAGGACAACACTGCAAATGGGGTTTCTGAAAATCTTCACCCCGTCAGGAGTTTTCAGTTTCAATCACATGATACTCTGTTTGATTGTGGACAAACTAACACATCGCATGGAAAAAGCTGCGGTTTTGAAATGCCCCCATTGGTGTGGACGGGGCCTAAAGTGTACTCAAACTGTCTGACGAGAAACGGTTCATTTTCCACAGCACGTGAGTAATAAAATGTGGAATGCATGATCAATTGTTATTTAGAAGGTAATTTATAAATCCGGTTGTTTAACCACATAATGACAGAAACATTAGACAACTCGCCTTGCTCTCTGTTTTAACTCCGGCCCTTCTCATCCAGCCTGAGACATGTGGCACTGCAGCTGGATACTATTGGAAGGCGGGAACTGAAACTGAAAAGTGCCGCCTGAAATAAACCTGTCTGTGGCACTCATGACAGGAATATGTGGAAAAACTATTTGAAACCCATACAAGAGAACTTTTCAACCAACTGCAACGCGGAGTGCACTCTTTTAAAAACTGGACCGTGACTGTGGTGAGCAGGAACTGAGGTGCCATATACACAACACTGTTTTCAACTAAAAACGGAAAATGTATGCGTTTTGGACGCTCATACACGACAACATGTTTTTGGGCCCTGAAAATGGGTTTCAAAATGCAAATGTTTGAAAACGATACCTTTCTCTTTCTCGTGTAAACAAAAACCTGAATTTGTGCAAGTGTATTGTGTTTAGTATAAAGGTGTGTTTAGTTACGAAGTGAAATTGCCAACAACTGGTCAGGCAGCATAATACAGCGGTTAGTAGTTTTTGCAGATCCCTGTTATAGGGGATCGTTTTGACAATGTTGTTGTCTACACATTTACAACGTTTCCATTTTTCATTAAGGTGTTGTATGAATGTAACCAGAAACTTAAAAGGACCCATCTGTCTTCGTGGCGCTTATGAGAATGTGACCATTTGCAACTAATTTCATGCCTAAGTTTAATATATTTTGGTTGAGCCCCCAGTGTGAGTTTTTCAAGGTGACCGTTACTTAGAACGCATCACTGTTTCCATGGTTACGCGTCATTGCTTGTCACATCATATACTATATAGTGCCCGTTGGCAGTAGCAAAATTAAATAGCTGGTCATGTTCTTTCATTTCATTATTTAGCAGATGCTTTTATCCAAAGCGACTTACAAGGGGAGCAATTAGGGGTTAGGTGTCTTGCTCAAGGGCACTTTAGTCATGGTATCGAAGGTGGAGAGAGTGCTGTTCATTCACAATCCCCGCTTTCAATTCCTGCCGGCGTGGGAATCGAACTAGCAACCTTCCGGTTACAAGCCCGACTCCCTCACCACTAGGCCACGACTACCATGACTACCATGACTACCATGACTACCATGACTACCATGTTCTTAATGGATTAGTACACCCAAAAATGAAAATTGTCATTAATTACTCGCCCTCATGACGTTCCAAACCCGTAAGACCTTCGTACATTCTTCGTAACACAAATTAAGACTGTGTTTCTAACAAACTTGATGTATCAGTGTAAATCCCACAATATCCGCCTTTGATCTTGTAGGTCTCTGATCCACTACGAGAAGAGAGAACTGTCTATCTTGCCTGCACTTTTTTTCCACTCCTCCCCTCACAGCAGCTGCCTACTCTCGGCTGAATTAAAAGGCGAGGCACAAATTTAATCTCATTAAGCCTTGCGAGAAGACATGAAAGGGAACTCGCACATGCGCTGTGAGAAGATTCATCCGAAGCACACACACGGAAAGCCACCGCTTAGATGGCGCACAAATATTGAGTTCTTTTTCAAGTCTTGCGTTTGAACGGACAAATTCACACAAATTGTAAACATGCCTGTCTTGGCAAGTATCCCAGCAAACAGTGGGTTATAGTTCATTTCTAACTTCGATACCTTGAAACATACCATTTTTGATACCACGGGAAAAGAAATGCTGCGTATACTGTCATATACTGTTATTTGGCTTGCTTACGTTGGGGACACTTGCTTGATATTCAGCAGTGTTTTTGATATGCCTGCATTGGCGCCGTTGTATACAAACTGAGCTGAGCCGGACGATTACGTCACTGTTTTCTGCAGTGCTGCTATACCTAAATTAACTAGACTAATAACTACTGATATTTGCAACGGAATGAATGAATAATATATAGAATAAGCTGCACAATGACACCATTTTCTTATTAATGTAAAGCTGCTTTGCCACAATTTGCATTGTAAAAAGCGCTATATAAATAAAGATGACTTGACTTGACTTGACTATAGACATCTTAATATTATTTTTTGCCCATCCTTTGAGAGGCCAGACAATCAAATTTCTTCTGGGAAAAAAAAAAAATCACTTTATTAAGCTTTTTCATATATATATATAAACCATTACATTTCTCACAAATATTTGCTAACGCAATGTATTTGGTTTTCCAGTGGGGTAATGTTGTTGCAATAGCTTACAAAGCACAAGGAAGCTTGATTTCAAATAGAAAATTTAATTTAAAGACGAGTAAACGGTAATAAAACGAACAAAAACAAATTACAATAGCAAAAATTAATACAAATGAAATAGACTCCTTTTTTCAGGTAGGTGTAACAGTAGTATTCAGGGAAGAAACTGAATAAAAAGTAATCAAATTTAAAATAACATTGGATAATGTTCATTGTAAAAAAAATTTATACAGATTAATCAATTAAGGTAACACAAGTTAATCAGTCAAAATCAAAAAGGGATTTTCTGTCTTTTGTTGTTTGATTACCATGAACGGAGTGGCATGTTTTTTAGGAACCTTTCCTTTTAAGACCGGACACACGCTCCAGTCCACAATGTGATACACATTCACCCTGAAATGTTTATGACAGTGTTTAAGTTAATACTAACAAAGATGGGCATTGGTACAATTTTGGGTGTATTTGACCATTAATAAGCCACAAAAAAGAGCTCATTTTGGCATTTGTCTGTCAGAGGCGGCTTTATTATGTGTGTGCACGAAATCTAAGGGAATGAGTAGAATTAAATCCAATCCTATGCTGAAATTCAGACATTCTTCACACCAACACAATCTAACCGGAGTGAATGAGAATGAGGCGGGTGAGTGTCAACTCGCTATATGAAACTTTATTCAATTTCTGTACCTGAAAACTACTAAAAATAACCCAAAAAGAACTGTTTATTTTGTTTATTTATTGCTCTGTTCTATTTATTTTTGCTTGTTTCATTTTAGTTGTATGTCTAGTCTGTAGCACATACCGAACTATACTAAAACCGTGATAAAAACCGAACTGTGAGTAATTCGAACAGGGTACAACCTAAATATGTTTCCATAGTTCTAATTTGTTAATTGATTAGCCACACCTGTTCCTTGTTTTCTCCTTCATTTGCCCTGTGTTTTGTAGCTCCCAGTCAGTGTTCAGTTGTAGTGGTTTGTGATATGCTACGTTGGTTTGCTGTATTTTGTGTTTGTTGTTAGATTGCTAAGATTATGTGCACTTGTTTTTAGTATGTTGATTAAAAAAAATGTCACTGTTCCTAATAGATCCTGCCTCTATGCTTCCTTGTCCCTGCATCTAGCCCTCTGATACTCACCCATGTGAAGTTTTGCTTTTCTGATGTCTTAGAGACATGACCGTTCTTATTGATCGTGAAAAAGCTGTTGAGAACGATAAAGAAAGACAGGAGCGTGCTCTGACGCTGCGTGCAGCTGAAATCAACCACACACATTTAGTATAATGAAAGCATGAATAAATGCATCTGAGTTGTGCAGCTAATTTGGTAACCCTGATGAAAGTGTGAATGCTTTTCACTTTAACCTTCTTACATCTGTAGCTTAAACCAGTGTTTCCCAACCCAGCTCCTGGAGGCACACCAACACTACACATTTTGCAACTCTTCTTAATCAAACATACCTGAATCAACTCATCAGCAAAAACTCCAAGATAGAAAATAAAGGGGTCAGATGAGGGAGACATCCAAAATGTGGACTGTTGGTGTGCCTCCAGGAACAGGGTTGGGAAACACTGGCTTAGACGGTGTATTCCCAGAGCAAACATGGAGCTTAATTAGGAATTAATAGCGAAAAGTAAAAAAGCGTTCACTTATCTTGGATGTTGATTTTAGATGTTTTTTGAAAGCGCTATGTATTGTAAACTACTAAACAAACCATTATTTTTATTTATTTATTTATTTATTTTAAATATTGAGCGGCCGCTCATTGGCTGCTGATGCTACAGCTGCGCCATGTAGATAATGATGTGTGTTGCCAAGTTGGGCTATTTCAACGCATTTTTTGTTTTTCATGTCCGCGTGTTGAAGTTACCCCAAATAACATGATATTTATCTTCTGAAATGTGATTTTTACCGGGTGACAGCCTAGTTTTGGTCTATTTTGGGTAGAATTTGGGAGAGTGTTTTTGGGAGAACCTGGCAACCCTCCAAATTGAGTTAAGGACCTATCAGCCTGCGCCATCTTTTCATGATAGAACTTGGTATTTAAGATCAATTTCGATGCCAAACACACATGCACAGGTTGCTTTTTAAGATGTGGAAGTTTTGATAATGGCCATTAGGGAACTGACAGTGTTTATGGTGTGTTTTGGGGTTGTCGGATTTGCTGCTGGGCATGAACTCTTCTCATCAACAGGTTATTATTTCAGTTCAATATCAATTCATTATATATTGTATTGTATTTTTATTATTATTATTTGTAGTAATTTATTGTTGTAGTGTTTTGATGACATTTCTCCATCTGTTTTTTACACTTGTGATTTGTATGTTTTCATTTGTGAGACTTTTGGGTAAAAATGAACAATAGTAACTTTATAGTTTTTCACTTTTTAATTATGTTATTGACTAAGCATTAACTCCCTATTTGGTGTGATTAATAGACTTTTTCATTATAACTCTAATGATATAAAAATAAACTAATGAATGGGTTAGTTGTGGCCTAATGGTGAGGAAGTCAGGCTTGTAACCTGAAGGTTGCTGGTTCGATTCCCACGCCGGCAGGAATTGAAAGGATTGCCACAGGGTTGGAGAATTGTGAATTAACCGCACTCTCCCCACCTTCAATAACATGACTAAGGTGCCCTTTAGCAAGGCACCTAACCCCTAATTGCTCCCTGGGCAATAGCTGCCCACTGTGTGTGTGTGTGTGTGTGTGTGTGTGTGTGTGTGTGTGTGTGTGTGTGTGTGTGTGTGTGTGTGTGTGTGCACTTGTTCTCTACTCACTGCTGTGTATGCACTTGGATGGGTTAAATGCAGCGCACCAATTTTGAGTTCACAATACGTCTCGACTTTCACATAAATCAAATGCATTTTTGACAAATCCAGATTGTTTTATAGATAAAATTGTACAGCTCTATGAGAGGACGAAAGACTTTCTGAAGGCATACAGACAGTGCATTAATGCTGAGAATGTGCCCTTAAAGAGGTGAAAACGTTCACTTTTTTTTTCTATACTATTAATGTTTTGTTACTAAAAGGCATTCAATTTTGGAATGGATGTTTAACAATCTTTATGTATATTATTTTAAATCAAGAATTATGTAAATAAATCCACTTTCTAACATAACATCTTTTGATGAACCCCTGTCTTCAATCCAGTGTTTTTCCGAATATTCTGCATTCATACTCTGAGAACCCTGAGGAAATCATGAGAAACCCTGTGGCAGCTTACAGACTCCTCCGACAACTGAGAATCGATTTGATTTATATTGTACTACAAGTCCGTCCGACTATTAACCAGTGTGAAAGGTATCGGGATAAGTTGAACGGAAAGCTCCTACATATCCCACAGCTGAAGGACTTGGATGGTGCAGCTTCAGGACTGATCAAATTGCAAGAGATCTACAAACTCCACCCAGAAGACATCATAAAGGGTAAACCATCCACAGTTTTTCACCAGTGCAATTTCACTGAGAGCGTTTCACTTTTCCAAACTGATTGATGCTTTGGTTTCACAGAAACGCCTCTAGATGCAGACGAAGCCTTCGATATAGGCTTTGTCGCTTATGACGAGAACAAATTCCAGCTTGCCTTTCTCTGGTTTCTGTACAGTCTCGACCGATTAACAGAAAACTCAACCATTACTGAGGAAGAGTTGCTCCGTTACCTTTGTTCCTCAGTCTATCGTTTTGGCATCCTATCTGTGGCAATCTACTTTAGCCAAGAGCTTCTAAATCTGTGTGAGATCATGGTGTCCTAAATTGAATGGCCTAATATTTTTATATTTGAGCTTGACATACAATTTTGCAAAATTCATGAACCTCTTTGCCTCAGATCCAAGTAATGATGAAGCCAGAGTTCATCTGATCAGACTCCTCCACCTGCAGAGCAACCCTGACATATTTACACTGAACCCGAAGTCAAAAGACTCATATGAGGCACTGTGCAGAGGAGAGGTTGACGAGAGGGTAAGTGTTCAAATTTAAATCATCATTTGACATCCCATCAACACACAAAGCTTCATTGATGGTTTGTAATCTCATGTTTATATTTGATCAAATCAGACCTCCATGAGGCAGAGGGCGCTGTCCTGTAGGTACAGCACAGGTGGAGGAAACCCCAGACTGATGTACGCACCAGTGAAAGAGGAAGTGGAGTGGGACAAGCCTCCAATCATCAGATATCATGACATTATATCAGACAGAGAGATAGAAATCCTGAAGAATATCTCCAGAACTCAAGTGAATATTGAACATGCACTCCCTCACACACACACACGTTTGTTTTCCATGACTTTCTATAGACTTGATTTATTTATACTGCACAAACCGTATGATTTAATCCCCTTTCCCTATACCGCCCCCCCACACACCACCAACAATAACAACAACATAAATATATTGTTATTGTATCTTTTTAAAGTGTTATTTCTTGTAATAGTGTTGGTGTATTGAACTGTACTATTCAATGGGCAAATTAACAGGTTTGCTTGGCCCCTTCATTCATTGGTATAGTTACATTCTAAATTGGTGGGTTTCAAACTTTTTCAAAAAATATTATAAACCCCTTACCATGGACCATTTTCCTAAAATAGAGCCAGCTATTTTTATCTTCATTGCGTTACACGTTTTTAAAGTTGAGTTGACTACTATCTACTATACCTTGAGTACAATAAAGTCAATTTCTGACCATTCTTAGAGCCAAGTCAAATGTCACATTTTGTACATTTGAGCTTAAAATTTACAAATTTAAACCTCAGTTGTAGAGAATTGTTCTTTATGAGGTCCACTAAATAAGTTCTGTGTGGAAGAATTTGGTTGACCTTTAGAAAACCCAATTTTAATCCCACTAAATGCATTTGAGATAAATTGGAGCCTTAACTTCTCATCCAAAATCGGAGCCAATGCTTTTGAAACCACATAATCCGAAAGCAAACGTGTGGTGATTGGCTGTTCACATACTTTTAACCATGTACATAAATTTTGTATTTGACAGTGCATTCCTATTTGTCGCCAACAGCTTTCTAGGTCACAGATTTATGAGCATGGAAACCCAAAACTCTCAAGACAACGTGTTTCTCAAAGGTTTAACAAAGATTTATTAAAGTCACCACATAATGCCATAGTTTAATAAAAAAAAAATTAAATTCTCATAGTTTTTCATGATGTTAAATGGTGTTTTTTTTTTTTTTTTTTTTTTTTTTTTTTTTTTTTTTAAATGTACTTAAATATCACTTTGAAATGCGTTAGCAGTATTTGACATGGTAAACTGTTCTGGTCACAGACTTGCTTTGCAAAGAACAATCACTATATTTTCAGTGTTTTTCTATGGCAAACCCCTGAGGAAGCTCACTTCAGTGTAAGGATGGCAGCTATTACGGGACTCTCCATGGAATCATCTGAAGCACTGCTTGTACGTCACAGTAAGAAAGCTGTGCCTTTCAGTTAGCACTTCTGCACAATACCGAACTAAAACAAGCAAAGAAAGAAAGAAACCTCTTACCAGGGAACATTGTTTTTTAAATGGTATCTCTTGCCAAGGAGTGGCATACTCTCACTCTCACTCTCACTCATATCTATCCCTCCTGAATTCTTAAATGGAGAGAAACGTTGAATTAACACTTTTTTTTTTTTTTTTTTTTAAATGGTGATTTAAATTTTCCAGGTTCAGAATTATGGGGTTGGTGGTGCATTTGAAGAGCATATTGATGCATTGGTAAGTTCACTGTACAGACATGACATCAATTTAGTAAACAAACACAGAATTTTACTTTGGTTTCCTCTGGACTTTTTAATGGGCTGTGGATTTGAGTAATAATTGACTTTGAACAAATTAAAATGCCAGCAGAAACCTCCTGTGTCCAGTTTGGTAAGTAATAATAAAAAATATTGAATTACTCTTGTAGAGTCAACAGGTTAAGATCCTAGAATCTACAGGTGCTGGTCATATAATTAGAATATCATCAAAAAGTTGATTTATTTCATTCAAAAAGTGAAACTTGTATATTTATATTCCTTCATTACACACAGACTTGTATATTTCAATGTTTGTTTCTTTTAATGTTGATGATTATAACTGACAATGGAAAATCCCAAATTCAGTATCTCAGATAATTAGAATATTGTGAAAAGGTTGAATATTGAAGACACCTGGTGCCACACTCTAATCAGCTAATTAACTCAAAACACCTCCAAAGGCCTTTAAATGGTCTCTCAGTTCTGTAGGCTACACAATCATGGGGAAGACTGCTGACTTGACAGTTGTCCAAAAGACGACCACTGACACCTTGTACAAGGAGGACAAGACACAAAAGGTCATTACAGAAGAGGCTGGCTGTTCACAGAGCTCTGTGTCCAAGCACATTAATAGAGAGGCGAAGGGAAGGAAAAGATGTGGTAGAAAAAGTGTACAACCAATGGGGAAAACCCTGGAGAGGGTTGTGAAACAACCTATTCAAAAATGTGGGGGAGAGTCACAAAGAGTGGACTGCAGCTGGAGTCAGTGCTTCAAGAACCACTACGCACAGAAAATCTATGGGGTATTGTGAAGAGGAAGATGCGACTATGCCAGACCCAACCACGCAGAAGAGCTTAAGGCCACTGTCGGAGCAACCTGGGCTCTCATAACACCTGAGCAGTGCCACAGACTGATCGACTCCATGCCACGCCGCATTGCTGCAGTAATTCAGGCATAAGGAGCCCCAACTAAGTATTGAGTGCTGTACATGTTCATACTTTTCAGTTGCCTAAGATTTCTAAAAACCCTTTCTTTGTATTGGTCTAAAGTAATATTCTAATTTTCTGAGATGCTGAATTTGCGTGCTGACCAGTCTAATAACTGCAAACTGAAGAATTTTTGTCCTCACAGAAGTTGGAGAATGACAGGATTGCTACAGTCCTAATTTATGTAAGTTGATCGTGTAAATGCAACTGTCAGGAAAAACAATTGGCCTTAATGGGATTAAACTCTGTTCCACATGTATATAATGGAAATAATCTACAAATGTTTTGTCCCTGTTAGATGAATGATGTGGAGATGGGGGGCGCCACTATCTTCCCTATAATTGGAATTACAGTGCAGCCGAAAAAGGTAAACCCTCAATACGGTGTGTACAAACATAAATTTAAGTACTAATTACATGCAAGTTGAATCATTTTAGCATCGTCTCTCTGCTCTTGCAGGGTTCAGCTGTGTTTTGGTACAATCTCTACAGAAATGGTGAAGTGGATTGGAATACAGAGCATGCTGGATGCCCTGTGTTAGTGGGCAACAAATGGGGTATAAATATATATATTATATATAAATGTATATTACTATATCAAATTATAATCATTATATCAGGCATTATACTTTATGTAGCTATTAGAATGCTAATTATTTTAAACCAAGTGTTATTTGTGGCTTTTACAAGAGATTGTTTTTTTTTTTTTGTTTGTTTGTTTTTTTTAATAGCAATTGTTGTTTTATGAGGAAAAACAACTTGGTCATAAATAATTTGAAAAGAAAAGCAGACCCTTGAAGGTAATATTTAGTTTATTTTAATATATATTGTTAATGGGTTTTTTTTTGTTTTGTTTCCCACAGTGGCTAACAAATGGATCCACGAGTTTGGACAGGAATTCAGCAGGCCCTGTTCTTTGTCAAAATGGGAGTGATAGACTTTACAGGGCCTGAAATAATCAAGATGTTTGTATTTGTACACTATATATTTTAACATAACTACAGAGGAAGTTACTCTATCTGTACTTGTTGTATTAATTATGTATCACTAATGTAGGCAGGATCTGTAACAGATTTGTTGTATTAATGTTGTATTCACGGTCACTTTTACTGCCTCAGATCACAGCTGAGTTTTTCATAAAATCTTTCATACAAAATAAACTTCAGAATGCAGAATTCGATTCCATCTGTATTTCTTGTTTGACACATGAAGGTTGGGCTTTTTTTTTTAACGTGTGTGTGTGTGACACTTCCCCTTTTGTGAACTGTTGGCCTCAGTGCAACTCGACCTGAAATGAGTCTCTTAAGAGATTCTGCATTTACAGTCATTTTACAGGTTCAGAATTTGGGACTTAGTTTCAGTAACTTACCATTTTATTTTTTCTGATTTCAAATTGCACTGTAAAAACAAACTTGCTGCAACAACGTAACATAATTTGTAACCTGGTGCCTTAAAGGTGCATTATGTAAATTTTAGCCCGCATCTAGCGGTTAGGTTGCGACTTGCAATGTAGAGAAGCTACGGTGGCCAACACAGGACAAAGATGTCGTCGTCTGAGATAGCTCAGCTGAAACCCGCTCAGTTTGTCCGTTTAGGACTAGAAACATGCCAGCAGAAAAATTGCGACTTAACATGTAAATGGGGGATTATTGCATTTATCAATAGATCCTCCTGAAATTTACAAGTAGCACCTTTGAAAATGTTCTAGGTATACTAAGAAACTTCAGTTGTTTGTGCATATAGGCTCTTGAAGTTCCTTTTGAACCTAGAATTAATAGTTGTGGTAACAGATGAAGCTGACAAGTTGTTTAATCAACTTCATTTCAGTTTAACCTTTTATTCTCTCGTCGTGTGGAGACTACATGGCCTTCCCTCATGAGTCAAAATAATCCAAAGCATTTAAATGAGACTTTTTGGTCCAGAAAGCTTGTATCTATTTTTAATGCACTTTTTTAAAATTGTTTATCATTTTATTGATCTCTAAATTACTATGTCAACAATAAGCATATTGTTCACATTCTTTAAATACAAAATAAACTTTTATGTGGGAAAAAATTGTTGCATTTCATCAATATTGCCACTAGATGGCCATAAAGCTCTATATGGAGCTGGATCATCATATGCCCCCCATTTATTTTAATGTGAATTTGTAAGTGTGTGTTTGTACACCAGTGTGATCTGCATTGGGTATGTTCTGTGGTCTCTTCCCTTTATTTATTTTTGTGTGTGTGTGTGTTCTGGATTGTGCCTGTTTCTTTCTTTTTTTTTTATGACAAATACATTTCCCCAATTTTCCATTCATTCCCAGGGAATGTAAACACAGTCGCAACAACTCCTTGATTCCAGTCAATTTTTTGTGTGTGTTTGTGTGTATTCCAATTTTATGTGTGACTGACAAGGTCTTGTACCACTCTGAGGAACACTCAATTTTTAAAAATGAAAAGAAAATGAATTTCGGGTCAAAGTGACCCAAGGAGAGAATGAAGTATATAAAGTGCTTTGCTCTCAACTATCCAATGAAATTTGTATAAACATAAACCAAAAAGAGATAATTATGATAAAATAAAACTTTGAATGCAGGATCTCAGGAAATATTTTTTTTGTCATCTTCATTGTCATGGTTTTTGTCTTGTGGTGCACTTTTAATCCTCTCTTGTAATCCCATGACTCGGTTGAAAGGAAACTCCATGTAGCTTTTGACTGGCCAGTTTAAAGTTTGGGTGAATTGCAGGGCCGAGTTGACTGGTGACTGGCAGGAGAGCTCTGATAGGTTAGTCCCTGAGGAAGGCGGTCCAGAAAAGAACGGAAATTGCCTTTGGATTGGATATGCCTGAGGAAAGGGGAGGGGTTTAGGGAAGCTGTACGGTAGCAGAACGGGATGAGAAGTTGGCTGTACAGCTGTCCACAAACAAACATCCACAGACGAAAAAAAAAAGAGGCAATGTTAAAAACTGAATCAAATTTGAAAATTAGTGATGACATCTCAAATAAGCAATATTTAACTATTCCAAGGTCAGCAGTGACACTCTTACCCCTGTCAATAGGAGGGTTGTAGAAGGAGAGATGAGAAGGAAAGGCAGAGAAAGGTACAGATGCTGTATTCTGAAAAAAAAAGAGGGAAAATAATTATAATATACATAAGTCTAATTAACAGCTGTGCAATAAAATAATTAAAAACACTTTCACGCACCTGTGGGCAAGCTGGAAAACTTGGGTAATTCACTAAGATTAGTTTGTTGAAATTAAACTTGTAGGTGAAACGTTTTCCTTTGGTCTTGTGCAAAATTCGCTTATTATAATAATACCTGATTGAAAAAAAAAACAGATTTGTCAAACAAGGGATTCATCTCTTCATAATATTTTAACACAATTATGTGTTTCTATATTTTTTTTTCATGTTTGTACATATGGGAATAATAGGTACGTGAGATTACAGGGCCTGTAAATATATATATATATATATATATATATATATATATATATATATATATATATATATATATATGTCATGATAATATATAGTAAATAATATTCGAGTCATGTAAAATTCATATAGTGTAACAATTTTTATGTTCTGAGCTGTCATATGCACTGAGGTTGATATATCACTATTATATACATATATATGTATATGTATATAATAGTGATATATCAACCTGTTACATATATATATATATATATATATATATATATATATATATATATCATTTTTTGTTTAAATGTGTGTATGAATTGGAGTCAGTACCTTAAAGCTCTGCTGAGTTTGTCATAATTCATGTGTGGCTTGCCCTTCCTCTCCCCCCACAGTTTAGCCAATCTCTCTGGGTCTCTGATTACAAACTCTCCCCATTCGCTGCCCCACGTGATAGCTCCGCCTTCGCCACGCCCCAACAGCTCTAACAGGAAGTGCCATAACTGCACCTGCCGCGAACCTGGAGACCACGCTGGTTTATACGCCCAATCAGGGAAAAGCACTGCTGAGGGAAACAAGAATGCAAAGTTATGCTTATATTTATATATTTTATGTTTACAAGTAATATATAAATATATTTTTTGTGTTCCCATTTTCTCAAATAGCAAAAGCAAAACTCAACAACAGGGTTTTCACAACTTTCAAAAAGATGGAAAAATAGAGAGAGATCCCTTACAAAAGATTACTGCAGTTTTTTAGAAGTAATACTACAGTTTTTGTTACATATAGAAAAATGCAGTTTTTTGGACACGAAAAAACTGCAGTATTGCAGTATAACCTAAAATGTCTGTAGTTTTACTGGAGTACAACTATACTGCAATACATCTAAAGTACTAGTAAAATAAAACTGCAATACAACTGCGGTTATACTGTTTTTATACTTCATGCAACTTTCAGTTGTACTTCATTTTACTGCAGCTGCACTTATACTACAGTTTTACTGCAGTTGTACTGTGACTATACTTCATTATGCTGCAAATCTATGGTTGCGCTTAATTAAACTGCAGTGAAACTACTTGGTACTGCAGTTTTACTGCAGTTCTACTTCAATATACTGCAGTTCTTTTTTGTAAGGGATTAATAACGGCTGTCAGAAGAGAGAAAGATGTCAACTTGTTTACAGTCACTCCCATAGCTGCTGTATTAGAAATGCCCTCACAGCAACATTTACTAGTTTTATTGTAATGTGATGAAAAGGTAGTACAATACTATACATAGTATTAATAGTAATACTATAGTATAGTATTAAAAAAGTACATATTTTAAAAAAAAATGAAAATATAAAAAACTTTGCAAGATGTACAATGCTGATGGCCGTTAAAACGCGTCATCACAATCTGTGAAAAGGGTCCATTAGAAACAATTCAGTCTGTACAGTTTACTGGGAACGGAGACGTAACGTGGAAAGTGACTGACTGAATGGGAACCAAGGTTTCCAATCCAGTTATGGTTGCATCTCACTAGTAAGCCTATATTTTTCCCCACACACCATGTACAGGAACATTTCAGAATCGTATCCCATAATATTGTTCACAAATAACATTAATGGGATCTCCTAGAGTTAAGCCTATCTGTCTCCTTTCAGAGACATTATGTTTTTCTGAATTGCTAAAACACTAAACAATATCTGAAGCAAATTCTCAAACCAATTTGTCAAATAAATCACTCTGTAAAACCTTAAACAAGTTCAGACACCATTTGCAAATCTCATGTACTCTTTTTTTTTTTTTTTACAAAACTCTAAACACATTCTCACTCACGAAAACACATCGCACTGTGATGCATTTGTGTTGTGAAACGCTAAATGCAGGCAGTTGTCATCCTTTAAACACGACTTAAAATTGTTCACTTATTTCTAATGATGTGATAAACCCAACTATACAAAATAAACCAGTTCAGAGTACACATTTGGTGCACACACTCAAAAAAATATTTCTGTCTAAACATAAGTTTTATGTAATTTAATTACATAGCAACTTTCCATCCAATAAATTAATAAACTTAATGTGATTCATATTTGTCAGTCATACGTAAATGAAATAGGAAAGATTTATGGAATAGTTGAGTATATGAATAGTGAGAGATTAAATGTATTTTATCTTCAGTTGATTTCATTTGTAGTTCTTGTGTTTCTCTGTCCTTCAGTGATTCTGCTTGTTAACAGCAGGTGTTCATCATTACTGCTCAATCATCACTTAATGATCTCATTAACTCTGACACTGCTTCAATGGTACTTTAACTCAGTAGTGTTCACTAAACAGTGTTCGTTAACCTGGGCATTTTTCTGTGAACTATTACATAAATCTTTCATATTTCATTTACGTATGACTGACAAATATGAATCACATTAAGTTTATTAGTTTGTTTATCTTAAAACTATGTAATCCAAATGGATGGAAAATTGCTATGTAATTAAATTACTTAAAACTTATGTTTAGACTGAAATATTTTTTTGAGTGCAGGTGCACTAAATGCTGATTCCAACAATGGATGGAAACAATCTGAGAAGGAGAGGAGGAAAGAGATGGTAGATGAGGAGGAAGAAGATGAGAACGAGAAAGAGCAAGGTGTGGAGAGTTTTGTCAAGGCAGGATCCGGCACAGGGTTTTTGCCTGTGCTTGGCTATAGACGATGAGTTTTATATACAATCATCTCTTCCTCCTCATCCACTACCTCTTTCACATACTCTTCCTCTGCAAATGGTGTCTAACCTGAACCTGTTTTTACAATTGCTAGGACACATTTCTCAATACTTTGGTCACTTTTTCAAAAACTCTTCACGCAGTTCTCCTAAACAACTTTCATCTTGGCACAGCAGTTCATTTCACTTTCCAAATGCACTACATCTACCACTAAAATTCATTCACGTCTCAAATCAATTCTTTCCTCTAGAACTCTAGCAAAGGTTTTCACCCAGCAAACACACTTTGTCAGTCATAAAACACAGACCTAAAAATCACTAACATCACGTAGCATTATACAATTTTCTTTACACAGTTTTCTTTTGTATATATGAACCATGTTTGCATTACAGCACAAAATTATTGCAAAGTTTTCCCTTTGAATGAATGATGATGAAATTGAAAGACTAAAGGTGATCATTTACATGTTATTGCTTTGATAGCTTTTGATTTTTTAGATTAAGAATATATTTCATTACAATAATACTGTGAAAATGTCGCATGTTTCTGTGTTATTCAATTTTGTATTATGTTAATGTTTTGAAGTAAAGTTTAACCGTCCTGTACATACACTGAGTTTTGGTGTTTGTTGTGTCTAAGATATAAAAGAATTAATATAATTTGAAATACGTGATCGTTGAATGGATTTTGTGCCAAAGCAATGAGAAATGATTCACATTAGCCCACAGAGATTTCTGTTGTGATCACTGTGTGAAGAGTTTTCAAAAAGTGATCTGTAAGTATTGAGAAATGGGTCCTAGCAATTGTAAAAAATAATAATAATAATAAAAATAAAAATTTTGACTAATTGGTTTAGGCTATTGAGAATTTGGATTTAGTGGGGTTGTTTGGGGTTTAGTGTTTTAGCAATTCAGAATAACTAGGCCAATGGACTTTTGTAACATGCTTTTCATTTATTTATTTTTATTTTAGTTTTTTTTTGGCTTTTGCAGTTGGACTACTGTATTTTTACAGTATGCAAGTGCTGAATATGAATACAGACATTCAGTACAATAGTAGAATAATTGGAGTGCATACAGTAAAATTTATTGACCTTGCTACTGTAAGTTGCAAAAACTATACCTTTTTTTACGTAACTGACCTTTCGCCGGCAGTTTGATTGACAGGCGATCTAACCAATCATAACCCAGAATCTGCCATTTTGTCGACAAAACAGTCCAGGGGAGTTAGTAGATTAACGTTGGTGAACTTTTGATGTCTTTCCGCGGTTAAAACAACATTCCTTCTGATGTTCATTCATGTTTATTTGATACTATAAATGAACTATTATGAAGAGATGATCGGTTCACGAGCCGCTTGAAGGAGCTACAGCGATCTGTCACGACACATTAAAAAGCCACTACACGGTATTTATTGTTTAAACTTCTTTAAAAAATTACAATATTTTAAATATGAAACGAATTCATATCAAAAGTAACTTGCTCTGTCTTGTCTGTCGACGTGTTGTCAGTGTCCTCTTTGCTCCGGGATATATTTTTCACTCCGTAAGAACATGATGTGTGGCGTGAGAACCATAGCAACAGTAACTAAAGGGGGCGGGTCTTTGCGAAGGGTCAATTGTAAAATTTGTTTACTATGTAACCATATACTTTTTTCTTTGGATGCTGTGTTCTCCATTTTTTTTGATGATCTGTAGTGTTTGTATTTTGACTGCACTGTAATGAATTGCTGTAAAAATTACAGCATTATTTTACAGCCGCTGGCTGTTTTTTTAATAATACAGCATATTGGTGTAAACTGCAATGCATTCTGGGGTCACGTGTTGGTTTGACTCAAATTTACAGAATATTGCTGTAAATTGACCCTTCATAATTTTAAAAAATACAGTTATTTACTGTAATTAGAGAATACAGGGAAATTCTGTAAATTAAATTACAGCAAACCTACTGTAAAATTTACAGTATACTGGCTGGCAACCCTGCTGCCAGTATTATACTGTAAAATTTACAGTAATTTTTAACAGTGTGACTGTATCTGAAAGTATTTGATATTAATTTTGAGCACAGATAAAATGGTTTTGATGCAATTGTTTGATTTTGCCAGAAGAGTCAGATATTTTCTGAATGTTGTTTGAAGATTTAGTTCGATGTTTAAGGTTTTGAGAAAGTGGGTGATGGTTTCAAGAAATGTGTTTTAGTAATTCAGAGAAAAAAATACTGTAATATGCATCATCTGTCATGGTTGTAACGGATTCATTCTTTAGTTAATTTTAATAAATTTGTTTTGTGCTCCAAATCATGCTTATGTCTTATAAAATAGATACTTTTTGCTTTGGCACTTAAAACCCACCATGTGTTTGGTCAAATTGGCCTATGAATATATGGAATGATATCATAAATATCTATAAAATACGACTAACAAACACACACACACATTCACTTACTTCTGCTCCAGTAAGTCGATGAAAATGGACCCAGAGAGGAATTACAATTACACTCCATCTGTAAGATATTAATATCTTCATTATCGTCTTCATAATCATCTTTGTTATTCCCTCAGCTCAATTAAATCAGCGAGTAAAAATAAGAGTTTCTGTTCTTCTGTCACTGCTGGACCGTTTTCGCGGGTTTGAATGCAGGAAATAAATTATGCTCTAGACATATATATGTTTTCAGTGTCATTCGATCTAATGTACATTTACTTTGTCAGCTGCCAATGATTAACTTTTAAAGACTCCAAAATGTATAAAATACTTCTCACAGTTTCTATTGTCCATTCGTCAAATGCGTCAAACCGACGGTAAAACACTCCCGTATTTTTTTAGAAGTTATAAAAACAAATTATTTACATTTTTATTTAAACATTGAAAGTTGTTTCTTTAAAACATTATTCTACAGCTACTGTAAAATAGGTACAAAATCCCTAAATGCGAGTATAAAAAGAGGAAAATCTGTTAAAATGATCAACACTTCGATTAAATCCTCAATACTGCACTTTTAAAACTAAAACAGTAAAGCGAAAATTGAACTACAGGCCAAATGGATCATTTTCCTCTTTTGAATTTATAAAACACAAGTATAATTTCTGTAAGATGTTGTTACCTGTTCAGTGGATGCTTTTTTCTCTGGAGGAATGAAGAAAGACACCTGTAACCCTTCACTCACTATTTATCTTTACCGCTACACCTCTCTCTTATTTACTGTACAACTATTACAGTAAATCCCTACATCCCTGATCTCTCTCTCTCTCTCTCTCTTCTCTCTCTCTCTCTCTCTCTCTCTCTCGCTCTCTCTCAAACTGACACAGGTGATATCCAAGCTTTCCGTTTTGAGGAGGATGTTTTGTATTGGATGTGGATTTGCCTGGTTTAATACACACACACACACACACACACACACACACACACACACACACACACACACACACAGAGAGAGAGAGAGAGAGAGAGAGAGAGAGAGAGAGAGAGAGAGAGAAATATAAATTATTTGATGGAAAAATAAAAGAAATATCCCAGCTAACTGGGAACATTCTCCCAAAGGTAATCTCGAAGTTATGAACAAACAATATTTTATTAACGATCATAAAACGTTCGTTGAAAGTTCTCTGTTCTTTAATAACATTCTCAAAACGTTGACGCAGAAACATTATTCATAGAGTTCATGGAACGTTTTTTGGAACGTTTTATTTGAATGTTCATCTAACATTTGCTTGTTTCAGAATGTTTCAAAAGTTCCCTTTATGTTCACATATAACCAAGATTTTTTTAACGTTTAAAAAAAAAAAAAAAAAAAAAAAACATTTTACATTCAGAGAACATAACTTTTTCATAACTTAATGTGGAGATTGCGTTGGATACAGTACATAATAACCAATAATAAAAATAAATTTAACAATAATAATAAAATAAACTTGTTATTTGTATTACTAGGAAAATAGAAATATTATATATATATATATATATAACTTTGAGAGAAAGTTCCTAAATGTTTCTTTTATTCTTCTCACATTAAAACAAAATCATATCTCAATAATATTTACTCCAAATTAGCATATATAATTATTTTATCTAAATACTTCACATGACCTATGCAAATTGTCCTCTTCTTCTACATCTTTTAAATCATGGAACCAAAACTAAAGGAGCATCATCATTTAAGGTGAAATAAACTGAGAAGTAACAGATGAAAGAGATTTTATATCTCTCTGTCTGTCTGCACACACACACACAGACACACACACTGCAGTGTGACAGGTGACACCGGAGGCTTTTAATTCCAGTGTACACACAAATTCTGGTCCAGACAGACATCAATAATTCAGGCTGTTAATTGAGTTGAACGTCATGCTTTTAGCTGTAGGACTGTAGGTCGGACAGTCAGACCTCTAACGTATACACACAATAAAGAACAAAATAAAGAAGTAGCCTATAAATTAGTTGAGGGAAAAAGAAAAGAAATCTCCCAGTTAACTGGGAACATTCTCAGAAATCTGGCAAGTCTCTCTCAAAGTTATGAACGAACATTATTCAAGTAATGTTGATAGAACGTTCGTTCAAAGTATTCTGATGTTTAATAATGGTCAAAAATCACAAAAACTCAAAATTTCTTTGCATCATTCACCAATTTAGCTACATCTGAAGTTTTCTCATATCTGAACTGTGTGTGTGTGTGTGTGGATTAGATGGTCTAAATGAATTGTTTGTTTTAAAGTGGACAGTGCCAAAGCTCTTTATACCCCTTCCTCATCAGTTCAACTTATCCTTTCATTCTCATCTCCTCTCCCTTCTCATCCTTTCTTCCCAGATCTCCCTCTCTATCCTTCTTACAGCTGCTTATTCCTGTTCACGCTGAGAGCAGAGAGGAGCAGATTTACAGCTCTGATAGTGAGTGTATGTGCTTAACAGGCGTGACATAGAGAGGCTCTGTATGTGTGTGTGTGTGTGTGTGTGTGTAAGGTCACAGGGCTCATCTTTAAGGATGAATCCTGTTATATGTTAGGAGGATAAAAGGCTCGGGTGTGTTTGTGCAAACTCAGTAATCTCAGATCGGATTGATTCCATTGGGAATTCACTCTCTCCCCTGAGACACAACAGAGAGAGACAAAGTGTCTTCACACTGAGCAAAAACAAAATATTTGCTTATTATTTGACTTTATTTACATTTATTCATTTAGCAGATGCTTTTATTAAAAAGTCGTTTTACTACTTTGTGATTTTATTTCACTGAGAAACTTTCTTTTTGCTTTTCTTTATTTCATTTTATTCTAAAAAAAATCATTGTGATTTATGTAGCATATTAAATTGATGACTTTTAATATTACTTTACTGCATTATTGTCAGTTTATTTTATATGGTTGCAGATTGCAAATGCCTCAGCTTATTGTCTAAAAGCAGATGATGATAAAACATTAAATAATAGATTTGAATATAATTTAAATTGATTAATATACCTCTCTTATTTGTCAATTCAATTAATAATTATTTTTGCAGCAATGGTAATATAAATAGTTTTAATAATGCAATTAAACAATTAAAGCATATTGTGAAAAAGTACAATAGATTAGAAAAGAATTGATATTAATCTGCCTTGCCACCGTGTCTCTTATTTCAGTTGAGTAATTATTATTGTATTGTAATAATTTTTTGTATTTATCTTTATTCTTGTTTTCCCCTTAGCTTGCATCTACAATTAGTTGTTTATATAGACATAATTTAGCCAATTTTATTTACATTTTTAATTAAACATCTTTTAATTTGTTAATACATTTGTTTCCTCCAATTACATTATTGATATTTTTACTTTACAATACTAATTCCGTATTCAGAAGCTGCAATAAATATTTTTGTTATGCCAATAAAACAGGAAAGAAATCTGGGTTATGCCAAAAATGCTAAGAGGTAAGCACATAATTACTCTTTTTAATTGACGTTCTTTCCTTAAAGCTACAATATGTAGATTTTTAACAATTCCTATTAAAAACAAAGGCGTAGCTTCATGACGCCAAGTTTGAGCGAGGAATCTTGGGACATGCGGTCTTCACCTCACAGCCGGTGGAAAAGAATCGGGTTAGGACTTGGGCAGAAATCATGTTCATGGTTTTGATTATTAACATTACTGTATATGAGGCAGAGCAGGATCGAGTGTTGTGGAGCCAAACAAGGCGCTGGAGAGATTGATAATGAGAGACGAATGCAACACATGCCTCGTGAGCAGCGGGACTTTTATTATGCCACAGTCGCTGCTTCTGCTTCTTCGGGTCAAGTGTATGAGTTAGCGCAGCGCTGTTTATCATACTAGACACATTTGTGTGTTGAACATGATGTTATAACATTACTCTGTGTGTTCGCTTGGCGGCTCCTGTGAGACACACTGCAGTAAGATAGATCGAAATTAATCAATGCTAGGTGGCTTGTGTTAATAAATGGCATGCAATAATTTTAAAACATTTTGTATGATGGAAAAAATGCTGTATTAATTATGGTAAAAGCATGGTACTCTTGGAAAATCAAGAAAACTAGATTTAAATAATAAGACTAAACGTGTTGAGCCATGCAAAAAATAATTCGATTTCTGTCTATAAATGTAACCAAATAGTTGTTCCCTTGTCTAATATAACATGTAATATATTAAAGTGTCTGTGGTGTTTCCATGGTTTCTCCAAAAAAAACCCGGAAACCGAGGTTGGCACAGATATGACGCCATTGACAGGCGACTCACTCACACGTCCCGTATCCTTGGTTAAAATTGTGATTTTTTTCCCGTTTTACAAATAGTTGGAAACATTTAAGATATTTTAAGAAATGAACAGGTTTTTGGATATTTTACTGCAAAAATCTTACATATTATAGTATGTAACATGTGAGATATATGTATTATAGTATACATAAAATAGTAATTTCGGACCATTTAAATAATGAGATAATGTTTTTTTTTTAACTTTTTTTAAAGAGTAAAGTTGAGAGTAGCCCAAACAGAGTAAACAAAGAAATATTTTAACAAATAAATAAGGATATAAAAAGCAAGTTAAATAAAATTGCACACCTGTGCAGTACTATTTGGCAATAAGATTTTTTTTGTCATGGCAATACAGTTGAACTGAATTAGCATTGAGTGAGAAGGGCACAGACTATGTGTGTGCGATTATATAAATATATATATGTTATGAATCGGGTCTGTTCCACAGAGGTCTTATTCTCAAACTTTTTTGTGGTCACTCTCTGACTGAAACCTCTCTCTATCTGTGCGTGTCCCCAGATTTCTGCTTTTTTTCTTCCATTAATGCTGACAAATCTCTCTCTTTCTGCCCGGCACAGGGGAGTTGTGGTTTCTAAAAGGTTTCTGTATGTTTCCCATGCCTCTATCAGTCTTTGTCGAGGAAAATAATATATCCGCCCGAAACAAGAGACAAATGACCAGAGACGTTGAGAGGAAAAGTGCCAAAACAACTGCTGCAAGTGAATCACACACACACACACAGACCTTCATAAAAATGAGACAGGAAACATTCACTGTTTTATAACTTCATCTTTTTAATCACGTGTAATCTTAATCTCATGTGTAAACAAATTCAGCGACCACCTCCATCATTGGCCTTCTGCTCTTTATAAATAACATCCCGACCTCTTGTCCAGATCTCACGTTTTCCTCTCATGGACCGAATATAGATTCTGAATTCGAGATCTGCAGTTAGGACCATATTTATAATCAACTTAGCATATTTATGAGAAATATAAAGCAAGAACATTGGTTATCAGCAACAAGCTCTGAACGTCTCAATTGTATTCTTACCCAGACTCTAAATTCTGACACAGAGGAAAAAAAAGATCTCGGAGTCTAGAATCCAAATCTAGTGGCTGATTAATCTCATTAGAATCATTGAATCAGGGTTCAAACATAATCAAACTTACAGTACCTGAAAATGACGATTAACTTCACATGAACATGAGAAAACAGGTAAATGACCCTTTTGATAAAGTCCATAAAACACATCTGACCTTCACCAGAAAATATGACTTTTTTTCTGCTTCCCGAAGGTGTGTGTGTGTGTGTGTGTGGCTGTACATCGGTTTTCTCGATATTTGTTCCAGTCAAAACATTATCAGTAGTGATTTTTTTTTCAGTAGTGATTTTGCAAATTAAATACAAACATAAAAGGAATCACATTGTGTTAGAGCTACAGTGCAACTGTTCAGTCATTCATGAAATAAACAACAAATATTTACAAACAAAATTCACAATATAAAAAAATACTGTTTTTAACATTCACAACTAAAGACAAAGAGATGTGTTTGAGCGCATTCACACTTTAAGTGTCGATGAAAAATCAGTTACAGAAATGTTCTGCGCATTTGTTAATCATGTCGTCCAAATGATTTGGATTAGCGGTGTTTGTACAGAGATTCAGGTAATGTGACAGAACATACCAGTGTTTGTGGTTTTGGAACACCCTCTAGTGGAGATGAACCTGCACTTTCTCTCTTTATAAGGCTTCCGAGCTTATTTGGACACTAGAGAGGCAGATAATGTGTTCAATCTTTGAATTGGTGCCGTGTGTGTATTGTAGCGTAGTTATTTTAAGATGTACCTGTGTGTGTGACATATTCTTTACATGTGTCGAATGGGTTAAAACTGAAGGAGCATTTGGAATCATAAATGCACGTTTGCACGTAACCATGAGTAACAAGTCAGTTCATATTCTCGGATGAAAACACATCCAGAGAAAGCTTCTGAATAAAAATTACTTTAAAACACTAATCTTCTTTGCCATAGTAGCATTTTTTCATGTGTTTCTCAAGCCTGGATTTTACTTTGACCCTTCATTACAGCCATCACAATTCAAGCTTCAAGAGTTAACCATGATTCTCTCTAGCTCTTTTCCCGTGGACTTTATTTTCCCCACCACCCTTAATCACAGCCCCCTCTCTCTTGCTGTCTTTCTCTCTCTCTCTATGTGAGGTTGTGAAGAGGTTGGCTGACCCTCATGCAGCTCCAGTAAAGTGCCCTGGCCAGCGTCAACACCACCAGCAACAACGCCGCAGCCCAGGAGGCATAAATACCCCCATACACACGCGCCTGGGACCACGTCCCTGCCTGGAGACAAACACAGACAATAACAGAATACACAAATGCACTTTGATGTTATTTTGAAAGGTGTCACAAGGTAACGCTTTACAATATGATTCAAACTGTATCGTGTTGAATTACATACACTTGTTTTTTGTTTTTTTTATTATTAATTAATACTTTTATTCATTGACTTCTATTTCACATAAATGCAGTTCTATTCATCAAAGAACCCTGACAAACAATTATCATGGTTTAAACAAAAATATTAAGCAGCACAACTGTTTTTAGCATTGATAAGAATAAATGTTTCTTGAGCAAATCATCATATTAGAATGATTTCTAAAGGATCATGTGACACTGAAGACTGCTGAAAATTCAGCTTTCACATCACAGGAATAAATTACATTTTAAACCACATTCAAAAAGAAAGCAGTTATTTTAAATAGTAATAATATTTCACAATATTACTGTATTTTTTATCAAATAAATGCAGCCTTGGTGAGCATAAAATGTTACTCTAAACGTTACAGTAAGTTAACATGAACTAGCACTGAACAATAGTTTTCAGCTTTTATTAGTAAATGTTTACATTAAGTCTAATATATTTTTTGTGTTTCTTAACATTAGTTAATGCAATTAGTTACGACGAACGTCTTTTTATCAACTGACATTGACAAAGGTTATAAAACGTTGTAAAGAGTATATTGCTCATTTAGTTCATATTAATACATTGAAGTTAAAGGTTTAGTTTGAAGCCCAAAAAAGCGTATTCATCCGTCATAAAAGTAATCCATGCGGCTCCAGGGGGTTAATAAAGGTGAAACGATGCGTTTTTGTATGAAAAATATCCATAATTTTAACTTTGAAAACTGTAATCACTAGGTTCTGGTAACAGCCGTCCGCGTGTTCATGAGGGAGTCCAGTTCCGGCGTATGACATGAGCGTAGTGTAAACTTAGGTGAGAGTAGACAAACAAATAGTCTGGGCAACAAACTTAAGCTCCTCCGACATTTCTCTTCAGGAATTCCTGTTTTAGACTTACAATTTGTTTTTCTCTATCATCTGCGCTTCAGTGTTCATCAATACATTATGTGTCAGGTCAAAGTTCACTCTTCCTCCATAATCGGCTCACATACGGAAGCCACGGATTATAGGTTATAAATTTATAAATACAGACATTTTCTTACAAAAAGCATCACTTGGCTTCAGAGAGCCTTTATTAACCCTTCTGGAGCCGTATGGATTATTTTTATGATAGATGGATGTGCTTTTTCAGGCTGCATAATCTCAGTTACTATTCACTCCCATTATAAAGCTTGGAAGATATTTTTTAATATAACTCCAATTGTGTTTGACTGAAAGAAGAAAGTCATATAAACCTATGGCTTGAGGGTGAGTAAATCATGGGATAATTTCAATTTTGTGGTGAACTAACCCTTTATTTTTAATGTTAACGATTTTACTTTATTGTAAATATTTAATATATAAATATATGCCAATTCATAAATTTGGGACTAGTGAATAGTAATGCACCATCACAAAGCATTACAGAAATATTTGACAATAAGTGAAATGCTAATTATAGAGTAAAAAATAAAATGCAAAAAAATTTTTTATACAAGATAAGATCTATATTAATTATAATAAGATGCACACTCACAATCAGACCAGCAGCCGAGATGCTAAATAGCAAGCACAACAGGTAACACCACAGACTCCGCCTCCTCGGATATCTCTGGCCAATCGAAGATCTGGTGCAGACGAGGAAGAGACCGATGAGAGGAACAGCAGGGGGTAATGGAACATGCAAAACTATTAAAAGTGAAGTGTGTAATTTCTATGCCACTAGCATCAGAACACGGAATTCCAAAAATAATGAGTCTAGTTTAACAGATGTCCCAAAACACTCCCTTATTTGTCATCGGTCAAACAAGCAATTTTCAGATAAAACCACAGACAATAAATCAGTCAACAAATAGCTTACTTATAGTTTTCTAAGCTCAGACAAGATGTTAAAATTTGATGGGACTCTTATCAACATTGAAAAGAATTATAGCCTGTTAAAGGCAGTAATGCTTTTAAGAAGCTAAAACTGTGTGCTAAGGGGCCGACAGACATTAAATGTTGACTTATGATCTAGTAAAATTGATCTGGCATGTGCAAATTGTGTTGTGATTTTTGGCTGAGAGATACTCACACTTTTCTGCAATGGGGGCATCGAGCCAGTGTCCTGTCAGTAAACTCGGTCCACTGAAATGTTGAGAAAGTTGTTGATTAGCTAATGTGAGGCAGTGGCATAAATAAAACACGAACAAACAGCCATCTGATATTCCAATTTAACTCGACACTGAATCGGAGCCGAGTGATTCGGTCACGATGTCAATGATAATGATACACTGTGTGTGTTTGTACCAGAAAAGTGTTGCTGCAGTGTCCGCAGGAAACTCTAGCTCCAGCAGGTTGTGGTTCCGGACTGGCTGGGCCTGGATGGACTGGCCCCAAATTTATGATCCTCTTACTAGTCCACAGACAAGGAGACAAATAGATTTAATTCTTCTTCACATACACAAGCCTGACTGAGACAAGAAGTTTATTAGTGTCACATCATTTACATTAAATTTAACTTTGTCTCCTTCTGTTCTGTCTTACCAATAAGGCCGAGGGCAGGCGATCCTTTGGGATGTGACCTTGCAGATGAGAAGACAGTTACAAGGACACCGCACATACTTCTTCCCTGCAGGAGCATTTTTTATGGGCTGGAGAGAATGAAGGTTAATGAAAAGGAGAAGAGAAAGGAGAAGAGAGATAGAAAAAAAGTTAATTTTGGTTACCCAAAGATGGTCACTATTTAAGTTTTAGGGCTGCCAATCAATTTTATAAAAATCTAATTCATTACATGTAATGATGAATAATTCATCCCATATACACTACCATTCAAAAGTTTGGGGTCAGAACTTTTTTTTTTAATTATAAAGAAATTAATACTTTTATTCATCAAAGATGTATCAAATTGATCAAAGGTTACAGTAAAGACAAAAAAAATCTATTTCAAATAAATGCTGTGTAATCCTGGATTCTATGAAAATATTTTAAAGCAGCACAACTCTTTTCAACATTGATAATAATAATAAACGTTTTTGAAATGTAAGAAATGTTAAGCATACCGTGTTAAAATGATTTCATAAGGATAATGTGACTCTGAAGACTGGAGTAATGGCTGCTTTAAAAAAAAAAAAAAAAAATCACAGGAATAAATTACATTTTAAAATAGAAATTTTAAAAACTGTAATTTTCTCACAATATTACCGTTTTACGTTTTTTTTTTTTTCATGAAATAAATGCAGCCTTGGTGAGCATGAGAGACTTCAAAAACATTTGAAAGAATCTTACTGAACCCAAACTTTTGAACAATATTTTCTGACAGAAGCTCGATTACATTTATCTATAAATCGGTTGCTCGGTTGGTACATATTCTAGGCATTGATAAAACCATAACGTTTACGGTCATGACAATTACAACGTTTTGAATTGAATCAATAATTGTATGACGCAAACTAGCCAATAAACACATTTTAAGCCAAAACTTTAGAATTGCAAAAGTTTTCACAGCATGCATTCAGTGTACTATCTCAACTCACTGTAGCTTCATTGCAGACTCCACACTTGACCACATGTTGGTGGATTTTGCCCTCAACGCTGATAAGCGACTGGCACACCCTACAGCTGATGACTGGGGCACTGCCACTCTCTGGAGACGTCAGGGGGGAATATGGTGGAGGGTTCTCGCCCAACAACACGGGTGGCTGAGTCGAGCTCGGAAACGGAGGAAAACCTAAGAAGGGAGAGAATGTTATCCCAGTCTGTGTGGCAGGCAATACAGAAGAAAATATCTGTCAGTACTTCAGTTTCATTGCAACCTTAATGCTGGAAATGTTTCATTCAGTACACCTGGAAATATTGGTTCATGAAATTGAGTTAAACATGAAAGTTTAACACTGAACACTAAACACTGAAACTTGCACTTTCGGGAGGGTGAAGCAGTTCTCTGTCACCCAGGCCATAAGGATTAACAAGAAAATCAGATTTGGTCTCGAGATCAGCTGAAAGGAGCTTTATAAAGAGACTGCTGGAATGTGCCTTGTTACTTGTGGAGCATGTACATATTTGCCTATACTTACGAGGGCCAAATCTTTGAAAAAAAAATGTCCTCACAGACGCAGTGAAACATGGCGAAAAACCTTTTGTGAGGATATTTAGGAGCTCATACTCTTTGAAATACACCCAAAATCAAAAGCTATCAACCACTGCCTCTATGGTAAATAATATATCATATATAATATAGTGAAACAACCGTGTGTGTGATTAAACAAATATTGTTTTCATAAAAATTTAGCCAGTATCACCACACCAGCACGCCCTTTAGTAACTTTCTATTAGCACCGCCCACTCTGTGCAATGATTGGTTGAGGTCTCCTCAGCCAATAGTTTCAGGCTTTCTGAATGGCCCAAAGATGTGCCAATCATTTGTGTTTGGGTGTAGCTGGAGCGTATACGGCTGATTACTGTAAATGTGTAATGCAGAGACGCAAACTCGCCGGTAAATGTGGACAATAAAAACCTCTGTACAGCCGTCCCCAGGCATGTCTAGTTTTAGACAATATAACCCTGTTATATTTTGTCTCGGGAAGGCCAATAACAGAACAGTAAACAGACCTGAACAAGCCAACAGTGATATTCATTCATTAGAGGAGGCTTCTCCGCATCCGAGATGGATGGCAAAAGCATGCAAGAATCAATTCAACGTAGATTTCTTTCACAAAGTAATATCGTCCTCCCAAAGCAGGTGTATCGTATGCAACTGCATTATATATATGATAGGCAGCATGTATCAGCGCGCGTGCACGTCCGCTCACACACTTCACCTGCCTCTCCACTGCGATCAGACAGAAAATCATCCGTCCGGGTGCTGCCTTCATCATCACCAACGTGCAAAATAAACAAGAATAACAGCACAGAACCTGTACCGAATCTAGATCATAGTAAACGCATAGGCGTGTTTGCGTGTGTGTGTGTGTGTGTGCGCGGGCCCGTGACAGAGCAGAAACGCGCCGCGTACGTTACTCACTCTGCGGTTTGTTCGGAGCACCGTGTGGAGCTGCTCCCGGAGACACCCCGCCGTTACCACTGCCGAGAGCTCCATCACCGAGATCCGAGAGCAACGGGGACCGCTCGCCGTCCGCCATACCGAGAGCGAGGCGCAAAGAGGGGGAGCGGCGAGAGCTTGTATTGTTGTGCTACCGGAGAGTGTGTATGGAGCCCGCCTGCGTCACGCGAGTACGTCCGCTGCTGTGGCAACGCTTGTGCGCATCCGTGCGCTCGGGGGGTGTATTGCATGATACCCCTGAGCAATCGCGCACGGCGTGCTGTTTGTTCTCTCACTTACAACCATTTCAAAGATCACTAAATACACAACTGACTTGTGTTCTCAAAAAGGCATGCATGCAAAAATGATACACAACAAAACAGAAAAACATGTTTATTAGTAAGGAAGGGCTGCTTTCAGGGTTAAAATTAACCCTGTAAAGCCTGACATGTGAATTGAAGAGGACTTATAATGCACCGTTTACAAGTTATACAATAAAAGTATCTGGTGTTGCCAGAATATGTCTGAAGTTTCAGCTCAAAACACCCCACAGATCATTTGTTATATCTTGTTAAATTTGCCCCATTTGGGTGCGAGAAAAAAAACACTCTGTTTTTGTGTGTCTCTTTAAATGCAAATGAGCTGCTGCTCCCAGCCCTCTTTCCGAACGAGAACGAAGCTGGAGAATCTCATGCAGCCAAAATGAAGAATGTCAGTGTGTTCAGACTTAAAGTGTCATGAAACATTCCCTGTTTTAGCCTGGACATTCACACCTCAGAGCTGGACATGGTCTCGAAAAATGGGTGTGTAAAGCTGTGGAAAAGTGGGAGTGTAGAGGTGGGAAGTGGAGAGACAACAACCAATTAAACACTACAGCACACACATTATTCAGAATATAAATATGAGTGGAGGAAAAAAAACAGATTGCACCTTGATGTTCTTTAAAAATATAATCCTATGACAACAAAATATTATTATGGCTGAATCATTTGCACATACAGGTCAGTTTATTTGACAAATTAAAACTGAGATAACGCAGCGCTGTTTCACTTGGTCTAATGTTACACTATCATACTAAACTGTATTTGAGTGTGTTGAAAGTTGTAATGTTTAGTATTAGTTTGTTGTCTGTATGAGACTTAACAGTAAACTAGATAAGATTATCATACTGATGACATTCTAACACTTCGTCGTGTTGAGCTGTATAACATTGATTAGTCTTATAGCCTACATTTGCTCACCTTGTCTAATAACCTGCAAGAGCACCGTCTCTGTCAAGTCAAAGTTTGTCGCAAAGCTCTCGCCATCTCGAACACCACGCTGATATTGATTCTCATTTTATTTCTCCTTTTCTCCCAAAGTTTGCTTGCTATGGTCCATAATGTTTGAACGAAACAACAACAGCGCGCCGCTAGACGTTACGCACCTGTTGCCATGGTTACTGTGCAGCACAAGTAAACCAGGGATAATGCAGATATTACGTCATTGACAAGTGACAAGGGAGGGACGGGGCACTATTTAAAATTGTGAATTTCTCTGAATTTACACATTCTTGGAAACATTTAGGATAATGTAAGGACCCAGCTGAATGAAATATATAACACTGTGCAAGTGGTCTTTGGATATTTTAATATAAAAAATCTTACATATTGTGCCTTTAAGACAGGTCTCAAGTACTACAACACTATTACTGACAATATTAAATTTACACTCAAAGGTGCAGTAGGTTATCTGGGAAATGCTAACGTTAGCCTGCTAGCATTGACAGCATGTGATCCCACTCTCCCTGCAACTCGCCGTCCAAAGCCACGCCTCATCCAAAACACATGAACACATTATTATTGGACATCAGAACGCCAGCTCATTTTTAGCTCCTGCAGGTTTGATCCTGGTGAGTAATTAATGGCAGAAATTACATTTTTGGGTGAACTAACCCTTTAAAGGTGCAATATGTAAAATTTTTTGCAGTAAAATATCCAAAAACCACTAGGCCAGTGTTATATATTTTGTTCAGTTGA
Source organism: Opsariichthys bidens (assembly GCA_037194245.1). Taxonomy (NCBI): domain Eukaryota; kingdom Metazoa; phylum Chordata; class Actinopteri; order Cypriniformes; family Xenocyprididae; genus Opsariichthys; species Opsariichthys bidens. Next base: position 7,177,594 of record CM074303.1, read on the forward strand.
TTAATTAGAATAATATCCCAAATGTTTCCAACTCGTTGTAAATCATGAGAAAATTGCGATTTTAACCAAGGCTCCGGGGCGTGTGTGGGAATAGCCTGTCAATGACGTCATATTACCCTCGGTTTCCAATCTTACTGCCGTAGAAACAATGACAACATAGTCTCACGGACAAATGCGGAAATAGTAGTTGTAGCGTCTATCAAGTGTAACGGAGGCCAGCTAGTAGTTGCTGTGCAAGTAAACCTCACTCTTCTGACATGAAGAGACGCTCTAGCGACAAACGCTAGAGGTTGTAGCCTTTAGCCTCCTTGTTAGAGCGTCTGATTCCCATGCTGGAAGATATGGGTTCAAGGCCCGCTCAGAGCGGGTTGAGTAGGACCTGGGTAGAGGGGTTACACAAGCAACTAGCTTGTTTCACACAGTCGTTATGGAACACAATTATTTTTTACTGTTTGTCGCTGCTTCTGTCAACAAAGACAAGTTCTGTAAAAGTAAACGTCAACCAAATGACCCAAGAAGATTTTGGGACAAGAAGAGAAATAAAACGAGGATCAACATCGGTGTCGCATTTCCTAAATGGCAAGAACTTCATGACAAACTTCAGCTAGACAGAGACGCCGATCTTGCATGTGTTTTAATAGACAGGTGAGTAACTATTTGGATTCCTTTACTGACAGAAAACGTATGATTATTATATCGCTCAACAGTGTTTGTCTTATTGTTTGAATGTCTTGTTCTTGTCAATGCATATGATGTGAAAAATGGTGAGGTGATGTTCACTGCGAATACTTCAAGGCTTGTTATAAACTGTTGGCTGTAAGTTTATGTTTAGTTTTATACTGTAGCTTTAGTGAAGTAATGCATTTTGTATGAGTAATGTTTATTAAGGACAGCGTTATTGCATTTGGTTTGTGATTAGTTTGTTGACATTGCCATACACTTCACCCGACGTGATAAACAACGTAAATTAATACAGTATGTGTTATACATAAATATTAATGAGCCTTTTTGCAAATGATGTGTAGGTACATTCAACTGTCCTTTTACTATGATTGTTTTGAACACATAAAACTGTGCAGCGTTATCATACCAATGAATTGGACAGTTGCAGTAGCATCTATGACAACCAATTTAGTGTTAAACCTTGCTTTACTTGCGGCTCATTCATTATAATGAAATAAAATCATCAAGCGCAACATTGATAAAACTACTACTTTACCTCATCCATGAACTTGATATATGATTCCCATCTGATTGATTTAAATCAGCGGTGGAGCTGAAGACGACAGTTCCCATAATTCAAGCTATGGCGTTGTTGTTGTTTTTATTGTACGCCCTCTAGTGGCCAAAAAATTACATATTGCACCTTTAATGTTATGAAGTAATGAGAATACTTTATGTGCGCAAAACCAAGACAAAAATAATGAGTTTATTCAACAATTTCTTGTCTCCTACGCTGTTTACATTGTAGACACAGTGTAGCTCTTCCGGGTTTTATATCAGAACACCGGCTCAGTACTGGCCGAGCTGTTCACGTGAACACCAACTCAATCGGATGGTAGAAGAAATGTAGTAGATTGTGAACCAGTTTTTCAGCAGTTTTGATCATGTTAATCATTTAGAGGCTTTAGAAATTCATGTATTAAATACATAGGCATACTTGATATGACCACAATTTTGTTATTTCTATTCTATATGTCCTCAATCTCCTTACCAGCTAACCAATACAATCTCATAATTTATACAGTTCCCTTAAAAGTCAAAAAAGAGAAGTAAACATGAATTAAAAGGATTCACCATTTTATAATGCTGAAAAGAGAAATACATTTTATAATACTGAAAAACAGCACAGCAACATAAGAAGGGAATTCTTTCACATAGTTCCTTTCCGCTTTATCTACGATGCTGATTTGGAAACATTTTAACCAAATATTTTTTTTTTCACATTTTTAGAGGTAATAAACCTGATAAGTGAATTATTTCATGGGTCATGTTTCCGGGTTTGATCCAAGACTGTCAATGGAATGCTGTAGAACTAGATGTTGTCTAGAACTACATGTGTCTATTCTCATGGTCCATTCGCTCTCTCTGTCTCTCTCAGGTCAGGTTGATGCAGTCCATTGGTCTGTTCATGGGCAGTGTGATCTCCAGTTCTTCTCTTTCCATGATGAATCTGGCATTCCCCTCATGTTTGTGGACTGGGTGAGGCAGGTGAAGGCCCAACTTACTGAAACAACGAATATACACAGAGATATATATATATATATATATATATATATATATATATATATATATATATATAGTGAATACTGGAAAAAGTAAAATATTGTAACTAGTAGTTTACTCACTACTTTGGAGTTCTGAGGTCAAGAAATGTCTCCCTCACATCGAGCACCAAATCAGATGCTTTTGTACCTGGCAGTTTAACTCTTACCTTGCATGAGAGAGAGATTTTGTGAGATTACAAGAAACAGCTCAGTCATTTGAGGACAGACAAATGTTTTTACTTCAATCAGCCTTTGCAATCTACTTTTAATGCACCATCAAAGTCAACTCTGTCTTAAAGGGTTAGAAAGGATGTTTTAAACCCTAGTCTCTTTTTATGTTCTGGTAAATCTCATTAAGCTTTAGATCTTTGAAACTTTGAATTAGAAGTGTGGAAATTATAGTTTGGAAATCCACAATGCTTGAGATTGCAATTTATCAGTGGTGTGAAGTATTTGAATAATTAATTTCTGTACTTGAGTAACTTTTCTTTGCTAGTATCAAAAGATATTAGCAACTTTTACTCTCTACTTGACTACATTTTTGAATAAGTATACGTACTCTTTACTCCAATATATTTGTGATGATGATGAGTGATGCAATTACATTTGAATCAGTGGTTCGGAGCGCCAAAGATTTCAGTAAACGAGGCTTTGTTACATCATAAGTGTTTTGCGATTTCATTAGCTCACATGATTTTGGCAGTTTGATACATGAACCGAATCACTGATCCAAAACAAATGATTCGTAAAGCTTCGAAGCGGTGTTTTGAAATCAGTCATCGCTAGATATTGTTGAAAAGTCATTATTTTGGGGGTTTTTTTGGCGCACAAAAAGTATTCTCATCACTTTATAATACTAAGATTGGACCACTGTAGACACATTTTAAATATGTTTTAGTACCTCTCTGGGCATCTGAAAGTGTTAATGACCTTGCTGTCAATAGAGGGCTCACTGAGTCATCGGATTTCATCAAAAATATATCAATTTGTGTACTGAAGATGAATGAAGGTCTTATGGTGTGGAATGAAATGAGGGTGAGTAATTAATGACAGAATTTTCAATTTTGGGTGAACTAACCCTTTAGCTCTTCAGAAAGTTCCATGCAACTCTTAAAGGGTTACAATTAAAATCCACACCCTAAAATCAAAATTCTGTCATCGTTTGCTCACCATTAAGTTGTTCCAAACCTGTTTGAGTTTCTTTCTTCTGTTGAACACAAAAGAAGAGATTTTGGTAATCAGACAGTTAAGGGGAGCCACTGACTTCAATAGTATTATTTTTTCTACTATGGAAGTCAGTGGACTTCAACAGCTACCAATGGGTTGAAGGTCCAAATTGAAGTTTCAGTGCAGCTTCAAAAAGCTCTACATGATCCCAGACATCTTGCACTAGCTCTGCGATGCACCACGCAATACGTAATCACATTCGAAATGTCACGGGTGACGTAGGCGGAAGTACTGCGGTAGGACGAAAAAACTCCATCTTATTTTCTCCTCCAGCTTCAAAATCGTTCAACATCGTTGTTTGACCTTTTATTGTAAAGGTTGTTTGACTTAGTCTTTGTACGTTCGCTTTGTAAACTTCCACCTACATCATGCGGGACCTTTCCTACGTGATTACATAATGTGTGGCGCGTCACAGAGCGAGTGCAAGACTAGCATTTGTGGTTAAAAAGTATATAATTTTTTTTATTTCTTTTAGAAAACGATAGCTCGTTTTGCTAGATGAGACCTTTATTCCTCATGTGGAGTCTTTTGAAGCTGCACTGAAACTGCAATTTGAGTCCACAAATCCTGGAATGTTTTCTTCCAAAACCTTAATTTCTTTTCGACTGAAGAAAGATGACATCTTGTTCTCATCTTGGATGACATGGGGTGACTAAATTATTCGGAAATTTGAATTCGAATTGAAATTAAAATTGTATTTAATAACCCCAGTAAGGATGCTGTCAAGTGTTGTGAAAGCTGTATTAATGTTTAAGATTTAATAAGTGAAGAATGAGCAGTACCAGCATGCTGTCACAACACATGGATGAGGGATCCTTTCTGCTCAAGCCAAGAAACAAATCTTCAGTCCCAACAGACTGTTTCAGCACAATCTCGTACCTAATCATACAAACACACATGCACAGTGACAGACCAGCTCACTTACATCTCAACTGATTTTGACAAGTATTTTCTCTTACTCTGGCTGTGGCCGTGGATCTGTGAGGTCATCAAAATGTGCCCCCTCAGTCACTTCATCCTCATCCCAGATGCCTTTGCTGTTCTTCTTCACATAAGCAGAGCTACCTAGAAATAAGAAAGATAGAGAACGTTCAACGTTTTATGTTCTCAGAACCCAAAGAGGCAGCGTGATAATAGCCAGGGCTGGGTAGGTTACTTTTAAAATGTATTTCACTACAGATTATAAAATACATGCTTTAAAAAGTAGCTTGTAACGTATTTCGTTACATTAATCAAGTTTAGTAACTTAATCTAAATACTTTAGAAAATTTTGGATACTAATAAGTGTGGAACAAACACAAAACTGGTAATTGCAAGTGTTTATTTTTTTCCCTCAAAATCATGTGATAAAGTTGCAATTGTGAGTTATACAGTCAGAATTATGAGATATAAACTCGCAATATTGAAAAATGTCCGAATTATGAGATACAAACTCGCAATATTGTGAAAAGTCAAAATTATGAGATATAAACTCACATACTAAATTCACAATTGCAGGAAAAAAGTCAGTATTGCAAGTTTATATCTCCCAATTCTGACTTTAAAACTTGCAATTGTGAGAAAAAGAAGTCTGAATTGTGAAATACAAACTCACAATTGTGAGGGGGAAAAAAAAAAATTTTTGAGAAAAAGTTGCAGTGACTTTTTTACAATTATAAAATGACTCACAAACAACTATCAAAAAACATGAAAACAGGACCGTTAAGTTAAGTTGACAGTTGGGCAATTTTGTTTTTTTCAGGACAGTAAATAAAAAATAAAAATTTATGGTCCCTCTGAAAAGTATTAAAATGTTGATGAAACTTAACTCAGAGTCAGAGTCAGAGAATCCCCAATTGCTGTTTAAATGACATTAAAATTCAAAGTAATCACTTTGGTAATCTAAAACACTTTTCAGATGTAACTGTAATCTGATTACCACCCATTTAAAATGTAACTGTAATGAAATACAGTTACTCAAATTTTGTATTTTAAATACGAAACTAAGTTACTTGTATTTTGTTACTCCCCAACCCTGGTTAATAGCGAAATGTGACGTTTAACAATTTCAAAGTAGTTAGTCAATTATATTTATTATTTAAAAATGCTATATATATTGAAAATCTGTTTTTAAATTATATATATATATATATATAATTTTTTAAATATTAAAATTATATACCTTCGTTGTGTTTTCCCTCCGAAGGTACAGCAGGAGAGCCGATATGTCCCGGGCCAATCTTTTCTACGGGTTTCACTTTCTGAAAAACAGGAATGTAAAAATGTAAAAGTTAGAAAGCTAACAATCTAAAGCGGCTTTTGTAAGAGGCTCAGACCTGGAGATCTTCGTCCTCATCTTCATCGTTTGGGGAGAGCAGGGCGGCCAGCGCCTGGAGATCATACACGGACGCTAGACCCTCCATCTGTATTATTCGCCAAGTTTAGAGTTTTATATATATATATATATATGTATAATATAATTTTTGTATACTTTCTTTGTAAGGCGTCGCTGTGCTGCTCTTCGGGTGCCTATAGTTTAGCGTTTCCATGGAGACTGCGCGCCGACTGTAGTAGCAACGGTTGCTTGGCGTCTTGTTGTTTATTTAATGTAAATAGTATTGCATAAAACTAACAAAACCACTATCCATGTAATCATTTATTATCAATAGTAAATTTACAGTTGGCTTTTGTTACGTCTAAACTGATATTATTTGTGTTTTAGAACACAATTTAAAGTAGGTTATATATAACTATTTATATAAGCTACAAGTAAAACAAGTAAATTTAATAACTAAGCGGATTATTGTAGCTTAATACAATTTTGTAACGAGTTTTATTAACCAACTCTAACTTTTAAACTATCAAACCGAGCTTTACTGCATATAGGTTATAGTTCCTAAGTATGGTTTTAATTACAACGTAATTTGTCATTAAGAAACTGAACATGTTTTATAGTTTTGGATAAGTCTGTATATAAATATGGATTTATCTCTGATACATTAATCTGTACTAAATAACAAAAAAGATACATATCCTCAGAGGGCAATGAATGTTTGCACCTGTATGTCAAACCACAAGAGGGCGTAGTTGGTTTACTTGCCAAAATCATCAAGTAAGCCGTAGGGTTGTACAAAAGAGAAGTGTTGGAATAATTCCTCTCATGAATGTCAAGAGAAAACAGACGGAGCAGTAATTTTGAATTGTGTCTCTTTAAAATTATTTATTTAACGAGTCAACACTTATTTTGAGATAATTGTCTTCTTACATGCTGCCATGTTGGTTTAATGTCAAAATCTTTATCAAATCACTTGACCTGAGTTTTTGTAGAGACCCATTTTTAATATTTTTTTGAAAAATTATTCATTCATTCACTGTCCCTGCCTGCAGCGCAGCCTCTCGAATCTCTATATCCCCCAGGATATAGAAACCTATAGCCTAGTAGCAAATTATCAAAACATAACTTATCTAATTTAAAGATGATTAAAGTTTAATTTTTATTAAATGCATTTCCTCCTACTTTGAGATTTGTAAGAGCTATGTTTGTTAGCCTGCTTCAGTCAGGGAAACTGACTGTGCGTGTATGACTGTAAGCATGTGTGGAGATTTACTAAGTCATTGTCACAGCTGAATTTGTTGCCTGCGGCAGTTATGTGGGGAATCCGTCAAGCTAGTTATCAGTATTCCATTCATGTAGTTTCTCTCTCCACTTCCATATCTTTTTCTCTCTGCAGCATTCTTTCTTTCATAGAAAGAAAGAATCACAGATCTCTCTTTTTTCATATTTTTCACAAAAAGACTTATTCAGAGACACTTGTATTTCCATAGTCCCTCAGTCTTTCATCTTCTCTGTGCACTCTGGAGAACCCTTCTTATTCTGACATTTTCAGCATTCCTGAATTCAAGTCCTGCTGTATCATTTTAAGTCTGAATTGAGAACGGATCAGCCTAAGTGTGTCTGGATTTGAACAAAATCAGTTTGAGTCTGAATTTGACAAATCGGCGCATTTAAATTTACAAACAAATTTCTTTGCATTTGAGTGCAGCCATATTAGAGAATGTCTGAATTTTGATTTGTTGAAGCTCTTGTTTTTATTTATTTATTTATTTTTTAAACCTATTGCTTTGGTGAGTATGATTTTGATTACAAATCTGTTTAAGTGGGTCTGAACTTCAGTGCAAATCTGTTTTAGTATGAATTGAGAACAAATCTTATCGTTTATGTAATTTTGAATTCAGAACAAACCTGTTCATGTGAGTCTAAACTGAGAACAAATCAGCTGAATTGAGAACAAATCTATGTACACTCTTAAAAATAAAGAACGTTTAACATCCATAGAACCTTTCCATTGCATAAAAGGTTCTTTATAGTATAAAAGGGTTCTTTAGATTCTTACAGTGTTCTTCACACCAACAAAAATGGTTCTTTTAAGGACTGTTTACTTAAAGGTTCTTTGGGGAACCCAACATGTATTTTCAATGGCATTACTGCGAAAACCTCCTTTGGGGACCTTTATTTTTAAAAGTGTAGGCAAGTCTGGATTGAGTATGTAGGCGATCAATGTAGGCGAGTTTAAATTGAAAACAAATCTACGTGGGCAAGTCTGAATTGAGAATAGATCTATGTAGGCGAGTCTGAATTGAGAATAGATTATGCAGGCGAGTCTGAATTGAGAACAAATCTACATAGGCAAGTGAATTGGGAACAAATCTATGTAGGCGAGTCTGAATTGAGTACAAATCCACATAGGCGAGTCTGAATTGAGAACAAATCTTCATAGGCGAGTGAATTGGGAACAAATCTATGTAGGCGAGTCTGAATAGAGAACAAATCTATGTAGGCGAGTCTGAATTGAGAACAAATCTATGTAGGCGAGTCTGAATTGAGAACAAATCTATGTAGGCGAGTCTGAATTGAGAACAAATCTATGTAGGCGAGTCTGAATAGAGAACAAATCTATGTAGGCGAGTCTGAATTGAGAACAAATCTATGTAGGCGAGTCTGAATTGAGAACAAATCTATGTAGGCGAGTCTGAATAGAGAACAAATCTATGTAGGCGAGTCTGAATTGAGAACAAATCTATGTAGGCGAGTCTGAATAGAGAACAAATCTATGTAGGCGAGTCTGAATAGAGAACAAATCTATGTAGGCGAGTCTGAATAGAGAACAAATCTATGTAGGCGAGTCTGAATAGAGAACAAATCTATGTAGGCGAGTCTGAATTGAGAACAAATCTATGTAGGCGAGTCTGAATAGAGAACAAATCTATGTAGGCGAGTCTGAATAGAGAACAAATCTATGTAGGCGAGTCTGAATTGAGAACAAATCTATGTAGGCGAGTCTGAATAGAGAACAAATCTATGTAGGCGAGTCTGAATTGAGAACAAATCTATGTAGGCGAGTCTGAATTGAGAACAAATCTACATAGGCGAGCCTGAATTGGGGACAAATCTTCATAGGCAAGTCTGAATTGAGAATAGATCTATGTAGGCGAGTGAATTGGGAACAAATCTATGTAGGTGAGTCTGAATTGAGAACAAATCTATGTAGGCGAGTCTGAATTGAGAATAGATCTATGTAGGCGAGTGAATTGGGAACAAATCTATGTAGGCGAGTCTGAATTGAGCACAAATCTACATAGGCGAGTCTGAATTGAGAATAGATCTATGTAGGCGAGTGAATTGGGAACAAATCTATGTAGGCGAGTCTGAATTGAGAACAAATCTTCATAGGCGAGTGAATTGGGAACAAATCTATGTAGGCGAGTCTGAATAGAGAACAAATCTATGTAGGCGAGTCTGAATTGAGAACAAATCTATGTAGGCGAGTCTGAATTGAGAACAAATCTATGTAGGCGAGTCTGAATTGAGAACAAATCTATGTAGGCGAGTCTGAATTGAGAACAAATCTATGTAGGCGAGTCTGAATTGAGAACAAATCTATGTAGGCGAGTCTGAATTGAGAACAAATCTATGTAGGCGAGTCTGAATAGAGAACAAATCTATGTAGGCGAGTCTGAATTGAGAACAAATCTATGTAGGCGAGTCTGAATTGAGAACAAATCTACATAGGCGAGCCTGAATTGGGGACAAATCTTCATAGGCAAGTCTGAATTGAGAATAGATCTATGTAGGCGAGTGAATTGGGAACAAATCTATGTAGGCGAGTCTGAATTGAGAACAAATCTATGTAGGTGAGTCTGAATTGAGAATAGATCTATGTAGGCGAGTCTGAATTGAGCACAAATCTACATAGGCGAGTCTGAATTGAGAATAGATCTATGTAGGCGAGTGAATTGGGAACAAATCTATGTAGGCGAGTGAATTGGGAACAAATCTATGTAGGCGAGTCTGAATTGAGAACAAATCTATGTAGGCGAGTCTGAATTGAGAACAAATCTATGTAGGCGAGTCTGAATTGAGAACAAATCTACATAGGCGAGTCTGAATTGAGAATAGATCTATGTAGGCGAGTGAATTGGGAACAAATCTATGTAGGCGAGTCTGAATTGAGAACAAATCTTGGTTACACTTTATTTTAGGTGTCAGTATTACAGTGTAATTATACATTTAAGTACTGAGTAATAATAATTAACAACATGTACATACTATAGGGTTAGGGTTAGGATGAGGGTTTGGTTTAGGGTTAGTGGCATGTAATTATGCATAATTTATAGTTATTACTACTGTATTTACATGTAACGTGTAACATTGACACTCTGAAATAAAGTGTTACCCAAATATTTTTAAATTAGTCAGAATTCAATTACAGGCATATTAATTGTTTGATTTCTGTTACCACGTTTTTTTGTGATTTTGAGTTTGAGGTTATTTAAACAAGTCCAGTTCACACTGCACAGACAGATGCAGACCAACGGCGACATTTTAAATCTGATTCAGCATGTTCAATCGGTGAAAACAATCTCCGACAGACACCAACAGACAGATGCGTCAAACCTGACAGAGTGTCTTGTTGCCGTTAGTTGACATGGTGTGAATTGGCTTATAGAAGACTGAGGAGGTGCTCATAGAACAAAAAAAATGGGACACCATAGAGGATCATCCAATGGAAAAGTCTGTTATCAGTAAGTAGAAACAGAGGTTACAAGGTTACAAGGGCTGTGCTGCTCCATCTCATCTGTGATCTGGCTGAAATTCTCTGCATATCATACCACTGATCTGATCTGATGTCATAAATATGGCCAAGCTTTTCCCAGCTTATCCCAACAAAGAAGCTGGCAGTCAGCATTGATGCCAGACAGGGCCAGATCCCATGCAAGAGCTGAATTTGTTATCTAATTAACAAATTACCAAGAATAATGCTATGTTATCGTAAACCATTGATTCTGAAAGTTATGTGTTTAAATTTTCATTTCTGGAATTAGGGAAGTAATTGAGTTGTAGATCCAGCTGCCGCTGCCATCCGTGTGTCTCAGTGTTTGTTTTTGTGTGAGAGTATGTGGCTGGTTGCTTAGAGATTTGGGATTTTTTCTGACTGCAGTCCCACAGGGAACATGAGGATTTTAGATGACTTACAAATCTATCTCCCATTGTTCACTGGAATGCCTTGAAGTCAGAAAATCCATGACTGGACGGTACTAAAGGATCACAATTCCATGCGTGATGTCCTCTATTTGGATTGGCCTCAGTTGGCCGCAATTCTTTACCTAGAATAATAGCTCTGTGTATATAAAAACCACCACGGTGGAAAAGTTCTCACATCTTTGTGACAGCACAGCATATTTGGGTGAGTTTCATCAAAATGTACCTGTACAAGGCAGCTTGCAGTGACATTTCCATCCCCAGGCAGAGAAGTGCTCAGCGTTCTGAGAGAACTCCAGGACGCCTCCTCCATAGACAATGGACAGGATTGAGCTCACACCACACAGCAGGTTGTCCCCACTGGGCCAGCAGATCCAGCTCTACCCTTGAGCTGCAGCAGCTGGGGTGTTTTATGGAGATCCATGGGTACTCTTTAAAGGAGTCAGTGAGCAACAACACCAAAATGATCTACAGGTACATATGACTTGTTCTTACACAGTACTAGTTTTGTTTTACGAGATAGAAACATTTAGCCAACCTCACTGTCATAATTAGCTGCTGAGAATGTCAAAATTTACTGAAGTGAACACGTGCAAGCTTGCTGATTTTATTATATCAGCAGCATATATTCTTAGCATGTTCTTCGCAAAAAGTCTCACTTTAATGCTTTTTGGATTATTTATAACTACTTCTGCTTATACATTAGTATTTCATAACTTGGAATACTTGTATCCTGAACTCACACTATACAGTTCAAATGTATTTTACTGTAGAAGAAAGAAGTCACTTATGCTCACCATTTATTTGATACAGTAAAAATGCATTTTAAAATAACTGTTATTTTTAAAAATGTAATTTATTCCTGTGATGCAAAGCTGAATTTTCAGCATCATTACTCCATTTTACATTACATTTACATTTAATCATTTTGCAGACGCTTTTATCCAAAGTAACTTACAAGTGAGGAAAACAAACACGCGATTCTTCATGAATAGGCAAATAGACACAGGAAGTGCTCACAATACAAGTTTCATACATTGCTCAGTAACATAAGCTAGAGTAGGAAGGGAAAAAGGAAAGGATAGATGTTTTTTTTTATGAAGGGGTTAAGTGTTCACGAAAGAGATAAGTTTTCAGCTTTCTCTTGAATATTGCCAGGGATTCTGCGTTCCTGATGAAGGTAGGGAGATCATTCCACCAGCAGGGAGCAGTGAAGGAGAATGTTCTGGAGAGTGATTTTGTACCTCTCTGTGATGGTACTACAAGCCTTCGTTCCTTTAGGGATTTCAGGCTTCTGGTGGGGACATAGCATTGTAGCAGTGTGTGGAAGTAGGAGGGTGCAGAGCCTGTGGTGGATCTGTAAGCAAGCATCAGCACTTTGAACTTGATGCGTGCAGCAAGGGGTAGCCAGTGCAGAGAGATGAAGAGGGGCGTGACGTGGGCTCTCTTAGGCTCGTTGAAAACCAGACGTGCAGCAGCGTTCTGGATCATTTGAAGAGGTTTGATTGCACTTGACGGCAGTCCAGCCAGAAGAGCATTGCAGTAATCAAGTCTTGAAATGACCAGGGCCTGGACGAGAAGTTGTGTTGCGTGCTCAGTCAGAAAGTGATGGATTTTCCTGATGTTGTGAAGAGCAAATCTGCATGACCGAGCTGTCTTTGAGATGTGGTCTCTGAAGGTCAGTTGGTCATCGAAGATAACTCCAAGATTTCTGGCCAACTTTGATGAGGTAATGGTGGTTGTACCAAGCTGTATATTGATGTCGTGTTGTAGAGTAGGAGTGGCAGGGAAGACTAAAAGCTCAGTCAGGTTGAGCTGCAGGTGGTGTTCTTCCATCCACGTCGAGATTTCCGCCAGACAGCTTGAGATCCGTGCAGCTACTGTGGAATCATCTGGTTGGAAGGACAGGTAGAGTTGTGTGTCATCAGCATAGCAGTGGTAGGAGAAACCATGTGCCTTTATGATGGGACCCAGTGATGTAGTATAAATGGAGAATAGGAGGGGTCCAAGAATTGAACCCTGAGGAACCCCAGTGATCAGTTGATGAGGTTTGGATACCTCCCCTCCCCAGGCGACTCTGAAAGACCTACCTGTGAGATAGGACTCAAACCACTGAAGTGCAGAAGTAGAGATGCCAAGTGACGAGAGGGTGGACAGAAAAATTTGATGGTTTACGGTGTCGAAGGCAGCAGATAGATCTAGTAGAATGAGAACAGATGATTTGGAACCAGCCTTTGCAATCCGCAGGGATTCCGTGACAGACAGTAGCGCAGTCTCGGTCTAATGGCCGCTCTTGAATCCAGATTGGTTGACGTCCAGATGGTTCTTCTGTGTGAGGAAAGATGACACCTGGTTGAACACAACTTGTTCAAGTGTTTTTGATATGAATTGAAGGAGAGAGACAGGTCTGTAACTGTCTACAAGTGATGTGTTTAACATGTTTTTTTTAGGAGTGGGGTTACCCGAGCCTGCTTGAATGTGGTGAGGAAAGTGCCTGTGTGGAAGAGATGAGTTAATAATGTCTGTAAGTGCTGGTAAAAGAGTGGGTGGGATAGGGTCCTGTCCATTCTTGAGTGTCACGTGATCCTTCAGAAATCATTCTAATATGATGTGTTGGTGCTCAAGAAACATTTCTTACTATTATAATTATTGAAACCAGTTGTGCTGATTAATATTTTTGTGGAAACCGTGATCCTTTTTTCAGGATTCTTTGATAAATAGAACATTTAATGCATCCTTGCTAAATAAAAGTATTAATTATTTCTTTTTTAAAAATACAAAACCTTACCAAGCCCAAAATTTTGAACGTTACTGTATGTCCTAAACCTGTTCTGAATTTATTAAACCCAACAGTCATTTATAAAATTCCAATAGATTTTTATTGAAATGGATTTTAATCTAAAGTACAGATTTAAGATTTAAGCCATGATGACCTGTTTATGTAAAGTGACAGTTCACCCAAAAATATCATCATTTACTCACCTTCATTTTGTTCCAATTTCATATTCTTTTCTTACTTCTGCAGAACCCAAAAGAGATGTTTTTAAGAACTATCAACATTCGACTCCATTTATTGTTTTACATTTTTCAAAATATCTTCTTTTGTGTTCCACAGAAGAAAGAAAGTCATACTTGGAACAACATGACAGTGAGTAAATTATTTTTTGGGAGAATTTTCACTTTTGGGTGAACTGTCCCTTTAAAAAAAGTAAACAATGCAGTTTCAACACTATTCAAGTACAAATTGCCAGAAGAAAATGACTTTAGTACAGAATTCAATTACTCAAGTGTACATCCCTGATTTTATGAAGAGCCCATTCAGCATGGTTTCTTTTACAGTCATGTTTCTGAACGGCAGTTATCAGTGGTGGTTTGTAATATTAATTTACTTGCACAGTTATTCATTATACAAAATAAATTACATGACCTGTAACAGCTTACATGAGAAAATTAGCAAATTAAATGAGCCATGGATTCAGTTTCTGATTGACTAAATTAAGCAGTTGGGATTTACAGTAATAGACTCCACAAAGCAGGAAAAAACCAGGCCAAAGTGTTTAACCGAGATTCAGAAATGTAAAGCACGTTTTCTAAAGCATGTTTGCTGCTTTTCAATTACATTCCTGGCACGTTCATTATATATGTAGACATTTTACATTTTTAGAGCATGTCTTTAGAAGGTTTTGGAATGAAAGATAAGTACCCATACTGTATAATCAGTGCATGAAAGCATGTGTCAAAGATCAAAGGTTTGTTTATGAGGTGAAACACCAGTATGAGTCAGAGGTGTTATTCTAGCCATATGAAGAGGGGGTACTGCTGGGTAAAATAAAGCTATTAGCTCTGATTAGCAGCCAGCTTGATCTGCTTTGACTCACACTGGTTCTTTATGCTAATGACTAGCAATACACCTAATCCCGAATGACAGCTGGGATTATTCTGAGGCGATAAAGGGAGAGAGGGATGAGGTTAGCTACATAGTTGCGCTGGAGGAAAAGGTTATGTAGACAAAATATAAATCTGTCCTTACATAATCCTGCCATATTTGATGTAGAGTAACAAAGGATATGTTATCAATTATAGGGGTTCTGTACAGCTTATTTTCATAGCCAGTGACTGACATATTCATACTGTGAGTGAGTGTCGTACTGAGGCCAGTGGTTAAGATAATCTTGTTTACCAGGATTCGGTTACAGCCCATTCATACTATATGTCCACCAGTCTAAAATAATATTATTGTTTTATTTTGTTATTCTGATTTATAATGTCAATTCATGATAATAGCAAGGTAACCGTTCTGAAATGGCCAATTATATGAACAAATTAATATTCATATATTCACATTCAAGTCTAACATTCATAATTAGTTAATATTTATATGCTTTTGATACATTTTCCATGATACCTCATTCCAGTGTACCATGGCGATATTAAAAAGACTGACTTTAGATTTTCCTTATTCCTTAACAACCATTTAATGTTTTAAATGACTTTTTTAAAATGCACACATTCTAAATCTCCGAGATTGATCGTGGAGAGATTGAGCTGTGTATTTCTTGTCTGTGCTATATATATATATATATATATATATATATATATTTATATATATATATATATATATATATATACATATATATGTATATATGTGTATATATATATATATATATATATACTGTATGTGTGTGTGTGTGTGTGTGTGTGTGTGTGTGTGGTGTGTGTGTGTGTGTGTGTGTGTGTGTGTATAAATTGGTTAAAAATTAACATTGACTATAACAAGTTTACTGGCTACTTTTTAATGAAGTTAGAAGTAAATTCTACAGTTGTGTGAGCATCTTAAAGGCTTAGTTGACACAAAAATGAAAAATCTGTCATTAATGACTCAACCTCACGTTCGTTTATTTACAAAATATTATTTCATTCATGCAACAACGTCTGCTCTCGCATCAACACAACACGCATTCATCATGGTGCTCTCATGAATGAACGTTGGAGAATAATATTTTGTAAATAAAGTGGTAAATTATGTTTATTTTGCACAAACAAATCACTTGCGTCGCATCATAAAATTGAGGTTAAACCACTGGAGTCACATGGATTACTTTTATGACGCATTTACTGCCTTTCTCGGGCTTGAACATGGTGGTTGCATCAATGGAGGGACAGAAAGCTATCAGATATCATTAAAAAGATCTTCATTTGTGTTCTGAAAATGAACAAAAGTCTTACGGATTTGTAATGATATGAAGGTGAGTAACTAATGACAGAATTTTCATTTTTGGGTGAACTATCCATATAATTTTGTGGAACTATCCTCAAAAAAGGCGCTTTACCCATTGAAATATAGTGAATCATAGTCTATACAAGAAAATAACTTTTAAAAGGAGCTAATAGAATTAATCAGGCAGCTAAATTGGGTTTAGAAGAGCTAAATGGTCCCCCCAGCTCCAGCGATGGGTGTATCTATTACATTTCATCTTATAGTGCTGCCCATATCAAATTTTTACATTTAATTATGTCTCTAAATCGTTGACTTTCTCGGCTGTTCTTAGAGACGAGAAACTTCTTAACTTGCGATAATGTATCTGGATAAACTAAGACGTTAAAAATGAGCTGTGTCCTCAGAGGGCTCTTGCAAAACCATGTTTGACTAAACTAATTTCCTGTTAGAGCTCTTTATTTGGACGAGAATGTAATAAAGTGGGTGATCTCTGACTGAGGCTCATTATCAGGGGGACGTTTAGAGAGATCTTTGTCTCAAGGTGCCAGAATAGTTTTTCCATCAGGGGACGCCAAAGTGTGACAGTCTCCGATTAAGCTCACTTTAGTGACACACTTACACTCAGTTAAGACTGTCAGACAGAGTAGGGCTATTCAGCTACAGTCCTGGAGGGCCACTGCACTGCAGAGTTTAGCTCCAAAACCCTTTTGGCACTTTAATTCATGTCTGTTTGCTTGAGGTCATCTATATGTGTCCTCCTAAAGTAGAGAAATTTAAACGCAAAACCCTTTCTCTTTCAGGAAATTGGGCCAATAAGAACATATACATAAGATATAATCTTAAAGCTGCAGTCCGTAAGTTTTGCCTCTTTGCCGCCATCTCTGTTTGAAACCTGCAATTGTGGAATTATCATTTTACATGGGTTGTGATTAAAACTATCGATTGCAAAGTTCAAACCGTGCAAATTATTATTATTGTTATACTTTGTTCTCAAATTGTTGGTTAACAAAATCAACATTGTGTGACTGAGTAATTAGTGTGTTAGTGTTATCTAATTAGCATTATTTACGCAATAAACCATTCAAATGTCTTACCTGTCCAGTAGAAAAGAGCAATCTCTGCGTCTGTTTTAAACCCGTTCAAAACAAGGAGTTTTCTTGAGCAACCTTTCAAAATCCCTGCTGATATTTTTGTGTTTTTGCACGGGCCTGGTCACATTCCCTTTTTTCTGTTAGCTACTCCGCAATCCAAAGTCTTTTTTACTGGTGATTCAATGGAGTAGCCACTGAAGCCACCACAGAATAAACTGTTCTGCATATATATATATTTATATATATATATATATTTATATACACACACACACACACACACACACACACAAACCTTTATGTTAGATGTGATTAATCATTTTGACAGCACTAATCATTTATGAACCATAATAGTATTTAGTAATATTTTGAGCATTTATTTTTTATAGTTTGATTTATTTTTGTTTTGTCATTTTTATGAATGTTTTTAATATTTCAATTTTATTTTAATTTTAGAACTTATTCTTCTCATTTAAGGTTTTCATCTAATAATTTATATTTTATTCATATATTATTACATATTTTATATATTTGTCAAATAAGAAAAGAATGCTGCTGTGAACAAGTGATTTCATTGTTCTTAACATAGGGTTAGTGTTAACCTGTTACCCGGGTTAAAAATGTACTGTAATTCATCAGCAAAAAGGCACAAAGGGTATATTTTGTATTATTTGAATTGCAGAATTCCTCTCATGACCAGATTAATCTGGAATGTTTTGAGTATAACGTTATATTCTGTTATGTCCAGTTATAGTTCCATTTTCACTCTGATACGTTCCTGTTTGCCGGATTTTCTAGTTTTCTTGTTTGTTAATTGACCCTTCGCAAAGACCCGCCCCCTTTAGTTACTTTTGCTATGTCCGACAATCCATGCGTTCTCACGCCACACATCATGTTCTCACGCAGTGAAAAATACATTTCGGAACAAAGAGACAAGACAAGACAGAGCAGGTTACTTTTGATATGAAACAGTTTCATAATTAAAATATTGTAATTTTTTAAAGAAGTGTAAACAATAAATACCGTATAGTGTCTCTTTAATGTGTCGTGACAGATCGCTGTAGCTCCTTCAAGCGGCTCGTGAACCGATCATCTCTTCATACTAGTTCATTTATTGCATCAAATAAACATGAATGGACATCAGAAGGAATGTTGTTTCAAGTGCGGAAAGATGTGAGTACACACAATTTTTCAAGTTCAAGTTCACCAACGTTAATCTACTAACTCTCTCGACTGCTTTGTCGGACAAAATGGCGGATTCGAGGTTATGATTGGTTAGATTGCCTGTCAATCAAACTGCCGGCGAAGGGTCAGTTAGTCCCACATACCTGTTCTATTTCATCCTGATTACTTTTCCTCATGTTTATAAGCCCTGTGTTCCCTCTGTTCTTCGTCTGGTATTGTTTATGTTAAGTTGCTATTCTGGTTTCTCTATACGTGTTCACATTGTTTATTAAAAGACTCTTCATTTAACTTGTATTTTGTGTATATGATAGTCTAAACATTAAACTGAGAGAGCATTGCCAGTGAATATCCCCAGTTTTACCACAGGAACTGAGCAGGTTTCAAGGCGGTTTTGGACAGTTTTTCCATATATGACGTTGGGTTTCTGTCAGGTAGTGTCTAAGTCCTAAAAACCCAAACTTATTTTGTCTGAGAGTCTGTGCATTCGGGTCTACTCGCTTAGACAGGAATGAAAATCATTTTATGGTTCGGTCAGGTTTAGTCTTTAATATCTGAGTGCATCAGTCAGGTCGGATCACATGGTCACGTTTGGGCTTCAACTTGATGTCTACTTTTGAGCTCCTTCGCTGAATGGCACGCTTTGTTCATTCATTGTCATAATCCCACTGCAGCACAAGGAAGTTTCGCGGAAATTGTGTGACCTGACAGGAGCCTCGTTTGCTTCTTTTAGGATGGCCATCTTGCATGCTGCATTTCATTTGACAACCACACATCAGTAACATTAGTCAGTAAAATCTTTCCAGGGTGCTAAAAGATGTCAAATCAATCATTAACGGTTCCTCCCTTTTTCAAGTTTCTGCAGCAGACAACATGTGACACACTGCGAAATGAGAATGGCATCTGCATTATAAACGTATCCAAACTAATCAAGCTCACACATACACACGTAGTCCCATCCAGATGGATTGTCTTCACTCTCGCTGTTGAGCGCAGCACTGAGCCGCTGGTGAGAGACTGCAGTTATTTCAGTCTCATTGCAGTCTCTCTCTCTTCCTCTCCCACTCTCTCTTTCCTCTCTCCTTATCATCTCTGATTGAGCATCATTCTCACATACTACGCTTTCATGCCTCCTCTTTCACATTCACTCTCTCTCCATCTCTGTTAGCTTCTCTTTCACTTACAGCCCCAGTGATCATGCCGCATCCCTCTCTCTCTCTGTCCTTTCCTCCGCCTGTCTGCTTTGGTTTACGTATATCTTCATCAAACTGACTGTTTTTTTGTTTAGTTTTTTTTTTGCGCCAGCCGAACTGCATTCGCCTGTTTTTTGGTAAGAGGACATTTAAATGCGGGACACAGTGTGTTTTTCACCTTGTGGCTCACTAATCTGGACTGCTTTCGGAAAGGGGTCCTGTTCTGTCCTGGACTTTCAGGAATACATCGATCATCCGGTTTGCTACCCGCTGAGTGTTTTCCCAGAGTCCCGGAGTCTGTTGCATAGCTGTGCGTCTCCTGCGGTGCACTTGGACTGCTCTTATAGTCTCGGTGATGAGCGTGGGCTGAAGAAAACCCCCCTCTGCCCGTCATCAGCCTGAGGAGAAACACCACTGAGGGTCAGCTAAAATCAGTGGAGAGGAAAAAGGAGGCAAAGCGAAGAGAAGAGCGAAGGGCTGTTTCAGGTTAAGCATCAAACGGCAGCACAGACGAGATCAGCTCCCATTGGGAAAGAGAGGAAGGAACACTTAGAATTTTTAAACTCTGAACTAGTGACTAAACTCTTCAGCTTTTGAGATCCAACCCTGAGCTGCATCCTGATTCTCTCGGACTTCCAGGACAAGCTGTGCCAGTTTTCCTCGCTCAAGTTCTTTTGCAGGTAACAGCCATGCAGGTGTCCTTCGCATGTTCGGATCAAGGGTTTAAGGCCCCTCGCACCAGCGAGCCGAACAAGCAGAACACTTCGAGTCCGAACACGGCCAGCGCGGCACGGGCACGATTCCGAACGGTGGCCCTGATTGCTCGGAGCCTGGGCTCCTTCACGCACAGGCACCACATTTCCCTGAAAGAGTCCACTGGGAAACTCACCGGCATGAAGTACAGGTACGGAAAACTTCTGGGAACCACAGAAAACTCTGATGATATTGTTGCAAAATATCAGTTCTGACACAGTTTGTCTATGTTTTACATTGACGGCTCTAGTTATAGCTTTGATAACACTGACATTTGTTATTCTTTTTATTCTCAAAAAGACATGGAGAAGGTTTCTATAAAAATAGGAGTTTACTCTGTGAATGAACAAACGCATTCTAGTAAACTGTCTTTATACTGAAATCTGTATATAGTCCACCAAAAATAAGAACCTTGTGATGTTCTAAACTAGGATGACTTTCTTTCTTTTTTGGAACATAAAATATTTTGAAATATTTTGAAAGTGATCGGGGTCTAAAGCAACACTTAACTGACTTTCAATTTTTTAAATTTTTTTTAAAAATTATATGTTTGACAGAAGAAAGAAAGCCATACAGATTTGGAAAGAGTAAATTGAAGAATTGAAGTTTTTGGCCAAATGATCCTTTTAAGTGTTTAGTTCAAGCAGAGAAAAATGATAGAAGTCTTAATAAAGTGATTGTTTGTTTGTTGGAGTGGTTAATAATGTGATTAGGTGGAGTGATTAATGAAGTGAAAAATAAGTTGTGATTGGCTACATTTTGATTACTTTTTTTTTTTTTACACACTGAAAACGAACAGCGGTTTCTTGTCTAGTGTGTGAAATTGTGAATTAGAGTAAAGGCTTGTGCAGAGAGCTGAAAACATTCAGAGTGTGTGTGTGTGTGTGTGTGTGAATATGAGGGGGAGGTGTGAATTAATGGTTTTTATACTGGAAATAATTAATTGCATCTGAGACACAAGTATATCACAAGCATGCAACAGTTATCGCATATCTGCTAGTTTCCATAACGACAGAGAACTGGCAGATTGCCTGCGCTTTACTCTAATTGGACACATTAGCAGTCGGACAGGGGTCATAATTGGGCAGTAGGGTAAACCTGAGCATCCTCGGCTGACGTCCAGCTTTACGCACTCATGTTTGACATTTATTACTTTTCTACACTTTTCAATTAATTAATTGCTTGATTAAAAACAATTTCATGAGGAAATTCAGTTGTCTTGATCTTTTCAAATAAGAGTTTGATGTACTTTTTTAGAACAGATACAGTATATAGATACTATAATTCCTGAACAGCAGAAGAGCAAATGATACACAATATATTGGTTGTGTGTTGCTCCAGCTGCTACCTGTATATCTTTTCCATAGGATCCCAGTGTTAGGAAAGTATAGCTGAAGTTTATTTTTAACAAGACACAGGTCATATTAGAATGACCTTAAGAGTTTGTGTGGCTCATTTCAGCATGGATTGTTTTGTGAACCTGTCACAAACTAATGCAGGCATTGCAGAGAGGTTGTTATCGAAGGATGGAGCATTGCAAACTATATTTGTCTTGGCAGGAAACCCATCCTGTGTTAGCATGGCAAAGAGCTGTTCATTTTACATGCAAAGAGTCTGTTTACATGGTCTTAAGGCGGGAACACACCAAGCCGACGGACTAAGTTTTCTCAGTGTGTTCCGCACCGTCGGCCGTTTTCCGGCCAATTGGACATGCTGAGAGAGAGAGAGCTCTGATTGGCTGTTAGGAGTCAGTTAGTCAATGACACAGTTCATGCAAATATAAGCAAAAGTTATGAAAGCAAGCAAAAACGTCATAATGGCACAAACAGGCGGTTGTTTTTTTTGTTTTTGTTTTTTCTAATTTTACGTCATCTTACATGAGCACTCGAATGCACGAATATTTTCATAATAACATGAGCGGAGCAGAATGAAGAACTTGATCAGCATGGTTGATATTCAAAACGCTTTATGGTTTGTATACATGGCGACTTAGTTTCGCTTTCCCTTTTTGAATGGCGAATATTGACAAATATATCTGCTTAAATACAGTTATCTCCTTTATACGCGGGAGTCGAGTGTCGGTTTGGTGCGTCAGGGCAATTTTGTACCCAGAAGCTGCCAATGCGAAAGGAACAGCAGCAAAAAAAAACAAAAAAAGGCACCTAGTCTGTTTCTAATTTTAAAGATCAGAACAAGAGGGTGAAAAATGGTTAGATAATTTGTTATTTTGGGAAAGGTTAGGAAAATAGTCATGATATATATGTATAATATAGGCTACTGACTGCCATAATCAAGTCACGTGACAAAAGAAACCTGTCGTTTCCAACCGTCGGAGACAAACACACTGCTTGCAGGGCACAACCTCTTGCAGAAAATTCTTAGGTTGTGTTCACAGGGCAAAGTTAACCATGAGTAATGACCCTCATGTTTATGCGTATATGACCGATGTCCTGGAGAACAAATATCTGTCTCTGTGATTCAATAATCTGTCACTCACTGTGATTTAATCTTTAGAAATAGCAATTGCTCTGACAGCGTAGAACCTCGGGTCTTTTTGTAAACATTACATTTTTTTCTGGAAATATTTTAACGTCTTTCTGTTGCACCGGAGTTTGTGTCTGCGATTAAGTGTGTGTGTTTGTAGTGAGTGGTCTGAATGTATATGTATAAATGAATGTAATTGAATAATTGTGTGACATCTTCCATAAACTACTTTAAAAAAATATATATTTTGCTCTCATTTTGGGGATTTGTGAGTGTTAAATTTGGGCCGTGCTTCTGCTTAACATAATCATAACCCTGTCCTAAAAATTCTGAGCATTAAGGTTTCTCTTTCCATCTGACTTTCTAAATGACAAGAAGGCTTAAGATACTGTTTAAAAACCTTTGATGTCCACAGATTTATAAAAGACCATATCTAAGGGATTAAGCATTATCAGTGTGTGTGTAATTGTATCTCTCTCTTTAATTTGTTCGAATTATAGAAGTGTAATTTTGCCTGGTATTTCTGAATTCATAGCACTAAAGCAGGCAGTTGCACTGTTTCATGGTTCACTGGCTGGTGCTGCACAGTCCAGATGGGCAGTCGTGCTGTGTGTGTGTGTGTGTGTGCGCGCATTCGTCCTTGTCATCATATTTGTGTGGGCTTCTGTTTTCTTGGCCATTGGCCTATTAGAAATCAATCAGTTTATATGTTAGTTTTATTTGGCTTGTAAGCATTTTTCTTCACTGCGTAATGGTCCGTTGTGCTAATGTGTGTTTGTGTGTGTGTGTGTGTGTGTGTGTGTAACACAGCAGCAGAGAGTCACTGTGTTCCAGAATCTTTGGAAGCACATGCAGGATAAGGAGACTTAACAGACACTGTAAAGGGCACAGGAATATTTCATTTTTTTGATTTTCTGGGTTTGTTTGGAGAGACTATCTATCATTCCATCCATCCACTTATCTATCTATCTGTCTGTCTGTATTTGTTTTTTAGTTAGTTGTACTGAAGGTAAGCAATTAAAATATATGGTTTGAGCAGCATTTTCCATAATCAACATTATCACAATTTATTTGAATCCCTCTGTCTGTCTGCCTATATATCAATTGTTAGTAGGTTAGTTAGTTAATTTGTTAGTCATCTAATCTAAAGTTGGTGCAGGCTCCCAGGCTTAGTTCACTTCAGAAATAAAATTTCCCGATCATTTACTCACCCCTATGTCATCCAAGATGTTTATGTCTTTCTTTCTTCAGTCAGTTTGAGGAAAACATTCCAGGATTTTTCTCCATTTAGTGGACTTCAACGGCTTGAAAGTCCAAACTGCAGTTTAAATGCAGCTTCAAAAGGCTCTACACGATCACAGCCGAGGAAAAAGGATCTTATCTAGATAAATGAAAGGTCATTTCTAAAAAAGATAAAAAATGTATATACTTCTTAACCCCAAATGCTCGTCTTGCCCTAGCTCTGCGATGTGCCACGCATTACGTAATCACGTTGGAAACGTCACACATGACGTAGACGGAAGTGACGAGCAAGTGTTTACAAAGCGAATGTGCAAAGGCTGAGAGCCGAGGTAAAACAATGATGTCGGACAATTTTGAAGTTGGAGGAGAAAATGAGATGGAGTTTGGTTTACATATATCTTCATCAAACATCACAGTCTTGAAATCAACTGAAGATAAAAGACCTTGTTGTTCTTGTGTTTCTATATTCTTCAGTGATTCTGCTTGTTAACAGCAGGTGTTCATCATTAATGTTCAATCATCACTTAATTAATTGCTTAATTATCTCATTGACTTTAACTCTGCTTCAGTGTTACTTTAACACTATTTAGAGAGGGGGCCTAATGTTATCTGAGCAGAGTTGATTTAACTCTGGGGTTTTTACTGTGTAGCCGTTGAAGTCCACTATATGGAGAAAAATCCTGGAAAGTTTTCCTCAAAAACCGTAATCTCTGTTTGACTGAAGAAAGAAAGACATAAACATCTTTAATGGAATGGGAGTGAGTAAATGATCGGGAAATTCTGAAGTGAACCAATGCTTTAACTCAATCTGACTGCAATCACATCATTCTCCATGGGGCACAGCTGATTGGTTCCTGCTATATCAGTATAGCCAATGAGCTCGATGCTCAACCTTCAAATACTAGTCAGCATTTTCAGTAGCTGTTGCAGCATGCTTTCAGAAACCCTCCAACTTCCCCAGCTCCACCTGTAAAGATCTGCTACTGGTAATTCATGTATGGTATTTTGTGCAGCAGCAGCAGCATGTCTTACTTGCTCACAGGAGCATGACGTGTACGTATTGCAGTAGCCAGTGCCATATTTGCTCTACAGCAGCAATAACCAACAGCTGCAGCAATGTAGCAGATCTATTCCCCCAAGACCAAACATATGAACATCGTCATATCCATTACCATGCCAAACACTACGAGAGTTGTCATCACAAAACTTATCTAATAGTTAGTTAGTTCATTCCTCATAGACAAGTATATGGTTTGAGCAACATTAGGGCGAGTAGATGATGACAGGATTTTAATTTCAGGTGAACTATACCTTTAAATGGCTGCTCAGATACTGCTGAGGGACTAAACCTAATTCTGCTGTGGAGATAACTGAGGAACATCCTGTGGTGCCTTGAAAATCCCTTCCTGCACACAGTTTCCTATCTGTTAATCATGGTATTGTTATTCATTTGCTGATGAGGCTGAATAGTTTTATTTTAAAAGTATTTCAGTTTTATTAAAAAGTAGGTGCACATGCACTCACACACTGTGGTAATATCGTTCTGAACCCACCCGCACTCACACACATGTAGTTAGTTATCACACTCTGCAGCAGTCCCCTGACTGCTCTAAACTCGTTAGCAATTCTGTTTTACGATGACTACGGTATCATAAGAGACAGCAATGAGGCCTCACTCTCACAAACTCATACTTTTACTGAAACACAGGTCCAAACAAATTTAACAGTCATACTGAAAAATATTTGAATGCTTTTATCTGTCTGGTTCTCCAAATGCTACATGTTGTTAGTTTATTAAAATCCTTACAAAAAGTTATTGTGACAGTATCAGAGTACTTAAGTATATACTATGATATTTGGATATGGTACCATACTATAATGGAACACTACCATTCAAAAGATTGGGGTCAGTAAGGTTTTTTTTTTATATATAAGAAATTAATATTTATATTCGGCACAGACACATTAAATCATAAGAGACTTTCAAATGCATGAAAAAACTTTTGAACTTTGTATTTTGGATGTTTAGTACTATGGTATTCTTGGAAGTACTTTGGAATACTATTTAAAACAACATAATACATGAATTTCAGGACAAAAAAGTGGTACTCTGGTCTCTTGAAATATACCATGGTACTGAAATTCATGATTAATGGTATTAATATGGTAGTTTCAAAAATACCATGCTACTACTATGGTAAATATCTGAAAAACTACCACTGCTATGGTACTTAATATCAATTATAGTATTACCATGCTACATGGTACACCATGGTACTATGATAGTTTCCAAATTCCTATAGTTGCAATAGTACAAAGCTCAGAAAACTATGGCAAGCCATTTTGACTTTTATTCATTCTCAGGATATGAATTCTTGATATCAACAAATCAATTTTCACTAGTTAAAATGTTAATTCTTTATATCAGGAATTACATTACCACTAGTAACAGTGTTAATTCCTGATATCAACAATTCAATTCTTGATATCAATAATTAAATTCTATATATCAAGAATTACATTTCCACTAGTAAACACTATAATTCTTGATAAATCTGTGATTGTATTTTGACTAGTGAAATCTCACCATAGGCTGCAATTCAAATTCAATTGTTGATATCAAGAATTGATTTCTTGTTAGTTGAAATTTCAATTTCACATATCAGAAATACAATTCTTACTAGTAAAAGTTCTTACTAGTGGAAATTAATTCCTGATATCAAGAATTAACATTTTAACTAGTGAAAATGTAATTGTAGATATCACAAGTTCATATCCTGAAAATGAATAAAAGTCAAAACGGCTTGCCATAGAAAACATGTCAAAAACATTTTATGTACCATGTCTAGATGGTGATACCACGTTTGGTTACAGATTCAGTTTTTTTGTGTGTTTTGAGCATCCAGTCAAACAAGGGAAAAAAAAATGTTGTGTTCCTAATACACAGTCATGCACACAAACAAATGAGACCTGCTTTCCTGTCATTTGTTCTTCGCACATCTTCCTCTGAACAATGTCAGTGACACGATACATACCGTTTCCATTGGCTTGCTGGGGCATGAGCTCTTCTGTCACGCAGTCTCTCAGTTCTTCAGCTCTCTGACTCAGCTCGCTGTGATGAGGAAGGATCTGTTGACACCCAACAGCGTGCGTGTCTGCTACCCAGAAAAAAGACACACACCCCATCACGCGGAGAAAAGGGACTTTTAAATTATATATGTCTGCAGCTGAGAATGTGCTGTGGTTGTAATGTCACACAAACTAATAATGGCTCAGATAACATCAGACAAAAAATATGGAGTGGGAGATGATGTTTTGGTGACATGCATCAACAGTGTGAAGAATGAAGCTACTATTTATAAAGACAACAGATTTGTCTTATTTGAAAAGAGAATAATCTGAGAAACCTGACCTGCAGGAGTAAGACGGAGAGATAAACTAGATCAGTGCCTTTTAATTTTGTTTCATTCTTACTCAGATTATTTAAAGATGTTGATATACAGAAGTTTGAAGACAGATTTGTTTGGAAGTGAATGTGAACTGTGCATGCTGATTTGGGATTCTCCAAAATGAAAATCAGAGGGTTGGTGTCGGCAAGCCAAAATCAATGTTCTTGGTTTCCCTCCAAATGCATGCTAACTCACTTCTTGCAAGGCAACGCATGGAAATATTCTGGATGTTCCTCCTAAAATAATACCCCCAAATGCATGTTGATCATCTTATCACCATACAAAATTAGGTTTTGAGGCTGGTAAGGTTAGAGCCAGACATTAGGAGCTGTTGCGCTGGTATTTTTAACTAAAAAGAAAATGTGAGTGTGTTGCCCCTGCAGAACCCTCTGCCACAATCTGAAGGTGTTTTGGGTGGTTGTCAAGATGTTGCTATGTAGTTGCTAAGGCGTTCTGAGTGGTTTTCAGTGGTTCACTATGTGGTTTCTTGGATTCTCTGGGTGTCCACAATTTATGTTATTGTGGTCAATAACAATGACTCAGGTCTCTCCTTCAATGCAATTTAATGGGATTTTTCATCTACCAGTTGAGAATTGTAAGTTCAATGATATAGAAAAGCAATTTCACACCTCTCAACAATCCACATTATCTGAAGTGTTATTTAGTTCTATAGCACAACAAATTACATGTTTATTACTGTAGTGTTTGTTCAGAAAAAGACAGATGGATAGATGATGGATAAATAGACAATGGATGGATAGATAGATAGATAGATAGATAGATAGATAGATAGATAGATAGATAGATAGATAGATAGATAGATAGATAGATAGATAGATAGATAGATAGATAGATAGATAGATAGATGTCAAATGATAGATAGACAGACAGACAGACAGATAGATAGATAGGCAGATAGATAGACAGACAGATTGACAGATAGATAGACAGATAGATACAAAGACAGATTAGATAGACAGACAGATTGAAAGATAGATAGATAGATAGATAGATAGATAGATAGATAGATAGATAGATAGATAGATAGATAGATAGATAGATAGAAAGATAGACAGATAGACAGATAGATAGATAGATAGATAGATAGATAGATAGATAGATAGATAGATAGATAGATAGATAGACAGACAGATAGACAGATAGACAGATAGATAGATAGATAGATAGATAGATAGATAGATAGATAGATAGATAGATGTGCTTTAGTCTGCATGTGTTTATCATAATCACAGGATAAAAACAAATGTTTAAGCAATTTGAGGATAGTAACATTGAACCACAGAGCAAATTGATGAGGTGTCATCTCTGACTCAGTCAGGCATTAAGAGGACGCCACATATCAGAGTAGAAGAAATTTTAATGATAGATGAGTGGAAATGGATTGCTGAGGTATAACTGTAGATTGAAACCATAGGGCTCCTGATAAAGTCACATCCGCAACCTGATGAACAGAGCTGTTGCTAATGTATTTTATATTGTAGCCAATAAGATGATCTAAATGGAAGGCTCAAGCCCTAAAAAGCTTAGAGCCAAGACTTTGGGGCATAAATACCAGCCAGCTGTTTTGTGCGTGTGCATTCACATGTACTTCTTAAAGCTATTAAAGAGTTTTTGTTCTCTGGTAATAGCGATCTTAAATCACTGAAGTGCTGTAAGAGTCGCTGGGTCTCCGTGGATCAAACATTCAGTTTTCATGTGCACCAAGAAAAAATGTAAAAAGTTTCCTCTGTGTCCAAAAAGAGGTCTATTATTCACTTGCACTGCAGTCCCAGTGTGGGTGGTCATGGATGTTTTTTTGAAAACCAAATAGCAGAAAAATGCTTGAGCAGTTAGGACCTTGGTGGCTTTTTATAAATATTGTTTTTCATGTTTGAAATAAAAGTGTTCAGTGAACTATGAACATTTCAACTTCTATTCATTTGTACCTGTCACAGTTCAATGTTATTGAAGTTTGCATCCTCACCAAAGCTCTTCTGAAAGTTTTAAAGATAAAAATAAATGATAATATTTCAATTAAATAACTATTTTGAATTATAATACGGTCATTTTACATTTTTACTGTTATTCCAGTTCAAATTCACATTACATTTATTGTGATTATGCCAAGAAGGGCGTTATGCAAGAATGTTTTGCAATAGTAATAATATTTGCACATATTATTTTTATATTTTATATTTATGATTATGTAATGTTCAGTATTCTACTCAGAAAGTAAAGCAGATGTTCACAAGATTTAAGCTATTCACCGACCAAATCAGTAAACTGTAAACTGAAGGAATTCATGAGCTTTCCTAAGCCTTACCCAGAAGTGTTAGGAAGATGATGACATTCCTGCCAGAATTGAAGGCACTAGAATGCTCTGTCCTTGGTAACAGATTTCTCACTTTCTTCACAGGAATCTTGGGAAATCGGGACTGCGAGTGTCATGCCTTGGACTTGGTGAGCATTTTTTGATTTATGAACAGCACCCATATCCATAAACACCAAAAGGTCACACTGAATATAGGGATCATAGATCTGTGATACGTTAACGCTATGTTTCAATGAAGTGCAGGCAACAGTGTATGTTTGAAGAGTCATATGATTTTGAAAATATTATCATCCTTCCATTCATATTTAATTTGTCATGAATTAAAACACAAGCTCACTAATTGTCTCACACACTCCGCACACAGCAGGAGAGTGATGGGTTGATGCTTAATTTATTCTCTGTTCCCTTTTAGTTTTACAATTAGATGGTTTCATTAACAAGCCTTGTGAATGCAAACATAATAACTGTATAAATCGGTTGTTGACTTCTCTTTGACATAAAAGCAGGCAGTGGCTTATATTGCAGTCGTTTCTAATACTATGAGGCTCCAGGACACCAAGAGAACATGCAGTTTATCCCAATCTGGGTGTTCTATATTTATCACAAACTAATGCAAGATACGCAAGAAAATTACAACAGTGTCAGTTCTGGTCTGATGCTCTGCATTGATTTTAAAAAATGCAAGAATTCTAATGCTGTATTGAAAATGTTATGTTTCACTCCCAAGAGCAAACATTTTCTGCTCACTTGAAAACCATAGGGCATTGAAAACTGAATTGGTTTGGTGTGGACTGAACTATAATAAGTGAACTGGATTTTATTGTTGTCATACTAAAGGCTTTCAGAAAGAGGAACAAACAGCTGCTATTCCACCATGAAAAAGCCCCG
This sequence comes from Opsariichthys bidens, assembly GCA_037194245.1. NCBI lineage: Eukaryota > Metazoa > Chordata > Actinopteri > Cypriniformes > Xenocyprididae > Opsariichthys > Opsariichthys bidens. Next base: position 7,208,436 of record CM074303.1, read on the forward strand.
GGCTTATGTTCACAATCCTTTTCTAAATGGTGCCTCTCTTATCTTAGATCAGAATCTTACTCGGTACGAGTCCTTCCTCTGTCCTGCATCCAAATATATGCAATACCGTTCAAAAGTTTGGAGTTAGTGGAATTTTTTAATGTATTTTTTTTTAAATCCTCTCTCTTATGTTCACCAAAGCTAAAAACAGTTATATTGTGAAATATTATTGCAATTTCAAATAACCATTGTCAGAGATCAGTCAGACTCTGTCAGCAACCAATCACAATGAGCACCGTCACCGGAATACTAATCACCCTCATCATCAGCACTGCTTATAAGCACACACCTCACCACCACACTTCTGCCTGCCCATGTTCCTGCGCCGCCCGTCGTCGGTAATATACAAAAAATAACCAATGTAATTGATCTTTCTCGACCCGTTTAAGCGGGATTCGAACCGGTGTCTCCGATGGGAGAGGCAGGGAAGCAGGCGGGTTAACAAGGATGCTAAAGAAAGCAGTCTCTAGCACATCTTTTGAGGCCAGGAGAATGAGGTTTACACTCAACTCTACCTAGCTTGCTTACATTACACTTACCTCTAAACCTCCCTCCCATCCGGGTCACGGCACCAAATCACCCTAACCTGAAGATCATTACCTCACCACCAGCACTGCTTATAAGCACACACCTCACCACAGCACTTCGTCCGGTCTCAACTTCGGTTAAGGACTCACTTACCTGCATCTCCTATCTGCCCATGTTCCTGGGCCGCCGCCGCTACCGTCGTCATCGTCGTCTTCTTCTTCTTCTTCTCTGTTCCTCGGTGTCTTCATCAGTCTGTGTCATCATCTGCCATTGCTCCCTGGAACTCACCTGCTCACCTATTTCGAATTCGAAGTGTGTGCCCTGTGCTGCTTGATCTCAATCTTCTCATTCCACCTGCAAAGCAAAAAGACTGTCAGTATCCTCATCATTCATGTTTACATCCATTGAATCCATTCTTACCTGTGTTTGTTGATCCTGGTTTTCTTTTTGAATATATTTTAAAATTCAATGTATTCCTGTGATGGCAAAGCTGAATTTTTAGCATCATCCAGTCTTCATTGTCACTGGATCCTTCAGAAATTATTCTAATATGCTGATTTGCTGATCAAGAAACATTTGTTATTAACAATAATGTTAAATTCATTTTTATATCTATTCAAAAACATTATTGAAATCTACGAAGCCCACACATGACATGCAGGAACAATGTACGCTTGATTTACTAATTCGTTCCCTAGGGAACAAAATAGTAAATCGTCCGAATGATTTAGCAAATTGAGAGAGTGAAATAGTAAATTGTTTGAACGATTTAGCAAATCGAGGGAGCGAAATAGCAAATCGTCCGAACAATTTAGCAAATCGATTGTCCAAACAATTTAGCAAATTGAGAGAGCAAAAAAGTAAATCGTCCGAACGATTTAGCAAATCAAGGGAACGAAATAGCAAATCGTCCGAACGATTTAGCAAATCGAGGGAGTGAAATTGTAAATCGTCCGAACAATTTAGCAAATCGAGGGAATGAAATAGCAAATCGTCTGAACGATTTAGCAAATTGAGGGAACAAAATAGCAAATCGTCCGAACAATTTAGCAACTCGAGGGAACGAAATAGCAAATCGTCCGAACGATTTAGCAAATCGAGGGAATGAAATAGCAAATCGTCCGATCAATTTAGCAAATCGAGGGAATGAAATAGCAAATCGTCCGATCAATTTAGCAAATCGAGGGAACGAAATGGCAAATTGTCCAAACAATTTAGCAAATTGAGAGAGCGAAATAGCAAATCGTCGTCCGAACGATTTAGCAAATCGAGGGAACGAAATAGCAAATCGTCCGAACGATTTAGCAAATCGAGGGAATGAAATAGCAAATCGTCTGAACGATTTAGCAAATCGAGGGAATGAAATAGCAAATCGTCTGAACGATTTAGCAAATCGAGGGAACGAAATGGCAAATTGTCCAAACAATTTAACAAATTGAGAGAGCGAAATAGCAAATCGTCCAAGCAATTTAGCAAATCGAGGGAAAGAAATAGCAAATCGTCCGAACGATTTAGCAAATCAAGGGAGCGAAATAGTAAATCGTCCGAACGATTTAGCAAATCGAGGGAAAGAAATAGCAAATCGTCCGAACGATTTAGCAAATCAAGGGAAAGAAATAGTAAATCGTCCGAACAAGCAGTCTCTAGCGCATCTTTTGAGGCCACATTGCTTACATTACACTAACCTCTAAACCTCCCTCCCACCGGGTCACGGCACCAAATGTAGCCAGTCCTACTCGACCCACTCTAAGTGGAATTTGAACTAACGTCTTCGGCATAGGTGGCGGGCATGCTAACAAGGACACTAAAGACCGGAGTCTCTAGCACTGAATGCAAAAATTGCACCTCTTGACGCCAGGAGAGTGAAGTTAACATGCATAGCTCTTGCTAGCCTGCTTCCTTATACAACATGATACCAAGAAAGTTGTTGCTTGTGGTAACTTATTTTTATCCAGGTGTATTGTTGACTTGAATGTTTCCCTATTGATTTTATTCAATATGTTATGATATCAATGCTTTTTTTTTTTTTGGAAAGGTATTGAAATGGCGCCCGCTTATTCACTGATGGTTAGTGATTGAGATGCAGGTTTTGGTGCTGAAATACTTTGCAAAAGTGCCTCAACTCACCCTTCATTCCTTGTAGCTGTTATTTTTCTGAGACGTCATAGGTCATTGCTTCAGGTCAAACATCGCAAACATTAGCCACTTGATCAAACACAGGAAGAGCACTGCAGGCCGAGAAAATTTCAACGCTTCAGACATGCACTTAACTGAATACATGAGGACAGCTTTCAGTGGAAACCACCAAAGCAGCAGTAATTTTTTGCATGCTTGTGTGTGCATATGTGCATGTATAAGTGTATGTTCATTCAAGTCAGTGATGCTTGCTTAAATACTATGATGGAAGCACAACAATGTTTATACATGTACAAATAATCTAATATATATATATATATAAAATATCACTCTTGGTAGATTTCAATATTTTAGTGAATAAAAGTGTCAAATTTCTCAGCATATATCTGTTTGTTTGTATGTTTTATATTCATTTACTAATGTAAATGAATATAAAACAATCTAGTCAGTCAGATCTAATTCAGTAATATGTGAGGAAATCCAGAATTGGAGAGAAAGATCCTGTTATTCCCTTGTGTCTCTCAGTTGATGAGCTGCCGAAGACCTTGGTGCACACCGTTGCTCACAGTAGCTGTACGCATAAAGTTATCTGGCAGGATGAGGACTGTTACGTCATGTACGAAACATAAGAAAGGCGCCAAATGCTTCTTATCACTGCATAGGTGTCACCAAGGGAACGTAACACTTGCAAACACCCACACTATTTCCTCATTTATTCTGAAACCCATGGGTGCTTGATCGCCATGGGAACAGCTGATCACCACCAACGGGTTCCCTCACCCTGAAATACAGTTGGGTGTCTCATCGGATGCTAACTGATCCAATAATATTGAAGCATAGGACACCAGTGCTTGCTGGAGAGATGCTCGACCCGCAGCCGGAGTGAGTTTCAGGGTGATAGTAGGTGATTCTGACAGGGATGTGGGGCAGTGACTGCAGAGTCTTACCCTGACAGCAATGAATCATGGGTGCTTTAGACTGCCGGCAGTGTGAGTCAAGCCAAGAATAACAGAGTCCTCAGGAAAACCTGGAACAGATTTTCCCAAGAATCAACCTCATTTTTGTCGCTTTACCTATATGCTGAAATGAAGTATTGAAGTGTTTATTTATTTTTGATGGTTATAGGGAAATTTAAACCCCCCAAAATAAATAAACATACAAACTGTTATCCAATGTTCAGACTTTAGCAAATGGTTCCCATAACATAAAAAAGCAGTGGATCTCATTCACTAATAATTGCGTGGATATATTTCGTATTTCTACGCACAGGAGTACTTCTCACGAAAAATCTCTGCATAATTCACAACACATTTGTATGCACATGAATTTGTTTTTAACCTCGTTCTTATTTTAGTGAATTTGGAGTATTCTAAATGAGCAGCCGCGTGCACGAGGTTAGTCATTTGCATAAAACACGCCCAAACCACGTCCATATAAGGGCTTTCCACGCACGCTTTCCTTACAGGCTTACGTCACTCTCGTCAGAGTTTAATCACTCTCGCCTGATCCTCAAACAGTGCCAAGCTTGCCATTCTTCACCAGTTCTCACAATAAACACCTTTCAGACCTCTCATGAGCCAACTGTACATACGCATATATTTGCGTTATTCAGAGAAACTTCGCAGCTGAACATATTCACTGTATATGATGAAGTGTATTTAAGATTAAATTGTATTATTTAATCATTTTATTATATAATTTTATATATGGATTATATAATACAATTAATGTAACATACTTTAATATAATTATAGTCTTGTTGGGATGAAATGTCATATTTATATGACTTCTTAACACAATTATAAGGCCGTACAGAGTAGGTGCTTTTTTGCGTACAAGTGCTTTCAGTTGTGCCTATATTTTGTCATGCATTTAGAATGATTTTTAGTAAGAAATTTTTAGTGAATCGTGATTTGTTCTTAAAATCGTTCCTACTCACATTTCACGCACAAATATATGCATATGCATGCTTAGTGAATGAGACCCATTATTATATAATAATGAATGAAATCAAATAGGGAAATGTTTATTTGTTTCTATCAATATGGAAGCGACATGTATACACCAAGTCTACTGAACTACATTGAAGTTTTAGACTTTTGTTCATCTTCGGAACACAAATGAAGACCTTTTTAATGAAATCTGAGAGCTTTCCACCTTTGACATCCTATGCAACTACCACTTTCAAGCCCCAGAAAGGTAGTAAAGACATCATAAAAGTAATCCATTCAGTGGTTTAACCTCAATTTTATTAAGTGACGTGAGTGGTTTGTTTGAGCAAAAAAAAAAAAAAAAAAAAAAACATAATTTATTTGAAATATTATTTCCAATGCCAAACCTTTGGAATCTCATGGATTACTTTTATGATCTCTTTGCTACTTTTCTGGGGCTTGAAAGTGGTAGTTGCGTAGCTTTAGTCTTTAGAGGGAAAGAGAGCTCTCAGATTTCATTAAAAAGATCTTCATTTGTATTCGGAAGATGAATGAAAGTCTTGGTTTGGAACAACATGAGGGTGAGTAAATGATGACAGAACGTTCATTTTTGCGTAAACTAACCCTTTAAAGACATCATTGGCCTTGTTTTGTTAAATTGTTCTTTAACTTGTATTATTACTGTAAAACATTCTGATTTGGGTCTGTGTTTCATTCTAATGTGTTCATTCTCTCTCAGGCACATGGGTGACATTTGGGGGGCAGATTTCAGATGAGGTGAGTATTTCAAATTTTTTATATTCATAACCAGAAAGTAATTTTTTCAAAGACATTTTTAACAGCACTTAATCCATCAAATAAACAATACTCATAATAAATACTTTTGTAACATTATGTAATAGGGGACTGAATCATCTGTATTTTATGTTTTCACGCATAATTCCCATTTCTAAATCCACTCTAGCCATAAGCACAAATTGGGTAGAGTTAGCCGAGATAAGCATGTTCTGTGTTGACAGTCTTGGCAGAGAGGAAGGCTCGTAGACACATCATGCTGTGGTCTTCCTCATTATTCGAACAATAACATCATTCTGCCATTCCCCTTTTCTGACACTGACCCAAGGCAAACGCACATAAATACTAGCGGTTCTTACATCATAAAACTCCCTGTGGCAACAACTTCCACGACAAGCCTGTCTTTCCCCAGAGGCGGAGTCTCCACTATTGTCCAATCATCCCTCTTGTCCAGTCAAATTATGCAAGATGCGGACGTCCCAGTTCGGTCCCCTTCTCCACATGTCAAAAGTCATCTCATCAGCAGCTGAACAGACGGTTTTCTCTCATTGGCCTGCTAATATACAACTACACTGACAGAACGGATCATTGTCACTCATGCTGGCTGACAGCTCTCCATCAATGACAGCGAGAGAGAGAGACTGATTGATTGTAGAGATTGCAGACGTTTTAACCAACATGTCAACTGTTCTGTCTTCAGAAGATCAAACTCTGCATGAAGATCATTTTATCATTGCAGCAGTTACACAATAAAAACAGATGGTCTGGTGCAAAACCTGTTAAAGGGGCAGTCACACTACACATTTCATTCCATTGCCTACTATTCATACGCATGCGAATGCGAATGCGTCAAACCAGAAACACAAGGTCATGTGAAAAGTTTTGCATTTCGCTTCATTCCAAAGTTCAAGTTTGATGAACCCTGACCTGCGAATTCGCATCACGTGAAGACACGTGTGACCAGTAGAAGATCGATACGTCATGGCGTGACATCTTGGCTGAATTAAAAGAACGCATATTTTTGCAGTAAAGTCAGGTAGATGTATATTTTTACATTTTGAATTACTATTTGTTATTGAATTCATGTTTATAAAAAAGACGCCACAGAGTGGCGTCATATCACGACTGTTAAAGTGTCTAAAATTTTGTATGCTCAAAGTAGTCTAGTCAATGCTAGTCAGTGTGACTGGGACTTAATGGGCTGTTCACACAGAAATATGTTGTAACACAGAGACAGTGGAATGAGATGCGTAGTCAAACAGGCAATGGTCAATGAACAGAAAACAGGAATGTCAAGGGATAAAAAAAATCGAAGTCAAATACACAGGCAGGAATGTCGGTACAGGCAGAAGGAATCAGACAACCGGGAAAAACAGGCAGAATCAAACACAGGAAATAACGCTCGGAATTGACAGTGGTAAACAAATCAAGACTTCGTGGTGAATGGATGCGTGAGCAGTGCTTATATGGTGTGGGTGATGAGTTACAGCTGGTGATGGTAATTAGTGACTGAGTGATGAGGTGCAGCTGGTGCGGTAATCAGTGACTGGGTACGGGGCTAATGGGAAATGTAGTCCGTGTCCAAGGTGAAGTGCCTTCTAGTGGTTTTTACGGGTACCCCAGCTGACAATTGTGACATGTGCTAAATGGACGTCTTTGACTGTTATGTTCGCATTCTTGCGTCTTTTCAATGTCTCATCGAGGATTCATGTGGTGCTCAAGTAAAAAGAATTTTTAAAAGACACATGTCAAGACTTTGCGTTTTTCCGGTTCCACTGCCCACATCTCAGTTTTTTAAACACAAAAACAAAAATGCAAAATGCCATACCCTCAGAATAAATGGTGAGAAGTATTATAAGATCATTATGTTAAGCTGGCAAACTGTGCAAAATAAAATTACCTCAGGTCCAGGGCTAGTTTCGACAACATTGTCTAGCTAGTTGCAGCGAAAAAGATTGGCGTTGTTTTTATTCTACTATATTGACTTTGTCAGCTAAATTCTCTGTTATATTAGATCGATTGCGCTAGCTATTAACTCAAAACATAGTATGCAGAGGAAATCTGCTGATTAAAACCATGTAAATGCAACAAGAACAACAAAACATGTTGTATACACTTTTGAAGCCGGAGTGCATGAGCTTATGAAAAACAGACCATTATGGAGTGGACGGAAATACAGTTGTCATTATAGTTATCATTCTTGGTGTGAGCGGGCCTTAAGTCTAGTGCATGTTTACATAAAAAAAAAAAAACATTTAAATGTAGCACAGTGGAATACAAAAACCATTTAAAAAAAACTCAAGTTTATGTTTTTAAAAAAAGTTAAACTAATTTTAATTTGAGCGCTGTATATTAAAAACAACAACAACAACAACAAAAAAAAACATGTCTTGCACAAGATGCTGCAAGCACAATGGTTAAAAACACCCGTCTAGCACGTTTGCATAGAAAAACAATGGAAAAGAGGAAAAAAATGTTTTTTTGAAATTGCATTTAATATTACTGTGAGCATAGCATTTTTAGAACGCTGTGCCATGTGCAAGATGCTGCAAAAGATGCAAGCAAAATAGTCAAACACATCCATCTAGCGCCTGAACAACAATGAAAAAACAGTCCAATGGAATGCAATATCGTGTTCTGTGAGAACGAACCTTGCATTTTAAGTCTGTTTCAAATCAGTAATGAAGACTTGTGTGTATAATAGCTTGTGCTTTTAAATTTCCAAGATAGTTGTGATATTGCAGTGCAGTTTAATTTATCTCGCCCTACATCATGACTAGCTGTTGTGTTACTATATATAAAATGATGAGCACAATTTTTATGCAACAGGCTACATTTATCAAGCATCCATGCATAATAATAATCTTGTGTTAATATGCACAAGAATGCCATTATACTCTGAACATCTGCCTTAAAATTTGTCCGTAGAGGTGTATATTTTTTTCCTGCATTATATGACAAATAGTGTGAGGTGTACAGAATGCAAACACTGTCAGATGCTGTTAATTCCAATGCAATGGCACATATTCCTATATAGCTACATAGTGACAAGCAGACATTAAATACCAGAATGGAGCCAAGTGTTTAGGAAGGGAGGTTGAAAAATAACAGTGCTCGATGAAATCAGCCGAAAAGGAATGTCATTTCAAAGACAGAGCAAGCTATTGCATTTTGATGAAAGATTACAAAGATAAACAGGTTTTCTTTAGAATAACATGCATTTTGTGATCCTGGTCCGCCCTTCTCTCTTCATCATTGCCTATACTAACTGTCCATGTGAATAAAAGTGGCAAAGATATTGTGCAAAGGTTCATCACAACATGTCAGCTCAGCCCTGAATTCAGTTTGGACATCAAGTGTGATGGACATGAATGTTATAAAAGTGCTTCACATGGCTGTGAGTCATGTGAAGTGGATTTAAGCAGCGCGGTTTTCAGAAAGGTGAGCGTTCAATTATCCGTTTCACACACTTCTGAGCTCTCTGCAGAATGCTGATTGACAGCTGAGTGTGTGCTTGTGATATAGTGTGTATGTGTGTGTGTGTGTGTTGCAGGTGGCAGAGCAGCTGATGACTATAGCCTATGAAAACGGGGTCAACCTCTTTGACACTGCAGAGGTCTACTCAGCTGGGAAGTGAGTTTGGCCTTTGACTGACAACAAAATTCATCTGGACAACTCTACTATCTTTACATTTTATATAACTAATCTAAATATTCCCTACTATCGCCAATTTAACGGATAGTATGCAAATTGGGATATGATAGTCCAGCCTGTGATCTTCATATCCAAACTTCCATCTTGCCAGCTGATTCATCTAAACCTGTTAGAAGATGCATAAGGGAATTCACTTTGATTGAAATTCATCCACTGATAGAATCATTTTTGTACTGTTTGTCTGCATTGCTTTTGCATCAAATTCACTAAAGGAATTACGCATTCGGGTTGTGATGCAAACAGCCACAAATTTAGTACTGAATGCAATTTTCATGGGGCAATTCTCAGGCTTGCAGTCGGCTCTGTCTAATGCATGATGCAACAAACTATAGCGGCCATATTTTTCAAGGACTGTACAGCATCACTCCACCACTGTGATCAGGCTATTTAAAATGCCAAAAGTCTGGATATGTGTCTGGTTGTAAAGCTTTTCAGCACCATTTGATAAATTACTGCTGCCATAATAACTATAAAAGTACTCTTACATTCATTTTGAATAAGCTTTAAATTTCCTCCAGCTTTCCATGGACAGTAACCATAGCTCAGCGTTCACTGTATCAGGCAAATAGCGCTGACGTTTGTGAATGTTGCAAATTCTATAACGAAACTCATGCATACAAAGGAGGTGTATTTGCCCTGAAAAAAATGATAGTAACTTTAAGTATAAATATGCATACCACAATACTATAATGGCTGTTTAGTGAATTCACAGTACCATACAAAAAAAATATAAATACATCTCTACAAATCCAACAAATCTTACACTTAAAATGTGTCTTTCTTCTTCACAGAGCTGAAATACTCCTAGGAAACATTATCAAGAAGAAGTGTTGGAGGTATTTGTCTTAGTTTCATTCACTGATCAGTTTCATTGAGAAATTTATAAAACCACTGCCTTCACACATTTCTGTCTGTGTGTGTACAGAAGATCCAGTCTGGTCATCACTACTAAACTGTACTGGGGAGGAAAGTAAGTCTATCCATCCATCCATCCATTTATGTATCTCTCTATCCATCCATCCATCCGTCGTCCATCCATCCATCCACTCTTTTCATTCTATCAATACTACACTGTAAAAAAGAATTGTTGGTTTAACTTAAAAAAAGCAAGTAACTTGGTTGCCTTAAAATTTTGAGTTCATTGAAGTTAAAAATTTGAATTAACAGAAACTCAAAACATTATGTTATCTGAACCACATTAATTATCTAAGTTGATCTGACGAAACAAAAAATGCTGTGATAACAAATCATGAAAATAATTTTACTCTTATTTTCTCTTTGAGATTCAAGCATCTTTCTTTCTTTCTTTCTTTCTTTCATTTCTCTAGGGCAGAGACAGAGCGTGGGCTCTCTAGGAAGCACATTATTGAAGGTAGATATTCTTCTTTCTTCTAATCCCCCTGTCGTTTGTAATTGACCTGAACCTTTTTTCTTCTTTTCTTTCTCATTGCCTCCTCCCTATTGATTTTTTTCTCCTTCGCTGCAGTAGACTGTGTGTGGCCTTGTTCCTAATAAAAGCTCAGCACCCACACCAACATTCATTCTTAAACAGTGTGAGATTCTCTCTCTCTCTCTCTCTCTCTCTCTGAGACTTTCTTGATAAATGCACATACAGAGAGTACATGCAAACCAAAGGTAATAATTCAAATAAAGTATGCATAATGACACAGACAATTCTCATAATCATATGATTGTCTTCTTTTCCAGGAAAATATTTGAAACAAGATACATTTAAATGAGACTCGTTTTAATTACAATTCAGACATTTCTTCTGGAAACAATACAAACATGCTGATTAATACTAAATGTAATTTAAACATACATATATATTTATATATTTAACCACATATACGTGGTATGCTCATAATCGGCAGCACGTAATTATGTGAAGTGTTTGAGATCATAAGTTTTATTTGAGTGGAAATCTTGTAATTTTATTCTGATTTATCTCTATTACTGTGTTCCTATGAGATGGGGACAGACCGCTAATTTTAAGATAGTTCAATATCTGTAATGTTATTTCTGTATCACTTTCAGATTGAGAAAACTCACTGTTTGTATTTCATGAAAGTAATTGAATCATTCGCATACTTTGCTCTTTCATCCCTCCCTCCCTCCCTCCAAGTTATTTTTAGCGTTCTAGCTTGTGTGTACTTTTCCTTCCAGGCTCGCATCTCTCTCCCCTCCTCGTTAGCTATGACATTGTTTGTGGTCGTCTGTTTATCCTCGATGTACTTTTTTTAAAAAGCTCCCTGCTAAGAATATCCCCTCCACAAACCCAGAAAATTCTGACTGATTAGAGCCGTGGCGGTTGCGAGGGTGCACTCAGTGAGCCAGGGGCCGATTAATGAGTCTGAGATTGGCTGGATTACAGTGTTTTTGTGATGGACGAGTGTGCGGTTTATCTGTCAGATTAATTTCACTATGGCAGAGTAATCACGTTTAGCGTCTGATCACCTGAAAGCTATCTGACAACTTTGTTTCAACACACCTGGTGTTTGCTCTCTGTCTTTCTCTCTCAGCCAAGATTTACTGGCATGGCTGCATCACTGTTTTGCCAACGCATTACTTTCACAGTACTTACACACAGGTGTACGAAATAAGAAAATGTGATTTAAAAGAAAAGCTAAAATGGAACGAAGCATAAAAATGCTCAGGGTGTTCAGAGGTGGAGTGACCCAAAAAAGTGTTCGGACACGTAGGCAGCACTCAAAAAAACTTTGAATGCCATTGCGTGAAACAACAAAATGTCAAACCAAGTGATATTTATTTAAAAGAAAAACAGCACAAGCATTCATGCAAAACATTTGTCATGTCCTTAATTAATACTTTTATTCTGCAAGAATGCATTAAAATGATCAAAAGTGACAATAAGGATGTTAATAATGTTACAAAAGAGTTCTATTTCGAATAAATGCTGTTCTTTTTAACTATATATTTATTAAAGAATCCTGAAAAAATATCAGTTTCCACAAAAACCGTTTAACAAGAAATGTTTCTTGAGCACCAAATTTTTAAAGGATCATGTGACACTGAAGACTAGAGGCATGGCTACTGAAAAATAAGGAATAAATTAGATTTTTAGAAGAGACTTCAAAATATTTAAAAAATCTTAACTTTTGGTAATGGTAGACATAATTGTATAGTTTTATGTGATATTCATTTTAAATATCCCTGCTATGTCTTTTTTGGTGCCACTGGTCTATATAGAAATAAAACAATATATTTTGGTCAATATGATTGCTTTTAATTTTGTGTCCCCAAATTTTATTCCGGTATCACCCAAATTAGAATAACCTTGATCATTGTAAACCTAATATTGGACGATACCGAAATGGTCACTGATATAACCCTAGTCTATGAATATACACAAATAAACACATTACTGACAGTGCATAATGTATGTTATATACTGTCCCACAGTCTTTATTCTCTGTCTCTCTCTGTGTTTCTGAATGGGACAAAACTAGTGTCAGACTGAATCATTCATCCTTTCTCTGCTTAGTGCTTCCTCATCTTTTTCTCTTCCTCTCTCGTGTCTGCAAAGCTGCACTCTTCTAATCTTCTCTCAATTGCTCACCTTTTCCTATTTTTGCTCTCTCTGAGTTTCCTCTCTCCTCCGATCCCTCCATCTCTTTTCACACTTCTGGCTGTCGGATATAGCAGCACAGAATTAATGTAAATCCTTTGGCAACTACATGAGTTTGTGTCTTCATTTTAGATCTTTCCTATTTTATAGAGTTGGTGAATGGATTTTCATTACTCATCTTCATGTTGCTCCAAACCTTTTTTTTCCTTCACAAAACACAAAATAATATATTAATGTTTATGCTGTTTAAGCTCAAAAAATGACAAAAGAAAACCCCATAAAAGTATTATAAATGTGGTCCATAGAACTCATGCATTATATTCCAAGTGTTCTGAAGCCATACAATAGTTTTGAGTGAGGATGAGTCCAAAATTTAAGTCATTTAAGTCACTTCCCCAGACCATCTTACAGCCGCTTTGGATGCAGTTTGCTTTCACAAATCAAACCTACAAAAAAATCATGCAAATTATATTACATATTTTCTCTCTCTCTCTCTCTCTCTCTCTCTCTCTCTCTCTGTAGGTCTGAAGAGTTCTTTGCAGAGGTTACAGCTGGATTATGTGGATGTGGTTTTCGCCAATCGTCCTGACAGCAACACACCTATGGAGGGTAGGTGAGGCTTAGGCCTGAGACGCACACTATGCAAGTCACTACGCCGATGCTTCTCAATTTTGTGCATTATTGCATTCTGAAATATGTTACAGGCAATTCATTAAGCAATGCATTTAGCATTGTCGCAAGAGCAGGTATAGCATGCATTAGCATAAACTGTCGGCAACTTTTCTCTTTACTGTCATGGTGGGGCAACAGTTTGAAAAGAGTTTTGCTGAGCAAGTCAGTTAAAGTTGGTTTGTTTTTATAGCTACCTGAATAAAAAAACATCCAGTGTTATGGCGTAGAACTTTTCAAGATAACTCTAGCGCCCCCTTGAGGTCTGAGATTTGTTACCACCCAATAAATTCAGTAATGCAGGAAGAATGACAAGGAGGAAGAAAAACTTCACATACTTTAAAAATACAGCATTGAAGCGCTCATTTGTCACAGTTGTAAATACAACGGCGTTCTACTTCCACAAGGGGGTTTGACCCCAAACTTTTATGTTTATGGGACCCTGTGCTTAGGGCCTTGGCAAAAGCATCTGCATTTTTGTCATAGTCTGTGTGTGAGTTACTGTGAGTTGGTTGGTTGTGTGTGTGTGTGTCTGTGTGTAATACAGGATGTAGGATGCTATTTTCATACATCTCATGAGGCCGATTTTTCCACGCTGTTATCATAATCCCAGTCTAAACAATCTCTCACTCTCTTTCAATTTCTGTGGCACTGCAGTGCACAGGAAGTCTACTTCTAACACACTCTCCCCATCACCAAATCTGTATTTTTCTCTCTTTGACGCTCTCTCTCTCTCTCTTGGGGGGATTATAGGTAGCATCGCCCATGGGGTACATAGTGTATTTTTAAGATGCTCTTTCCCTGCTGTCTCTCCAAACTCTAAACCTTTCTTCTCACACTTGTACACATACATGCACACAATCACATTCATGTTTACTTGCAATCTAAATGAGGACATACCACATACATACATACATTTTTAGAAAAAAAAACAACATTATTTTATTTTAATTTATTTTGTCAGATTTAGCTAACTTCTGTGGATAGATTTGATAGTAAAACCCACACACACACCTGAATTCTGCCATTGGACTACTTTAGGATTTCCCCTGTATGCATGATCGAGTCTTATCAACACGTAAACACATTTTACATCAGGGTTACAAGCCAGAAAAGTAATGCATAGACTTCCTACGGTGTGAGGATAATCTCAAGAGGACTCTCCATACAAATCAGAGCTTTAGAGCCACTGCTGTGCTTTGCGGTGGGAAAAAGCAGACGATCTATCAAATTAAAACGTTTAATCATCATTCTACCATCAAGACTGGGGGGATTTTAATCCAAATTGATGTGCAGTGTGTTCTTGGCACGTACAGTTGAATCCCCGTGGGAAGATAATAGGGTATTTTAATAAAAGAACATTTTGGAACTGAACTGAGAACAAATTTTACTGCCCATGGTCTCCCTGGAGATTTGTTTGTCATTGCCATGTTTGAGCTTTGTGAGGAATGAGATCATCAGTGTGATGTTGGAGCAGATATATTGGTACTGTACGTATGGTCTTCAAGGAATTGTTCAGACAAGTATAGATACGTTATTTTTAATGTTAATTTTGGTGCTCTATAGACTTTCCTTTTCAATGCATTAGTGTAAATGTGATTTTTTTTTTCCCAAACTGAGGGATATAATTATTTTCTATAATAATTAAAAATATGTTATGGATTCTGTTGATGGAGCATAACTTGTATTGAAGCACTGTTGGATACCACACATACAAACACACACTGTGCATTTAGAGATCTCTTTTGGGTCATATTTACAGTTGTGTTCAAAATTATTCAACCCCCACTGAAATTGATTGTTTTGGCCGGTTTGACATTGATTTTGATCATTCAGTCATCCTGCTTACAATTAAATCAAAGAGGCACGTGTAGGTCAGACAAATATAACATAACATTTATAATGAAATAACCACAAATGTCTTTTCTCTGCTCACATCATTATCAGTTTTATTCAACCCCCAAGTGACATTCAATCTTAATACTTAGTACAACATCCTTTAACAGTTATAACAGCTTTTAAACGTGAAGCATAGCTTGACACAAGTGTCTTGCAGCGAGCTACGGGTATCTTCGCCCATTCATCATGGGCAAAAGCCTCCAGTTCAGTCACATTCTTAGGCTTGCGCACTGCAACTGCTTTCTTTAAGTCCCACCAGAGGTTCTCAATCGGATTTAAGTCTGGTGACTGCGATGGCCATTTCAAAATGTTCCAGCCTTTAATCTGCAACCATGCTCTAGTGGACTTGGAGGTATGCTTGGGATCATTGTCCTGTTGAAAGGTCCAACGTCTCCCAAGCCTCAGGTTTGTGACGGACTGCATCACATTGTCCTCCAATATCTCCTGGTACTGAAGAGAATTCATGGTACCTTGCACACGCTGAAGCTTCCCAGTACCTGCAGAAGCAAAACAGCCCCAAAGCATGATTGACCCCCCGCCATGCTTCACAGTAGGCAAGGTGTTCTTTTCTTCATAGGCCTTGTTCTTCCTCCTCCAAACATAGCGTTGATCCATGGGCCCAAACAGTTCTAATTTTGTTTCATCAGTCCACAGAACACTATCCCAAAACTTCTGTGGTTTGTCCACATGACTTTTGGCATACTGCAGTCGACTCTTCTTATTCTTTGGAGACAGCAAGGGGGTGCGCCTGGGAGTTCTGGCATGGAAGCCTTCATTACGCAGGGTGCGCCGTATTGTCTGAGCAGAAACTTCAGTACCTACATCTGACAAATCTTTTCTCAGTTCCTCAGCAGTCACACGGGGACTTTTCTCCACTCTACGCTTCAGGTAGCGCACAGCAGTCGAAGTCAGCATCTTCTTTCTGCCACGACCAGGTAGCGTTTCAACAGTGCCCTTTGCCTTGAATTTGCGAATGATGCTTCCTATGGTGTCTCTTGGTATGTTTAACATCTTTGCAATCTTCTTATAGCCATTGCCCTTCCTGTGAAGAGTAATCACCTCTTCTCTTGTCTTCCTGGACCATTCTCTTGACTTCACCATGTTTGTAACCACACCAGTAAATGTCTAGAAGGAGCTGAGTATCACAGTCATTTTAAAGCTGCCTAATTGGTGCTTATTAGGCTTTATTGCTGCTCCCTGACATCCACAGGTGCTTTCAATACCTGATTGAAAACACTTCAATGGACCTCTGTTCTTCAGAGTGGTAGTCTTTAAGGGGTTGAATAATTGTGTCAATGAAGAATTCACAAAAGAAACATTTACTACTGTATTACAAAACCAATTGATGTCATTTTAGTTGCATATGCTTCTTTAAGAAGTCCTTGTAGGATTTCATTCTGAATTCAATTACAAATGCACTCTAAATTCTCTAAAACCATTTACAGCATTGGGGGGTTGAATAATTTTGAACACAACTGTATAACTTAATGAATCCAGCATTACTTCAAATATCCTCACGTCTGTTATATTTGTTGCCGTTTTAATAAATACCAAGCACACATCTGTTTATTAGTGTTCATCTGATATTGTAGACTAAGCACCAACTGGCTGTTTCTACAAGCCTGAAATGACCTGTTTGTGCTCAAGTCATCCACATCAGTCTTTTGTAGAGATATTAAAGCCACAAATCAAAATCATACAGCAGTCTCTCTCTCTCTCTCTCTCACACGCACACACACACACACACACACACATACTCTCTCTCTCTCACACACATACAAACACACACACACACAAATCGAATCAAGCTATCATATAACACAACTACATGCAGCACAGAATGACTAATACCTTACAAAAAAGTCCAGTGATGGTACCAGGATGACTGAGTTTGCTAAGCATTATGGATAATTAGACATAATTCTGTTGCTGTTTAGAGCACTCACAGTACATCTTTTCCTGGTGCATTCTGGGTCATGTGGAACTTTTTCTGAGATTGTTAAAATAAAGTCCAAAATGCTAATAATAGTGTTGATGTAATCAAAGTAATTAATCAGTAGAGTTCACACACACACACACACACACACACACATTCTGTCAAATAGATGCTGTGCTTTTTACCGTCCTATTCATCAATATTCATCAAAGAATCCTAAAATAATGTTTCACATTTTCAACAAAAATATTAAGCAGCACAACGATAACGATAAGAAATGTTTCTTGAGCACTAAATGAGCAGATTAGAAAGATTTCTGTAGGGACATGTGACACTGAAGACTGGAGGAATGATGCTGAAAACTTTTCCATCACAGCAAAAATTTTTATTAAAATAGAAAACGGTTATTTTTTTTATTGTAATCATATGTAAATTGTAGAAACATTTTTTTTTAAATCTTACAAACCATAAATTTACAGCAGTGTATATGTGTTTTAAATCTGAACTAATAGTTGTTGTTTTTTTTTAAATAAACCAAGCAAAATTGCGACTGAGCCTGAAAGGCTGTTGTATATTCTTGTTGCATTTGAACTGCTTTTTTCCTACATTTTCTTTTGTCTACAGCAACCATTTAACTTGATTTATTGGGAAATTGCAATCTTGTCTAAAAAATCTGAGGGGACACTTGAGCATGACAAATCTGCACATGCACGCCGCATCCTACGCACTGCAGAAACCCCAGACATTCACATTACATTATACTTCAGGCTTCTAAAGTTTGGATGTTCTGAGAAATCCAGCTGAACTGAACTAGAGTTCACGGTCTCTCGTGAGAAGCTGTACAATGGTTTGCTGAATAACCATTAATTTTTGTTCACACTGACATGTGCCTCTGGTTTCTTGTGTTTTTGTCTTGCTCTCTCTTTTCTTTAGCGGATGTATTGTTGTGCTTAGCTGACGTTCACTTGCTTTTCTCCTCCATTCTCACCCACACACTCACATTCGTACAGAGTTCGTAATAAGCGAGTGGGTGGGGGCTTTCATTTTCATTATGTACTGAGGTAAATTTGGCTTCTGTTTTCTACTCTCCTGTTCTTGTTTAAAAATCACTTTTCACCTTCTATTGCCTTATTTTTTTTTATTTCTCTTTTGTTTCTCACATTCATAAATTCAGCTGCCTGGTTTCACAGGATTGGTCCATATTGGAATATGCCCACAGTTTACATCAGGTATTAAGATGCATTTTAGTCGATCGGATCACAAGTGGACGAGGGAGACATATACCTGTTTACACCTGGGATTTTAATCCGTCTCTTCCCACTTTCATCCTGATTTCTTTGAGGGTAGGGTCTAAGGGTGGGTAAATGTATGGGTTTTTTCCAGATATTTCTCTCTATTGGACAAAATAAGCTTGTGCAATTTACATATGAACATGCCCAGAGACAACGGAAAAACTCGGAGAGCATCAGCTTTGTATTTTGCTCTGACAGCCAGTGTATGTTAGAAATCTGGAATGGTGCTTGGCGCGTTTTTCGTTTTCATTCCACACTTGGGTCTCAAGCTGACAAAGTTCAAATCCCGTCTGGCTTGCTTGCTTTCCATGATGTTTACGCATTAGGTCAGTAGGCGGAGAGTAGGCGGTGTTTTGTGGCTGTTCCAACACATTCGAGCACATTTACAGCACGAAAGCAGTCCGGTCACATGCGTTTTTGACTACCTCTGGAAGTGGTCAAAAGTAGACAAGCTCAAAACGTTTTACACCCCTTTAGTATTGAGCGTTATCCACTTGTGATCCGTTCGACCAAAACATATCTTAATGCCAGGTGTAAACAGAGCCTTAGACCATAAAAGATGACATAGATAAATGTAAAATAAAATGTAACTGACCACACAGTGAAGGCCGTTTCACAGAGCGAGACACGATAAAGTGAAGTGAATTTTGCTTTCACACCAAACGCGAAATGTTTGAACGCCTTCGGCTCATTCATGCCGACATGATAGGTGGCAATGACTGAATGCTTTTTTTCAGCTTCTTCACCATTCAGCTGATCAGCCTATCGTCTTTGACCACTGACATGAAGTATCACTTAAATATAGCACCAAAGTCACATGAACAAAATGTTAAGAATCACAGAAAGTGAGGAAAGGAAAAGAAAAAGACGTATTAGAATTCCATGCTAGAGCGTCACCAATCTCGCCCTTTTGTGTAAGCGCAGCGGCTCCAGGCACATGATCTAAATCTCAAATCTTATTGGACGACCCGTTTCATTGTGGAGCAACGGGAAAAAAATAGACTGAAAATGGAAAACAAAAATCTTGCTTTGTCACGCTGTGATTGATCTCACCCTGCGTGAGTAGATCTCTAGGGATCTATTGAGTTGATTCAAGAGCGTCATTATGTTGTATATTCGCCGACATTTAATCACGCTCAGTGTGAAAGGCACTTTAGTTTGTTTAATATGCCATTGAAAATCTGTTTTCTGAACTATATACCACAAAAACATACTTGTGTAAAGAAAAAATATACTGTTGGAAGGAATAGTTTACTTAATAATGAAAATTCTGTCATCATTTACTCTCCCTCATACTCATCCCTTCACTTCGCTCACAAAACATTTGTGTTCTTTAGCAAAAGCATAATTTTTTTATATATAAATAATAATTTTTCCTCCCACCACATATTATTTTCAAAAAAACGTTTGCGAGCAAACACGAGGTACACAAATGATTTGCACACATGCATATTTTCTTGAGTTGAACTCAAAGGTTTTGTGAGAGAACGCAAAAGCATTGAAATATGATTTTCTTTTTCTTTTCTTTTTTTTTTATCACCATTATCACATTCTTCTGTGGAACATAAGATATTTTAAAGAATGTTTGTCCATATATTGAAAGTCATTGGACCTCAATGACTCACATTGTATGGAAAATATTTTAACTAGTGGACGGATTGGTGCCAGCCAATCAGATTAGAGCCTGCCAGACTCAGCAAGTTCGATCAGACAGTCAGTGAACGAACTGTTGGCGGTCCTCAGGATTGTCCATGTATTGAATGTTTGTCCATATATTGAAAGTCATTGGACCTCAATGACTCACATTGTATGGAAAATATTTTAACTAGTGGACGGATTGGTGCCAGCCAATCAGATTAGAGCCTGCCAGACTCAGCAAGTTCGATCAGACAGTCAGTGAACGAACTGTTGGCGGTCCTCAGGATTGTCCATGTATTGAATGTTTGTCCATATATTGAAAGTCATTGGACCTCAATGACTCACATTGTATGGAAAATATTTTAACTAGTGGACGGATTGGTGCCAGCCAATCAGATTAGAGCCTGCCAGACTCAGCAAGTTCGATCAGACAGTCAGTGAACGAACTGTTGGCGGTCCTCAGGATTGTCCATATATTGAATGTTTGTCCATATATTGAAAGTCATTGGACCTCAATGACTCACATTGTATGGAAAATATTTTAACTAGTGGACGGATTGGTGCCAGCCAATCAGATTAGAGCCTGCCAGACTCAGCAAGTTCGATTAGACAGTCAGTGAACGAACTGTTGGCGGTCCTCAGGATTGCCATTTGATGGGGCAGCCCTGCTACACCATTGTGAGATGAAGAGCGCCCCAAAGACATCATGGCATGTGTAGTGAAGATGAAACGCAGAATCAGTGGACACAACACAAAGCCCAGAGTAATGGCCACAGTGAAGCGCCTTGAGTCATAACACTGATGAAAAGCAGCTCTTTGCATATGAAAATTTGAATGATGAAGCAATAAAATAGCCTCATAAGCTCATGATAGAGGCGTTTTAGAGCAGATCTTACTCGCTGCTCTTATCCGAAAGCTATAAAGCACCGCTGAAGAGTAACGACTGAAGTGAACTCAAAACAGCGGTAAAGGGCTCCGATGGTAATGGCGCAGAACAGTCGTGCCTTGAGGATGTCAGAGCAGATGGTGTTCCTGTCGGCTGCAGAGTGGCACTCTTTCAAACGTACCCAATGAAATCGTATGTAAGCATATGACGACACAAAGACTGCTGTCTGTGTGCATTATATATGATTTTCAAAAGAAGTCTCTTATATTCATGAAGGCTGCATTTATTTGATCAAACAGTGTAAACATTGTAATAATGTAAAATACAGTAAAAAATGTAAAAATGTTATAACTGTTTTGTATTTGAATGTATTTTAAAAATGTAATTTATTCCTGTGGTCATTTATTCATGAGAATCATTACTCCTGTTTTCAGTGTCACGTGATCCTTCAGAATTGGTGCTCATTATCAATGTTGAAAATGTTGTGCCGCTTAATATTTTTATGGAAACCATTGCATATTTTTTCAGGATTTTTTGATCGAAAGAACAGCATTCATTTGAAATAGAAATCTTTTGCAACATTATAAAGGTCACATTTAATGTGTCCTTACTTACTCCTTACGGAAAGTATTAATTTCGTAAAAATGAACTGATCCCAAACTTTTGAAAGGTAGTGTACATTTTAAAATGTTTGCATAGACACTCAAATGTACATTTTATGTATGAGCAATTTGAATGTGTACAATTTTTTGAATGTTTTTAGGTTGATAGTATATTGAATTTATGGATTAATTAAAAAATTCAAACCCATCACATTTACACATTTACAGGTACCTAATTTGATATGATTAACATTTTCATTATGTCCTGTTTGATTTCTTGTGTGGAATTCAATTCATTTTGAAAAATGTACATAATTTTAAAATGTTCTGTCTTCATTCAATCAATATATAATAGTAAAATGTAAAATTGATTTATAATGAAAATGAAAAGAATTTGTAACATATTTTTCGCTTCGAAATAAAATATTACATAAATTAAACATCAAATACTAATGAGCTAAGGCTGCATTAGTCAAATCAAGTCTTCTGCATTTATATTGTTCTTTTTACAATACAGATTGTTTCAAAGCAGCTTCGCAGTGATAATAGGAAAATTCATTGACACAGATTGTTTTGGCTTTACAGCAGCTCTAGGAAAAGTTATTGTGCTAAAGTAAGTTTTTGAATGAATCACTTGTAAAGTTGTAAAAATCAGTATAGGAAGCCTCAGAAAAATATCAAAGACTGTGGGAGAATATGGGAAGTGTAATTCAGACTGGTTCAGCAGAGTTGTGTGGACTGATGAATCACAATGAAACATGAGTTGCATGGTGATGCTCCAGAGCGATGACATCGAAAATCTGCTGAGAAATATAATGATAAATGCATCTCCACCACAGTGAAACATGGAGGGAGAGGTGTCATTTTGAGGGGAGCCTTTTTAGCTGCTGGTATTGGTGAGCTACTTAACTGTGAAAAATTATTTAATGCTTTGCAGTACAGGAGAATATTGCAGAATGGCTTGTTGTCTAAAGAGGAGTGATCAGATGTTATTTATCAACAAGACAGTACTCCCACACAGCTTAAAGCTGCAATATGTAAGATTTTTGCAGTAAAATATCCAAAAACCACTGGGCCAGTGTTATATATTTTGTTCCAGATGTTTCCAGCTATTTACAAATCGTGCGATAATTGCTATTTTAACTAAGGATCCTGAGTGAGTCGCCTGTCAATGGCGTCATATCCGCGTTAACCTCGGTTTCCGGTTTAATTTTGTAGAGGCCATGAAAACACCAAAGACGCTTTAATATATTACATGTTTTATTAGACAAGGGAACAACTGTTTTGATACATTTATAGACAGAAAACTAATCATTGTTATATAGCTCAACGCGTTTGGTCTTATACTTTAAATCTAATTTTCTTGATTTTTTGCGAGTATCGGGCCTCAGAGAAAAACACTACTTTGTCAAGTAATGTTAGCTAACATCGCATAATCAGATGCAGCTTTATTTTTAGTAACAGTAATACAGAATTTTCTCCATCATACAATACGTTTTAAATTTAATTGCATGCTTTTTATCAACACAAGCCATCCAGCACTTGATATGATATTTTAGTATCGATCTGTCTTACTGCAGTGTTCAACAAGTGTCTCACAGCAGCCGGCGAATGAACACAGAGTAACGTTATAGCATAATTTTCAACACACTCAAATGTATCTAATATGATAAACAGAGCTGCGTTACCTCATACTCATGACTGGAAAAAGCGGAAGCGGAGCCGGCAGCTGTGGCATAATAAAAGTCCCGCTGCTCGCGAGACCTGTATCGCGTTCATCTCTCATTAACAATCGCTCCAGCGGCCTCGTACAGCGCCCACAACAATTCATCCTGCTCTTCTTCATATACAGTAATGTAAATAATTGCAAACATGAAAATGATTTCTGCCCGAGTCCCATCCCGATTCTTTTCCACCGGCTGTGAGGTGAAGACCGCATGTCCCAAGATTCCTCGCTCAAAATTACTGTCATCAATCTACGTCTTTGTTTTGAATAGGCGACCTCTAGCGGACGAAAAACGACATATTGCACCTTTAAACATATGAAGAAAACAAAGGGGAAGGCCATTGCATGCTAAGCTTCTTTATCTACAGTATTTGTGCAAATCTTGCTAATTTTCTGATCAGTGATTTGTGATTAAAATAGTTCATTAAAAGACCACAAAATGTTTCACAGTTTTTGGCTTGGCCCTTTATTTATT
This sequence comes from Opsariichthys bidens, assembly GCA_037194245.1. Taxonomy (NCBI): domain Eukaryota; kingdom Metazoa; phylum Chordata; class Actinopteri; order Cypriniformes; family Xenocyprididae; genus Opsariichthys; species Opsariichthys bidens. The sequence continues at coordinate 7,232,291 of CM074303.1, forward strand.
TATTTATTTGCTCAGCAGTGTAAGTCAAAAATAGAATGGTCCGCCAACATACAGATAGTTAAATTCTTCTTTATTATATTCCACTGGACGATATAAACACAAATGTCCTGGCACTGAGCCTTCCTAAGCACGTTAATTGTTCAATATGCCCATCTCGTCTTTAAGACCATCATGTGGACCATTATCCTTATTATAAACGTATTGAGTAAAATGGATAAAATAGGGAGATGTGAGCATTTTCTTTAGGGTGAAGATGAGTTAACAAGCCATTGATGCCCATTTATGATTCTCTGCTAAGGATTTAGTATGAAAAAATCACCCCTGCTGCATGTGCTTTTAGCACCCAGTTCAGTTAAGGAATTATGCAAATCAGATAATGATACAAACACAGCCTCGAAAATATAGCACTGATAGCAATTTGCACTGGACTGTTCTCCAGGTTACAGACTGGTTCTGAATTTTAGGTAGTACTGGGACTGTACAGCATCACTGCATCAGCTGTGAAAGTTTCTGATATACTCTATGATGAAATAAATGCAATTAAATGAAATAATGAATTATCTTTCAACAAAAAATGTGTAAATGATAGAAAAATATTTTTTTCATTAGGATGTCTAGAACACTTTGGAATGGATAGAATTGTGCTGAGATGCGTGAATAAACGCTACAGTTAAGTTTAAAATGATTGTACCTTGTACAATACAACTTGCCTAGTGAGATATAGAGCCGTTGTGTCAGTTTGACTTACTGCTGAAATGCTTTTCATGTTTAATCCTGTTAAAACAGACGTCTGTGAAATAGGTTCAGCTCTTCTTTATTATTAGCGTTTATCCTTTGTGGAACTCTGTCAGTGTTTCCAGATCCAAGCAACCTGTTCTGACAAAACAATCCCAAAATAAGCCTCCCATAAACAGCCAATTTAAACATTTAGTTCCCCCAAAAATAAAAATTCTGTCATCATTTACTCACTCTCAAGTTGTTCCAAACCTGTATGAATTTCTTTCTTCTGCTGAACACAAAAGATGATATTTTATAGAATGTCGGTAACAGAACAACTTGAGGGTGAGTAAATGATGATAGAATTTTTATTTTTGGGTGAACTATCCTTTTATCTTATTCTAGCATAGGAGTAGAATAAATCGTTTTGTTTGTTTGTTTGTTTGGTTGGTTGGTTGGTTTTTTGCAATTGAGAGTGCCTTAATATGAACATGATACATTTTATCTGTAATGCTGCAGAATAGTTTTCATAAAAACCTTGTTTCTTAGTCCCAACTGTACTAACTTTATATCTTTTGTCATGTTCTGGGCATTTGTGTAACAATGCAAAGTATCCTTTTACAAAAATAATTCACATTTCAATTCAACTGTTAAATTATAATTGCAAAATATACATCCTGGGAATTCCCATTGTTTTAAATGACTTTATGGAAAAACAAGCCCAAAGTCACTCTGCACAATGAGAGGATGTAGATAGCACCATCTAATGGTGAGCAGACACATATGATTTCTCTGGATCTAGAGCAAACTATTCCAGAAGCTTGGCTGATATTTTTGTTTGTACATCTGTGTTTCAGAGATAGTGAGAGCCATGACGCATGTCATTAACCATGGTATGTCCATGTACTGGGGCACGTCACGCTGGTCAGCTATGGAGATCATGGTGAGTGGAGAGGATAAACTTCATGTGCACTTTTTCATTTTGATATTTGAGTCAATCCTGATGATGAAATTATTTTATATTGTCATATTTAAGCCTGTCATCAAGAATGTTTGGTTGTTTTGTTGCTCTGTTTAATTTTTGATCATCTATGATAGTGTAAGTGGACACTGTCTGGTTGTTTTTCGTGTGGGTGGAGACCTTATTAAATAGTCTTAAAAAAATACCTAATGAAAAAAAGTTAAGGATGTTCAGATGCATTTAACTGACAACTCAAAAATACTGAATATACCTTTATTCATTTAAGGGGTTCTTTTTTTTGCTTTTTTATGCTTTCAACTCTCGTAACATTACTGTTTGAGGGTGATAAAAGTCTGCAAAGTTACAAACCACAAAGTCACACCAAAGGGACTTATTCTCTATAGCAGTAAGCACTATTTCTGAACTCTCTGTGAAACACCTCGTTTGTAGTTTTAAGTTTTCTTCCGGGAACATACACATCATTATTCCTCATTTAAATAATTCCTGCCCAAGGCATAGGCAAGAAAAGGGCCGAGGCCTGGTTGAGTTGCATTAGTAGTGTGTTGAAACTCGTGGTTATGGTATGGAGCATAACATTTTTTAAACACACGTGAAGCGGTTGACCACAACACACTGGTCCAGCCAATCAGAGCACATTACGCTTTTCGGAAGGAGGGGCTTCATAGAGCTGATGCATATGATGTATGATGGGTAGTTGAACAAATCAACTAGCTAGTCAGAACTGTCGCAAACCTGTCATTCAGCCATGTTGGCGAACTTCTTTAAATGAATCGATTTGAGATCGAATTAACGCTAGATTAAATTATGGACATGGCATCTGAGGACTAATTCTCATTTTTCTCAGTTATTTTGCTTTATTTCCAGATTCAACCATAGGCTTGTTGTTACATACTAGAGCACTTACACACATGTGCACTCTTCAAAAATTTGACAAACTAAAAAATGTAAATGACTTTTGAATATATTTGAAATTAAAGATATACATTGTGCTTAATGTCAGCTTGCTTATTTTGCTCAAGATAACGATTTATTAATTCCACATGTTATAAAAACAAAAAACTACGCTTCCAACCACAACTCGAGAGCTGTCGTTCCAGCCACACAAGTTTGTGAATTTGTTTGAACTATGGTTTCGGGAAACACCAAATCGTTGATCTATGTTAGTAATGACGGAACTTGTGATGCTAGTTGGCTAACAATGCTTTTGCGCACACCAGAGTGTTGCTGACAGACTGGGAGGAGAGGTGCTGCAACAATGTAAAATATGTCAAAAAATAATGTTTTTTGAACATTCAAGCATGAAAACTTCGACCCCAAAACAAAGTTGAGACTTAACAGGTCCCTTTTAACAACATCAGTATCATTCTCTTTTATTTTTGCCATCTCTTTCTCTCCATGTAGGAGGCGTATTCTGTAGCGAGGCAGTTTAATCTGATTCCTCCTGTCTGTGAACAGGCCGAATATCATTTATTTCAGAGGGATAAAGTGGAGATGCAATTGCCTGAGCTTTACCATAAGATTGGTAAAAAAAAAAAACAATCACATATTGTATATAAATGTACACACATAAACACCCATGATTAAAATATGACTATAAAATGTAATTGAAATATTTCTTGTACCGCAGGTGTAGGAGTAGTGTCCTGGTCTCCTCTGGCCTGTGGCATCATCACAGGAAAATATGAAAATGGCATCCCAGAATCTTCTAGAGCCTCTTTGAGGGTACTTTAATCTTGTGTCATGGCAGACACATCATTTCCTCAAGACATATGGATGGATATCTGTTGAGTAAACTGATCCATATCCAACTGAAATAGTGCCAGATTTCTGTGTCCAAAACAACAGAAGAACAAAACAAGGGTTCAACAGGACAGGCTGTTACTGGATGAAGTGATTTAGGAGCTCATATACTTAATAGAAGGTCTGTCAAGACAGGTTTGCTGTGGTTGTCTCACTGTTTCTTTCTCTGTGCAGTCATACCAGTGGCTGAAAGAGAAGATTCTAAGTGAGGATGGCAGAAAGCAGCAGGCGAAGCTTAAGGAATTGACCCACATTGCTGAGAGGCTCAGCTGTACCCTGCCACAACTTGCCATCGGTAGGTCAGAAGAACTTCACCCATTTTCACTTCAACTGTCACAATGTGCCACATATTATCACTGCCAGATTGACTTGACTGTTCTGTCACTTTTTACTCAATACAGACAAGAGTGAAAGGCTGAATTTCTTTGAAAGTCTTTCTTAATACTTTTTTTGTTGATGTTGGAGGCTAATATATGTATTATTTACTTGTTTTTCAACATATTAAATAACCTAATGTAGGCCAATATACATACTACAGTCAGATTTTGTTGTCAGTTCACATTTAGTGCTTAATCCTATTCTGTACACATACAGTTCAGTAATTTACGGGAATGACAACCACATTCTGCTACCGAATTATTTCCTAAATGCATAAATATGCCATTAACAACTTGTTGTTCAGTTCGGTTCCGTACACACTGCGTAGAATTTTTGTACATTTTTAAACATTTACAAAAATTCTATGCAGTGTGCAGGGAACCCGACATATTTAAATGCGCATCAGATATGTGCCTCTCTTCTATACGTGTGCAGTGCAAGAAAATAACAGGGAAAGAGATTTGACTTATTCAAGTTGCCAGATCTTGCTAGAAAAACAAGAGCAAGCCGAAAAAAATCCAAATGCTATTGAAACCAAGACCAAAATATTGCAACCCACACCTACCCACTTTAATATCCCCATAAACTTGATCGCTTTATGAACCAAACCCAAACAAAAAGCCCAAAAATGCTTATAAGTGGACATGGCAACACTTCAAGAGCGCACTTTGCGAAGCAGCCATTCAAGCAGAAACAAAACATGATTCACGGTGGTTTAGTTAAAATTGCAGAACATACAAGTCTTTGGTCAGTGTAATATTAATTTATTCAAAAATAGAGGATACAAAACTTGCGAGATGCCAGAACTTTTCAATGGTTACCATGCTTTCAATCATCAGAATTTCAGGAGTGAGTCGTGTTCTGTACGCACACACATGGAAGAATAATTTGGGGAATTTACTTCCGTATTTAAATGTGGTTGTCACTCCTGAAACCTTGCTTTATACTACTTAATCTACATAACTAAGGAAAAACAAACTTCTGTCATGACAACTCTCGGAGTGTTTGACATGGTAATGGGTATGACAATGTTGATATGTTTGGTCTCGGAATAGATCTGCTATGCTGCTGCTGCTGCGGCAGAGCAAGTACGGGACTTGATACTGCTAATACATACACGGCATGCTGCTGTGAGCAAGTAAGAAACCTGCTGCTGTACAAAATAACATACAGGAATTACCCATAGCAGATCTATACAGGTGGAGCTGGGGAAGGTGGAGGGTTTCTGAAGGTGCGAGTACTACTCGTGTATTTGAAGATTGAGCACGCAAGCTCATTGGCTACTGATACAACAGGAACCAATCATCTGTGCCCTATTGATAATGATGTGATTACAAGCAGGTTGAATTAAAGGACCTATTAGCCAGCGCATCTAGAGTTTCATGACAGAATTTTGTATTTGGCATGTTTTGGTCCATTTGGAAGCATTTTTATGATTTCTTAGAAAACCTTGACTCTTGTGCAGTTTTAAAGGTGCAGTGTGTAAAATTTAAGAGGATCCATTGACAAAAATGCAATATAATATACATAACCATGTTTTAAGTGGTGTATAAAGACCTTACATAATGAACCGTTATGTATTTATTACCTTAGAATGAGCATTTCTATCTACATACACTGTGGGTCCCCCCTCCATGTCAAGTTGTTAGAATTCATTGTATTTAATTAATTTTTTATGATTATTTTAATTTAGATAGTTTGATAAACAAAAAAATTATTACCAAAAAAATACAGTTAAAAAGTCCAGTATGAACAATCCTTACAGTAACGTTTGGCTGCAGCACCCAATCAAAATCCCACCAGCTCAAAGATTCCAATGATTCACTGGCTTGAAACTTCCACACATATGGGACCAAAGCACAGCTTCCTCTTAAATCTATTCTCCGTGTTCCTCTGTAGCCTGGTGCCTCCGTAATGAAGGAGTGAGTTCGGTTCTCCTGGGGACCTCCAACCCTGCACAGCTCACTGAAAACCTGGGGGCGATACAGGCAAGAGATTTATCAAAACATCTCAAATACACTGTCACACTGTGGAATCACTGCCATCCCATAAGCTCCGGTGGTCTGCTACAGCTCTCTGCTCTAATCTCTAACACCTCACTTCTGAATCTCACATGGTTCATTTACATTCAAAACATCAACACCAGGATGTTGCTTAGTGTTATTTTTATGTGCTATGGCAAAATTTCACACACTAATGGAAGATCCAACTAAAGCTTCAGGGAGAAGATGGTTTTAGCTTGGCTAAATGGTTGGACAACTATTTAGACCAGTGGTTTTCAACCAAGGGGCCTCAGCAAACTTCCAAGGAGGCCTCAAGATTACTTAAGTTAAAATGATTTTAAATTAAAGACACAGTATGTAAGACCTTTATATTAAAATATCCAAAAACCACTTGCACAGTGTTTTATATTTCATTGAGCTGTGTACTTACATTTCCTGAAATGTTTCCTAGGTTTTTGTAAATTCAGAGAAATTCACAATTTTGCCCATCCCTCCCTTGTCACTTATCGTCACTTGTCGCCTGTTAATGACGTAATATCTGTACCTACACCTTTGTTATTGTTTTGAAGAGTTTGGCGACCCCTAGCGGTGAAAAAAAATCCATATTGTACCTTTAAAACAAAACAAACAGAACATGAATTTCCAGAATGTCTGGAAAACTTTAAATATTGTGGTGGACAATGGGCAAAGGAGTCAAAATTGTTGAAAACCACTGATTTAGACCATCTTAACGGCATAGTTCACCCAAAAATGAAAAAGTTCACCCTCAAGTTGTTCCAAACCTGTATGAATTTCTCTGTTCTGCTGAACACAAAGGAATATATTTGGAAGAATGTCAGTAAACGAACAGACCTCACCCTCCATCTACTACCATAGTAGGAAAAATAAATTATTATTAATAATTAATTGTATTGTGTATTTTTATTTTAAGAAAATTTCAAAAGTTAAAAAAGTACTGTATAAACAATTAAAAACCCCATAAAATAACAAATATATAGATTTAGATTCACAATTGGGTGAGTGTATAATGACAGAATTTTTATTTTGAGTAAATTATTATGTTACGCTTTGATTCTGTTGCCTGTGTTTTAGTAGTTACGTCATATGGATTACATTCTCTCTGACAGGTTCTTCCAAAGATCACCGCTCAAGTGGCCTCAGACATTGACAAAGTCCTGGGTAACCGTCCCCACAGTAAGAAGGACTACCATCACTAGGCCTTTCTGTGAACCTGTAAGCCTCGAGACTCAGGATCCCATGCCAGCCCTCTTGTGTCGGCACGTGTCTACAGTGTGTGATTCCCACTATTGTGTGTCTGTCAACTTCTGCAGAGAGCCATTGTTACCATTACAGTAGAAATGCTAAAGTGTTATGCATGCTTCTGTTCAACCTAAACCTGAGCTCAACCTTGCATTAAGACTCTCTGTGGAGACACATCTGCCTGTGAAGTACAGAGGCTCCTGGACTCCCTCATCCAAGGGTTTTTGCGTTCAGCTGTCCATCATCCATATGTGCCAAAGTGAACCTGGTCTAGACCCTTGACCTCTGGATATCCATTCTGAAAAGGGGCGAATGACAAGCCCAGCTTACTGTCTATTAAAAAGTAAGGAAATCGCACTGCATATCGCACTGAGAATGTAATGGCTAAGAACTGTGATGTATGCCAGAGCAGCATGTGGAGTTGAACTGTGTAAGATGTGTGCTTTAGTAAAAATGTGTTGGATTAAGAAGCCATCAACAGCAAAGCGGGCTGTTATTGTTTTTAAATGTTGATCGTTCAAAGACTTTTTGTGTATGTTCCCTCTGTAATCCCGACAATTTGTCATGTCTAATCTGTTCAATAATTTCTTATTTCTCTGTCATTTGAAATGACCATTCTAAAAGAAAATTAGTTTGTTTAAATGCTTTTCCAGTGATAAAGTTCAACTTTATTCATTGACACTGTTGTAAATGCTTGCTGCTGTATTTGGTAACTTTTGAACTGCTAAGCAGTACATACTTGAGTCCAGAAAGTGATAAACTGCACAACTACTGTAAACAACTAGTTAGTCCATGACAAAAGGAGTCCGAATGTTTACAAAATGAAAATGATGAAGCTGTTAATTAATGCATTGTGCGGAGTATATCAAAATAAAAATGTGCATCTCCAGTTTGTGTTTTTAATATATAATGTAACCACATTTGAAGTTATTTTGCTGGTAGATGAACATTGATACAAAACCTTGCCTGGAGACAAAACAACCTGCAAAGTGGGCTACAGTTAAAAAAGAATAACGAACCATGACTAATTTAAAAGGTAGAAAAACTAGGGCATAACTGCACTGAGTAAACTAGGTCACAAGAAGCAGCAGAACATACTGAATAACAAACATTACCTTATGTTTTCCACAGAAGCTACATCCCGCCCTCAATGCCACAAGCTCCTCCCACTGATGTTTTCTATTGGATGACGCCCCTGTCAGTTTCAAAATTCGCTTTTTTAATTCGCTCTCCTTCTCCTTCAGCTTATTTCGATTCCATACGCGCCAAACATTGCAGGCCTCGATATACTTCACGCAAACACTTCGAAACTACACTGTTTATGGCTATTGAGAACTTTATTTTTAAGCAAGTGTTGTTTTGTTATTTATCACTGAATTTAGTCCGTCTAAAAGGAAAGCAGGAACAATCCCTCACTCTGTCTCCAAGGCAGCGGACAGTAAACTGAAGGCACAGCAAGTGTGTTGTTAAACCGAGCAGTGCGGTGGGTGAGTCGCGCTGCCTACAATCCTGATGTGTCGCTTTATTATGCGATATATATGAGCAAACCGTTCTCATTCGTCTCGAAAACAATAAGGTCGTTGGTTAGAATCCTGTTTATGACTGTCCAGTTTCATTTGAAGCTCATCGGGGATGTTGCTGATGCACGGCCGGAGGAGCAGCCCGAGGGGCGACGGTGTTTGTGTTCCTGCTGATGATGATGATGATGATCATGGCAGTATCAGCAATATGATGAAGAGTGACTCCTTCTGCATGAACCAGTCCTTCCCCTCCGCGCGAAACTGCACTCTCACCAGCATGGACGCATCAGGTGGGCCAGGCGGTTCCACACCTGTGCCACAATGTGTGGGGACGAAATTATAAAATAATAACAAACTTTACCAAAATTACAACTATAGAGTATGCAGTAGTAGTTGTTGGCAATGTTACCACAAGGAGAGAAACATTAAATGCTATGAGTTTCTCTTCTGAAATAGTTTGCCCAAAACTGATGCCTTACTTGTTCCAAAACTGTAAACATTTATTCAATGGAGCTCAAAAATATGTTGGTCACCTTTCACTGTGTGGAAAAAATACGCTACTGTTCATAAGTTTGTGCTGTGAGGTGTTTTTTATTTTTTTAAATTTTATTTTTTCACCCAGGTTGCATTGAGCTGATGAAATCTAGAGTAAAAACAGTAATGTTTTGGAACGTTATTGCTATTTTCTTTTTTTTAATATATATGTAATGTATTGCAAAGCTGAATTTCCAGCAGTCGTTACTCCATTCTTCAGTGTTACATTACCCTTCATAAATCATTCTAATTTGCTGCTCAAGAAACAGCCATAAATTACAATGAATGGTGACTGAAGCTGTCCTTCTGCCAAACATCTCCCTTTGTGTTGCACCGAAGAAAGAAGTTCAAAAGGGTTTGAAAAGGTGAGTAATGGCAGAATATTAATTTTTATTTGACTTGTTTCTTTTCCAAAAGGCGATTCTCATGTCGGTTCATCAGTGGCGACGAGGAATCTTCAGATTTCTGATCTGCATTGCGTCCAACCTGTGTCTCCGTCATCAAATCAATGGTGTTCTGCGTTGGAAAACTCTCTGCTCAGACAGCTCATCTTTATCGCTCCTGAAAAGAGAGGCACGGCTCTCACCATCAACCCTAATAAAGCTGTCCTGTCCATTAGCTGCACCACATCACAGGTATCAGACGATTGTCAAAGCTCTTTTTCTGATTAAAGATTTATTCATAAAATGATGACATTATGAAGGATTTTGATTTATTTTTGTTCTTATTTTTCTTTTTCTTTTGCAAGGTTTTGGATGCAAATGAACATGCTTGTAAGCTGTTTGAGTGTGCATACAGTGATTTGATTGGCCGGAAGCTGACCTCTCTACTAAGAGCTAATCAAACGCTAGAGGATGTCCTTAAGGAGGAGACTCTGGATTCTGATGGAAACCTAGTTGCTATTTCTGCAAAAGTGGTATAAAATACTGCATTTAATTAAATGACAATTCACTTTGCTCTCGCTCAACTTATTTGAGTTGTGAATACTTAAACTCTTCCATGCTGTGCGTTTTGTCTTTAGCCGCTTTTCCACCATCAGGCTGAACAGTAAGGAATGGTTCCAGTTGTGTTTTCACTTCAGTCTTGTGCAGCACAGCACAATTACAAACCATTTTCTGCCCAGAATTCTCCATGCTGCTCGAATCTGTGTAGAGATGTCGCCACTCAGGATTGGGTATCTTTTGAATTTTTGCAGTTCCAATAAACAGTCTGGTTCTGCTCATAGTTTCCAAATTTCCGTTCCAATAAACACATCGAACATTTAATCCAAATATTTTCAAAACCTTCTGTTGCAGTTGATTACCATAAACCAAAATCAGCAGACCATGAACGGTCAGTGAAAAATAAGAACAAATAAATTAACAAAAACACAAATAATTAGGCTTACAACTGAACAAAGTTCAGGTACAGAAATTGAGAATGGAAAATATAACTACATAGTTTTCTTTTTATTAATAAAATATAGATTAATTCTTATTGAAGTTACAAAATTGAATCATTCAAGATCAGTGAATGATTTTCTTTTTTGCTCTTTGATTAACTTGAATGACTGACTGCAGCTGTTATATTAGGCTGCTGTCACTTTAAGACTGAATGCAGAGATCCAGTATACTGATACACATGCACGTTTTTTTTTTTTTTTTTTTTTTTTAATTTGCGGACTATATGAAAGGATACTATGTGTGCGCAGCGATGAAACCGCACGCTAGTCCCGAATTGTCTTCTCTTTCACGTCGTCCTTCGCTTGAATGGTTAAAATCATATTAAATGGCTAACACAGGAATCTTTCAATGGAATTGAAATGCACGTCTTGTCGAATCTCTGGTTCTTGTAAATTTGGAACTGGTTCTAAAATGGATCCGGTTTTCTATATGCAACCCTACTGTTTCCTGGACAACAGTTTCTCTATAGCTGGCTAAGCGTACTATTTGAGTGACCTAAACACAAATGAACAGATTGGTTCACTTCAGTATTAAAATTTCTTTAATTTACTCTCTCCTTGTCATCCAAGATTTTTATGTCTTTCTTTCTTCAGTCGAAAAGAAATTAAGGTTTTTGAGGAAAACATTCCAGGATTTTTCTCCTTTATTTTGGACTTCAACAGGATCCAAATTGCAGTTTCAGTGCAGCTCCAAAGGGCTCTACATGATCCCAGCCAGGGATTTAGATTTTCTCCCTTCTAAAAAGATAAAACATGTATATACTTTTTAACCACAAATGCTCAAACCATATCCGCATCGGCTGGGCTGTATTGGCACAGAATTGAACGATTAAGGCAAGAGAACGTTTTGGCTGATGGTGGAAAAGTGGTTTTTGGCTCTGATCTCTGCTTTCCTGTGCTGGATGTGAGCGTCACTAATTAAAGCACGGCTCTGGCTCATTCTCTCCACAGGTGACTGCAGTGAGTTTGACAGGAGCCGAGTTTCCTGTGTCTGTGTGGCTTCAGATACCGGAGCAGCAGCAGATCTTGGAGCTCCTGCTGGAGCGAGTGGAGAGAATCACGGCACATGTGACTTTCACTCAAAATGTGAGATTCATTCCCTTGTGCACTGAAAGGTTTATGTATTAAGTTTACCCTCCTGTTATGTGTAAATTCCAGCAATGTTTTTGGGTGGGGGTCAAAAGGCCCTCAGACATCACAGATTGGGTAAAAATGTGTACAGACATTTTAAACTCTTGAACAAGATGTTCATGTTTATGAATTCTTCTAATAATCCATTATAATCAGTGATGCTGTCTACACTGGACGTGGCACGGTACGACACTACAAATTCCTGACTGTAAACTGATGCCCCTTTCTATTTCTGACGTACTTCAAGTGCTCGCACTACTTCTGACACAAAGAACAAATAGATTTGCTACGGTCACTTTGTCGCGTCCAGTGTAGACACGGTTAAATTGATATAAAAAAAATCTAAATCCTGTTCTTTTGAACTTTCTATTCATGAAAGTCTATTGCCCTAGTGCGTTTTTGTTTTAAAACCCCACTTTAACACAAAAATGATCCTCATCTACACTGCCGTTTCCATAGCGTTTCAGAAACGATCTCCGTCTACACGGCCGTCGAGGATACTCAGAACATTTGCTGCTTTTTCAAAGGTCTCCGTTTTGGTCCATATACACTGAAATGCAACTCCAGTGTTTTCAAACTAAAATGGGCTCTGCAGCATCTTTGAAAGTCTGTTTTCGAAGGTCGAAAACACCATAGGAGTGTAAACAACCGGCGTAAAAGTAGCAAAAGTTATGCATTTTAAATCAAAAACGCACTAGTGTAAACAGGGCCTCAGTTTCCACAAAAGCAGCATTAATGCTTTCAGCGTTGTTGATGATGACAAAATAAATGACATTTTTAAAAAAATTTATCAAATAAATGCAGACTTTTGTCATAAGAGACTGCTTTCAAAAATCTCGAGTCCAGTCCCATTAAAGAAAATTGTATTGTAAAGCTGTTGCTCGGTGCACCAGGGAAGTTCCAGCTCCTCCTCCTGTTTCCTCAGGGCGGAATCCTCAGTTGTGATGCCACTTTTGCCCATCTCTATGGTTACCATGCTGCTGAGGAGATGACTGGCCTGTCAATCATGTCTCTGATGCCATCTTTACAGATCCCCTTCCACAGGACAACTCCCAAGGTCATGATCGTGTCTCTTAAAGTCCCTGGTGTTTTTATTTTTGCAAAAATAACTGTCTGAATCAGAACTTTGATTGGTTCTGCCATTGTGCAACAGTACTTTATTTGTAGTATTTGTATACTAATAGTTTTTTTTTTAAGTAGCTTTTATTTGTTTCATTTTAATTACATTTTTAGTAATATTTATGTGCTTTTGTCTTCCGTTTTTTTAGGTTTCATTTATCTATTTAGTTTTTTTTGTAATTTTAGTGCTTCAATTTATTTCAGCTAGTTAATATTTCCAATTTGTTTAGTTTGTTTTGCATCTAAAATTTCTATTTTATTTCAGCTTTAATTCAGTTAACAAATGTTTTTAATAATTGAAGTTTGATTTAGTGTTATTTTTAATAACAACCCTATTGTGCTCCTTCATATAGCTTGTTTGTTTGCTTTGTATCTCAGGTGTTGCGTGTGCAGAGATTGTCTGTGAAAGCCAGGTCTGGTTTGGTGGTTCCTGCATGTGTCCGTCTGCAGGCCGCTGTGTCCTGTGGGAGATCACCGCTCCAGATGAATGGATCAGCACATCCAGAACCTTCTAATGGTTCACTCCTAAACTCTCGACGGCCCAACCGAACTCCTTCAGGTCGGTCTTCTCAAATTCACAGACTGAAGTCACAAACACAATCAATCTTAAGTGTGTTCTCTATCTGTGGGGATTTAATTATAACCCAAGGTTACTAGTTATAGTGCGTTTCCAATATTTGATTTGACTTAAAGAAAATCTACTGTTGTTTCTTGTTGGCATTTGTCCAGTCTAATTTAGGAAGTTGCTGATAAATGTAATTGGATATAATAGTATTTCAATTACATTTCAAATTGCTATTGATTTCAGTATGATCAATGCTATGCACTCTTTGTCCTGCAGGTAGTAAATCGGGTACGGGTGGTATCCTGTCCCCCAGCGCAGGTGTGCTATACTCCGGGTCAGTGTGTGTGTTTGCTCCCAGTAGCTGTCTCCTGACGCTCCTGCCCAACGGCACCATTCACAGTCTAAACAATCCCTTCAGCTCTCTGCTGCTCGGATATAACAGCACTCAGCTGCTTGGAAAGGTAGAGATGTTATGAAACTTTCCTTTTTATTTACCCTTTGTTGCTGGAATTTACTTTTAAGGTCTGTAGAACCTTTTTAATAAAGATATGTTTGTTTTAGTGGGTACGATTGGATTGCTCTAATCCAATCATTAGGTGTAATGGATCGTAGTTGATGTGATTTGTGGATTAATTGCAAAGTTTATCATTTGCACGCCAATTGAAAAATTCAAGCGATTTTATACCATTCAAGCACAAGTAAAGGTGAACGAGAACTCTATTCTGTACTTGCATGGGGTTTTTTGGTGCACACTGATGTGAAAAATGATCCAATCCATGACTCAGAAACCCTAATACAAACCAAACCGTGTGTTTTGTGATCCATTGCACGTCTAACAACTGGTTATTGTTATTGTTCAGCATTATCATATGTATTATATATTTCGTTATTAAGTTTATTTACATTTGCTTAATTTATTAGTACTTATGTGCTTTTGTCTCTTTTTTTTTTATGTATTTTTATTTTCAGCTTTAGTTCAGTTAGTAGTTTTAGTCCTTCAACAAGGCAGAATTTCTAAATTTTCTTTGTGTAACACTAAGATTAATTTAGTCTGAGATTTTATTTGTGCTTTATTTTGATAAACCCAAAAGGGATTAAATAGTTTTAGTCAACCCTGAATCCAACCTGACAGCAATGTGTCAAAGCTAGTTTGCATGCTAACAGCAGACCTGTGCACCTGTGTAGAACATCACGTACCTCATACCAGCATTTTATGAGCGAGTTCGTGCTGGGGACCGACGCGACCACCCTGCATCTCATCCACAAGACCCATCAAGCTCCTCTGACAGCCACACAGGTACAGAGACATGATGTGCTGTAAGGAAACACACTTTAGCTTGTGATGCTGTTCTAAAATCACCTCTCATCTGCCTGTTTCTCAGACCCCTGTAGATGTTCTGCTAGTTCTAACTGTCCCCCTGCTGATGTTCTAAACCTCTCTACTGACATGCTCTCAACTAAGGAAGATCAACAGGAGACGTGTAGTGAGTTCTTACTCTTATTGCTCAACACACTTGTTGACGGGGTAGTCGTGGGCCTATGGTGAGGGAGTCGGGGCTGTAACCTGAAGGGTTGCTGTTTCGATTCCCACACGCGGCAGGAATTGAGGGTGGGATTGTGATGAATGAAAGCACTCTCTCTCCACTTCAATACCATGATGAAAAAAAAGTGCCCTTGAGCAAGACACCTAACCCTAATAATTGCCCCTTGTAAAGTCGCTGGATAAAAAAAGCTGCCAAATGAATAAATGCTAAAAAAAAAAAAATCTATTATATTATATTATATTATATTGCTGGGCCTTAAAATGTTTTATTTTACTAACAATTTAAAAATTTGAAATTTTTTTTTTTTGCTCTAACTTCAGTGTTGAATTAATTATTGCTGTTTTCATTATGCATAAACCAATGTTTTGTCTCTGAATGGTTGATCTGTGCAGATCCAAACACAGTGCTTGCTGCTGACAGTGTAATGGTGCATCAAGCCATGCATAGGAAAGCTGGAATTGGGAAAGGGAAAAGAATCTTTAATGGGACCAGCGCAAAACTTGAGAAGGAGGGCAGCGTCCCATCAGCCATGACCTCACCTGCTGTCACCTTCACACCACTGAATGGGTTCGCTACTCCACTAAATCCACCTCTTTAGTTTTTGTTGATGTGCACAGTATAATGGTGAATATCTCAAAGCCTGCCAGAAACATGTCCAGGTCATATTGTACTTGAAAATAAAAAGGAAAAAGTACTTTGCGTAAAGAAAATTAAACTTAAGCCCAAAAGTATATATTGTCTTTCTGTTCATGGAAAAAAAAAAACTCTATAGATCAGAAAAAAGAGATGACTAGTGCATTTTTCCATGATTTGACATCGTTCTCTCTGTTTATCTCAGGTTGGATAACACTACACAGCTTTGTGAGCAGATTGTGGATGTGACCACGCAAGTGTCAGAGTCTGACTCTGCCAATTCTACCACTGCTCTGCTACAGACCTTTGCTCTGGTGGAATCCCTGGAGGTCCACAAGACCTGCCTCTCTGCTCCTGTCTCCGCTCAGTGTGGCCTATCAGAGCAGCTCTTTGCTGGGCGAGATGTGGCCTCAAATGCAAACCGTAAAGAAGCTCCAGTAAAGTCCTGTGACTGTATACCACATCCTGAAGCTCATGTGCAGGCCTGCCGGTGTTCAGAGCAAGCACAGCTTCAGGACTCAAGCTTTGAAGTGATTTCCCTGGCCAGTGGGTCATCATCTGGGTTCTGTGAGCGGCTTGTGGGTGGTTCTGGCCCTGAAAAAATAGATGAGTCTCAGCAGGGACGTCAGCTAGTGGAATCGGGCAGCAGCTTTTTGGATTTGAACTCTAACGGAGATGTCATTGTTCATGCCATGTCAGAGATGGACCTCAACGACAGCATTGAGATCCCAAACACGCCTACAGATTTTAACCATTCACTTACCTCATGTGACACCGCTGAGCTCCTGCGTACTCCTTCACCCTTGATTGTAGAGTCAGACCCTGAAACAGAAGCTCAAATCTGTCCAGAGCAAGAAGCGACACAAGGAACTACCCCATCACCGAAAGAGCAAGAAACGCAAGCAAGCGCTCCGCAGAAGA
Source organism: Opsariichthys bidens (assembly GCA_037194245.1). Taxonomy (NCBI): domain Eukaryota; kingdom Metazoa; phylum Chordata; class Actinopteri; order Cypriniformes; family Xenocyprididae; genus Opsariichthys; species Opsariichthys bidens. The sequence goes on from CM074303.1 coordinate 7,248,839, forward strand.
CTGTTGAGCAACTGCCAAAAAATCATCTAACCAAAGTTCTGGATCAGTGGAATTCTTTTTCGGAACATGCTGTCGGCCGTGTTCTGGATCTTCGGAGAGGTGGAATGCTGTTGCCAGGTAACCTTCCTGCCACCTCCACTCCTAAGAAAGTCAAGGTGACCTCTTCCATTCCAGAGGGCAGGATTCATGTGACCTGCTACAACAGAGACGGAACACCAATCGGTATGTCAGCTGTGTCCCTCCAGCTCACCTGTTTTAATTATACTAGGGATGCACAATGGCCATATTGTGTAGAACTTAATATAATAGAGATTTGCCATTAGTCTGACTAGGCCAATATTAGAAGCAGATAATATCAGTTGCATTGCATTGAGTGGCCAAAATGTATGACTGTTAAACTGACCATAGCATAAACTTTCATGTTTCGTGTCATTCTGTTTTCTCTTTTCGTTCTGTAATTTTGAATAGCGAATTACTGATGTTTTGCAAATTGAAATGCTTGTATTGGGTTTTTCTTTCAATATTAATTTTATGTTGGGCATAAATCTCTTCATTTTAGATGACTAGAAAAGAAGTCCAGAGCTAAAGCACACTGACATTGTCAACAAGGATGAGAAAGGCCTTTAAACCCCCTGATCTGTCACCCCTTTTTTGAGCGTAGATGTGAAAATGCAGTATCCAGACTTAACTGGTTGTAATTCATGAATGCTTTTGAATACAGACCTAAGGTGGTTCCCTCTTTTAAAGAAGACACTGATCAAAAAGACCTAACCCTATTTGGAGTAAAAAAGTTATAGGAGTTTAAGGTTACTGTAAAACAAATGTACTGTACTGATCATTGCTTTTATACAAAATGTATATTTTACAAAACAAAAATGTAACTCTAAAATTGGTATAAAATGAAAGCCATATGCCTAACCAAGTTGTGTCCCATATTTGAAGTTGATATCTCAAAAATTGAAGTTTCTGAGATTGTTTAGCTGTAATATCAAAAATAGTCACCAGGTGACAGCCACATTCCATAGATGTTTCTTATGTGTTCTGTCACAAAAAACCAAATTGTCACAATATCACTTATCACAAAACAGCCACCAAATATGGAACCTTGACTTTCAGACCTTTCCGATGTGTGTTTTGATTATAAAATAGTTAAGAATTTTCTAATAAGAAACATGACATTGCCCGCTAAATTTTTAACGTACCTTTTCCATGGTAATGCAATGTCTTATTACAAAACGGTTCTCACAGGATGTGATTTCACAGGTGTTTAAGGTTTCAAATGATACCTAATTTATGATGATTGCTAAAAATGTCATGTCATGGTAAAAAAAAGGCAATAAAAAAAGAGCACCAAGCCCAAGGGGTTAAAACAATTAAATGAGGGGTTAAAATAGAGGAAATGGAGAATATTTTGTAAAATGCTGGGAACCAAACATTGTAGCCCATTGGCTTCCATTCTATGCAAAATATCATCTTTTATGTTCCATAGAAGTAAGTTGTACAGTTTTGCAACAACATGAGGGTGATTAAGGTAATCCACAAGTGAGATAATAAAATAATTTAAACTCAAAAACACATTTCTTATCCATTCATTTATTTGGCCAGTAGGATATTGTTGTCATTATCGCAAAATAAATCCTTTCAGGGTGATTCAAGACCCTTGCCTGGGTTTGTTCTGTGATAATGACTATACGTTATCTCTAACTGTACTTCATTTTTCCATTTCAGACTGTGTACTCTTTCTGTATGCCGTGTCTCAAAAGCAAAATCCATTTTTTTCTACTGTACATTTATGATGTTTCAATGCATGAATACAACTGATAAAGTGGTCATTTTCACTCTCCCTCACTCTGTGTAGAGGTGCAGTGTGATGTGCGATGGGTGTCCCTGTCCAGCGGCAGCTCTCTGGTCTGTCTGTGGCTGAGTGGGAGTCATCTCTTGCTCCACCACCAGGAGGCGCTACAGAACACAATGTCTCCCACAGTGAGGACAGGAGCCCCAGAACAGGAGGCCTTTGCCTGCAGCCTTGCTGAGGTGATCTGCATGAGTACTTAAGCTTTTTAAAGCCTGTCTTTAAGATAAAGAAACTACTTTTTTCTCATTTAGGCAATTCGTTCAGATCCTTTGCGTTCTTCTGTGGACCTGGAGCAGTCCGGAGCATGTGAGGGTCATTTTGAGGAAAACTACCGCCCACTGCGCTCTATTGGAAAGGGAGCCTTCGGCTTTGTCTGGCTCGCTTCAAGACGGAAATGCGGACAGGAAGTCAGTGGCACTCTTTCTGCACTCACTGCTGTTCACACACTCAAATTCATCCGATTGAGAGATAATAACCTGACCGTGTTGACGTCAGTCGTTGGATGTTTACACACTGAGTCATTGTCATTGCAGTAGGGTCCATCCAGTCTTTTATGGACAATTAAATGAGCTGGTGAAGAGATGTTGAATTTATTATCTCACTTCAATTTCAGATGGTTGTGAAGTTCATTAGGAAAAGCACGGTGGTGAGTGAATGCTGGGTGGATGACCCTGATCTGGGCCGGGTCAGTCAGGAAATAGCCATACTGTTTCGTTTGCAACATCCCAATATTGTGAAGGTACGCTCAAAGAGCTGTTTATATTAAAGAACTGATTATATTACATATTTTGAATATTCTTTTACTACAGTAAAAGGATGCAGCATATCAGATTCTGAAATAAATTGGCCGTTATGTTTCCACAGCAGACTGGTTTCCTGGTCGTGTTTTGCATCACAACTTTATTTGCTTATGCAAATCAATTTTTTTTAACAGTCCAATTCAATGAATCTATTCAGAGCGCGTGCTTTAAAATGTTTTAGTTAAAATATACAAGTAAATATTGTTTTATGTGTGTGGTGAATAAACTTTTATTCAGCTCTGATTCAGATCAGATTTAAACTGATCAAAAATGAACATATATAATAACATTTATGATGTTACAAAAGAATTATTCACATAAAAATGGACATTAAATTCCTAAAAGAATCCAGAAAAAAAACACTCTGTGGTTGATGTTTAGTGTGCTACATTTTTGCTGCAGGTGCTGGAGGTGTTTGAGAATGAGGGATTCTTTCAAATCATCATGGAGAAACATGGGGACGGGCTAGACCTGTTTGAGTTCATCGACATGCAGCCTAGACTGGACGAGCCGCTGGCCAGCTACATCTTCAGACAGGTGAGAAACAGGCTGAGTACTTTAGCACAGAGTAAATGTGTTGTAATTCAATCGCTTCAGGGGATAATAGTCCTGTTTTAATAATAGAAACTCTACTCCAGAGCTCACATCAGAATTTTAAAGTGTCATTGAATATTGCTTTCACTTTTTCCTGAAATCTGTATGTGTCTGTACACAGTTGGTAGCCGCGGTGAGTTACCTGCGGGGCAAAAGAGTGCTTCACAGGGACATTAAGGATGAAAATATCATCATAAACTCTAACTTTCATATCCGGCTGATCGACTTTGGCTCAGCTGCCATGCTGGAACCTGGAAAACTTTTCTACGTCTTCTGTGGCACTCTGGAGTACTGCTCACCAGAGGTGCTTCAGGGCAACCCGTACGTACTGAAACATCACACAGCCCGTCTCCACCTGTGTGTCTTAGCTTGATAAGGACAGAATGTATGATAGGATCAGGTGGTTAAGGGTGTGAGAAGGGTAACATAGGGGTTCTGTGTTCATGTCTATGAAAAGAGCAACACATTAACTTCACAGCATGACTAAGATCACGATACAGAAGCTTGTTTACGGCACGGAATAAAACATTTTTATAATAAAATATCTTATAGCAAGATAATTGCAACCTTTGACTTTTTTTCCTCAATTGTAAGATATAAACTCGCAATTGCGAGAGATAGTCAGAATTGTGAGAACGGTTTGTATCTCACAATTCTAATATATTGCTTTTTTTTTTTATTTTCTTGCAATTCTTCTTTAACTCACAATTGTGAGAATTTTCGGAAAGACGTTTTTTTTGTTTTTGTTTTTTATCACACAATTGCATGGGGAAAAAGTCAGAATCGTGAGATAAAAAGTCACAAATTACATTTATTTATGAGCTTCCACAACCCCGATGTCATTAAAGTAAACCTGAAATAATTTATCCCTTTTACTTTTAATGCTGTTATTGTGCATGATTCATCAGAGCAGGACCTCTTTCCATAAAAATGTAGTAAAATTTAATTACTTAATTTTTTGTTCATTCAGGTTTTTAAAAATCCTGTTTGTCTGTTGAAATGGGTGTGAATAGTCTGTTTAACTTGGAAATAGGCAACGTCACAACTAAAAGTTACGAGATTCAATTTCATGTTGATTTTAAGCCTATGTAGGTGAATGTCACACAAATATTGTGCTATAAGTGCGTCAACAAATAAAACTGACACCTCAAAGTAGAAAGTTGTTATACTTTTCCTCATGGCGACATATCGAACAATAATAAATGAAGGCGGGGGGACTTGATTTTGTCCATCAGGAATTGGTTTAATAGTACCACATGTAAAGGTTAAATATGAGACTGCAAGCTGTGATATTTTTGATGTATGTAGATACGAGGGTCCAGAGCTGGAGATGTGGTCTCTAGGAGTGCTTTTATACACCTTACTCTTCAGTGAAAACCCATTTTGCAGTGTGGAAGAAACCCTGCATGCCCGACTCAACCCTCCATGTCAGATATCTACAGGTTTGAAGATCTGCTTCATCACAGCCATGATCAACTAGAGGCGCATGACTGCAAATTGTGGCTTCATTACTTCACACTTTGTTGCTTTGTTCTTGTTTTAGAGTTGTATGCCCTGTTGGCTGGTCTTCTGCACCCAGTGGTTGATCAGAGAACGACTCTAGAGGAGCTCTTGGACTCGCAGTGGATACAGCAACCCATAAATCTAGCAGAGTACTCTTGGGGAGAGGTCTTTCCCTCCAGCAATGGTATTGGCTTTAGTTTTTTTACATTGTGACCATTTATGCTTTTTACCAAAAGGATAAGATTTAGCTCAAACTCTAAATCCAATGCTACAGATTTCATACGATATGATTTTTATCGCAGAATCCACAGAGCACGTGGAGTCGAATTCGTCATGTGTGCACCGAGCAGAAATCCTCTACCTGGACCCCGAAAACAACCTGAACACGTCCGAAGACACTCCTTTAGAAGATGAAGAGGAGGAGGAGGATGAGGAGCAGAGGAGAACAATGGCGGCACTGCAGTCAGAGTTGCTGAAATACCTCACCGATGAATGAGGAACTGTTGCGAAAGAAACACTAATGCGTTCTGGCCAACTAATTATGACATTACATCTAATGTCACCATGAACACTAATGCACAATCTCTGCAGACCTCTCCATTCACCTGCTGTCCTCCTTGATGATACCAGTCCGTCCAAAGAGCAAAAGGAAAGCGTGACTTGGAATGGAAGCCATATGTGTTGCTAAGAAACCGCTTTATCTTTGTGTTTGGTGAAGGATTTGGAGTGTGTTCATCAAATGTGTTGAGCGTTTCACCTTTCATAGAAGTTTTAAAACATGGAATTCTGAGATGTGGAAAGTTCTTGATGTCTATTGTGTTGGCACATGCACTAGACCTGTATGAGTTTTATCACCTGTTATTCGACCTTCAGAGTTTTAAAATATTTTATGTTGATTTTAACATTTTAAATTATGAATATTTTTCTTATCTGTGAATAAATTAATGACATAATTTCAGTTTGCTTTGGCTGTCTGTAAATGCTGTTAATTAAAATTGCTCACGGGCTTTGTAAAGCCTCTATCAAATGTTAATGTCACTGGAATTCTTAAATAAAAACGATTGCAGTTTATAATGGTTTCGTCTTCTGTTCAAACAGACGGAACTTTTGAGCTCTAGCTGTTGTTTCAGCGCGGGTGTGTTTTGACGCGGCACAGATATGGGCACACATGCATGCAGAAAACGGGTGAGGACAAAATGATAAAGCAAATGTCACGCATTATCATAGAGTTTGACACTAGATTGAATGTTCAACAGCTGCTAAGAAACTATCGCGATGCAGCGAACTGTGATTTTTTTATCTCAAATTCCGCTGGTGGGAATTAAAGTAACATTCAATTGTGATGAATCAAATAAAAATGGATTAATAGCGTGTTTAATATAACAATGTGTGATTGCCAGGTATTCTGGGTACCCTAAAACAACGATAAAACTAAAAATAATGCCTCGATGATTGAAAGTGCGAGGTCAGTTATTCACAGGGTTGAGGAGTAACGAAATACAAGTAACTTTGTTACGTATTTTAAATACAAAATTTGAGTTACTGTATTTTATTTTAAATGGCTGGTAATCAGATTACACTTCCATCCGAAAAGTATTTTAGATTACCAAAGTGATTACTGTGAATTTTAATGTCATTTAAACAACAATTGGTGATTCTCTGATTCTGACAGTCTGAGTCAAGTTTCATCAACATTTTAATACTTTTAAGAGGATCATAAAAATTGTTAGTTTTATTTAGTACAGCCCTGGAAAAAAAAAACTAAATGACTGAATTTATTAAAAAAATTGCCCAACTGTCCTGTTTTCATGTTTTGTGATAGTTTGTTTGTGAGTCATTTTATAATTCACTCATCAACTTTTTCTCAGAATTAGTTTTTTCCCCCTCACAATTGTGAGTTTGCATTTCACAATTCTGACTTCTTTTTCTCAGAATCGCGAGATTTAAACTCACAATTGCAAGTTATAAAGTCAGAATTGGGTGATATAAACTTGCAATACTGACTTTTCTTTCTTGCAATTGTGAATTTTAGTATAGTAGTTTATATCTCATAATTCTGACTTCTCAATATTGTCAGTTTATATCTCATAATTTTGACTTTTCTAAATATTGTCAAATATAATGTTCAATACATTTTTGTACTAGCTATTGGGCTTACACATTTGTCATTTTATTATAATATAAATAATGTTTTTAAAAACATTTAAAAAAAAAAAAACATTTAAATTTACCTTTTTATATACATTTGAGGAGAATTGAATTAAACTAAAAAATCCCTATGGCTCTGAAAATTAAAGTTAGTTCCTTAGAAAAGCTGAAATGTATTTCGATTTATTGTGTCCGAACAGTATTTGGCACCACTGTGTATTGAATCGTTTCAGATGGCACAGTGGATGTGGAGATGGCGTGTTTGTCCTACGGCTGTGAGCAGAAGTCATACTCCGTTCTGCACCTCACAACAAGAGCCCCATCGAACGAATCCGTCTCGCACCGGTCAGGTCACCCAGCTCACTCTGTGCTCTTTGCTCGAGATGGGCTTCTCAGAACCTCAAGCCAAGGAGATTAATGAAGGTGCAGTGAAGAGCCGTGGCAAACATGTTCCGTCTGTTCTGACGGCACTGTTGCTCCTTGGATTAAATCCCTCCAGTATATTGAAAATAATGCAGAAGTGTCCAGAGGTATATTCACTGAAAGGTGCAGACTTACAGCAACGCATCGATCATCTGAGGAAGATGGGATTGGTAGAAGGTGATGTTTGATTTTGATAAAAAACAATAAATACATTTAGAATGCTACTTTTTATTTCTTTTGAACTTTATCATTTTCCACAAAAATTTGAAGTAGCCATGTGACACTGAAGACTGGAGTAATGATGCTGAAAATTCAGCTTTGCAATATTAACAACAATAATAATAATAACAATATTTAGCAATAATACTGTTTTATATAGTATTTTTGATCAAATAAGGGCAACATAAAAGAATTCTTTCTAAAACTGACCTCAAACAAGTGTAAATGTATAACATATTATTGAAACATTATTTGGAAAATATATACTTTGTTTTAAGTAATATTTTTCATTTTTACAATAAAAGATGTTTTTAAATTCAACTTAATTTATTTGTGTTGAACCTTTTATAATAAATACTAAATTAAATGCTAATTCTTTTTCTTTTTTTATATTTATTTTTGGATTTTTATTTATTTTATTGAGATAGGACAGTTTAGACAATCAACGGGAAAGAGAGGGGACGTGATCGGGAAAGGTCCACGAGCCAGGACTCATGATTGGGTTGCAAGCCACTGTCTGTATATTTGATAATTTTCATAAAACTTTCATGGCCCTCAGAATATTTTGTTGTATGAATATCTGAACATGCAACTTATCAAAAGAAAGAACACAGCCTCTGCCTTTCAATAACAACATCAAAACATTTTTTTGTAGCTTCATACATCTATTTATCAACACTTAAATGTGGGCAAGTTTCAAGCTTTTTGAAGAAAAAGCTGAGAAAATCATGTTTTTCCCCCAAAGACTACAACGTGCATAACCAGTGCTTTTATCTCTTGTTTCTGCTCCTTTTTGCTTATGTTTTGATCTGGAGATTCTGTACTCTTTTAGTAGATCTGTAATAGCATGTGGGTAGTTGTGGCCTAGTGGTGAGGGAGTTGGGCTTGTAACCTGAAGGTTGCTGGTTCGATTCCCACGCCGGCAGGAATTGAAAGTGGGGATTGTGAATGAACAGCACTCTCTCCACCTTCGATACCACGACTAAAGTGCCCTTGAGCAAGACACCTAACCCCTTGTAAGTCGCTTTGGATAAAAGCGTCTGCTAAATGATGAAAAATGTAAAAATGTAGCTACCACATAACACTGAAAACACTGAAAATTTCGTTAATGGTGTGAAAACATTCTCTAATAGCCGAAATGACTGAAAATTCATAGCCTAAATGCACTCCATAGACCCCAATTTGACAGCCACAAGAGTTGAAAATCTGTCTGAAATCTGTCCACAGGCAGTCTGCAGAGGATGATCAGTCACTACCCCAAGGTCACGGTCCTGCCCATCAAGAGGGTAAACATGGTGTCCCGATTGCTCAAAGAGAAATGCCTCTTCACCGTCCAACAGGTCACAGACATCCTCAGAGACTCACCTGAGGTTTTGGAGGAGGATTTGGCCCAGCTGGAGTATAAATTTCAGGTATGACCGGTATAACAGCTGCACAAGTTTAAACCAGTCTTCACTAAAAGTTCCCCTCGCTGTGATGACATAGAACATGATTACAGAATTTACATTTTGGGGTAAACCATCCCTGTGAATGGTTTTCTGATGACATGCGAGTCATTGAAGTTTGCATTTAGAGGTCATTGTTTCACAGTAGTTAGAAACTGACGCGGCTCGTTCCTCTCCACAGTACGTGTATTTCCGTATGGGTGTGCGGCAGGCAGAGATGTTGAAGGCAAAGCTGTTCAGGATGTCTCTGTCTGAGCTGCGGTGTCGTCACTGTTTTCTGGAACGGAGGGGACTGTACCAGACGCCAGACAAGAAGGGCCAAACACTCATCGCCAACCCCCCGCTCAAAGACGTCCTCTGCGTCTCTGAGGAAACCTACCTGGCGCAGGTCGCCACGGCAACTGTAGAGGAGTTCCATGTTTTTCGCAAACTGATGGCAAGAGAGCAGGAGGAAGAAGGGAGGGAGGATGAGTACAGCAGTGATGAGGATGAGGAGGAAGGGGAGGATAAATATAACGACGATGATGACGACGGACCGCACAGGAGGAAGCATCTCTGGAACACTGGTTACAAGAAGCACAGGAAATGAGGGATTTTGTATTAAAAATTCACAATGAATAAACTTTTTCATTCTGCAAAATTCCTCAGTGTTTTGTTTATTGGAGATACAAAGCAACAATAGTTTTGCTTATCATTTGCTTAAGGGGTGGTGGCCATGCCAACATTTTTGCATTATGTTTGTTTGTTTAACTCTCCATCTCATTTATTGCTTTATAAGCTTTTAGCTCCGGATATGAGGTGCATAGTAGTGTCGAGGGACATTGAAGTAATAACGGTGTCAGTGTTAGTTTGTCTGAACGGCCTTCCATGGGGAGGGTCAGCACAATTTACACCAAATGCTAAGTAACCATGGAGAGCTGAAAGAGTGTTAGTGCCGTGCGATCGTTTACGGATCTGTGCGCATCAGTGGAACGCCTGCTCTCTGATAACAAGGACAGAGTCGGGAGGTATTGATCTGGGGCGACATTAGTCTAATGGAGGTCTGGATGGAAGCAGAATTTACTGCACATGTGTATGTGTGGAACAGGTACGTGAGTCATTTTAACAGTTAATCGATTGTTAGTCAATGCATCCGTATTTCATTCTTCTGTGGAACGTTTGTTGGGGAAACGGCTGAAACTGACAAGTGTTTTGTGAACCAGGAATAGTGTTGGAACTATGTGTCACAATGTTTTGTGTATGATTAGAGACAACAGTACAAGACACATTATTTGCATGGACTTTTTTTTGTCGTCATGCTTTTGCATTTGGCATTGAGGTTGAGAATTTATGATGAAACTTTCTTTATGATAATCGTCATTGTTTCACTCAAAAGTAGATTTTTATTTCATACTGCTATCGCTATTAACCCTTTGATTTGTCTAAATGTGTTCTTGAAAATATGGACACCCATTTTCAGCATTTAAAAAAAAAAATGCAAAGTTATCAAGAATCTAAATATAAGAATAGTGTTTAGACTATTTTTATTCTCTGTTCATCGTTCATACTAGAGACTGGGGATTGAGATGTGTAGAAGTTGAGGGATTTTTATGTTAGTAACCAAATTGTGTAGTGGGAGAAAAAGTTGATAAATACTTGATTTGATGATTGATGCTTTGATGGATTTAATTTATGTTTAATGATTTTATTTTTTTTTTTAAATCAGGAATGATGATGTTCGATGTAAAAATGTGGGTAACTATACCATTTTGGTTATCATTGACTTCCAAAACCAAAACACTGAGACATTTCTCAAAATATCTTCATGTTCCACAGAAGAACGAATTCATACATATTTGGAACAATATGAGTTTTGGGAGAACTATCCTTTTAAAGTCCACCAGAAATTGATGATCTTCCTGTGTTGACTGATTTACTATTGAAACAGGAAGTTTAATCAGGACCTATTGAAGTGATAGTTCCTTTAAAAAATGCTAATTGGTTGTATTAGATTGATTTTACTAATATTTCAAGGAGGGACAGTCTTATTCTATAGAGCATTTGATTGGACAAAAAAAAAAAAAACTAGTGCAGGATGCATCATGAATATTTCTGTTGTTTTTCCTTCTGGTTTGAAAATAAAACTGAATTTGCTTTTGTTTGAAGCCTTATCCTGTTTACAGATCATACAACGTGTTCATATTTCTGTACTCATGGTTTTTCTATTTCTGTAGGTAGAGAAGCCGTATATGTGGTCCACCGTTCCAGTCTCAGCATACCGAGGAGCAACTGTTTTCCGCCCCAAAGTTTTCTCTCAGTAGTGTGGCGTTGGACTCTAAATATGAATGGGTCTCTCATCGTTAACATCTCTGTGGAATGGTTCAGAATCATGGAAAGCAAACGCATGGATCTGTTCCTCATCCCCACGGTTCTGCTAACCTCTGTCACAATGCTGGTCAACCCCGTTCTGTCTCTTTGCATACTGTGCTTTCCTTTGCTACGTCAAGAGACCCGCTACCTGCTCCTCGTGAACACGCTCTTCGCCGACATGCTTTTCCTCACCATAAACCTTGCGATGGTCTCCTGCAACTCTGTGGGCCTGCACATGCCCCACTCGCTGTGTGAGTTCATGATGGTGAGCATGGTGATGACGTACAGCTGCTCTGTGCTCACCGTCACATTGATGGTCGTCGACACGTATGTGGCTGTACGTTGGCCGTTGCGTTACAAAGATATTCTCCCGCCATCTCGGGCCAAGAAGATAATCATGAGCATTTGGGTGATGGCCGCAGTGTGTCCAGTCTCTTTGCTAGTGATGTTCGAGGTAGTGATGGGCAGGCAACAGCAGAGCCGTCCAGTGTGTCTGGTATTGATTGCGCTGCACTCGTTGGAACAGAAAATGAAGGTTGGCGTTCATTTGTATTTCATCATTGCCGTCAGCCTCTGCACTGTTCTCATCGTGTACTGTTACATACATCTCTACATCATCACCAAGACTTCTGGGATATGGCGTAGTCGGTATTCCCGGGCGCGCATGACGCTTTTGGCACACACTCTGTTGCTCATGATGTATTTTGTACCAGCGTTGGTCTTCGCTGTCGAGCTGGCTCTTTTAAAGCGAGAAACCAAGGATGATGTGGGAGTGTGGATTGACTTGGTGAATATGTGCATACTGATGTTGTTGCCACGCTGTTGCTCTCCTTACCTGTACATGTTGCGATATCGCGAGATTTACGAGACTGTCCAGCAGGTGTTGTGGAAGAAGAGACATCAGAGTCAGAGGAGTGCAGCCTAGAAGAGTGGACTTGAAGCTAGAGCAGAGCCACCCTGCAAAATAACTGTACCTGGTCCCTCTGTTTTTGGAGGATTCATTTGTAGAAGAGTGAATTTCGTTCACTTGTGAGCCAGAAGGAGATCTCAAAAGAAACATTTCATATTTAACATTAATAGTTCTATTAAAACTGTTCACATGAAAGTATCTATTACATATATTTAAATCTTTTTTATATTTTTATTTTTAAACTAAGGATTGAATGGTATGTGCAATGTGTAATATTTCTAAATGATTTGAAACAAGTCTATTTTGCATAAAGAAAATGAATCATTGTCGTTATGAAGATTGTCTTGCATATCCATAATAGTTAGATTTCTTTTGCATTTCCTTCTCATATATGTCAAATGAATAGTTATAAAGCATGTTTAAATTTCTTTTTTACAGAACATTTCTTGACAATTTTTTGTGAGAATCCCCCAGCTGTATACTGTATGTTGTTAGTCACGACCACAATATTGATTCACACTGATTGATTTTTGAGTGCTGTTTTGTTCTCTTGGTAAGATAAATACATTTACATTTCAGGATTTTTACACGGTTGTGTCTTTCTCCAATTTCCTGCAAGCATTCAATGTTTAACCTGTGTGGCACTTAGTACTCTAAGTTAAACAATCAATCAGTCCAAAAATAACAGTGTAAATGTTACGCAATAGTTCTGATTCTCGGAAGACATATCAATATTTATGCCTTGGTGCAAAATCAGTGTCATTCTCATCCTTTTAGCTGTGAAGTGATATTTACCTGATTCTCGATCTCCAAGGAAACCGTCTACAAGCGTGTCTGTGACGAATCCACATCTGTCCCCTAAGTCACAGTCTATGGGAAGAGGGAAGGAGAGACACATTTACCTTCTCTGTCGCTCTTTTTGTCCTGGATTGGAAGCGCAAACACGTGCCAAGAGATGGAAACTCTGATGGAGGGAAAGTCTGAGCTTTTCTACCTAGCTGCGGAAGATCTTTTTTTATCTCTGCTTTGTACTTTTGGCAATTGGTACAACAAGTCTGGTCGAGCTGAGATTCACAGACGTTCCTCAAATTTTTCGAACTCCTCTGAAAGCCAAGCGCAGATGTTTGCGCACGAGTGGCATGGATTCATCCCTCCCTGCCACATGAGAGTGCTTCAGCTGTGCCCCATTTTGGCCTTCCTGGCCATTCTGCTGACCACTCCGGTTCTTCTAGTACGCATCATGTCCCGCGCTGACCTGCGGCAGCAGACGCGTTACCTCCTCTTGGCCAATCTTCTCTTCAGCGACCTACTATTTGTTTGCATGAATATCCTGAGTGCCTGCATCAATTTAGCTGGTGTGTTGATGACAGAGTGGCCGTGTGCCGTGCTGCTCTTCCTGTCTGCGGTATTATACAGTTCTGGCGTGTTAAGTATTACGGCAATGGTGCTGGACACCTGCTTTGCCGTGTTATCACCTCTTCGCTACCTGGCAGTGTGGCCCGTGACGCGAACCTACGGAGCGGTCGCTGGCATCTGGGCCGTCTCAGTTTTTGTCCCCGCGGCAGCTGTCGGCATGTTTTTGTGGTACCACAGTACGGGTCCCTGCGCCCTCCACCTCTGCTCCCTGCCTTTGCTCATGGTTTTGACTGTAAGCCATTTTCGCCCACTCCATGTCTCCATGCTGCTGACGGTCACCGGTATCATTTTCATCCTCCTCCTGGTGCTGTCTGGTTACCTCATCCTCTACTTTTGTACGCGTAGTTCGGGCGTGTGGAAGGGCCAGGCCTCGTCCCGTGCTAAAGGGACATTTTTCATCCATTATCTCCACCTGTTCCTGGCTTTCTGTCCCCTGCTGGTTTTGGTGATCGAGCTGATGCTTTGCCACAATAGTGAGACTCTGGACCTCAGAGCGAGCCTGTGGATGTCTCTGGTGGTGTGTAACATCTTACTCATCCTGCCCAAAGCCTTAGCTCCGTACCTGTACGGACTCCGCTATAGAGAACTGTGCTGCGTGCTGTTCCAGTTCTTTCGGCTGAATAGGCCAAGAACTATCACACCTGTACTATAAAGATGCTTATTTGAACCTGTGAAAAAGACTTGAAAGCTGAGCTTTTAATCAACTCTTTCAGTTAAAACCTTACTTTTACTAGCTCTAATGATGATTATCTGTGGTTTTGTTAACAGGAGGACAGAAATATTATGATATGTCAAAGTAATATGTGAGAATAATCAAAATATTGTAGTAATTAAGACTTTAATTGTGTTTATTATGGTGTTAACTATTGACTTATGGTATTTACATAATGTGTTTTGGTACTAAAAACTTTTTATTTCTAGCCTATCAATAAAAAAACTACTAAGTCCTTTGCCAGCCTTCCTGATTTGTTCAGAGTCATAGCAGAGTCCTATACATATGCATCAGATTTACTTCATAAGATATAAGCTATCGATATCGTTACTACTAGAAAGCATATTATAAACTACTTTTCTACAAATAGTGTAAGAGGCTTTGAAACTCGCTCATTTTATTTCATCTTTGATAACAGCTGAGGCAAAATCCAGGTGATTTTATTGCAGTGACTTTTGTAGTTTGACTGAAACATGGCGTAAACCATGGTAGATTTTTAGATTAACCGAGTTTATGTTAAATAGTTATTATACGTCTGGGTTATTTGAAAGGTTACTGAAAATTCGTAAATAAAACGTACCAGAGATGTTTACATGATAAAACATTGTGCTCTCTCATAAGACGTGTTGCAAAATTCGATTCTGATATTAAGGTTCTAATGGAAAGTTGACTCAATTATTATTCAATATTTTTGTAATATGTATAATATATTATTGTAATAAAATGTGTGTGTCTCAGGGAAAGTTTTATCCAATCTGTCAGAAAATAATGCGCGCGAAACGCCACCACAATCAATTCAATAAGCACAAGATGGCGGTATTGACGCATTTTTAAGTAAGGATGATTTCTCCTGGCGAGTTTTTGTGTATAAAATAATTATGTAAATATACTAATTTTTACTAATATTCCTATAATTTTTTGCATATATCTCAATTTATATCATTCACATAATATCCCTATAATATTTGCATATTTCGAAATTTATTTCATCAGACAAGGAAGATCAAGTTTCTAGTCATGCGTCACGGTTTTTTCCGTTTTCCAATCTGTCCAGAGAATAACCTGTTTTGTTTTTAATCACATCGAGTTAATCGAGTTAGTCGATCAAGTTACTTTCTTTCTGCAGTTACAGATAGAAAGTAATATAATAGTAAAATTTCAACAACAGCCTTTTAATGAAAAAAAAAAAAAAAAAAAAAAAAAGTAAAATATTCAAGGGTTGCATGACTTTTTTTTCTTGTAGTAACAAAATAACCTTATGGGCTTTGCTACAGTTGAAAAGGAGATTGTATTTCACCGTGACAAACTGCCTTAGTTCATAATCTGGTTTTTGTTTGCAAACAACGGCCAGCCACATGGAAACTCTCCCGCACGGCTTTCTGGGATATGGTGTTGTTTTGCAGGTTTGAAGGGCCGATGCTATGTCAACAGAACTACATTTCCCGGTGAACACCCTGCAGAACAGCTGACCGAACAGAAGCTCAAAGCTGTGTGTACGTTCTTTGTGCCAGAACAACACGCAGAGAGCCAGTATGAGACTGACGTTAACAAAGAAGTCTTCACAGTGACAGCACAAGTGCTCACGCTTATGGATCTTTTGTTCAGAAACAAACCGGATTTGTTTGATTGTATTTACTTTTAAGGATCTTTACTCTTTGCTATTGTTTTTGATGTTCTCCAGAAAGTTGGTCTCCTGGGGATAAGGTGAGAAAAATAATACTGATCAACTTTTCTGAACAACTTTATTGATTGAGATTAGCAAATCAGTATAATGCAATATGATGAATGCGTTAACCTTATTTTTAAAGTTAAAGTGTCTAGTGAATAGTGTCTATTCTGCGTCACGATTGGTTATGATCCATTAACAAACAATGATTTAGTGTTTTATATATATAGGCTATATATATATATATATATATATATATATATATATATATATGACCTAATCAAAAATGTATGCAAGTAGGTATATGTATGTATGTATGCAATACATATATGTATGTGTGTGTGTATGTATGTATATGTATATGTATATGTATATATATATATATATATATATATATATATATATGTGTGTATATATATATATATATATATATATATATATATATATATATGCTATAATTTAAATTTTAATATAAAATAATTGTGTGTGTGTGTAATATATATATATATATATATATATGACCTAATCAAAAATGTATGCAAGTAGGTATGTATACATACATATATGTATGTGTGTGTATGTATGTATGTATGTATATGTATATAAAATATATATATATAAAAAAATAAGTAGCATATATATATATATATTAATATAATTTTAATATAAAATAATTGTGTGTGCATGTGTAATATATATATATATATATATATATATATATATTACACATGCACACACAATTATTTTATATTAAAATTTAAATTATAGCCTATATATATATATATATATATATATATATATATATATGCTACTTATTTTTGTTCTGCAGGCTGTATATTTATTCAGAATCTGCACGAAAATGTCTTGCCTGTTGGAAAGCCCATATAGACCATGGTAGATTAGCAACAAATCAGTTATCAGGATGGTTATTTGGAACATGATGTCTGGTCGACTAGCTTGCACCCAGTCTAAACCCACTAAAAGCCACTTTAGAGCATCTAGAACCAAACTGCTGTCATCTTAGGCTGGATTTCCCTGCAGGCTCAAAGATGGTCTCTCTAAACACTGGTTTAAAGCCTTTTATAGAGTAGAAATCACACATAATTGGTCTAATTTCTATGAGGTCATCATTTCAGTCCACATGGGGCATGTTCAGCTGTGGGGGAAATATTGAGCAACCATCCAAGTTCATTTATTTCTACTTCCACAACAAAACAAACCTGAGTGACTTTTAAAAAAAAGATTGCGCAAACTCACTCTCTCACACGCTCACTTGCTCACTCTATCTCTAAGCCACAAAGGATCAGTGTTCCTTTTATATCAGTGCTATGTTGCCTTGAGGAATAGATTCTGCTTTTTTTTTTTGTTTTGTTTTTTAACTGGTGACGTCTTGACGTATTTCAGTGTGCTCTAGTAACCTTTGTAGATATTTATGAGCTCAATGCCTTTGTTTTCTGTGATAATTGTGCAATAGTTTGCTTTTCAGCCTTAAACACATTTGTATTTTTTTAAATGTTAGTTGTCCTGATCCTTGACACAGATTAACATTTATAATACAATAGTAATTATAATAATACTTGACTTAGCCATTTTCTTTAATAACAATGGTCAATAATTAATGACTTGCTTTGGTAACAAAAACTCTGCTTCATTAAAGTTAATATGACATTAAAATGGATTCTTTTTAGTTTTTCATAAAAATAAAATATCTTTTTCCCCTGGAAGAACTTAACTCTTTGGCTGATGTCACTTTGGCCACTTTGGGGAACATATGTTATTGTAATGGCAAAAAAAGCATTGTTTCTAACAATTGGTGTAAGTATTTTATATAATCCTTGCTTGATAAGGTTAATGTAATAAATGTCATGGGCATATTAACAAAAAATGATAGATTGTTAAAATAATTGTTACTATTGAAATGCTCTTAAGCATGAACTTGACCTTTAGCCTCTGCATCAGGGTCAAAAAACCATCTTGAAAATGTGAGTCTGGCCACATACTGTGTGAAATGATGCAAAAGGTCAATAATATATGGCTCTAGTAGTTATAACAAACACATGTTAACCAGGTCTGTGGATTATAACATTATAAGTGCTAGCACTACTCTCAAGAAGGTGGACCTCAGTAGGACTGAATACCACTGAAAGGGTTAGTTTTTTACCCAAAAATGAAAATTCTGTCATTAATTACTCACCCTCATGTCGTTCCAAACCCGTAAGACCTTAAACCTGTTCGTCTTCAGAACACTAATTAAGATATTTTTGATGAAATGTGTGAGCTATCTGGCCTTCGATTGACTGCAACACAATTACCACTTTCAAGGCCCAGAAAGGTAGTAAATAGATCGTTAAAATAGTCCATGTGACTACAGTGGTTCAACCTTAATGTTATGAAGTGACGAGAATACTTTTTGTGCATAAAAAACAAACAAAAATAATGACTTTAACAATTTCTTCTCTTCCCGGTCATTCTCCTGCGCTGTTTATGTTGTATAGACAGTGCAGCACTTCCAGGTTCCACATCAGAACGCTGTACGAGAATGACAGGGAAGAGAAGAAATTCTTGAATAATGTCATTATTTTTGTTTGTTGTTTGTGCACCAAAAGTATTCTCGTCGCTTCATAACATTAAGGTTGAACCACTGTAGTCACATGGACTATTTTAACGATGTCTTTACTACCTTTCTGGGCCTTGAAAGTGGTAATTGTGTTGCAGTCAATCGAAGGCCAGATAGCTCACACATTTCATCAAAAATATCTTAACTTTTGTTCCGAAGATGAATGAAGGTCTTTTGGGTTTGTAGCAACATGAGGGTGAATAATTGTTGACAGAATTTTCATTTTTGGGTGAACCAACCTTTTAAGGAGTTTATTGATTGGAACTGCTTTTCCTCCACAGGTTTTGATGGTCTCTGATCATTTTCCTGCAGGTATTTATAGTGATTGTTAGTTGGTGACGGGCTCCTGGCAGATACAGTCATGGTGCTCATTTTGGGTCGGCGTCTGAATCATGAGAACTCTGGTGGCGTGCCTGAACCGCCAGCGATCAAGCGTAAAGTCTTTGAGTTGGAGTCTAAGACCCTGAGTGAGGTGTTCAACTTCTCTTCCGGTTCCTCTCACTCTGAGAGCGTCCTCCAGGTCTTCAACGAGTTCCGCGACAGCCGCCTCTTCACGGACGTGATCATCAGTGTCCAGGGGCGCGAGTTCCCCTGTCACCGTGCCGTGCTGTCGGCCTGCAGCAGCTACTTCCGCGCCATGTTCTGCAACGACCACCGGGAGAGCCGCGAGATGCTGGTGGAGATCAACGGCATCCAGGCGGACGCTATGGACACGTTCCTGCAGTATGTTTACACTGGCCATGCCCTCATAACCACACAAAACGTCCAGTTTCTGTTCGAGACCTCCAGCCTCTTCCAGATCGCCACTCTGCGGGATGCTTGTGCAAAATTCCTGGAGGAGCAGCTTGACCCCTGCAACTGCCTCGGCATCCAGCGCTTCGCAGATGCCCACTCTCTCAAACAGCTGGCCAGTCGTTGCCGTACTTTCGCCTTGCTGAATTTTCCAGAGGTGGCTCAGCATGAGGAGTTTCTAGACCTCCACAAGGACGAGCTGGAGGAGTACTTGGCCAGCGATGAACTGTCCATTAGCAGGGAGGAGTTGGTGTTTGAGGCGGTGATGCATTGGGTCTACCACAGAGTGGAGTATCGCAGGCCCATGCTGAAAGAGCTGCTCCAACATGTCCGACTGCCTCTGCTGCACCCAAACTATTTTGTACAGACGGTGAGTGACACATGCAAATTCATCTGGACAGGTGGAGAAGCTCTTCTTCTTTTTTTTTAAGTTCAACAAATCCAGATATGCTCAGCTTAGATGTTTATAGAGTGCTACAGTAATGTATTTTTGTAGGCCAACCTGAAAGCTAGCATCAGCCTGTTTCACTCAACAAAAACCCAACAGATTTTTTCTTTTATCTCCTGGACCTCTGTAGTCTTATTTAGATATTTTTTTTTAGAAAATGCCTTTTTCAAGACAAGTAAAAGATTTTAAAAAAAGTCATAAGAGCATATTACATTTACATTTAGTCATTTAGCAGACTTCTTTTATCCAAAGCGACTTACAAGTGAGGAAAACAAACAAGCGATTCTTCATGAAGAGGCAAATAACACAGGAAGTGCTCACAATACAAGTTTCATACATTGCTCAGTACCATAAGCTAGAGTAGGAAGGGAAAAGGGAAGGAAAGGGTTTTTTTTTTTTCTATTACTAATATAATTTACAGTTTAAGTTTCAGAATAAATTTAGTGCTGTCAAAATTTGCATGTTAACTCACACAATTTTTAAACTCCTTATTTAACAAATATTTAACACAATTAATCCAGAATTAGTTTTTTCCGTGATAATTTCTCTAGTGTTACATTATATGATCACACTCTTATTCACACAAATGCTTTTAAACCATTCAAGCGCCACAAGACATACAAGGATGCGCTGTCTGTTAATGTCGTGTCTGTGTGCACGGAAAGATGCAGTATCGACTTCTCTTTCACGTTTGGACAAACAATAACACAAAGAATTATGCAAAATGCTCGTTTTGTCGAGGATACTCATAAGAGCAGTCTTAAAATGACGTATTAAATAACATATTAAACGAACTTGTGAGTTGTGGGAAAATGAGATGCGTTTCATGTTTGGCTGCCTCTTATTAATAAATATAATATGACATTTAATATAATGGGTTATATGCGGAAATTGTTTCAAGTTCAATTAAATTAAAAGATGTTATTTTTTTTAAAGCCTACTAAATGTGGAAATCGATAGCTTTCAGTTATACTTTAATTTTGAATGTCAATAATTAATGTTTTTTTTTTTTTATTAAAAATTCATCATTACCAGTGTTAGTATCAGTGATACTGGCCTTCATTCATAAAAAAGATGCCATTAAACAAATGTTTAAAATATACTGTCTTTAAGTTGTTTCTACATTAATTTGGAGAGTGACTGTGAAATTATTACAGTATAAAAGTATTAAAAGCTCCAATGTTTTTAACCACAATTAATTACAGAAAAAAAGTGCGAATAATTAGTTATTTTTTTTATATCGATTGACAGCACTAAATAAAATGTGAAAATGCATTGAGCTTGCGTTAACCACAGACCTTATTTCAGGCATTCAACCAAAAACTAATTAAAAAAACCCATTGACTTCATGACGATTTGGGTTTTGTCATCCCTACTGCACTCTATAGTGATCAAGCTTCATAAAATCAGCCTTGATTTGTTTCTTCATGTGTCCTCAAGTGAAAACATTGGCTAGTATGGTCCTAAAATAATGAAACTAGATAAAGCAAGGACTTGAGATATGGCTATTTGCTTTGTTTTGCTCCAATTGATGTTCAAACACGCCTGAACCAGCTAATCAAGATCCTGGGGTTCACTTGAAAACTATCGGCAAGTGTGTTGAACGAGTCAAGTCAAGCTCTTTCTTTATTGTCATAATACAAAAAGATTATTTAAACAAGATAGCTGGACTCTACAGGAAGGCAGATATGAGGGAGCAGGTTTGAGGTCAAGCAGTAAGACTGTTATAATTTCACTGCTGCAGGTGGAAGGAGATAAACTGATCCAGAATGCTCCAGAATGTTACCAGCTGCTGCATGAAGCACGTCGCTATCATGTACTTGGCAATGAGATGATGTCGCCACGTACAAGACCCCGCAGGTACAATCTAATTTCTGATTTAAAAAATTGCTCGATTTGCTCTCAAAAAAATGGTCTGCATTGCTCAAGGACTTAAATTGCATGCATTTCACAGAGAAAATGAAAAGACTGGAGTGTGCTGAACATTTGAGGATGAGACTGATCAATATTATGATGTCCTTGAATACTAAATGCAACAATGATCTCAGTGACGTTATTAAATAAAAATGCATTCATGTTGACTCATACGAGTTCATGCTTTACTGGAAAATACGCTACATCTGAAAAAGTGCATTGAAGGCACATGGTGTTGTTTGAATCTTCGACTGGTTTGTAATTCATTTTCTTTATCGGTGTTGCTTATACTGTGGGTTTAGCGTGGGAACAAACCCCTAAAGTATACTTCTGTTTGACGCACCTTTTAACCTCAACTTTGAAACAACGGCCTGGGCCATTGTTGCCATTAATCTGATCGGACACAAAAAATCCCATTGACTTGAGGGACGACATATCTAGGGACCAGAATATCAATTACCACCATAACAACATCATGGCATTGTATCTGTGACTTTTGTACAGGCAGGCAACGTTTTCTTCAGAACAGATGTAATCCATTTCTACACACTCACTCGATTCGTTTCATTAGGTACTTTTGTTTAGAGAAAGGATCCATTTAATACACGGCTCAGAATTAGAAAGCAGGTCTTTCTTGTGTGGCAGCATGTCTTATTTTGAAGGGAGGTAGAATTTATCTAGCGAAATATCCATGTTTTGAGGAAGTGTCTGTATTTTTAGGTTACTATCTTTAAGGAGTCAGATGTAGGGAGGCGTAATCTTTGCTGGAAGGCAGTTTCTTAATATGGAGTTTCTGTATTTAGATTCAGTGTCCTAATATGGGATCTGTATTTAGAAGCCATATCTGTGTTCTGGAGGTGTTATCTGTGTTTGGAGTTGGTATCTCGCATTGGGGACTTGTCCACTCTGCCATTTAAGGTCTGTGTCTTTATTGAAAGTCATATTCCAAAATGATTTAGTGATTTAAAAATGCACACATTCAGCCCAGGGAAACCACAAATGCACAAACATTCACTGTACAGGACTTATTCAGTTATTGTCTGCACTAAACGCACATTGCTGTTGTTTAGGAACTCAGTGTAAACATTGTTGCATAGTGTTGTAATATTTCAGATGGCTGTTTGTGTGTTTTAAGATAAATGATAAATCACTTGTAAGAGGGCTATAAGTTATGTGGCTGGATAAAGTGTCTGGAAAGAGCATTATTTTTTCCAATGAATCTTGCAGGAGCTCATTGTACCTTAGCAGGAATTATGCTTAACCACTTCCTGATGCTGTCATCGCTTTATTTCTCCACTTCAAAGTCCATGGTTATCTGATGATGTTGTTTCTCCCTGTCTGTAGGTCCACTGGCTTCTCTGAGGTCATTGTGGTGGTGGGAGGCTGTGAGCGACTGGGGGGGTTCAATCTGCCATACACAGAATGTTATGACCCCATGACGGGAGAGTGGACATCTCTTGCTAAACACCCCGAGTACACCAAGTCTGAGTATGCAGTGTGCGCCCTCCGCAACGACATTCTTGTGTCAGGTGAGACCCTCTTATTTCTGCCTGACAAATGATAAATTACAAAGTATTGTTTTTGGGGAGTTCCATCCACGGTAAAATCTCATTGGTCCAAAACCCTTCCCATAGCTGTAAATAAAACACCTTTTATGTTCTAAATGGGTGTGATTTTGTCACACCATGCTGCGTTTTATGGCTTGGTGATATTTGCTGTACTGGTGTGTCCTGGACTTGGTCACAGTGACTGATCAGCGACAGGCTCTGCAGAACATGAACACACACACACACACACACACACACAGTTTTGAGTTGTGTTGTTGGCACAGGCATGTGGAACTTCCTGTAAAATTAGATTTAACCAGATTTCTATGTTATAGAGGAGTCTTGATGTCTGCTTGGAACATAAATGACATCTATTAAAAAAAAATCATAGATGAGTAATGCTGACAAGAACATGTGACTCAACTAATTTTTATAGTTTGAACTGTTTGGTCATTTTTATCGTAAAAAATAAACAAAAAAACATTTGAGGTGTCCAAAGTTTGACAAGATTATCACTGTGTGAAGTGTGTGTGTGTGTGTGTGGGGGGGGGGGGGGGGTGCTGTATCTTTTTTAAGTGGTCAAAAATGATTTTCCACTTTTTTAAAATTTGATTTTCATGATTTTCCAAGAAAAACATTTTGAGAACAGAATAACATAGACTTGGGAATGGGTTCTTAAAGGAATAGTTCACCCCAAAAATGAAAATTATCCCATAATTTTCTCACCCTAAAGCCGTCCTAGGTGTATATACGCTATCTGAGTTATATTAAATAACATCCTGGCTCTTCCCAGTTTTGTAATTTTTTTTTTGTTTTGTTTTTTTGAAGCTCCAAAAACCACATCCATCATAAAAGTAATCCATTTACCCTTAAGACACCATTGGGTTAAAAAAATGCCTTTTGAAGAAAACTGATGTTTTTTTTTTTAAAGAAAAATATGCATATTTAAAACTTTATGAACTATAATCAATGGTTCAATGTTTTATACCACTTTAGTAACTCCGTAGCACCACCCTTTTAGATATGCACACCATTGTGGCAGTGCCTCGTGCATTAGCAAGCACCACTCACATTTTCTTCAGACAATGTAAACCTCTCCTTTAAATACATTGTTCATTTGAGCTTCATTTAAACAAATTCTGTTATTGTATGGGTGGGTTGGACAAATTAGTCAAGGGCTTTCTGTGGTGAGTTAAGGGCTTTTAGCAAATGCCTTGTTTGTGAGGACATTTCTGGAACAGCTGTTTATAATTTGAGGAAAATCGGAAACAACAGCTGCCTCTCTGACCAACCAGTGTGTCAAGGGCTGTTCTCGCTGGCAAACTTTAGCATTCTATTGGCTGAGAGCTTTTTAAACTCTAACTGGCACAGGCAAGCGGCATCTTGAGGGAGTATTTGTGCCAAGAGTTTCAGAATAGTTCCAGGAACGATCTGCAGTGTTTGGCTGCAGGTGTGGGTGAAGTTATTGCATCACGTCATCTACATATACAGGTCATGCACTCGAGGTTTTTTATGCATTTGATCTTGATCTAAACTCTTTAAGGTTGTGTGTGTTTTTACTTGCACAAGCTAGATGCTAGTATAATTCTTATTCTTCTCCTTCTAGAGCCATTGTTTAGCACTTTAAAAACATGTAGTAAGTGTTTTGTATGACTAATTTCCATGAATAGAGCTGTGTTTTTGTGCTCATGTTCTCACGTGTCAGATTTGCCCTTCTCTCTCTCTCTCTCTCTCTCTCTCTCTCTCTCTCTCTCACACAGACACTCACATACACACAGGCACACACATGCTTCTTTTTGCTGTTCTCGTGCAGTTGGCCGGCCTCCAGCTTTAGGTTCAGAGGCCCTTTACTAAATCTGTCCCTTTCCTCTGTCAGAAGTCATATCCTACTGGCTTGGTGGTACAGCTGTCTTTGATAAACATTACTCTTGGATTTTCTACAAGAATAACAAAAATCTCTGCACTAGAAAGTAAGATCACAGCCTGTTAGATAAGTTATTCCCAAATTATTCTCTGGGGATGCCTTTTGTTTTTTTTTGTTTTTTTTTTAACATGCTTAAGCTTAAAAACAATTTATTTTATGCACCCATCCACACTTTTATTTTTTTAAAGGTATAGTTCACACAAAAATGAAAATTATGTCATTAATAATTCATGTCGTTTCAAACCTGTAAGTTTTTTTTATAGCATCAAAGTGTCAGTTGAGTAGCTGTCTATGGAGGGACAGAAAGACAGATTTTAGCAAAAAGAAATTCATTCGTCTTCCGAAGATGAATGAAAGTCTTGCAGGTTTGGAACGACATAAGGGTGAGTATTTAATGACCGAATTTTCTTTTTTGGGTGCACCAACCCTTTAATATAATCAAGCAGAAGGTTATATTTTGCTGTTAAATGTCTTTTGTTTTCTGCTTATTGCATACTAATAAAATCAAAGCATCAAGTACATAAACTTGAAATACACTAAAGTACCCTGCATTTTGCATAGTTTGGATGCTACTAAGGTATTAAATTACGTGCCAAATAATCCTTCATGGGAGCACTGTATCTGCATTTCTTTAGAAGATCCTAAAAATGAAATTTGCCACCATTTTCACCCTCATGTTATTCCAAACCTGGGTGACTTTTCTCTCATACAGAACTACAGAAGAAAATCATACAGGTTTGCAATGGCATAATGATGAGTAAATAAAGACATGCTTTCTTGCTGTTAGAGAAACTGTAAATCATTCTGTCTAAACCAAGAAGTTTTACAACTTGACGTTTTGTATGATCTGTCACTTCCTGTTCTCAGTTGGCCATTTTAGGTGGCTAATGCACAGGGCCGTCACTAAACGAATCATATTCAAGCCATTGCATAATGCAAAGGTACTTACACGTGTAATCAACTCAAATTAGATTCCTTTTTTCAGGAATTTTTATATCATTAATGCTGTCATCAATGTCTGTAGAAAAATAAAAATGAATAATGAACGGAAAATATACATTTGCACAACTAAAGAGGCCATGAATAGAATAAAAGCGGGTACAATACATACATTTGTATGTGTGTATATATATATTTATATATATATATATGAGGGTGTGTGATATATGTGTGCAGTAGATAGATTTGAAGCTACATATGTCTAGCTGTGTCTCTGCTAATGAGTAGCTTTACTGTTCACCTGCAGCTTTTGCATCCGGTTCTGAAAGTGTCTGCTTTAGGCAATCTCTACGACAACATGTGCAGTGTCAGCAGGAGACAGACTCCGTCTTAAATGCTGGTTTGTCCGGTCTTCAGTCTGAATGAATGTCACGAAGGCCTGATGGTCTTTGTCTGGTGATATTTATGAATAGAGAAGAGCAAACTAAAAGCACTGAAGCCAGGCTTTATTATGTTTACTCAATATTAGAAGATAAAGCAAACACATCCTCTTTAATTGGACAGAGATTTTGGCTCTGCCTTTGTTTACCTGACAGTTGCTCAGCTAGTACACTAATGGAGTTTATGAGTACTGTAGTTCTTGCTTTGCTGCTCGTACTTCCTTAAAAACGTTCTTCTTTTCTTCTCTACCTCCACTTTTTCTGTTTTTGAGCTTCCCTTTTCTACTTTTTGTCTACTTACAGTTAAAAAAGCCAGTTAGTTTTTAGTATGTTTACTCTTGCTTGCACATGCATTCAATAGTATGAGCTAAAAAGGCAAAATCTTATGACGCCAGTGTGTATTTTCCTGCACAGAAAATAGTTGAATGAAGGTGTTGATGGCTGGCTAGTGCACCAACTTACCTTGAAGGCACTTTGAAAGCACTGAGAGGGAGGAAGGGCCTCATGTGCTATTTGAGAACTTCTGACACCTTCATTATCTCAGTCTGTAAACAGAATTAAAGTGGAACGGCTTGCTGCCAGGTGTTTAGCGTGTGTGTGGGAGAGGACGACTGTTAGAGCTCGCCTTAGACCTACTGTTAAATAACCAGCCATTTGGGTGAGATGGGAAGTGTCACAGAATAGAACAGCCCTCAGCAGGTTTATATAAACATGGATGACAACAAGAAAGGCTGTTTTAGATCAGAGAGAAAATTTCTGTTTAACAGGAACACAGGTGAAGCACTGTGGTTTGTGTAATTACAGACACTGTCTCAAACTGAGAACTAATAACATGCTTGTGGATTTGCAAAGTTGAAATACTTGACAAGCTGCCAGTGGTTGATAACTATACAGTGTCCCCCAAATGTATTTGGACACTTAAAGGGATAGTTCACCCAAAAATGAAAATTCTGTCATCATTTACTCATGCTTGTGTCGTTCCAAACCTGTAGGACTTTCGTTCATCTTCGGAACACGAAGATATTTTTAATGCAATCTGAGAGATTTGTGTCCCTCTGTTTGGTAGCTACACAACTTCTACTTTCCTAAAGAGATCGTAAAACTAATCCATGTGAATTGAGCGGTTTAGTCTTAATTTTCTGAAGAGACATGATCACTTTATATGATGAACAGATTTAATGTAGGCTTTTATTCACATTTAAATCATTGTTGATCAGCGAATGTAAACACAAGCACAAACCTCATTGCTTTTTGCGGAAGCTCAAATGTGCTCTGTCACACACGAGAAGGAACTTTGTTGGTTCTCGCACGTCAAGGGAGCATGCTTGAGCTTCCATTTACAGTAACTGATGTGTGCCTTGATTAATGTATATATGTGAATAAAAGCCTAAAGTCAATCCAGTGGTTCTTATCCTTGTTGGAGGTACTGAACCCCACCAGTTTCATATGCGCATTCACCGAACCCTTCTTAATAGGAAAAAGCGGGGCGTGTCATCACGAATCATATGAGTGTCTTGACTTCCACCGAACCCCTGAGACTGACTCACCGAACCCAGGTTAAGAACCACTGAGTCAATCTAAAGCTTGAGTCTCTTCAGAAAATTCGGACTAAACCGCTCAATCCATATGGATTAGTTTTACGATCTCTTTATGAACTTTTTAAAGCCTCAAAGTGGTAGTTACGTAGACTGTCAATGGAGGGACAGAAGGAAAATGATGAAGAAGTCTTATGGGTTTGGAACGATATGAGGGTGAGTACATGACAGAATGGTTCATTTTTTTTTAAGGAATAGTTCACCCTAAATGAAAGTTCTCTCATCTTTACTCGCTCTCATACCATCCTTGTATTACTTTCTTTCTTCAGAGAAACACAAATGAAGATTTTTAGGAAAATAATCCATCCATGTGAGTCCATAAAATGGCATTGAATGGGTGCTGCTTGTGAGAGAAATGGTGGTCCTCTGTGCGTCCACGTTACTTCTCGCCAGCTCAATTGACCCTTCGCCTTCTGATTGACAGGCGATCTAACCAATCATAACCCCGAATCCGCTATTTTGTCCGACAAAGCAGTCAGGGGAGTTAGTAATAATATCCAGTTGTGAGGCAAGAATCGAGGTCAGACAAACAGAAACAAGGGGCAGACACTATCAGAGAAATCCAAGCTCAAAGTCAAGATCAGGCAAATCAGAAAACAGCAAGAAAGTTCAAGCAGTGCATACTGAGTTGGAACATAATTTGGCTGTATAGCAACTCTAGAAGAAAATAGTGTCATTGTCCATTTTAAGTAATTAATTTTCATTGTAGAAATCATTATCTATTAATTTAGTTCATTTATCTATAGAGCAACTCTGGAGAAAACGGTTATGTCCTCCCCCAGCTCAGTTCAGTTTGCAAACAATAGTGTCAATGCAGGCAGATCAGTAATATTGTTGAATATTAAAGAATTTACTTACTTTCCTGATAATTTACTCAGCCCCATGTCATCCGAGATGTTTACGTCTTTCTTTCTTTAGTCGAAAAGAAATGAATGTTTTTGAGAAAAACATTCCAGGATTTTTCTCCATTTCGTGGACTTCAATGACTACCAACGGGTTTAAGGTCCAAATTGACCCTTCACCGGCAGTTTGATAGATTGGCGATCGAACCAATCATAACCCCGAATCGACCATATTGTCTGCCAAAACAGTTAGTAGATTAACGTTGGTGAACTTGAAAAATTGTGTGTACTCGCGTCTTTCCGCGGTTGAAACAACATTCCTTCTGATGTTCATTCATGTTTATTTGATGCTATAAATGAACTAGTATGAAGAGATGACCGGTTCACGAGCCGCTTGAAGGAGCTTCAGCGATCTGTCACGACATATTAAAGAGACACTATGCAGTATTTGTTTGAACTTCTTTAAAAAATGACAATATTTTAAATATGAAACTGTTTCATATCAAAAGTAACCTGCTCTGTCTTGTCTGTCGACGCGTTGTCAGTGTTCTCTTTGCTCCACAATGAATTTTTCACTGCATGAGAACGTGATGTGTGGCTTGAGAGCACATGGCTTGTCATACATGGCAACAGTAACTAAAGGGGGCGGGTCTTTGCGAAGGGTCAGTTACGTCACATGACACGACGTCCCTCTCATATAACAGTAGACCAGAAGCAATATTTTATAGTTAAAAAAAAAAACTAGTTAAAAAATATTAGTATTTTTTCTTACTCGCACCTATCGTTTTTCTTCAGAAGACATTGATACTTTCTTTAGGGTTTGATGGATTACCAACACGATCATTGAGTGTGGCATTTTTTTGTGTGGCAAACATTCAAACACATTTCACTGAAACAATGGCATTATATGGACTACAAAAAATTCCAATGAATCTTTAATCTAATCAACAAGTGGCTCTTCATTATAAACAAATTATATGCAGTTTTGTGAAACGTTATACTTGTCACACATACATACCAGTGTTAATGTTGTGGTCATTATTTACAGGTGGACGCATCAACAGCAGTTATGTGTGGATGTATAACTCTCAGCTGAATGTCTGGATCAGAGTGGCCTCTCTTAACAAGGGACGCTGGAGACACAAAATGACCGTCCTGCTGGGAAAGGTAAGAGAGAGAGAGGTGTTCATGTGTGTGAGCGTTTTTATTCCCAGTGTCTCATTTCCTTAATCGGAGAAACACTTCCTTTTAGAGCAGTATGACTGCATGGAGGAAAGTATGTGTGTTGACTGGTTAAACTTGACAAGGCACTTGAATAAATTTGCAATCATGTTGGTTTGATTGCTTCTGTTTATCAGAAAAGCGTCTGCTAAATAATTAAATGTAAAGTTAAACATCTAGGCCCGGTTTCACAGACAGGATTTAGCCCAAGTCAGGATTAGGCCTTATTTCAATTAAGGCATTTAAGTACTTTTATAAATGTTCACTAGAAAAAAAAATATTACTGGTGTGCATCTTGAGACAAACCATGACACTGACATATTTTAAGATATTTAGATGCAAATTACTTCCAGTTAAAACAGCTCAAAAGTACATTTTAGTCTAGGACTAACTAAAGCCTTGTCTGTGAAACCGGGGGCTAACGTAATAAAATATTTGATTCTAATGCTTATCCCATAATACTTTAGTTACAGCATCTATTTTAGACATCCCCACCCTTCCTTTGTTTTCCCTTTAATCATAATTAGCTCTGTACTGAAATTCCTCTGATTTCTTTGTCTCTTTCTTCTCTATAATTATCTTCAAATATTTCTGCTTGATACACTTAACATTTGCTCTACTTTCAGTTTTTGCAGACAGTTTCAGCCTTAGATGTGCCGTTTAATTCAAATTAGCGAATGACAATCTCTCATTATATATTCAAAATTATTTGGATATTGTGTTGTGATTGGTCTTTTCTTCTTTAATGAATGGTTCACTCACTTTCTCTTATTTAAATCAATTATGCATACAGAAAGAACAATTTCAGTAAAAATCACTATTATTAATGTTTTTTTTTTTTTTCTTATTTTCCAGTACAAATAACTAAACTGCATTCAAATAAATTTACCTAAGGTGAATTGCGTAAGATATTATTTTTTTTGTCTTGTCTCATTGGCAAATTCTTCTTTTTTGTTTTACAACATTTAGTGTGGTTTATGCTTAAAACAAGACAAAATCAGTTTGACAGTTTTTTGCCGCATGAAAATGGAAAGATTAAAAAAAGTGTCCAGATGTCACCGAGGGTGCGTTTACAAGACAACGATGTAGCAGAAAAGTTTTTCCTTTCGCGTTTTTCACGTAGACAACAATGTTGTCAAAGCGATCCAGTTCACCCGAATTCTTGAATAAGCTTAAAAACGCTGTATTATTCATGCCAGGCCAGTAGATGGCGATGTGACTTTCTAAAGAAACCCTATCCTCCTACAGATTGTAACATCCAGGCTTTCAGTGCATGTTTAGACCTGATGTTACGATCAGATGTTTACAGTTCTAATCAGATTCAGACAGTTGGCATTTAACTGATAATTTTGTAGAAATTAGCTGCCCTAGTATTTTATTTATCTTATGCTTTATCATGATCCACTTCCTGTAATTCCTTCTGAAAAAAAAAAAAAAAACACTGGAATTGTTTGTGTGTTTTAATGGTCTTTTGATGCTGTATTAAATGTATATTTTATTTTGGGTGTTTGTAAATGTTTGAGACATATGCATTTCATTACACATGCAGGCGGTATAACATTATGCCTGCTTAGATGTAATGGATTTTTTTTTTTTTTTTTGTACAGAGAGAGACACACACACACACACACACACACATAAAGCTGTCTTGAGATTTTTTTTTTTATTGTTATTATTGGAAAACAGTTTTAATTCTCTCTCTTCCCATGTTTTTGTGTGTCCGCCCAGTGCCTATCCCCTCTCTGGTTGTTTACAAGATGTTTGTTTGATTTTCAGGATGTTTTGTAGTTCTTTAAAAGGAGGATTTTGAATTTCCATTTTAAAGGAAGCACTTCGCCCAAAAATAGAAAGTTTGTTATCATTTTCTTGCCCTCATGTAGTTCCAGACCCTTTTACTTCAGTGGAATGCAATTTTAAAGGTTTAATTTTAGCTTTTCCTGAGGCGCTGTAAACACTACTGTAACTACACTGTAAAAAATTATTCTCAATATTTATCACTTATCAACATTTTCTTTTGACAAATCAACTTCAATAATTAGTGTGGTTCAGATAACATAATATTTTAGTTTCTCTTGATTTAAACCAATCACCTTCATTGTATTAACTCATTTTTTTTCATTTCAATGAACTCAATTTTAAGGCAACCAGGTAACTTACTTTTTTTAGTTAAACCAACAATTCTTTCTTTTTTTTTTTACAGTATATCAGTGTTGCCAACTGGGCTACTTTTAAATTGTTAATGTGCCCCCCCCCCCCCCCCCACCCCACACACACACACACAGGTTAAAGGTTGCCCCCCAACCCCCCCATTACTAGAAAAATGTTGAGAACACAAGTTTGTGGTTGTACGGCTAGAGAATAGTGTTAAATATATTTTAACCACAGTTTCCCAAGTTTGTCCTTGGAATGCTGAAATAAAGGGGTTTCAATTCTGGGGGAAAACAGGGTCTCTTTTACATTACTAACTCAACTTAACCATGCCTCGCCCCCTTTTTTACGTATGCCTTGGGCAGGATATGGAATTATATAAATGAGGAATATTGTGACGCATATGTTCCCTGAAGAAAACTCTGGACTACAGTCGAGCCGTTTGAGGAAATTTAAAAACATTGCTTACTTATATAGAGAATAGCTCCCTTTGAAGTGGGCATTACACACTACAGAAAGTTGAAAATGTGAAAAAAAGGCATAATAGTTCCTCTTTAAAGAATGTACTGTGGGACTGAAGCTTCATTTGTTGATTTTAAAGAAGCTTTGTTGAAATCAACATTTCTACTTCATAAAATATAATATACGCTTCACTGTCATTGTGCTCCACGAAAAAAGTCAGTCATACATTTTTGGAATGACATGAGGGTTGGTAAATTGTGACAGAATTTATTTTTTAAGATGAACTATCCCTTACATGTTTATTTCATGTTCATCTTCCATTACTTCTTTCCCTCTAGTTTTCTCTTAAAGGGATAGTTCACCAAAAAATGAAACTTCTGTTATTTACTCACCCTTAACCTATATGAATTTCTTTCTTCTGCTGAACACAAAAGAAGATTTTTTGAAGAAAGTCAGTAACCAAACAGTTGATGGGCCTTGTTGACTTCCATAGTGGGTTTTTTTTTTCATACTATGGAAGTCAGTGGATCCCATCAACTGTTTGGTTACTGACTTTCTTCAAAATACCTTCTTTTGTGTTCAGCAGAAGAAAGAAATTCATACATGTTTGGAACATCTTGAGGGTGAGGGACAGAATTTAAATTTTTGGGTGAACTATCCCTTTAAGCATTTCATTTTGTGTTATTTGTTTCTGTGTGTATGTTTGTTATGCCCACATTTGTACAGCAGACACATTTTTTGGTTTTTGTATGTTGGTGGTGACCCTGTGAAGAAACAAATTCTTTCTCTCTAAATTCAGAAGAACCTCTTTAGTGGTTTCCTGAAATACGATCTCCTACATGTACAGGATAGCTGCTACAATTCAAAGAATGTGTCTGACTATCTAACATGATTTCATTCCATCTACCTCTATATCCATCTATCATTCTCTTATCTTGTTTATGCCTTTCTGTATAAAATAATGTCTGGTTTTACCATTCAAAGAGGGTGGTGTTCAAGTTCCTTATCATATTTATTTATTTACCAAGGAAAATTGCAAGTGAACTTGACGGCATATATTTTCATTGAGTGGAAAAAAAAAACACATTTTATACTTTGGTTATATGGATACTGTTGCTTTCGTTTCAATAAATAAGTGTAAGGTTATGGATTTCAGTAAAACAAATGCCATTTCAGTCATTGAGGACCGGGTGTGACTGAGTTTAAATCATCAGAGAGTGTTAATGAGAGAACTTTATTCTCCTAGGTCAGAGGTCATCTGTCTGTTTGTGCATTTACATTACACAAGATCCTAGGCCTAGGTTTCCTGTTGAACAGCTGTAATGTGGGTCAGTGTCATTATATTGTTATCGTGGCTGCTCCACATTTCCTCTGCTGTGTCAGTTTGAGGATAAAGGTGTTTGTGGAGAGGATTCGAAGAGTGTTTGTCTTTGTAGCTCAGTTTTATATTGTCACAGTATAAATAACTATAACTTATATATATATATATATATATATATTATATATATATAATATATATATATATATATATATATATATATATATAAAATATACTTTTTTTAAGCTTTTTTTTTTCATATCTGTATGTATCCTGCAGGTGTATGCCGTTGGAGGTTATGATGGGCAGTGTTGTCTCAGTAACGTGGAGGTGTACGACTCCTTCTCCAACCGCTGGACTGAAGTGGCCCCTATGAAAGAAGCCGTCTGCTCCCCGGCGGTCACCAGCTGTGCAGGAAAACTCTTCGTCATCGGAGGAGAACCTGATGAAAACGGCTGCTCCAATAAGGTAATTGAGAAACGACACTAAACAATAGTTTAGTTAAACAATAGTTAACCCTGGCTCATTCTAAACCCGGGTAAACGGAATCCTGGGTTATTGTGCTTCACGTTTCGCACTGCTCATAATGTACCCAGGGTTGACAATTAATCCTGGGTATGTATAATTGCATTTCACGTTTTACATTCCTAAACCCTCGGTTAACGTTCTTATTTGCGGTGTCATTGATTGGATAAGCTTAGGACGCGACCTGTTTATATAGCTCTAGAATTGCGCAAGCTTGTACTTTCGAATTTATACTGAAGATATCCCAGACTGTAAAAGGAAGGAGTGAAACTGTCTCTTCACTCAAATTGTTCTGTCAGCATTTGACATTTTTCCTCTCAAATGCTGAATTTACTGTTTATATGCAATGTGCAGTGTTTCCGGAGAAGGAAAAAAAAGCAGTGCTAACACAAGTTTGAAACGTTCTTTTATCTGGGGTTAAAAGCATTTTTGAGAAAGTCGATAATCCATGGTTAAACACAGTGTGAAAAGCCCTAAAATAAAATTAGGCAGAACTCCACTAAAAAACTATAAAACTTTGGTCTTTTAATCTTTAGCTAAAGCGCTGATAATGCAATTTATGCCCAGTAACTTCTCAGTGGTGGCAGACCCTTCCAATGAGTTCTCTTGACTAGGTGTGTTAAGGGAAAAAAATAGACATAGATGTCTTTTATCGAATTAAAACTGCTTTTTTCCCTTGTCTTTACTTTCCTCAAAACTGTCATCTGTTAACTGGAATAACCACATGCGCATTCCAACTTGGAAATAAATTAGTCACGTCTAAATGATACTGAAAGTATTCAGACCTTAGGACCATGTGATATTTCAGTTTTTATTTTTTAATAAATCTGCAAAAATGTCAAGAATTCTGTGTTTTTCTGTCAGTATGGGGTGCTGTGTGTACATTTATGAGGAAAAATGAAAATGATTTTAGCAAATGGCTGCAATATAACAATGAGTGAAAAATTTAAGGGGGTCTGAATACTTTCCATACCCACTGTATTTGTAGCAATAGCCAACAATACATTATATGGGTCAAAATTATAGATTTTTTTTTTATTAAGTCAAGATCATGTTCCATGTAGATATTTTGTAAATTTTCTACTGTAAATCTGTAACATGATTTATTTTTTTGAGTGGATATGCAGGCGATTTTCTCAATATGATTTTTTTTGCGCCCTCAGATTCCGGATTTTCAATTGGTTGTATCTCGACCAAATATTGTCCTGTCTTAAAAACCATACATCAATGGAAAGCTTATTTATTCATCTAAAATTGACCCTCATGACTGGTTTTGTGGTCTAGGGTCACATTATCAATGATGAAAACCATTGTGATGCTTAATATTTTTATGAAAAACTTTTCAGGATTCTTTAAATGCTGTTCTTTTGAACCTTGTTTTCATTATTTGAAATAAAAATATTTTTGTAGCATTTTTACTGTCACTTTTGATCACATTTGCTGAACAAAAGCATTGATTTATTTGAGGGTAAAAAGTAGGTATTTTGTGTATGAGCAGGGTCCTGCTTAATTCACCTTTATCTTGTGCCTCATGTAACCCCTTAAATGTGGGCATCTTTTTAAACAGAAGGGCTGGTAATGGCAGAGCAGATGGGGAGTGAATGTGTGTGTTTGTGCAGGTGGTCTGTACCATAGTGAACAGGTGGACCTCCGTCGTGAGCTTATTGTCCTCAGACACTGCTGCCATCTCAGATAACATCTCGCATAGGATTCTCTCATTGATTTTCCAGCACTCAGATTACTGCATTCTTTACTTACCATCTGGAACAGAAAGAGAAAAACATGAGAGAAGGAGCATATATGGTTTAATACAAAGCACTCTTCCACAAAATGCTGGATGTGTGTGTATATGTATGTGTGTGTGTGTGTATATATATATATTTATATATATATATATATATATATATATATATGTGTGTGTGTGTGTGTATATATATATATATATATATATATATATATATATATATATATATATATATGTGTGTGTGTATATATATATATATATATATATATATATATATATATATATATATGTGTGTGTTTATATGTGTGTGTGTGTATGTTTTAATTAATTGAAATGAAGCTGAAATAAAATGTAAATATTAAATAAAAAATGTTCCTTGGCAGCTAACTGAAATATGTTACTAAAACTGAAATTAAAAAAAAAAAAATCTACATAAACATATAAGAATAACTTAAAACTAATAATAAAAGGGACATAAACAAATTTACTAAAATATAGAAATGAAAGCTGTAAATAAACATTAATACAAAAGATTATACTACATACTATAATATATACAATTATATACAATAATAATGAACTAATTTATATTGTTTAGAATTTTAAGCCTTTTTTTAAAACAGGTTTTCTCTCTTCTTTCTACCCAAATATGTGCTTCAGGTCCAGTGTTATGATCCAGAGACAGACAGCTGGCAACTGAGGGCATGTATTCCCTTCACCAAACCCAATATTTCTGCCGTTTCTCTCAATAACCTCATCTACGTGTGCGGGGGTCTCACAAAGTCAATATACTGCTACGATCCTTCACAGGACCACTGGATACATGTGGGCCACACCTTCAGCAGACAGGTACCTGAAGCACAGCTACGCATAAACCAAAAGGCGAAAAGTTCCTGTCATTTTGTCCCATATACTGATTTTATTATTGTTTGTCTGTGTGTGTTTAGGAGAGTTGCGGTATATCAATTTGTAATGGAAAGATCTACATACTGGGTGGACGGGGTGAAAATGGTGACGCGTCTGACAACATCGTGTGCTACGATCCGGCCTCTGGCATCATCACGTGCACGGCTGCTATGCCTCGTCCCATCTCCTATCATGGCTGTGTTGCCATACACCGTTTCAGCGAGAAACAACGCAAACCCTGATAGCATCCACTAACACACATGCAAACTCCTAAATGTGGACTCGTCTGTGTATATATATAACCGGATGTCCTCTTTTAAACAAATTTGCATAATTTAGGTCTGTTTAAATGCTACCATTGATTTCATCATCATTCCAAAGCTATTTAGATTGTTATCTACAGAGTACAGTTTTCTGTCATCAGTCGTTTCTCTGGAAGACGGATGTAAAACATATCCTTCCTCATAGCTGAAATGCATTCAGATATTGTAAACTGAAACTATTTAAAATAGTTTTGCTAATGGACCCTTTTCACATTTTCGGGGTTCTCAGAAGTGGAAGTCTTCATGAAGTGGGAACAGGAGATGACAGCAAATATCATTTTTGTATCCCCGTTTGCTCCAATAACAAAATAAAAAATCTGTGATAGCATTTCCACGACTTTCCAAAAGAGGGAACAAAAATAGAGAGACTGATCAAAGAAGTCAGAAGAGAGAAAGATGTCAAATTTGACCCCTCCCTCAGCCGTTGTATTGCCAAGGTAATGTAATAAATGTTTATATTTATAAAAAAAAAAATTAAATATGAAAAACTACTAGATTTTGATTATGCGTCATCACAGTCTGTGAAAAGGGTCCATTGAAATAAAGCTAAAATATAAATATTAGTTGAAACAAAAACTTAATCTGAAATAAAATCAATTAAACCTAAATAACAATGTTTTAAAAAAAGCTAAATAATGAAATTGCTAAACATTATCATGAAAACTAAACAAACAAAAATAAAACCAAATTCAAAATATTAATAATAAAACTGAAACAACACTGATTCAGAAAATGTCAAATGATGCTGCCAACAAATGCTCACTTCCTGTGCTCTTTTTCTTCCTTTTTTTTTTTAATTTTAATTTGCAAATGTACATTTGTTTATGCCTTTAACTTTCTTGTATTTCTGTTTTTTTACTGTTTTGTAGCATTAGTCCTAAATTTTGACAATGATTGTATTCTTGATATGGAGAAGAAGTCTGCAGACAAACAGATTTTTAGGTTCGGTCATGGGGTTGATTTAATGTGTCATTTACACTTTCTACATCGTATTACACTTCTAAGTTTATTAAATAAAAGAAAGCACTTCAATACTACATCAGACATGCTGTATGAGGTTTTCATAAGGAGGTTTCAAGCATTTGAAAACCTAAGACTCACTGATGGACAGCTCTGATTTAAGTCTATGAAATGTCACGTCTGGTTATTTTAGGTTCTTGATGAACCGTACAGCTGTGAATCATTTTTTTTCTTCTTCTGTGTATCGTATCTGTATTCAAGCATCTCATCATCTTTGTGACAACCAGGACGTGCCTTTCTGATTTTTATTTTATTTTAATCAGAGCCCCAGTCATGCACTTGTATGTACTAGTGTTTGTAATATATCTCAGTGTAAATACGTTGTACTTTTTTGTTTTGTTTTTAATGTTATGTTATGTCATTCTTGGTGAACAATGCTCATAGCAGTAGATTGCATCTGATTCTTTTGAGTCAGACTTCCAGAATAATTCTTGAGTGTTGGTGTGATTGTGCGTGTTCAAAGAAGTCTGTTTTCATGTTTAAAGGTTAGGCAATGGCAGTTTCTGCTCTGGTGCTTATCAGTACTGGAAACAGACATTTAATTACTTCATTAACTACATCAGAATCATAGTAACTGTTTCCTTTTCGTTCATCTGAACATGTCGGGCAGGATGCTGGCAGCTAGTTTACCCAAAGCACTGCATCGCTGTTTCTGCCTGCAATGACAAAGATATACAAGTGTGTCTGTATATATGTATTTATATATTTTCATATACATGTGATTTGTTGTTTTCCATTCAATCACTTTAATTATTACCAGCTGTACTGTTCTAAGTTTTTTTGTAAATGTAATGTTGCCAACATGTGTAGCTACTGTTACACTGTTTGTTTGTTTTTTAATAAATATAAGAACCTAGTTTTTCTATTGTGTTTGTCTGTGCCATGTGGCGTTGTACACTGTAAAATCCAATAGGGATTAACTTTTTAGATAACTTTACTTAATGGCGAAACTCTAGTAATCTGTACCTTTCACATCCTATGTCTTTTTTTTACTCATAAACCCCAAGTAATGATTAATTGATTGGTTTGAGTACCACTTTGTCAAGCAAAAAAAAAAAAAAGTTTTGAGGCAGGGCTTTTCTTAATAGACTTTTCCCTCATTTCCTCCACTTCTGCAGTTATCTGTCTCTGTTTGCTGATCTCACTGATTTGCCAAAGTCATCTTAAATGTTTAATTATCAATTCAACTGAAATATTTGAGAGAGCTGACTTCATAAATTGACATTGATTTTCCTCAAATGTTTTATTTTGGACTAACCATTATGGTGGATGGTGTTTCCTTTGCTTGGGCACTTCATTTATATTCTTCTAAGCCCGATTTGATGCAGTGATGCAACAAGAAATTATGAATATATATATATATATATATATATATATATATATGTGTGTGTGATATGTATAATTAACGTGACTTTCTTACTTTATTCCAAATATTGATAATTTATTAAGTTAATAGTAGTGCTAATAAACACATTTAAACAGTTGGTGAAACTTTTAAGTGGATAGGTCCAATTCTTCTAAATTTGTGACAATATTTTGTAATTGACTATACTTGTGTCACACAGACTTCAACATTCAGCATGCTAAACACAACAATGGTAACAATTAAATTTTATTTAAAGTAAATGATCAAGTACACTCTACAGTTCTTTTTTAGTCACTAGAGCTCACGTGTAAGTCAACTATACTTACTAAGCTTTTGTCAGTACAACATACTATTCCTATTTCACTTTACTTAGTTTTTTTTAAGGCAATCAGTTTTCTAATATTTTCCTAGTAATGTGAACACTAATAGAAAGTTCATTCAAACAATGATTTTAAGTCAACAGTACTTAACTATACTTGATTAACAAGTTGTCTCTACAAATTGTGTTAAGTTACACCAACTAATCATTAATACTCTATTTAACTTGGAAATTTGGCACAGGTTGATGATAGGTGTTTTACAATTAATCAAATCATTATCGCATGACATGCTGATTGGCCACTGCTGATCCTGTGCCAATAAAATTGCTTGCTTAACATTTAAATACATTGGTTTCTTGTATGCTAGTCCTGCAGTGTGTTATCAGAGTTCTGAAACCCTCTACTTCCCCAGCTCCACCTGCCTAGATCTGATAAAGTATGATTCTTTATGCAGCAGCAGCAGCAGCATCATATATGCTCACAGCAGCTTTTCTGTGTATATATTGGCAGTAGCAAGCATATACTTGCACTGCTGCTGCAATAATCCACAGCAGCATAGTAGATCTAGTCCACCAAGACCAATTACACTAACATTGCCATATTCAATAACATGGTAAAACTATTCCCAAGAGTTGTCATGCTTGAAATTTGCATATCCTGGTATTCCCGTTCCAGTAGAAACTCAAAATGACGTTGGTACCTAAAAATGCAGTTTCATGCCATCAAGTCATTTATCTGGAATAAAAAATAACAATTGACATTTTCCAAAAATAATATTAGGCCTTAAATTTTAAAACTGCAAATGTGCCTCAAATAAAAAAGGGTATATGTTGTAATTTTATGTCCATCAGAATATCTTAAAAAAGAAGAGTGTTTGTAGTGCTCTGTGCTTCTATAAACCACTTCATTCTTGTGGCCTGAAGAGACATACATTCCTAAGAGCATTTGTGCAATCGTTCTATGGAAATTCATCAAAGGAATTCCAAGCTATGGCACTGATATGCATTCATCATACTCAGGTCAAGGTAAGACAAGTTCAAGGCTATAATCGTGAACTGAAACTAAAACTAAAAATATTTGTTAATTTTGAAAAAGCTGAAAAAACCCCCAATATAAATATTATAAAAACAAATAAAAATAAGATAAATTGTTGATAATAAACTATAAGTTTGGAAATAAATAAAAACAGAAACTGAAATAAAAATCAAATTTAATCTAGACAGCAATATTGAAAAAAACTAATAAAATGGCGAAAATAATAATTAT
This sequence comes from Opsariichthys bidens, assembly GCA_037194245.1. Lineage (NCBI taxonomy): Eukaryota > Metazoa > Chordata > Actinopteri > Cypriniformes > Xenocyprididae > Opsariichthys > Opsariichthys bidens. The sequence continues at coordinate 7,290,556 of CM074303.1, forward strand.
TTTTCTTTATCTTGGGGTTCAGAGATTTATTTGTTACTCTATAACCATTTGTCGTTTCAAGGATTCTTACTTATATTTTTCAGCTTTCTGATTGTAGGTTTATGTCATTTGCCCCCAACAATTGCGAAAAGTGTCGATGCCTTTGTAAATTCTAATGAAATCAAAATGAAATTGACTTTGGAGTGATGAATGAAACTTCTTGTCATTTGTGAATGGAAATATGGGACTCCTGTGCAGCAACAAGCATGAGACAGTTTAAAACCTGTATAATTGTCAGGTCTAGTCATTGTTCATTATTCTGTCAAAGTAAAGGCCCTCAGGTGATGAATGGGCCTCAGAGTTGATTTTAATATACTGTTTGGAACGGATGACTCAGGTGTTACTGTAAGAAGCAAGGAAAAGGGGGTTGAATGTTAAAATGCAAATAAGTGGACATGGTATGATAAATATGAAATGTGAAAAATGACAGATTTTTATCATGTAGGCCTACCATGGAAGTATGAGGACATACACGAGTATTTACCTAAAAATGACAATGCATTTCATACCAGAGTATAAGATAAGATGCTTTTTGGTGTTTAAAAACATGCATGAACAGGATCACATGAGTGAGATGTTTACACTAAGAGGATCACATTGGTGAGATGTTGATGTGAATGTGGTTTTCAGCGCCACTCTTTGGTAAGGATCAGGTATAGCATGGCCTTACTCTTCCTCAATGTATTAGGTTCCGCCTCAGTTTGGATCCACCACCAACAAAAACTATGGCATTTACTGAGTGCTGGCAGACCATAATTTTAAGAAATACACTACTGGGGGCTACATGTAAAGAGAACATCTTTTATTTGCTCCTGACAAAATTGAACTGAACTGAAAGCCTGAGGGATGTTAACTTGTAGGTAGTGTCTGTTGAACTATTATTTAACTGTTTTTGCATAGAGTTAAATAATGTTCTTTTGGGGGATTTTAGTTCTTTGCTCAGGTACAGGTTAAATAGTGTTCTCCTAGCTCAGGGATTTTCAACCTTTTAGATGTAAATATAATTATGTTTATGCGAGGGAACTTTACCCTAAATTTTAAAAGCCATCTAAATAGTTTAAAGACCCGATTTATGCCGTGAAAATGTAAAAATTAGCTTATATATATATATATATATATACAGGGCTGGGTATAATTTTAAAATGTATTACAGATTACAAAATACATGCTTTAAAAAGTAATTGGTAACATAGTTTGTTACATTACTCAAATTTAGTAACTTAATCTAAATACTTTAGAAAATTTTGAATACTAATAAGTGTGGAACAAACACAAAAAAGGTTATTGCATGTTTTTATCTCACAATTCTGACTTTTTCCCTCTGAATTGCTTGATATAAAGTTGCAATTGTGAGTTATAAAGTCAGAATTATGAGATATAAACTTGCAATATTAAGAAAAGTCAAAATTATGATAAACTCACAATATTGAGTAAAGTCAAAATTATGATATAAACTCAATATTGAGAAAAGCCAAAAATATGAAATATAAACTCACATACAAAATTCACAACTGCAAGAAAAAAAGTCAGTATTGCAAGTTTATATCACCCAATTCTGACTTTATAACTTGCAATTGTGAGTTTAAATCTCGCAATTCTGAGAAAAAGAAGTCAGAATTGTGAAATGCAAACTCACAATTGTGAGGGGAAATAAAACAAATTCTTTTTTTCAGGACAGTACTAAATAAAAATAACAACATTTTTATGATCCATCTTAAAAGTATTAAAATGTTGATGAAACTGAACTCCGCTTTTTCAGACTGTCAGAGTCAGAGAATCACCAATTTCTGTTTAAATGACATTAAAATCACAGTAATCACTTTGGTAATCTAAAATACTTTTCAGATTTTCAAATTTTGTATTTTAAATACGTAACTAAGTTACTTGTATTTCGTTACTCCCCGACCATGTGTGTATATATATTATTATATTTGAAAACCCCTGTCCTTAGCGGGAACGCGCTATGCTCGAGCTCGTGTGGCCGCGCGAGACTTCATTGTGCACGAGACCAACAGAAGCTAACGGCTAAGCACTTCACCGTTAAACATCTCACCATCACATTCAGCGTAGGTTTAACGTGTAAATAAACACACCTACAACTTTTGTGCGTGTTTACGTCACATTTTGCTCAGTTTAGTAAAGCGTCAGTGATGACAGTTTTGCAATAACTGCTTAAAAAGCTGCTGTTTTGTTTAGCTTAGTGTTTGTGTGTGTATATATGTGTATGTCAGATTAGCAGCGTCTTCTTTCTGTTTTTGTTATTGTTTTAAACCTCTGCAACACTAATAGGACATATAATGACACTTGTATGCTTCGATACCAGGTGTGTGTCTCAAAACCTAGTAAGTTGCCTACCTAGGTCGCATTTTTGGACATAATAAGAAATCAGGTAGGCAGCTAACTAAGTTTTAAGACACAACCCCTGTGTTTGTTGTTGTTTATGTGTCATGTGTACTTTATCTGCAGACCAGCCAATGAGTGATCATGTCTGGGGTGAAAAGGAAAATAGAGGACAAAGATCCTGACTATGAGGACATCACTCAAGTGCAGGAGAACAAGAGGAGCAAAGTGGTAGAGCAGAATGGTGAGGCTATGTTCCTAACAGTGATTTAGAGTGTCAAACAGTGCTTTACTTAATACTGATTTAAGTTGTTTTTTAATCTGCCTGTTTGATTTTTACCAGCCCGTGAAGCTGCGGTGCAGAAGATTGAAGCCATCATTAAGGATCAGTTTTCTCTTGAGATGAAGAATAAAGAGCATGAAATCGAAGTCATCGGGCAGGTAATGGTCTGTCAGTCACTCACCAGGGGCCTCATTTATAACCGTTGCGTACGCACAAAACATGCCCTGAAAGAGGCGTACGCTGTTACTTACGCAAACGATGGGATTTATAAAAACAAACTGGGCGAGAAAATTTTGCGCACCTTCACGCAAACTCTGACCCATACGTACGAACACTTTTACTAGAGTGAGAAAAGTAATGAAGTAAACAGAAGGATATTAAACTGTTTTCGTTTTGATATACATTAATGTTCCACTTTTATTAATGATGATAATCCCTAAAATTGCATAAAGTCATTACGAAGAAGATAAATATGGATGTGCTACTTTTGGTCACTTTTCCGGTGACATGCTGTTTTAGTAACAGTGAGGAGTGATAGGAGCACAATAATGCTCCTTTAAACTAGCGAGAGAAATGATCGTGATGCACACTTACTGCGATATAATGAAAGACACTGCTGGATTCGATGGTCGAACGGTCTATTGTCCGGTTTGAACAGGTTCAATAATAATATCTTGCTGTACAACCGCAGCTGGAGGGGTTGATGTCGTGTACAGGCGTCTTCAAAACATTATGAAAAATACCAGTGTATTTGAAGAATACAACTTTAAGAAACCAGTAAGATTTATACGCTTCCTTTTTAAAATACTTTGTCACCGAAGCGCCGCGTCAGTCACTTGTATTTGCACTGCAATAAATAAGTAGGCCTATATCTGTATCCACTAAAATAGCCTAAACATCCTAAAAGATGTTCACCTGCAAAACTGCATAAATTCGATTTCATTCGAATTGTTTAAAACGATTTCAAAACTATTTGGACATTAGAAATTAATGAATCAACTCAATTCTAGAAACCTTATCTGATAAGTAAGCTATTTTATAGCTACAATTTTGTTGTTATGGATATTTTGATCATATTTATTATAAAGCAACAAGGATATTAGATTATTTTTAGCAATATGTATGGCACAAATGGCATTTATAGTCCGTATGTAATATTTCCCAATGTCTTGTACTTTTGATGATGTTAACAACGGTGTCACGTGGATGGGAATATGTATGGAAATGATATGCAGATGAGGTTATGCATAGTGAAACTAGGCGTTGTAAGCTCCATATATGGTGATTTCGGGGAGGAGACAGGGTGGAGACGCACGTACGGACAGTCTTCCGCTGACTGCGATTTATAATAGGATTTTTGCGCAGGTTCTGGTTTACGCATGGTTTTTTAAATCTCATTTTTTTCTTGCATACACCATTTTTAGATTTACTTCGTACATTCACTTTTAGTAAGCTTAAATGCAAAGTTTTATAAATGAGGCCCCTGATCTTTACAGTATGTCTCAAAACTACGTAGACTGGACTTCAGGACAGAACTTTATTTTATTTCTAGGCTAGCAGTGCTTTGTTAGTCCAAATATAGTTTTAATCAGGGGTGTAACAAGTTCTGAGAAGTTCAATTATAGGTACTGTGTCAATATTTTATTTAAAAGTCAAAGTATATTGCCTAAAATATACTTGAGACAAAGTAAACACTTGGAATACACTACACAACTTTTAAAATATAAACAGATTTTAAAACACTAAGGAAAAGTGGTCACCCATTACCACTCACCCATCTCTTTACAAGGTTGAATGAACATATTACAGTGAAATATATTTTTTTTTTAAATAAATGTTTAGTGGCCTGTTTGCTAGTATGTACAAAAATATATTTTAATATCAATATAATAAATGTTGTATTAATATATATATAACTGTAAATGGATCAGTATTATAATGTATTATTTGTTTTATATGAGTATCATATAATGCACCAGCATTGCAGCTGTAGAGAGAAAAGGTTTACACTAATGTTACCTTTAATAATGCTAATGTTGTTGTTATTATTGTCTGTATTTTTTCTTTAGAGGCTGAATGAGGCCAGGAGAATGATGGACAAGCTCAGAGCGTGCATTGTTGCAAACTACTATGCCAATGCTGGCCAGCCTAAAGTCCCTGAGGTAATGTGTATAGATGCATGTTGTCAATAGAGTGAAACAGAAGGAAAAATCCCATTCATTTTCTCCATAGGGGAATTGATTTTGAATAATAACTTAAAAACATTTTAAGACAGACCCACTGTGAGGTTGTTAATCGATGGTATATGTTTTTCTTAGTCATCAGCCTGCATTATTTTTACAGATTTTTTTACCAACAGTGGTATTCCTGGTGTAAAAATGATTCTACAAAAAAACCTCTACAAAATATATTGTTTTTGTGTATATAATTAACATCTTGACATTAGTCCGCTTGTTAAATCTGACGTCACGCATCACTGTTTCCAGATGCCAAAAGCAAACAACAAATGGTGCTGATACACACTCACTGTGTTTTCTAATACTCCTAACCTTTATCTCATACTGAAATCTCAGATGTTCAGATAATGATTCATCTTTTATTAATTGTTCAAATATTGGTCGGGGCACCATGAGCCTAGACTGTATTGTACATTGTGAGTTTTTAAAACTTAGCTTTAATGTGTGAAATGAATAAACAGTGCTCATAAACGGCTGCTGAGATAGTATTCTCAATTGAAATGAGTAGAGTCTTGGACCTTATGTCATGGCTTAACAAGCAGATGTATTATGTATTTGATTTTAATTTGATTATGCGTAACCCTTTAGCATTCCACTGTGGTACAAATACCATTCAAAAAGAGACCTTAGGAATGCTTTAATGGGACTCTTTTGCTTAAGTTAAGTATTTAATGTTGGAATTTACCACATAGCTGCTTGGTTTGTTTCATGCCTCCTAACTTTTTTAAAAATTAATCATGTGAAAAATACTTGTAGAACCTAAGCCACTAAAAAAGTGGGTAAACGCTGTTGCACTGTGTAAAAAAAAAAACAATAAACTTTTGGTTTTGCTCATTTAATGTGGATAAATATCCAGTTTTGTTGCTGCTTTGTAGAATGCCCTAACAGTTGATCACTGATTTTATTTGCTTCCAGGCCTCTAAGAGTGACCCATCTGTGTTCAACCACCCTGCCATAAAGCGCTTCCTGGATTCCCCCTCCCGCTCCTCATCTCCACTAAACCAGAACTCAGAGACGCCATCACAGGTCCAATCTGAGACCGAGTCCCTCAGCCAGCATGGGGAAGCTGGGGAGAGAGAGACAGACAGCGGGAGAGAGGATGGGCCTCCACGTGAACGCCGACCCGGCAGGAACACAGGAAAGGTTAGTGGCCCACACACTATCAGAACATAAGGCTTTAATACATTTTCAGAATATAGTAATAATGCTGCAGAGTACAAAAGTACAATAATTCAATAAACTACAAAATGTTGTGCATCACATTTATTTGTGAAATGTGAAAATTGATTAAAAAAAGTTATAGAAGACCTCTATGATTACATAAAAACTTAATAAACAAACCTTTGATAACATTTTAAGATGCATTTATGAAGTATCTAATTAGATAAAAGTGCTCACTGTAGTATAAAAACAGCACTTAAATGCAGTTTAATGCAACCAGCCTGTCAAAAAAGTTAGCATATTGCTGCACAAGTTCTAAAGCTACCATAATGATGCAAGTTTATTTCTTTACAAATCGAACACATTTTGTTGTGCTTATATAGCATATAAAAAAACTTTGGTAATGCTTTACTTAAAGCCTTATAGTGCATTATAAAGATTATATACATAATTAGTGCATTATTATAGATAAATTATATAAGTAAAGTCTTACCGAAACTTTTTAATACATGTTTGAGGCATTACTTGACAATAACAATTTTTTTTTTGTTAACATGCCCATGCAGGACACATTTGGTGTGCCATCATCCTTAGAGCAACATGTGACTTACCACACTACAGGAGAGGAGGCTTCTCGACTCTACATGAAGAAAACCATTGTTGTGGGCAACGTATCCAAGTATGTAGCTTTATATTTGTCTCTTTGCCCTTATTTCGTGGATAGATCGTATTATAGTTTCATATTACCAGTCTTAATTTTGGTAACACTTTACAATAAGGTTCATTAGTTAACATGAACTAATAATAAACTGCACTTACACATCATTTAGTAATCTTTGTTAATGTTAATTTCAACATTTACTAATACATTATTAAAATCTTGTTAACATTAGTTAATGCACTGTGAACTAACATGAACAACTGTATTTTCATTAACTAACCTTAACAAAGATTAGTAATACAGTAACAAATGTGTTGCTCATGGTCAGTTTAGTGGTTAGTTCATTAGGCTTTCAGTTAGTTTAACTAATGAACCTTATTATAAAGTGTTACCTTAATTTTACTATATTTGTCGATATCTTTTGCACTCAGTAGTGGTGTGAACACTGTATGATTTAAAAAAAAAAACATTTTAGCATTTGTTTGTAGTGTAAATCAGCTTTATCCCAACAACCAGAGGGATAGTGGCCTAAATCTTTATTGCACTAGAAAGTTTTGATTTAGCACCTCTGGGATGCTGACTGATGTTTATGCTCTTCCTCTGAACAATACTGGTGTGCCCTTGAGTAGGACACTTTATTCTTGGTTCTCGGTACCTTAAAGGGATAGTTCACCTGAAAAGAATCGTTCTGTAATCATTCTATGATTCTTTGGAAGCTTTGTTTCCACCATGAAATAAAAAATAAAAAATGTTGAGAGTTTATATCTCACAATTCTGACTCTTTTTTTTTTTTTCCTCAAAATTGCGAGATATAAACTAACAATTGCGAGTTATAAAGTCAGAATTTTCCGTGGGGTTTAGTATCATATTTGGAAATTGGAATAATTAAGTTTTTTTTTTTAATTAGACTTATGAAGATAGGCGTGTGTGGGATTGTGTGTGTCTTGCATTCTCAAAATTTAGAAAATATATATGACCCCTCTCACCACCACCTCCCCTCAAACCCGTCACAATGGTACTCAAAACATTTTCCAAGGTTGGCAGGTCTGCAGTTGTGAGATTAAAAAGTCCCAATTAAAAACCTTTTAGATTTTGTCTGTCTGTTTAAAAGCAATATATATATGTATATAATATAAATAAATAATGTATTGTTTCAGAAGACTTTGAATATGTAGCACATCTGTAGTGAAGAGCTACAGTCTCCATTCATTGAAATTTCATGGAAAAGAGTGATTGATACATTAGTAAGAATAAAAACAATGTCAAAGTTTTGGAATGATATGCGAGTAAATTTCAGAATTTTCATTTTATTAATTCTTCAAACCATCATGTTTCTTGCTCCTCTGTCTCAAAAAAACAAACAAACAGTCATTAATTATTTGAATAAATGTTTTTATGAGAAACAGTATTTATTTCTCTGAGCTTAACTGCATAACTTTCTTCAGAAAGTCTCCGTATTATTTTTCTGAAACCCAATAAACCTCCATGTGGCTACAAGCAAAGCTTTAGCTTTCCCTAGGCAGCGATCTAACCTCATTTATTCTGCATTATCACACAGTCCTCGTCTACTTTACCTCATAAAATTCACTCAGAGCATGTGAGACACAGTTGTGTGAGTCTGCATATGAGCAACGTTATAAGCTCATTTTTCTGCCTGCAGTGCTACTAAAGATCTTTATGAGACTGTTTACTCTGAAAAAACTCACCATCTCAAGCTGTTCATCTGAATAAAGACTCTCTGAACAGCTCTACATTCTACATTTATGTGTTTAGCAGATGCTTTCTTTCCTGAGAAGCTTAAAATAAAGTGCACAAATCACTGAGACAGGTAGCTGAAAAACACAATACATGCTGAGCTTTTACTCTGAGTTGATCTGCTACTGAATGGATAAAAACAGTGTGTTGAGAGTTTCAAAATATTTCAAATGTTTAAATATAACTGTAGAGTTGGCTTTTCCGACAGTTACTGGGAGGTTCATACTGTTTTTTTTTTCTTTCTAAATTCAGAAAGAAACAATCCTGACCCAAACAATAAGTGAAGGCTTGTGCGTATGCTACTATAATAAATTGATTTGATTTTAAGGCGGATGTTGTTTTCTTTCTCAGGTATATTCCTCCTGATAAACGTGAGGAGAATGATCAGTCCACTCATAAATGGATGGTGTATGTTCGCGGTTCTCGTAAAGAGCCTAGTATCGACCATTTTGTGAAGAAGGTCTGGTTCTTCCTACACCCTAGCTACAAGCCCAATGATCTTGTGGAAGTCAGGTGTGTGTTAACTTGCCTTTTTCTGTTTTGTTTGAAATATTTTTAAGGAAACTGATATTTTTTTTCAGCAGCAAAAGAACAGCATTTATTTGAAATAGATTTTTTTGTGACATTATAAATGACTTTAGTGTCACTTTTTTGATCAACTCAATGTATCCTTACTGAACTACAGTATTAATTTCTTACATAAAAATTTGTATTCCCTGTTAACAATGATTAATTTTGCTCATTTTTTGTGCTTCAAGCAATATCAACACAGAACAGGCAGTGCCCTCTTGTGGAGGAAACTATATTCATCAATGTGGTGCTTTTATTTAGAGAGAAAGGCTCTTTTAAAATTTTGTGTGTGTTTAGTGAGCCACCGTTCCACTTGACACGTCGAGGGTGGGGAGAGTTTCCTGTCCGCGTGCAGATTCACTTTAAAGATCAACGGAACAAGCGCATCGACATCATCCACCACTTAAAGGTCAGGCGCTTACTGACCGCTTGCATACACACACTCTCTTTGAACCCTTTTGTTGCCCTTTTCATCTTTACTTTTCTCCCTCTTTATCTTTCTTTGTACTTTTACGTGGGAAATTCAAACAGTAGAGGACATCCCACTCTATGTCTTTGAAATTCAGTGAGGGGATTATATTTTTGTATTGGTGTGTGCAGGCTGCACATAATAGATATGCTTGTATGAATCCATCATTTTATGCTGGATTCTCTGAGTCTAAAGGTGAAAATGGTCGATTTTATAAAGCATTCTGTCTGTTGATATTTCCTTTCTCCTTTATCTCTTGTCACAACAGTCCCTTTTGTTATAGGTTAAAAATACAAAGGTAAAATAGAGGGAGATGAATCGAGATGTCAAGACAAAAGAAAAGTTTGTGGATTAAAGTACTTTCCTCCACCCACCATCCTCTTAGATTCTCGACAGCAAAGACTGTTGAATGTTCTTTAATGTCTCTGTTATTCATCTTCTTTTATTTGTCCTCCCTCAGCTTGACCGAACATACACAGGTTTACAGACTTTGGGAGCTGAAACGGTAAGACACATGGAGTATCTTAATATTTGCTTGAAACTACAGCTGTGCTCATAGGTTTACATAATTATGCTTTACTTTTTATTTTTATTTTTATTATGTACTACCCTGGAGTAGCACAATTATAAACTAAATTCAGTTTTTATTAAAAAAAAAACTGAGCCTCTTGCAGATTGTGGGTTATGCACACAAATGTATAAAATTATATCAGATCACCTCAATGATAGAGTGCTATTAGGGACTCAAAACATATTGACTGAAGGGACTGTGAGGGCCTCTGAGACAGTGAGAACATTATGTGTAAGTTTCTGTAAATTATCACACATAATTATCCATTTAAAGAAGGAGAACGTGTCATTTATCCAAATGGGCTAAGAAGAGAAGCCAAGGTCTCACATTCATGTCATTCCAAAGACCTTCGTTCTTTGGAACACAAATTAAGATATTTTTAATGAAATTCAAGAATTTTATTTTTATCCCCCTAGAAAGCAACGTAATTACCGTCATTCAATATCCAGAAAAATAAAGACATTGTTAAAATAGACTTACATTGACTTAGACTTACAATTGACAACATGACTACAGTGGTTCAACCTTGTTTGAATTTGTAGAATAAGGTCCCTATTTTTCTTTTTCCACACAAAAAGTATTCTCGTCACTTCATAAAATTGAGGTTGGCGCACTGCAGTCACATGGACTATTTTAACAATATCTTTATTCCCTTTCTGGACCTTGAAAGTGGTGGTTAAATTGCTGTCTATGGACGAGTCAGATACCTCTCAGATTTCATCAAAAATATCTTAATTTGTGTTCTGAACATGAACAAAGCTCTTACAGGTGTGGAACGACAAGAGGGTGAGTACTTAATGACAGAATTTTCATTTTTGGGTGAATTAACCCTTTAACTTAGTATTAGTTTTTGCTGAAGCATGAAATTTCAATAAAATAATACATATCATGAAATAAGACTTTGACCATACCACCCACCAATAATTGTGCTAAATAATCATCATTTCAATATTGACCCCCAAAAAAAATCGTGTTTATGATTTTTTTTGCCATAATCGAGCAGCCCTAATGTGTACTAAAAGGTGTGTAGAAGGCAATTTTTTTTTTTTTACTTTATGGAAATAATAAAATGATGAAAGATGTAGGTTTTTGTTTTAGCCACAGAACTCAGAGAACATAAAATTACTTTTTAAACAGGACACAGTAAGAGTGCAGGAGTTTTATAGATCTAAAAGGATTTTGTAATGACAGTGATTTATTGAATGATTTCTATCTGATTCATAAATATGTCTGTTTTATCTTTAAAACGCCATTTTCTTCAGTATCTCTGTCTTATTTCCTAAAGGTGGTGGACGTTGAGCTCCACAGAAACTCTCTGGGTGATGACTTCATCCCCTTTGCCCCCTCATCTTCATCATCATCATCTTCCTCTCATCTGCCGTTTGCGGGCGGATCTGTCTCCTCCTCCTCCACAGCTACCCAGGGCTCTCGGCGGCACTCCTCTCCCTCTCAGCACCTTCATGATGATCAACCCAGCTCAGAAAGAGGTAGACAAAACACATTGAGTATTGCTTTTCCATTCAGATTGCCACATAATAACACAAAAGAATTATAAAGTTTCCCACTGCCTCTTTAAATTGGATTATTTTAATTAAGAGTATTAGTAGGATGTTTGCACTTTATTGCATTAGCAGTGGAAGCTTTGCCAAAAATACACATTTTTCTCAGACTAGACCTTCATTTCCAAAGTTACTTGTGTGAAATTGCATTTTGTGTTTGACAACAGCTTAAGCTGTTTCCTAATGATCCTTTCTTGAAGTTATATGTTTGTAAATGACTTCTTGATTAAATCTGTTGATTAGATTCTTAAAAATCCCTCTATTTTCTCATTTCCCCCTCAGTTCCAGGTGTCACTGTCAAGAGTGAATCGATGCGTTCTTCATGTTCTGAACGAACTTCACAGTCAAATAGGTCTGAGAAAATCACCCTTGGTTCCCACGGAAACTCTGCCTTTCAGCCAATCACGGCCAGCTGTAAGATCATTCCACAAGGGCAAGTTCCCAGTCCTGCTGAATCACCCGGGAAATCATTCCAGCCGATCACAATGAGCTGCAAGATTGTGTCTGGTGAGTTTCACAGGTGCACAAAGAAGGTGGAGAAGAGCAGAGTTGAAATGCAAGCAGTAAAATCATGTACTTTCATGTTGCTCTGGTTTTTTTTTCTGTTCGAGGTTTCGATTTTCTAGAGAAACGGAGACTCTCAGAAAGTTGTGAAACTCCTCTGTAATGCATTATAGATTTACTGTCAGTGTGTGACAGCGGATCTAAGAGGAGCTCAGTCTGATATGTCTTAGTCTTGCCTTGCCAGACCTACCTTTTTTATAAAGTGTGGTCCACATTGCATCTTATTCTTGCCAAGAACCACCCACTTATGCCGCCTTTCCACTGTCTCAGGCATTTGCGTACAATTGTTGTGTTTTGCCCCCTAATGGAAATCAAATTAAACATTCTAATTGGTAGTCAAGCAGATATTCCTCCAATTATTCAACTTGGTAAAATGAATGAAGAATGAATATATAAATATATTCACTCAAACGAAATGTCTGCCAAAATATCTAAAAGAAAAACAGGCTTTCAAGGGCTAATCAATGTAAATAATTATAAAATAAGTATTTCGGACATAATTATTCATCCATTTTAGAGGTAAAGTGTTTAAGGAATACCACTTTAGTGGAAAAATATTGTTAACTCTCATCTCATGCAATAGGTTTGAATAGAATATCATTTGGTTGCATGGAGATGATGAAGGTTTAGTCGTTAGCATGCTACCAGTTGTAACTCTTTTACTTACAACTAAGAACTTTTAAAAGTTTGATTCCATGAAACCCATAAACTTTGACAGTTCCCACCTCCACCGTCACAACTCGAAAATACTAATAAAACTTCATTTTGGAACAATACTTTTATTACAAATCATTATATTATCTGGCTTTCTATTAATGCAATACAATGAATCACACGTGTCTATAGTCTCCAACTGGCTTACATTATTGGCAGTTATGTGAGTAATTTACACTAAAAAAAAAAGATGACTTCCATGCTTTCATGTCCGAAAACATAATTTTTGTCTTACATTTCATAATAAATGCAGACAAGCTCAAACCGACGTGAATTGGAATGTGTACAGCATTGTGGGTGATGGAAAGTCGCGAAGGATGCATCCTGTGCATCCTTCAAATTTAGCTGAACAAAGTCTGCACAACGAAGGCTGCCTTTCAAGCATCCTTTTGATTGAAATGGCCTTTAGTGACGTGGCAGCCGAGATATGCAGCCTTCCGTTTGAGAAGCACCCTAAATGGCAAACTCAGTTGGCTTGCCTTAAAAAGATTAGACAAGAAAATCAGGTCATTGAAATGATGTGAAACTCTTCTGTAATGCATTATGGATTTGCAGTCTGTGTAACTCTGAAACATGGTGGGAAATTTATGAGTATCACACTGTAAATCTAATTACAGAAACAAAATTTTTGTGTTGCAGGCTCTCCCATCTCCACCCCTAGTCATTCTCCTCTTCCCCGGACATCGTCCTCCACACCAGTTCACATGAAGTCCAGCCCATCAGTCATAAATAACCCCTATATTATTGTCGACAAACCAGGACAAGTCATTAATATGGCTGCATCGGCATCTACAGGTACACACTCTCCCACACCCCAACAGTCACTTTTAGCACACAATAAATCACAATTCCTCTGTTTATCCGAGTCCTAAAAGATATTGGTCTCTGGGTTTCTGTTTTATCTCCTTATGTTCAACATCAAAGAAGTTCGGTTATTCGTGTTGCTTTGCAGCAATGTTCTGGATTTAGCAAGGACAATGAAATTACTTTTTACTAGAAATTTGTCGCATCGTGCATGGGGAGGACACTGAATGAGTGTGTCAGGAGTGAATGATGAAGACAAATCACAAAGTACAAGTTCCCCCTTTAGTTCTTTTTCTTTATCCTTCTCGCACTTTCTCTCTCAAACACACACTTTCTGCGCTTTACTCTTTCCCATGACTCATGCTGTGGGTTTGCAGGCCATCATAAAAGCATGTTGCCATAGCGACCACATCACTGAGAGTTTAGGAGTGTGTGGAGTATGCAGTTGATGTAACATTACTGTGTGTGTGTGTGTGGAGAACAAATTCCACCTCCATGGCTGCACAACTGATGTGCTTCTCGTGTATGCTGTATCGCCTATAACTGCATTCTGACACAATATCTTTACTGCACACACAAACCTCCACACAAACACACCTACACGCTCTCAGGGAAGATGAGTGTGTGTGTGGGTGGTCAGTGCTCTGTGCTGTGGTTCTAAAGCAACATAGTGGCCATTAGAGTTAGACATATCGAGAACAAAGAAATACTACTCAAAATTCAACACTTTACCACCCTATATGACTAAAAATCATACTTGTAATTTTTCTCAAGCTTTAGAAAATGCCTGTTTCAAAACTAAATGGGCTACCTATTTAGCTTTGTGGAACATCATAAGTGCATTTGTATCAAACGTAGAATGCTTGGAATGTAGGTAGGATGCTCAAAATGAACATTCAAACTAGTCTGTAATGGCCAAAAATTGCTGAATTTGAATGTTCCTGTGATGGCAAATTGCTTTATAGGTACAGTAGACACTTGGTTATAACGTTTGAGCTCATCTTTGGTTGCTGTTTTCATGTGCAGCTCACAAGGTTTCAAAACACAGCCAATTTCTTATGACTCTCATAAATGTGTTCTGATATGATCTCTGCGGAATTCATACAACGGCAAGAAAATGAGGCATTAATGAAGTCTGAACATCTATGAAACAGCTGCTTTGAGTTGAAACTAACATCAACATATAAAATATTCTGCTACATGCTTTTATGAATTATTAAGGCATTGCCTAGAGATTAAAATTCCCTACTGGGAAAATGTATCTATATTACATGAAGATGAGTAAAGCTATTTTAAGAGGCTGACCCTATAGATCATTTGTTTTGTTTCCCGAAACAGGGACTTAATTTGTTACAGTATTGCATTTTGTTCTTGGTTTGGTTCGCTTTCACAAGGCAACATTCCAAAGTGTAGCAAAATGTGTTCATGAAAATCAAATTCGAGTAAAACTATCCTCGTATTGGTCAGAGTTTCCCCTATGTCATCCATCAAGATGAATCAAGGAATCAAGGCTTCGTCGGGACAGCATTCTTGCACAGAGAAGATTATTTTTAGATGAAGAGGAGATCTTCGGTTTTCAACTGCAGTAACTAATGTGCTCACTCACAGAATCAAACACTGCTGCATTTTATAGAACACACATTCTGTTGTGAATTAAGATATTGTTTGGTTCTTTGGTCCATTGGGTCGGATTGCTTTCACATCTCAAGCAAACTGCCCAAGAGTTTGTTTGCAGTCGAGCCGAGTGCAGCTCGTTCAGATTGTCTCATAGCGATTGTAAATCGCCTTACAAAAATGAAATAACAGATGACAACTGTTGTCATTTTTACTGATTTTCCTAATTGATTGGAGATGAATTTGACAGTGTCAGAGGAGCTTCACAAAATCACCACATGCATGTCTTGAGCTATAATATCTCTGTCTTTGTGTTACTGGAGAACAGAGCTTGTGAAATTCAAGCTTTGAATCTGGAGAACCAGCATGTCAACCATCCTTGGGGATGGTGCATTATGAGATTTGGAGTAAATAAACTGCTTTGTTTTTTTTGTTCAAACAGGTATACTGGAGAAATTGAGCACAGAAGAGCAGAGCTGAAGTCTTAAGACATTAGGTTAAACACTGAGCTGCAGAGTAACTCACAATTTCATTGTGCACAAAGATGCAGACAAAAAACCTGTAATTGCCAAAGTTTTTTCAACCTCTGAGAAAAACTGTTAAAGGGTTAGTTCACCCAAAAATGAAAAAATCTGTCATTAATTACTCATTCTCATGTCATTCCAAACCCATAAGACCTTTGTTCACCTTCAGAACACAAATTAAGATATTTTTGATGAAATCCAAGAGTTCTCTGACTCCTCCATAGACCGCAATTTAATTACCACTTTCAAGGCCCAGAAAGGTAGTAAAAACATCATTAAAATAGTCCACTTTACCACAGTGGTTCAACCTTAATGTTATGAAGCGACGAGAATACTTTTTGTGTGCAAAAACAAAATAAAAATAACAACTTTATTCAACAATTTCAGCGAACATAAACAGAAGCTCAGCCGAACATAAGTGTATGAACATATGTGTAGCACACAAGAATGAACCTCACTAGTTAAGCAGCACATTTGAGATTGCAGTTTTATTCGTATTCAATAACGTGTTACTCATATTTGAGCTTCTGCTTATGTTTGCTGATCTGTTTACATGCGAGTAAAAGCCTAAATTAAATCTTTTCATCACAAAAAGCGATCGAGTCTCTTCAGAAAATTTGAACTAAACCACTCAATTCATATGGATTAGTTTTCCGATCTCTTTATAATCTTTTTGAAGCATAAAAGTGGTTGTTGCAAAGGCAGTCAGACGTCTTTCTCAGATTTCATCAAAAAGATCTTAATTTGTCTTCCGAAGATCGACGAAAGTCTTACGGGTTTGGAACGATATGAGGGTGAGTAATTAATGACAAATTTTTAATTTTGGGGTGAATTAACCTTTAAGCTTCTGCCTCAATTCAATCAACAACCAATAAATTGACCAAGTACCTGCCCTAATTTTTTTTCTTTTCAAAATCTGTTTCACTCAGATATACGTTGCAATACAGAAAAAAAGATCGCTACTTCCACTCTTTGTTACATCGCAACTTTAACACATGCTTCTATTAAGCATGGGTTATTTGTCAGATGAAGTGTCATATCTATTTGTTATATCTGCTGTTTTCATATGTTCTTCCTAGGCAGTCCATCGGCCAAGCAGAGCAGCACAGCCCATGGTGCTCGATCACCTGCTCCTAAAGTTCACACCAGCAGCTTCCTGTCCTCTGGCGTCAAGGTGAGACTGAAAGTGTATATGTTTCTTTCATAGTGTATGGATTCATTTAATGGAACTCAGCTTTTATTGCAGTCCAGCCATGTGATTAGGACTCCTGAAGAAGAATTTCCCTACTCTGAGTTTCCACGTATTTTGCTTCCCTTTAGCGGTCTTTTATTTCATTATACAGTACTGTGCAAAAGTTTTAGGGGGTGTGAAAAAAATGCTGTAAGTAAAGATGCTTTTTCAAAAAAAAATGGTAATAGATTTTATATATCAATTAACAAAATGCAAAATGAAGTGTGAGAGAAGAAAAAAAATACATTCAAATCCATATTTTTTGTGACCACCCTTTTCCTTCAAAAAAACATCAATTCTTCAAGGTACACACACACAAACAAAGTCAGGTTTTTTTGGCATATAGTTTTAGGTGATTATAAACAAAAACATAAACAAGTGCTAATGATCATCAATTCAATCAAATGTAAAACACACAAACACAACATAAACAGAAAAAGCTGTGTGTTGAGGAATAAAATAAAAAGGGAATGAGGAACAACAGAAACTCAGCTAGTGAGGTTGAAGGTTGCTTTGACAGTTTACTGTCGTACACCATGCCCATGGCAGGAAGAGCACGACACAACACAACAAAGTAGTTATACTGCACTGCATCAAGGTCTCCAAGGCAGAAAAGAGAAAGTAGAAGGAGGAGGGCAGACAGGGGTTGTTGTGATGTGCTCAAGAAAAGAAGCAAAGAGACACAGAAACAACAACGTGAACGAGGACCGCAGTGTCGGCCAAGAAGACTTAGACTAAGCAGATGAAGCAGACATCAGACTACTTTTACTTTACTTCGCAATCGGAAGATGTCGAGACAGCATTAGCTCAAATTGGGCAGAAAACAAAAAACAGTGGACCCTGGTACACCCATCTTCTGTCCTGAGGAAGTCTGGTCAGAAGTGGCCACCATCATGGCTTGCGGCCAAAAAGCCATACCCTTCCTCGATGGAAAGAGAAGGCGACAAAAACTAAGCACTAAAAAACACAGGAAAAAACTGTGGGCAAATGTGCAGCAGGTGCAGCAGGTTCTCTGGACTGAAAATTTGAAATATTTGGCTGTAGCAGAAGGCAGTTTTGCAGTTTTGTTCGCCGAAGCGGGCCGGAGGGCGGAAGATGCGTAATGAGGTGAAGGAAGCATGGTGGAGGTTCCTTGCAAGTTTGGGGCTGCATTTCTGCAAGGGGCAGTTCTGCAAATGGAATGGAATTATTGGTTGGTATCCAATATGCTCCATCTCCTATAAAGATCCACAGGCATCCACGTATCTATAGATGCAATACGCAAGGCCCCAATTTATTTATCATGCCATGACAAAGAACCCAAACATACAGCAGCCCAAACATAGGAGAAAGTCATTGAAAGTAAGAAGAACACATGGAGAGTAGAGAAAAGGAGTCCAACAGGCCCCAGTATGCCCATCTGATCTCAAGTCTGGACAAGAATGTCTGGGAGAGAGGAAAGAGAGAGAGAAAAGAAAGATCGGAAATGTCAGAAGACACTGTGAAATAGTAGCCCAGTATGAGGTAAGTGGTGTGGTACCTGTGTGTTTGTCCTTTCAACCAAGGCTGTTGCAAATGTAAAGTGGAAAGAAGTGGTGTTTCCAAGAGATGTTGTTTGATGTAAATTATATTGATTTCATGTGTTCACTTTCTTTGCATTTTGTCAATTTGCATTTTATAAAATGATAAATTTTAAAACTTTTAAATTTTTCTTATTTTTAAAATTTTATTTTTTTTACAGTTTTTTTTTTGCCAAGCTTTGTATGTCTGTGGATTGATTTATTACCATGCATAGTGGTGAGCATCTTTCTCTTGCTTCTATTAGGCGACGGAAGTGAAGGGTGGGTGGATAACAATAGAATATCAGTAAAAATTGTGGGTATTGTAGTAAAAATAACCTATAATTGAAAAATACAGATGTAAGCAGTTGAAAACAATGTGGTACAATCAGTTCGCCTTCAGGCAGATTGGCATGATGAATTATTACCCATTTGTGTTCAGAGACAGCTGTAATGGAGCTTGTAAGAGGAAGTCACTCTCAAATAGGAATTCATTTGTCATTGTGCTTTAGAGCTGTATTGATATGGGCTCTGCTGTTCTGTTATTTACAAAGTGAAAAGATGGTGTTTGACTGAATCATACTAACATTTAAAGCAGTAATAGGTTGTCTGTCCTTCGGTTGAACTGATGAGAAACGCACTGAAATTAGGTGATGATCTCTCTCTTCTGTATCTGGGTTATTCTCTGAGGGTGTTTCAATGTTTTCTGGACACTGCAGGCTAAATTAACACCGGTAGTTATTAATAGGTACTGCCAGGCGGGCTGTGCAGTAAGCGGTCTGCAGCAGCTGTGTGTGTGTGTGTGTGTGTGAGGGGGGGGGTTAAAATGGGACATCTATCTGTGGGGTAATGCTGCTGCTTTTGCACAAACTGTACAGAGGACTGGACACACACACACACACACACACACTGATGTGTTGTGGGAATGGGGCACATATGTTTTTTGCTTTTTTTTCCCCCCAAAAAAGCCAAAAACAGTTTTTGCTTGTGTCTGGGGTTGGAAAGATTAAAAAAATTTTTTTTTTAAAAATTAAGGTTTTTAAAACAAGTCTTTTATGCTCGCCATTTACTCAAGCATTCAAAATACAGTAAAACAGTATTAAAAAAAAGTTGTATTGTGTGAAATATTATTGCAATTTAAAATAGCTTTTTTGTGTTTTAATATATTTTAAAATGTAATTTACTCTAGTGATGGAAATCACACTACCGATTTGGTGCTCAAGAAACATTTCGTATCAAAAAACGCTTATGCTGCTTAATATTTTTGTGAAAATTGTTTTTATTTCAAGATTCTTTGATGAATAGAAAGCTCAGAATAACAGCGTGTATTTAAAATAGCAAACTTTTGTAAAATTTTTAATGCCTCCTTGCTGAATTACTTTTTAAAAAATCTTACTGACACCAAACTTTAGAACAACATTGACTGAATTTCTTTTTCTATTGCTCAGGATCTTAAAAATCTTTTTGTCTGAAGCTTAAATGCTTGAAAAAAGTTTAGTAAATCTAAATTGTGCCTATAATGTGAAATTCTTGTTTTTTTTTTTTTTAAATGACAAAGTGAGGAAATAAAACCATCACATGTCTAGGATACATGTAAACTCCTTTAAAATGTTATTGATCACTATATAATTCTGAACACTTAGAGGGTTGTCGGAACCACAAGATGTGTATCTACAGTGTATGTAAAGAATTAGCCTATAATGCTAAAATTCCACCCACTCCACAAGTCTCTCCAATCACGCCGTTCCAGATTTCCCCCTACTCCTACGTAAGAGAAGGGACAAGCCCGGCCCCTGACTAGTGACAATCTGTGCTATTAGCATATATAATGCTCTGAGAGACCCACAGCGGTCCACCATTTCTCTTTCCTCTCTGTAGCAGCTAGAGGTAATACAATAGATTCTTGGCATCTGAACCACTGAGGACACCGTGGTTAAATTTCATTCATGAAGGAAATGTACAGAGGAAGTAAAGTGTTATATATTTGCGCAAATCATTTTACGCTGGACTTTTTTTTTTTACAAAAGACAGTCCGTTCAACGCTGGATTTGCACAAAATCACTTGACGGTACATGCTAGTCGATGAGTTGAATCAACTACATAAATTTATCCACTAACCATTCAAAAGCGTTCGGTTGCATTCTAAAAGTTGTATCTTCTTCCTGAGTCTCTCCATCATTGTCCAACTCTGCTTCAAACAGTGTAAGGCTGAACAGCGTTATACAATTTCTGACATTTTGGCTGTGTGAGATTTTCCAGTTTTGTTGTTGTTGAGTATCCAAACTAAGCACTTTAAAGCTATTAAAGCTCTACCCTCTTCTGGAAAGGGGGCAGGGAGCAGCAGCTCATTTGGATTTAAAGGGACTCACACAAAAATTATGTGTTTTTACTCCCATATAGAGGGAATTTGACAAGTTATAATAAATGATCTGTGGGTTATTTTGAGCTGATACTTCAGAGAAATTTTGGGGACGCCAGCGACCTATATTAAATCTTGTGAAAAGGGGCATAATAGATCCCCTTTTAGACTTCACTGTTAGTCTGATGTGTTAAATCTAGTAATAATTATAAAGAATGAGTAGGTGTCTAAACTATTTTTTTTGCAGTCTAGTTTCCTGAAGGAACAACATTTGGCTTTAAATTCAGATTTAGAGTGTATGTGAGCGTTGTTACTGTTGCATATATGAGCAATATGTGACCTTTTTGATGTGTGTTTTGTATGATGGAATCTGTGTAAGTCTGTGTGCTGCTGATAGGAGAGGTGAATCTTGCTCAAGTTCACAGAGTTCATCTCAGTGTTCAGCCTCTCAGCCTCAGAGAAGCATGTGTTTATCTTACCTAAGGGAATGTGTGATTCACTAAATTAACTTTGGATTTGATCTCGCATCCAATATCTTTGATAATATCTTGGTTCAAATTGAACCGTGAATCAAACTGATGTTTTTTCAGTGCACATCTCGCTGTAATATGACAAGCACAGAATAATGAAATTTTTCTGTCTGTCTGACTGTCTGTTTGTCTTAAGGTTATAATCAAGCAAGAACCAGGAGAGGTGCCCACCCAGCCGTCACCACAGCAACAGGTCGTCTCCACAGCAACATCTCAGCAGCAACAACAGTATGTGACTGTGAAGGGTGGTCACATGATAGCCATGTCACCGCAGAAACAGAGTGGGGCGGGGGCTGGAGGAGTGGCCACACCCAGCAAGGTTGTTTTTTTTTTAATGTTTTTTTGTTTTGACCATTATGTTAATGTTCATTTTGACTATTAATGTTTCATAGTTGTTTGACTCTTCATTCACAAAACCGAAATCATATTGTTCCGTTCTTTGACTGTATTTCAGTCGCTAGTGAGCTACTTACCACAATATTTGAGCATCAAAGCTCAGAAATACTTCTGGTCCACATATGATTTCCACAATTGATGTCTAGCTAGTTCCATACTTCAGTACTGTATTTCTTTAGTTCCTTACCTTGTTCAGTGCTGGGCGTCCTGTCTAAGAGAGTTTTTGAAACTGGAGTGCACTGCGGTCATACTGTCTAAACATATCTCAGGTCACTGTGCCTCTGTGGACGTCCTACTCGTGTCTTTGCTGCAGCCTTTTTTTTTTTTTAGCACCTGAGAGTGAAAGTCACTCGTACATCCTGTTTAGAGATTGTCCATCTACAATTCATCTTAATTCTCTGACTCTGAGTACATTTATTTCTTTATTTTTTTATTCTATATTTTTAATATTACTCCACAGATCTCAAGGATTGAATTCAACCCATATTCTATAAGATATTTATAAACTACGCATATAATGATACATTTATATTAATTTTAAAAATATGAGCAGAGGAATGATGGTAATTGTTTAATAAACTGTGTTTTGTACCAAAAGGGGACCAAAAGTCTTACTTTTAGTGTACGTTTATACAGGGAGTGCAGAATTATTAGGCAAATGAGTATTTTGACCACATTATCCTCGTTATGCATGTTGTCTTACTCCAAGCTGTATAGGCTGGAAAGCCTACTACCAATTAAGCATATTAGGTGATGTGCATCTCTGTAATGAGAAGGGGTGTGGTCTAATGACATCAACACCCTATATCAGGTGTGCATAATTATTAGGCAACTTCCTTTCCTTTGGCAAAATGGATCAAAAGAAGGACTTGACAGGCTCAGAAAAGTCAAAAATAGTGAGATATATTGCAGAGGGATGCAGAAGTCTTAAAATAGCCAAGCTTCTGAAGCGTGATCATCGAACAATCAAGCGTTTCATTCAAAATAGTCAACAGGGTCGCAAGAAGCGTGTGGAAAAACCAAGGCGCAAAATAACTGCCTGTGAACTGAGAAAAGTCAAGCGTGCAGCTGCCAAGATGCCACTTGCCACCAGTTTGGCCATATTTCAGAGCTGCAACATCACTGGAGTGCCCAAAAGCACAAGGTGTGCAATACTCAGAGACATGGCCAAGGTAAGAAAGGCAGAAAGTCGACCACCACTGAACAAGACACACAAGCTGAAACGTCAAGACTGGGCCTAGAAATATCTCAAGACTGATTTTTCTAAGGTTTTATGGACTGATGAAATGAGAGTGAGTCTTGATGGGCCAGATGGATGGGCCCGTGGCTGGATTGGTAAAGGGCAGAGAGCTCCAGTCCGACTCAGACGCCAGCAAGGTGGAGGTGGAGTACTGGTTTGGGCTGGTATCATCAAAGATGAGCTTCTGGGGCCTTTTCGGGTTGAGATGGAGTCAAGCTCAACTCCCAGTCCTACTGCCAGTTTCTGGAAGACACCTTCTTCAAGCAGTGGTACAGGAAGAAGTCTACATCCTTCAAGAAAAACATGATTTTCATGCAGGACAATGCTCCATCACACGCGTCCAAGTACTCCACAGCGTGGCTGGCAAGAAAGGGTATAAAAGAAGAAAATCTAATGATATGGCCTCCTTGTTCACCTGATCTGAACCCCATTGAGAACCTGTGGTCCATCATCAAATGTGCGATTTACAAGGAGGGAAAACAGTACACCTCTCTGAACAGTGTCTGGGAGGCTGTGGTTGCTGCTGCACGCAATGTTCATAGTGAACAGATCAAAACACTGACAGAATCCATGGATGGCAGGCTTTTGAGTGTCCTTGCAAAGAAAGGTGGCTATATTGGTCACTGATTTGTTTTTGTTTGGTTTTTGAATGTCAGAAATGTATATTTGTGAATGTTGAGATGTTATATTGGTTTCACTGGTAAAAATAAATAATTGAAATGGGTATAAATTTGTTTTTTGTTAAGGTGCCTAATAATTATGCACAGTAATAGTCACCTGCACACACAGATATCCCCCTAAAATAGCTAAAACTAAAACTTCCAAAAATATTCAGCTTTGATATTAATGAGTTTTTTGTGTTCATTGAGAACATGGTTGTTGTTCAATAATAAAATTAATCCTCAAAAATACAACTTGCCTAATAATTCTGCACTGCCTGTAAGTAAAGCTTTATTTATATAGCACCTTTTAAAAACAGTGTTTACAAAGTGCTTTACAGAAGAGAAATACATGTGTGCATTCACAGAAAACAAGTACATACGCACATAATGGAAAGAAGATAAAACAATAAACAAAAAAATAAATCCAGGAAAGGCCACAGTGAATAAATTTGTTTTGAGATAGTGTATAGTGAGTTGACTGGTTTATGATAGCTCAGTGTTGTATTGAACAAGTTTTTCCAGATGCAGAGTAACTGTGTGTGTGTGTTTGTGTAGGTGTTGGGGATTCCACTGGGCTCTGCTGTCAAACAGGTCTCCATGAGCAGCGGGCAGATCTTGGTTGCTAAGTCCAGCCCCTCTGTGTCCAAGGTGGTGGGCCAAAAGCAAGTGGTAGCACAGGGCGTCGCCAAGGCGATTGTCAGTGGAGGAGGCAGCGGTGCAAGCAGCATTGTGGGACAGCAGGTGCATGCTGTTACCAAGGCAGCAAGTGGGTCTGGAGGAAGTGGCAAGAGTGGAGGTCAGAGTTCATACACTTTTTCTTGATCCTCATCATGCCATAAAGTAGCTCATACAGGTCGGATGAACTCTACTATGCTGTGTCTTACTTTTAAACAAGTCAAAATGAATTGCCTAACTAATCCTAACAAGAGAGGTTGTTTGTCTGTCCTCACTGAAAAAAAAAAAACACTGCACAAAGTTATAACTTTGTGTGCAGTCATTTTTAGAAGGTGAAGTGTGCATATGTGTGTGCAAAGTTTAGAAAGCATTTGTCTTGCCAGGGATGCAAATTAAGATGTTCAGAATAGCAGTGTGTGTGAAAGCATTTGTTTGCGTGTTTGGAGAAGTGTTTGTCAGGCTGATCAGCAGATGTTGTGCTGAGAGGGGAATTTCACACGGCTAATCTAAGTGTGTGTGTGTGTGTGTGGATGTACTGCAGTGCCAGTGCACTGAATAAACCATTAAGAATTGCCATTACTCAGTCTGACACTTGTATCTCCTTGCTGCCACTGGGGGGAACAGGATTTAGTTTGATTAATTTTAAAAATACCCATATGTGGATGTGTATGGAAAGCTTGTTTTAGTGGTATATGAAATATACTTAAGATGTGTTGCTATTTATTCTGTATAGGCTCATGTTCTGCACTTTTTGTCTTATGAGTCCATTTATAATGTCAGGCGAGGTTGCACCAAAATTAGTTTTAGTTTTTTTTACCCTTAAAGGGACAGTTCAGCAAAAAATATATTTTTTTAAAAATTAATAATTATAATTTACTCATCTCCTTATGTTGTGCCAAACTTTTTTCTTTCATGAAGCACAAAAGGATGAAAAAAAAGTGCCATTTTTTTTCAAAGACATTTCTTATTTTCACCAAGGCTGCATTTATTTAATCTAAAAATATAGTAAGAACAGTAATATTGTGAAAATAACTTTTCTATTTTGATATATTTTAAAACGTATTTTTTTCCTGTGATGCAAATCTGAATTTTCGGCATGATTACTCCTGTCTTTGATGTTATATGACCCTTCAGAATTCATTCAAATATGCTGATTGTGTGCTCAAGAACATTTATTATTATTATTTTTTAATATTTTTGTAAGGTTTTTGAAAGACGTCTTGTATGCTCTCCATTTATTTGAACATTAAAATACAGTAAAAACACTAATATTGTTAGAAATATTATTATAACTTAAAATAACTTGTTTTTTTAAATATATTTTAAAATGAGAAAGTTCATTCATATTTTTGTGGAAACAATTATAGATTTTTTCAGGCTTCTGTGATGAGAACAGCATTACAGTGAACAGGGAAACCATATAGCCGTCATGTGTTCTCAAGGACAAAAACGCCATGAAATTAGTTAATACGATTCAGAGCCATACAGTTGGTTTCATTGAGGAAAAGGTCAAGTTGATATTAATTGAAACTTCCCTAACCTCTTTTGTCCATATTTAAACTTTATTCACTGATGGTGTACTATTTCCAGCTATAATATGATTCTCGTTGTTTTTTTGGTGATTTGTTCAAGTGTTCATTTTTATTTTTTAGTTATGGCCACCCTCCAGCTGCCAGCAAATAACTTGGCAAACCTGGCGAATCTACCTCCAGGCACCAAACTCTACCTGACCACCAACAGCAAGAACCCATCGGGCAAAGGCAAACTGCTACTGATCCCACAGGGAGCCATTCTGAGAGCCTCACACAGTGCAGGTCAGACATACACTGACACGATATATGTACCATGGGATTTGGGAACTATGATTGTCTCTCTGGACCTGTTTACACCTGGTATTAAGATGTGTTTTGGTCAATCGGATCATAAGTAGACGAGGGAGACCCATTGACACTTGTTTACACAAGGTGTTTCAATTTCCATCTAATTTTTTTGTCTACGTCTATAGGCCAGCAGTCTCAGAGTTCTGGTTCTGGAGGGTCTCATTCCTCTAGTGGTTCCTCAGGATCTGGCAGCCTGCCTTCCAATTTATCTTACACTTCTTACATCCTTAAACAGACTCCA
This sequence comes from Opsariichthys bidens, assembly GCA_037194245.1. Lineage (NCBI taxonomy): Eukaryota > Metazoa > Chordata > Actinopteri > Cypriniformes > Xenocyprididae > Opsariichthys > Opsariichthys bidens. Next base: position 7,317,173 of record CM074303.1, read on the forward strand.
CAGGTAATAGTTGTTGCTGTAAATTGTTTAAAGTAAAGATTTTGACACACACTAACTCTGTAGAATGGATCTTGACATACTATTTAGTTGAATTTAAACAACTATAGTTGTAACTCTTACACATACTTTTACTTTGTTCACGCAGTAACTCTTGCACAACTCTATAAATGACCTCTATTTAATGTGTTTAGCTCAGTTTGTGCTCTTGTTGTGCAAAGCAATGTCCAATCAAAGGCACACACACACACATCTCAAAAGCCTTTCCCTGTCAGTTTGTGTTACGTTGACAGAGTCACTATTGATCTTTCCAGGGCACGTTTTTGGTTGGCCAGCCAGGGGGCTCGGGGAAACAGAGCTCTGGTGGTCATGTGGCAGCAAGTCCTGCTTCCAGTACTCAGCAGGCCATTCGGGTCACAGCAGGGCAGAAGGCAGCCATTTTGGCTCAGGTGTGTAACAAAGTAAGGATTTAACGCAAAATCTGTGATTTTTTTTTTTTTGTTTCTTTTTTTTTTTTCTACTTTATATAGTTATATAGCTACAGGGATGTGTAATGTAATATGTTATTCAATGTATATTACAATAATTATTATAAGTGTTCAAATTATTACTGTAATTTCTTTTGTTATATAAATTATATATAGTAATTGTAATCGATATTTACCCTCTGGTCAAAAATGACAGATTTTTTTTATTTCAATGAAATGAAATGTAGCTACTGTATTTTAGTTCAATGTTTTTTTATTTAATATTTTGTGTTACTAAATTATATTTTCGTTGTAGTTATAATCCATTTATTCACTTTTTGAGCATTGACCTGACTTAATTTGGATCTCTTTTTGACACTTGGCAAATTATTGCCGTAGTGAAAAAAATGATTAAAAGAGTTAACTTAAAAATAAGTTACAGAATTTTACATTTGTTATGAAGAATGCACAATAATATTGTTTAAATTTTTATATGAAATATATATTTTTAAAAAGACATTTTACTCATCAATCAAAGCCATGAATCTAAGTTTTTTTCTACATTTGAGCTTGATATCTCAAAAAATTAGCTTTCAGTAAGATTTTGTTTGGCCACAGTACCAAAAGTTTTTGGTGTGGTTCTTTGAATAGTGATGTAGAAAACACTTAGATGAATTCAACAGGGCCTTAATTTCTCTCACTAAAACGGTCATAGTTTGCTTCAATAAAGTAAAGAAATAAAATGTTAAAACACACACTCACAGTGACCCAGAAAAAATGGGATCAGTTTAGCTACTGTATAAAAACAAACGTATTCAGAGGTTTGCCATTATTTCTTCCCTCTTTGTCATCGATTTCTTGCTTTCTCTCGCTCTCTCTCTCCATCTTATTGATCTTTCTTTATCTCTTTTCTTTTTTTTCCCCACTTGCTGCACTTTCATTAGTGTTACATAACGCCTCTTCTGAAGAGCTCACACTCTCTAGAGCCCTTTGTGTGTGTGTGTGAGAGAGAGTGTCCTGATTATCAGATAGAGGCTAATGAGTATGCCTGCAGCTGACATTGGAGCTGTAATTCAACCTGTAAACATATGGTCATGTGCCTCTCTTCCTTCCTTCCTTCTCTTGCTACCTTTCTTCTTGTTAATTATCAATTTGAATCTTACCCTCATTATTCTCATCATAAAGTGCAGCACATAGGGCACCATGATTTCTGCTCATAATTTTTTTATTATAATTCTTGTTATCGCCTTCAGCACAAGTAAATCAATCCTTTTCCTCTGGTGTGATAGACCTGCTAGAAATTGTTTGTGTACATTAAATTGATTATACATATCATTCAGCACCTGACATACTTGAGTACTCTGGAGGTTGTGGTGAAATATTTGTGTTTGAAGGGTATGCTGTGTACTTAAGAGAAAGAGAGAGAAGGTATATTAGAAGGAAAGAAGATGGCCTTAGGAACTGAACATGCAAGAATGAGAGTGAGAACAAGTCATCTTGCTAAATCATTGCATTTGCTTTATTTAAAAGAGATCCTTGGAGTCTTTATCTCATCCTCTATTTAAGTCCAGTGAATATATTGGCATGTATACTAAAGTACATTATCGCAAAAAAGTGGTGTAGGAAAACATTTGAATTATACATAGAATGTATCAAATCAATCAATCAAATCAAATGAAAAAATAGTACTAAAAATCCATTTCACTTCTGTAATGTTATGTTTTAAAAATAAATTGGAAAGATTTTGCGAGCGACTTGTTTTTGTGAACAATGCTTTAAATCTAAATGCATTTCATGTAAGTCTAAAGCCCTGTTTCCACCTGGTATTGGTTGATCAGATCACAAGTGGACGAGTAAGACACATATCTGATATTTTAATCTGTTTATTTAGTCCTCTTTCAAACACTTCTGTCCTGATTTCTATGAGTGGAGGGCGGGTAAACGTATGGGTTTTTTTTTTTTCAGATCTTTTGACCTAATGGTCAAAATAAGCTTGCACAATTTACATATGAACACTACTGAAGATGATGGAAAAACATACAGAGAGCATCAGCTTTCTTTTCTCTGACAGCCACAATACTGGCTGAACGCAGTGAGTGTGTTTTAGAAATCAGGAATGGTGAGAGAACATTGTGCTTGATACATTTTTCATCTTCAAACTAAACTTAGGTCTTCAGTCGATGATGTTTAAATCCCATCTGGTAACCGTGCTCTCCATAATGTTTGCGTGTTAGGTCGGTAGGCAGTCTTTAGTGGCAATTCAAACGCATTCTACTTATATAAGCTGCCACTATGAAAGATATCCGGTCAAATGTGTTTTCGACTACCTCTGGAAATGGTCGAAATGGTCAAGCTCAAAACGTTTTGCACCCCGTTTGCACCTGTATTTAACGTTGTCCACTTGCGATCGGATCGACCAAAGTGTAGGTCCTAAGACTGTTTAAATTTGCTTTTTTAAATATGTATTTTTGGCTTTTTTCCAACTTCTCCCTCTTAATGTTTGTTTGACAGGTGGTGGGTGGGTCTCAAGGTTCTCAGGTGAAACTGTCAGATGGCTCAGTGAAGATGGTAACAGCTGCCGCAGCAAGTCACCTGAACAAGCCTGGCACAACAACCCTGAGAATGACGGGAGGTGTCATTACTGCCACAAGCTCCACCTCAACAACTCCCAGTTCCACTCCGACCTCTCAACAGGTAAGAGAGAAATCTTTCTCTATAGTGCCTAAGAAGTCGTGACACAATAACTTGAGAATTGACGTACGTAGTAGGTTGCTCCGTCCTTACCATCATTTTGTTGCTTTGACATGATGGAAACATTTCTTGTGCATGGGTTACAAAGTTAAAATATTCAAGGTATTTTGTCCATCTACAGCCCCTCTAATGTTTTTCCCTGTACAGTCAGCAGAATCCACTGGAGCATCCTCCACTCAGCCGTTACCTCAGACAGCTAAAGCACCACCGCAGCACCCTGTGCTTGTAGCTGCCAATCAAGCTGCGGTGATCAGTGCGGCCAAGAGTGCTAGCTCTGCCGCCAACACGGCAAAGAGCTCTGCCTCTGGCACTGGTGCCGTAGTCACAGTCGCCAAGACCGTCAACATGCCTCTAATCAGTCTTTCAAAGGGGGCGGGGTCATCTGGAATGGGTGGGTCTAAAAGCTCCAGCCCCTCATTGGTCACTGCAGCATCACTGATTGGGGGAGGAACGCTCAGCGGGAAAACTGCTGCCACCATCTCAGGTAACCAGTCATCTGCTGGCCAGAGTTGCCAAATATTTTGTCCTAGGATTAGTTCACTCCAGAATTGAAATTTCTGGGGTTTTACGGACTTTTCTCCATATAGTAGACTTCAATGGCAACCAACGGGTTGATGGCCCAAATTGCAGTTTCAGCAGCATCAAAGTGCTCTAAAAAAATAAATAAAATAAAAATATTTATATACTTTTTAATCACAAATGAATCACGCATCTGACATCCCACTAAAGCTCTCACAGACTCACAGATCACAAATGTAATTAAATGTAATCTGGTGACTGAATGGCTTTGACCATTAGATTCATGAGTGAAATAAATCTTTCTCAACACTGTGAATTAGGGGTGGGTAGTATGTCAAAGTATTATAACTTCATATTTTACAGTAATTGTATCATGATTCATGAGTGGAAAAATGCATGTATTTTGGATAATACAAGCTGTCCACCCCTTCTCTGAATTAATCGCCTTAAAGTTTATCCATCCATTGCTTAAAATGCATCATTTGTTGATTTTTATTTTTTTTGGCCACAGTTTGTGTTCACATATGATTCTCTTCACTTACAGGTATGCTGAAGTTGCACCCAGCTCAGTCCAGTTCCCAGCAGACGGTTCTCACAATCCCAGCCAATCAGCTGAAGCAGCTCAGTGTGGGCAGTGGGTCCTCGGCGCTGCAGACTATCTTGATGCCTGTTGGCAAAGGTAACAGCACCCTGTTCTTCTGATACCCACACAGCCTTACTCACACTCCTGTTCTCTACAGTCCCAAAGGCTATGAGTCTCTGTAATATTTTCAAGTTATGCTTCTTATTTTCAACTTCATGCTCTAGTTAACTACTTTGACTCATAAGCCCTGTTCCAAAGCCTAGAGATGTGTCTTGTGCTTGGAGATCAATGCTGACAACCAAAAATTGTAGGTTCGATTCATGATTCATCACAACTGGTCATGCATGTTGTTAAGGGCAGTTTCAGGTTGTGGAGTTTTAAATCTGCCAGCCTTCATGGACTGATGTTTTTTTGTCAGCCATGTTGAGCCTGCCAGATTGTTTTTGTTTAGCATTTATCAGTGATGACAGTAATAGGTGAACAGAGCTCCAGAGACACTCTCTTGTCAGATATGGTTTTCATTTTCTCATTTTGAGCTCTCTACCTGGTTGCTAGCTTTGTTTTAGATTGATCTGTGCGGCACCACGGCAGCAGAAGCGGCCTCAGTTTGGTTTATTTATTCTTTAATGAAAGCAGTACATCAGTACATCAGAGCAGTAAGACAGGCCATTACTGTAACAATATGCAAGCTGTTGTCATAGTGATAGAGAGGGATATGAGTAAGGAAGAAAGTAATTGAGAGATTACAGGATTCAGTAATTGAGAAATAGCAGGCTTGAGTGCCCTTAACATTTATGAAAGACAACAGGAGCTGTATGAATCAGAACATAAAAAACACTTTAATGCTGGCTTAATCATGTCAGAATGATGGTTTTTACTAAATTTGCACTAGGGGTGGACGGCATAAAGAAAAAAATGTAACTTCACAACATGATGGTAAAGAAGGTGCGTTTAAGGTGTTTCAATTAAGAAATACTACTAAAACTGAATAAAATGTAAAATTAAACACTGTATGATTTAAATATACATTAAAACTACCTTTCAAATTTCTAGTTCATGCATGTTTCATTCATCTAATTAATCAGTAACTTGAAGCAGTGCTGTACTATAGGGATGTATTTACATACCACAATATAGCAAAATCACCTTGCAACAGATTTAGTTCAGTACTTTACATAGTCCACCCAATCTAGTAACTCGAGTTACTTAAAGGGATAGCTCACCCAAAAATTTAAATTCTGTCATTTACGCACCCTCAAGTTGTTCCAAACCTGTATGAGTACCTGGATGAAGTTCTTCTGTTGAACACAAAAGATATTTTGAAGAATGTTGGTAGCCAGACAGTTGACGGACGCCACTGACCTCCATAGTATTTTTTTTCCTACTATTGAAATCAGTGGCTACCATAAACTGGCTGTTTACCAACAATCTTCAGAATGTCCTATTTTTTGTTCAGCAGAAGAAAAAAAATATGCAGATCTGGAACAACTAGAGCAGGGGTGGCCAACGTCGGTCCTGGAGAGCCACAATCCTGCAGAGTTTTAGCTCCAACCCTTATAAAAACTCACCTTCCCTGTAGCTTTTCTAAACCCTAAGACAGACCTTGATTTGTTTGTTCAGGTGTGTTTTGATTAGGGTTGGGTGCTCTCCAGGACCGACGTTGGCCACCCCTGAACTAGAGGGTGAATGAATGACAATTTCATTTCCAAATCCAAAGATGAAAATTCTGTCATCATTTACTCACATTCTTGATGTTCCAAACCTGTATGAACTTCTTTCTTCTGCTGAACACAAAAGAAGATATTTTGAAGAATATGGATAACCGAACAGTTGTTCCCTTTGACTTTCATAGTATTTTTTATTCTTTTCATATTATGGAAGTCATGGGGCCCAGTTTGGTTACACATATTCTTCAAAATATCTTCTTTTGTGTTCAGTAGAAGACAGAAATTCGTACCTTTCGTACAACTAGACAAATTTGTACAACTAGAGGGCGAGTAAATGATGACAGAATTTTCATTTTTGGGTGAACTATCCCTTTAAGGCTACACATTGTGTTGCTGCTTGTCTCCCATGATCAGAAAAGCAATTTTTGTAAACAGTTAAAGTAAACCTAAAAGCAATTATTAGTACTAATGGTATCCTAGATGACCCCAGATTTACATTTTTAAATAAATGCATTTAGCAGATGCTTTTATCCTAAGCGACAGATAATTACCAACGGATAATAAATAAGTACTACACACTAATATAGTACACTTTTGTATCATGACTTGTCTAATAATGACCCATAAATAATAAAGTATTATTTACTCTTGTGCCTCTGAATCATTTGGGACTAACCAGAAAAGATTTTTCCTTCAGGTCTAGTTAGCTGTAACATAGAATGTTTCAGCTAGTGGTTAAGTGAGTCGCTGGCTTTAGGTGTGTGATTGATGTTGTATCTAAGACTGAACTGAACACACAAAGACTGTTTCCTTACACTGAAACAGATTTAAATACTTCCACATGGAATTTAAACACCGACTATAAGCACAGGCTCTGACTCTGTGCTTTTGGGCATGATCAGTTATTAAAAAGTATCAAATTACATTCATAATTGGCCTTGCATATCATTTCGTGTGTTCCTGGCTTAAGGCACATTCTGTTTTTCATTTTGTTGCGATAACTTTGGTAAAGCTCTTCGATGGGTGAAATAGACAGAAAGAAATTTTAAATGGCCAACCAAAATTAGTTGAGTGCACTTTACGTAGTACTAAAAAGCTCTGGCCGTGTAAAAAGTGCTCCTCTGAAAAGCTTGAAATCAGCAATATCTGACATAGCAGTTTGTTTTTATACCGTGATAAATTTTTTCAGGGTTCTATTATGAATAGAAAGTTCAAAAGAACTGCATTTATTTAAAATGGAAATCTTTGGTAACATTATAAATGTCTTTACTGTCACTTTTGATACATTTAATGCATCCTTGCTGAATAAAAGCATTAATTTCTTTAAAAAAAATTACTTTCTCCAAACTTTTGAGTGGTATAGTAAACCTATGTGTGTTTTGTGTTTCAGTTGTGCCATCTGGTGCTAAAGCATCTAGCAGCAACACAACCACGAGTGGAACTGCTTCCTCAGCATCCACGCCTGTAGCTCAAGGCAAGACATGTGCCCACACACACACACACACATGCATACATCATACAGTGGAAAGAATGTGGAGTTATTCATGTATAGCTATTCAATCCACTGAGTTCAAACTTTTTCTTCACCTTTGTTGTGATTGTATCGTTACATAGTTAAAACTGAACCTGGTTTGGTTGGCTCCACTTGTACGACTCCAGTACCCCAAACATCTGCTCCAGCCTCTTCAGCACCTACCTCTGCTCCCCTGGTGACAACCCCCACCTCCACAGACTCAGCTGCTATTAAAGAAGAACAGGGCATGGAATCTACAACACATGAACTCATCAAGTAAGAATCACTTCATGAGTCACTTTGTGTGCCTCAGTCCTGATCTGTCTGAATATCTGTTTTTCTAAGGATTCTGTTTCTGCAGAGGGGACCCACAGACATGCACATTCACCATTGTAAATTCTTTATTTACACATTGTCATAGCAACAACCAGTCAGTAATAATACTGATGTAATTGTCATGAAACTAAAGAAAGAAAGAAAAAACAAAGATCTTTAAAATAGTGCTGACATTTTGAGTTTGAGATGTCACCAAAAGTAATGACTTGCATAAGTGAATAAATGGTTCATTCTTTAATCGCTCAGACCAATTCTAAGTGAGCAAGCAATTTTTCTGACCCATAATTCAAACTCATAACACAATCTAGTCTGCAAGCTCTCAACTTAAAAAACAAAACAAAACAAAAACCTTGTGTTGCTGTGGGGCACCACTGCTGCTCAATGTCAGGGCAGAAAACTCTCATTTTAATTTTTTATAATGTTGAAAGCTGGTAATATTTGTGAATATATTTGTTGAAAAATGGTCAATCTCTCTCAGTACGGAGCATATAGAGAACATGACGCAACTTCTGACGGCCATAGTGAAGAAATTTCCTCTGATTATCCCTGAGAAAAGTAAGTTTAACTTCAAAGTTTTCAAAGTCAGCATGAAATGAAAATTCACCCTAGTTCATTTCTAAATGCATGTTATTCATCCATGGATATACTGGTGTACAAAAGTTTGGGGTTAGTTAATTGGTTTTTGAAATAAGTCTCTAATTCTCACCAAGCATTTATTTGATCAAATACAGTAAAAACTCTTACTCTTTTCTATTTTAATATATTTTAATATGTAATTTATACCTGTCAAAGCTGAATTTTCAGCATCATTACTCCAGTCTTCAGTCTCACATGACCCTTCAGAAATCATGCTAATATGCTGATTTGGTGCTCAAGAAATATTTCTTCTTATTATTAATGTTTAAAAACATTGTGCTGCTTAATATTTTGAAAGCCTTGATGCAGTTTTTCTAGGATTCTTTTGATGCTTAGTAATATAAAAAGAGCAGCATTTATTTGAAATGGATTTTGAATTTTTTCTAACAATGTAAAAGTCTTTACTTTTTTTAAAAATCATAAGTAACCCCAAATTTTTGAACGATAGTGTTATTTTTTTCTTTTCTTTTTTTTTAACCTCTTAATTTTTAATCCAAATGTCATAACTCTTCCAGTGAAATGACAGATGTATACCAACATTCTTCCATCATTTAGTCCACTTTAGGGCTGCAAGATTAATCGAAACTAATCTGAAATTACGCATAAACTGTTTGACTTTGTGCGATTATGAAATCGCAAAGACTGCGATTATTTATTCATTTTTTTTTTATCCACAGCTTGTCAGTGAAGCATGTCTGTGATCAGTAGTAAATGCTGCTCCATCTGAAAGCACTGCGAGTTTGAGTCGCTTATGACATACATTTGAAAAAGCAACACGTCAAACATCTTTCACAACATGAGATGCATTTATGAACCTCTTGTCCTCTAAAAGACAATGTTTAATAACATGTTTTCACTATAATGTCAGTTGGGTGTTTGAAATAACATCCTTCTGTGAGATGATGTAGATGAGATGAATTCATTACACAGAATATGACACACAACATATTATTTCATAGTATTGTGTACAGTAATAAAAGCTATGTCAAATTAGCATTGCGTTATAAAAATACTTCATTATCATGAAAATACCCGCAAAGGCTCGAAGAACTCAGATAAACCATATATTGTCGTAGTCATGTGTTTATTAGTCATGTTTAATCAATCAAAGCATTTCAATCTTCTGTTTATTCAGCTGTTCAGTGATTTCCTGGAATTACGTGTGTTATCTTTCTTCTGATGGGAATATTTGGATTTTTTGCACGAGTGCGCCTTCTCGCTTTCAGGTGGAGCAGCATTTAGCCGTTCTTTACTGCTCAAAAAAATTGCGACCAATTGCCAAATCGCGCGTGGTTTCATTTAGAGTAATCATGCAGCCCTAGTCCACTTAAACAATGCAAATTTAACATAAGCCAGACCAACAGAGGTGTGTGTGTACTTTGTAGATGAGGACTCTCATCCGTTCTGCGCCACCTCTGTGGATCAGTACTACTCATGGAACATTGGCAAACGCAGAGCTGCAGAGGTACAGGAGTGTTTGTGTTTCATCTAGTCTGAGTTCTTCCGTAAGCTCTTTTGGATTGTGTTCATTGAATTTGTGTCTTTCTCTCTGTGTAGTTGCAGCGAGCAGTGGCTGTGCGCCGTGTGTGTGCTGATCTGTTAGAGAGAACCCCTCGACTTCAGGCCCTGACGCCACCCAGAACTAAAGAGGTGCTCCACTGGTGCCGCCTCCGTGGTTACACACCCCCTGACCCTGAACCCCAGCGCACAGAGGAGGACTCCATTGAGGACATACTCACACAGATCGACAGTGAACCTGGTGAGTGTGTACTTTATGTAACGACACACATGCTTGTGTCCAGTAGGGTATGTGTGTGTGTTGAACCCTTAGTTGAGGCTAATTCATCATGTCCTCTGTCTCTCTCAGCTATCCAGAGCTTTGACTTACACAAGACTTGGCACAGACAATGCAGTAGTGTTCTCTCTCACTCTCAGTGATGGTGCATTAGCCTGTATAATGATGAGATAATCAGTATTCCGAGTTGGGCATGAATTCAACTCTCAGAATTCATGGAGCTGGCGTTGAATTTCAGCTGCTTATGACCGAACTGTTTCAATCCCTACTGAGCTTCCTACCTAGACAGCATTTTAAGGCATCTTATGCTCCAAATGCCTTTCCACACAGTTTTTGCTGCTGCATAAGATATCTGAATAATGCTGCCTTATCCACCCTTTTCTTAATGAGCCGGCACTCATTGAATAATTCACTGGAATGCACTAAGAATCGTTCTTTTTTCTTTTCTTTTCCCAAATCCTCACGTCTCTTTCCAGGTTTGTTTTCACAAGGATGCTTAAAATTGTAATTGTCTCCCCTTTTCACTTCTAATCACTATTAGCAATGTTTACTGGAATGTTTCTAAAGCAGGTAAATGCAGTAATTATTGTCTGTCAAAATGCCATGTCCACTTGTTATAGGCATCTTTGGGCTTGTTATTTTTTCCATGTTTAGAGTTAAAGTGACAACATAGTTCAGTTTGAGGATGTACATGGCCTTTGTGCCAGTGTCATAGTTATTTTAATAGAGAAAAGTCAACTGTTGGAGAGATCAAAATGCTCGGACAACAGAGGAGGACAGAGGCCACGTAGCTACGCCCCTGAGTTTAACGGAAGTTACTCAAAGTGTCGTGAGGCGTAGGAAAAAGGTGGATAGTAAAGCTCATTTTGGCAAAAATGTTATGCCGCATTTAATGGTGGGGTAAGCAATATTTCAGAAACGCTGTTTGGAAGTTAGTTGGACTAGCCAATCAGCATTAGGGGGCGTATGGTGGTCAAGGAGAGAGAACGAGCAAGAGGGAGATTTGAAGAAAGACACAATACAAAGAGAAACGTCCAGAAGAATATCAATGGGATTAAGGGATATGACTGGGCAAGAACTTTAGGATCTGTGTTAAAATTTTAAAAAGCTTTCCAATGCTGGAGAGAGCTAAGCAGGTCATTGTTTGTCTGGAGCTGCTGTGCTGTTGGCAAGTAACAACGAACTCTTGTTGGTTTACTTTTGTGTACTTCACTTTCATTTTTTGTGTTTCCTTGTCATTCATTCATCATCTGCGCTTTATTTTTTATGAAGCATTATTTTGTTGTGTGTCAATTGTGATAGACATCCACTCTTGCGTTGCGTATAGAATCTATCCCAAGAGGCGCACTGACGACCACTAGAGAATGCATTTGATGTCATTGTAAGTGCAATCGCCTCACATGCTGGTTTAAAGCAGGAAGCAGGGTGGATAGGATTGGAGCTGGAGTGTGGGTTTTGGAGGCGGAACAATGAAGAGAGGGGTTTGTTTGTTCAAGTAGTGCTCGCTGCAGAGCTCTCAAGGGTGGAGCTTAACCTGTTTAACGGGTGGAGAGATAGGGTTATGGGTAGGGTTAGGGTGCGGTTGGAGGATGCAAAGAGAGAAAGGGGGGGGGGGGGGCTGGAGGTTATGACTCTGGTTCATTTCAAATATCAACAATGTCCAACAGCATTTTTGAAATATCGCTTAACCTACCTTTAATGCAAATTTTGCAGAAAAGACTGTTCCAGAATGCATTGTGATAAACCAACGAATCTAAGAAAAGTTTTATAACTCCAAGAAAAATTAATAAATATATTTTGTTTAGTACTGAAAATCATGCCAGTTACATCCAGCAGATTCTTTCACCCAAATTTTGTTTTTGCTGTGTGTTTTTTTTTTCTTCTTCTATTTTTGCTAATAGTGTTGAGTTATTAGCTTAGCTATGTGCTGACGTCATACTCCATTGGTATCGACTGTGAGGCATAATGCTCCTCATATGTATGGTGTTTGTTTGAACTGAGTGACCACTAATGGAGATGTTGTCCATAAGGAGTGTTTTTAAATTGGTCACTAATGAGGTTTATTTTCAGTTAGCAAATATCCTGTGTAGACAGTAAATGGTGAGGATCCTCACTAAGGAATCTTTTATTTTTTTTGTCCTTTTTTTCCCTGCCGCCTTCAATCTTCATTTATAAGTAAAACATCCTTGTGTTTGTAAAAGGCAATCTATTATTAATAATAAAATAATAAATAATTATTAGGCAGTTTATAAACTATTAATAATAATAACAATAATTATAATAATTATAATAGGGACTATATAGCTAAAAATAATAATAAATTCATATAATAAACATTATATATACAAACTATTGATTGTTGTTAATTATTACTAATAATATATTAATTAAAAATAATAATATTTAATTATAAGGAATTTTATAATCTTAGTAGTAATAATAAATATAATAACAACAATAATAATTAATTAGAATAATATTTTAATAAATTATAATGAGTATTCAGCAAAATACAAATGATTATTTTTGATAAAAATTATAGTATTGTTAATAATAATTAAAGAAAAATTATATATATGTATATATGTTTGAAACAGCCATAGATTAAGAGCATTGTTTTTGGTGTGTTTGTGTAGCTCTAGCTGCTTGTCAGGAGTTGTGTGCTGTTTTACACTAACGTGTGTGTGTGTGTGTGTGTGTGTGCTTGTTAGAGTGCAGCTCGACTCTGACGGGCTGTGAGGAGTTGTCTCAACGTCTGGAGCAACTTCAGAGGATTCTGAAGGCAGAGCCTGACGAGGAAGATGATGAGCCTCTTGACATCATCAGCGTGAAAGACATAGACGCTGCCAAGGTCAAAGTCAAACTGGAACAGGAAGAGGCCGAACAGGAACCCAAGTTTTTCTCGGGGCGCTGCCCATCGACCCAGCTCATCAGAGACACGGCGGAGCAGGTGAGTGAGATTGAAATGTGTCTGCCTACCTCCATCCAGACTTTCTGCTGTGTCATACATGTAATTATGTGTGTGTGTGTGTGTTAGATCGGCGTCACGCTGCAGCAGGTGGAGGTGGAGAAGAACGTTTTTGCTCCTGTCGTGGAGACCATGATTCTTAAGGTATAAATTCTGAGATTGAAGTCATTTGTTTTATTATTATTTATTACCACAATCAATCATGTTTTTTTTTTTTTTCCTAATTGTGCTTTTGACTTTATTTTTCTTTCAGTAAGAACCGAAAGTTTTTCCCGAGAAAGACGCAGTGTTATGACTCATAATACATTTCTAACATGTTAATTCTGAATGTTGTCTAAATCTCTCACAGGCTGTGGAGCAGTTTGCCAGTGAAGTCCTCAGGGAGTCTTTGGCCAATGCCCATGGGAAATCCCAGCAAAACAGGTCAGTGTGTCCGCCAGTATGCCAGTACAAGATTAATCAGGACAGATGGGTAAACCAGCAGGATTCAGAGAAGTAATATAAAACTCTGTTCTTTTCAGATAGTGCTTGTAGCATTATTTCATGATCAATTTTGATGAACTCTGAGCACTGAACTTCATCTAATGTGATTCTATCATGATTGTGAGAGAAAGTGCTTCATGATTATGTGTAATTATCAGAGCTCTGAGAATAGCTCATGAAAATCTGATTTATGTGAGTTATAGAGCAGCAAAGCTCAGCCCTGAGAGAGAGAAGAGATTGGCTCAGTGCTGCTCTACTTACTCAGCACATCTGCTTTCATTCACATGCCTGACACACACACACCACACACACACACACACAGATTGAGCTGAATATTTCATCAGGCTTTTTATACATTCTTCTGTAACTGCCTTTTATAGTGATGATCAGTCAAGTAGGAACTGGTCGATAATATTGTACATTAACAGAAAGCAGCAGTTTGACAAGACTCTGAGACCTCTCATTTAATGCTCAAAGGTCAATAACCCATTATACCAAGATAGCAAATGTACCATGAGATTTCTCTCTCTCTCTTTCCCATCCTTGTTTCATCCCTCTCTTCTTGTCTCCACAGAACTCCGAGAGAGATATCGGCTATGGACGTGCATCGGGCCATTAGCTCTATTCCCACCTGTGATTTTCTTACTAATAGGTAATTTTGCTCTCATTATAGATTTTTTTTCTCAACTATCAGCAGTGTCTACGAGTGTTCCCACGGTCTTGAACAAGCTGGAAAATTGAGATTTCCTGAGAAATAAAGCTCTATATATATATATAGTGTGTACACACACATGGAATTTCCTTTAGTTAGTGAATAGTCATGCTCAGGACCTTTCACTGGCTCTGAATAACTCTTTTTTACTTAATATGATTTTAAAATCTTTATAATCTCAAGATATTTTTCAAAAGCCATGGATATTCATTGGTCAAAAGGTGTGGGAGCCCCTATATCATTATTATTGCAGTTTTATTCATTAATTTTTTTTAATATGTCCAAAAACTCTGTCTCTGAAAGGTACATGGGCATCATGGCGAAGGATGAAAGCCTCGCTGACTAACTTCACCCCTTGGCATCTGACCACAGACGGACAGTTGTGTAAACATGGAGAATGTACAAGGGCTGACCAATCACAGGCGCAAATATCCTCCGACTTGCCCGTGCCACAACGGAAGTCGGCCATTGTTAGGACAAGAGCTGAGTTATATGTAAGGGTACTGAGCTCAAAGGAAAGATCACCAAACGGTTAGTAACGTAATATTGACACACAGTCTGAGCAGCATTTGTTTCGTTTGGCTACATCATTCTATTTATTCCTTATTCATGCTTCCTTCATGAATTCTGTGATATTTATGATCCAATGTATTAACGTAACCATCAGTACAATAACTGCAGTAGTGTTATCTCTTCAGAAATGAGCAGGTACAGTAAACGCTTCACACAGCAGATTCATTAAGACCCTCAATCTCTGCAAATGAAATTCATGATCACATGACCCTGATCTGCCATTGACACAGAACTTATATTAGTCTTAAGGGAATTGTTCACCTGAAAATAACTTTTCTGGAATGATTTACCGATTCTCATATCGTTCCGTATCCGCAACAACATTGTGACGAGTAAATAATGAAATAATTTTCAGTTTCGGGTGTTTCTTAAATACAGACATTAACTGAGCCATTGAACAATTAACTACTGTTTTTCTGTTCTTTATCAAGCGGGATTTATTTGGAGAAGGCAATTACTTTTTGTGCAGCTTATGTGAAATGATCCGTTCATTTCCTTTTTTAAGTCACACGTCT
The DNA here is from genome assembly GCA_037194245.1 of Opsariichthys bidens. Taxonomy (NCBI): domain Eukaryota; kingdom Metazoa; phylum Chordata; class Actinopteri; order Cypriniformes; family Xenocyprididae; genus Opsariichthys; species Opsariichthys bidens. The sequence continues at coordinate 7,332,688 of CM074303.1, forward strand.
TCACTAGTTTCACACTTTGGCAAAGAATGTCTATGAAAAGTCTTAATCATGTTGTTTTCACATGAATCATTTTCATACAACTAGGATTTATGAAGGATTATTGAACTTCAGCGATTGTGGAACTTTTATTTTTTTTGTATTCATTTGCGGGCATTGAGGAAAATGTGCAGATTGTCTGCTAAAAAAACTATCCGTTATGTCCTCTGGTTTGGTGAGGTGTTTTGTCATATAACTAGCATCAGTTTCTGAGTGTGCTTGTGTTTAAAACACATCACGAAATGTTTTGGTGCGTTTATGTGGATGGGAACGAATGTATTTCTGTGTTTATTCAGTGTTAAAATCAGTCTTCACTTGTCTAACCGAACTCCTGGATGTTTTTCCTTCACATTGTGTATCAGAAAATGACTATTCTTATATTAAAAACTAAGATGGATCCATCCGTTTTGATTTGTTCTTTTTCCAAAAGAAATTTCATAGCAAAACAATAACAGGATGAACTTTAGAGGGATATGTGTGTAAGCAGATTTACCAACCACATTTAGCTGCTTTTTGAAAGAAAGTTTAAAGAATGTCATTTTTATTTAAACAGTTGTGCCTTATTTTTTTAATTTCTCTCAACCAAATTTACAAAGAAAAATTGGACAGCCCACAAATCAGTGAAAGACTCTTAATGTGTTACAGTCTTTATGTGGGATTCATAAAGGGCTAGTGAGTCTGGAGCAAGAAAGGTGATTAGAAGTACCATACATCCTCAGGCAGACATTAACATTGATAAAGGCAGACCAACATCACTATATACAAAATAATGTTATTAAAGGTTTGCACAGGATATACACACACACACACACCCAGACACTGAGTTACCAGATTACATGTTTCTTTTTAACATTTCTAAATGTGCATATTCAATTGTTTCGGAAAACTATTAGGAAACATGCAGATATTCATTCAGCAGGGACAGGGCGAGCAGAATTTGAGGCCTGAAAACTTTCCCAGTCTCACACACACACTTTCTCACACTCTTAAACCTGATGTGCCTTAAAAACATATCCTTCCAGTAGATGGTTGACATTTGAAGCATACATTCTCTTGCATAGATTTTACATTGTGTAAATTTCCAGCAAAACTCCTCTGGTTCTGTGATTTCTTCAGTGGAATGATTTCGAAAAGCCTGTTTTACTGAATTTGCTCTTCTCAAGCTCTTTCATTGAAACCGTCTCTATTCATCCTCAGGCATTTTCTTCCTCTGATTATCCTAGTCACTCAGAATAACTCCAGTTTCCTAACATTCACGTGTCTCTTTAGATGTTCATTCCTTCTTTTTCGAAATGGTCTTCTAGTGAAAGGCTGAATTAGACGTGAATATGGGGGAGCTTGATGGATCATATGTTGAAGATCCTGGATTTGCTTTGAAAGACGGCAGATGGATTTGGTGACAGTTTAGTCTTCTGCTCCTGTCATACATAAGAACATTTTTTGTTAAAAACATCAATGACTTTTGTCAAAATCTGTATTAAAAAAAACAAACATATATATATATATATACACACACACATATTAAATGAATATAAATACCATTCAAAGTTTGTAGGGTTGGTAAAATCTTTGAATGTTTTTGAAAAAAGTCTCTTATGCTCACCAAGGCTGCATTTATTTGATCAAAAACACATTAAAACAGCAGTATTGCTGAAATATTATTACCCTTCAAAATAACCACTTTCTGTTTTAATATATTTTAAAATGTCATTTATTACTGTGACAAGAGTTTTTTTTTTCCAATTACCTTTTGTCAATTTTTTTTTTCTGCTTTGATAAGTACATTTACATTCACCATTTTCATCTAAAATGTAAGAAGTGGAAAAAGAACCATTAGGGTCATGTAATACTCCCCTCCTCTACTGCAGGACAAGGTGTTGTGGGACATATTAGCCCAAAATGCATGCAGACTTCAAAAAATTCACTGGAAATAGTATACCATTTGGGCACCAGTAGCATACAACTAAGTACTATGATTTGGGATGTGCTTGTCCAAGTCACACATTATAGTATATAATCTCCTTCCACCCTGGCTCCATCTATTTTTTGTCCTTTGTCTTGTTTTCTGTCTCTCTCTCCCTCTTACAGATTATCTCATTTTCTGGCCAGAGGACATCTAAGAAGACTTTGCTATATGAGAAGCCAAGCAGTCAGGTGAAAATTAGATTTATCATCTACTAAATCTTTTTCTCTCTCAAACACACACTGTTTAGAGTTTCTAGAATAAGAACTCGACACCCTCAGACATACTAATGCTGGAAATGCTTTATGAATAAATAATGTTGCGTTCACACCATGTCATAACTGGGGGCATACGATGGACACTTTACTATCCCATGAGGTGAAGCGACGTAACTGACGCTGGTTGGTCACATGATAATGACAACATGGCGAATGTAGTACATCCGGATTACATTCACACTACACACATTCATACTATATAGAACATACTTTTTTAGCAGTCACAAAGTAAGTACTTATTCAAAATAAGTCATAATAACAATACCTACTCAACAGAGTACGCTATTTCAGAAGAATTTACACGTGCTTTCAAGTTCTACAAGCACGTGCAAGCTTTTTATAGTTCAGTATAGTTATGGTAATTGACCCTTCGCCGGCAGTTTGATTGACAGGCGGTCTGACCAATCCTAATCCCGAATCCGGCATTTTGTCCGACAAAGGAGTTAGTAGATTAACGTTGGTGAACTTGAACTTGACAAATTGTGTTTACTCGCGTCTTTCCGCGCTTGAAACAACATTCCTTCTGATGTTCATTCATGTTTATTTGATGAACTAGTATGAAGAGATGATCGGTTCACGACACATTAAAGAGCCACTATACGGTATTTATTGTTTAAACTTCTTTAAAAAATTACAATATTTGAATTTTGAAACTTTGTTTGATATCAAAAGTAACCTGCTATATCTTGTTTGTCGACTCGTTGTCAGTGTCCTCTTTGCTCCGTGATGTATTTTTCCACTTCGTGAGAACATGAAGTGTGGCTTGTCGGACAAGCAACTAAAGGGGACGGGTTATTGCGAACGGTCAATTACGACATGGCGTGAACGCACTTTAATTTTGTGCAGTGTATGCAAATTTAGCCATTGGGACTACCAAGACTTAAAAGGTAAAATAATTATTTCTGAAATGACAAGATGGTATCACTTGTTTTGAAAGACTTTTGCGCAGTACGTGCACTACAGTTCAAAATTTGGGATCAGTGATTTTTATTCAGAAAAGACATTAAATTGATCAAAAGTGAGATAATGTCATAATTTCAATAAATGCTAACTATTCAAAGAATCCTAAAAATGATCACGGTTTCAACTAAAATATTAACAAGCACAACTGTTTTCCGCATTAATATTAAGAAATGTTTCTTGAGTAGCAAATCTGCATATTAAAATGATTTCTGAAGGATCATGTGACACTGAAGACTGGAGAGTTGATCACAGGAATAAATGACATTTTTAAATATATAGTACAGTAATATTGTATTTTGAACATGGCCTTGTTCTCGGTCTGTCATGTGACATGCTGACTGCTGACCTTCAAGGACAGAGTGCTGACATAGGGAAACTGATGTCGACTTGAAAGCTTATATAATCTGTTTAACTGTCATTTAAGGTTACATTACAGCTTATGAAACCCTGGAATTTATTCACTGTGAAATCTGTGCAGGTTTGATCTCTCTTACAGTGTTTCTCAAAGTCTACAGATGACAACGCTGTCAAAACGATCCCATTCACACGGATTTGTGAAAGCGACTAAAAACGCTGTACATGCCAGGCCAGTAGTTGGCGATGTCACTTTGTAAAGAAACGCTACACGCATAGACTGAACACATAATACGCATGCACATGACGTCACCAAAACGCCGCTGTCATATAAATGCATACAATATTTTATGTTTTTAGTTGAACAAAGTCAATTGTGAGTTTATATCTCGCAATTCTGACTTTATAACTCGCAATTGCTACTTTATATCAATTCAGAATTGCGAGATATAATCTCACTTTTTTTCTCATTTAGGAGTTTATATCCTACAGAGCCCCGCACATGACATGCAAAAACATTATTAAATCGTCCGCACAATTTACTAATTTGTTCCCTCCATTTACTAAAACATGCACACGATTTACTATTTCGTTCCTTTGATTTACAAATCCTGTTCACGTTTTAGTAAATCAAGGGAACGAATTAGTAAATCATGTGCTTGATTTAGCCGTAATATACTGCTATTCTGATTTTTTTTCTCAGAACTGAGATATAAACTTGCAATTGCGACAAAAAAAAAAATCAGAATTGTGAGATAAAAAGTCAAAATTACTTTCTTTAAATTATTTTTTTTTTTTATGTGACAGAAATATCCTTAATAAATATATAATAATAAATACGCTTAATTAATGCCCATAGTAAAATGATGGTCTTAAAGAGAAAATAATGAAAAATTACCAATTAAAGAATTAATAATCATCTGGTTTGTCTCTCAAATAAGTGTTTAAGAACAGTGGATGGTCAATTAAATTAGAAGCATCATCTGGAGGGAGATTGGGAGGGCAGGACGAGCTCTGTGTGAGTTAAACCCTTGGGACGGCTAAAATAATGCCAGTTGGCTCAGTCACGCAAGTCTCCAGTGTACTAGAATCTATCAGTATGGTTAAACACACACATAACCCACAAAATATAAGCATATCACAGACAAAAATTTTTTTTTAAAGTGTATAATATAGAAAAAAGAAACGTCCCTCTGAAATGTTTTGAAAGAGAGCACATGCCTACTACACAGTAAGCCAAAAGCCATAGTTTCAACATTATCAGAGTTCTCGCAATGTGTTAGAATCTCTCATGAAAATCCAACTACAGTCATAGAGAGATATGAGACCTGTACAACCATCATAAAATCGTCTGACTTGTGGATCGATATGACAGCTTGACAAATGGAGCAGTTCAGAGGTTATGAAGGGAAAAGTTACAACTCAATAACGGAGCCATTTAAACCTGACACCAGGAGCGCCAGTACTTCACCCACCACAAATTCCCAGCAGATCTGCCTCAGTTTCTTTCCTCACTGGTCATGCATGAGGTATGACAGCATGCATGGGTTATCCAGACAGTACTTAAAACTAAATGATCCGTAATTAGTGCATACTTTACTGCAGAGGTCTTCAATCCTGCTCGTTTGCCGGACAGTGGATTTCCAGGAGCAGGGTTAAAGAGCTCCGCTTTACCGACTGATGTGCAAAAGCTTCAGCGGTTTCACAGTTAGTTTGGATTATTATTGATAGGTAGCACTCAGACAAGATTCAGACTGATTACATAACCCCAATGATTCAGCGCTACTCGATACAGATAAAACGACTTTTACCAGATCAGCCCCAAAGATTATGACCTAAAACTCTTATTTGTCCCAGAAAGGGATCAGTGTTAAATAACCAATGTCATTTAATTGCATATTAGGCTCACAGATGAACCTGAAAGGTTATGCAAATCAATATCTCTGCTTACATAATTCTGGGTTGAGTACAATTTAAACTTTGGCAAGCTGATGATTACCACTTGTCGAAATATTAAGGCAACAAATGACGTCTGTAACGGTTCATCTACCTAAAAAAGTAAACCCACTTCAAAAGCATGATTTGTCAACTTTACAGCTCAAATATCAACCATGAATAATTCATGCAAATGCATTCACAACTCTAAAATTTGCATATTTATGCTAAAACCATCCAGTACTTTCCATTTCATGTTTATTAGAATTTTAGGAATATTAAAATGTATTAATTAAATTTCAGTCTGTTCCTCACATAATCATATTTCTAAATATTAAAACAATGTATTTGAAATATTTTTTATGTGTATTATCTGTTTTAATGTTTTAGTTAAATTGTTTATTTTATGCAATTTTAGTGGCCTATATTTTGTACATTACAAATATTTGAAAATTTCTGTCCATATTATTATTATTATCAGTCAATGTTGTAGTTATTAATTTCTGCATTAGTGTTTGTTGTTATACTACTTGTATATGACTATATTCTAAGTTATTATACCACTCAAAAGTTTGGCAAGTTTTTAAAAATGTTTTTGAAAGAAGTCTCTTATGCTCACCAAGGCGACTTTTAACTGATCATAAATGCATAAATTCACAAAACAGTAATATTGTGAAATATTATTACTATTTAAAATAGCTGTTTCTAATTGAATATATTTTAAAATGTAATTTATTCCTGTGACGGTAAAGCTGAATTTTCAGCATCATAACTCCAGTCTTCAGTGTCACATGATCCATCAGAAATCATTCTAATATGCTGATTTGGTGCTCAAGAAACATTTCTTATTATTATTATTATTATTAAAAACACTTGTGTTACTTCATATTTTTGTGGAAATAGTTATATATATATATATATAAACACTTTAAAAGTCTATACTGTCACTTTTGATCAATTTACAATTTAATGTCCTTGCTGAATATTTCTTAAAATATATACAGTATATGTAGCATAATGTGTGCATATATATATATATATATATATATATGTGTGTGTGTTTATTATACAGTATAGTAATAACAATAAATGATGCATAATTACAAGTAACTAACCCTAAACCAAACCCTAACCATAACTCTATAATAAATACATGTAGTTAGTTAATATTACTCAGTACATATTTGAGTAAGTACAACCTTAAAATAAAGTGATGATAAAGTGTAGTTAAAATAACCTATGAAAGTATCCAGTTCATTCTCATTCTGCTGAGCATGGTTTGAAATTTTGCACTTTGTTAATCTTTCTGTCACATCAGCACTCTGTCAGATTTAAACTCCTTCTCTTCTCTTCTCCCCACGTCTCCTCTGATCTGCCGTCACACTCACCTCCGGTTTCATGCTGATCTCTGTCCTGTGTGTGTGCGCTCTCTCTGACAGGCCGTGTGTGCCGGTCTCCGGAACGCCGTCCATGTGTCTGTGTGCATCTGGGCTGAAGGCGGCCTGGTAGCTGGTCTCCGGTGGGGGTTCGTCAGCTCCTGTGCCCAGGAACGTGGGCCGCTTGTGGGCAGGCTTTTGCGGCCGGGCTCCGGACCAAGGCTGGTACTCCTGTCTGATCCCAGAGAAAGACAAAATGTATCAGACAGAGACAGAGAAAGACAGACAGGCAAAAAGAGAGAGAGCACTGAGGAGCTGCAGATAAGAGCAGCAGATGTCAGGCTGAGTTAAAGTCAAGCTGCAAAATAAGAGCAACAGGTGCCCACTAGCAGCAAGTAACACAAGTTAAGTAATCAGATTACTTTTTTCCAAGTAACTAGTAATGTAACATATTACTTAAAAAATATCGGAGTTACTTTTTCAAATAAGTAATGTAAATTACTTTTTCCCATGTAGGCCTATAGACTGATACCCCTCCTGTCTCCATGTTGAGAGAAATCAGAAGTTCTGCGTGAACACGATGGTTATTGTAGCTCTAGACTAAATGTAAGCATGGATTTGCTCATCTCACTTGCAAAAAAACAGATTCAGTATTCCTCAAAATGAATAAAAACAGTGAAATGCAAACTCAGAAGATTACGCACACCTACAATAATTAAATATGTCAAATTAAACAAATATACTTTATTTAATCTCACTTGATTGAAGGGTTAGTTCACCCAAAAATGAAAATTCTGACATTTATTATTCACCCTCATATCGTTCCACATTCTTCAGAACACAAATTAAGATCTTTTTGATGAAGTCTGTGAGGTTTCGGTCTCTCCATAGAGATCCGACACAACTACCACTCCACCAAGGTCCAGAAAAAGACTTTAAAGTACTTCATGTGACTCCAGTGGCTTAAACTCAATTTTGTGAAGCGACGTGAGTGCTTTGTTTGCCTAAAAAACAAAACATAATTTACCACTTTACTTACAAAAAATGTTGATCTCACGAGAGCTTCACGACGCATGCGTGTTGCGTTCAGACTCGCACATCCATTCATCCATTCAACGCACATGCACGAGTGTGCGCTAGAGCATCACCACGCATGCGTGTTGTGTTCAGACTAGCTTTGAAAACTATTATTTTGTAAATAAAGTGGTAAATTATGTTTTTTATGCAAAATTATGCACTTACATTGCGTCATAAAATTAAGTTTAAGTCACTGGAGTCATGAAGTACTTTAATGATGTATTTTCCTACCTTTCTGGACCTTGGAGTGATAGTTCCATTGAACCTCTATGGAAAGACGGAAACCTCTCAAACATGAGGGTGAGTAATAAATGACAGAAATTTCATTTTTGGGTGAACTAACCCTTTAATCACCTTCCCTGCTGACCTCCGATGATCCATTTCGACCATACTAAAAATAAAAAATGATTTTAGATAAACATCACCAGTCATTTTTTGGTTTTTATTGATGCACTTTTTTCTCCTGCGTCCTATCCTTCTGCAATCCAGAATGGAAGCACAGCTGAAAGGGTTGTTTGAGCTGCGCCCTCTGGCGTAAATTTGCATTTCCTTCAGCCTGAGGCGCATTCATTTCACTTTTGGTGTGAAAAGGCCAAAAATAGAACTTTTTGTTGTTATTAAAAAAAAAAAACAAGCGAGCCCAGCCCAGTTGAGAAAAAGTAACGCAAAAGTAACTTAAAATCTCTGTACATAAGTAACTCGATAACAGAATTAGTTACTGTTTTAGGGAGTAACGATATATCGTAACGCATCACTTTTAAAAGTAAATTTGTCCAACACTGCCCACTATAGATGTACTTCAGCACAACCTGTATGAAAAATGATTCTCACTATCCGTATGTCTACATTCCTATTCATAAATTTAGAAGAGAAATAAATTCTGCAGAATAAATAAAAGGCTCAGGATGACTGGAAGTAAAGGTTTCATATGATCATCGCAGCGCATTCACAGATCACATCTAGAAACCAAAGGCTGATGAACACAGCTCGTGCTTCATCTCTTCTCATCAGTTAACTCTCCATGTATGTATTTATTTTAGCGTCACTCTGTTTTTTGTTTTTTTTCATGAGATGAAATATGCATGACAGTGACCACACTGTCCGAAAATCACTGCAATGCACAACCATTACAACCACCTCAGCTACAGCACAGCAAACTATCTTCAAACAAAGGGCACTTTTCCCTGCACAACTGTTGGGAATGAAAGCTATCAGGCACATATGTTCCCCACCAAATTATACGTTCATTTCTCAGACCACTTTTTTAGGCTCTAGTTTACATTTTGCCATACGAAATAATAATAAAAAAAATAACAATAGACTGTTATTATATTTTATTGTAGTGACGTCGTCTATTTGGTGCATAATAATAGAGAAAATCAGTTTTGCCTGTGATGTTTTTGCTCACTATATAGGCTAAAAATTTTCACAAATATTTGATAAATTCATGCATGTATTATTAGAGGATTTTTTCTAATATAATTTTACTCGCCAGGCTAAAATAAAATGAAATATAAATGATGAGAGATTCATATATTATTATAGGGAATTTTGCCTACGTGATATGTTTTTACTCACTGAAATAAAATAGATCAAATTCTATTTGCTCATAACTAACTGTTGAGAGAGCGTTGCGAGGTGCTGAAGAACAGCTCACGAGCAGCATCAGTACCTGTGTGAGCTGCTCTGATCTCCTGCTCTCTGCCTGCCGCTCCGCTCCTGTCTGTCCGCCCGCGGTTGACTCGTGCCGTTAGAGTAACCGTTCACCGGGCTGTCCGTTAAAGTGCCGCCTTTCCCTCCGTTACTAATCCAGGGAAAGTTATCCTTCTTCGGGATGGGCCAGGGTTTGTAATCCTGTTTGTACTGGGTGACGCTCGGGAAAGGCACACCCGGGGGATGGTAGTCCTCGCGGGGTTTATAACTCGTTTCGGTCCGTCCCCGGTGCGGACGCCGGACTCCAGCGGCGTGATCGGGCGTTACGAAGTCGACGGTCGGTGCCGGTTCCGTGGAAACGAGTTTGGTGACGGATCGCACCTCCTGCTCCGCGATGTCCGAGTAGTTCTGAATCGTTAGCGGAACCGACAAATCTGATTTATCGAACTGGTTCCAGAACCGAGCCAAGCAACAGACTCTGCTGATGCACGGCCAAGCCATTGCGATTAAATAAACCAAAAACCAAAAACAAAAAGCAAAAGAAAAAAAGAAAGAAAACGCAGTAAAATGCGATGAAGTGCTCGGTTACATGAAGGAATGTGAGAGCGTGCCCGTTCCTCGAGAACTGCGCGAGACCGCTCGCTGTCGGGACATTGTCATTGCACGTTCATCTCACGTGATTTGCAGTTGATGCAGGGAAAATAATAATCCATAAAGATCCGAGCCGGTGACCCGTGCACACCTCACTGCTGTTTTCCCTGACAGAGCTCAACTTAATGCCCATAAACCCTCTTTTAATCAAAACCTATAGTGCGCTTCATACCTTAGTAGACAGCTTTTCTGAGCACCATCGGCGCGTGCAGCTGAAAAATGCTGTCTACACTAACTAAAAGTAGGGTACCTCCATTTTTTCCCCCCTTTTGGATATATATACCATGGTAACATTTTCTGAAGTAGGCATGTAGGCCTAAACGTGTAGTCGATATTATGCTTGACGACTTTGACATTCAGTTTAAATATGCTGTACTCCATCTAAAACTATTTCAAACAGCATTTGCTATTTATTTACAGTTAATATGCATGAGCACACATTAATTTAGAGACTTTGTGGTGTATTTTTAGTTTTGACAATTAACTTGTCGCAACAAAGGACCATTTGACATGACATGCGGCAATAAGGAGATAAAAACGGTGAAAATTATATTGAAATCATTTTTGCAATTTTTTTCCATTGTTAGTTTTAAAAATATATTTTTGATTTTTTTTTTTTAAATGGAGTTAAAAATATTTATTTTATTATTAAATCAGGAATCTTTATGTTTAAAAAATAATGTGTCCTGCATTGTCATGTCACTACCGAAACAGTGTTTGTTTTAGTCTGTTGTCTGAGACTGATTTTAACAACACCCCTACATTTTGGATCAGGAGGTATTGCTGTGTCCCTCTCTCTCATAGCCTCTTTTTCATAGTAGATATGCACTCATTTTGATAAACATTTTGAGTTAAATGTGTTTAAAAGTCTGAAAATGATCTGAATAATTATTTTATACAAATAAACAATCTTGAGTACCTTTTATATATTCAAAATAATCTCATGAATAAAAGTAAATAGTTAACCCAACTGGCTTTTAACCCATTCATTGGGTTAAAAATAACCCAAAGTTGGGAAGGTGCTATGTTAACCCATAGTTGGGTTACTTATTGGGTTATTTTTAACCCAATCATAAATTACCCATACCCATTCATAAAAACAAACTCCACCAGTGCTCTCATAAGGAGCCAACATTTAAAAAGATGGCATTTAATTTACAATCAACTTAGACTTACTAAACAATATAACATGGACTTAGACACAAAAAGAAATTAAAAAGAGAAGTAAAAACAAATTAATATCTGCACAGGCTCAAAAAATAATTAACCTTCTAAACACAAAATCAACAAGTGTATTAGGGAAAAAATATAATACGTTTTAACAACTAAGAACAGCAAAATCGCGTCATTTTTATTTGTGGTTTTTGACATGGTTTTTAGAGACTGTACAATCTCAGTGACGTCACAGTGACACGCGTTCTAAATATTCGCGAGTTCAGCTGCAGGGCTATAAAAGCTGGCACTCACTCTTGAGCTCAGTTTGTCTCTTTACCTGGACGGAAAAGGATCGACGGTCGAGCCCATCCTTCGCGTGAGTGCGTGCACGCATTTCGCGCGATGGATTTAACATTTCTGCTGCTTCTCGTTCGCGGGGGCCAAGAGGGTCCCGACGCTGAGCGATGGAGTGGGGTTGGGGGCGGGGCGTGTCGGGGTCTGGTTGGGGGTTCGGGTCAGCGTGGTTATTCAGGTCATCAAATGACCTTTTTTTAAATTATTGATCACTGCAATGTTTGATTTTACATTTGATTACTTTATTAAATGTTAGTATACTTGGCCCCCACTGCTAGGGTGTGGAGGGTGGGTGCAGCGGGGGCCAAGAGGGTCCCGACCCAGAGCGATGGAGTGGGATTGGGGTCGGAGTCTGGTTGGGGGTTCGGCTCATTGTGGTTATTTAGGTCATCAAATGACCTTTTTTTAAATTATTGATCACTGCAATGTTTGATTTTACATTTGATTACTTTATTAAATGTTAGTACTACTTGGCCCCCTCTGCCAGGGTGTGGTGGGTGGGTGCAGCGGGGGCCAAGAGGGTCCCGACCCAGAGCGATGGAGTGTGGTCGAGGTCAGTGTGGTTATTCAGGTCATCAAATGACCTTTTTTTTAGTTGTTGATCACGGCAATGTTTGATTTTACATTTGATTACTTTATTAAATGTTAGTACTACTTGGCCCCCTCTGCCAGGGTGTGGTGGGTGGGTGCAGCGGGGGCCAAGAGGGTCCCGACCCAGAGCGATGGAGTGTGGTCGGGCTCATTGTGGTTATTTAGGTCATCAAATGACCTTTTTTTAGATTATTGATCACTGTAATGTTTGATTTTACATTTGATTACTTTATTAAATGTTAGTACTACTTGGCCCCCACTGCTAGGGTGTGGTGGGTGGGTGCCACTGTCACTACCAAAAATAAGCAGTCATGAGTTGAAACATGGGTTGTTTTGTCAAAATTATATTGAACTATCAACTAATATGTTACATTACAGTGTTTATATAGTGTTTATGATAATGTCAATGTATATTCAAACTAATGAAAACTTTGAAATCAGTAAGATAAACTTTATACCTTTTATAAAGAAAGATTGTATGCAAAATATATCATAAATTACATTTAAAATATTGTTAAAATTGTAATTGTATTTGATTACCCATTAACTTTTTTTTACAAAGTAGCAAAAAAATGTAGCTACAAGGTAGATAAACAAAATCTTAATTTGTCAATGTAACCTTAATTATTAAATTATTTATCTTTGTGTTTCGGTAGTAACAAATTTGGGGAAAAATTTCAGAAAATACAATATTATAATTAACTGCACCATTACTAGAAATGTGTACGTTGGATATTATACATTTTGCTTACATGCAAAATTTGTAGAGAATTTATTTTTTTTCCAAGTCGTTTCCAACTTTGATTTTGAATCAGAAAAATCAAACAAACCCTCCATTCTAAAATATAAATATATCAATAAATGTTAATAACATACCCAATAAGACATGCTGAAGTCCAAGTTTTCTATTTAAATCTCAAACCTGGAAACACTATATACTATTATACCCATATTACCATTTGGTACAATGTTATGAACACAGTATGGGTCATATTTGTCTTTCTTTTGTTTTGCTGGATGGAGTTGATTGAGTGACGTGGCGATTGCTGATGACCTACACCTATGTTGGAACTGATGCCGGAAAATTTAAGGAGTTCCCTCAGTTGTGATGGCGCGCTCTCACCTCCTCGTGTCGTCCGTTTCTTTTCAGTTGTTTGTTTTCGTTTAGTCTTATTTTATTCTTACTTTAATCAATGTTATTCCTTTTTGACCATGACCCAACGTGTTGTCTCCTTCTTTGTCGCAGCTTGCGAGCCGGCCGTGACATACAACCACAGTACTTTATGTTATGCAAGGACAGGTAAGCAACTGACAGGTTTTGACAGCCAGTTTGCAGTTTAAGCAATTCAAATCCGTTGCTGCAAACCAAATCCGGCAGATTCAATTCACCTTGAGATACACAAACAACTGTTGTTTTCAGGCTGACATTCTTAAGGCTGTCAAGAACAAACATCCATAGTCTGATTTAATGTCATAGGCCAGGAAGCAGTTGAATGCGTCTATATCTGGCATACTTTGGCTTGATATTTCAGTAATGAAGAGTACGGGTCTGTTTTTCCACCTGATAAACATAAGCCCCATTAATAGGTCAATTACACAAAAACGTCTCTCATTACTGTTTTATAGTGAGTGTGCTGCACCACAACATTTCTGCCTCTATGGTCCTTGAATAACCAGTGTGGGCAATTTACAGCTTGGTTTTAGCATTTTTAAAAATTTAGCCTTTCAATTTTCATAAACTGTAGGCGTTATATCATCTGTCTGCTGTGGCAGTGATGCTGTGTATCACCATTAGTGGTCAAAAATAATTTACCAACAGATCTGTCATATGAAAAGTCACTGCAATCCTCTCTGTAGGGTAAAACTGACACAAATTCAGAAATCTTCATAACCTTAAAATCCTGTCATCATTCAGCAAAGATCAGATTTGTGTCTGCCATCTGTCATCAGTCACATGACATCATGCTCTTGAGGAAAAAAGGCAGAGAATAAACATGGTTTATTCTAACATAAAGTCACCCAAAAACTCTTTTATTAATTACTTCAAAAGGTTTTAATTATATCAATACTTACTATTTTGTGACAAATAATTTAGGTTGTGCATTAGCAGAATATAATCAAAAATTTAAGATTAAAAGAATAAAAGATATATTTGAATTGCATGCTTATAAATTATAAGTTACTTAAACGTGAGGCAGAATCATTCAATCAAAACTTACTCAAATGTATATGGCATTAAATTGGAAATGGGTTCTGCAACTTCACAGTACTGAAATGCTGCCACCTGCAGGCGATCTGAAGGACTACAGGTTTGTAGATCAATTTATCAGTCTGAATTGTTGTGGTTAAAAGTGGAAAGACACCAGTGAATGTTGTATATAAACAAGTGGTATGTGATTTCAACAGAATTTTTCCTTGTTTCCAGTTTTAGCTTGTTTTCTGTCCCCATTCCTTCTTTCTTAACTCCACTCGCCTTATTTTCCCGCTTATTGTCTTGGGGAGTTTATCCACAAACTCAATCTGACAAAAAAAGATTTAAATATTTGAAAGTCGGAACAAAATATTCCTTTAAAATTGACTGAACTGAAAGGATTAAATGAGTAAACACTGAACTCTATTTGAAAGTCACCTTGCGTGGATATTTATAAGGAGCCGTGGCAGTCTTCACATGTGTTTGCAGTTCCTGGATCAGTTCATTATGGTCTCTAAATTTAAAATCTGCTGTCAGGACTACAAAAGCCTTCACCACCTGAAACATAAAGCAGCACAATTAAAAAAAAAATTTAATGTAAATATCTTTTTTTTACATTTTGTATTCCATGTGTGTAATAATTCTGGTTACAACCAAATACAAGATCTCTTGAGCTGCCTACTTAGACAACATTTTGCATAGTGCTGCATTCCAAATTTTTGCCCAATTCTAAAGTCACACTGCAATCCCAGAATGCATTGCACTACCTCTCCTCGAACCGGATCAGGGCTGCTGACCACAGCAGATTCTGCTACAGCTGGATGCTCTATCAAAACATTTTCCACTTCAAATGGACCAATGCGGTATCTAAAACACACACAAACACCCTCAATAGATGTCGATCAAATGTCACATGTTGATCACGATCAAAGCAGAATTTCCATACCCTGCGGACAAGATGACATCATCAGCTCTGCCAATGAACCACAGGTATCCTTCTTCATCCAACATTCCCCTGTCACCTGTCAGGTAGAAATCACCACGGAAACATTCTGCCGTGCGCTCCGGCTCCCCCTACAGGATGAATTTAGATCAATATGTTCAATTAGTGCAATTCAAGTTCAACAGCTTTATTGTAAGAACAGAGCTCCTAACATGAGCAAAAGTAAATGCACCGTATACTCTGTAAAAAGAGAGAAGGGTCTGTCTGGTTTCACTCTGATGCCGAGATTTCCCTCTTGTCCTTGTGGCACAATCGAACCATCTTCATCTACCACCTGAAGCCAAAACAGTTCAGAGCTACTATAAAACCTCACAGAAAATCAATCCAATCAGTGAAAAAGCACCTATTTTAAAAAAAAACCACCTATTATCACATTTGTTTGTTTCTGTAATTTTTTAAATTTTGTCTTTTCATTTTTAGATAATTGTTATCTCTCTTCTTAGATCATATTTCAGCGCAAATAATACAGTTATTACTAAAGAAGAACCCATTAATGCCTGTTTAAAGTCTTGATGTTGGGGTCTACAAGAATAGGTTTTCATGCTTTATTTTTCACATATTTGACATTGCTGCAGCACCTCTCTTCCTGTTCTGTCAGTAAAGCTCTGTTTAGTTCTGGATGGTCCCTATGAAGCCCCTCCCTCCTAGAAACACAATGTTCTCTGATTGGTTGTCTGGACCAGTGTGAAGCAACTGCTTCGAGTGTTTTAGAAATATCATTCTTTTAGTATAACTGAGTTTCAACACACTACTAACACTTTTTTTGTATGCCACGGGAGGGAATTAATTAAATGAGGAATAAGTTGACGTGAACGTTCCCAGTATAAATCTCAAGACTACAATCGTTTCAGGGAGTTCAGAATCAGAGCTTACCGATATAGAGAATAACTTTGCAGACCCTTTTCATGCTCAAAAAAAGCAATATTACACACTAACGAAAGTGAAAAAAGTGAAATAAAAACCAAAAAAAACCCCCAATGAAACGGAAGTAAAAAACGGATAGTTTTTTATTCCCTATTTTGATGTATATTGGAGTGAAACGGCTTCTCAAACAAGAAAAAATGTAGGGCGGGACTTAATTTTGTCCATGAGGATTTGATTGGATGGTCATGGGAGTGACAGGTTGTCCCGCCCTCTCGCCAGAAAACAGATCATCGGAAAACAGAAGAGAAGTCGTTGCAAGATGGAGGGGAAGTTATTTTGATTAAATATTAAGAAGGCACATGATTTTTTAAAATAATAATAATGTGCATGTATAAACGATTTATAATAAATACTGTAATATTCCATTAAAACAAGAATTTTGATTCCATAGTAAATTTGATAAGAAGCCAGTGAGTATAACACTAAACTACTATTATAAATTAACTACTATTATATATTATAAACTAGCAGTATAAACCCCGGACAGACGGTTACTGCACCTGAACATCATATCCTGGTGATGCCTTTCCAAAAGATCCTGGTTTGATCTTCATGCCTTTAAACGTGCCTGCTATTAAAACCTGGGTGAAAAAAAGATTTTAAAAAGACTATTCCGATAATGAAGAATTTGTTTAAGAATCCAGGGCTCCAGACTAACTTTTCCACTGGTTGCACTAGTGCTACCAACTTTCTCAGTTGGTCGCACCAGCACATGATTTGGTCGCACCTTTATTTTTTTTTTCTTTATTTTTTGCTACAAAGTGGGATTAATCAATGGATGCTGATAAATAGTGGTCTTAATCTGTATACCCTAGTTTTGCACTGATATAAAAAGACTGACAGTGACATGAGACCTCATGTTGGCAAAATGTTTTATTTTTTTTAATCTTTTAACTTTTAACAAAAACTATTTAAAAACAACATGCATGTTCTTTTAATGTTTGATTATATTTTTACTGTCTTCGCAGCTGTCCAACCCATTGTCTCCTTGGTTGCAAATAAATGTCAACTTTAGTGACACACTGCAATCGAACTCAGAGGGGCCAGCTCTTATAGTTGGGCCTCTTGGCCCTCTTTCCTTGGGAGAACCACAGCTTAACATCCTGAGTGGCATCATAATCCATCAATTCTGGCCCCTCAACACTAATTCTAATGAGGTCCTCCACAGTATCAGTTTGAAGATTTGCTCTAATGTCTAACTTTATTCTCTTCTGACATGAAAATCCTCTTTCGCACACTGCCGCAGATATCGGGAGCACTAGCATTATCTTGACCAGGTGCAGAACATTCTGTAAAAAAACAACCATATTGATCAAACCACTTTACCAAAACAAGTGTCAATGATTATGTTCTGTTCATATACTGAAATTAACAGAGCCTACCATGTAGTCTGAGCAGTAGGGCTCTTTTGTCATCATGACTTCCCACAGTGCAAGATAACTTTTATCTTTGAACGATGTGTTTATTGTCATTTTCATCTCTTGGAACTCCTCTACTGCCTGTTTTTTGTTGCATCCGTTCCTGATACGAGACAGAAGGTAACAAAAAAATAGGTTCTCAATATATAATCTCAGTTATAATGTCAACAGAAATATGACCCATGCAGCAAAAAAAACAAAAAACAAACTCACCTGTTGAGGACAGTGGAGAAGTGCTCTAGAAGAAACATCACCTCTTTGACACCATGGTCCAGGAGCTCCAGCTTATCTTCTGGCCAAGAGTCATGGTTGAAGACATTGAAACACCTTACTGCCTTGGCTGTTGGGGAGTCCTTTATGTTCTCTTCTATAATCAAATGACAAAGATTGAAGATAAGGAAATCCATAGGCCTAGCAACAATGTTGGAACTATCAGTGTGCTTATGACATAACTGTAAATACAACAGCTCACCTAGAAGGCTGCCAAATCTATTCTTTAGGTGTTTCACTGTGGATTCACAGGTTAGCTCCATGGCTTTCTGCAATCTCGGGGCACACTGACTGATAGCTTTTCAGCTTCACCTTTTAAAAGGGTGACTCCCTATGTACCATTAAATCACAACTCTACTAAGTACATTTCATTAACATGAATATTACATATTTGTAGTCCATAAGTGTACCTGATACTTTAACTTCTGTTTCCCAGTTTCTCCTTCTTTCTGTTGGTGCTGCTCCGTAATAGCTGTCAGGAATTCTGACAGCTTACCATCTGGTTTGACTCTGGCTGCCATAGATTGTATGGTAGCAAGTAGACTTTCAATGGCACTAACAACCTGGGAAGTTGTTTTCTTATTAATATGTATGAAACATATTGGGGTTTAATTAAAAAATATATATACGTCACCCCTGGCCTCTATTCTTTCTGCCTTCCTTACCTGAGGTAGAATTGCATCATTTCTCTGGAGCAACAGGCTGAATCGGCTGATAGAAGAGAAAAGATCTGACAGGAAGTGGCAGAATGCCACAAATGTCCCATCCTCCATGGTGGCTTTGATCTGGAAAAGTATAAACATTTCTTATTCTCAAGTCTTACACAACACTTTTTCTCTGTTCTTATACAAAACTGATGTCAATAATGAAAATACCATCCAACTCAAAGAGGTAAGATAATAACCTTCCTTGCTCTGCCAGCTATGTCTGCATTGGCCGAGGCACCAGCCAGGTGGTCCATGTGCATATATACCGCAGAAAACTGTCCACAGCTCTGGGGGTTGCCTTCCGTCCCTGGTTTTAGGAACGTATTCAAACTGCGGGACACATGAGGCAACCACCTTGTCCCTTTCACCCCACTAGGTGTATATACTGTGACTCCAATTTCAAATCCCAATGTTTTAAGCTCCCTCATTGATTTGGGGCTGAAGTGGTACGTTTTCCAGATGAGGTGGAGCAGGTCATATACTTGCGCAATCATAGAGACATCCTTTTGTACACTCAACAATCCCAGCTCCAGTCTTTGTGTGGAACAATATAAAATGGTCAGGTATAATGTAATTAGATTTTGTAAAAAGTATTTATGTATACAGGCAGATTTTAAACTGCAACACACCTGTGTGGCATGCAGTGGAATGGGATAACAAAGGACCCCACCTCTGCTTGGAGGAGGGATATCACTCCACCTTTGTGGCCCAGGTTAACTGCAGCACCATCAGCGCCCAAGGCTATGACTTTTTCAAGCCAGTTCTCACATTTTGGACCAAGTCTAGCAAAGGCTTTCTTGGTTGAAGCATAAATACCTTAAATTGGAGAAACACATTATGTAATATTTGGTGATTGTCATAAAAAAATAAAAACTAAAAAAAATCATTAAACATGAACAAACATTAAATTTTAAATGATTAGACTACTATAATATGCTGATATAATTTTTTGTTATCATAGTTTATAATTATATGGTAACAAAAATAAGAAATCTCACACTCACCTTCTGCATGGGCGTGCTGAACGTCAATATGGCCAATTAGGATATTGGTAGGTCTTCCATTATCAATGACACGGGCATAGACAATCTCACGTTCTTTGTTGGAGATGTCTGTATCACCATCAATCATAAATGATAAATAGTGGGTGGAGGCAATTTTGTTAGCCGTTTTCTTTTGCAGATTATCTGCTATCACTCCTATAAATTGAGCGCAGGCCGTGTCGTTGGCATAAGTGGGATTAACATTCAACCCGTTCTTTTTCATCAGCATCATTAGTGATTTGAATTTTGTGAACGGGAGTTCCTCTTTTGCTATGTTATAAGCAGTGTTAAATTTTATCATCATTTCCTTTTCCTCCGTCGAGCGATTACTCTCATCTAACCGTTGAAAGGAAGTAGGGAGAGGTTCAGCATGTCGTGTGACACACTGGTCCCGACAGGTTTTATGTTTTTTGCTTTCATTGTGCAGTTTAACAGACTCAATCTTAAATAGCATCGACCCCGTAACAAATTTAGAATGACCTGCAATGGATGGGCCACACTGTTTACAGAACACACAATGCATGGCATTAGCCTCGTATCGCAACCACGGGTACTGTCTAAGCCATTGCTGCTGGAAATAGTGCCTTTTCTTTTTCCTTTGCTCCGCACCTGTACTCTCGTCATCAGTTGTGTCTGTTGTATGTTGGTTCGTTGTCTCGTCATTTCCACCAGCATCCTTGACCTCCAAATTTTGTTTTTTAAAGTAATGAGCGATTGACCGTTTCATTTTATATGGGTTAATTTCTAAAATTCCTCAATTTCTAGTTGGCGCGTTTCATCATCAGTGTGTAATACGTTCGCTCTAGCGGTTAATGAATAGAACTGCATGTGTCTTGCGGAAGAACATTGTTGCCGGAGCTACTTCTCTGTTTATGTCTATGACGAGACGCGCATGTACTGTGCTACTCCGCAGCAGAGGCGGCCCGACCAGTCTAAAATAGTCCGAATATAAACGCTTATTATAGGCGCACCGTAGTGATACAGGATAAGACAAAAACACGGTTTGGGAAGTGGATTCATGATCTACTCGTGCATTATGTAAATTTTGTTCATTTTGAAACCACAACGTCATTCTGTTGCGCTCGCACGAATTTAATAGAGTGCATGATTATGCACTCGCACAATTGCGACCATATAAAATTTTTAGTGGCACATTGTCAAAAAATGGTCGCAGTCTGGAACCCTGTAAGAATCTATGACTATATAATATGGATTAAATCAGATTCTACTTTAATACCCATTTTCAGTCCTGTCAATACAGATCCTTCAAAAACTGACCCAAGACTTACAGTCTCAGTCTGTCCGTATCCTTCATAGATGTCCAGTCCAGTGAGCTCCTTCCATTTCCACATCACCTCTGGATTAATGGGCTCTCCTGCACACAGACAGTGCTCAAGAGCCTGGAACTTATAGCTGTCAGAAACCACAGGAAAAAGATGAGGATTAGAACTGGACCAGACAAATTCTTCTGGATTCTGCTGTGATAGTTACGACATCTAATTCCAGGTTAAGATTCAACAAACTGATACATAAATTTATGAATATATAAATATATATAAAGAACTTGTAAGCTAAAAGAGAATTCATTTGAATTCAAATACACAGCAGTTACAGTCAGTACCTGGATATGTCATCCTGTACAAGCATTCGATAAGCTGTTGGTGCCGTGCAGAAGGTGCTGATGGGATAGCTGCTCAAAGTCTGTCAGGAGAAAAACATGTGTTACCAGAAGGCTTTTATTCTGTTGAATGTGTTCTAGTAAAAAAAAAGTCGACGAAATCCAGCAGGAACTGGAAAGTCGCAGTACTTCACAGTACTTTAGACCGCAATGGAAATTCACAGATCAACAGGTCTGGGTGAAAAAAGTTCCTGTTTCCAAACAACTATTAAGCAGCACAACTGTTTTCAACACTGACAGTAATAAGAAATGTTTCTTGAGCAGCAAATCAGCATATCAGAATGATTTCTGAAGGATCATGTGACACTGAAGACTGGAGTAATGATGCTGAAAATTCAACTTTGTATCACAGGAATACATTTTAATAAAATATATTAAAAATAGTTATTTTAAATTGTTTTTTAAATTTTTTTTGTTTGTTTTTTTTTTTTAATGTATTTTGAGATTTCATAAAAAAAAAAAATTAACCAACTCCAAATTTACTCATTTTGCAATGTCTCTCTAAAGTAAGTGTTGTGATTTATATATATATATATATATATATATATAGGAACAAGAACCTATTCAAAGTTACATTAAATATACATTATATATATATATATATATAAAACATTTTAATGCAACTTTGAATAGGTTCTTGTTCCTTTCACTTTGAAGCAAAACATTCTTGTCAAGTATGGACCTGTTATCTTCCTGTACCTTGAGAACTGTAGTTGTATCAAAACGCGGCATGTGGTGAACAAACACACATGCTCCCTGGATCCATGGAGCAAACACGCTGCTCCACGCCGACTTGGCCCAACCTGTATCCGACGTGTTCCAAAAAACATCCTGCTCAGTCAGATCCAGCCAGTACCTTAAGAATTCACACAATTTATACACATTTTATGTTATACACTACTGTTTGGGGTTTGTATGATTTTTAAATAGACGTCTTCAAAATGAATTGTTAAATAGGCGACACGATTTAATACAAGTCACATATTTCAGGTCCAAACAACGACATTCACATCTAAAAAACTCTAAAACTACACTTCATAGTACAAGTGTAGTATTCATACTACGGTGAATTTGCTCGGCCGCCATGACGGCTGCTTCAAGCGGAGTGATGCAAACTGTGAAAAGGTAGGAGTGTTGTTATCACTAAAATATTGCACGGCTGTCAGCCAATCAGATTCAAGAACCAGAAAGAGCTGTTTATATATATTTAGCCTGCTGACCCTCTGAATGATGTCACAAACCTGCCGTTCACCGTGAGCCCCACACCGTAACTACAGTGGCTATGTTGGGTCATTTTTGGGGAGCCAGTTGTCCCACTAGTGAAGAAGATAGTCATGGCCTCCTCACTCCTGGTGTCCACGCAAATGTGATCATCCGACACTCTTCTACAATGCAAACACAACATCTGACATTCATTTTCTCAATAATTTTTCATTTTTCACAAATACTTGCAGTCATTTCATCGCTAAATTAAAGTGCCTCCTGCACATGCACATCATTCACATCTTTCTTGTTCTTCACTGACCCCATGAGTTCCGTCAGGTTGCCCCAGCCATGCATGGGCCTGCGGGACAGCAGAATCTTGGTGGAGACTGAAGGGCATTCTGAGGTTACCCTGTCCAACAATGGAGCCAAAGTTTCTTCTGTGATTACACACTTTGCCCCAGACGACTGCAGCCGGTGACGGATATCTCGAGCTGTGAGCTGAGAGGTGCCGGGGATCAGAACCGTACCTGTGTGAGGAAACGGGGTAACGACGAAAAAGGAACCATGTTTTGAAAGGAAAAGCACACACAAATAGGGTTAAGTAGTGCACTGTATACTGTAGTATTTAATTATATAAATTGGGACACTTTTTGCTATTGAGATGGTTAGGGAAAAATGCTCCAGTTTTCCTGAATTAATCCCATATTACAATATTGTGATGCCAAAGATTGAATTCAGCATTCAAAAATTTTGATTTTACTTTTTAATGTTTTGTTTTTAATTTATTTAGGCAAGATAGTGTGGAATTATATCTGCCATATCATGAAAATAACTTTCAGCTTATACTTTAGTGAATGTTTTTCAGCATTTTAAAATCACACTTTAAGCTGGTCCAAACTAGCACATTTCCCCAGCAGCGTGAAGCAATAAAAGCAGATTAAAGTTTAACCCCAACAATGAACCAATTAAAATCAGGACAAGGGTGAAAGAATCAAAGAAATCTATTTCAGCAGGAATGTAAGACTGTACCTGTTCTGAGACATGCTACATTAACCAGCCACCACTCAGGGACTCGGGGTAGAAGGAGGAACACACGGTCGCCTCTTTCCAAACTGCACACCTGAAGCAGAACATTTGCAAGTTTTCGGGAGTGGAAGCCTAACTCCTCAAAACTCCATTTGACCTCTTCTCCGCTGTCGTTCACCCACCACAGAGCTGGAAGAGACGACCTCTGTCCATTCTGTTACACACAGTAACAATACATCAAACAATATCATTCCGAATACATTAAAACAGATTTGGTAGTTACTTTACAATACTTTTCATTAAATCACCACAAAGATTATTACTCAAACAACCGTCCCATACCAGCGTGATGAAAAAGATCTTAAAACTAGATGGAACTGGATTAAATATTTTGACTGTTGCAATCCCAAATCGGATTTATGACCTGTAACTCTGCCTGAATATCAAGTGTTCAATGTTGGCTAGAGGAGAACTGGCCCCCGACTAAGCCTGGTTTCTCCCAAGGCTTTTTTCTCCATTTTGTTGGAGTTTTGGTTCCTTGCCGCTGTTGCCTTTGTCTTGCTTAAGTTGGGGACACTTGCTTGATATTCAGCAGTGTTTTTAGTATGCCTGCATTGGCGCCGTTGTATGTGAACTGAGCAGAGCTGGACGATTACGTCACTGTTTTCTGCAGTGTTGATATACAGAAATTAACTAGACTAATAACTATTGATCTTTGCAACAGAATGAATCAATAATATATAGAATAAGATGCACAATGACGCCATGTTCTTTGGGAGCTGCTGAGCAGCCAAAATTATTTGCCAATTATTAATGTAAAGCTGCTTTGACACAAATTGCATTTTAAAAAGCGCCAGATAAGTAAAGATGACTTGACTTAATACAATACTAAACTAGAACTAGACTGTGTACTTTCAATGTTTCTGTTACACTTGTGCCACTAAACTCAAGACTCCTGGCTCCTTTTGTGTTCAATAAATAAATAAATACATAAATGTGGAACAACAAGATTTAGTAAATGACAATTTTTTTTATTTTTGAGTAAACTGAAAAAAAAAGCATCAATAATTATTAAAACCTGATGATTTTTGTCATGTTTTGTGGTATTAGTTGGGGAGTAACAAAATACAAGTAACTTAATTACGTATTTAAAATACAAAATTTGAGTAAATGTATTTAATTAAAAAATTGCAATTACCCTTTTTGTGTTTCTTCCACACTTATTACAAAGTATTTTAAAGTATTTAGATTAAGTTACTAAACTTGAGTAATGTAACGAAATACGTTACAAATTACTTTTTAAAGCATGTATTTTGTAATCTGTAGTGAAATACATTTTAAAAGTAACTTACCCAGCCCTGTTAGTTGGTTTACTTCACCCTTATTAACAAAAATTGTACGATAAAGATACGGAAAGCTGGCACAATCATTCAAGCTTATCGTCAATAAGTAGTTGATACTTTCCACTTTATACATTTGAGTAAATTAGGAATTACATGCAAGCAAATTTAACACACACCATTGAGAGCAGCCAACATTTACAACAGCTACTCCTCGGCAAAGTTATACGTTTTTCGAATAACAAAATATCAAGTTTTAAGTAAAATAGGGAACATACATAGAACGTTAGAACTAATACATTTCTTAAATTACCTTTTCTTTCGTTTCCCACTGCTCGAGCACATCTTTGGCGAAATTAAACTTCTGAGGAACTTGTATGTTGTAAACGCGTCTCATGCTCTCATAGTCGCAGAAGTTTTTCGGTGCAGATGTTTTGAATCTGCACATTCGCAGCCAATGACCTCGCTCATATACTTCATGTTTAAAAAGGGTTTTGCGAAACCGATATAAACTTATTATTAATCGTTAATATGGGAACGACGCTGCAAAACTAACGCTTTGTGGTCGTTTCTCCCGGCAGACATTGGTCACACAGCTGAAGCGTTCACACGGACCATAATCTAGTTTATTCTCTTTTAAAAGTGTTCGTTCTTTGCAGTAAACTTCTAAAAATGGAACTACACTCTATAAATCGAACAGAAGAAAAAAATGGAAGCACTGTAGAACCTTCAAACCCAACAAAAACGATCCAGATATAGTTCAGCTTCGAGAAAACAAACTAAATCTCTTCAGATTAGCATGATCGTCTACAAAACTAAAGTCCCACTTGTAACGCTTTTAAAGATTAACCGGATGTAATTGACAGTACATGCAAATCTATGGACTTTAGTTGTTAATTATGTAAAACTTTAAAAGATGTGAAAACTGCCATTTAAAAAAAAAAAAAAAAAAGATAATTGTATGTACCAACATAAACCTGTAGTCATTTTTGTGGTTTAAAAACATTTAATCAAAAAACAGATTATAACATTAGATCATACTGATGGCAACTAAAACATTTAAAAATGACAACAACAGTCAGACAATCCATTTAAAAATCAGATTAAAAAGGGTAAAAACGGTACAAAAAACAAACAAACAACAAAAACAGAGTGCTCAGTGTCTGAGCCGAGTGCGCCGTGTGCGGGCGATGGGTGTAGTCACTTTAGGAGTCTCACTCTCAGCCATGACCGCATCTGAAAAGGAACCAGAATGAAGCATATTAATGAGTACAAAAACTTTACATTAAGGGATTTTAAAAAAATCCCCCGTAAAAAAAGTGAAAGGGTAGTCAGGCTTGTAATCTGAAGGTTGCCGGTTCGATTCCCATGCGAGCAGGAATTGAAAGCGGGGATTGTGAATGAACAGCACTCTCTCCACCTTCGATACCATGACTAAAGTGCCCTTGAGCAAGACACCTAACCCCTAATTGCTCCCCTTGTAAGTTGCTTTGGATAAAAGCATCTGCTAAATGATAAAAAAAAAAAAAGTGACTTACCCTCTTCCTCCTCCTCATCACTGGTGAAGGTGATGGAGGGTTTGGGACGGGAACGAGATTTTCTTGGGGTTACAAGGTCACTGTCATCCATCTTCGGTTTACCACGGGCTGAAGGATATGAAGATGCACAATGAGATTCATTTTATAACAGAATTATGTTTGTGAGAAGAATCAGCTTGAACTCGTCACCTCGTGTGGTTTTGCGCACACTCTTGGGTGGCAGTGGCGTATGTAGGTTTTGGGTTTGTGTGTCTCCTGTCTGCTGTTCCTCATTCTCCACATTCTCCAGCCCTTTAGTGTGAACAGCCGTCAAACGCTTCTCATAGTCTTCGACCTGTGCCTAAACAAACACAGCTACTTTAAATGGACTAGAATAAACAGCAACCAGTCACCAAGTCCCGATCAATGTTTTTGCGCGCATACCTTTATGTATAATACACCATTTTGCCACCACGCATTCACAAATGCAGTACCTTAAACTGTGGTTTTGCTCTTCTACGGAGTTTGGCCGCAATGGACTGGAGAGGCTGATAAACTCCCGGCTCAGTGAGTTTATCACTGTAACAATCCCAGCACTCCTGCAGCTTTTTGAAACCTCGCTCGCACACAGACAACAGGGAAAGAGACATGGCCAGATCTGCCCATTGACGCTCCGTCCTGTAGACAGAAGAGATCACACACAAGGAAATTCAGACTGATTACGTCAAAGCAGACACAGAAGAATGGTTGCCCTATCAATATTTTCCTGTGCACCACAAAAACTGCTCTCATTTTCCATTTTTAAACTTGATTTTGGAGTGGTACATTAGTGCCAGTGGCCACATGCTCAAACAGTCGGAGCAGAATAATTCTGACTAAAATACACATTGCTGGAAATTAAATGTAGGTTTAAAAATATATATCTAACAAGTAATCATGACAGCAGTAAAAGTAAAGGCACTCTTGTTGGAATAGCCCATTAATGCAATACCTCGTACAAGTTAACATTGTTCTTTTTAATTTCTGCTTTAAAATAGTAAGCAATCAGTTGTTTTTAGGTTTAGAATATATTTGTATTTTAACGCTTTTTACTTATGTACAGCATAGCCTACAGAAACCTACATACACTATTTGTTTTCATAGGCTTTATACTACATATTGTTTGGAAGATAGCATTGGACAGGGTGTTGTTTTCATCCAAGAACACAAAAATCAGTCTGATACTCACTTTGCAGTTCTGAATCGTTGGCAGAGCTTCTCCACTAAACTCTCTGTCTGTCTCTCTTTAGTGATGTAGGAGAAGAGTTGTCTGAGAAAGAAAGTTAAAAAGGAAGCGATTTATCATGTCTGTCGACCAGAATAAGTGAAATTGCACTAGCAGTATTAATGATTGCTCACTTCATGATGGTGTTGAAATCCTCCTCCTTCATTCCACGTTCAGGATCAGATAATCGGCTGATGATGTCTGGCAGCAGGTTGTAAATGGCGTTGTCCTGAAGATAGAGTCAAAGTATTATATATGGGGCTTCACGTTTTTGGAGGCATGAAGGGGATGAGAGATAGACAGCAGAACTGCAGTGGAAAAGATACCTTTGCCGAGAGCTCGTTGAAGAAGTTTAGAGCGAGGCTGGCGATGTGTGGCTCGGGGTCCAGTAAGAGCACTGCAACCTCACAGACCTGACCTTTGACCTTCATCACATCCTTTAGCACCAGCTGTGTCAAAACCGTGATGGTGGTCAGACGCACAGATGCATTTTCATCACTCAACCTTAAGACAAATCAGTTACAATATTGATTACCACAAACCATCACACAGTAATAAACATTTCAACTAGGGCTGTCATGATTCTAATGTTTTAAATCAGTACTAGATTTATACGGCAAATTTCCAAAAGTGGTTAAAAACTTTCTCTGCAGACCTCGCCTTGCCCTCGGCTAACACAAGCATGAACAATTTTCACTTTACAATGATCTTCCATCTCGGTGCGTGTGTGCTTGTGTGAGAGCTTGCGCAGCACTAAGACAATAGTACTTTTAAATCCATTCGTAATGAACACGCTAGTTTTCATTTAAAATATGTAACAATTAGGTAGTTCTTAATACAATAACGTAACACATGTAGGCTACGTTTCTCAACACTGAGAATGAATAAACATCTGTTCCTCCAGACTCACGCTCAAATCACAGCACATTCAATCATATAGTGGTTTCAATTTTATTTAGATTTATTGTTCAGCATTAGTAAAGCATTTTATACCCATTTGAAGTTAGAAGTACTGTAACTACTGTACTGTCCTCACTTGAGAAATCAGACTGCGTGAGTGGAAGGTAGATTGAGCGGATTTGTGTGTTGCAGTCAATTTGCAGTCTCTTTTAATGACAGACCTTATGCATGTGAAACTATTTGGGGAATGAACCTAGTGTTATGATTGCTGTTGTTTGATTTGAGTACTGCACGTGCACAGAGTCGTCACCAGATTTTTGCGTAGTTAAGAGTGGCAACTCGTATCAGCGTACTTTGAGGTTAGCACACGTAAATGCGTACAGGTTTGCTATCCCTTAAATTAGTGCCCCAAATTGAAGCAAATCAAAAACTTTCGAATGATTGCAAAGTAATAAATTTAGTAAGGTTGAAAGAATGATTTCTTTTTTGGAACAACTGATTATGCAAAACATCTGAAGACCAGTAGTTGTCTTTCAGACAGAAAAACCATGCAAAAGCTTTTAGCTACCTGGCATAAAGGTTGGGTGTCCAGGGTTCCAGGATGTTGGGAAAGCGGACTGTTAGGTCACCAAGAGCAACAACTGTGTTGGCTCTGACAACAGCAAGTGGGGATTTCTCCAGCACAGTGAACAGCAGCCTGATATTGTCGTTACAAGCAGAGGGACTAGAGAAATAAACAGGATGTTAATACTGCTTGCCTGAAGAAACAAATATTCAATCAATGTTACAAGAGATTTGCCACAACAGGAGTTTAAGGAAAAAAAGAAAAAAGGAAGAGACTTTAAATTTTTGAAATTATGCAGCCTTTGAGCAGAAGACAAAAAAAAAAAAAAAAAAAAAAAAAAAAAGTTAACTTACTGACCACAAATGTTTGAACTGTAGTGTAATATATTGTAACAAATACCTGATCATCATATACTGAGACAAAGCCAGGCAAGCAGCAGTGGTGAGCTGAGGGTGGGAATATTTTCCTGGAGAGCTGCAAACTTTCACCAGCAGAGGCAGAAATGCACTCAACATGTTCCCTTCTGCAAAAAAAACAAACAAACGACAATAGTGCAAAAGGGATCAATTCTTTGTCAAGCAGATAAAACAATTCGAGAACCCGTTTGAGGATTAAATTTCTGCATTTCAAGCTAAAATTACAAAAGAGTAAAAAAGTAGCTTCATTTGATGGGCTCACCAGCTAATAACTCAGTCTCACAGATCTTGCGGATAAACTCTGCCTCCGTGTCCTCAGCTGAAGCGCCAACTAGCCCGAGCTCCTCCTCTACGCAACTGTCATTTGCCTGCTAGCAAAAGAGGCACAAATTAGTCAGCAGCAGTATGATGGATCAGCAGTTTAATGTGATTGAGCAGAAAACAGGTAATAACCAATAAGGGGCCCGTCTTCATTAACCTTTTTGTTGGCAGGTGCCTTCTCCTCCTCCTCTTCCTTTTCTCCTCTCCTCCTCCGTAGCTCAGCACTGACACTCCTCTCAAGGTGAGATACCTGCCAGAAGGCCACAGCTCCACACAGTGACAGCACCTGGGCCAAGCTCACACAATTCACTAGAAAAGAATGAGAGCGTTACCCATCAATAATAATAAATATAAGTAAGACAAATACTTGAGTCTATTATGGTTACCAAGACTGCATTTATTTGATTGAGAAATACAATAAAATAGTAATATTTTATTTATTTAATAGTAATATAATTCTAAAATACTGCTACTATTTAAAATAAGTCTACCATTTTAATATATTCTAAAAAAAAAATTAATTCTTGTGATGGCACAGCTGAATTTTCAGCAGCCATTACTCCAGTCAGATACATGATTTTACATGATGTTTCAGAAATTTCTCGTGTTAAAACACTTGTCCTACTTAATATTTTTATGGAAACTAGTTCTTTGAATTGAAAATTCAAGAGAGCATTTACTTGAAATAGAGTGTTTCTATCAATATAAGTCTTTTGATCAAACTTCTAAAATTATGCAAAAGTTTGTACAAAATACCTTGCTCCTCAGAGCCCTGAGACTCGCCTTCCTGCAGTTGTGATTGGTTGGACTCTCTGCCCTCTGTGATTTGTTCCAATAGGAGACGAGCAGAGCGTTGGAGGAGGCGGGAACATAGCTGGTCAGGTGACTCTGCTAAGAAGTAGATGAGACGGACAGACTGTTCCATGAAGGTCTGCCAATGGGGGTCAGACTGGACTACTCCTGTTTGAATGAAGATACAGCCGTTACAAAACAAGAGACGTATGAGACGTGCGAAATCAAGATGAGAGAGAAATATGGAAATTAGAGAAAGACCATATTACATACAGCATAAACAGACTGAATCACCCAATCACAAGCAGACAAAGCAAAATACAAGTATAAATGGGTTCCATGAATCTTGGAGATGTAAGAGTGGTCAGGTATCACATTTGAAACATAAAAGTGAAGGGGGGTGGCAAAGCAACTGCGTTAAAGTTTTTGGTTGTTTTTTTGTGATCGGATCGCCAAAGACAAAAGCTCATACGAGGTGTAAACCACACCAAAAAAAAAAAGGAAAAAAAAAAAACATACCATCAGCAATGGCCTGGGACAGACAGCTGAAGAGATGGTGGTCCATTGGAAGCCTGAAGGGGACGCCCTTGGTTTGCTTAAATGCACAATAACATACAAATACAATAGAATAATTTCTGAAGGCTCATGTAACACTGAAGCCTGGAGTAATGGCTGCTGTAAATTCAGGTTTGCCATTACAGGAAGAATTCACATTTTTAAAACAAC
The DNA here is from genome assembly GCA_037194245.1 of Opsariichthys bidens. Lineage (NCBI taxonomy): Eukaryota > Metazoa > Chordata > Actinopteri > Cypriniformes > Xenocyprididae > Opsariichthys > Opsariichthys bidens. Next base: position 7,364,381 of record CM074303.1, read on the forward strand.
AGTTTAAAAAACATTTTAAATTGTATTATTTCACAGTACTTTCATTTTTACTGTATATTTAGAAGAAAATGCAGCCTTGGTGAGCATAAGACACTATTCTCAAAAAAAAAAAAAAAATCTTGCTGACCCCAATCTTTTCAAATGATAGTATATAAAGTGCAGTGTTTCCCACAGGATTTGTGAGACTTGTAATCACATGCTAATTAGTTGGAGCTGATGGCAAGGGGCGGTGGCTATCTGTGGCGGGTAACACAAATAAATCAATGTGTGGGAAACACTGAATACATACATACCCTCACATGGTCTGTTATATTAGCAATGGTGATGAGTGTGTCTCGAGCCAGCAGATAATCTTCAGCAACCTTCTCACCCAGCGCAACAGAGCAGAGTGTGTCCAAATTACTCAATACCACCTCCCGCTCAGCACTAAATAAATACAAACAAAAGTTAGATAAAGTAATGTAAACCATGCCTCAAAATATTACATCACTTTGCATGACAAAGACAAGAATGCCCTCAGATTACCAAAGAACCAGTTCATAGCTCATTGGACATAACAGAGATCAGAGTTTCGACCTGTGACCCCCCCCACACACACACACACACACACACACACACTATGACTATCCTTCCCATCTCTCCCCTGCATTTCTCTGAAGGAGAGCTTGAAGGGAAGAACGTGCTTAATATAGGCCAGCCCTTACAGCAAAGCAGCAAATCTCCACTGCCCAGCCAAGATTACTAGCCAATGGGATCACAGGAGAGCTCTGACTCTTAATCACAGAGCTCACATTCGCCTTGGTCTCATCATTGGGCAAAATTTTTACAATGGTGTCATTAAATGGTTAGTTCACCCAAAAATTGAAAAATAACCACACATATAGGCAGCAATGTCATTGCACTTTTCAAAGCTCTGAGAAAATGAGCAATGACATTGCTGGAAGTATTAAGAGTTTGACTGTCTCACCGTGCTGCCATGCCCAGCAGTAACACTGCAGCTCTCCTGTGAAGTGCTTTAGTCTCTCGTTTCCCAGAGAACCTCTCCCACAAAACCTGCACCACTGAAGTCTGCAGGGCACTCTCAATGCTGAAAAACTCCTGGACCTGCACCAAGAAAAGAAAACAACTGTCAAAAGAAGAATGAAGTATGGGAGAGACTGCTAACATGAGGGGCTAAAGACACTCACAATCTCCTCCAGACACTGGATGGTCCCCAATGAAGCATCGACCATCAGCTCTGACAGACTGTCCACTAAAGTCTGAGCCTTTGCTCTGATGGACAAAAACAAAAGGTCATTTGAGCTACAATACATTAAGTTGTACTCTTTAGTCTTAAGTAGCACACCAAAATGTTTGTATACCTGGTATTGTCACCATGAGGGTTGAGGTACAGGCGTCTGTAGGCCTGGATGACGGCGTCCTTGATTGTAACATCAGTGGACCAGACCAGAGGCAGCATCTTTCTGACTCCACGCACAGAGTCAGCAACACTAAACTCAAAAGCTGTGACACAGAACTGCACAGCTTCCTGCACAACTGAGAGAGGAAGAGAAATCAGAGAAAACTTTATATTTAAAGTCACGATGAAACATAGGGAGCAACAGCTCTTTTCTTCTATATTTTCTATTGAGGAAAACAAACTACCAAGGGGGAAAAAAAAAAAACAAAAGAAAAAAAACTGTGGGGACTTCATATTAAATTACCTGTAGTAGTTTTCCAGTACAGCATGTTGTTAATGACAGCAATGGCTCTTTCCACTTGTAGAGCAAAGCTCTCTGTGTCTTTCAAGTACTGAACCAACATCTCCTGCTTTTTTAGATCGCTCTCTCTCCCTTCATTGCCTTCACCCTCTTTCTGTGGGTGAGTGGAGCGTCGCTCGTCATGGCCGCAGCTGTCTCTTGCTCTGGGCCTGAGAGGAGAGAGATACACATCACTCAATTCATGTTTTTTATTTGGACTAGGAACCATAGCATCTAATCAAGGCAGGTAAGACAAAGAACAAGTTTCTGTCTGTCACCATGGTGCTCCTCAGCAAGATGCTTTAACATGGAAGTTATTTAGAAGACTATTCAAAGTGCCAAAGTAACGCATACCCTTGAAAAGTGTTGCGAGTGTGTTGATGAGCGTTTCTGCATTCAAGTCAGCCAGATCTGAGAAGAATGACGACTCTGGGAACATTGAGTGTGCTCGCATACACAGACCAACTGCATCCCTGCACACAGTTAAACACATTGGATGTCTGTATACAGAAATAAGCATATAATAGAATGGGCTTTAATCCACATGTACCTGTATTTACTTTCCCGGAGAAGCTGTGCAATTTGGATAGCAGTGTCCCTGTCGCTTCTTTCCTCCTCTCCCCTAGTCTCCTCCTCCTCCTCCTCTTCGTTATCCTCTTCCTCACTTCCAGGCTCCAGCTGTGCTTTCACGGTCATCTCCACCTCAGGCTTCATTGCATCCCAAAGATCAGTTGCTGTGATGACTGCAACTACAAACACAAAGCTAAAATCTTATAGCTGGACACAAATTTATAGTGACTATAGCTGAAGACTGAAAGGAGCAATTCAATTAGAAAAGCAACATACCAGGGACTTGCTCTTTCTGGATGTCTCTCATCTCTTTTAATTTGGCCATCTCCTTATCCAGGGGCTTTTTTAGGTCTACACTGCTTAACTTAAAATGGAGAAAGCAAAGGAGGTACATTCAATGTCTGTTCAGAAGTTTGATGTTGTAATATTTTTTCAAAGCTGCATTTATTGGATCAATAAAGTAACAAATTGTGAAATACTACTAAAATTTAAAATAACTTCCATTTTAAAATTAATTTCTCCTGTGATGGTAGACCTGAATTTTCTGCATCATTACTCCAGTCTTCATAGCTACATGATCCTTCAGAAATCATTTTAATATGCTGATTTATATGGAAACTTATTTCTAGCAATATTCTAAAAAATACTTGTGTAGGAAAGAGCAAATGTAAATTATATTATTGAACTTATTTATTTTTCTCCAAAAGGTTGTACATATGGTATGAAAAATAAGTTTAAATACAGAAATATATTTCCATTTTACATATTGCATTGCCATTTTGCATATTACATTTTAAATTGAACACTGCTACAAATAAGCTTCCATAGATTTGGTGCTCAAGAAATATTTCTTTTTATCATCAGTGATGAAAAGTAGTTCTGCTTAATATTTTTGTGGGAAAAAAATTCTTTGAATGGTAAGTTCAAAAGAACAGTATTTATTTGAAATAGAAATTGTGTAACAATGTTAATGTCTTTAGTGTGACTTTTGATGCACGTCCTTTGGGGAGTAAAATAATTTAAAAAATTCAAAAAAAACACTTACTAACCAACTTAACACTAGGGTTTCTACGAGATGATTTATTTGTGGATGTTTGTACCTTGCAGCTGTAAGGGTTATGAGCAATGAAGGCAGCCAGCAGCTGGATGGCACTTTTACACACATGGACAGACTTATCACCCAGACGCCCGACAGTCAGCTCCATAACTTCAGTATACCTGCAGAGTGGCAAGGCCTGTCAGAGAGAGAAGGTGAATTATATCAAGAAAAATGCACCTTGTTTTCTGTGGTCACAAAAGGGGAGGTAGGGGTGTTGGAGGCACAAGCCACTCACCTTACTGTTGACAATACGTGCATAGACCTGCAGCACACGTGCTCGGACATGTGAGTGAGCATCATGGATGTGCTCCTGCAGCGTGTCCAGAAAGCGATCTCGGCCAGCACGAGCAGAATCATCCAGTTTATCACCAGACAGAACCCGGACCAGAACCTCGCCGAGAACCTCACACACAGCCACTCGCAGACTCGGACTCTGTCCAAACACAAACAACATGTTAACATTTGTTTTACTTTGCTATACTATGTTTTATAGTTAAACTATAAAATATGAAACTTTAATGGGTGCCCTCAGATTACAAAAGAGAGAGCTCAATGCCAACAGAATTACTGCAGAGAACTGAAACTCAACCTGTGACTCACACACACACAAAAACAAAACAACTGTAAGCCCCCTCCTTTCTCCTCCCCTACATCTTCAAAGGATAGGAATTTTAGAGGAAGAGGCTTGCTGAATGTAGGCAGACCCTTACAGCAAGACAGCAAACCTTCACTGCCCAGCCAAGATTATCAGCCAATAGGAACACAGGAGAGCTCAGACTCAAATTCAGTGGGCTCATATTCGCCTTGGTCTCATCACTGGGCAAGAATACAGTTGAGAACATGTGGGACTGTACCTCTCCCTCCAGGTGTGTCAGGAGAACACTGATATTGGGGATCATGGTTTCGGGTACCAGAGTACTGAGTTCAGACAGGAAGCTGGAGAAAGCCTTCACACCGGAACCTTCTCTAGCCAGTTCCTCACTTGATTTTTGACCAATCTCTCTGAAATGCACACATTTAGATTTTCAATTAATGAAAATGAATGAAAAGCATTAATAATAGATAAGCAGAAACACCAAAATGCTATAATATGATAATGACATGCAAGTTACTCTGCTGTAAATTCAATCAATACATTTCAAATGAATATCTAGTACCCTGATAAATGCAAGCAAAAAGGCAAGATTCATAAAAAAAAGCTTTAAATTAGATAACCATATTTTTGAGGTTTCAAATGAACATATTAGCTGATATAGAAGTGCCTTTGATTAATGTCTAAGACAAAAGGAGGCCATGGAGTCAAAAAGGTTGGGAACCATTGCTGTAGACTATAATATCCCATTATATTTATTTGTAACCAAAGCCTGGTTGAATCAGACTGTAAAACACAATCTATATACCTTGTAATACAATTCAAGTATAAGAGGAACACCAAAAAGCCTTAAATTTCACCTCATGATCTCTCCAACAATGGCCTTGACTCCGTACTCTGTGCTCCAGGCAGCCACAGCCTGCGCGCAAACCGACGCCAACTGCTCAAAGTGCTGCAGGAGCTGGATCACCTTCACACATGCTCCTGTACAAGACAGAGCATATTCATGACAACACACTCATCTTAACACCCACTACAGCATAGAAATCCCACTTGTGGCTGTGTGATGTGCAAAAACTCACCCAACATGTGATTGTATTTCTTCACCATGATTCCAAGCACATGTATGATGGCGTCTCTGGTGGATTTGTTCTTCACGTGGCTTATGGTGGGGTTTTCCAGGAGTTTATAGCAACAGCATGTGACACAGCTACACAACACAACAAATGTCACAAAGAAAAACTGTCACTTGTGATCAAAAACTCACCCCATGTCGTTCCAAACTCCTAACACCTTTGTTCATCTCCGGAACACAAATCAAGAAATTTTTGATGAAGTACAAGAGCTTTCTGACTCCCCTATAGACTGCAATGTTATAACCACTTTCAAGGCCCAGAAAAGTAGTAAAGACATTGTTAAAATAGTCCATGTGACTGCAGTGGTTCAACCTAATGTTATGGAGCAAAGAGAATACTTTGTCCATTATTTTTGTTTTTTGCACACAAAAAGAATTCTCGTTACTTCACAACATTAAAGTTGAACCACTGTAGACACATGGACCACTTTTATGATGTCTTTAATGCCTTTCTCGGGCTTGAAAGTGGTAATTGTGTTGCGGTCTATCAGGTCAAAAAGCACTCGGATTTAATAAAAAACATCTTAATTTGCATTCCGAAGATGAACAAAGGTCTTACGAATTTGGAAAGGCATGAGGCCAAGGACTTAATGACAGAATTTTCATTTTTGGGTGAATTAACCCTTTAACAGCAAGACAGTGCATTACCTGACAAACTCCTCCTCAACTAGAGACAGACTCCAAAGACTGCGAATGTCCAGCTGCAACAGTTGAGTCAAACACTGAAGAACTGTCCCTCTCTCACTGTCCCACTGCAGGACACCTTTTCCGGCAACTTTTTCCTTCTTACGACCCTGAAAACAAACATAAAAAGTCGTTTAATATGTTGTCCACACAACAAACAAGCTCAGAAGCAACAGCTGTTGCCCTCAGATTACCAAAGAAGAGGTTCACAGCTGACTGGCCCATTAGGAGATGTGACTCTTTGCTAACTGACACATTTACACACATTAAGGGACATACTTCCACTCACACACACACTGTAAGCTGCCAAATCAACCACAAATGTCCCTTTCTAAAGGAGAATTGTATTATGAATGACAGCTGGCATTGATATGGGTGGGCCCTTACAGCAGCGCAGCAAATCTCCACTGCTCTGCCAAGATTACCCACCAATCAGAAAGCAAGAGAACACAAGATCCCAGCCAAGACGCTCATATTTGCCTGGTTCTCATCACAGGGCACAGTAAAAACACTCATTAAAAACTTGATAACTGTACCTTGCTGGGTGCAGTGACGATAGTCTCCCTGTATGATTCACTCTCAAGTGTTTCTGTGAGTTTGCAAAGCAGAAAAACACTCATTTTCACAGCGTTGAGCTGCTGTTTGCGGTCCACAGCTGACAGGGAACCAGACAGGAGGAGAGTCGGCAGGGAAACCGACAGGCCCCTGACCACTGAGAACAGAGAGCATTGAGATACATTGTGGGAAATGTAGTTTTGTTCCATGGCACAAAATTATTACTTTGACTATGAGAGAAACCAACCTTGTATCAGCAACTCCAGCATGTCTTCTTTCACCCCCACATCCACTGTGCGACAGTGTCTAAATGCAATCAGAAATTAATGCAAAGACAAAGTCATGGCAACACATGGGGTTAATGTTTAACAGGGCTCATGATATAGATATATTTTCTTTCCCTGCTTTAAGCAGTTAGTTCTGTTTAATACCCATATTGGTTTCTTGTCAAGCAAGGTTTAGCTGCTGCTTATTAGGATGTATAAAAATAGTACACTGTAAAATTGACTAAAGTTGATCTAAATAATATTATAGGAATGAGTCCACACTTACTGCAAAACACTGTATCCGGTGTCAAAATGCTCCAGAATGCATAGAGGCCCTTGACTTCTCAATGCTGCTTTAAAGCCTTCGTAAGAAACACAATAGAAGTACTTACTCCACTACAGATCAGAGCAGCAATAATGAATTGTAACAGATTAAACGAGCTCTGCAGCACTTACTGTTGATGTGAGACGGGAGCTGTTTGGCAGAAAGCACATCCTGCACCACATACTGATTAATAGCTCCGGACTTCACGAGATCATCCAAACAAACCGGTACCATAAAATCCCACGACATCCCTGCACGCCTAAACAACCAGCAGTGAAAACAAACGTGTTTATCTGCAGGAACAAGAGTCACTGGAACTCGGCAGCAGAAAAATACACACGGTTAGCGATACAGATGTGTTCCTACTTAAATTAATTCGTTTAACATATTCTCAAAATCAAGAGTTTTATTAAACCGAAACAAAATACGTTTTGTTTGACACCAGGGTAAGCTAACATGCTACGCTAACCCATGATATAAACAGAGAAAATGTAAAATTTCTCGAAGTAAACGACACTTTCCAATGTTTAAAACGTAATATAACTTATCCGAAAACCCACCGTGTAAAAAGACCGAGTTATTGCGAACAGCTCCAAACCGGATAAACTAGCCCGTAGAAAATTAACTTGGTTGACTCAACGGTTTGAGTCGCAGCTTTGAATTTCACACAGCGCGCCAAAGGAAGTGCGTCATCACTCCGCCCACTCACGAGCGTCACACTCAACTCACCAGTAGAGGGCGCCACACTACTCTCTGCGCAAGGTGGTGGTTTTGGGAATTTTTAAAAATTACAATGTAAATTTAACTTGAAAAGAATGTAAAAATGCTAAATTAAAAACTTAATAACTGTGTAAGCAACCTTACCATGTATGGTAATGTGATATTTAAAGACAACTCATGCAATTTTATAGTACAATGGTGTGAAAAACCAAAAACAAATTTTGTGGGGAAAAAACTATTACTTTTGAAGGTTTACATTTATGGTAGAATAGTGCTTTATAAGTAAAAGTTCTGAAATTTCCATAAATCTCTGTGCTAACCATCTCACTAATGTTGTCTGCATTCTATTTAGTTCATGTTTAAAGCATTAATGTATTATGTTTGTTGTTCTGGCTTTTATTTTGCTCTTTTAGTCATGAGTCCTTCTATAAAGAGACTCAATTGAGTTTTAAAAGGCTGATAATAGTCGATTGACTGTGATTGGAAGCACACAACGAAACAATCCAACAATAAGTAGCAGGACAAAGGTGCAAGCAGCAATAATTTTGTGCAATGAATCATACTTTCATGTAATGTACATATAAAGAAGATCTATACAGGGCTGGGTGGGTTACTTTTAAATGTATTTCACTACAGATTACAAAATACATGATTTGAAATGATTGGTAACGTATTTCATTACATTACTCAAGTTTAGTAACTTAATCTAAATACTTTAGAATACTTTGGAATATTAATAAGTGTGGAACAAATGCAAAAAAGGTATTTGCAAGTTTTTATCTCACAATTCTGACCTTTTCCCTCAGAATCGTGTGATAAAGTTGCAATTACGAGTTATAAAGTCAGAATTATGAGAATTAAACTTGCAATATTGAAAAAAGTCAGAATTATGAGACAATTTCACAATTGCAAGAAGAAAAGTCAGTATTCCAAGTTCATATCTCCCAATTCTGACTTTATAACTTGCAATTGTGAGTTTAATTCTCGCAATTGTGAGAAAAAGAAGTCCGAATTGTGAAAAGTAAACTCACAATTGTGAGGGGAAAAAAAAACAAATTGTGAGAAAAAGTTGCAGTGACCTTTTTACAATTATAAAATGACTCACAAACAACTATCACAAAACATGAAAACAAGGCTGTTAAGTTAAGATGACAGTCGGGCAATTTTTAAAATAAATTCAGCCATTTTTTTTTTTTCAGGACAGTACTAAATAAAAATAACAATTTTTATGATCCCTCTTAAAAGTATTAAAATGTTGATGAAACTTAACTCTGTTTTTTCAGACTGTCAGAGAATCACCAATTGTTGTTTAAATGACATTAAAATTCAAAGTAATCACTTTGGTAATCTAAAATACTTTTCAGATGTAACTGTAATCTGATTACCACCCATTTAAAATGTAACTGTAATGAAATACAGTTACTCAAATTTTGTATTTTAAACATGTAACTATTACAGTAACTATAAACTGTTACTGTTACACCCCAACCCTGAGTATATATATATATAAACATCTATGAATTATACGGTAATTTTTTGCGGTTATTTAAAGATTGATTTGATTGTTCAGTGCGGTGCGGCTCATTTCCCAATGTCAAGCAAACAACCTCTTGGATTTTAGTAAACTTTTATTTTGACATGGCGTCACGATGACCACAAGAGGTCAGAGTGCATGAAAAAACACACGTGGTTTTATCTTGTCAGACTCAGAACGCCGTCAGATATTTTTTTTTATAATACCCACTAGTCCATTCCTTAATTCAGTGTTTTAGATGCACATGTTTTAGTTAATGTCAAAACTAATAAAGACATTGAGCTTGTAAGAGCCATTATGCAAAATACAGACCCCTCTGGTGTGAATGAATAAATATTTTAATAATAACAAGCCTGTAATCATTTAATAACAGAAGGACTTACGTTTATATATAATTTTTTTTTTTTTTTTTAAAAAAGGATGGAATATTTACCGGACTCTAATGCCAGATATAAAGATGTGGATTACTGGAACGAGCGGTACCGGACGGAGCAGAGCTTCGAGTGGTTCGGAGACTTCTCTAAATTTGAACATCTGCTCAAACAGCATGTGGGAACTGAAGAAAACGTTTTGATGCTGGGTAAGTTAGACGCTTACAACACAGAAACTACTTTTACAATTTGAAGTGTTCAATGTGAGTGATCGTATATTTTTTTGTATTGTGTATATTGCATATGATCAGCAGGGGGCGCTACTGCACTTTTGTGATTTTTTTTTTTTTTTTTTTCCAAATTTTACAATTTGTTAATAAATAAATAAATAAAACATTTATGAAATTACATTAGTATTAAGTACGATGACATGAGTCAAATTATTCTTAAAAAAAAAAAAAAAAGCTACGTCGCCCTTTCATGGGCCATACAAGTCGTCTTATATAACGTTGACTGTACTATTAAACAAACATTAATAATTAAAAAAAACTTTTTAAAAATGACAATGCAATCCAAAAATGGGATGAATGAGCCAAATGTTAGCAAAAATTTACTGGGTTCATCTTTAATTAGCAAATTATGATAAAATGTGGCTCAAGCATGTTCACTGACTTATTTATTGAACAGTCTTCGCAAAGTTAAAGTTTATGTGGTGGTTGTTGAATGGTTACATTTAGTTTGCTAGCAGAAGTTACATTTACATTTAGTCATTTAGCAGACGCTTTTATCCAAAGTGAGGAAAACAAACAAGCGATTCTTCATGAATTGGCACAGGAAGTGCTCACAATACAAGTTTCATACATTGCTCAGTACCATAAGCTAGAGTAGGAAGGGAAAAGGGAAGGAAAGTTTTTTTTTTTTTTTTTTTTTTTTGCATTTTAAAGTCACCATGAAATCCTTAAGCACCAAGGAAACGAGCACGCCGCCATCTTTAAAATGTTGTCTTCGAACTTCCGTTTTTAGCTCCGTACATTTCTGTGGCATCGCTGTGGAAGAGTAATTAGCTGATGAAGTGCATTTACTTATTGTAGAGTTAAAAAGAGTTTTCATGAGCATTGTAATGTTTGACGAGGATGTCATAACAAATGTCAGTAGACTGGGAAGGGGCTCGGCTCTATAGGAAAGACTATGCCAACCTCCATTTTGTTCTTATATTTTAAATCTCCTAATATGGGTTATTCCGCTGATGTTTGACATTGCAGTTCCTTCAGGGATGTCCCTCTTTTGGGTATCCTGGGGTCATGTTACTTGCTCAAGGACATGTTGGTTATGCAGGAACTCCTTCTAGGGTTTGAACCTATGACCATCCTTTCTCTTCTAGATTTTGTTATGTCCCCAAGAAGCTAAAAATATGAAGAATACCTCACAAAGAGAAGCTCAAGACTGATCTCCCAACGGCCTAGACAAGGAACCTTGGTTTCCTGATGCGTTTTCAACATTTGTACTCCCAGATTTGTTCTAAAAAATGCAGGATGGTCTGGTAACAGTAGTTACTGTAGCGTTAGTCAGACTCAAGGGGGCAGTGTTGCTCAACTCACTCCCAGCATAGATTATATATTCAGCTGGTGCTGTATTGGAGATGAGTGTGGACCTCTGACATGCTCTCTGAGCTCCAGATCTGTTCTTCAGTGCAATGACACGAGCTCCCATCCCCCAGGGGCTGCTTCAGCTATATCTCAATCTAATTACTAATACGTAAAGTGGCATAATGAAATCGCATTTGTTTAGGGGCTAGTGTGGGTCAATTTGAGCTTAATTTCATGCCGCTTTAAAGAGCCTGGATCAATGAAGCGTGTTCCTAACCTAGCGTTTAAAGGTCAGTAATTAACCTTGGAATTGTAATATCGTGTTTTAGTCTGTTATGGGTAGATTCTGGATAGTTAGATCAGGGGTTTTCAAGATGCCACGTACCCACAAACACGATCTCCCTTGTGCGAGAGACCCCCATCCTCAAATTTAAAAGGCAACTGTATGTTTTTATGTATAAAGACCAATTGAAAATTAGTGCAATAACTGTTTATAATTTTTAGAAAATAAAATCTTTAGTTTCTATCATGTTGCATCATAGCATTTTCTACTCATCATAGTACTTACTGTTAGATTTTATTTATTTATTTATCTGTTTATCTATTTTAAATTTAATCACATTTATTAATTTGTTTATTTCTTTTAATACATTTTTTATTTTGTTTATTGACAATTTTATTTCAAATCAAATTATTTATGTAAATCAATTATTTTAATCTTTTGATTTATTTTATTTTTAGTTTAAATGTACTTGCATTAATTTAATCTTGTTTTTGTATTGTAGATTTATATTTTTTAATATTTTTTTCTCTAAAATTTTCCTCTTACTGTTAGATTTTATTTATTTATTTATCTGTTTATCTATTTTAATTTTTAGTCACATTTATTAATTTGTTTATTTCTTTTAATACATTTTTATTTTTGTTTATTCACAATTTTATTTATGTTATTTTTTAAGTCAAATTATTTATGTAAATTGATTTATTTAAACTTTTTATTTATTTTATTTTTAGTTTAAATGTACTTATATTAATTTAATCTTGTTTTTGTATTGTAGATTTATATTTTTTAATATTTTTTTCTCTAAAATTTTCCTCTTACTGTTAGATTTTATTTATTTATTTATCTGTTTATCTATTTTAATTTTTAGTCACATTTATTAATTTGTTTATTTCTTTTAATACATTTTATTTTTGTTCATTCACAATTTTATTTATATTATTTTTTTAAATCAAATTATTTATGTAAATCAATGTATTTTAATCTTTTGAATTATTTTATTTTTAGTTTAAATGTACTTGTATTAATTTAATCTTGTTTTTGTATTGTAGGTTTATATTTTTTAATAGTTTTTCTCTAAAATTTTCCACAGACCCCTTATCACTTCTTTCAGTTAGTTGTTCGATTATGCCAAATAAAGTAAAAAAAAAATCATTATTCGGTTATACAAATGAAAAGCATTGTGTGTTTGATAAATGTTGTATACATGTCTTTTGAAATACTTATACATGAATAGGATTTGATTTAGTCAGCTCAGCGAGGAAACACCCTTCTTCTTTTCTGTTTCTCTCACTTTCCTTCTCTCTCCCCACACAGACACCCTCTCTGCACCCACATCATGTTCCCTCCTCAGTCCACCCTCACAAACACAACACGCTCTCTGTGACCTTTCTCAAGCGGGGAACAGGGTGAGGAGTTCTTACGCACACCCTTCTCTCGTGTGCTTCACCCGTGACCTCTGACACAATTAACGTAATGTCTTTTCTTTATGTAATGCACCAGTCATGCTCCTTTACTTCTAAATTGCTGCTGAATTGAATATTTTATGTCACTTCTTTCATCTTACGGTTATAAAATATTTATTCTCCATCCAGTTTTTTTTCTTACTCTAAATTGCAGCTGAATAGCTTGGGATTTTGTTATATTGTGTTCTCTTAGGTAATGAACTGTTCTCTCTCCATCCATCACTTTCTCAGTTCTGCTCTTTTGTGTGTTTGTGTGTAATAGTGTCTAATGGATCAGGGTAGAATTGGACTGTTTATTTCTTTTTTTTTTTAATGCTCAAGGATACTACTCTCCCATAATGCACTGGCTCAGGGCAGATTCCTTAGCAGGCTGTTAAGGCTGTGGTGTGTCTCAAGTTTCTGTGGTTGTGTAACAGTTTGTTGCATGAGGAGAAGTGGATTCCCCTCAGTTAACATTAGCAGATTCTGTCTGGCAGTTCAGATCCCATCATGCTTTTCATATGTATGTGCACATGACGCATAGAATATGATAAACTAGATCTGATGAATGGAAAACTAGAGTTTGATGCATACTATAGAGACTTACCAACTAGCTACAAAAATGGCTCATTCATATATGATCACGCTATGATGGCACAACCATCACTACATTTGCATATAAATGTCTGTTCAGCAAATTGGCTCGCCCTGATGAACGACGTGTAAACTGTATTGGCGTGTAGAGGTTATTTGATCATAACAGATGTCATTTACATATAGCAGTTTTAAATAGTTGTATGGTAGTGAGGGGGTGGAAATGGTCATGAAATGGTCATATGTGTACAATAAAAACCTTAAAGGGTTAATTTACCCTAAAATAAAAATTCTGTCTTCAATTACTCACCCAGAAGACCTTCATTCATCTTCGGAACACAAATTAAGATATTTTTGATGAAATCCAAGAGGTACATGACTCATCCATAGACAGCAATATAATAAACGCCCTCAAGATCCAGAAAGGTACTTAACAGTCCCTCCAGAAAAACGTTGATTTTTTTTTTGTAATTGTTGCGGGCAAAAATCCTTGATTATGCGGCACGTTTTCTTAAAAACTGTGAAGGAATATGCGGGAACTTGCAAAAACTGATGCAAAAGAGGGAAAAAAAAGGTGATTCACCCAACACTGTGTTCTCACTAGGCTACCTTAATGTAAAGAGTCATTTCTTATTATTTTCTATGATAAGCAAGCATATTAAATCACAGAATCATTCTATTTTGTTTCATACCTTCATTAACACATGGCTCAAACTTACAAAACATTGAGTCAAAGAAGTTCTGTAGCTTTACAAAAGGAATATTCAACAACTTCTGTAAAAATGAATACATAAAATATAAAAAAAGTGTGCTTCCTGTTTTACAGAGGTAGCTATGCAAAACAGACATCTGTTAAATTAAGTGCTTCCAATGCACAAAGTGCAATGTAACACACCGGGAAACTGCTTCGCGCAGTCTTTTTCGCTTATTTTTGTTGGCAAATGAGAATGATTTGCGTGCTTCATCACGGTTTCACCGCAGGGTTTGCAGATGACGTTCACGTCGCGTAATTAAGTCACTTCATAAGGTTCCCATGGCAATAGGGGGAAAATAATGGCGCTTTACTTGTGTGAAGTAAACGCAACACTTTTCAACTTTCTGCTAAGATATGACTTTTTTGCAGTGAAAATACAGGAATTATGAAATCATGCTAGCCCACATATTTTGCTTGCTGAAATCGGCAATTTATGCGGCGAAAGTGCGGCGTATTTGAAAAAATGCGAACCCCGCATAAATATGCGAACGCATGAAATCAAGCGATCGCATAATCGCGTTTTTCTGGAGGGACTGACTTAAGACGAGCTTTAAAACAGTGGACGTGACTGCAGTGCTTCAACCTGAAATTTTATGAAGCGACGAGAATACTTTTTGTGCGCAAAAGCAAAACAAAAAAACCTTTTTTCAACAATTTCTTCTCTTCCCTGTCATGCTCCTACACTGTTTACATTGTAGAGACTTCCGGGTTCCACGTCAGAAAGGTGTCTCAGTATTGGCTGTCGCTGTTCAACAGGATATTGAATGTAAAAAATTTTGTGCTGATTTGATTTTATTCATCAGAAAATAAGTAGATTGTGAGAAAGTAGTCTTTATAGATAAAGTTCGCAGAACAAATCATGTTTACCATAGTAACCCAATAATTTCGTTATAGCATACAGAAAATAGTATGGGGTGGTTGATTATGATTTCACTTTTTAAAATGTAGTTATTGTGTAATGTTGCTGTTAAAGCATAAACAACATCTGCAAAGTTACGACGCTCAAAGCTCAAAGGGAGATACTTTCTTTTTAAGAATTCACTGTGTAAGGACTAACAAAGAGCTGGTAAGGACTACTATGAGCTTCTTCCCGGGTTTACGTAAATCCTGTCCCCGAGAACACAACAACAAAAGGGGTGAGGCCAGGTTGAGTTGCCATGCCGTCATTTAATATGATGGTCGATGAGTTGAATCAACTCCACAGCAACTACATAAATTTATCCACTAACCATTCCGAAACCTCCAGTTGCAAGTTGTAACACTCCATCAGTGTCCGACTCCAGTTTGAACAATGTAAGGCTGAACACAGTTACTGACAATCCTCGTTTGGGCTGCGTGAGATTCTCCAGCTTTGTTGTTGTTGAGGAACCGAAGCGCGAGCTGTTAAAGCTCCACCCTCTTCTGGAAAGTGGGCCAGGAGCAGCAGCTCATTTGCATTTAAAGGGACACACACAAAAATGGCGTGTTTTTACTCACACCCAAATTTGACAAGCTATAATGAATGATCTGTGGGGTATTTTGAGCTGAAACTTCAGACACATTCTGGGGACACCAGAGACTTGTATTACATCTTGTAAAGGGGGGATTATAGGTCTCCTTTAAAGGGATAGTTCACCCTAAAATAAAAACAGAAGGCAAAAAGAAGATAGTTTGAAAAATGTCCTATGCGAATTTGGAACTACGTACTAGTATATTATTCTTACTACTTTTAAATGATCTTTCTATGACAGAAATGGTTGGAGTTGTACGCTTGTGGTTCTGAATTCACTATCAGTGATTTTTTTTTTTTTTTTTTTTGTCTTTTAAAATGAAAGAAAATGGGGTTAAACACTTTTGGATAAAAACAGTTCTTTCAAAAATATCTTTTGCGTTCTGCCGAAGAATGAAAGTCACAAGTTTGAAGGTGAGTAAATGATGACAGAATTTTAATTTTTGGATGTATTATCTCTAACTGCTAGTTAGGCCATTGAAATTGATGTCAGTCTGTGTTTTTTACAAACTGAGGGATGTGTAAATATAATTTGCTGTGGTATTTCCCAGTATGCTGTTGATAGATTTGAATTAAACCCAGAGCATTCATTTAATGTTGTTTATCCGTGTGTATTTCTAGTAGGTCTTCTCAAGTGTTTTTCTTTCCACTCAGTCAGTGGGCAAACTCGCATTCATTAGAGTCATTGCTGACAGAATGGAAAGAGCAAAGATAGAGGAGGGAGGCGATAGGGTGGTCTTTGAAGTGCCTGTGGCAGCTCATTCCAGCGAACCATCAGCAGGGTCTCCCATGCATACTCCTTTCTCGGTTGTTATTGCTTTCACTGCTGTACCTCACTGCAGTGAGCAAGCTTACAAAGAAGGAGGGATGCATTCAAGTATCCTTTGTTGTGTCATATCAATCACATTTCATCTTCAGTGAAATCCTGAAGAGTTTCAGGCAATTGAGTTTTGAATGAACCATCTTGAATGGAGAAATCATGAGTCACTATCGGTCAGAATGATTGTGAGTCAGTGCACTCGCTTCACACTGCCTCTTTTTCTTTCACTCTCTGTATTCATTACCTCCAGAGACGCGTAACGCGTTCTCGAACCCAGACTGCGGAGCAAAACCCGAGGTCTAGATCTGCTACGGCTATGTTAAAGATGCATCACTTCACTTTATGAATGAATGAATGAATCGGTGAAGGAATGAATGAAAGAAACCGAGCAAATGAATGAGCGGTGGGGGAGGGAAGGCTGCGGTGTTATGCGGTATCCACTTTTCCCCCGCCCATCCTTATTTGTCCTTCCTTCCTCTCTCCTACCGTCTGATTGGCTGAGAGGATTCAATGCTGCTGGAAGGTGCTGCAGTCATGTGGGGGTTACCCCCCTCCCTCCCCACCACAAACTCTGCAGTTTATGAATGAAAGTTGGAAAAATTGAATGAAGAAATGCGTTGCATGTTAGCGAATTGTGTGTGCTCACCCAGTCTTGTGCTTAAGTGTGAATATCTGTCTTGTTTTGGTTGTTTAAATGTTTTATATGCATACTGTACATTCATAAGTATATAGTGTGTTTTACTGTAAAGAAAGAAAGAATTAAATTTAATGAGTGTGCTTGTGTAGAAAATATGGCTTTTTTGGTTAGATGGATGAATTTTGCTTTTGTAGTGTGTTTCACTCTATGTGAATGCATTTTGTAAAAATATACAATTTTGTTAGTTGAATGTGCATTTGTGTAGAAAACCTGTGTTTTTTGGAACTTTTTTGTGTAAACATTATAAGCATAAGAATAGTGTTTCGTACGTATTTGCTGTTATACACACTACCGCTTGAAAAATTGGGTCAGAAAGATTTTTATTTAAAAAAAAGTGTATCTTATGCTCATTTATTCGATCAAAATACAGTCATATTGTCGAATATTATTACAAATTAAAATAACCATTTTTTTTAGTTTGATATATTTTAATATAATTTATTATAGTCCAGTCTTCAGTGTCACATGATTTTTCAAATGATTCTAACATGCTGAATGTCATATCAGTGTTTAAAATGTTTTGCATACAGTATAAGCATAAAATATAATGCAATTTGCTTTATTTGTGGATATGATTTCGCGGTTTGGACTTCGTTTTGTGTATGTTATGTTTATGTATTTTGTATTACACATAAGTGTGACCTTGTAGAAATGCACACATGCATTACGTGACCTTGTGAAAATCTGGCTTTGTGTTGGACTCTTAAATGTGTTGCTTATTTGTTTGCAGATCAGGGAGAATTCCTCTCATTCTTTCTCTCTTTGTGACTCGTGTCTGGAATATTAACTGGGTTACCCGGGCAACAGGGTTCGGATGATAGATGGGCTCTCCTCCGATAAATGGGGCAGTGGATGCATGTGAAAGAACACTGTTTGTGTACATGTGATTTATGAAAGGGCATTAAACCCTGTACCTGATAAACACACTAGAGATGCGTGGATCAGCTGTAAAGTCACCAGAATCTGCCGTTAAAAATAAATGTACCATCCACTATGATTTTCTCTGATTTAGATATCCGTACCCGACCCACACTCAATTGTCATATTACAATTATTCTAATTCTCACTCTGCTTCTGAAATTGAATACTTCCCTACTATATAGCATGAGAAAAACAGTACGGCAACAGAGTAGTATGTCCAAATACATAGTATTCGAAAAACATCGGGCAAAAATTCTCTGGATGACCTCCTAGCGAGATTCTGAAGTGTGCATATGACTGACACTTTACTATCCCATGAGGCCACAGGAGAGGGGATTTCTGAATGGAGGTGAAGTTACACAACTGACGCTGGTGGGTAAGTTAGCTCAAATTCAAATGTAGTGCCTACTCGGCCAATACTTGATTTCGGACACACCGTCATTGTTAAAGGGTTCACGCAAAAATGAAAATTCAGACATTACTCAGCCTCATGTCATTCCAAACCTGTAAGACTTTCTTTCATCTTCGGAACACAAATGAAGATCTTTTTGATGAAATCTGAGAGATTTCCGTCCCCAGACTGCTATGCAACTACCACTCTGATGCTTCAAAAAGTTTACTTTTACATTTAATCATTTGGCAGACGCTTTTATCCAAAGCGACTTACAAGTGAGGAAAACAAACAAGCGATTCTTCATGAAGAGGCAAATAGACACAGGAAGTGCTCAGAGTACATTGGTACAAAGGACATTGCTCCGAGTAACATAAGCTAGAGTAGGAAGGGAAAAGGAAAGGATAGATTTTTTTTAAATGAAAGGGTTAAGTGCTCATGAAAGAGATGAGTTTTCAGCTGTCTCTTGAATTTTTCCTGGGATTCTGCATTCCTGATGAAGGTAGGGACATCATTCCACCAGCAGGGAACAGTGAACGAGAATGTTCTGGAGAGTGATTTTGTGCCTCTCTGTGCCTTTGCTCCTTTAGTGATCGCAGGCTTCTGGCGGGGACAAAAGTTCATAAAGAGATCGTGAATCTAATCCATATGAGTTGAATTGATTGGTTCTCGCATGTCAACCAAACATGCTTTATCTCAAAAAGCGCCTAAACAAATGATCAAATAGGTGCGGCATATCTGAGGTCTAAAACAACTATATTCTAGCCTAAAAAACCCTTTAAAACTACATTATGTTATAAAGTATCAGTAGTATCTATAAAAATATTTTGAGTTTGCTCGTCCACTGAGAATGCTGACTGCGGATTTATTCAAATGGTGAAACGGTTCCCGTGGCGATATTGGTAGAATATCGAAAGGCTGGAAAGACCTCTCAGACAATCAGATTTTGAGAACTCGAAAGAACTTGTATAAATGTGAATAAAAGCCTAAATTTCAATCTGTTCATCGTATAAAGCGATCGTGTCTCTTCAGACTAAACCACTCAATATATATGGATTAGTTTTACAATCTCTATATGAACTTTTTAAGCGTCAAAGTGTCAGTTGCGTAGCTGTCAATGGAGGGACAGAAAGCTTCCAGATTTCATCAAAAAGATCTTCATTTGTGTTTCAAAGATGAACAAAAGTCTTATGGAACGACATGAGGGTGAGTAATTACTTTCTATACTTTCATCATTTAGCAGACGCTTTTATCCAAAGCAACTTACAAGGGGAGCAATTAGGGGTTAGGTGTCTTGATCAAGGGCACTTTAGTCATGGTATCAAAGGTGGAGAGAGTGCTGTTCATTCACAATCCCCACTTTCTACTCCTGCCGGCGTGGGAATCGAACTTGCAACCTTCAGATTACAAGTCCGACTCCCTCACCATTAGGCCACGACTAAATATAATGCAATCAACACTTTTCACCATTCATTGATCTCCACAGCTGTAGTAGTAAAAATGTGGTAAAAGGATTCGATAGGATTCCACTTGTAATGCTTATTTCAATTGCAAAGATGTCAGCCGATCACAGCAGTGGGTGTTTACACTGAAGTCTCCCAGCAGACGCGCCCCTTCAAACAATCGTTCAAATCAGTGGGCTAAAATCTGGGTAGAAAATATCCATTTATTTCTAAATTATGACAGTTATTTAGTGTAAAAATCATATTAATACTATTAATGCACCTCAGGAAACATTATGAAATAATTTCATGACCCCTTTAAATGAACATCACTACCGCACATACGCTCTCGTATACTATTCCCATATGGATCCGACTGACCAACTCTGACTCACATACTCGTTTATTTCTCTCTTGGTTAATTTGTATTGACTCATACACACTTTGTCCGTTGTTGATCTGCTGAAATGTAAATGAAACGCATAATCACACATTGCTCACCTCAACCTGTGAGTCAGGCATTGGTTCTTCCCAGGTATGTGTGGATGTTTTTGTAGTTTGTGTTTGCTGTCAGACTGCTGGATTTTCATAAGTTGTCTGCTGAGAGAAGTTAGTCATTGGTTCTGATTTTATATTGGCTTCAGATCATGGGTAAGATGGATGGGGGACTCTGATCTTGGGTCAGTATTGGTTTTATATACACTTCATTGTACTAGAACAGGGCAAATCCTGAATTCTGGCTCTGAGTGGTGCAAGTGGTGTGTGAGTCGTAACTATGGCAACCAGGGAATCTGCAGTGAAGTTTCTCATCTCTGGTATTCTTTTTCCACCTACATTGTACCAGTGCCAGGGCACAATCTGAACCCATTCCAAATGTTTTCCACTGTTTCGTGCTGGAAAAATTGGAAAAATTGATGCTGCCATGTTGACTTCATTCTTAAACCAAGAATGAATAAACATCAGTGGCAAGAGGGCAGGATGATGATGTCAAATGAAGTTTTCAAAACAACAACAGCTTAGTCTGTCTAGACTGATGTAGTAAACCTAGATCAGTCCCATTATAATCAACAAACAAAGCTGTCTACACTGATTGTGCCTGATCAGCACAATGTAAAGTGCCATGCTTTTATTTGACAGTATATATGTATATGTGTGTAAATATAAATATAAATATATATATATATATATATATATATATATATATATATATATATATATATATATATATATATACACACACACACACATATATATATATATATATATATATATATATATATATATATATATATATATATATGCGTATATATAAATATGTTTGTGTGTATATTGTTTTTTATGTGTATATATATAGACTGGAGTAATGGGTGCTAAGTTGAAAAAAAAAAAAAAAAAAATATATATATATATATATAAATGAATTGAAAAAATTATTGATAAAATTAAAATTAAAATAAATATATATATATATATATATATATATATATATATATATATATATATATATATATATACATATACATTTTTTTTAATTATTATTTTTTTATTTAAATTTTTTCAATTTAGCACCCATTACTCCAGTCTTCAATGTCACATCCTTCAGAAATAATTCTAATATGATCTGGTGCTCAAAAACTCAAAAACACCTTTCTTCTAATCAATGATTTACTGTGATTTTTTTTTTTAACTGTGTGATTCTTTGATGAATAAAAACATTCGAAAGAAGAGCATTATTTGATTTTTTTTTTTTTTTGAAAAATTGAAAAGACTTCAATAATTTAACCCATCCTAGCCGAATAAAAGTATTAATTTAAAAACTTTTGAATTTATTAATGTTTGTAATGGTAGGAAGATGCAAAATTTATATTTTTAATGTAATTTAATATATAATTTTATACTTTATGTGCTTGAATAATCCTCTATCGTTCATTAAACGGGAAGCATTACACAAGATTCATTCCCTGAAGTGTGCATGTGTGACACTGCAAGGACTGGAAGTTCTCTGGAGGTGCGTTTGAGGGCCAGATGGCCTTTGTCCACAGGAAGTGAGTTGTGTCTGTCGACTCCTGACAGATCTCGGCTCTGACTAACTCAAGAAAATCTCTCGACAGCAGCAGTACTGATATGTGTGGGAATTAGTGTGAGATACATAACACTTCGCTTTGTTAATCTAGATGTGAACGGTTGTGTGAAACCTCAAGTGTTTCTGTCACGACTGACTCTTATTAGCTGAGTGTGATTTTGAGACGAAAATTCCTCCTGCACCATTTTGCAAGGCAGGATCACTATATTTTGTTTGTATACATCTACAACAACTCTAGTACAAAAAGTATGCTTTGTTTATGCTCATAAATGGATATTTCTGATTAACATAGACTCTTTCATTTTTCCTCTTCAGAATGCATTACTGTTGCTGTATTTAACACTGAAGTAGCATTATTTTGCCGGCATCAGAACACACTGCTCTCATGACGGTTCAGTGCCCCATGACTTCCTGGTACGCTCCTCACCTCTGAGGTATCACGTAAGCTCATATCAGCTGTTTACTTGTCAATGTCCGAACACACAGAAACAGTTTGTTCCTTTGACCATCTGTACCTGGAAAACCCTGAATGATGGTGTTCATGAGTGTGTACTTGCTCATTAAGATGTACTGGGTTGGCGGTAATGAGAATGTGTGTTCCAGCTAGAGGTTAGTTGGAGGGCATTACAGAGCATCTTGTTGTTGGTGGTGTCATGATGCTTTAGTGAAACTCACTCTGAAAAATCTGAAATTCAACTTAAAGGTGCAGTAAGCGATTTCTGGTAAGCGCTGTTAATATTTGAGATAACCCAAAATCAAACACTCCCCTACGCGAAAGGATCACACTGCTAACTTAATGCCTCCCCTCCTGTACACTGTATGCAACGACTATGGCGGAATCTTCTGTGCATCAAGTCTGGCAAAGTCATCCCTTCCATCCCAAAAAACAAACCTGGTTTCCATGAACAGCTCCCTACATAACAGTATAGTTCAAGTAACTAATAAAATACTAATATGACAAGATGGGTAGTCGTGGCCTAGTGTTGAGGTAGTCGGGCTTGTAATCAGAAGGTTGCTGGTTCGATTCCCACGCCGGCAGGAATTGAAGGTGGGGATTGTGAATGATCAGCACTCTCTCCACCTTCGATACCATGACTAAAGTGCCCTTGATCAAGACACCTAACCCCTAAATGCTCCCCTTGTAAGTCGCTTTGGATAAAAGCGTCTGCTAAATAATGAAAAATGAAAATGAAAAATGATTTAAGGTTTATTCACCCAAAAAATGAAAATTCTCTCATTAATTACTCACCCTCATGTCGTTCCAAACCCGTAAGACCTTCGTTCATCTTCGAAACTCAAAATACTGAGCCGGTGTTATGACGTAGAACCTGAAAGAGCTGCACTGTCTACAACGTCACCCTGACGGGTAGGGTTGCCAACTGTCCCGTTTTAGCCGGGATGTCTCTTATATTGGGTCTAATTCATTCACGTACGGGACGTGACCTAACGGGCACTTACTTTCATGTATTTCCGGAGAAGTGAAGGAATTTACGTGTTGAATTGAATCAGTGTTTTTGAACGAATCTTTTGAATGAATGATTCAATGATAAAAAAAAAAAAAATCACTCGTCGCCACCTAGTGGAGAAAGATATAATTGATAAAACCGTTATTTGACGTGCCAAGTTAATTTCAAAAAGTAGTTTGCTCTATTTTTATCGCCATCGTATATTACTCATTACTCTATCTCAGTACTTCTCTGATAATATTTGTAACACAGAAATAGGCAAACTAATGTGTGCTGTGGCATATTTGAATGTTCCGGTATGATTTTGTCAGAGGTTTAAAAGATGCTGGCGAATCGTTGTCATTAATAAAATAAGATCGCGTGGGTGCTTGAATCGAGATCGCGACCTTTTTACGATTAATCGTGCAGCTCTACTATATACAACATCTAAACAAGGTTAAGCTGTCCATCTGGTTTATCGTTTGATTGTCTCTCTGCCTGTTAGTCAGTCAAGCTTTTACCTTTTCTACCCGTCTCTTTTTCTTTTCCATCCACCCATCTGACTGTCTGTCTGTTCTGAAAAGCGTTGAATTTACATGATTAATGTACAATGGATTCACACGAATCAATTATACATCAACATATTTGTTCTGTTTTTCTCTCTGTTTGATTGTCCGTCTTCTCCTTTCTCCTCGATGTGCTGCAGTGGTCTTAAAGTGTTTGTTCTCTGCACATGTAATCCGATTTTAATGACAATGAGAGAGAGGAGGAGGACCCCTGCTGCCGTTATGTAATCCTGTTCAGCATGCACCTTTGTCCGCAAGCAACTTTCTGTCACCTTCTAACAAGTCTGTGATGGAGTCTCTTTGTCACTCTCGCTTTCCCTTTTTATTTGTTTTTTCTTTTATAAAGGCTGTATGTGACAATCAATTAGCAAAGCTGCAGCAGCCTTTCCTAATAAGACATACTTTACAAATATACACACAAACATTTGGGGCCAATATGTGGGCATGGCATGCTCTCATCTGCATGTGAATGCGTCTGTGCGCTCACACGTAGAGCTTTGTCTGTCGTGAGTGGATCAGGCGTGCAATGATCTGTTTCTAAGCAACAGTCGCATCTGTAGAGTTTTGGTTCCTCTGTCCCACTTTGTGCCACTGCAACCTCTCCAGGATATTCATATTGTTTTTGTAATAATAAAACATTACTTTTTAACGAATTCTAAAATTGAGCTTGTTACTTCATTAACAGGTTCGGAACTGCAAACTTTTCTAACTGACAGGTGGCTGATTTTACAGGTTTAACAGTTGGTGAATGCTGTTTGTTACCTTTAGATTTAGCTCAAGTGTCATAGCACAGCTGCAAAAAGATTTGCACTCCATCATAAAGCAGATGTCATGAAGGAATGTGTCAGTACACAGTGTTATTTATTTATTTATTTTGTTTGATTCCCCCCTCCCCCCCAAACCAGTTCAGTGCATACTCCGCCCTGTAGCCGATCATAGATTTCATTGGTCGTGACATCACCGTGCTGATTGCCTACACAATGCTACAACAAATATTAAACCCTAACCAGACGTGACACGTGATATACGTTTTTTATCAGAGTTTTAATCCTAACGATATGTGACCAATTCTATTGTTGAAAAATTTCCGTGACGTCGCGGATGGAACCACAAAGCATGCATCGCATGATCATCTGATGCTGCTTTATTTAATGTTAAAAGTGTCTGATGTAAGTTTGAATATCTATTTGTGTGACCTACTGAAAGTGAAAATGGCTAATTCACCTCAGATCTCAAATAATTTAAAACAAGAATGTTCAAACTGAACAAGTGTATTCTTTACATGAAACAGTAATATTTAATCATTTAAAGCTGCAATATGTAGTTTTTCGTCTGCTAGAGCTCGCCTGTTCTAAACAAAGGTATAGCTTGATGATGCAAAGTTTGAGCGAGGAATCTTGGGACATGTGGTCTTCACCTCACAGCTGGTAGACATCAGGACAGGACTCGGGCAGAAATCATGTTTATGGATGCAATTGTTAATGAGAGACGATCGCAACACACGCCTCGCGAGCAGCGGGACTTTTATTTTGCCACAGTCGTCGGCTCTGCTTCCGCTTTTTCGGTTAAGTGCATGAGGTAACGTAGCTCTGTTTATCATATTAGATACATGAGTGTGTTGAAAAAGATGTTATAACGTTACTGTGCGTTCACTCGCCGGCTGCTGTGAGACACTTGTTGCACACTGCAGTAAGACAGATCGATATTAGAATATCGTATTAAATGCTGGATGGCTTGTGTTGATAAATGACATGCAATTAATTCCAAAACGTATTGTATGATGGAGAACATTCTGTATTACTGTTACTAAAAATAAAGCTGCATCTGATTATGCGATGTTAGCTAACATTACTTGACAAAGTAGTGTTTTTCTTTGAGGCACGATACTTGCAAAAAATCAAGAAAATTAGATTTAAACATTAAGACTAAATGCATTGAGCTAGCTATATTACAGTAATTAGTTTTCTGTCTTTAAATGTGTCAAAAGTTGTTCCCTTGTCAAATAAAACATTTAATATATTAAAGCGTCTTTGGTGTTTCCATGGTTTCTACAAAATAAAACCGGAAACCGAGGTTAACGCGGATATGACGCCATTGACAGGCGACTCACTCACACGTTTCAGATTCTTGGTTAAAATAGAAATCTTCTCACGATTAGTAAATGGAACTGAACAGAAATGTAGAACACTGACCCAGTGGTTTTTGGATATTTTACTACAAAAATCTTACATATTGCCGTTTTAATTATGGTATAATATTTATGAATTTAATTATGAACTTATCTATTTGGTTGCGAGTGCAGTGCGCTTGCAGAGAGACTCCGCCCCCACACGCCCTTCTGATTGGCTGTAATTTTTGATTGATTTTATTGTGTCTCTTAGTCGTGTCTGGTGTGGACAGCTTGTCTTTGGAATCTTATCGCATTGTGTCTGGTTAGGACACAGTGCAACCGTAGCCTTACCCAATGCAGGGTGGGATTTGGGCTGAATTGGTGTGGGGAAAAAAATAATCATGCTAGAACAAATGGTGCATCATGTCAGAAATATTTACAAGATGAATGCACATAGTGCAGATTTACGAGATTAATGGACTTGCCACCATAATGCCACAATGTCAAAAATATTTGGAATAGTGGAAAACTCTAGATTTTCATTCAGAATTTTGAGTTAGTGAGAAAACATGTTGGACGCAATGGGCGCATCATCTTAAATTCTAGATGTCAGCAACGTTTAGACTATAGTAAAGTCATAGGTATAATTATCAGGTACTGAAGTAGACATGACTGGTCCAAGCGTTGGACTGTTTTTTGAAAAACTTTCTGGAACTGTAATTTCAGTGTGTGAATATTGTATCTCTTTAATATATAATATCTATATATTTAGTAAATATAGAAAACATATTTATATAAAGTTTTTGCATTTTTAAATATAACTCTTTAAAACATTTTCTGCTTCATTGATGTCTCTTTGACCTCCCTCAGGTAATAGATCCATCTTGCTCTGTGTGAAAAGGGTTTACCGTTTGTGGTGGAATTAAAATGCTGGATATTCATGACAGTCAGCTCAAATAGATGTGCTGACTCAGTAAGTCATTCTGCTGAGATATCAGGTGCAGAAGAGGTCATTGGCTTTGACCTTTTCCCAGTTTTCAGTCATAAAGCAAAGAACTGGATTTGGATCAAAGCAGAGAGGAATCTGGATCGGACAGAAAACCTTTGAACTACAGGACTAGCTTTCATACTGTGTGACTCATACAGGCTACTCATACCCAGTAAAGCTGTAACCCTCTTGGTCCTCTAAACAATGGTGGGTGGTTATGATATTCTGTTTGGTTTTTGATTATAAATGCGAAAATGGATTCTTAATAACCATCAAACATTTCTACTTTTTAAATAGAACATCACAGTATAACCAAAGCTTCAAATAGTCAAATCAAACATTTTGGGATTTTTTATTTTTATTTTTTTTTTTAAGTTGCGATTAGCAAAGTAATTAATTAGCTTCTAAGTCAGCATAATGTTTGCTAGTAACCACAGAAACAAATCAAATGAATATAAAAAATACTATACGTTATAGATTATATTATTATTAAAAATAATGTATTTTATTTATTTTAAATTAGATTTTATATATGGTTCTGCTAACAAGTTTACACACCCCTTCTAGAATTTGAACGGTGTTAATAATTTTTTTACAAAGACAAGTGATCATAAAAATTGCGGTTATTTTTTGCAAACTTTTGAAAAGGATGATGGTGTGTAATTATTTCTTATTTTTCTTAAAGATAATATTTTTTAGCACTGCCCTTCATAAGCTACATAAAATTCCCAGAAACCAAAAAACAACTGACCAATTTAAACTATTTAGGCTGGTTGTTTCCAATTTACCCTGATCATTCAACTCAAATTTTACTGAACTTCAAACAACTCCCTTTATAATAAATGTCACGTTGCTGTGCCTTTTAATATAGTGTATTGTTGTTTATAGTAATGTTTTCTGTCTCTGTCGATATCAGCTCTCCCTGAATAAATGAGAGATGTCAGTTTTTTTGTGCATTAATTTTATAATAAGAAAATTACTTGTTAAAATATTTGTATCAATATTTTTGTTAGAATCGATCCTATCAACATGAAAAAAATGCTGTTAATTAGTAAATATTTTAATATTTTAATATGTTAATTAGTAAATATAATATTTTAATATGTTAAAGAGAAAATATTAATCATGTTATTTTGGACAGCCCTAATTATATTATACCACACTATCCGCATTGCAGTACTATTATGCTAATATTTATGTAATCCGCTAACAATCAGCTTTTTGACCTGGCATTACAAATGCGGGGTTGAACGAGGTCTTCCATTTGGCACCAACACCGACCACCAGGGGTGTTTGTCTGCTAGATAAATGTACAAAAAAACCAAGAGGGGTCTGATTTTCCTGGAGTATGTGTTTTGATAATTCAGCAAGGCATTTTTTCACTGACTTTCCAGAGAATTTGGGGTTTAGACCACAAACATAACTTCTAAGTGTTGGAGAGAAACTTTATGGAGTTTGGGCTTCATCTCTTGTGGGTGTTGTGAAGTGTGTGTGGGGTGTTAGACCGCGGAGTGTTCTTGTGGTAGATTTTATGTCTGTTGAGTTCAGAATAACAGTAACTCTGTAGAGTTGCTTTCCTGTGGGAGTTCAGAGGCTGCCAGAGTCCTCTGCCCTTTTCAAAAAGACAAGCACAGGCACAGAATCATCTCTCTCCCACACGCAGGTATCTCGTCTGTACCCTGTCTCCTTTGACATCCTATGCTTTGAAATCCACCAGATGGACAGAGATGTGCCTTTCATTTCCAAATCCTCCGCAATTGCTCTGCATACATGCAACGGGATAATCAACTCTAGAACCATCTCTCGCTCTCTTAGCGTATGCCAGGGAAGGTTTGAACGGTCTGTTGCTCTATCACGTCGTCCTCTGCTCACCTTTAGCTCCGGTCAGCTCAGACTTGTTTTGTTTCTTCGATGTTTGGCAGCTCTGACCTCACACTTGCTTTATGTAGTTTACAGACACACTCACTAATTAGGGAATCATTTTTAACTAATGAACACAAATGAAAGCGTGCTGGTACTGCAGTAATCGGTGTCCATATTTAAGTGTAGAGTAAATTAGAAGTTTTGACAAATCAAATAAAGCTTTTATCGCTCTCCCGGTCACACAGACTCATCCACAGAGATAACTTGGGGAAAGATTTTGATTATAAGATTATATTATCCATCGCTTTATATGATGAACAGATTTAAAGGAAAATTCAGTCGTTAATTACTCGCCCTCATGTCGTTCCGAACCCGTGAGACTTTTGTTTATCTTCAGAACACAAATGAATGTTAGGGTCAGTTATTGCTGCAGTGTGTGCACCAGCTTCACATCTGGAAGATTTATTGAATCAGAAACTCTTCAAGGTCAGTTGAAACTGAAGAAATGCCCTCAGTGTTTTTTCTCTTGTTCTTTCTCTCTCCCTCATTTATTTCACTAGCTTCGACTGTCTTATTTCTTGTGTGTAAAGAAAGAACCAGAAAATACTTTGCGTGCGTGTGTGGTTTATGAATTCTGACCATGCATTAAGGATGAGATTAAGTTGAGACCTTGTATGTGTGTGTGTGTGTGTGTGTGTGTGTGTCCGTCCGGGGCAGAGTCGGAGCATTACATCATCATATCAGGTCAGGGGAGATGCTGTGCTGAGTGACACAGTAGAGACCAGCTGCTCCCTCTCTCGCTAAAGGAAAAAATACTTGCAAACTTTTCATCTGTACTTGAAATGGTATTTGTCTGTTGATGTCATAGAAAATGACTCTATCCTGTTATAGTTTTTGATAGTTATGATGTAATTTTCAAAATCACTAACCAGAAAAATTGTACTTTGGAATTAAGTCCCATACCTTTTGCTACCAACATGACTGTTACTCTAAGTCATGCAGCTTGAGGAAAAGGAGAAACGGTGTTGCTTTTGTTTTGTTTGATTTATTAAAACAAAACTGGTGACAAATTACATTAAATGATGGACTTGAGCCATCTTTTTTTTTCTTATATTAATTGAGAAGCTACATGAAATATTTATTTGTAATATTTCAGAGTGAGATTTTAATTTATAATGCTATTTTTGTTCAATTTTAGAAATAACATTTATATTTATTTTATATTAATAAAATGTTGTTATATATAACCATTACCTCTTAGAAATAAATTTGAAATATGACGTATTTCAATAGTTCTTAAATATTTTTTTCATATTTACATATTTGAATTATGTCATGATGTTGAACCTGTGATCTTTTCAGGTGAAATGAACTTCTCCACACACATCCCACATCCAAACTCGACCAATCGACTGGAATCAGTAGTTTGGCCACCAAAGGGTGTGCATTCTGTTACATAAGCAGCATTACAGCCATTGTCTGAGCAGGGAGGATTCTGGGAGATCCCCTCTGGCACGACACATGCTGAATTGGGAACCGCATACTAGTATACTATTCCAAATTCAGCAATAGTCTCACTAAAAACAAATCTGTTCCCGTGAGCAAAGGCTTATGGGAAATACAGATATCGACTAGTCAGGGGAAAAAGTGCTAGTTGAGGGGGAGAGAGATTTGTAACTTTATCAACACATATTTGTGAAATGGCAAAGTTGGCATAAATGTTCATGCAAACTTCCTCACAATAAGGTCATAATGAAGTTAAAGAGGTCCGAAGTGTCCTCTACACCTTTTCGTCCTCCCATCCCTCTATCTTTCTCTCTCTCTGTGTACAGATTGTGGTGAGTAAGCTCTTTAATCTCTCCGTCCTGTGCTCATTCTCTCCTGCCGTGAGTCGACTGCTAACACCCCCTCCAGCTAAACCGTGTGTGTGTGTGTATATGTTCGGAAAAGCTCCTTGAGTCTCATCAGGAATTCACCTAGAGTTATCTCTGCACCAAACACACACTTTCTCTCAACACTCACAAAGATGATTCATATCACTTTACACAACTGGGGACATCCTCTCCCTCACAAACACTCACACACACATACTATGTGGTCATCCCCACTCAAGAGAAAGCGATGTTAACACGCACTTGAGAATACACGTAAAGGCTCCCTTGTGTTCTTGTGAAAACTAGTATGTGAGAAGTTGGGATGAGTATGTGTGTGTGTGTGTGTGTGAGAGAGAAAGCACAGACTGCAGCCTGGCAGGAGGGTGATTGGAAATGTCGCCTTGGCTGCTACTCCTCTTTGTTCCCTTTTTCTTTGGGTTTTTTCCATTTTTCTCATTGCTATGCCCTGCTTGCTTTATTTTGGGTCATTTTGGGTTACTTTAATAACATAGCATTGAAATTCATGTTTATAGTTCTTTAGGTTGTTGTATCAAGTGATAGCTTCTTTGGCTTGAATTCGAGATTATTTCAACTTATCTCTCTGTATAGCTCTATGTAATACAAACAAACTTGTTCATATGTTTTTAGGATCATGTGATCCCATTTAACATGATCTCAGATTTCAAATGTGCCACCTACGATCACGCTATCAAATGTAACTTATTCCTGTGATGGCTGAATTTTCAGGATCATTACTCCAGTCTTCAGTGTCACGTTATGCTTCATAAATCATCCAAATATGCTGATTTGGTGCACAAGAAACCTTGTTAATCTTTTTGTGTAAACCGTGATGCATTTTTTTCAGGATTCTTTGATGAATAGAAAGTTCAAAAGAAATATTTATATTATATTTGTGAGGTCAGGCACTGATGTTGGATGAAAAAGCCTGGCTCGCAATCGCTGTTCCATTTCATCCCAAAGGTGTTCGATGGAGTTGAGGTCAGGGCTCTGTGCGGTCCAACCGAGCTCTTCCAAACTCAACTAATGTCTTTATTGACCTTGGGTTGTGCACTTGGGCACAGTCATGCAGGAGTAGAAAATGCCTGCCCCAAACTGTTCGCACAAAGTCGGAAGCATAACATTATCCAAAATTTCCAAAAGGGTTTTTGCAGTGGCTTGTTTACATTAATCTCACATCATAAAAACTTTCTGAGGTGCAAGTACATTCTCAGACTCAGCCAAATGCACAAGCCCTCTTCTTCGTGAGCATTTGTGTGGAGTTAAAAACTAGCCTAGAGCATCATCTGCTGTTAAAAACTAAGCTCTGAATCAATTATACAGAGAATCGCGGTACATTTGGAAAATCTCAGGGTCAATTTATTGCCTTAGCCCTATCACTGCCACACAGAGAAGCTTGATTCTCCACAGAACACGTTTCTACTGCTCCAGAGTCCAGTGGCAGCGTGCTTTACGCCACTCCATCCAGCGGTTGGCATTGCACTTGGTGTTGTGAGGTTTGCATGCAACTACTTGGCCATGGAAACACATTCCATGAAGCTCTTGCTGCACAGTTTTTGTGTTGATATTAATGCCATTGGAAGTTTGTAACTCTTCAGCTGTGAAATCAGCAGAGCGTTCGTGACTTTTGCGCACTTTGTGACCATACTCTCTAATTTCACAATGTTTCCTCTCTGTGGCTAAGTTGCTGCTGTTTTTAAACACTTCCACGTCCCAATAATACCACTTAGCCCCTGTTTACACCTGGTATTAAGGTACGTTTTTGTCAATCAGATCACAAGTTAATGACGCTAAATACAGGTGTAAATGGGGTCTAAAATGTTTCGAGCTTGTCCACTTTCGACCACTTCCAGAGGTGGTTAAAAACACATTTGACTGGATTGCTTTCGTTGTGAAAAGACCTAATGTGTTCGAACAGCTACTCTCCGCTTATACTCTCCCTTCGAAGAAATCAGGATATAAGTGGTGAAAAGTGGACAAAAGATGGATTAAAATACCCGATGTAAAGGTGTATGTGTCTCCCTCGACTACTTCTGATCTGATCAACCAAAACTCATCTTAAAGGGTCAGTTCACCCAAAAAGGAAAATTCTGTCATTAATTACTCACTCTCATGTCGTTCTACACCTGTAAGACCTTCGTTCATCTTCAGAACACAATTAAGATATTTTTGATGAAATCCGATAGCTCAGTGATTCCTCTATTGCCAGCAAGGTAATGAACACTTTCAGATGCCCAGAGAGCTACTAAAACATATTTAAAACAGTTCATGTGAGTACAGTGGTTCAACCTTTATATTATAAAGCGACGAGAACACTTTTTGTGTGCCAAAAAAATAATGACTTTTCAACAATATCTAGTGATGGCCAATTTCAAAACGCAGCACGAAGCTTTACGAATCATTTGTTTTGAATCAGTGGTTCGGTTCGCGTATCAAAGACACATTGAATTATTGAAATTGCGAATCGCTTATGACGTAACGAAGCATCATTTACTGAAATCACGTGACTTTGTGAAGCTTCGAAGCAGCGTTTTGTAATGTGCCATCACTAGATATTGTTAAAGTCGTTATTACGTTGTTTTTTTTTGTTGCACAAAAAGTATTCTCGTCGCTTTATAAACTGTTTTAAATATGTTTTAGAAGCTTTCTGGGCATCTAGTGTTAGTTACCTTGTTGGCAATAGTCCCCACTGAGCCATCAGATTTGATCAAATTTCTTAATTTGTGTTTCTGAGGATGAACGAAGGTCTTACGGCTGTAGAACGACATGAGGATGAGTAATAAATGACAGAATTTTCATTTTGGGGTGAACTAACCCTTTAATACCAGGTGTAAACTGGACCATATCTAGCAGGTTTGAAATTTCCCAAACTGACTTATTGCAAAGGTGGGATCCTATCACAACAACACGTTTATATTTATATTTTATATTTATTTACTTATTTATTGTGATAATGTGTCTATTAAGGCAACAAAAGTAATGCATTCACATTCATTATGTATGGTTATTGGTGTGTTTTTGACAAGAGAGAGCGAGTTTGTCCTTAGTCTGTGAATTGATTCAAACTCTGAATCAACATACAAAACATCATTAATTCTGCTTAAATGAATGTGATATTAGCTAACTGCATGATTTGTATTATCTTAAAACTGTTAAGATCTGCCATATGGACCTTACTTTGACAGTTACCTCTGATAACAGATTACTCAATTGTACCATGCGTGCATTTTCTGTAAACCTGCTGTGAAATTGTCAAATGTGAGTGTGAATGAACTGCAGCTTTAATCCCTGACCTCTGTCTCAATGATTTGAAACATTTCACACGGAGAGTTGCATTGATTGTCATGTTGTTGAAAAATATCGGTCAGCCATTGGTGTCTGTGTAACAGTAGAAGTTACATCTGAGTTCATTAGAGATGAGTTTAATTCGGTTGAATGGTTCATTGGAGAATGCTTCTGATAGAGTGTGACAGACGATCGCAGTGTCTCTGCGTGTGTGATGGAGATAAACAGACACATCGCTGCTCGTAGTGGAAAGAACATGTTCATAGCCGTAAACACAGTGACACATGTGCTCGCCGCTTCTTTCGTCCTATATGTTTGCACTCTCGTGACCTAATTACGGCACTGCTGATGATGGTTATTTTTTTCTCTCTTTGTTCCTGTGTGTTCATGTCTTCTTATGTATCTGCTATTCCCAGCATGCTTTGGGAGGCTGGTAAACAAAGCCCTGTGGGAGTCGGTCTGCTGCGCTCTCTCACATCACCAAGGCAACAGAGCCGCTCCCTCCGTGAAGCTGACATTTCCGGGAACTATATGAGAGTGTGTGTGCGCGGGAGTGTCTTTATGAGTTTAACATCAAGGCGAATGTTAGTACTATATAGAGAAAAAAAGGTTGGAGGTTTTCCAAGAAAGAACATGCATGTTCAGAACACGATTATTAGAAGCAGTAACAAAATTCGCAGGAAAGTGATGGTAATTTATCGTAGAAATGGTTTGTCCTCTCGCTAGATCTGTATCTCTTCATGGATTTCTTTTTCAAACATACATTACAGATTTGTGATGTATCTCTTGTAGACAAGTTCAATAGTTTTTTTTAGTGCAGGAATCTAGATTTGTGGTTTTCTAGATTTCAGGAATCTAGAATTGGTTTTGTTTCAGGATTCACATTTTACATTGGACATCCAGTGGCTATCCAATATGGTACTTGTTTATCACACAAAAATAAACAACAAACTGAAAACGATTCCAAAGATATCGTATGACTCTGGTATTATCTTAAGTGAAAGCATTTTTTAAAACTTAATGGTTATACATTAAGTTTGACATTTAACTTTTTTGCTCACCAGCCACTGTGGCTAGTGGTTTTCCAAAATTTTCACTGGGCACAATATTGATATTGATACCATGGGGAAAAAAACTGAAATGTAGACATTTTTAGTTTTCTCATAATTTGGCAGCAGATAAATTAGGCTGCTGTCACTTTAAGACCTGATGCACAGCTCCATTATACTGTGACACATGCGTTTTCTTTCTCAACTGTTTACGTTCACTTTAAACATAACTGACTGCAGTTAGTTAAACTCACTAAGACTGACATTTTAACATTATTTTGTGTGCATTTGACTGTTTAAGCACAATAAGCAGCGAAAAATACCTCGACTTAGTACTGAGAGGTGACTTTATGCAAGCACAAAATCTACACAAATGAATTATTTATTATATAAATTATGCACAATACAATCATTCCCGTGCCGAAGCCCTGTAACACCAACAATATTCATCTGGAGCAAATGAAATGAGTGAGTGAGAGGAGGCGGGTTTGTGTGTCAACTCGCTGTCGGAGAGATGAGAGTATGAGAGGTTTTTTTTGCTCGATGATATTTTACACAATTAACTCCAAAATCATCAGGTATATCATCACACATCATCAAAATATCATAGGAATTCCATCCTATAAACGTATATGAGTGCTCACAGCCTAAACACAGGTGCCACTCTTCTGCATAATGATAACCACAAAATTCAAAAACATTATAGAAACTCCTCAATGTCCAACATAACTGAACATTAAACACCAACATAAACTAACAACAGCTTTCCCTTTACTGAAAAACGCATAGAATAACACTTAATCCCTAAATGTACTCTCCTAATGCAGTCCCTTGAAAAGCATGCTGGGAACTACGGATCCACTGCCCAGTTAGTTATGTCAACATTAATTTGTGCGTTTTACTCAGCAATGTCAAATTGACTGAACAAACATTTAAGTAAAGCTGACCATACTTATTTTAGTAGAGTATGACAACTCAGTTAATTTTATGTTCATGTGGTTAGATTTTTTTGAGTGTAGGCCATACTCTTGAAAAACTAACACTAAGTATAATTAAAGCGGCAATATGTAAAATTTTTGCAGTAAAATATCCAAAAACCACTAGGCCAGTGTTTTTTTTTCAGTTGAGTACTTGCAAAATGTTTCCAACTATTTGTAAATCGTGAGAAAATCGCATTTTTTATTTTGTAGAAACCATGGAAACACCAAAGAAGCTTTAATATATATTACATGTGGAAACACAGACAAGGGAACATCTGTTTTGATACATTATAGACAGAAAACAAATTATTGTAGTATCGCAACACGTTTAGTCTGATTGTTTAAATCTAATATTCTTGATTTTTTTTTTTCGCGAGTACCATGCTTTACCATGACACAGAAAAAAAGACACAGTAGCTAAAATAGCATAATCAGATGCAGCTTTATTTTAACATTTGCACAGAATTTTCTCCATAATACAATACATTTTTAAAATTAATTGCATGCCATTTATCAACACAAGCCATCCAGCATTTAATGATATTCTAATATCGATCTATTTTACTGCAGTGTGCAACAAGTGTCTCACAGCAGCCGTTATAACGTTATAACATCATTTTCAACACACTCAAATGTATCTAATATGATAAACAGAGTTGCGTTACCTCACACGCATGACAAAAAGCGGAAGCGGAGCCGGCGACTGTGGCATAATAAAAGTCCCACTGCTTACGAGGCGTGTGTTGCATTCGTCTCTCATTATCAATCGCTCCAGCGCCTCATTCGGTTCCACAACACTCGGTCCTGCTCTGCTTCATGTACAGTAATGTTAATAATCACAACCATGAACATGATTTCTGCCTGAATTCTTGGGACATGAAGACCGCATGTCCCAAGATTCCTCGCTCAAACTTGGCGTCATGAAGCTACGCCTTTGTTGTGAATGGGCGACCTCTAGCAGACGAAAAACTACATAGTGCACCTTTAAGTATTGAGTAATGAATATGTTAAAGTATATTTAGGGGCCTTTGTTGTGCATGTGGAGAGGGTTAAATGAATAAAAATGCTATATGGATGGTAATGTATTTGCACTTGCAAGTTTCCAATAAAAAAAAATGTTGCTGCGCAATCAGACACTGTAACTGTCAAGTAATATCATAATGGCCCAGAAAACTCTAGCTTGCATCACTACTTTATTTTGAGAGGCCTAGTCATGACTTTATTCTACTGGTGTTGTGTAATACATTGAGGTGCCATGCTCCACTTGGTATGACATCATAGTGCTAAATCATTTACATTGTTACTGCAGCATTCGGGCATAATGGGAAATCATGGATGAGCCACTTTCGTCATC
This sequence comes from Opsariichthys bidens, assembly GCA_037194245.1. Classification (NCBI taxonomy): domain Eukaryota; kingdom Metazoa; phylum Chordata; class Actinopteri; order Cypriniformes; family Xenocyprididae; genus Opsariichthys; species Opsariichthys bidens. The sequence continues at coordinate 7,402,005 of CM074303.1, forward strand.
TCAAGGATAAAAACTTCAACTGATCCTCGGTTATAGTTTGGATGAGACGGGTTGGTTTCATGATACATGCAACATGTACCAATTTTAAACATTAAGTATCAGAAAGAGCTTTTGTGAAATTGGAACCTGACTAGTGAAAGAGTTCACACAGTGCATAATAGAGATTGCTTTCAATTCCAGAGACACACTGTCTAGAGATCTGTTTATGGCACGTTCTTGAGTCTATGGATCTTGTGATGTTTGTTCGACATGTCTCGTGACTGTCTGAGGTGTGGAATCATTTTTTCCGTCTCCCTATGTGGAGAAGGAGAGAGGTAGAGAGCAGGGAACGAAGGAATGGTACGCGTGATATGCTAGACTAACTTTAGCGTTCTTTCCTGTTAGTTAGTGTCTCCGCTCTGGAAATTCCCATGTCCTCAACCCACAACGAAAGCTCTGAAGAGGGGGGATCCAGGCACAGGCAGCGGTAGAAAAGGTCAGGGGCCATGTGTAGCTGGTGATGTCATGGAGAGAGCAGAAACAAGGACTGTTTATGAGTGGAGGGCAGTGGCTGACAGCAGGAATACACTGTCCCCTGTATTTCTCTCTCTGTTTTTTTTTTCTCTCCTTCTGCACACACACACACATTCACTCTGTTGCAATGACCTTCTAAACCATCAACACCCATGAGGCTGAGTATATACTGTATTAATGTCAAATGTCTCTCTCATATTCAAGCTTTTTTGCACACCATAATCATTTAAAAGATTATAAAAAAGCACACTTTAAATAAGTACCACTTTTTAGTGGTATGTAACAGAATTGGGGAAATAAAGGCTAGGCTTCAACCTTGTCGGCCGTTGGTCAAAAAATTCTAATGGCCAAACATCAACAAAAGCTAATTTTATTACACACCCCCCCCCCCTATAATTATAATAATAATTAATTATTACTATAAAATAAAAAATACATTGATATTGGATTCACAATTGTTATTGTTAACTAAAAGTATTAAAAATCATTTTGGGTAATTGAAACAAAGCTGAAATAAAATATAAATTTTAGATATAAAACTTAAACGAAGATTAAAAATTGTGCCATGGCAACTTACTGAAATAAGTTTAATTGAAATAATAAAAGTAGTAAAGCTAAAACTAAAGTATTTAATAAAATATTTTAAAAATAAGTAATAATAATGACAAAAGCACATATAGATATTTTTATTATTATTTACTATCATTAAATAGAAAACTGTAAAATAAAAAGCTTATTCAAACTATAAATAAATACTATAATAGTATATAAATAAAGTAAAACTTCCTTCTTTACATAAATATCTTTCAGAATCTCAGGTTGTTTAACTTATTTAGGTTTATTTTAGTGATAATATCTATAATAACAATAGTATGTTTTATTTAATTAAGCGTTGTTTTACTGAATTGGATTTGTTGGGTTTTGATATGCTCCCCAAAAAAAAGCTTTTTTCACTGGCACAAACTGGTACACTTGTACAGAATGGTTTTGTAATGAGATCTGGGAGAAGAGTGGCAGCATGAGCGAGATAAATGCTCTAAAAAGAGCTATACATCGAATTTGAGACACTATGGTTCAAACGTATCGTTAGGTGCCTCCTGGGAAACGCCTTTTGTCCTGCTGTAACGATGACATGCAAGCTTCCAGATAACGCTGAAAGTGCACCAACTTTCCTGTGAAAAATGACTTAATCTTTACATTCAGTGTTAAGTGAGAAGAGAGAAGTGTTGACTACAGACTGAGAAAATGCCTTTGATTAAACACCCTCTGTACGTAAGATTGCTCGTTAAGCACACTTTAATTAGACTAACGAAGAAGGCGATAATTAAAGTTGCTCTCGCCTCAGGAGCTGAGACGTCCAACCCCTGTGCCACAACAGGAAGTCACAACATGTGACTTCCTGTCACTCACACCTCTGGTTAGATTGGTGATTTTTGAATCATCTGACAACTTTTTATCCAAAAAGTCACACGGGTGGCACATTTTAATATTAGAATGTTTTGGTTATGAGAAAGCTCAAGTATGTCACTTTTATGCTGCTTTATCATTTCTTGGCCCCGTTCTAAGCTAACTTAAGATCGTTGTTCATACAAGAACACGTTTTTTGCAATGTATTGCTTTTACAACATTTAAAATGTCTTGCCTTCTACTCCATTCTGTTGCACTCAGTCTAACTGTTTTTGAATGCAAGAATGCAGCAAGTTGAAAGTGACAACCACATTTATTTACGAGAGTCGACATACCATCATTACTCCAGTCGTCAGTGTAACATGATCCATCAGAAATCATTCTAATGTTCTGATTTTCTGCTCAAGAAACAGTTCTTATTATTGTCAATGTTGAAAAAAGCTGTGCTGCTTTATATTTTTGGGAAAACTGTGATACGTTTAGTAGGATTCTTTGATAAAAAAAATTCAAAAGAACAGAAATAGTAGTCTTTTTGTAACATTATAAATGTCTTTCCTGATCATTTTAATGCATCTTTGTTGAATAAAAGAATTAATTTCTTTAAAGGGGACCTATTATGCCTCTTTTTTTACAAGATATAATATAAGTCTCAAGTGTCCCCAGAATGTATCTGTGAAATTTCAGCTCGGATTACTCCACAGATCATTTATTATACCATGCCCAAAATGCTTCTTTTTGCATAGAAGCAAAACCTCACTGTTTTCATGTGTGGATCTTTAAATGTGAAAGAGCTGCTGCTCCCCTCCCCCTTTCCATAAGAGGGCTGTGCCTTTTAAAGCTTGTGCCTTGGATACTCCAGTAACAACAAAACAGGAGAAATTGCAAAGGGTCATTTCCAGAGAACAGGTTTTTTGCATTCCACTGCGCTGCCTTTCCTTTATTTTCCATGTAAAGGCATGCGAGATGGACCTTGCGTTTTTTTCCTCTTCAGATTTGGGGGCATTCACACATTTAAAAACACACATTAAACATTAAAAGTTAAACTTCCTTTAACCTGAATGCTACTTTGTAGAATGCCATTTTCTGTGCGAAACGCTGTGAAAGATGAGAGGCGAGCGCAACGGTCAAACGCGTCCGTCTAGCATGATGACATAGAAAAGCAATTAAGTAGCACAGTGGAATGGAAAAAAAATTCTGTGATCACAGCTAACAGCAGAACATTTAGATTGTTTGTCACGTAGCTGAGACATTCATGTGTTTCCACTAGCAGCTCTAGCAAGGAGATAAACACGGTGGACTGTGTACAGCTCACTCAGGGGAGGAGCTAAGCTAACAGGCCAGATTTCGTCACCAGACATGGGCGGGGCCTGTTTCATTGTGACATCACAATGAATAGAAAACACGAATGATTCAATTTGAGACACTTATTTTTATGGGTTACTGGAAAATGATGAAAGAAGTCGATGAATTTTTACCATTATAAGGGGGGTTGTGTACACACTGCAGAACGGTAGTGTAGAACAATACGCTGATATCCATCAATGAACCATGTAAATGAGAGTATGAAATATTTAAAGTTGGTTTTGAAATCAAAACCTAAACAGACATGCACATTGAATAAGCTGACAGATCTTTTATATGCGGTGAAATCCATAGTATGTATGTGACCTCTGTTGTCTCCCATTCATCAGACCTTTTTTATTAAGACATATCATAAATGTACAGTAATAGAACTCTCAAACTCTTTCTCTTTCAGGTTGTGGAAACAGTTCTCTGAGCTATGATATGTATCAGGCCGGCTACACCTCCATCACTAACATGGATTACTCCAATGTTTGTGTGGAGAGCATGGCGGAGAGACACAAGGACTGCGCTCAGCTCAGCTGGTTGTGCATGGACGCCCGTCGACTGGCCTTCTCTGACGGTGTGTTTGATGTGGTTTTGGAGAAGGGAACTCTGGACGCCATGCTGGTGGAGGAGACCGACCCATGGAAGGTCTCTGAGAACGCAGCCCGAATGCTGCACCAGGTTCTCTTGGAGGTGAGGAAACATACTAAGTGTAACATTTCAACTTTGTGGGGGTTCTGCAGCCTGAATTCTGGACACTACTGTGTTCTAGATCGATAAAGGTGAAGAATGTCATTTCTTCATTGCTATGGGCACGAAATAGAAGTAGGCGGTCCTGGCTCAAACTTACACCATTGGATGAGCTAAGAGGAGTTCCTGTTTTGTTTAACCAAAAAAGAACGAGCATAATTTTAGAGTTGCATGCTTTACCTTTAACATAAGTTTGCTTATGTTTAACATCCCTTACAGCCCTGTAAACTGATGTTCTGGTAGAAACTAGACAGAAGTATTTTCTTATTCTTCCCCTTTGAAACCTGGTTATTTGACTTCCCTTTAGAGATATAAGAGAATATTTATGAATAACTTCAGTTTCTGTATGCAGCGTGCTTGTCAGTTTCTTCTCGCAACTCTTGATTCTAGAGGCAGTGTAAGGAGGAGACTGAATAAATTGAAAAGCAGGGAACTGTAACTCTCAATTGTGATCGCCTTTAGTAAAGAAAGGGTCATTTTTAAGTGAAAAGAGTCACTTTGTGGTCTGCTACTCAATGGGATATTTGCAGGGAATGGATTTGAGTCAGGTTTTCATGTTTGACTTATAGGGTTAGTTCACCCAAAAATGAAAAATCTGTCATCGTTTACTCATCCTCAAGTTGTTCTAAACCTGCATGAGTTTCTCTCTTCTGTTGAACACAAGAGAAGATATTAACAGTTGACAATAGCCATTGACTTATTCCATACTTAATGGTGAGGGAGTTGGGCTTGTAATCAGAAGGTTGCAGGTTCGATTCCCACGCCGGCAGGAATTGAAGGTGGGAATTGTGAATAAACAACACTCTCTCCACCTTCGATACCACGACTAAAGTGCCCTTGAGCAAGACACCTAACCCCCAATTGCTCCCCGGGCGCTGTCGCAATAGCTGCCCACTTGGGATGGGTTAAATGCAGAGCACCAATTTCGAGTATGGGTCACCATACTTGACAACACGTCACGACTTTCAGTTCAATATGAAAGAAATACTATGGCTATTGTCAACTTACCAACATTCTTCAAAATATTTTCTTTTGTGTTCAACAGAAGAAAGAAATTCTTACAGGTTTAGAACAACTTGAGGATGAGTAAACAATGACAGATTTTTCATTTTTTGGTGAACTAACCCTGTAATGTTTTCATCAGCTTTGAGAATGTAATTAATTAAAAATAAAGTCTTATGATAAATAATTAATTAATTTGAATATTAACAGAAACCTTTTTGCAAACACACAATAACGTTCAAAAGTCGGTAAGATATCTTAAAATGCTTTTGAAAGAAGTCTCTTATGCTCACCAAGGCTGCATTTATTTATTCAAAAATATAGTAAAAACTATATTACCTGTAAAACATTATTGAAATTTTAAATAGCTGTTTTCAATTTTAATTTAAAATTAAAATGTAGTTTATTCAAGTAATGACAGCGGAATTTTCAGTATTTTTTGTAGTCCGTGATTTGTTTTTTTTTTAGGATTCTTTGATATAAAGATAGTTCAAAAGAACTTTTTATTTGAAATATAAGTCTTCTGTAACATTTTAAATGTGATTGTGGCTTGTGAATTTAATGCATTCTTGCTTAATAAAAGTGTTCAAAAACTTTTGAATGCTTCTGTACTCATATATGGGTCTTTGTTGCAGCCCATACATTTTTTTTAAGCCTAGGCTAATTTTAGCTTAAGAACTTAGAAAAAAAAAACTGATTGAATGTTGTGTTTTGGTATTTTATAGCTTGGCAAACAGTTTTAGAGATTTCTGTTTTCTTATTGAAGTAGATAGGAGCTCTACCTGTAAATAGCCATCCATGAAAATGACTAAGATGACCACAAAGTGACTGACTTTGAGCAGGACTTTGATGATTCTAAACGGTCTACATTTGGCAGCTCAGGAGAAGCATTTCACATATGCCGTATGAGTCAATTTTTACGTCTTGGGTAGAGATTAATTCTAAATTTGAAGAACTTCCACATCTGTCACATCCCTTAATGAAGGTTGGAAGAAAATCACAGAACAGACGACGCGCTGACTCATGTTTAGTCACATAAGGGACCACAGATGTCAAGTGTTTTTCCTTTTTATCCTTAAATGAGTGATTGAAACCTTGTGTTATTAAACTCCCAGGGGCTGAGTGCTATCACTTAATCCCACAATACACTACTACAAGAATTATTCATCAGATGTCACAGTGAGGGCCACGCAGCACAGGAACAACCCTGTGTGTTGTGTGTGTGTTAAAGGTCTAGTAATAGATGTTTTGACTCTTAAAACTCGTAGGAAATATTTCCGTACAATCTAACCTTTCATCACAGCAGAAATCACTGTGCCATTTATATTTAATCTCTTTCTCTCATGTTAATAGTGTAACAGTCAGTTCAGTTTCCTCCCTTCATAGTTTATTCATCAGTATGTCAGAGCAGCACAGATTAGCCTCGCAGTCTGCTGTGTGTGTGTGTGTGTTCTCGACTTTTTTAGGATCACTGTCTTTCACATTTCAGTGGCATGATTTACATAATGACCACAACTTTTGAAAATATAGTCTCATGTTGTTGTTGTTTTTTTTTATTTTTTTTTTATTTATCCTATTTAGCCTCAAGAAAGAAAGAGGAAGACTATGAACTAGATAAAACATCCGTACTTGGCTCTGTATTCTCCTTAGCAAAGCCAGTTAAGCTGTTTTATGTCACTGGTTATGGAGAAACAAGGTCATCTCTTCCGCTATTCTAGTGTTTGTGGTAATTTGCAGCTTTAGGTATTAACGCAGAGAGGATAAAGTAGTCCAGATGTTAAAAGGAAAATAAGCTACAAATTCTGTCATGTTTTCAAACAACTTGTTAATCTGATTGTTCCAGACACACTCCAATCACTGATGTGTCGATGTGACAGATGCCTCTGCACATTAAGCTGGGAAAGGAGAAAGTAATAACATTACACACTTTACTTTTAACAATGTCATTATGAACAAGCTCTGTGAAGGCTCCACTTTAACTTCATGCACAAGATTAAAACTAAATTAAAACCTAAACGCTGAGCTGAGTCTTGCAATTGTGTTTTTGTCTGGCCAATATTAGTTATTGATCAAAGTTTCAAGTGTATTAAATCCACTGACAGGTGAAGAATATGAAGTCTGATATCACTCCATATATATAGCGTGATATCAGACTTTATATTTTATATATATATATATATATATAAAATATGTATATATATATATATATATATATATATATATATATATATATATATATATATATATATATATATATATATATATGTGGATAATATTTTTTATATAACTGAAAAAATGCATTTGAAACCATTTTCAGTCAGAAATTGCTTGTAAATTTCACAAATTATTACAAAGAAGTGCCAGGTAACATGAGATTTTGAAGTGGAAAGTCTGAAGTTGTATTTTCCTTTAAAATATACTCTAATAATCTTTGTTTTATTTAGGACTTTGAAAAAACATTTTGAAAAACCAATAGTAAAATAATTTGCAGTTGATTATGTTTGAAGAGCATTTACTGAATATTTGGCACAATGTCAATACTGTCCTCATGGTATACAAACACACACACACACACACACACACACATATTGTTAATTTGGCACATTAAAACACTCTCGAACACTTGAAAACATTAAAACATCATCTCTGTCTCACACATAGGTGTGAAATTTATTTTTCAGCCTGATACGCTCCATGAATCACCAACATCCGTTTCCATAGAAACGCTGTCCTCAAACACACACAGACACACAGAGATGGCTTCGGTGAGTGTCACAGTTGTCTGTGGTGAAAAAAAGTGAGAGCTTTGTATGATATTGTGTAGATTTACTCTGCTGACCCTTACAGAGTACCTTCTCTCATGTTGACCTTGCTATCTGAATGAGGACTTATTTATTTTTATATGAAGCCAATTATATTTACTACAGACTAACCCACCCCATATAATTTTGTATTTTTACCAACAATCATAGACAAACCAGAAAGCCTTTACAGGAGTTAAAGGAGTGTGTAAAGTTGTCTCATAACTGGAATCTAGTCTTGCACTGTGTTGTTTTGGCACATAAGTGAACACGTTCACATTCGTATCTATATAAAGTATGAAAGTATAACTCCGACATCATTACGTTTGTAACGAAATATATGAAATTGCATAAGTGATTATTTATTAAAAGGGTTAGTTCAACCCATAATGAAAACCACTCGATTCATATGGATTAGTTTTCCGATCTCTTTATGAACTTTTTGAAGCATCAAAGTTTCAGTTGCAAAGGCATTCAATGGATCAACAGACATCTCTCAGATTTCTCTCACACCTATCTTATCTGTCTTATCTATCATATCTATCTATTTATCTCTATCTGTCTCTATCTCCATCTATCTATCTATCGCTATCCATCGATCTCTCTCTCTCCATCTCTCCATCTATCTATCTATCTATCTATCTATCTATCTATCTATCTATCTATCTATCTATCTATCTATCTATCTATCTATCTATCTATCTATCTATCTATATCTATCTATCTATCTATCTATCTATCTATCTATCTATCTATTGCTATCCATCTCTCTCTATCTCTCTCTATCTATCCATCCACCCATCCATCCATGCATCCATCCATCCATGCATCCATCCACCCATCCATCCATCCATCCACCCACCCATCCATCCACCCATCCACCCATCCATCCATCCATCCATCCATCCATCCACCCACCCACCCACCCATCCATCCATCCACCCACCCACCCACCCATCCATCCATCCATCCATCCATCCATCCATCCATCCATCCATCCACCCACCCATCCATCCATCCACCCACCCATCCATCCACGCATCCATCCAGCCATCCATCCACGCATCCATCCAGCCATCCATCCACCCATCCATCCACCCACCCACCCATCCATCCATCCATCCATCCATCCATCCACCTATTCCATCCATCCACCTCATCTCATTTCATCTGTTTGCATGGGACTATGAAGCACTGCAAACTAAATCACTAAAGCAGTTAAGTACACAGTCTTGTACCTTTGTGTTTTTTTTTTCCGATTTTCCGATTTTTTTTAGGCTTTTTGTTTCCCTATGGGAGAAATTAATGGGGAAAAAATACTTCCTGAACCAACAGTGCTGAAAAAGAATAGAATAGAATAGAATAGAATAGAATAGAATAGAATAGAATAGCCTTCCAATTAAGTAAAGAAGAAGACAAATTTCTTTGAAAGGATACATACACAGTAACTTCAATGTATCGGATACACACCATTAGTTTTTCCGGTGATTTACATGAGACTCACTCAGAGGTCAGGAGTAGTCCAGAAGTTCAGTGCTATCTAAGAAACATCTGACTGATCAAAAAACCTTTTCACCGAGGGCTCAACCTTTATATATGAAAGTGGAGAAGGATGCCCACACACACTCAGAGTCTCTTACCATTCTTTTGTTCTTGTCTTTGGTCTTAGCTAATACCTAAAGCTTCCTAATTACCATGCCTAGGGCCCGGTTACATAATACTTCAACAGAGAGAGAGTGAGAGCGAGAGCGATGGAAGCAGCTGAAGAGGGAGGCTGCAGATTGGATGGTAAAATTGCACATCAACTCTCATTTTCTGTCTGCTCGTTTTCTTCATTTTCCCTCTCCTTTCTTTGCCCTCCGGCTCTTACGCTCACTCAGAAAAAGGAAACGAGAGAAAGAGTAGAAAGCCAGGATTTAGAGGATGAGTGTCTTATCAGATTTCTTCACTTTTAAGGACTGTGGTCTTACAGTCAGATTATATGTTTTAATCAAATGAATCGCATGATATGCCGATAATTGGAAGTAAGTGCATATGTCAATATTAAAAGAAACAATTGCAATCTTTGCAGAAAATATATTTTTATTTTACTTCTATATCAATTAACTGTTGATTCGTTGGTTTAATCAGTTTAAAATTTTTTTTTTTTTAAAGCATACAGTTAGATCTTGTGTATTGAATAGAAAAATACAGGGAAAGAAAGAGAGATGAGATTTCTATGTTGCTGTCCGTGTGGGTGCGCTGGTTTAGCTGTCAGCTCATCAAAGTCTTGATAGCTCCCTTGTTAGTATCATTCATACACAGCAGTGTGCTAACTAGAGCCAGAGTTATGCAATACTGCAGTCATGATTTCTTAGACTCAGACAGTCATATTTGTGCTCATATCAATCAGACATAGCAAAATAAAATTTGAGATGTGATGGTCTCAGTGTGTGCGATAAAGTGTGAGGAATGTGATGCATGAAGTGTGAGGTGCGTTTGAGGGTGCAGTAAAGTGTCTGCGTGTTCTGGAACAGGGTTGTACGCACTTCAGAATTGGATTGAGAATGTCTTTTAAATTCCAACTTGAATTCTCTAATTTGGATTGAATTTGATTCCTGCATAAATTGTTGAATTTATAATTTATATTGTGAATTAGCCATTTGAATTCAAGGTAGTAGAACTAAATCTATTAAAATTCAAAGAAACTCATAGAACATTGATTGTCAACAAAATTTGAATGATGACTTGATGACAAAGCCTTGTTTGAAAGTCTTGAAAAAGTATAAAACGCACTGAAGTTTGGCAATTTATGGGCCTTAATGGATGTATGGATAGATGGATAGATTGATCGATCATAATTAATTGGACCGGGGTGGAAGAACACTTCCCATAATGCGTTAATGCCCGTAAATGCCCAAAATGTGACCCCTTTAACCTGTGTTAAAGGGGTCATGATTTGAGAAATCAAATTTTCATGGGTCTTTTGGCATTTAAGAGGTCTTTGTATCAATATTACATCCTGCAAGTTCCATAACTTGAAACGTCCTCGTTGTCAGTTTTACTGTTTTACTACGTGGCCATTTATATAATCAAGCTTTAAAAAAATTTCATTTGGAACAAAGGTGACATTTGATCCAAAGTAGGCCAAGATTGCGATGCCAAGTAGACGTTGTGTTGTTCCTAGCTGTGAAAATCTGGATGTTGTAAAAAAATAGATTCCGTTTATTTTTAGCGAATATCCCAGTCATGTCAGTGCTGACTTGAATATTTTACTGTACATTTGACCAGCAACTGTTTTGAAGTCGCAATACGAGACTGGCTTTGCTCAAAAACTTTTGTTCAAAGATCAGAAATCAACTGTTCTGGAATCAGCAAGGACCCCGCAAAGTGTAAGTAACGTATTTCATTTCTAAATTGGTAATTACGGTTAAATTCATAATGAATAATCCTAGTATTTTTACTTCAAAGAATGCTCTCACTGAGAGTGCAGAAATTGTTGCAATGATATTACTGCATTCACACGATCAACTGTCATCTACTCCATGATCATCACTGCAACCTTCCATGTGATAGGAATAGATCTAAATATAATGCGATAATCGGCACAAATTCCAAGTGATCTTCCTGTGGTTTGTGGCTAATTCAATTCAATTTCAGACACATCAATTGAAAGTAAGCCAGTTCTTTAATTTTGTAATTTTAAAATCCACAAATCGAATCTGTGATGTGTGGCGGGAGACCACCATTTTAGGGATCGTACTATAACTTTTTTTTTTTAGTTTTAAATGTCTGACTTGGCAAAAGTCTTTTATTAAAGAAGGAGATCAACTCACTTTTTTTATTAACATTTATAACATATTTAATGCATTTTAAATGTATTGCCAGCACATAATTCTTTCCCACAAATGGACACACAAATAGTTTAGAGACAGAACAATTGTTACCACCCCTATGTCCCAGGCCGCCCTATTTGTTGTTTGTTTGTGTGTGTGTTTTCATGTGTGAATGCATACGAGTGCTAGTGTGTGTGGGTAAGGGAGAGTTGCAGCTGGGGATTTGGAGAGATGATTTTGGGACCTGTGTATTTTGTCTTATTAAAGATTTAGGCACTCTGCTGACTGCCTGCAGGCTTTACATAAACACTGACCTGACTGGCAGAGAACTGCTGTCACATACAGATTAAAATTTCATCATCTGACACCAACACCCTGGCAGCAAATGTAAATAGTTTTACAGGATGCTGTAAACATACTGCTTGAAATGAATGGACGGGTGGATGGATGGATAGATACAGCAGATAGATGGTCTTGGCAGCCAAAAATTATCTGCCCAAAAAATTTGAACCTGTATTTAATGGATGGTCTAGGTCCTGTTTTCTTTACCTTTTATAGTTTTGTTCATAGTTTTCAAAATATATGGAATGACACACGACTTGTATTGGCGTCTGTCTTATTTAGCTGTTGAATTTACACTAAAATACTATAATATTCAATTAAATGGATTTGACTTCTTCAACAAAAAAGAAATCTTAAATTGTTACTTTGAATATGCTTAATTATATTTTATTTTTATGCATTCAGCATTGCTTTTTTTTTATTACCTTAATCATAGCAGTTATATGACCCTTTTTGGGGTCATGACCCACCCGTTGAGAGCCACTGATTTAGACTGTATGTATTACACTGAACTTAAAAGCATTATATCGCTCCCTTAAAACGAGTCTTAGTGCCTGTTCTCACAGAATCCATTTTTCCATTCCCAGGGCTGGGTAGGTTACTGTTAAAATGCATTTCACTACCGATTACAAAATACATGCTTTAAAAAGTCATTTGTAACGTATTTCGTTACATTCCTCAAGTTTAGTAACTTAATCTAAATACTTTAGAATACTTTGGAATACTAATAAGTGTGGAACAAGCACAAAAAAGGTAATTGCAAGTTTTTATCTCACAATTCTGACTTTTTCCCTCAGAATTGTGTGATATAAAGTTGCAATTGTGAGTTATAAAGTATAAAATCGCAATATTGAGAAAAGTCAAAATTATGATAAATTCACAATATTGAGAAAAGTTTGAATTATGAAATATAAAATCGCAATATTGAGAAAAGTCAAAATTATGATAAATTCACAATATTGAGAAAAGTTCGAATTATGAAATATAAAATCGCAATATTGAGAAAAGTCAAAATTATGATAAATTCACAATATTGAGAAAAGTTCGAATTATGAAATATAAAATTGCAATATTGAGGAAAAAGTCAAAAATATCAAAAATAAACTCACAATGTTGAGAAAAGTCAGAATTATGAGAAATAAACTGACATACTAAATTCACAATTGCAAGAAAAAAAGTCAGTATTGCAAGTTTATATCTCCCAATTCTGACTTTATAACTTGCAATTGTGTGTTTGAATCTCGGAATTCTCAGAAAAAGCAGCTTTTTCAGACTGTCAGAGAATCACCAATTTCTGTTTAAATGACATTAAAATTCAAAGTAAATCACATTAGTAATCTAAAATACTTGAAAACTGTAATCTGATTACCACCCATTTAAAATGTAACTGTAATGAAATAGTTACTCAAATTTTGTATTTTAAATACGTAACTAAGTTACTTGTATTTCGTTACTCCCCAACCCTGAACATTCTAGACGGATGTGTTTGACCGTTGCGCTTGTGCCTTTTGCAGCGTTTCGTGCAAACTCGTGCGTCTCAGGTTTTTTTCGCTTCACTGATCTGCGTCTTGCATTTTAACCGCAATAACATGTTCTGTGCGAATGGCCCCTTATATTTTAGGATATTTTACGAACAGATTGAAAAAAGAATGGGATGAGAGCAGATGGGGAAAATACAAAATGGAGGCATTATTAAAGGCAGAGTAATGAGAATGAAAGCTATTTAGTGTAGTGGAAAAGAGAGACATATGGACAGTAGGACAGAGAAACAATATTTCTGTGTGTGTGTGTGTGTTTGTGCGCGCCTGAGGCTGATTAGACAAGCTGTGTTTCTCTCCTCAAACATTCACCTCTCATCCCAAACGCAGATGGCTGACAGTATGTCCACTCGGACACACACACACACACACACACACATATACCATGGAAACATGTATCTTTTATGTATCTGTAATTGAAGTGTGATGTTTATGCTTCCAGTGGTTGATCAGAGATGTGATGCATCCCTCGTGGTTTGTGTGTCTAGACCTTCAGATCTACTCCAAGAGAAAAATGTTATTGCCCAGAGTTTGCTCTTTCATATCTAATAGCTAAGGAATGCTCTCAACAGATATTTCTCTTCAAATAAATAAAAAGAAAAATGTTGGCATGCATGGCAGAGAATTGAGATGTAAAATTCATGACAGCTCAGATAATTTTGCCTTTTCAAATCTGTAAGAAATGATCGAGAAATCTATTTTGATTGCACATTTCAATATATTGACAAACCTGAGCACAATTTGAGGCAGTGAGTACAGTTAATATCAATAATCAGCTAAACTCAATTGGATTTGCTTCAGGAAATAGATTTTATTCTTGGCTTTTAGTGGTGACCCAATATGTTGCAAAAATTATTTAAAATAAGCATTACTAATGTTAACTTGCATGGGCCCAAGAAAGGGCTGAATAGGAAGCTACCTATTTGCTTTTTACTCTTCAATTTTCTAAATTTTTCTGAATTTTTGTTTTCATGTTCTTGACATGACACATGTTTTTCATTGTTGCATGTCAACCTGTTTTTAATATAGTCTAAGTTGCTTTTTCGTTTACCTTTTGTATAGTTTGTTCCACCTCTGCATGACTAATTTCTTCTATACCGAGTGATTTTGCACCAAAGTATTGGAGAGTTTGATTGGAAACATGGCAGCATTTTCATTATTGCGACATACTCATTTATTTTGCTCCTTTGCTATTCTAGCTGTATGTAATTAGAATAGACCTACAAATCCATAAATGGAAATCACCTGTTCAGAAGTGATGTGTGAGGTCACCAAAGCCTATTTTACCAGGAGAAAATCCAAAGAAGCCAAAGTCTCCATTTGTTGTTCTTTTAATATAATTTCTTTAGAGGAGGAATTTCATGACCATTGTCAATTTCATTGTATATGCATGGTAATATGGAACATGGGGTAGTCGTGGCCTAATGGTGAGGGAGTTGGGCTTTTAACCTGAATGTTGCCGGTTCGATTCCCTCGTCGGCAGGAATTGAAAGTGGTGAATAAACACCATTCTCTCCACCTTTGATACCATGACTAAGGTGCCCTTGAGCAAGGCACCTAACCCCTAATCGCCTCACTTGTAAGTTGCTTTGGATAAAAGCGTCTGCTAAATGTAATGTATAATAAATGTACATCCAAAAGAAAAAAAAAGGTTCATTTAAATAAGAAGTTAGTTTTATTTCAAATCAGCTGATCAATATATCGGCACCAAGTGCTAAAATCCTCTTCTCTTGCTGAATAACAACACTTCATTTGTTAAGTGATGGAACTGGCAAGATCACAGACATTATTCAGACCCGAGGACACATTTAACAGCGTGAGCGCGAGTGTACGCAATTAAAGATAAATCCAGGCCCGAGAACAAAGTCTGTTTTGAGTTCTGAGCTCATAGAAGGTGAATTTGACCATGGCATCTTAACTTCAGCACTTCAATAACATTTCCCTTCGGTCCTAGAATGAGTGGGAGACTAATTTTAGACTTCAAGGACAAACACAACAAGGCAAAGTAAAATGGAGAAATTTGATTTTGTGCTCAATTATGTCTCATACAATGTTTCAATGACGGAGAGATGTCAGTAAAACAGCTTTTACCTCAGGAAAGTTATTCAGTGTCCATAGCTCTGTTAGCTAAAAAAACAACAATTTTTGCTAAATATATGCACTGTATTGTTATATCTTTTCTTCATTATTTAGTGTATGTTTAAAGAAATGAACCATATTGATATAGCCTTATGTGCAGTTTAAATGTTTGAACAACCCATTTTTAAGTGTTGATCATTAAATACATTTGATTATTAATTGATTACCAGGGGCCAAGCCAAGGTTTGTTGGTACCTATTGTAATCATGTTCTTCTTCTTCTTCTTCTTCTTCTTCTTCCGCTCTGGAAGTCTATGGCAGTCCAATGAACCGCTTGCAGGAAAGTTATGAAATGACACACAGATAGAGGACAGTCTGAACATTAACCACAGCAATTTTTGAGTCTCTAACTTCATCTCATTTCGAAGGCTGCATCCTCTGGAGGTCGCATTTGAAGGCTGCATACGTCATAGAGGTGGTCTCATTTAAGAAAAGTAACCATTAGATTGCAAAGTAAGAAAGAAGTTACAGTAATTAATTTTATTACAGCTACTTTTCTTAAGACGTCCTTGATTATTTATGCAGCTTTCAAATGTGACCTCCGGAGGACGCAGCCTTCGAAATGAGAGACAAAGTCTAACCGAATCACTTCAGCGCCACCGACTGTTTGTTAATAAGTTTTGAACCGAAAGGAAACAAAATTCTTTTCTCTTCTGATTCCTTGACTCACAATGATTTGATTGCACCCTATGATGTCATTTTCCATCATAATTTTTTTCCCGCCATTTTAAATTTTACTTTGAAAACCTTTTTTTTTTTTTTTCTTCAAACTCCTAGATAGTTGCTCTGATTTTCACAAAAATTGAACCATTTTAATTTAAAATGTAATCAATTTTTAATCAAATCAATTTTTCAACATCAGCTGTTTTGGCATCGGCCATTTTGAATTTTACCATACTATATTTTACAAACGCTTTGGCGTATTGTTACGAAACTCGGAAAGTGTCATCAGCACCATGCCCTGAAAGTGCTCAAAAATATTTGAGACAGCGCCACCTTGTGGTAAAAAGTTACAATGAAATTTCAAAAAATTTTAGTAGCTTTTCATTAAATTTGCCTTTTTGTAAAGAAACTACAATTAATAGATTCCTTTGCTCATGCCGTTAACATAGATAACAGTTTTACTAATGTTGGCTGAACTTGCTGTCCACTATTTTGATTTTCTTTGAAAACCTACTTTTTCAAACTCCTCCTTGACTGTTTGTGCGATTTTCACCAAATTGGACAAAAGTTTGGGATTTTGTCTCAATAGACGAAACCGTTTTCATATACTACATCAACAAATTTGATGGCATGATGCCAAAACAACTCTGAGCCTTTATCTCTGCAATGCTTTTTCATATTGACACCAAACTTTGCATGTGTCATTGTCACCTTACTCTGACCACATCACATCCATTTGGTCAAATCACTATTGGTCGAAAGTGATAAACTATTAAATCATATTACTAATGAATGTATTTATGATTTTTCAGCTATTTTGCCTAAAATTATCTTAATATATCTTTAATTTCTCATTTTTGCAGTTGGTCCTAGAGATGTTGGCATGACTTATCATGTCTTTGTACTTGGCCCATTATTTGCTGCTTATATACCCTTCACCTTCCTGAAAGTCAAGAATGTGCAAATCAGCACATGCATTAAGAACAGTTTCACACATACAAGCTCACAAGAATACACATTTTCTCTATTTCCGGGCTAGTTTGATGGTCATTGCCAGGTCCTTGTGTTTTGATTGGTGATTAGCCTGTAAGATGGCTCAAGTGCTCATTATATTTCTAGATAACACACACACACACACACACACATTCTCATTTATCTCATCACTCTGATTTCCTCTCTTGTCCTCTCTCTGTCTTTCTCCATCTTCTCTGTCTCTTCTTTTTCTTTCACTACTTAGGTTTTCTTTTTTTCAGGGCATTACTCCTTTAATCCTTCATTCAGGATTTATCTCCACTCATGAAAGGACAAAATCCCTCATTTCTTTTCTCTTATTTTTCCTCCTGTCATCCCTTCAGTACCTGGTTAAGAGGAATTACTTGGCATGTCAGCTCATTTTTTTCTGTTCATTTTTACTTTTCCGTCATGTGTTACAAGAAATAATCGCACACTTTCCAATAATCATGTTTCCTATATTGAACATGAGACAAAAATCATAAGAATTCTCAGTAACGCTTTACTTGAAGCCTTCATGTACAATTCATTTTAAAGGTATTCATAATATGTGTTATAAATGCATTATATCTTTTTATGGATAATTGCAACCAAAGTAATATGCATTGTAATATTTGCAGATTCCTTGTTACATCTGAAGTTGGTTGTTTGGCATTTGTTTTAATATTATTGGGTTTTAAAATTGTAAGGTGCATTACAAAGCATAATTAAATGTATCAAAAATACTTCTATAATGCATTATGCATATAGTGTTACTGAATTCTCTTTAATAATGTTCATTATTAATTCATATTTAATGAGTGTTGTGTTTAGATTACAGTTTTGATCCTTCACCTTTTTCCATTCCAACATTTTATTGACAGTATAGACTGTATGATTACAGTATTCATACACTTTGGTACTTTAAGGTAATTTGAAGAATATAATGGCACTACCATTGATTTTACATGGTATTTTTTATAGTAATACCATGGTACTTTAAGTTATGAGAGGGTATCTGTTGGATAGTTACTGATTATGTCTAAACATATGAGAGTTGTTCTAAAAAAAAAAGTTTTAATAAGTCTATTAGTATATCTAAATGTGTCAAATACGCATTTAGAGATACTAATTTGTGTTTGTTTAATAATGGGTTTGTGTCCGTAATCTTGTAACTTGTAACTGTTGTGTGGATTGTTTTAGCTGGTTTGTGGATGTTTGTTTGCATGAATGTTTGTGTGTGCATGTGCAGCCCTCTCCCACACACTGCAGCCCAAAATCACAGAGACAGAACCTCTCGCATCCCGACTTGGTTGCCACGGAGACGAGAGGCCAGTATCGACTGCAGAGCAGCATTGCTATGGAAACGCTGGATGCCTACTGGGAGGGGGCCATCATTAATTAGAGCCAACGAGAGACGGATAGACAGGATGAGAGACAGAGAGAAGACGACAGTTTCTCTTGATGTTCGAGCTCGGCACAGTGTGTACAGTCAGAGCAGGTTCTGTCCAGTTTTCAGGGAGGCGCTGCTTTCGTTTCTGCACGGATGGATTATAGCAGCATCTCTCTCTTTCTGTTTCAGCTCTTTCAGTGCAATTCAAGACCTGTATAACCATTATATGTTGGTTTATTCTCTTTATTAAGATTTATTTATTGCTGCTGGGATGCAGTTGTCATGATCCCCAAAGAAAAATTACCATGGGGTTATATTCTGTTCAAAAGTTTGGGGTCAGTAAGATTTTTGAATTTTTGAGTTTTGAACGGCAATCTGTAATTCTGTATGTATTTTTTTCGACACTATTCCAGGTTAATTTCGTGATTTTTTGGACACTATTATGAAGAAAATAATGTGATATTCTTAGATGTAGCATATAAATACCATGGTAAAATTTTAGTACCATGATTTACTGTACATCAGAGTACCATAATAATATTTATGTTAATGCACAAGTACTGTTTTGCAAATCACGGTAGTCCAAGGAACTTCCAAGAATGCTATGGTGCTTTTAATAAGTGTATGATAAGTGTTCATGTACTGAAGCGTTTCCAAGGTACTTCCAAGAATACCATGATACACACGTACATACCAGATGGTCATTCTGTATCAAATCAGTCAATTATTCAATATCAATGTCAATATCAAGCAAATATAACAATTAATATCAATAACAATTATAACAAAAAATAACAATTCATTTTGTTAATATATTTGTTCAAAGAAACATAAATAGTGATGGCCAAAATATTAAATGTCACGGATGTACATTTACATTTATACATTTAGCAGACGCTTTTATCCAAAATGACTTACAAGTGAGGCAATTAGGGGTTAGGTGTCTTGCTCAAGGGCACCTTAGTCATGGTATCGAAGATGGAGAGCGTGCCGTTTATTCACAATCCCCATTTTCAGTTCCTTTCTGTGTGGGAATCGAACCGCAACCTTCAGGTTAAAAGCCCGACTCCCTCACCATGTATGTTTACTGAGTAATCCACTATTTTGTAGAGGGGGGTTCAAAATGACAATGTTCACCTGAGATTTGGAGCCAATTTACAGGGATGTAAAAATGACTTTAAAAAGATGGCAGCGTAATTATTTTATTTTTACACAGAGATTGGTAAAATCTATTGACTTTAGCAATCCTTGTTTCATTATATGCCAATGGTGTCAGTTCAAAAATGGCTAAAAGCGCTTCTTTGCCTCAAGTTTGCATGTGTTTAACTCAAGAAGTATTAAAGATATCTTAATATCCTTTTAGATTCTGGTTCTTAACAAACTTTCCTTTTGGTATCTTCATCTTAAAAGGCCCTCGATGGTTCAGTCCCAGAGATATGGAGATCTAAATGCGACTCCATGGGTAAATTGTACACATTTTCAGTGGTCAAAAACCAAATGTGGGTCACTTTGGATACTTTTTTCTTTAAAGAGGAATATCTGAAGTACAAATGGTGTTGAAACTAGAATCTATCTCTTGTTTTTCTATCAACTCAATTGCACAGAACATTCCTGTCTGAGTTCCATAAATATTCCTTTTCCAAAGTTTGCATGACTGCATTTCTAAAAGCGTTCAAGATATCTTAATATCCTTCTAGAATCTCATTCTTAATAAAAGTTCCATTTGAAATCTTCATTTTCAAGGGCCTATATAATTCAGTCCTATAGATATAGGGATCTCAAAGCAGATCCATGTTCAAATTGTTGAATTTTTTCCTGTGTATGTATAGCAATATCATATCCGCATGTGAAATTTGTTTTAAGTATGTTTTAAGTATGACGTCATTGTTGTTTTGATTATCATTTTGGTGATGTCAAGCCTGTCCAACCAGTCAGAAAATACCAGCTTATGTCCATGTGAGTAAACAAAGCATGTTGCGTCAGTCAAATTATTAGACAAATGGACATTTATGACAGGAGGTTAGGATTGCAGTGAGGGATAGAGATGTGAATGTGTGTTTAGTGCAGCCATTTGGTAGGTTTTCTGATGTGGTTATTAGTTTTTATGGGCTGTTTGTGTAAACATTGTGAGTCAAAGCTGAATATTAGCGCACAGATGAACTTTCCTGATATTGCGTCAGCAGCAGCAGCAGCACTGCAGTAAGAGCCTCGGTGAGTTTCATACAGTGAAAGAAACACAAACACCGTCTCTCCAATAGGGAATATGCTTTAGTTGAATATAAGTGTTTCTCTTTTCAGTCATGATGGGTTTTAGGACTACAAACTCTGCCCGCTCAAGCTAAAAATTAAGGTGTCGGCAGCAAACTTAGTCATCAGGTTGTGTGTGTGTGTGTGTGTGTGTTTTCCAAGTGCTCATCAGCTTTTGTGTCATCAAAATAGTCCCATGATCATCTCTCTTTTTTCTCTCCGCATAGGGAGTTGCTGAGTATGCAGAGCAGATTAGATTTGAATGCTAAGCAGAAAAGAACGCAGGTGCCCTCATCCATGTCTGATGAAAGAGTAAGAGTGTTTAATAACCATCATATCGCTTCATCCGAGAAAAGAACTAGATAGAAAGTTATGAAGTGTCATGTTTGTCCTTTAACTCTTTGTCTATAGAAAGTATGTAATTCCTCCAGAAAGTCAATTAGCATTCCTGTTCATTTCAATATAAGTTCCTCGGCACTCTGCACTCGACACTTGTTGATTTCGAGGCAATCAACTGAGTAAATGTCATGACTGCTCATTCTGGAGCCGTTTGGAAGTTACGTCATCACTATGATTGGCTGATGGCACCAAAAGAGCGAACACAGTCCCAAAACCTTCATTAGCAACTATTCTGAACAGCAACATGTCTGCTAAAGTTCATTTCACAATTTTCACAAAATTGGCCACTGGTAAAGCATCTAGTGTACTATTGGATATAAAATGATTATGGTAGACCCTATACCTTCTATATATATATATATTTATACATATATTTATTTATTAATTTATTTATTTATATATTTATATATATATATATATTTTTAAAATATATTTATATTTTTAAATATATATTTATATATATATATATATATATATATATATATATATATTTATATGCTGTTGTAGTTTGTATTAATATTTAGAATTAGTTTATTTGTATTTTATTTTTAATTTTAAAAAATATATATTTCTATTTAGGTTTTATTTCAGTTTTAGTAATTATAGTACTTCAGTTTAAACTTTTTAGTGTTAGCAACCATCTATCTTTCTGTCTCTTTCCTTTCTGTCTATTGGGGTGTAACGGTACAAAAACATGATGGTCTGGTACGTATCTCTGTTTCAACGTCATGGTTCGGTATAGCAGGGGGAGAAAACTAAACATAAAATTGCTTTTTTTGTTTTAAACTGTGGTTTATTGAATATTAAATAAATAATCTCGCTCTTTCAATAAATTCAATTATATTTAATGTTTTCTTAAGGATAAAAAAATCAGTCTCAGCTAATGCTGTAAACTATAAATGCCCTTTCTTGCACATTACTATAATACTAAAGGTTACAATTAACAACTGATTAACCACAGCCCAAACTATTAAATGCAGTTGCTATTTATTTTTAATTATAATAATACACACTAAAATATATATATTATAAAATGCAAATTGCATATAAGGCAGATTTTGCATTAACTTCTAAAAGTATAAACTTCTACTTATTAAATTATTACTCCCATTCATTTTTGAAATATAATAATCATAGTTACTAATATTAATTACATATTTACATATATTAAATAGTTAAGACATTACTAACAGGTGAAGTGAAATGCTCTCCTCTGTTTATTTCTCTAGTGAACCGACTTGCTGTGGACAGTAAATGACTTGCCTGAGGTGAATGTAATGCTACGTGAGATATTATTCTCAAGCTGTTTTATTGATGTCTTTCGGCGGTTGAAACAGTGGTTGAGAGATTACACGCATGCAGTCGAAAGCCTATTCTTCTCCTCTGCTTTTTCCTGTTGTGGTGGTTAGCAAACGGCTTTGCATTACCACGTGCGCCCCCTTCTGGATTGAAGTGTGAATCTTCTGTGACTGACTGTATTCGTCGTCTAACTGGATTAACCGATCCGAAACGTCCTATCTATCTATCTATCTATCTATCTATCTATCTATCTATCTATCTATCTATCTATCTATCTATCTATCTATCTATCTATCTATCTATCGTTCTCTATCGTTCTATCGATCGTTCTATCTATCTATCTATCGTTCTATCTATCTATCTATCTATCATTCTATCTATCGTTCTATCGATCATTCTATCTATCTATCTATTTATCGTTCTATCTATCTATCTATCTATCTATCTATCTATCTATCTATCATTCTATCTATCGTTCTATCTATCGTTCTATCTATATATCTATCTATCGTTCTATCTATCTATCTATCTATCTATCTATCTATCGTTCTATCTATCTATGTATCTATCTATCTATCTATCTATCATTCTATCTATCGTTCTATCGATCATTCTATCGATCGTTCTATCTATCTATCTATCGTTCTATCTATCTATCTATCGTTCTATCTATCTATCTATCATTCTATCTATCGTTCTATCTATCTATCTATCTATCTATCT
Organism: Opsariichthys bidens; assembly: GCA_037194245.1. Taxonomy (NCBI): domain Eukaryota; kingdom Metazoa; phylum Chordata; class Actinopteri; order Cypriniformes; family Xenocyprididae; genus Opsariichthys; species Opsariichthys bidens. The sequence continues at coordinate 7,425,372 of CM074303.1, forward strand.
ATCTATCTATCTATCTATCTATCTATCGTTCTATCTATCTATCTATCTATCTATCTATCTATCTATCTATCTATCATTCTATCTATCGTTCTATCTATCGTTCTATCGATCGTTCTATCTATCGTTCTATCGATCATTCTATCGATCGTTCTATCTATCTATCTATCTATCTATCTATCTATCTATCTATCTATCTATCTATCTATCTATCTATCTATCTATCGTTCTATCTATCTATCTATCTATCATTCTATCTATCGTTCTATCGATCATTCTATCTATCTATCTATTTATCGTTCTATCTATCTATCTATTTATCGTTCTATCTATCTATCTATCTATCTATCATTCTATCTATCGTTCTATCTATCGTTCTATCTATCTATATATCTATCTATCGTTCTATCTATCTATCTATCTATCTATCTATCTATCTATCTATCTATCTATCTATCGTTCTATCTATCTATGTATCTATCTATCTATCTATCATTCTATCTATCGTTCTATCGATCATTCTATCTATCTATCTATCGTTCTATCTATCTATCTATCTATCTATCTATCTATCTATCTATCTATCTATCTATCTATCTATCTATCTATCTATCTATCGTTCTATCTATCTATCTATCTATCTATCTATCTATCTATCTATCTATCGTTCTATCTATCTATCTATCTATCTATCTATCTATCTATCTATCTATCGTTCTATCGATCGTTCTATCTATCTATCTATCGTTCTATCTATCTATCTATCTATCTATCTATCTATCTATCTATCTATCTATCTATCTATCTATCTATCTATCTATCTATCTATCGTTCTATCTATCTATCTATCTATCTATCTATCTATCTATCTATCTATCGTTCTATCTATCTATCTATCTATCTATCTATCTATCTATCTATCTATCTATCTATCTATCTATCTATCTATCATTCTATCTATCTATCTATCTATCTATCTATCTATCTATCTATCTATCTATCTATCTATCTATCTATCTATCGTTCTATCTATCGTTCTATCGATCTATCTATCTATCTATCTATCTATCTATCTATTGTTCTATCTATCGTTCTATCTATCGTTCTATCTATCTATCTATCTATCTATCTATCTATCTATCTATCTATCTATCTATCTATCTATCGTTCTATCTATCGTTCTATCTATCTATCTATCTATCTATCTATCTATTTATCGTTCTATCTATCTATCTATTTATCGTTCTATCTATCTATCTATCTATCATTCTATCTATCGTTCTATCTATCGTTCTATCTATATATCTATCTATCGTTCTATCTATCTATCTATCTATCTATCTATCTATCTATCTATCTATCGTTCTATCTATCTATGTATCTATCTATCTATCTATCTATCTATCATTCTATCTATCGTTCTATCGATCATTCTATCGATCGTTCTATCTATCTATCTATCGTTCTATCTATCTATCTATCGTTCTATCTATCTATCTATCATTCTATCTATCGTTCTATCTATCTATCTATCTATCTATCTATCTATCTATCTATCTATCTATCTATCTATCTATCTATCTATCTATCTATCTATCATTCTATCTATCGTTCTATCTATCGTTCTATCGATCGTTCTATCTATCGTTCTATCGATCATTCTATCGATCGTTCTATCTATCTATCTATCTATCTATCTATCTATCTATCTATCTATCTATCTATCTATCGTTCTATCTATCTATCTATCTATCTATCATTCTATCTATCGTTCTATCGATCATTCTATCTATCTATCTATTTATCGTTCTATCTATCTATCTATTTATCGTTCTATCTATCTATCTATCTATCATTCTATCTATCGTTCTATCTATCGTTCTATCTATCTATCTATCTATCTATCGTTCTATCTATCTATGTATCTATCTATCTATCTATCATTCTATCTATCGTTCTATCGATCATTCTATCGATCGTTCTATCTATCTATCTATCTATCGTTCTATCTATCTATCTATCTATCTATCTATCTATCTATCTATCTATCTATCTATCTATCTATCTATCTATCGTTCTATCGTTCTATCTATCTATCTATCTATCTATCTATCTATCGTTCTATCTATCTATCTATCTATCTATCTATCTATCTATCTATCTATCTATCTATCTATCTATCTATCTATCTATCTATCTATCTATCATTCTATCTATCGTTCTATCTATCTATCTATCTATCTATCTATCTATCTATCTATCTATCTATCTATCTATCTATCATTCTATCTATCGTTCTATCTATCTATCTATCTATCTATCTATCTATCTATCTATCATTCTATCTATCGTTCTATCTATCGTTCTATCGATCTATCTATCTATCTATCTATCTATCTATCTATTGTTCTATCTATCGTTCTATCTATCGTTCTATCTATCTATCTATCTATCTATCTATCTATCTATCTATCTATCTATCTATCTATCTATCTATCTATCTATCTATCTATCTATCTATCGTTCTATCTATCGTTCTATCTATCTATCTATCTATCTATCTATCTATCTATCTATCTATCTATCTATCTATCTATCTATCTATCTATCGTTCTATCTATCGTTCTATCTATCTATCTATCTATCGTTCTATCTATCGTTCTATCTATCGTTCTATCTATCTATATATCTATCTATCGTCTATCTATCTATCTATCTATCTATCTATCTATCTATCTATCGTTCTATCTATCTATCTATCTATCTATCTATCTATCTATCTATCTATCTATCTATCTATCTATCTATCTATCTATCTATCTATCTATCATTCTATCTATCGTTCTATCTATCGTTCTATCTATCTATCTATCTATCTATCTATCTATCTATCTATCTATCTATCTATCTATCGTTCTATCTATCTATATATCTATCTATCTATCTATCTATCATTCTATCTATTGTTCTCTCGTTCTATCTATCGTTCTGTAGTTCTATCTATCGTTCTATCGATCGTTCTATCGTTCTATCTGTCTCTCCACCCGTCCGTCAGTCTATTTTATTTTAATTGATGCCAGCAGGCAAGCACCACTCAACATTCGCTTAAGAAAATGTTCAAATCTATTTTTGTTTTTTTGCTGTTATGTTTGTTACGACCTGTGGTGCAAAAATTGTACCTTTAAACATTTTTTTTATTTGAGCATATTTTACTTAAGTACATTAAAAATCAGGTACTTTTGAACTTTCACTCAAGTAAAATTGAAAAGGAGCACTTAATACTTTCACTTGAGTAATTGTTTTATTATATGTATCTGTACTTCTACTCAAGTATTTGATTTGTGTACTTTGTCCACCATTGTGTGTGTGTGTTAGGGTGCACATACTCACACTTAAGTCAAGTGTCTAACATTAAAACTGATTTGACAACCCCTTTCCCAAACCTAACCAGTCCACTGCTGGGTCCATTACTCTTAGTTGTTGAGTGGAATATAAAAAAGGGTTTACAGCATTATCCTCCCTCACAAACACACACACACGAATACAGAGATCGCTCCCTGATCACTGTTCCACATACTTAGCAACCTTAGCGAGCAATATTCGCCTATATCATAATGGAAAAATAGTTGATCTATCTCTCACATATCACACACACACATTTGACTATATCTCCTCATCAGAATCATGCTGACAGAGTGTAATGTAGTTTAGAGACTGCTGAGTGTGGAGTAGAAACAGATTTTCTGGAGTTTTCCATCTCATTAAAGGCCTGACCAAGGTCACCGTCCTCGCTCTCTCTCTCTCTCTATCTCTCTCCCTCTCTCTCCCTCTCGTTCTTTCTCTCTGGGGAAAGGTGCGGTGCATGCTGAGTGAGTTGTGTGTGCTTGCTAATAAGAGTGTACATTTTCTCTGTAGACACGCAAATGATGCAGCAGAAAAAAAAACATTCCGTGCTGTGTCTGAGATCAGAGCTTTAGATTTCCACGGCCGTCCTGAGACCCAGCTGACTGCTTATGGGGCTGAACCAGTCGTTCGTGACCTCTGCTCGTTCACCTTGGCTGTTCCCATGGCGATGTGTAGCCTGCGGGATGCAGGTGAATGGGAGGAAGCTTGACAAGTATTGCTAGTGCTTTGGTCGATGAGAGAACACAGGAGTAAACCTAAGATTGTGTGTTTAAAAGGCACTCCTGTGGGATTTCGAGCCTGTAGGTTATTGTGGGGATTGTGTTGGTGCATTTAGTTGATCTCTAGGAGAAAAGTAAGGAAAATTCACACATTTGTAAATTCACTATGAGCTTTTTCTTCATTTTTAATGTTTTTGAAAGAAGTCTTATCACCAAGGTCACATATTTATTTGATTAAAACAGTAATATTGTGAATATTACTCTTTTCTATTTTATAATATATGTTAAAATTCCTGTGATGCAAAGCTGCATTTACAGCGTCATAAGTCCAGTCTTCAGTGTCACATGATCCTTCAGAAATCATTCTAATATGCCGATTTGGCACTCGAGAAACATTCCTTATTATTATCAATGTTGAAAACAGTTGTGCTGCTTAATGTTTTTGGAATCCTTTCATCAAAAATATTTTAATTTGTGTTCTGAAGATGAACAAAGGTCTTACGGATGTGGAACGACATGAAGGTGTGTAATTAATGACAGAATTTTCATTTTTGGGTGAACTTAACTTTTAATATTTACAATCTGGCAACGAAGCACACACGCTTTCTCTACACTACGGAAGAAGTACGAATGATCTGAAAACACGGACAAACAATTAAGCTTGAAGTTCAGCGTTCTCCGTTCTGGTTAAAAGTGACATTTAGCCAGTCTGCGTTCCTTCACGAGCCGCTTGTGCTTTTTGTGCGATTAAATCTGACTTCGAACCTTCTCGTGATGAATTGTAATAAATCTTGATTGGGGTTGCTGAATAAATGCACTTATGCAACCTCTGTTTGACAACACAAAGTCTTTTTGCTGTTGTTTTAATAGAAAACATTTAGATAATTTGGAAATATTGGAGATGCTATGAGGAATTTGACCATTTTAATTAAGTTTCTTGTTTGACCGATTTTCATAATGTAGAGAGTGTGTTAGTTTATATGATAAATAGACGGTAATAATAATAAATCAAGAAACTAAATGAGGTCAAATAAATAAATACATTGTCTTGATTTGTACTAGTAGCTGTAAGTGCAGTAATTCTGATGAAATGTAAAACTAAATTTACATTAGATTAGAAGTAGATTAAAAACTAGATTAAAAGTCCCGGACCCAAACAAAAACAACAAGGTTGAATAAAAGTGATAAAAATTTTACACAAGCCTCTAGATTTAAAAAAAATTACTAGCCCAGTTCTCTGTAATATTGTGGTCTATAGATATGGCTTAGGTCTGTCCTTCAATTTAAGCATATGTTCATTATCTGCCTGTTGAACATTTGAAACGCATATCAGAACACATAAAGAAGGAAAATAGCCTTTTGGGGGTCCGAGCAGCATCAAACCCTTCTTCACAGTCACCTCACACTTACCAAACACCGCTCACTCCCTTCCCACCTGCCCACTCACTAATACATCCACAGACAGACAGAGAGGCAGCAAGACAAGGACAGAGTCACAGTTGATGAATACGGGTATCTGAGTTTATGTAACTGCCTCAGCCGGTCCATCTCAGCGGCGGAGGGCAGATGAAACTGTATTGTTTTCTAGTTACATAATATTTAGTGTATGAAGAGCTGGCAGCAGTGACCAGAATTTCAATGATTCTTTTCTCTTGTTTTGTAAGGACACCACACACACACACACACACACACATATACTCAAACAAGTGCACACATGTACACATGATGCCATTTGAATCCTCTCAAAGCCTTCTCCAGAGGATTTAATGTCAAATAAGGTTGACTGAGCTTCACTTTCATTGCATGAGGTGAAGACAGCAGGACAGTGATTTGATCTCTGGCTCTCTACAGGCAGCTGATATATGTGAGCTTTTTACAATAGAGCTGCACTCTTGTGGGGTCCTGGAGTTTGTTTCAGGTCATTTCCGAACAAGTAGATGTCGTCATTTTTCGAGAAGAAATTGTAATAAATCTGTAATTCCACTCACAATCGTGCTGCTAGAACCATGTTTATTTGGACATGTATCATGTTAATCCCATGGGATTTTTGAGTATCGTGTAAATGCAATGGTATGTGATGAACAACCCTTAGATAAAGTATTGTGGTGGTACAGTTACATGATACACTGTTGGTATCAGATAGAAATACCATGTTAGTTTGATGTATACCATGGATTTTTAATGTTGTTCCAATGTACAAGAACACCACGACTTACATAAATGGTGTAAATGTCCAATAAAGTCCATGATAGAAACTTACAATGGTAAGTTTTGGTACTTTTTTTTGTAGGTTTAATCAATGTGGTTTTTTTTTGTACCATACTGTAATGAATTACTATAAAAATCACAGCATTATTTTACAGCCGCTGGCTGTTTTTTAATAATACAGCATATTGCTGTAAACTGCAATGCATTCTGGGGTCACGTGTTGGTTTGACTCAAATTTACAGAATAATGCTGTAAATTGACCCTTCGTAATTAAAAAAATACAGTTATTTACTGTAATACAGGGAAATTCTGTAAATTAAATTACAGTAACACTACTGTAAATTTTACAGTAACTGGCTGGCAACCCTGCTGCCAGTATTATGCTGTAAAATTTACAGTAATTTTTTAATAGTGCACTACCATTATAAATTTGGGGTTGGTAAGATTTTATAATGTTTTTGACTAAACATTAGCAAGGCTGCATTAGTTCATTGATCAAAAGTACAGTAAAAACAGAAAAGTACAGTAATAATGTAAAATAACTGTTTTCTATTTTAACATGTTTTCTATTTAAAGTTTTTTTTTCTAAATTTTTTCTTTTTTTAAAATGTCAATTATTCCTGCATCATTACTCCAGTCTTCAGTGTCACGTGATCCTTCGGAAATTATTCTAATATGCTGATTTGATGATCAAAAAACATGTCTTATCAATTTTGAAAACAATTGTGCTGCTTAATATATTAATGAAAACTGTGGTACGTTTTTAGTATTTTTTGCTGAATAGAGCAGCATTCATTAGAAATATGAATCTTTTATAACATGTTTTTACTGTCACTTTTGATTAATTGAATGCATTCTTGCTCAATAACAATATTTATTAAAAAACTTATTTACCCCAAACTTTTGAAAGGTATTATATTTTAGAGTACCTTAGTTTTACCATCGGATACGAAGGACTTGTACAAACAATAAAATAGTGCAAAAGATTCTGGGGACCAGAATACCACAGAGGCTTGGGACTCAGCTTGTTTTGTCTTTAGTAAGCAAACATGTAGCAATTACCCAAAATACCATAGCAACAGGCGAAAAACCACCCACAACACCACCCAACATTATTGTGGTCACAAGATATTGCATTAAAGGGGATTTTTACATCACAAATCTGAATTGGCAGAGAGTAGAGCTGCTCGTTTAATTGTTAAAAGATTGCGATCTCTATTCAGACACCCCACGCTATCTTATTCCTAAATGACTGATTCATCCAGTAATGAAAAAAGGTATTTGTGAATCAAATGAATCAAATTTGATTCATTGAATCAAATAGACTGCAGCAATTAACATTTTGTCAGAACCTCTAGTAAATTAGGGATGTCAAATTAAAATTAAAATTTCAGATATTCGTTAAATTTTAAAATAAAAATCCACATTCGAATGCAAAAAGGTGCGTTCGATTTTTAGGTGTGCCTCTTAGGTGAGTCTTATCAGTGGTGCATGAGATGCGATGATGAAAGGGTTGTTGTTGCATTTTAGTTAGTTTATCCAGTTGAAGCCACATGATGAGGTGCTGCTGCTGCATTGGTAATTCAAAACATTGCTGAAATAGAGAAGCTCAATGCGGAGAAGATCTTGGTTACATCAATGCATTTTCTGCTCTGCTTTTCCATTGTTTTCTATGTAAACGTATGCTAGACGGGCATCTTTGACCAATGCACTCATGTCTTGCACACATGTTTAGAAAGCCACGTAAAGTTAAAAAAAATTTAAATAAAAAACATGTCTTGAGATTTTGTTTGGCTTTTCCTATTCCACTGCATCTCAAAAAAAAAAAAGAAGTCTGTAATCGGCATTTTTTATTAATCTATACGTAAATGCAAGATGCTGTTTTATTCATAATTGTTTATGGAATTAATGAAATTATATTCGAATTTATTTGTACAGACACTAAGGGTGCGTTCACACTTGTCATGTTTGGTTCGATTGCTCAGTTAGTGCGGTTCGTTTGAACATATGTGAACGCTGTCATCCGAACCCTGGTGCGGGCCAAACAAGTGGACCGAGACCGCTAAAAAGATGGGTCTCGGTCCACTTCCAAACAAACTCTGGGGCGGTTCGATTGATATATGAACGCAACACGGACCAAAGACATGTAAACGAACCAAAAATAGGATGTGATGTAACAAGATGCGACGCTACAAGTCAGCTGATTTGACGACGCGGAAAGATCGGGGTATCCAAAATGAGTAGAGGGCAAACATGGAGGTGAAGTGCCTCATCAATATTTGTTTCTGCATACAACAGAGGAAATCCTGGTGCTGTTTTGAACATTTTATGAGCTCTTCGTGAGTTCTCAGCTGGTAAAAATAAAGCATATGTACACGCATAAAATGATTGTGTTTAATCCAGCACACAGCATTGTTTTGAATGTTCGGTAAGCAAGTTCCGTCGCGAAATATATACGTCATAAAAGCCGACCAATCAGATCGTGACCGTATCCCTGTGCCTTTGGTTCGGTAACTTAAGGTTCACTGTTAAAAATGCCAGTGTGAACGCTAAGCGGACCAGGACTATATGTTTTGTTTTGTTTTTTTGTCCGGACCAAACGAACCGAACTACAAGTGTGAACGCACCCTAAACAATTGAATGCAGTGTGTTAATATTTCATTACGCCCTCTATAGGCCTTAGGAGACAAGCCAAAAGCTTTGTCCCCCTAACTCCTAAGTCTTTTTAAATTAGAATATAATTTGAATATTGGCAAATTTTAAGTATACAATTTGAATTTAGATTTTGAGCCATTTTGACAGCCCTATAGTTAATGACTTATTTTGTTTAGTTGTCTGTTCAGCATCACGGAAAAATCATGATCTCTATTTGTAACAAAAAAATCATGATTGTCAGTTTATCCAGAATCGTGCAGCCCTAGAGAGTATGATGGAGTTAATCCAGAAGCTGTTGTGCAGCCCTCCACGCTATTCATAGAAGAGGAAGCGTTATGCAGATGGCTGTTTGTTCTGACATTTCACGAGATGGGATCTTTAGAAACGGGCCGTCTTGATTATCTTATTAAAATCCCGTCTGATTTGCCCCGGTCACCTGTGCTAGTGTTTGTGTATCCCCTTATGACTCTTGAGCAAGAGTTGTTTCCATAGCAACAGGTTTCTATAGAAACTGGATCACAGTGGCTGCTGGAGGGCGAGCATGACTCATCCTGCTGAGGGGGGGTTTAGCAAAGCCTAAGTGCGAAAAGCAACCAAAGTTTCCCTCTGATATACTTCTGGTAGCTCCAACTGTGTTGCAGTCACTCAGACACAAACACAATAAAATATATCATGCCCTTACAGAAAAGTTCTGAGGCGATACAGTGACGATATCAGTTACTGAAATTCATGAACCATGGCTCTGTTCGAAATCGCCTCCTATACCCACCGTTCCCTGCATTACTCCACTAATATAGTCCACTTGAAGGAGTGAAAAACAAGTGAGCGAATTCGGATGCTGAGAATGCGCCAGAAAAGCTGCCGCATTTGAATATTTTGCGTTTGGATGGTTGATTCGGCTACAGTCGCCATCCTCTGGCGAGACGCAGAAATTCATTCGATGCAGTGCATTGTGGGTTTTCTGTAGCTGTTGAGCATACATCGGGTGTACATTCAATGAGTGCATTCGATAACGTCCACTATGGTTTCGGAAACCACTACTCACATAGTGCCCTATTAATGGATATAGGGGCTGATTTCGGACAAAACCCATGTTTTGTTTGGACATTCACCAGAGCTTCATTTCAGTATAATGGTAATTATCAAGGTAACTCAAGGAGTATTTTCGTCGCTTCATAACATCTTATGGGATTAGGAAAAGTCCTCGAGCATGGACTCGAACTCGGGTCGCCCGAAGCGCAACAGTACTATATGTTGGCGTGCTGCCCACGAGGCTATCGCCACCGACCACGTTGACAATTTTAACGATGCTTTTACATGGTATTTTTTTGTACAGTTGTTTCTTTTGTGATGCGTTTTATTCTTGTTTGAGAGTCTTTATGGCCTGGTCTCCCCCTGGTATTTAAGATGTGTTTTAGTCGATCGGATCACAAGTGGACGAACGGTAAAATACTGTTTATATCGTATTTTAATCGGTCTCTTTTGTCCACTTCCAACCACTTCTGTCCTGATTTTTTCGAGGGCAGGGTCTATGGCTGCCGAAATTTAAGTTTTTTTTTTTTTCAGATCTTTTGATCTAATGGACAAAATAAGCTTGCTTAATTTACATATGAACGCTAGGAGACGATGGAAAAACATACAGAGAGCTTTAGCTTTCGTCTCTCCTCTGACTGCTGTAAGACCGGCCGAATGCTGAGAGAACATTGTGCTTGGTGCATTTTTCATCTTCAAACCAAATTTGGGTCTTCAGCGACAAGTTTTAATGCACGCTTCCCATAATGTTTACGTGTTAGGTAAGAAGAGTAGGGGGATCATTTGTGGCTGTTCGAACACATTTGACCACATGAGCATTTCCACTATGAAAGCAATCCGGTTGCTTGTGTTTTCGACTAACTCTGGAAGTGGTCAAAGGTGGACAAAACATTTTAGACCCTGTTTACACCTGCATTTAGCGTCGTCCTCTTGTGATCTGATCGACCTAAATGCTTCTTAATACCAGGTGGAAACAGGTCCTATGTGTTGAATCGTTATATGAAATAATTTCCTGTTTATTAAATCCGAGAACAGTGAGGGTTTCCTAAATTAGATTTGTGTTTTCTCACCGCACCTGCTGAGCTTCAGTCACATTTTATTAGGAAAAAGGCAAAAAGAGAAAAAAAATGACTTGCTTGCTTTCAATTTTTGCACTTGGAGATGTCCAAACACAGACAAATGGTCTATTTGTGTTCCTTCCTGTTTCATACACAGAAACACATTATAATGAGCTGTGAACATCCTGGTTTTGGAACAGCTGAGTATTATGTATGTGTGTGTACACACAGCGAACAGATTTTAGTTTTATGTTTGGCAGCTGCCATCACAGAGCAGATCTCCCAGTCTGCTTTGATTGGTATCAGCGCCCAGATTGTGAGTGCTGAAATCTTAATTATGAGCAAAAACAAGCTTCGGCTCGTTTGATTTCTCTCTTCTCAAGAGGACGCACCATCAGGAGTTCAGAGAGTCAACAACTTTATACTGAACTTTTAATTTGTGATATGTAAGGTAAATGTTTATACATGTTTAGCATATTCACAAGCTTCGTTCCTGTGTGTCTGTTGGAATCAAACTTAGGCTTTGGTGTGTTATTTTTGGCTGTTATAATGCACCTGTCAAATAAAATGTGTAAGCTATGATAAGGGCTGTAAATTAAAGGTACAGAAAACGAAACACTGTTGATATTTGAAATCAAACCAAACAAACTGGCCCCTCCATTAATTGCTCCACCCCCAAAACGCATGGCTGAAGCGAAGCAAAATAATGCTTCACAAAAAATAAAGCGAAGATGAAGCATATAGTACACGAGTATATACAAGCAAGAGTTTGCTGTTAGTCGCCTGCAGCACAGCAGCTCCAGACAAACAATGACATCCAAACCAATATTACGTGCATATGGAGTGGAAACAACGAAACCTTGTTCTCAGGCCTTCCCGCTTGGGTGTCTCCAGCATGGGAAAGGTTTTCTAATATAATGCGGGTCATAAAAATCTTGCCTGATCATAACCATTCTTTTTCCAGTGAAATTCCTCTGACTTTTTGTAATGTCTCTCAGCCATCTCTCTTTCTACAGTCTTTCTCCCTCTTGCTCACTCTCTCTCCTCCCCCTTCATGAGTGGACACGCCCCCTACTGCTGATTGGCTACAAGTGTGTTGTAGCGCTCGGTCCAATTCACTTTCAACAACATTTCTCAGAAATCTCTAATTGAACCTTTAACGTGTGAACCTAGTACAATTATTTATTTTAAAAATGTGCACAAGCCATTGTCTAGCAATCATCCGGATGCATGACATGAAAGATAATAGATAGGGGAAAATAAAAGGGATCAAATTTACACTTTTCACGCTTTTAAGAACCCTCAAAAATATCAATAATGTAATAGATTGAAATATTTGTCATTTAAATTTTTTCTTGAAAAAATTATTCAGTTTATATTTAAAAATCAATTAATCAAGTGTATTTTAAATCTACACTCAAATAAAACTGAGTTGTACAAACATTTATTTTGCATTTATTTTAATAATGTATATATGTTTCTACTCCAATTTTTGGGTGAAATAAACATTTAAATGATAAATTGTAATATGTTTTCATGACTGATTAATTCAAACATACATTAAATAATAAAGACATCACTAACAGGTTAAGTAAAAATATAATGAACATGTAATACATATGTTTATCAAAATATATTTAGGAAAAGTTAATTTTTTTATCAGTCACACTTTAGTTTGAGGAACACATATTTAGTATTAACTACGACTTTTCCCTCAAATTCCTGATTTACTCCTTAAGTTTAGGTATCCAGTTGGATTTAGGGATGCAAAACAGAGTCATGCAGAATAAGGCATTAATATGTGCTTTTTAAGTTCTAATAAACTGCTAATATCTGGGTGAACGAACCCTTTTACACCCTTTAAAGGTGGTCACAGAGGTTTTAGTAGCCGGTTTGTGTCTATAATTCTTGTAAAGATTTAAGACCAATTTAAAAAAATAAATAAATAAAATATCCAAGGATGAAATCATCTGAGGGGTCAAAGGACATGTGCTACTACGATCTAGACCTGAACAACTGCTGGGTTCAATCTACTTCTGCCATCGGATTATCATGATGTCCGCTAAGGATTTACCGACAATGAAATATCTGGACTGCAGTCCAAAGCCTGTGCTGAGATGGGGTTAAATTTACCAAAGAAGTGAGTTATACTTTAAGGTCTTCACTCCAATTGGTTTACAATCTTGAAATAAGTCTTTAGCATTATGTGCTGAAAATAGCATTAGCAGAGTGGCTTCTCTTGACCTCTGACCTCAGTTAAGACAACGCTCACTCTTCCCTTGAACTTTGCCTAATAAGGGTGAACATATGTGTGTCACAATCATGACATCATAGGTGTCTCAGATGCAACATACAAAAAGAAACCACATCCAATTTAGCCACAGTACTGTAAATAATCATATAAATTTTGCACTACAGTTTTTCACAAAACATGATCCTTATTCATGCTAATGTAAATTTGTTTACATTTTACTGATGCACCCATTTCAGCCATTTTGTAGGGCGAAACAGTGTTTTTAGCCTCATGTTGTTCCAAACCCGTAAAACCTTTGTTTATCTTTGGAATACAAATTAAGATATATATTTTTTTTTTTAATCCCCCATAGAAAGTAATGTATTTACCACATTCAAGGTCCAGAAAGGTATTAAAGACATCGTTAAAATAGTCAACGTGACAATATGTAATGTTATGAAGTGCCGAAAATAGTTTTGTGCATCAAAACAAAAATAACGACTTTATTCAACAATTTCTTCTTTACCGTCAGGCTCATACGCATGGTGATGCAGTTCAGCGCTTCCGTGTTTCCGTCCGAACGCCGGCTCAGTATTGGCTATTTCCTGCTTCAGCATCACACGCATGCGTTGTGCTGCTCACGTGAATGGTTGTCGGCAAATAGTGAGTCGGTGTTCTGACGTAGAACCTGTTAGTCCTGCAACGAAAATAGTGTAAGAAAATGACGGGGAGAGACGAATTGGTTCAATGAAGTCGTTATTTTTGTTTTGTTTTTGCATACAAAAAGTATTCTCGTCGCTTCATAACATTAAAGTTATTATGGGATTAGGAAAAGTCCTCGAGCCAGGACTCGAACTCGGGTCGCCCGAAGCGCAACAGTACTATATGCTGCCCACGAGGCTATCGCCATGTTGACAGTTTTAATGACGTTTTTACTACTTTTTTGCATTTTGAATGTGTTCGTTTTGTTGCTTTCTATTGAGAATAAAAAAACCTCTTGGATTTCATCAAAAATATCTTAATTTTTGTTCCAAAGGTGAACGAAGGACTCACGGCTGTGGAACGACACACGCGTGAGTGCTTAATTACAGAAATCTTTAACTGGTATTTTTAACTTTATTTTTAACCTTTTAACTGGTATGTTTTTTATATTATTAATTAATTTATTAATTAATTTATTATTATTTAGTTTTTATGTATTTTTAGCTGTGTTTACTCATTTATTTTAAATGGATTTGTAAGTGATTTGTTTAAAACTTATTCCTTCATATATATTAAATACATATATTTATTCATTTTGAATTTATTTATTTATTTTACCTTGATGCCCTGCTGGGAAAAAAAAAAATGTAATATATGAAATGAAAAAATGAGGAATGCAAATTGACATACGAGAACCTTGGCGTTATAGATGCCATACCAAGTGAAATCAAGTGTTCACACAGTTTATTCCCACAAGGATGATAATACCAAAAATCTTTGACCTTGTGGAGACATTTTTTTTTTTTTTGTGGAAAATGTAAAAATGATTAAATGTATCTCTAAGGGTTGTGATTAGGGTTAGGCTTTGAATATACAGTTTTTATAATATAAAAATCATTGTCTATGGAAAGTCCCCCTGACAAAACGTGTCCGTGCATATGCGTTTGTGCGCATGTGCAATTTTAGATATTATTTGCAAAATTGCAGCTACTTTTGAATGTCCACTATCAATGGATAAAAATGAGATATGGTAGAATTTTTGTCTGTACTTTTCCTTTAAAACTGCTTTTTGAATGATTGCCAGTGTTCTATAAAAATGAATAGAACTCGTCATCACAGATCAGCATTAACTAGTTCAGAGAGATGTTAGTGTGATAATACGAGGCATGTGTGAGTCCATGTATGGAGGTCAGCGCTGTCAAAATTGTGGCTCAAGAGTTATTCCACACCCTTCCTTACCCCTCCCTCTCTCTCTCTCTCTCTCTCTCTCTCTCTCTCTCTCTCTCTCTCTCCTTCTGTGGCCTTATTCCAGTCCCATTAATTTTCCTGAGTGACTGTCACACGTCAGCCAGACTTGGTAATCCCGGGGTCACTTGACTCCTGTGTCAGCGTCCAAGGACGTTCTGTCACTGAGCTTTATGTGTGTGTGTGTGTGTGTGAGCGATAGCAAGGGGGTCTGCATGACTGAGACCTGCTGGAATGGAAAATACCATCCACGATCCATCACAGGACAACACAGGGGGAAACCCAGAAGCCCTCTTGAGACGTGCAGCCAAAAGGAGAGTGTGTATTGGGATATTGTGCTTGATGTTCGGAAATTCACACGGTCGCACGACCCAGAATAGATCCCTAATCTGTTAACAGGAGTCCGGTTATAGTAAATCAGCTTTGATTATCATGGGGCAGGGATATTAATGTTTCACGGCTGATCTGAAATCAGCTTGACACAGTTTCTGTGCTCACATCGGAGTAACATGCACAGATATGCCGATCCCAGATCAGCGGTTGCGTCTGAAGTTCCCAGGGCAGATTACAGCAGGTCACCCAACTCCAGACACATAGTCACATCGTTTAAATAGTTTTTATCATGACACAGCTTTGAAAAGCTCTACTAAACACATTGTGTGTGAAAGAGAGTCAGACCATATTCAGAGTGTTTGGTTGGATGTTTTGGGCTATATTTATTCATGGCTTCGGAGTGGAACCCTGCTTCCCAGAAAGGGTTTTCCATACAGATACAGCTTGGTGTTCACATTCTCTCTCGCTCTCTCTCTCTCTCTCTCTCTCTCTCTCTCTCTCTAGGTGGTGATAGCAAACAGGTCGTTATCAAGCGTCGTCTGTGTTGAGGTTTACAGATAAACAGTTTCCAGGGAGACGGCCTTGTGTTCTGGCAGATTTTGTATTGGATCGTTTGCTGTAACTTATTTTGCCTATAAATCAATAGTCAAGCTGTTTGTCAACAAGTTGCGTAAATAGTTACTAAATGAAATGTGTTTCCACCATGTCAGAGCTGCACCAAACAGCTGTTTCTTTGCTTTAGTTAGTATTAGAACTAGTCGTGTTGTTTTGTGTATGTTTGAGTAAGCTTCATATAGAATGTCTTTTTGTTTGTGTGTGTGTGTGTTTGTAGGAAAGTTTGATCGATTACAGCCTCCCTTCCAACTCAAAAGAGGATTGACTGTTTCCCAGCATCTAACAGTGATTATACATAGAACTTTTAATGTTTAATGCAAATTTCTTTGATGGCAAAGCTGAATTTCACATGACTTACCGAAGTCTTACTTTTTCTAACATGCTAATTTAAGAAAATTCTTATTATAAATGTTGAAAACAAACATTTTTATGGAAACGATGATACATTTTTTCAGGATTCTTTGATAAATATTTGGTATTTATTTGGAATAAAATCTTTAGTGATATTATAAATGTCTTTCCTGTCTTTTTTAATCAATTTAATGCATCCTTGTTAAATAAAAAAAAAAATTTATATTATATTATAAGCAAATATTTTAATTAGCATATAGCCACTTACACACTCGTAAAGTTACCACATCTATTACACACAAAAGCAGTGTCTCTGTGTGTTTTATATACATGGTTTCCAAAGTCACTGACCGCCTGGAAATATTAGGGAATTTTAAAATTGTCAGGGAAAATTCAGGATAATAAAATAATAATAACAAGATTTCTTTGTATACATAAATGCTCATTTATATGAATAAAAATGGTACAGCATGAAATAACCTCTGTATTGAAGGGAGGCACTAATGTTAGGTAGGGTGATCCGTACGGACCAGGCCTCGTAGTTTGGCACGTATGTGATTCGTTGATTAATTGCAAAGTTTAACCATCATAGAGTGTCATAAAGTTTATCATTTGCATGTTTTTGTGTGTGTGTGTGCGATAATGTGCGATACTGAATTGATTCCTCGTTTGCATATTCGTGCACTTGAAAGACACATGTACACGAAATTGTCAAAATGCCCATCTTGACTAGTATTCACGTAAACGCAGTTGGTTATGTCTTAAGTGAACAAACAGTTGAGAAAGAAATTGAATGTATATCATTATATTGGATTGTGCATTAGCTCTTAAAGTGACAGCAGCCTATAAATACCTGCTGATGTTTCTCATGAAAGGGTTAGTTCAGCCAAAAATGAAAATTCTGTCATTAATTATTCACCCTCATGTCGCTCCAAACCCATAACTCCTTCCTTCAGATAAAGAAGTGCATGCATAAAGCATTACTGTAATGCAGAATTTTTCGGTTACAAAACCTAGTGCACTGCCTCGCTGTCTACTACTTGTATACTTCATAAAATAGCATCCTAACTAAAATTCTCTCTTTACTCACCATCAAACCTGTAAGACCACAACAACACGACAACAATCTAATGAAGTGACGAGAATATTATTTGTGCTGGACAATACTGATCCTGGTTTTTAATAATGTAACTTTTTGCTAATGTAACTAGTGTTCTTCAAAATATTGTGTGTGTGTCAAACAGGGTTTGTAATGACATTATGGTAAGTAAGCAATGGCAATTTCATATTTAGGTAAGCTATCGCTTTAATGTTTCTGTAATCAGCCGCGTTGACATTTTAACCCCGTGTAACTGCTTGAATTCTGAACGGCAGTTTGTTTGCATGTGACTCCTGAGTCTGATGGCCAGCGACCTGTTGCTCCAAGCAAAATTATGTTGTTGCCGCTGCTACTGTGGTTTCCATAGTGCTTGCGTCCCAGGGGCGTCCTCAGGGCTGCCAGGCACACTGCCCCATATATTTAGTGTTATCCACTCAAACACACACACTCTCACTCACACACTCACTTTTGCCCTATTTACCTAGTGCCTTTAGCAGCTGTAAATGTATTAATTCCTCTTGGGGTGTAGTAGTACAGGAGGAGTATCCTTTCTCCTTATCCTGCTTTTTTTTTTTCTCGACATCAATCACACTTTTCAGAGGTTCTGGTATAATTGCCTGGAATTTTTAAATGCCGTTTGGATGTCCACATACTTTTGGCGGCCATGTAGTGTGTTTTAATCTGTTATTGTGCCATAAGGGTTGGTGTATGGAGCTGCGTGTTGTGGTGAAGTGGGCGGAGCAGATATGTTGGTGTTGGCTGTTTGTTTGTCTCTTTGCTTGTTTGTGTGTTTAAAGAGGGGGTGTGTATGTGGGCGAGGGGTTTTTAGAGGGTGTCACACTCTGCGGGATTATAGACCAGCTCATTAATTAGAACAAACAATCTGTCTGACACCCACACTGTGTGTGTGTGTATTTTTGAGATGCTTTGAGCAAGAGAGAATTTGGAAAAAAGGATAGATCCGCCATTCTTTGCAGTGAATAATACCAAATACAAGCTTGTTGGTTTGATAAAGAAGTGCATGCTTAAAGCATTTCTGTACTGCTGAAACTATTTTTCTGTTCCAAAACCTAGTGCACTGATTCGCTGTCTACTACTTGTACTTTATAAGATAGCATCCTAACTAAAATTCACTTACTCACCATCATGTTGGTCCAAATATGTAAGACCACAACAACACGACTATGTAGTAAAAATAGAAAAGTTTTTCCTTTGCTTATTTCACGTACAGATAATAATGTTGTCAAAACGATCCCTGTTCAACAAAAAAAACGCTGTATTATTCATGCCAGGCCAGTAGTTGGCAATGTCACTTTGTAAAGAAAGGTGTAATATACATGCATATTACGTCACCTTTTTCACAAATTGCATTGCAAATTGATTGCATGGAGATAGGAACGTTATCGTTTTCAAAAGCTTGCGTTTTCAAGCTGCCAAAACTCCATAATGCATAAAAAGTTTTCCATTTTTAGTTTAAACGGTGTCATGTAAACGGCCCCTGAGAAGATAAGAAGATAAAAAAGTTTGGAATCTGTAAGATTTTTTTTTGTCTCATATGCTCACCAAGGCTGCATTTGATTGAAAATAAAAACAGTAATACTGTAAAAACAGTAATACTGTGAAATAGATGCACGATATGAAAAATTTTAAGCGATACGATAACCGATAATTCAGTCCTTCTCGTTGCCTATACCGATATAGATACTGATAATCCAATAAATTCAGATTTTTATATTATAATTTCCATATAATCTGCAGTTTGTGCACCCAGGAGAGTAGAAAATCTAAGATGCACTGATGAAACTGATATTTTAGTTGCTCTGGCCTATAGCATATGGGACTATATGGGACTATAATAGCAAACATCAGTCCTGATTCTTTAAATGTTTTTATTTTTTGTGTAAGGCACCATACTTAGTAACAGAAAGGGTTTAACAGAACTAGGTTTATCTGCACTTAAAAACAAATTTATATTCAAACATTTCATGCATAACAAAGAAATGCATCTATTCAACCTTTAGTGCATGTGGATGAGGAAGGAATATAGACTAAGTCGCATGTTTTTCAAATACATAAATAAAATGCTTTAACATTTGTCAACCTCGGAAAAAACAAAAGTGCATCCTCAACAATATAGGGCATAGTTGAGATTTCTCTGAAGTTATGTAGTTTTTATATAGTTCTCTATTCTGTCAGTTCTCTTTTCTGTCTCTTGAAAACCTGCCTACTGGATGGGGACATCGACGATCCATGTTTTAGGCTTATTGCTAGTAACAGCTGCCACGGCTGCTTCATATTCTTTTAAGGGGCCGTTTATGGCAAGCCGTTTTGACTTTTATTCATTTTCAGGATGTGAACTTGGGATATCAAGAGTTACATTTTCACTATTTAAATGTTAATTCTTGATATCAAAAATTCAATTTCCACTAGTATAAACTATAATTGTTGATATCTGTAATTGTATTTTTACTAGTGAAATCTCACCATAGGCTGCCATTCAAATTCAATTGTTGATATCAAGAATTGATTTCTTACTAGTTGAAATTCAAGTTTCACAAATTAGGAATACAGTTCTTACTAGTAAAAATACAAATTTCTGATATCAACAATTACATTGTTACTAGTTGAAATGTCTATTCTTGATATCAACAATTGAATTTCTATAAGTAAAAATCTTCATTTCTGATATCTGAAAATGAATTCCTGATATCAATATAATTTCTGATATCTAAAACGGCTTTCTTACTTGTAACAATCACATTCATGATATCAGAAATGAACATTTTTACTAGTAGAAATTCAATTGTTGATATCAAGAATAGACATTTGCACTAGAAACAATGTAATTGTTGATATCAGAAATTTGCATTTTTAACAATCCCCTTTATTGCATCCTTGCTGAATAAAATCTTTAAAAAAAAATAAAAAAAAATTTTACTGACCCCAAACATTTTAACAGTAGCATATATTTATGCACTGAATTACATATTATAGATATTTATATTTTTTGACGTTACGGAAAACATTCTGAAATTGCCTTATTTACATAGTTATTCACATTGCTGTCTTTGAATTAATTAAAAGTGTCTTATAAGGCTGCATACTGTTTGCAATATGCCTTAAAATGCCATCTAGCTAGACTGCTCACTGTTTTAACACTGTTAAATCCATGCCATCATAAGAAGTATTAATAGGAAATCACACATCCTTGCGATAAGCAGAGAATGCGCTAGACAGAATGTTGATGGGATGTGAGCACTTTGTTGGTTTGTTGACATTTGCAGCACATTGTGATTTTTATCATGCCTTTATTTATATAACACGAAAAATACAGGCTGCGTTTAATGTTCAGGTGCATTTGGTATCCAGTGATGCAAAAATGCCCATTTTAAAGCCATACAAGCATAAGTTAAAGATTCACTGTGTTTCACACAGTACATGCTCTTCTTTTGTGTTACATCATGACCCAAATGAATTACTTTTTTTTTTTTTTTTTTTTTTGCACTGTAGAAACTTTCGTTTCCATGGCAACCCCGTGTAGGAAATTGCCAGAGCCTTGGGAAAATGTTTTCAGCCAAGTCATTTGAAGAGCTCATAAAAGACAAATACTTGAAGCATCCCACCAGTTGGCAGCAGAACATCCACCCATCCCTCCACATCTCTTAAAAACACAAATACAGGCAGATTCAAGGCGTTATTGATGATCAGGAAACTGATGAATGATTTTCAAACCTGTGTGCATCTTGTATGAATCTGTGCCATACCAAAAACCCAGTGGTACCAATCTATCTGGCAGCCAATCAGAGGGGCCGTTCAGCTTGTGTAATTAAGATATGTTATGTAATGGCCAGGTGCTGAAAAACAGATTGAGAGAATAAATGATCTTCTCCGCTCATTCGTTCGTTAGCAGGATCTGACACTAAGGTTAAATGTCAGTTGGGTGCATTTTGTTAATTGCAGAAATCGATATGCTGGAACAGTTTAAATCAGAATGCCTCACTCTATGTTGCGATCAATATTTACGAATCACACATAAAGGCGCTGAAGCATTAGTTTTCACCCAGCCTACACTGAACAATTTACACGCACGCAGACAGATGCGCAAACACATATACATACACATGAATGAACACAAACATATGCACACATGCATTCTGGCTTTCACAGTCAGTAGTGTGCATCTGTGGGTGATGAATGTATAATTTATGTGCTTTGGTTTCATCCACTGTATTTGCTCACTTGCTATCTTCATGGGACATTTGTATATGCTTTTTTTAAATTTGCGCCACGATAATCGCACTATGCCATATTTCTCTTTTAATGCTATTAATTGCACAGCCCTACACAACACTCTCTCCCACAATGTGAAGCTTTTCATTTCTAGTGTGAAAAATAAAACGGCAGTAATATTGGCTGTACCTGATTTATTTTTGCATATTATTATTATTATTATTATTATTATTATTTCCAAGAGGATACTATTGGTTGAAGGGTTTGCACATTATATGTGACCCCAAAACCCGTCATAAGTCGCATGGGTATATTTCTAGCAATAGCCAAAAATACATTGTATGGGTCAAATTATCAATTTTGTTTTTTATGCCAAAAATCATTAGGATCATAAGGATCATGTACTGTGAAGAGATTTTGTAAATTTTCTACCATAAATATATCAAAAATATATTTTTGTGAATGATTATGCATTGCTAAGGACTTCATTTGGACAACTTTAAAGGCAATTTTCTCAATCTCACCCTCAGATTCCAGTTGTATCTTGGCCAAATATTGTCCTAACAAACCATACATCAATGGAAAGCTTATTTATTCAGCTTTCAGATAATGTATAAATCTAAACTCTAAACTAAAAAATTTACTCTTATGATTGTTTTTGTGGTCCAGGGTCACAAAGTTTCACATATTTTTGTTAAAAATAGTAGGTAATATATAGTATATACCACTAACTATACAATAATGTTCGATTCCAAATGATATTTACTTTATTTTTGAACAACCTCTCCTTTTGAGGATGTCCTCAAATTTTTAGTCAAGTTACCGAACCTCTAGGGACATTTCTCAGTAATTTTATGTCGTCGTAAGAAACACACTTATAGTCAGAGCTCCATTTTGATGCCAGCAGGTAGGGCAGCTTCTCTGAAGACAGTTTGATCGTCTCTCATGATTTGCTTTCTAACCGCTTTGTACTACTCAAACACATGCTGCAGAAGCTGATCATTTGAGTTCGGTCTAAATGATCGTTTACTTCACAAGAGACACGCAGAAAGCGGCTCCACTGCAGCAAAGCTAATCAGTGTTCATAAACTCAGGGTATACAACAGCCTTTTTACAACAGGGACTGACATTGTTGTTATTTGTCTTGCTTGTAAAAGGATGGATGGATGGATGGATGGATGGATGGATGGACGGACGGATAGATAGATAGATAGACAGATAGATAGATAGAAAGATACATACATAATGGATGGATAGATATATAGATACATACATACATACATACATACATGCATACATACATACATACATACATATAATACATACATACATACTTAGATAGATACATACTTACATACATACATATAATACATACATACATACATACATATATAGATACATACATAGATGCATACTTACATACATACATACATACATACATACATATAATACATACATACATACTTAGATAGATACATACTTACATACATACATGCATACATACATACATACATACATATAATACATACATACATACTTAGATAGATACATACTTACATACATACATATAATACATACATACATACATGCATATATAGATACATACATAGATGCATACTTACATACATACATACATATAATACATACATACATACTTAGATAGATACATACTTACATACATACATATAATACATACATACATACATACATATATAGATACATACATAGATGCATACTTACATACATACATACATATAATACATACATACATACTTAGATAGATACATACTTACATACATACATATAATACATACATACATACATACATATATAGATACATACATAGATGCATACTTACATACATACATACATACATACATATAATACATACATACATACTTAGATAGATACATACTTACATACATACATATAATACATACATACATACATACATATAATACATACATACATACTTAGATAGATACATACTTACATACTGTACATACATATAATACATACATACATACATACATATAATACATACATACATACTTAGATAGATACATACTTACATACATACATATAATACATACATACATACATAGATACATACACCCATACATACTTACATACATATACATACATATAATACATACATACATACTTAGATAGATACATACTTACATACATACATATAATACATACATACATACATATATAGATACATACATAGATGCATACTTACATACATACATACATACATACATATAATACATACATACATACTTAGATAGATACATACTTACATACATACATATAATACATACATACATACATACATATAATACATACATACATACTTAGATAGATACATACTTACATACATACATATAATACATACATACATACATAGATACATACACCCATACATACTTACATACATATACATACATATAATACATACATACATACTTAGATAGATACATACTTACATACATACATATAATACATACATACATACATATATAGATACATACATAGATGCATACTTACATACATACATACATACATACATATAATACATACATACATACTTAGATAGATACATACTTACATACATACATATAATACATACATACATACATACATATAATACATACATACATACTTAGATAGATACATACTTACATACTGTACATACATATAATACATACATACATACATACATATAATACATACATACATACTTAGATAGATACATACTTACATACATACATATAATACATACATACATACATAGATACATACACCCATACATACTTACATACATATACATACATATAATACATACATACATACTTAGATAGATACATACTTACATACATACATATAATACATACATACATACATATATAGATACATACATAGATGCATACTTACATACATACATACATACATACATATAATACATACATACATACTTAGATAGATACATACTTACATACATACATATAATACATACATACATATATAGATACATACATAGATGCATACTTACATACATACTTACATACATACATATAATACATACATACATACTTAGATAGATACATACTTACATACATACATATAATACATACATACATACATACATATATTACGGTGGCTTACATACATACATACATACATACATATAATACATACATACATACTTAGATAGATACATACTTACATACATACATATAATACATACAGACATACATAGATAGATACATACTTACATACATACATATAATACATATATACATACATACATATAATACATACATACATACTTAGATAGATACATACTTACATACATACATATAATACATACATACATACATAGATACATACATCCATACATACTTACATACATACATACATATAATACATACATACATACATACATACATACATACATATAATACATACATACATACATACATAAATACATATATACATACATACATACAGTACTGTGCAAAAGTTTTAGGCAGGTGTGAAAAAATGCTGTAAAGTAAGAATGCTTTCAAAAATAGACATGTTAATAGTTTATATTTATCAATTAACAAAATGCAAAGTGAGTGAACAGAAGAAAAATCTACATCAAATCAATATTTGGTGTGACCACCCTTTGCCTTCAAAACAGCATCAATTCTTCTAGGTACACTTGCACACAGTTTTTGAAGGAACTCGGCAGGTAGGTTGGCCCAAACATCTTGGAGAACTAACCACAGTTCCTCTGTGGATTTAGGCAGCCTCAGTTGCTTCTCTCTCATTCTGACCAAATCCCCAACTCCATTTGCAGAAATGCAGCCCCAAACTTGCAAGGAACCTCCACCATGCTTCACTGTTGCCTGCAGACACTCATTCGTGTACCGCTCTCCAGCCCTTCGGCGAACAAACTGCCTTCTGCTACAGCCAAATATTTCAAATTTTGACTCATCATTTCGTGCATAGTTGAGTCGCTTGGCCTTGTTTCCACGTCGGAGGTATGGCTTTTTGGCCGCAAGTCTTCCATGAAGGCCACTTCTGACCAGACTTCTCCGGACAGTAGATGGGTGTACCAGGGTCCCACTGTTTTCTGCCAGTTGTGAGCTAATGGCACTGCTCGACATCTTCCGATTGCGAAGGGAAGTAAGCATGATGTGTCTTTCATCTGCTGCAGTAATTCTTTGTGCTTCTTCAAAAGAGCTTGGACAGCACATCTGGAAACCCCTGTCTGCCTTGAAATTTCTGCCTGGGAGAGACCTTGCTGATGCAGTATAACTACCTTGTGTCTTGTTGCTGTGCTCAGTCTTGCCATGGTGTATGACTTTTGACAGTAAACTGTCTTCAGCAACCTCACCTTGTTAGCTGAGTTTGGCTGTTCCTCACCCAGTTTTATTCCTCCTACACAGCTGTTTCTGTTTCAGTTAATGATTGTGTTTC
This sequence comes from Opsariichthys bidens, assembly GCA_037194245.1. Classification (NCBI taxonomy): domain Eukaryota; kingdom Metazoa; phylum Chordata; class Actinopteri; order Cypriniformes; family Xenocyprididae; genus Opsariichthys; species Opsariichthys bidens. Next base: position 7,451,727 of record CM074303.1, read on the forward strand.
AACCTACATATTGAATTGATGATCATTAGCACCTGTTTGGTATAATTGTTTAATCATACACCTAACTATATGCCTACAAAATCCCTGACTTTGTGCAAGTGTACCTTGAAGAATTGATGCTGTTTTGAAGGTAAAGGGTGGTCACACCAAATATGGATTTGATTTAGATTTTTCTTCTGTTCACTCACTTTGCATTTTGTTAATTGATAAATATAATCTATTACCAAGTTTATTTTTGAAAGCATTCTTACTTTACAGCATTTTTTCACACCTGCCTAAAACTTTTGCACAGTACTGTACATATAATACATACATACATACATAGATACATACATACATACATACATACATATAATACATACATACATACATACATACATCCATACATACTTACATACATACATACATATAATACATACATACATACATACATACATACATAAATACATATAATACATACATACATACATACATACATACTTACATACATACATACATAGATACATACATCCATACATACTTACATACATACATACATAGATACATATATATACACACATACATACATACATGCGTATAAAACATACATACATAGATACATACTTACATACAATACATATAATACATACATACATATATACATACATACATATAATACATACATACATATATACATGCATACATACTGAACTGGATTGATTGAAGAAGGGAAATATGTCCTCAACATGGTAAATCACACTGCTAACTGCTATATTTATCAAATCAAGGCAGCAACCACCGTTAAAGGAATGTCATGTTTATTCCTCCTGGGCATGAGTAGTGTAAATTCTGCAATTATGCATCACAGGCGCAAAAGCATCCAAAGCCCTCATTTCAAAATCCAGGCCACAGTCTCCCGGCCTGTGGCCAAATCAGACATGCTGAGTGCAGTTTTATCAGAGCAGAGGCAAGTTTAGCAAACTGCTCTGGTGCTGGGACCCACAGACTGCACTGACCAATCAGGACAAAACCTGAAAGGTTCATAACAATAGAGGGCACATATTGCAGTATATACTGTATTCTGCCTCGCATGTGATTCGGTATGCTACTTTATTGTTGCTTGTCTTCGCTATGTTGCATATCCATTCAGTATTTGCCATCTATAATAGTTGTCCGTTTAGAAATAAGTGCAGTTGTTTTGCATCATTTATCTAATTTCATGTATGTATTAATTTTTGGCTGTCCAAACAAGAGATCAGTGTGGATATCACTGCAGTGTTATTCCACACTTTGGAAATAGAAGGTCAAGTTGAGTGCATTGCATTGTGGGAATGACTATCCATTGTAATGTTCTTACGAGAATGCACAATGCTGCATTACTTACATATTGTGATCTGTTACTGATTCCGAATTACATGCCAAAAATTGCTGTAAAATTCTGTCGTTAATTACTCATGTCATTCCAAACCTTCGTTCGTCCTCAGAACACAAATTAAGATATTTTTAATGAAATCCGAGAGCTCGCTGACTCCTCCATAGACTGCAATTTAACTACCACTTTCAAGGCCCAGAAAGCTACAAAATTAAAGACATCATTAAAATAGTCCAAGTGACTACAGTAGCTCAACCTTAATGTTATGAAGCGACGAGAATACTTTTTTTTGCGCAAAAACAAAATTGAAATAACGACTTTATTCAACAGTTTCTTCTCTTTAGTGTCACTTTCCTGTGCTGTTTACATTCAGCGCTTCCCGGTTCTTGGTCAGTTAAATTGGAGAAGTCAGAGAGCTCTCGGGTTTCATCAAAATTTAATTTAACTTAATTTGTGTTCTTGAAGAAGAACAGAGGTCTTGCGGGGGAGCAACATGAATAAATGACACGACATGAATAAATGACCGTATTTTTTTGGCTGAACTAACGCATTACAACATTTTAGGTAATATAATTGGACTATTTTTTGATTACTTTTAGATTAATTTTTACCCTAACTTGAACAACATGAAGTGCATCATATAATACGTCATGTCAGGATTTCCCAGACTGGGGTTTGTGATGAATCTTCAAGGGGTTTGTGAGTTTAATGAAAAGATAATAATTAAATACATCATAAAAATATACAATATTAAAATAATAAAAATTGTAATAAAAATGTCTTTGTCAAAAGGCTTCTAAAGACATTCCAATACATGGTTAAATTACTCACTGGGTGATAATTAAAATAATAATTAATGTGTTCATAAGGAGTTGATGTTGAGAAAACACTCCTGAAAGTGAAATGAATTTTGTAAATCCAGTGGTCAAATACTTTGTAGACAATTTTAGCCATTCAATTATAGCCATTCAACTCGTGGCTGGTCTGTGTGGGCAATTTCACAAAACTAGAAGAATTTCTGAATAGTTATAAGCGATATGCTTTTTAGAAAGGAAAATTTAAAACATGAACAAGAAAAATTAGGATCAATAGAATCAAAAAATTATGGCAAATTTACTGCCATAGTGTGAATTATATGTTATAATGACATCCAAAAAAGTAACTGTAATCTGATTACAAGTATTTTAAAACATATTATATAATGGCAAGTAATAAATTTTGGTATCTGATTACAAAATCCAGATCAGTTACTACCCAGCACTGGGGATGCATACAGATTATTTGCATTGTACACACTACATACTATAGTAGTAGTATGCAATTTTAAACATAAAAAGTTGCTGTTGGTTGCCTTGTAATAGAATCCAGATGGCTTGTGTGATTCAGTTAAAGTGTTAATAAGGTGAGAAATGTTTTTGAGTCTCTTAATTAACAATGGTGTGAGCCAAAGACGGCAGCACCTTCTTTGCATAAAGAAACGTTGTGATCTGGTCTTAACTCGAGGCGTTAGCCATAATGAGTGACTCATGGATTTCTGCTACAGCTGTGAATTTGGTTAAGATGAACAGTTTAGAGAAGAGAGTTCATAAAGGCGAACGAGTTTCACATCATATTCATCAATTCTGACTCTACCATCTGAATGTCTCAACAGAAATCGAGACTCCTCAGACCAGGCAACATTTTTCCAGTCTTCAACTGTCCAATTTTGGTGAGCTTGTGCAAATTGTAGCCTCTTTTTTCTATTTGTAGTGGAGATGAGTGGTACCCGGTGGGGTCTTCTGCTGTTGTAGCCCATCCGCCTCAAGGTTGTTCGTGTTGTGGCTTCACAAATGCTTTGCTGCATACCTCGGTTGTAACGAGTGGTTATTTCAGTCAAAGTTGCTCTTCTATCAGCTTGACTCAGTCGGCCCATTCTGCTCTGACCTCTTGCATCAACAAGGCATTTTCGCCCACAGGACTGCCGCATACTGGATGTTTTTCCCTTTTCACACCATTTTTTGTAAACCCTAGAAATTGTTGTTCGTGAAAATCCCAGTAACAGATTGTGAAATACTCTGTGAAATATAATGTGCTGATTTGGTGCTTAAGAATCATTTTTTATTATCACAGTTAAAACAGTTGCTCCTTAATATTTTAGTGAAAACTGAATCTTTCAGAATTCTGTGATGAATAGAAAGAAAGAATAGAAAAAAAACATACTTTGTTTGATCAATTTCATTTATCCTTGCTAAATGAAAATTTATTTAATTTCTTTCAAAACAAATTTTAAAAAAAAATCCTGCTCACCCCAAACTTTTTTTTCATTATGCTGTATTTTTTTCCCTCCTCACATTTTCATCGTTTTAATTAAACCATTTATTTATCACCATGACGCACATTGTGTGCATCGCTCGTCTTCGTTATTGTTGATGAAACCTTTTTGAGCATTTTTGTCATTAATTCCTTTGATGAGATATATACACATTGTATAATTAACACACTTCACCTTAATGGAGAAGGATGAATAAATGACCTCATCACCTGTGCGGTTTCATAGATTGTTAGTTTGATAATTGCATCTGCTGGAAGATTTGGCAGTTCTCAGTGGCCGTAAAGGATCTTGATTCCCTGAGGGCTGAGTGCTGATATGACAGCTGTTAGCACACTAGAAACCTATCATTATAGTCTGTCCACAATTCTATGTGCATACACACACATTCATTCCCTTCGCTGCTGGACAGATGGTGGCTTTGAGCTCAGGGTCCTTGAAGGAGACATTCACGCCGAGGAAGAGAAAGAGCACCAGACAACGATATGAAGATGAGAGCATGCTGTTACTAATGCCTCTGGAGGATGCTGGAAGTTGCTTTGTTAAAGTACTTTCTGGCTGCTAACAAGCAGGAGGAAGATTCTAGGTCATAAAATTACACGTTTCCACAACCTCACATGCCCGGCTCTGTGCACAGTTAGACCAAATTAAGTAGCGCTGATTTCTGATATTTTACCGTGTGTGAAACATGAAGTTAGGGTGAAAAAAGGGAAATATGACCTATATACAGTAATAGACAATATTGGGAACTTATTTATGGAATATTGCAGTATTTATTGTAAATGGTTTATGTGCTCATCACTTTTTTAAATTTTATTTATGTAGCGATGTAATCTTTAATCAAAATAACTTCCCCTGCCTCTTGCACCAACATCTCTCTTATCTTTTCTTAGGACATGTTTACTGGTACGAGGGTGGGACAACCTGTCACTCACATGAGATCCACCAATAGCAAACCACATCCATCCAGTCTATTCCTTATGGACAAAATCAAGCCCTTTGGGCTTTGAAGTTGGTTTGCTACTTAATTTTGTTGCGTAATGACAATAAAAGAATCAATTACTCAGATAATTATTAATGTTATTTACTAGGGGTGTGACGAGATCTCGTGCCTCGAGATCTTGCAATATTGAAATGTGAGGAGATTTTTCGTCAAGGTGAAAAGCTGTCTCGCAATATCACCATGACCAAGCATGAGGGTGAAATTAGCATAGAATATGGAACTGCTACGTTTGCATTACATTACGATGCCCACCGCGGCACCGCCTACACTGTCGTTTTGCTTTTTTTTTAAAGAAATAAAAACCATTTAATTCAGTTAGATAGCAGTCGCTTTAATTGTAAATGTCTGCTCTGGTCATCCATCATGAGCTGCAGAGTCGCACACAGTGCAGCAAGAATCACAGTTCACTCATCACGTGACGAGAGTAAGGCAAGATGACTGACAAGACCATGGCAGAGGATTCGTTGCGCAACAGAGCTTAAGCGTCTGATAAATGTCTTCTCTTATAGAATCCGCACTCAGCACCACCGCACCTTATACACAGACTAAGTGCGATTTTGCAAATTAGAAAGCGAAAGTAAAACGCGAGTTAAGCTATGATACAACATACAATAGCCTGTCTGCCTCTATTTTTTTGCTGTGTAGTTGTAACCACTTCTTAGATTTAGTTTCTGTTCTGCACTCTGAATATTGAGAGAGTACTTTGATTATGGCTGCACTAATTGTTTACACTTTATAAGACTAAGAAAAAATTATTGTTATTTATACTGTTTTTATTTATACAATTTGAGTTCAATTGGGAGGTCACACACAACCAAGAATTCATGTACAGAAAGGTCAGAAGAGACTCGTTTGAAATCATACAGGAGAGAAGCATGTCAGTTGAAGGCAAAATCTTTTACAGTGCTTGTATATTGTTGTCTTTCAATGCATATGATAATTGATACTCGAAGTATAACTGAAACGGCATTCATTACAAGATGATTCGTTAAAACATTTCAAAATGCACCTGAATGAAGGATTTTGCCGTTTTGTCATTGAGGATTTCTTAAAAATACTGTGCAAAAAATTAACCGCTAACCTAACAGTACTAACCGTCACCTAAAGTCTACTAATACTCTAGAGAATTAGTTGTCAAGTAGTTGCAAAGTTACTTATAATTAGTGGAATGTCAAAAGTGGACCTACTGAAATAAAATGTTACCAAAAACAAAGTTTGTCCTGGACAAACTTCCCTTTTCAATTGGACATATGACAACAAATGAAAGTAAACTGAATTTACTGGGTCTTTAAATAGCATCTATGTAAATGAAATATCTATCTATCTAAAAAAAAATGCTTTTAAATAGCCTGACTTCGACACATGGTACTTCTGTGTGTTTCAAAATAACAGACCTTACCCAACAAACTTTGTCTCTCTCACACAGACACACACAAATCCCCTGTCAGCCTTTCCCAATTTACAAAAAATTTTGCAAGTTTCCTCTGCAGTCAGCAGTTCTTCATCCAATTAAAGACAAAACAAAACACCAGGAGAAGGGCAGCATCCCAATACATGTACTATCCACACTAAATATTCCATACCATTTAGAATGCAAGAGTAGGATTAGCGTGACCCAAAATCATACAGGTATGTACAAAAACTTTGAACTATGAACTCGTAATTTTAAATGAAGGCCATAGTATGATTGGCCCTTGTTTCAGACGGCTATTAAACTTACATGACGCAAACAACAGTTCATAGTTAATAGCAGTGTGTAAATGATGATTCTGTAATAACTGTGTAAATAAGATTTTAATAGTCCCTGGTTTGAATGTGCTGCTTTTGATTGTCTGTAATGATGGCTTTGGAAAGGAAGCTTCGTGTTCTGTTCACCATTAAACAGAGTGTTTTGAACTTCAGGTTAGATGTAATTGTTGCTGAACCCATAACGGCAGAAGTGTGTGATTCTGACATCATATACAGTAAGTGGAGCAAGGTAATTATTATAATGACGACACTAATGCTGCAGATGAGGTCAGCTTTTATTGAAGAAAACCTTTTCTCTTTGTTAATCACAGTACTTTCTCATTCAGATGGTGTGTCTGAATGAACTCATGTCCTTCACACGTTTGTTCTGCGTTTTTGTGTCAAAGCAAAACAAAAAACAACAACAAACCAAAGGCGCATTGACGTACGGCTGTACATTAGGCTTTAATGTGTGTGATCCAGGGTTTAGCGTTCACCTTGAAACTGGTTTGGTTATTTTCTGGATGGCCCAGCAGGTGTCAGAGGGTCATTAATCAGAAGCAGAGAGAGATCAATAAACCTGATCATTAGTCTCATCAGCTGCTATCGGTGAGCTGAGATCATCTGATTCGCCTCCAGATCTGGCACTTCACCCAGGAGAAACTGTTTAGTGTCATGTTCACTGCGTTTCATGCTGGGACGTTTCTAGCGAAGAGAAACAGCCGTGGTTGATGGTTTTTAATGTTGGAGGAAAAACAGGTCGGCTTGCTTTTACAAATAAGAAATTGGAAGAGTGAATTCTTTCGTTACGGTTATGTCTTTTATAGGGTTAGTTCACTCAAAAACGAAAATTGTCATTAATTACTCACCCTCATGTTGTTCCACACCCGTAAGACCTTTGCTTGTCTTCGGAACACAAATTAAAATCATTTTGATTAAATCCAATGGCTTAGTGAGCTCTGTATTGACAGCAAGTTAATTTACACCTTCAAATGCCCAGAAAGGGACTAAAGATATATTTGAATCAGTTCATGTGATTACAGTGGTTCTTAGCAATGTTTTGATCTAGAAATGGGAGGATGGGTACATGGCGGTCATAAAGGGATGGATGTGGTCAGAAACAATGCTCAGGTAGGCCGTGCCATTTAAACGATGCTCAATTGGCACTAAGGGGCCTAAAGTGTGCCAAGAAAACATCCCCCACACCATTACACCACCACCACCAGCCTGCACAGTGGTAACAAGGTATGATGGATCCATGTTCTCATTCTGTTCTCATTCACCTTAATGTTATGAAGCGATGAGAATACTTTTTGTGCGCCAAAAAAAACAAAATAACGACTTTATTCAACAATATCTAGTGATGGGCTATTTCAAAACACTGCTTCATGAAGCTTCGAAGCTTTACGGATCTTTTGTTGAATCTTTTGTCGAATCAGTGGTTCGAATCGTGTATCGAACTGCCGAAGTCCTGTGAACCATTGGAATTTCAAAACACTTATGACATAACGAAGCCTCGTTAGTCATGTGACTTTGGCTGTTGATACGCGCTCTGAACCACTCATTCCAAATAAAAGATTCGTAAAGCTATATAGTTCAGTCCCAAAAGCAACTCCATGTTCAAATTGTTGAATTTGACCAATTTTCAGTGATCAAAAACCAAATGTGGTTCACTTTATACACAGCTGATACTTATTTATTTCAATTTTTTGTACATCATGAATTACTTGCACCTCATGACCTGCTGTCATGTTATCTTGTGTTCGGAGGTGGATGTCTGGTGTTTGTGTGACACTTCTAGGAGGGAATTATACCCAGTTATTGGCCGCAATTGAGCACTTAAGTTTTTTTTATGCACATCTTGCCGTTTCCATCCAGTGTTTTTTGCAATATCCCACATTTGCATAAAAACAGTTGGATGGAAACATAGCTATTGAGGTCAGCAGAAGGGAAGCTTTTGAGCAAATAATTATCTACATTTTGGTCATATATATGACTTTTGTGATACTTTTTTTGGAGTTCCACAGAAGAACTAACCCTTTAAGAATAACTCCATTTAACCACATAAATATAGGATTAACTTGTGATCAGGTAACAGGAATGTATTTATTTTAAACTCGGAGAAAGAAAGTGTGACTTTCTTTGTTCTCATTCCTGTAGAAGTTGTCAGTGGAAGTCTGGAAGTTTCTCTCTCTTCTCTCTCTGTTCTCTCACACTCTCGGCAGATTCCATGTTGACACCTGAAAGTGTGAATTATTCATTTCTTCAGGCAGATGAAGAATGGGTGGCGGGGCACGTGATGCACTCACACTACTGCATATACACAAACACTCAAACATGCTCATGGGCACAAATACACTACCGTTCTTTCCAAATGAATACTTTTATTCAACGAGGATGCATTAAATTGATCAAAAGTGACAGTAAAGACATAAAGTTGTAAACATTTTTCATCAAATAAATGCTGTAAATGCAAATAAACTTTCTATTTATCAAAGTATCCTGAAAATCTGTCACAGTTTCAACAAAAAATCAGCATATTAGAATGATTTCTGAAGGATCATGTGACACTGAAGACTGGAGTAATGATGCTGAAAATTCAGGAATGAATTACATTTTAAAATATATTAAAATGGAAAGCATTGAACATTTATTTTTTCCAAATTAACCATTATTTTTTTCACAGGAACATAGGATGAAAGTTCTCTAAGCCATACAACATGATTGGGTGGTTCTTCTGATTTCCATTTTATAGCTATACATTGCTTTGCTGCTATCAGAGCTGAAATTCTTCATTTGATCTAGGTGGAGGACCGATTAATCCCTCAATAACATAAATCTCGAATCAAATGAGAGCTTAACATTATTAATTTTGTCAATAGGTTGTATTATATTTCTCCAATAGGTTTCAAGTTTAAAAAAATAAATAAATAAAACACACACAAAGTACAAAACCACTGTGGTTAAATTGTTCTGTTGTTTTAAAATAAAGATTTCTTTAAATACGAGATACTATCCTTAAACTTTCAATAATTTTTTTTTTTTTTTTTTTGCAGTTTTAGGCCACATCCACACAAAGCCAAAGCTTTCCCTATCTGATCTTTTTTTTTTTACCAACTCAAAATGATGTAGTATACATGCCAGATCGGTATGTGGCGCTGTAATTCTGCCACAGAGATGCACAAGAATTGGAGAATAAGACTTGATTAAACCTTGCGCACTGTATTCAAACTTCAGTAAAGCCTAGAAATAAAGCTTTACTTTAATAATGATTAACCAGAAAAAGCACACGAGTTAGGAGAAATAAAGACTAAAGCAAATGCTAGAAAATGTTGCATATATTTAATTAGAAATGATGGTAGAGATTATCAGATGTAATTATGACAATAATGCAGGTAACACTCATAATAATATTAGTAATCAGGTGATTTGTTTTGCCCCTCAGGTCAGTCGTGTTTTGAAACCTGGAGGCCGTTTCATCTCTGTTACATTTGCTCAGCCACATTTCCGTAAGAGACTCTACGCTCGAGCAAAGTACGACTGGTCTATCAAGCACTATCACTATGGCAGCAGCTTCCACTACTTCCTGTATGTTCTCACCAAAGGGGAGGAGCTTAGCCCAGAGGATGCTGCATTGGAGAGAAGACTGCTCGAGGAAACTGAGGCTTCACCCACTGATGTAAAATTTCAGGAAGTGGATTCTGAGGACTTCCTGAATAACATTGGATTATAAGGACGTATAAAGCATCAAGAGACTGCTGACCGAAGTTATACATGCTTCTTCATTCATTTTTTTTTTATGCTCGTATCCTTTAGCGGATTTGTTCACCTAAAAATGTTGATTCTTTCATATAATCCTTTACTCTCTCATGTTGTTCCAAATTCTTCTGTGGGACAAATATTCCCAAATAATGTTTGCTGGTCTAAAAAATGATTGTTCTATTTCTCTGGTGACGTTAAAGGGATAGTTCACCCGAAAATGAAAATTACCATGATTTATTCATCTTTGAGTAATCCTAGGTATATATGACTATATTTTTTCAGACGAACACAATCGGAGTTATATTTATAAATATCCAGGCTCTTCCAAGCTTTATGATGGCAGTGAATGGCGCTCAGGTTGGAGCCCAAAGAAGTGCATCCATCACTTAATATAATAAAGACCATCTGAAGTGAAACAATTGGTTTATGTACAACAAATATCCATAAAACTTAAAACTTTATAATAACCGGCTTCCGGTAAACGGCCGTGTGCTAGTCTATTCCGGCAGAAGAGTGACCTCTGACCTGTCAAAAGTTTTAGCCCCATTCACTATCATTAGAAAGCTTGGAAGAGCTAGGATATTTTTAAAGTAACTCCGATTGTGTTTGTCTGAAATAAGATACACTTAGGATGGCGAGGGTGAGTAAATCATGGGATAATTTTTATTTTTGGGTGAATTAACCCTTTAAGGACAGTATTTGAAATATGCCAAAAAAAAACAAAAAACAAGAAAACAGCAACTTTCCATGTTTGACTTTTATGCCACACTGTAACGGTTTTGAGTTGGTTCAAGATTTTAAACCAATATCTTGTCTGTTTTTAAATATCTTAAATATTTTTTTTATACCATGCTTTTTTAGGACTCTTTCTTGTGCGGTTTAACTCTGTTTTGCATTCTCTCTCTCTCTCTCTCTCTCTCTCTCTCTCTCTCTCTCTCTCTCTCTCTCTCTCTCTCTCTATCTCTCTCTCTCTCTCTCTCTCTCTCTCTCTCTCTCTCTGGCCTATTTCTCTGTGATTGTGTTGATTGGTATGACAAGGTTGAGTGCTTGACACCTGCACACTTGTGCATAGACAAATCTGTCACAAATGCTTCTCAAACAACAAATAAACAGACAGACAGAAAACAAACAGCCCTGCTGTGTGCCAGAATATGACAGACGTGTCTGTGTGTGCTGCTTTGGATGAGGAATGGCTGCAGTGAATCGGAGGAGGCCATTAATAAACCAGAAATCATTTATTTTTAATTTAGCTCTGGAATGTAATTACCGTCTATTTTTAAGACTTGAGGAAGGTGCCTGAATTTCAGAACAGCTTCCTATGTGCACAATCTATGTGAACATAGATTAAAATGTTACACTGTGGGTTTTTTTAATAGTAAATAGAGGAAGGTTATTCTTGAATCAGGAGAGCCCAGAACACATTAAAACCAACTTGATGTTGTGAATGTTTGCCGTGGCATTACTTTGCGGCTGTTAAGGTGGTATGAGTTGTTTTTAGAGCGTTGCTAGAATGTTCTGAGTGGTTCTTGGGTGGTTTCTCTACGCGAGGGCCACCCCTAAGTGTGATATTTTTATACCTAAATATGGCTCGGGTAAGTCTATGGGATTAATACGGAAGGTTGTGGCTTTGGAAGCCCTAACCCTGTGCAAAAGTAATGGTAAGCATGCATTGGTTCGTATACCATTAACAGTTTTATAAACTTTTAGTTCAGAGTTGATCATGTCTAGATTGAATGCGTCACCTGTGAAAGCTGATGATGTAGTCACAGGTCTTTCCCCTTCACTGAAGCACTAAGCAATGACGTCAGGGCAGGGAGAGTATCAGATAGCGGCTGGTATCAGGTGAGCTGCGGGTATCAGGTGTAGATTTATTCTGTGATCGTATCCTCACACCATGATGTGTGATGGTTCTTCAGGAACTTAGTGCTGCCTAAACACCATAAAGCTTCTGTGGAGAACAGGAGACCCTGATTAGTCTAATGGCTGGTTGTTTTGTTTACACCTCTGCAATGCTAACCCACATGCAAGTTTTACTTTATGTTGACATTTAAGACCTTGATCTTCAATAATGTACTTTTGAATAATTGATTGACCAATTTCGGTAGTGTACTTGTAAGATATTTTCTGAGACGGTGTCTTGTCTTAAAGAACAAAATCAGTCCTTGTATGGTGCTCACCAAATTTAATTGAATAATGTGGCTTTTAAATTTAATAAACAGTTGTTGTTGTACCGACAACAATGCAAAATTTTTGACTGGATGCATGGATGGACTGATGGATAGATGGATGGATAGACGGGTAAACGATGGATGGATGCTTGGATGGATGGATGATTGGATGGATAGATAGTTGGTTGGACGGACGGATGGATGGATGGATGGACTGATGCATAGGTGGATGGATAGACGGGTAGACGATGGATGGATGGATGCTTGGATAGATGAATGATTGGATGGATAGACTGATGGCTGGATAGATAGACGGTTGAATGAATGGATGGACTGATGGATAGGTGTACTGGTGGACGGATGGATGGATGGATGGATGGATGGATAGACTAGTGGATAGATAGATTGCTGGATAGACATTCGACTGATGGATGATTGGATGGATAGACTGATGGATGGACAGATGCCTGGATAGATACACGTTAGGACTGATGGATGGTCGGACGGATTGATTGATTGATTGGATGGATGGATGGTGTAGTTATGACATCTACCAGTAGGGGCTAACCTGCCAAACCTCGACCCCTTTGGTACATCCTTGCCTCTAGTTTGCAGAAAGATTGTTTTCATTAGTCAGTTATTGCACCCGCAAGAAAATAATCCAAAATGATAATATGACCCTTCCATATCATTCCTCAAAGATTGCGATCTGCCACCTCAGGCTCATGTTTCATGACAAATGTGTGCTGTTGTTCAGCTGGGGGGAGGGGTCAGGACACACCATTACATCATCATCCAGCAGCGGCAGCAACAACATAGACTGTGGTATTGATGGCAAGCGCATAAACCCCTGCTCACAGCCGATCCACTGACAACACTGGGGTAAACATTTTACTAAGCTACGTTACGGACAGAGGAGTGTGTGTGTGTTTGTTTGTTTGGTCACTACTGCTCTTAAGGTCAGAGCAGGGACATTTTTGTAACAGAGGGCAGAACCTCTTCAAAACCTAATTGGCTGATGTCGTTCATTTGTTATCCTTGGTGCCCCATCTCTGTTATGTGTAGGATTATGTAACGAGTTGAAAAATCGAAATCGAGTTGTAATGTAGTTGTAGACTGATGTGTTTTTCAGTGGCCCATGCTGATGTTGGCTGAGCAATATAATGCCGATATAGACATAATGACAACAATGTTTACAACTTTTACAGTATTTTCTCAAAATAACCTATATTCTGGAACTGATATAAGGGATTGTATTTATTTTGTATTTTAAATATGATATATCAGTTTGTCACTGTAGTAAGACTGCAGAAGAGCAGCAGGTTCTGGAACAACATTCCTGTCATAGTTCCAACTCCATTTCTAATCCATAAGCTATCCCTAAAATCAAAGCAAAATGGTAGGATAATCATAAGAATGTTAAATCCCAAGCCAATCCCTGAATCTAATCCTAAAACAAGATTGGATATTAGAAATGTTCCACCAGGACCAACCAGCATGTCCTACATGGTCTTGGATAATCACAATAAAGCGGAGCCATACTGAGCCATGCATGCATTGAATCAAAGTTTGAATCTAGTTCGTAATGTTTCCATATCAAATTCGACCCCTTCTTGTCTCTCTCCAGTGCCTAATTAAAAATAGTCAAAATAAAAAAGTAGCATATTTTTATTATTTGGCAGTTTTTCTGTATCTCATGGGCATCATTTTCTATATATTTATGGTTTATATGATCCAGTTTGACTCACAGTGGTGTTAAATGAGGATTTACTGCAATAAAATATATGTTGTTATCTCTAATAAGGGAGATCAATAAAGCACCAAGTGAGAGCTACAAGGTGGGATGAATCAAGGACAATGCTTTTAAATCAAATGTCTTTCTCACTTTTCTTCTGGGAAAGAGGTCATTCTTTGAGAATCTTAGAATGTCATCTCTGCCTCTTTCTTCCGTTATCACGCTATCATTATCTGCTGAGAGTTGGGCTTTCCATATTGGGTCAGGCCACAGCGTCTCTCAGTCACTCCAGAGCTGCCACGGGCCGCCTGTCTGTTCAGATAGTGTATCAGTAATCTCCAGCTCTGAGCAGCCTGTGTGAAGCGGTAAGGATTCCCCTGGGCATTGGAGCCATTCAGGAACACTGCAACAGCCACGAAGGTGTATTAATAGACTGAGATGGTGAAGCTGAGTGTCCTTGACTACAGTTGAGTAAGTGAATGATGGACTTTCTGCTGTGTGAGGACCTCGTTGAGTCTTTTCGAATAAAGACGCATAGATGTCTCGATTCTGTGAAATGTAAAGTGACATTGATCATCTGAAAATCGTTTGAACATTTTAGTGGCCAAACTTGAGTTTGGTTCAACTAGAGTTATAGAACGTTATCAGAATTGGATGAGTATTGGAGTTTGAATTGATTTAGGTAAGCCTGACTTGTTTCCAGATGGATCTTAAGCCTCATTGCACTCATTGGACATGGCTGACCCAAAGCCCACTCATGAGCGCATGACGGCACAGATCACGGATAAAAGCCATCAATTCTCTTGTGGTTGATTCACACACATTGTATCAGGGATGGGTGTAAGAGTGCGATGAAGGAAAACATCAATATTGCTGTAAAGTTTAACTGCATTAGGTGTTTCAAAGTGTTCTGTGTAAACAGCAAACAGCATGGCATTATCCAAGCTGTTTGGAAGTAATAAATGAAGAGAAAACCATCTGAAATTACCACTAACATTCTGATTGTGTTTTCACCTGGTCTGTTTACTGGCTGTCATGTTTTTAAGGTGATAAATCTCAAAGGAAAACTCAGGTTCCTGTATTCCTGTAAACATGTATATACAGGTGCTGGTCATATAATTAGAATATCATCAAAAAGTTGATTTATTTCACTAATTCCATTCAAAATGGCAAACTTGTATATTGTATTCATTCATTACACACAGACTGATATATTTCAAATGTTTATTTCTTTTAATTTTAATGATTATAACTGAGAACTAAGGAAAATCCCAAATTCAGTATCTCAGAAAATTAGAATATTGTGAAAAGGTTCAATATTGAAGACACCTGGTGCTACACTCTTATCAGCTAATTAACTCAAAACAAAGGCCTTTAAATGGTCTCTCAGTTTTGTAGGCTACACGATCATGGGGAAGACTGCTGACTTGACAGTTGTCCCAAAGACAACCATTGACACCTTGTACAAGAAGGGCAATACACAAAAGGTCATTGCAGAAGAGGCTGGCTGTTCACAGAGCTCTGTGTCCAAGCACATTAATAGAGAGGCGAAGGGAAGGAAAAGATGTGGTAGAAAAAAAGTGTACTAGCAATAGGGATAACCTCAGCTAGGAGAGGATTGTGAAACAAAACCTATTCAAAAATGTGGGGGCGATTCATAAAGAGTGGACTGCAGCTGGAGTCAGTGCTTCAAGAACCACTACGCACAGACGTATTCAAGACAAGGATTTCAGCTGTCGCATTCCTTGTATCAAGCCACTCTTGAACAACAGACAGCTTCAGAAGCGTCTCGCCTGGGCTAAAGACAAAAAGGACTGGACTGCTGCTGAGTGGTCCAAAGTTATGTTCTCTGATGAATGTAAATTTTGCATTTCCTTTGGGAATCATTGTCCCAGAGTCTGGAGGAAGAGAGGAGAGGCACACAATCCACGTTGCTTGAGGTCCAGTTTAAAGTTTCCACAGTCAGTGATTGTTTGAGGTGCCATGTCATCTGCTAGTGTTGGTCCACTGTGTTTTCTGAGGTCCAAGGTCAACGCAGCCATATACCAGGAAGTTTAGAGCACTTCATGCTTCCTGGTGCTGACCAACATTATGGAGATACAGATTTCATTTTCCAACAGGACTTGGCACCTGTACACAGTGCCCAAGCAACCAGTACCTGGTTTAAGGGCCATGGTAACCCTGTTCTTAATTGGCCAGCAAACTCGCCTAACCTTAACCCCATAGAAAATCTATGGGGTATTGTGCAAAGGAAGATGCGATATGCCAGACCCAACAAAGCAGAAGAGCTGAAGGCCACTATCAGAGCAACCTGGGCTCTTATAACACCTGAGCAGTGCCACAGACTGATCGACTCCATGCCACGCCGCATTGCTGCAGTAATTCAGGCAAAAGGAGCCCCAACTAAGTATTGAGTACTGTACATGCTCATACTTTTCATGTTCATACTTTTCAGTTGGCCAAGATTTCTAAAAACCCTTTTCTTTTTATTGGTCTTAAGTAATATTCTAATTTTCTGAGATACTGTATACAGTATCCACCTGTATACAGTAGACCATGGTGCTAGTAACAAGGCCATGGGTTCAATTCCCAGAGAAAGCATGTACTGATATGTATAGCCTACCTTTTAATGCAATGTAAAGGCTGATTCACACTGTACTGACAAATACCAACTAACGGCAACATACAATGTTCTGCGGGTTTTGTTGGATCAGTGTGTTACTCATTGTTTTGGCGTTGGTTGCTGCTTGTTTTCGCCAACTGAACATGTTGAATCGCTGTTTGTTGGGTCTTAGAGTGTCTGAGAAGTGACATACTGTAAGCTGGTGACTGTTGCCGTTGGTAGGTGAAGTGGGAATTAGCCTTAAAGTCACAATTTGAAATTTTTGCTACTAGAGGTAGCATATTCAAAACAATAACAAAGGCATAGCTTGATGACACTGTGAAGGAGTTGGGAATAATGTGAGTTGTCATCTTCACCTCCACTGCTGATGGAAATCAATCCGATGGGACTCATAATGAAGCAGTTTTTTAACAGTTACGTCAGATCACATGATTTTATTTAATTCTAATGAATTGATTGCAAGTAATCTAATGTTTAATACTAAATTACTACTCATTTTATTTGTTGAATTAAAATTAAAATAGTCCTGCATTGACTGACGGCAGATGGTCTGGACTCTTCATAGCTTTCATTGGCCAATTATCGCCCAAGAGAACATTTGACTGACATGTAATGCAACCAATCCCAATTCTGCGTCATGTTTAGGGGGGTGAAAATGTAAAGTTGATGTCCCTACAATAGCAGATCGGCTTGCATGTAATAAATGATTCATTCAAGAAAGTTGCACAAGTTTACTGCAACAATGGAGCCACGAACTTCATAGACTGCAGTGTTTATTGATCCTGGTAAGCGCCATTGTCACAGTTGTAAACACGACGGCTTTTTCTTCCATGAGGGGGTTTGGCATCACAAACGCAACACGCACACATCTGCCAGAGATCCTGTCGAATCCAACCAACCAGATGACGACTTGGAAAAATCTGAAATCTTTCCAGTTAAGTGTGCCATATGCATTTAGCCAGCACTCTGTGGAGGTGACGTCTGAGGCTGAGACTAAGAACAATCACACTAAAAGTACATTTGAAAGTACTGCAAATAATAACGAATAATTGTGGTCCAACAACAGAGTGATGTGCTGGATGCTAAAAAACTGCTGCTTTTGCTTTTTTGTGGACTGCAGCTGGAGTAAAAAGGGAAAGGCGACGCAATGAGGAGGGACTTTACACAGGTTATAATTGTGAATTTCTCTGGATTTAAACATTGTTAGAAGCATTTGGGATAATGTAAGTACACAAGTGAACAAAATATAAAACATTGATATATATTTTACTGCAAAAATGTGTCATATTGTGACGCTCATGACGCTCCAAATTTGTTTGAAATTCTTTTACAAAATTAAGAACGTTGGGGTCCTAACAACAGTGGTCCCAATTGACTGTCATTGTATGGTCAAGAAAACTCTTTTCAAAATATCGTTTCACTGAAGAAAGAAAATCATACAGGTTTGGAATGACATGAGGGTGAATAAATGATGACTGAATTTTAATTTTGGGGTGCACTATCCCTTTAAAGATTTCAAGGAAACAGTCAAATGATTTCTTTGTCTGCTGCATCAAGGCCTATAATCCATCTTCCAAAGTCGATGTGCAGAGGGTCCACAAGTAAATGTAGCAACACAGCCCAAAGCTCTCATAAGGCCTTATCCACAAGAACAATCTCCCTGTCATCATGACTGTGAGCTTATACCCTGAGATCAGTCTGAACGTGATTACATGGGCATCAGAACTGGTGCCAAATTTCGCTACATCCTTTGGGAAATACAGGCCTGGAGCGCACCAACACTCTCGCCATATGGTTTCATCCTCATAGACAACTCCAACACTAAAGATCTGTGAGGAGATAACAGGCTGAAAGAGGATTGCAGTCCTCTGACTGGGCTCCACGATAAAATACGACCATCCTGACATGAATTATATTCAAATATTAACATTTCATTAGATGACAACAGCTTCGTCTGGATGGGGATATTTTTAAACATGCGACGGTACTTGTTTCATCATTTTATGGATAGTATTTGTGTCATTTTCTTTTTATTTGCTCTGCTGAGGTGCAAACATAGTCTTGTTTATTAGGCCCGTCTCGAAATGCAGATGGGTCCACCAACAGACTGAGCAGCAGAGCCTCAAAATCAATATTTGTGTCAGACTTGTTTACCTCTTTGTAATGCAGTCAAATGACGACAGAAATCCATATATGTATGTTCTTCCACCATTTATTAGTTCACCAAATACAGTGAAAATGGTATTGTAATATGCAATGATTCATTCTTAGAATGTCATGACATTTTTTGTTGCTTTTTTGCTTAATAAAACGATGTTCCATTATTGAAAAGTATTAAGGTTTCATGCACAACAAACCATAGTCAGTTTCTTTAGAATAATGGTACAAAAAAAAGCAAAAAAATTCAAATAAAATCAACAAAAGAAACCTAATGTCCAAAAACCTGTCAAATAACAAGTTTTTCGAAGATATTCGTAAACAGTGCAGTAGATTTCTAATATCGCCATTTTCTAACAAATTCAACAAAGCTCAAGTCACAGTTTACGATTTCCATATAACAGTAGTTCAACACAGATGTGTAGGTGTGCAAAAAACCAGAGAAACATTCATTCATCAAGTCTTTTTAAAAACAAACAAACAAAAAAAACCATCCCAACCAAACTGAGTTATCCTCTCGTCCCTGTCTAAAGATTTTTCTCCGAAATATAAACATCATTGTTGATGAATCTTTAAGACGACATACTAGCATATCATTTTAAATAACAAATATTTAGATATAAAAATACAAATATGACTTTTTTTTAAAAAGAAGCGTGCCAGGGTAAGATTCATGGTGGCACCTCTGTTGGCACCG
Organism: Opsariichthys bidens; assembly: GCA_037194245.1. Taxonomy (NCBI): domain Eukaryota; kingdom Metazoa; phylum Chordata; class Actinopteri; order Cypriniformes; family Xenocyprididae; genus Opsariichthys; species Opsariichthys bidens. The sequence goes on from CM074303.1 coordinate 7,471,259, forward strand.
GAGTGAAAGTTCATGCAAAGAGATGGACACGACAAAAGAAATGTGAGGAGCTGAAATCAAAATATATCAAACATAAAAGGACTTGGAAGAAACCAAGACGCATTCATGTTGGTTTAATTACACGAGGAGGTGATGCACAATGTTCCTCTGTGCTGTACTGATGATGTGAATCCGTGGCACGGGTGCGCAAATCAGCTGCAGTGAAGGGAAAAACAAGAGATCAGCAAACGACGCTTCAAAGACTATACGCTTCAACACCTGTGGGCATGTGAATGATAATATTCTCAATTTTTGAAAAGAACATGATGCAAAATGGCGAAAGAAAATATTCACATTGCACCATCCGTACATAAACAGTTCAATTATCAATATGGGAGCTCAATATCTGTGTGTGACGTCTAAAATGTCTCTAAAAGCAGCAGTCGAATTGAAGTCGACGCTCAAGGCAGATCCATGTGTGTGTGTGTGTGTGTGTGTGTGTGTGTTTGTGTGTGTGTGTGTGTATGAAGGGGAAGGTCTTTGAGCAAAGATACTGTACAGCTATAGTAACAGATGCGGTTCAGTCTTCGGTTGAACTTCGCGTTGCTTACAGCGCTTTTGGAAGATGATGGTCGTGGAGTAATAATGACAAGTCCATCCATCTTTATTCACAGAGCTGCATCGCGAGCAGCCACAACAACATCTCCGACATCTTCCTCAAAGCTTTCAATCGGGTGTCGTTTTTATTGGAGAATTGCCAGCAAACCCCAAAGGAAATTCCGTTTCTCCCTTCTTTAATTCTCGTTTGCCCTTTTTGTTTAGTCTCCTCGTGGTTCGAGCGTCGTGCCACCGTACCCCCATCTCTTTGCAATCTTCTTCACATGCACAACCGACAAGTGCTTCGAATCGGTGATAAAAAATTGAAATGTCTGCAAGGCATCGCGCGGGTTTAAACGCCCGGTGATGATTTGTCGGTCATGCCTTTCAGCACCTCATCTATTCGGTCGTCCTCGATGACCACTGTGAAGAAGAAGAAGACAGACAGCTGATGTTATGATTTAGCACAATCTACCACATGCGTATTTGCGCGCTTTGAAACTGCGCAACTAGGCTCAACACAGTATGAATTCAAATGCATATTAAATGGATATTCAGATACCAATAACACCTACATCAAGGCAATTTCTCAATCAGGTTGCATTAAATATGATTAATACACCGATGACAGATTAACAAATGTACAGTAAAATGTTTTTGGAGACCTGTCCTTATGTCACCAAAAGCTTTAAAATGCATTTAAATGAATAACTCACTTAAAATGATAATTAGGCTATGTCATTTGCTCGCCTTTTTGTTCTAAACCTGTATTGTTAAATGTTATGGACTGACAGAGACTGTCCTTCTGACTAACATCTCCTTTTGTTTTGCTCATAGCTAAGAACTTCAGTAAGTTATCTTTCATCGGCAAAACATTCTCACCTCTCTTCGCCCTGCCGATCTGTCCAAGTTTTGGAGGTCTTTTCGCTTGCGACGCTCCGAAGAACGAGTTGGTGTCCTGCAGCCCGCAGCTGAAGGACATCTGACTGACATCGTTGTCCCCTCCGTATCCGCTCATTTTCCCCTCTCCGTACGGCAGAACCTCGGACATGACTGCTGTTAAGGACGGGCTCGCGAAGGCGCTGAACAACTGATGTAGGTATAGGCAGCTACGGTGGATATGGCAGCTATCCCCGCAAAACAAGTGCACTTCTTTTTAGGTAGATATCCCTGCGCGTAAATGTCAGACTCCTCGCACCGCCAACTTCCAGTGGGACTGGAGTGCTCGGTGCGGAGTGAGTCGTTCTGGGGAGAGCGAGTGAGCGAGAGAGAGAGAGAGAGAGAGAGAGAGAGAGAGCGCGCGCGGCTGAGTGCACGGCTACACCAGCGGTCAGGTGAAGTCTGCTGTAAGATACGGGAGATCCCGCGATCATAAAGGAAACCCGGGCGGAACAGTGAAGTCACCAATCCGGGCGTGTGTGTGTTTAGATGAGAGAGAAAGAGAGAGAGAGAGAGAGAGAGAGAGAGAGACTCCAAGAGGTGCAAGGGTGGCCCCATCAGGCGAAAGCTGAAAATGGCGAGAGGAAACACGGAACCGCGCGCTCTGAAGTCGCGGAGTTCACAGGGACCTTTGGAAAGCCCGTGGTTTGGGGAGCTAAAAGAGGAAAATAGCCGAGGTCAATTGAATCTAATACAACTTTTATTATATCTGCACATTTGCATGTGCAGTGCCTGTTTGGCTGCATGTCAGAGCATATGTGTAATTTTTCAACCTTTTGTCCTTTTTTTAACCACTCATTTATTGTTGCTATAAACGCATTTTACACAGGCTATAATTTTATTTTAAATATTTTTATAATAACTAATAAATAACTAAAAAATAATAATCATTTTATAAAATATTATTTTTATGGCGTACACATAGGCTTACTCAGACTTTCAGTCTTAAACTATGAAAATTCAGACTTTTTTTGACAGCAAAAAATTAAACAAGCAAAAGGTGTTTTGTTTTTGTTTTTTGGTGATTTTTTTTTTTTTTTAATCGCCCTTGGTGTTTACAGGGGCCATTTCCAGCATAAATACAATGTCAGTTAAAAGCATGCTTGATGTTTGAAGAAAACAAAAGAAAATCAAGTATAGGCCTATGCGTACTTTCCAAACAATCTGTAGGAATATATTTTTTCAAAGTGATGCAAAAAGTGTTAAAAATAATTCGATTAGGCTATACCATACATACAATACAATGAAATGAAGGGCCGTTCACACCTAGATCTATAACTAGTCTATAAATATAATTGTAATTGTTCTATGTGAGAATAGAAAGGTCCGCATATCATCAACAACAAAGGAACGATATAGAACTGGAATCACTTTCAGAACAAGCATTTTAAGCGACAGACGACATAAACAAAACGTTCCCTTCCGATTCCATTTTGCAAGACAAAGCAAGCTTAATATAGTTTAATATATTATATACAAATAAATGTTTAATAAAATGCTATTAAACGTTTCATTTTATCAATAAAGAACCCATCCAAAGCAACGGTTACGTATTTTCTCTTCACTTTGCGAATGAACTGTACTCCTTTTACTTATGGTTCCAGATCAATTAAAGTTAAGGGGAATCTGGAAAATGTTTTGTTCATATTGTTTTGGTGATTCTAATGTGTACCTGGGAAATGTCACCGTACACGACAGCGCTGCCTGCGGCTCTACTGACGTCATCAACGCACGTCACATAGACACGTTGCATGTCATCGGTCTCCAGATGCCGGAAGATGTTCGTCAGCGTGGCTCACCTGTTGCCTTTCAGATACTTCCTTTGAATTAGTTATGTTTGAATGAAGGATAAATCAGAGGTTTATGGTAATGATGCACCTGCATGACATAAATACTCTCTCTCTCTCTCTCTCTCTCTCTCTCTATATATATATATATATATATATATATATATATATATATATATGAGGCATATTTCAGCACCATGGATATAGAGCCCACAATGGCCAAAAAATATGTTTGAAGGATTTTTAGATTATGCATGCATTGCTATTTTACACTTAAAATACGAATTCAAAACAGGAGAAATACACCTCTAACCTATATTTTACTGTATTCCCTGCAGCATAACAACTATCTGTGAGCATAGGTTTTTTCTCAACTCATGCATTAGATTGTTGGCATGGAAACCGTCCTCAGAAGACTGCAGTACTCAAAGCTTATTTTAATATCTTCACTGTCCTCCTGAGCAAAAGGATTTTCATAATCTGTGCTGCTCCACTGCTCAAGTATATGAATGAACGACAGTAGGGCCATCCACACAGACAGGTAATTTGAAAACCCTACAGCGGTCTGGTCTCCAAAATAAAAACCCTTAAGGAATCCATGGAAAACTCCAGAGCTATATTGTGGTGTCGCAGATGGCTGAATGTCTGTTACGATTAGACATTTAAATGTCTAACTGCTAAACTTAAAGGCACACTGTAACTTTTTTTTTTTTGCTCAAAATTAACCAAATTAATACATCATCAATCTTTCCAAAATGTGTTTTTGTCTTACCCCGATTCACTACGGTAAGCCTGTTATAAGTGTATATTTTAGAAGTGTCGGGATGGTTTTCACTGGAAGTATTACATATGTCACTCGCCTGTGCGTGTCTTGTCATATCCGAAAATAGAGAAAAGTTTTTCCGGCTACTTTGACACATGTATAGTGTGGTAGTTAAAAGGTAGGGTATTTTCAGAAAAGTTATCAATAGCAAGCTAGTTTTGAAAGCACACCCTCCAAAGACATGAATGTTTACAGCAAGGAGCAAACAAAAGAGAAACGGCGTTAAACTACCTTTAAATTTACCTTTATGTCTCGAAGCACATAACATTACAATAATAATGAATGTAAACAACTTAAAGAGCACTAACCTGTATCATCTGACTGCTGCAGATTCATTTCGGTGTTGATAGTAGTGAAATTTGAGTCACGAATTGTAACATCACAGGATTCCATCTCTTACAATTTACAGTTGTTATGGCGTCAATACAGCATAAGCTCTTTGTTTTGGTTCAGGAGGAACTCTAAAATGTGGCAGGTGTTTTGGTTTTCGGGGCTCGTGACTGGCTCTTAAGCCCAAAGTATACTTGTCCGTGTCCGCACAGTGCACGGCGTAATTTTCATCATCAGGAGTATCCGCGTGCAGCCCGATTTTTGAGACCGCTCGAATGTACAACAGCGCACGTGTGAGTGATTTAAAAGCGTGAATATGAAAACAAAATCCAATAGACGGTGTGCACGTGCAGAACACGTCTTTACTTGCTCACGACCGAACGAGTATACTTTGAAGTCTAGCGCACTCAATAATGAGCGAGACGGAGCGGAACGTGGAAAATGAAGTGTACCACTTCTGCAAAACACCTACCCCAACCCTAAACCTACTGACGATATTCTGACACTTCGTCATGTTCAGCTATATAACATTGATTAGTTTTATGTGGCCTACATTTGCTCACCTCGTCTAATAACGTGCAAGAGTGGCGCCTCTGTCAAGTCAAAGTTTGTTGCAAAGCTCTTGGAAACGCCACACCGCTATCGATCCTCGTTTTATTTCTCCTTATGTCCCAAAGTTTGCTTGCCATGGTCCATAATGTTTGAACGAAACAACAGCAGCGTGCCGCTAGATGTTACGCAGCTGTCCATCTCTATTGCCATGGTGACTATGCAGTACAAGCGGAAACCAGGGATAACACAGATATTGCGTCATTGACAGCCGATAAGTGACAAGGGAGGGACGGTAAATAGGGCACTATTTAAAATTTTGAATTTCTCTGAATTTACAAATTCTTGGAAATATTAAGGATAATGTAAGTAATATATAATGAAATATATAACACTGTGCAAGTGGTTTTTAAAAAATGTACATTTTAAGTTTAAACGATTAGTTCAGCCAAAAATTAAAATTCTGTCAAACAAGCAAACATGCTTGAGCTTCACTGTACCATATCTAATGTGTGCTTTGATGAATGTTTATATGTGAATAAAAGCCTAAATTCAATCTGTTCATCTTTCTGGTATTTATGTTACAGGCAATGTCTGTATTTGAGAATGGTCATCTTAAACTTTATTCTGCTCTTCTCATGATAGCTGAATAAGACGTGTAAAGACAACTGTGTCATGAAGGTCAACAACGCATTACATGTTTCCACTAAGACATATGAACACTAAGCATGTGTAATTCTTTTTTAAGATTTACAGCACCATTTGTCACTATTGGTGAATTATTTAGAAGTTTTCATACGTGCTCTGTGTCCTGTGTGGATGTAGTTTTCACATTTTGTTCCTGTGAAGTCCTGACAAAAACTCAGCCTTGAAGAGAAAAGATATTGCCTTTGTTTTATCTAATTGACAGAAAATAGGCTCCAGGAAAATTCAATAGAAGCCCAGATGAGATGAGTCCTTCCGGAAATTATAACACACCTATGACACTTACCAAATTTGCTTATGTCTGTAGAACATAGAGTCTCAAAGATAATGTCTTTAAATTACCTCATTTGCATAAAGAACAGAATACCATGTTCAGATGTTGCTAGAATTATCTGTACGGTTAACCTATCAAAACCTGGAGAAATCATATAAGTTATCGGTACTGGTGTTTATTTACATTAAGTTTGTTTGAGGCTGGATTTTTCTCCGGCCTATGGAAGTATGGAAAACTTTGTCTTCAATAAAGTCTTTGTCAACTGATTGAACTTTGAATCCTGGTCTTCATTGAGCATCTTAGTCTGTAATTCCCCTACAGTCAATGAAGGGACAGAAATGTCTTGGATTTTTTCTTCATTTGTGTTCCAAAGATGAACGGAAGTCTTACGAGTTAGGAATGACAGAATTTTAATTTTGGGGTGAACCAACCCTTTAATAATGTTCTTCTTCTCACACCATCATGCATTTTAGTGAAATAATTAGACCTGGCATAAATCAGTAAGCAGCATAATCAAGTAAATCACTTGATCTACTTATTACTCACTGCACTCCCTTCTTTCTTTCTAGTGTCCTTGGCGTTCAGGTGAGCACTGCATTTTGCAATCACAGAAGTGAGCTCTGGGAGAAGTGGTTGCGGTCACACTGGCTTCTGCTGACTCATGCAACGTAACTGCTGACTCACTCTCTATCCAGCAGAAAAGAAGAAAACCCCCCCCACAAAATCACAAAAACCTGAGTCGAATGAAAAAGTGAGAGCAAAAATGAGGTTGGGTGATAAAACGTGCATTTTTGAGAATAGTAACAGAATATATCCACTTTTCAGTTGATATAGTCAGCAAGCCTTTGGTTTTGTAAAATTAAAATTTTTCAGTTATCGTACAATTTCCAACAAAGTTTTTCCAAAAGTTAGTGTAGTTACAAAGGCAATGCCATTAGAACGTGCCTTAAATGAGACAAGTGATCAGTGAAGAAAACAAAAGAAAATCAAGTATCCCTCACCATTACCAAGCTTAAAATATTATTTGAAAATGATCAGATTTTGTATTTAGCATAACATGATATAAAATGTTAGCTGTAAAATTATGAAAATAGGTTATGTTATATTTTAATTTAAAGCTGCTGTAACGATCGTCAGCTGAAGTGCCTGTTAGATCCACTAGGGGGCACTTCACCATGGACTATTCACTACACACTTCACCACCGGACTCCAATTCCCACAATGCATCACATACTCACTCAGAGACATACACACACTACATTTCCCATAAGCCTTCATACCTTGACTGATTGCACACACACCTGCCATGAATCACTGTCACTATTTAAGCACCCTGCACACCATTCCAAAGCTTTGATTATCTAACAACTCTCACTTCTGAATGTTATTCTGTGTCTTTTTTTCTGCCTGTCTGTTCTGTTTATTGATTGTTTGCTGCCTACCTTGTTGGACTTACTGCTCTGGATTATTGGACTATTGCTTGCCTGCCACCTGTGTACTGTTTATGATTCTGCCTTATCTCCGACATCCCTGTTTACTGCCATTTGACCCTGCCTGTTACACCATTCTGTGTTTCATTAAAGCCTGCATTTGGATCTCATTCACTGACTCGCCCTTTTATTTCAGCTGCAGTCCGTAACTTTTCTTGTTTAAAAAAAATCATATTTTGAACAGTACATAACCAGCCAGTACTAGTGGGATTCCGTGGGAAATCACGGAACGTCATAACGGCATGTCTGTTTACATAAAAAACGAGTCCCAGCTTGTAGGGTGTATCACATGTGATCATGGCGGATCATTTATAGCCTTTTCTCACAGCAGCTGCAATAATTAAACGTATCATTTTGATGATGTATTGTAATCCAGAAAGATCCAAATGACAATCATCAGTGACAACGAGAATTTCACCTGTAGTCAAAAGCAAAAGTCTTCTTGAAATCAACAAGTAACGCCAATTCACATTTAATACACATAGCCACGCAATGCTGATGTTGTTCACATTTACAATTTGAGAACGAAGTATAACAATAATAATAATTTGCACAGCTTGACGTGATCCAAGCTAAGCGATCGTTAGATTTAATCACCATTGCTAGCGTGATTAATTGGAATGCCTTTTTTTTCTCAGTTGGTCAGAACAAAAGTGGCAGATTTGTTATTTACTTGTTCTGATGACATTTTCCCATGAAAATTCTTATTTTGGTCATACTTCCAAGACGTAGAATCTGTGATTCTGAAGTACAGTATCCACACGGTTTGGTGACTGACAGCAAACATTTGATTCATCCGCGCTGATGCACAATGTGAAGATGACAAAACCCTGCAATTGCAGGTTCCAAACAGAGATGGCAACAAAGAGGCAAAACTTACGGACTGCCACTTTAATTTGTCTAGTAATGTTTAAATTTGTCTAGTTTTTAAAAATCTAATTATTTTCATATTTTAAGATTGACTGTATGGGTTTGGGAATTGGGGAATATTAAAATGTACACTACTGTTCAAAAGTTTTGGGTTAGGGTTTTTTATTTTTTTAAAGAAAGAAATTAATACTTTTATTTAGTAAGGAGGCATTAAATTGATCAAAAGTGACATTAATTAAATTATAACAAATTTATAATAACAATTTTGATTTCAAATAAACGCTGTTCTTTTGAACTTTCTATTCATCAAAGAATCCTGAAAATAAATGTATCACGGTTTCCACCAAAATATTAAGCAGCACAATTATTTTCAACACCGATAATAAGAAATGTTTCTTGAGCACCAAATCACCATTTCAGAACGATTTCTGAAGGATCATGTGAGACTGAAAACTGGAATAATGATGCTTAAAATTCAGCTAAATTGTAAAATTACATTTTAAAATATATTCAAATAGAAAACATTTATTTTAAATTCTAATATTATTTCACAATATTACTGCATTAGTGTGCATAAGAGTCCCAAAAACCTTAACAAATCTTACTGACCCCAAACTTTTGAACAGTATTGTATAACAAACGGCGTGTGAAAATATGCCGCAATCCGCAAATATCCCTCAGACATAATGGTACCTGTGGTTCAAATGACACCTGTAAATCTAAGTGAGATCAACACTCTCTGCCACTTTCACTCAACTAGCTTAAATGTGTGAGGTTGGCTCTTGTGCAGAAGATGTAATTGGCACCAGATGATGAGTGTCTTTGAGAATTTGTTGCCCAGTTCACCGTATTTTCACACACACCCACACATTCTTCCCTCTAGAGCATTTAATCAAAAACACTAAAGCAGGAGAACGATATACAGACAGCCTGTTTAAGCCCGCGGCACAGAAGCAGGTCACTGAAGATGAGACTGCACACAGATGAGATGAGGCTCAGGCGATGGGCACGTTGCGAACAGCTGGAACACAGACCCCTCCAGGGTTCCAGGAGTCACGCTGAGAAGCATAAGGAGTTACGTGGCTGGGAAAATGCCGTCATGTTTACTCAACGTGAAATTCTCTCTGAGCTTTTGTGCTCCTGTCACATAGCATCACATGTCTTTGAGTGCGTACTGTTCTTGTCGTGTCAGCTACTTTATTTAATGTGGTTTCCACATCATGACTCTTTAGATTTGACTTGTGTTTTTGGACACTATTATATTATAGGCTATGATATCTGTGAATTGTATTTCTAGGGAAATAGCAAGTGTTAATCATACCCCATATGTTGAATATTGTTAGATAAAAATAATTTGGATATTGAGTTCAAAAAAGACTCTTTAAAATTGAGCTTGAGCAATGCAGCAAGAAATGCAGAATCGATTCTGGGTATCAAAGATGAGACCAGCACGAATGCAGTTCAATCATTGACACAATTTATTCGCTGTCCAGGGGTACAATTTATAGGTAGAAATCAAGAAGTGAAACCATCCGTTTCAACAACTGGAAATACATATAAGGACATGATTATAATCACATGGTTTCTGGGTCAGTCTAGGGGTAAGCAAGATGATATAATGTCTGGATATTTATGATACAGGTTGCAAGAAGAATCAAGTCAGCAAAAACAGAATCACATGATCAACATTGGAAAACGGGGCACAAGATGTTCCAAATCTTACAAATATAAAAAAGGCCAATCTTGGTATTACTAGTTTCATCATTCTACCATGGTACCCACCACAGTGCCACCACAAACGATTTTCAATAGTTTTAGTTAACAGTTTCAACACTGAATATACCATACCATTCCATAATAAAAGTACCATGATATTATCAACTAATGCAATGGAGTCTGAGTAACAAAACCAGCCCAAATCACAACTAGCCCATTGACCAAATATCAAAACTCAACATGCCACTCCCATACCTAAACATATTTACAGTCGCTGTTATAGCCTACACAATTTCACCTTGAAAATCACTCCTAAAGAGTCCTAAACAGTCTGTTTTAATAAGCTCAAAGCCTCTTATGAATGCTTTGATGAGTGTAGGCCTATGTACATCTCTTCTTTTCTCAGAACTGCGAGAAATAAGCTCACAATTGACGCTTCGCAAACAGTTTGATTGACAGGCGATCTGACCAATCATAATGCCGAATCCACCATCTTATTCGACAAAGCCGTCAGGGAGTAGCCTATAGTAGATTAACGTTGTTTAACTTGAAATATTGTGTACTCACGTCTGTTCGCGGTTGAAACAACATTCCTTCTGATGTATATCATGTTTATTTGATGCTATAAATGAACTAGTTTGAAGAGATGATCGGTTCACAAGCCGTTTGAAGGATCTGTCACGACACATTAAGGAGCCACTGTACGGTATTTAGTGTTTAAACTGCTTAAAAAAATTACAATATTTTAAATATGAAACTGTTTCATACGTTGTCAGTGTCCTCATTGCTCAGTCCTCATATATGTATAAAAGCTTTATATATAAAGTATAAAGCACTATTGTAATGTTTAAGCGTTTATTAAATTTATATACAATATATTTTCTATTCTATAATTTCTATAATAAAATACATATGTAGTGTCTTATTAAATATTTAGCATCAAACAAACAATATAAGTCTTATTCTCAGTGAATAAAGATTACTTATTCAATAAAGATTGAAAAAAAAAAAAAAGATTACATAACCACCAGATAGATGGCGATGTGCACTGAGAAGGTTATGTAAATTGCCATTAAACAAAAGAAGAAGAAGGAAGAGGAATGGCGCGCTTTTTCCTCAGCGTATGTTTCCATATGTCTTGTGTGTTAACCGGGAACATAAATCTGGGTTGGCTGAACTTACTCCCTGATGTGTTTTTATAACCAGCATACCTCGAGTAAGTAAGGTTTGGATGTATCAACCGAGAGTTCAGGGTATATGTGACGGTTAGTTAACCTTGCTTTCAGGAATACCCCCCCAGGTAGAGTTTTTGCCCTGCTGGCGCGTCAGTCTTCCATAAACACACACACACACACATATATATATATATATATATGTCTGTATTCAGCGTGTCTCATCTCTGTCCTGCGTTGTTGTCGCGTGCTGTTTATTTCCTTATGTTAGTGCGACCTCTGCTGGACGAATTTATAATATCTGAATAGAACAGAATACTTCCTTTTTAAAATTATTAGACGTCGTCTCGCGAGACCATCTGGTGGAACGTATGTTTGACACCCCTGGTCTAGTGCATGACACTGAATATAAAACAAACAAAAAAACCGCGTCTCCACACCTTGCATTTGTTCCAGTGCCTTCTGTAAATGGTCCCTAACACCTGCATGCACCTGTACACATGTTGTTTAAAGAAAAAAAATCTCTTTAGTCTTCCATAAAACATCTTCTACTAAATTTTGGTGGAGTTTTTGCGAGTATACTAGTGAGCACATTTTTAAATGATTTAAAAAGTTTTCAATGAATGTAAAAGGTTGAACGTGTGTCAGATTCAGGTCATGTGGGTCAGGTCTTAAAGTGACAGCAGCCTAATAAACTTGCTGCAGTCTGTCATTTATGTTAATCAAAGAACAAAGGAAAAAAAAGATAAAATCACACGCTGCTCTTGAATGAATAACTTCTATAGTAAGGATTCTTCTATATTTAATTTATACAGTGAAGAGTATGCAGTGTTAATTTACATTGCATTTCTTTTTTCAGTTTATTTAGTATTTCTTAACTGATTTCTACTTTTAGACCTACCTGAAATTCTTAAAGTGCTGTTTTTATTTAATTTGCACAGAGGATGGTGGTCAAGAAAAATATGAGATGGAAGGAAAAATGTGTCTCACGCTTTTGTGTTTCCTCGCAAAAAAAACGTTTGCATTCCCTTAGAAACTTTGTGTTCGCTCACAAACCTTTAATAGTTGTTTTTTGGGGTTTTTTTGGCGAGGGAACACAAAACATTGACATTTATTTATTTTTATATTTCATCAATATAAACTATATTGTTCATCCTAGAGAGAAAATGGTAGTTTGAATATATAGAAAAGAATATACAATTAAAAAGTGTAGGGTTTGTAGTGCTAGTGGATGTGAGTTGAAATCTGTAGGTTTACGTGTCTACAAGCAATTACAGATCCACACGCGTGTTCAGGTGCAATTAGGGACCGTTCACACAATGCATTTTTAAATTAGGCTGGACTTTGTTTTGCCATATATATATAAAATACTGTGATAATATATATAGTAATAGATTATAAGATAATTTGATTCTAGATTATTATTTAATGACCCCAACTCTTTTAGTGTGCTGGAGACTGACACCTGCTGACTGTTTTAACAAATGTTTAAATAATTATAATTACGAAAAAAAAAAAAAAAATATATATATATATATATATATATATATATATATTATATTTAGTTTTTAATTAGTATACAAATGATATAATTATTAAAATTATTGTCATGGTAAAAAATGAATGAATGAATTAATAGATAAATGTGTACAGATGCATTTAAACGTGCATATATATTTTAGTTCAGTCTGCTCATGTCTGAAGTGTCTTTCTTTGTTCATCTAGATTCTGTTTTCTTCAGTCATTCTGTAGCAGCCGTTGACATCAGTAACGACAGGTAAGTGATGCTCTACACTCTGCTGTTACTGAAATAACTCTTTGACAACCTCTCATTGAACAGTCTGTTCATAACCGGTAGATCACGACCCTGAAAATGGGCTGCATGTTGATATCATGTTCAAAAGTGAGTGCTGAATCCAGCTTGAGAGTCAAAAACAGATCACTCTTTAAACCGGCCTTCAGGAAATTAAGATCACAGTCAAAAAATTAATATTCTGTCAACATTTACTCACCCTCATGTCGTTGCAAACCTGTAGAAGATATTTTGAAGAATGTTTCAACTGTTTTTGTTCTCACAATTAAAATCAGTGGGGTGCAGAAAACATTAGACCACAATGACTTAAAAAAATACAAACAAACATTTTTTTCAAAATATCTTCTTTCATTTTGGGTGAACGATCTAAAGGCAGGATCCGGGCTATCAGAATAATATATTGTCTTTTGTAATGTTGCGTAAAGAAAAATTAAAACATAATCAGACATTAGAAATGAAAAGCAGACAAATGAAAACTTGAATAAAACGTTTATTTTTATTATTTTCAAACTTTTGCAACCACAGCAAAGATTTGAGAGATTTGAGATCCAATTGAAAGAACTAAAGTAGTGTTTGATAATTTTTCTAGTATATTTACATTTTATTTTAGTATTTCTTTGTTAATGTTAATAAAACATTGTAACATCGTTTGGATTCTTAAGAAGGAAATAAATGCCTTTTAATTGGAACACAATTCAATAAAAAGTCATTTCAGCACTTTGAAAATTTGCAATTAAATATTTGAATCGACTCACAGCACAAGTTTTTAAGTTTAACATGCAGATTTTGTTTATTGAAGCACAAATAAGTACATTACAAAGCTTCTGTTTTATTAAGGTTGAGTTTAAGTTCAGATTACTGTGATAGTGTTTACTGTCATAAACAGTAATTGTTGTTTTAGGTAATTGAATCATTTTACTGCTAATCACCAGCATCTACATGATATTGTGCAAATCACATACACAAGCATTTTAAGAAATTATTATATTAATTACCTTATATTTTATTAATGGTAACACTTTACAAAAAGGTTTATTAATTTACATTAATTAACTACATTAGTTAAACATGAAATAATAATGAACAGCACTTCTATAGCAGGGGTTTTCAACCTTTTTAGGGGACGCCCCCCCTACTTTATCTAATTTCAGGTCATGTTAGTTCATTGTAAAGTTTTATTATATTATATTATTTTTAATTATATTATATAATGTAATTTTTAATTATATTATATTAGGTTATATTATATTATATTATTTTTAATTATATTATATTAGGTTATATTATATTATCTTATGTTATGTTATGTTATATTATATTATATTATTTTTTATTATATTATCTTATGTTATGTTATATTATATTATATTATGTTATATTATATTATATTATATTGTATTGTATTATATTGTATTGTATAATATTATATTGTATTATTTTTTTATTATATTATCTTATGTTATGTTATATTATATTATATTATATTATGTTATATTGTATAATATTATATTGTATTATTTTTTTATTATATTATGTTATGTTATGTTATATATTATATTATATTATTTTTCATTATATTATATGATATTAGGTTATATTATATTATATTATATTATCTTATTTTTTATTATATTATCTTATGTTATGTTATATTATATTATATTGTATTGTATTGTATTATATTGTATTATATAATATTATATTATATTATTTTTTATTATATTATATTTTGTTATGTTATGTTATGTTATATTATATTATATTATATTAGGTTATATTATATTGTACTATATTTTGTATTATGTATTTACCAGTCCTTAAATTTGACTGGCTGAGCGCTGAAGAAAGAATGCAGACTTGTCGTACACCTTTACCAATACTAATCCAGTCTCTGTTTCCTCGTTTTGTTCGAACAGTTGCTTCCATCGATCCATCGGCGACTTCCACACTTATAATCAGAGTGACGGTTCTTCCATTCAGGTAATTCTGATATTGTTTTGGTTTTCACGAGACTGTGATCTTCTGGCCAATCTGCTGCTGTCCAGAATCAGGTGGTTTGTCTTGGTCTGGCATCTCAGCTGTGACCGGTCCACTATGGGTGACCCCAGCAGTAGTTGTGAAGTAGCAGTGGAGTCGCTCTCAGCATCACTGATGCACACAAGCCCTCACAGCACGTCAAGCTGCAAACCGTGTGAGGGACCCTAACCTACCCTAACTTAACTCTTTAAAAGCAACCGCATATCCACTAACCGCTCAAACATCCTAACAACCATGTAGCAAAACACGAAAAACCATCGACCGCACGGCAACACAATAACAACTGCTCAGAAAACCTTGGCAAACGCACGTCAACAACAAAACCGTCCGACACATCCCGACAAGCACGTAGAGAAACACGTAGAGAAATCTGTTTAAAACAACTGAGGAACCGCAGATCAGTGCATTGATTGTGACCAAAACATCCTGCAACCCACAGCAATGTGTTAAAAATGTACTTGAGACAGTAAAACAAACTTACTCAAACTAAAACTTTAAAAAACTGAAACTTACTCAAAACTTTAAACGTACTCCATGACTATATACAGTATGTACATATACGTCACCCCGCTGTGATGACTCAGTGTCTGGGCTTCTTTCTCGGCGGTTCCTCCGGCAGCGGCTCTTCACTGATGTCCACATGGACACGAGGAGCCAAGCTTCTTCTGGATGTGGAGAAGCTCTCAGTGACGAGGACACGTCCGTCAGGCTGGTCTGTCTCCAGCAGTGAAGGGCGCTTGAGAGTCTCCCACAGGCGCTGCTTAATCTTCAGTCCCTGCTCAAGGCTGTAGGGACGGTGCCGACCATAGCGTGTCTTCATCATTGGCTCTGCCACAGAGCGGTAAATGTCCTGGTAGCCCTGCATGCTGTAGCCGTGGATGGAGACAGACTCTTCCTGCTGACACAGAGGAGCCGGACACACGTCCACCGAAGAGACTGAGGCTGCTGGACGGACGTCTGGAAGGACAGCTGCGTTCTTCAGGTGGCGCTTGTTCACTTGCTCTTCCGATCTTTTGGGTCTTCGAGCTTTGGCAGAGATGCAGCTGTAGGTGTGATCCAACCTGCTTACAGCTGCCAGCCATGAAAGCTCACAGCGCTCTTGACCGGAAGAGACGTCCTCCACCGAGAATCCCCTCAGGTGAGTCCTGGTCCTTCTCAGGCGACGCTGTTCCATGCTGATGGCTGAAGAAACACTTCCAAAGCTGATGAAACTTACCAAACTGTTGAGTTGTACAGAGTTTGCAGTGTGTGTGATCAGGCTTCAAGGCTTCAGGGAGAGTTGTGTTGATTTCAAATATAAACTCAAATTTCAAATATAACTCCAATTTCAAATATAAACACAAATTTCAAATATAATCTCAAACTGCTGGACTGACAGAGAATGTTGATGCTGATTTAAATGTAAACAACACTTGATATCAGCAATAAGTCAATTACAGCAGCATGTTACATGTACTATATCTGTCACCATTATCATCTTCATGTACAGTTATATATTCCTCATCTGTGTGTGTGTGCAGTGGTGTCTGTTAAAGGCAGCATCACTGTTAGAAACTGCTCCATGTTTGTGGTTAATTAGTCAATGTATGTGTCAAATGAATCTTTTAAGTGAACGAATCATTCTTACACTGACTCAAATCTGTTGTTCACTGAAGTCTCTTCCTTTTGAAGTGCTCAACTGTTTGGTGGCTTTTCCTGCCTCCACAGACTGACTATAGCACAAGCCGGTAGCGTTCGAGTGCGGCCTGTGAAAGAGCATTTCGTTGCTTGTGAATCTACTGAACGAATCTTTGCTGGTGTCTGAATGAATCTTGAGTGTGAATAGTTATACATATGCACATACATGTTGTTGTCGTTTTTTAGTACTTTTTTTTGCTTTTTTCTCCCCATTTTTTCAAGTTTTCTAAATGTTTAATAACTGAGCAGATCTGTTGTTTTTGCTTTATTTGCTCATTTTTAGTTCTGTTTTTAACCGATGTCTTGATTTTGTAATTGCAGATGCAGTGATGAAAAGAAACATGAGCTTGTGAAAAAGAAACATGGAGAGGCTGTAAAGAAGAAAGCATTAAAAAACATAAAATGTAGGTTCTAGCTAGAATTATATGGTGATTTTCAATAATTAATGCCGTTTGAATGCTCACTTGACTATTGATTGATCAAAGAAATCAATGAATAATCTTATTAATTTATTTGAATGTGTGCAAGTATACTTGGCACATTCTTAAATGTTGAAAACAGTAAAAATGGCTAGTTTGTGTGTTGTGCTGATGGAGATGACGACTGTATTTACCGCCACTCTCTTCATAAGTGTTTCTGAAGAAAGATGAAAAGAATGATGAAGAGGATTTGATAGAAACTGAGGTGAGAAGGAAGAGAAAAGAGTTTATTAAAGTCCCCCTGTGGTGAAAATACAGTTTTTAATATTGTTTATATGTCTACAGGGTGTTTTTTAATGAACTTTAAGATAAATCATGTGCAAATTCATCCGTCGACACCACTGCTGAATCCTTAAAACTGCAGTGAACCAAAGACAGTCTCAAAAACGTGGTTTGAAATCAACAGTGTTTCTTACGTCACAAACTAGCTTGTGACCAATCAGGTCACATGACATGTGATGGTCAGCGAGTGGATCTCTGAGCCGGTGTGAGTAAGTGGAGGTGGGGTTCATTTGCATATTCATAGATCCGCGTAAATGAGGCAAAGGATGAGAGCGTAACACTTTACAATAAGGTTCGTAAGTTAACATTAGTTAACTACATTAGTTAACAAACAATGAACAACTGTATTTTTAATAACTAACATTAACAAAGATTAGTAAATATAGTAACAAATGTATTGCTCATGGTCAGTTCATGTTAGCTAATGCATTAACTAATGTTTAACTAATGAACCTTACTGTAAAGTGAGAGTTACATTCAAGCTATTTTAAGGCATAAAGAATTTTTTTTCAAGGAAAGAAACATTTAAAGATGTAGTTTTGGTGAGCAAGGGATAAACATAGAAGGAAACAATGTCATTGTATTAATGCTGTTATTGATTTCTTAAAACTGTTGTAATGATCAGCTGTTATTTTTGTAGCAGACGTCACTTGATTTACTCTGGAAACATTTTTGGCCTGGAAGAAAAAGAAAAGGCAAGAGAAACTGTTTACAGCAGAGACATGGAGAGAAAGAAAGCTGGCTGGTGCTTCAGTAAGTAAAAATCATGGCAGTGATATTCCTCCTCGATGTACCTGGTTTATGATTTAGTTTGAAGTGCTGAATATGAAGCACGTCTCATGTTTTAAGACAACTTGGATCATGCCCTTATACGGCAGCAGCTCACTCTGTGTCCTTCATTGTTTTTCAGCATCATCAAAGTATATCAATATAAACTATATTGTTCATCCTAGAGAGAAAATCAGAGTTTGAAGTTACATTCTGCGCTCAGAGAAGTTCCATACGTGCAGCAGTTAAAACAACACCGAAAGACCCGTTCTGAAAAAATCATTATGCGAATACATGTACCATTACATCCCTGATATATATATATATATATATATATATATAATATATATATATATATATTATATATATATATATATATCATACAACACATATTTTGACTCATGCAAATAATTTTCCTTCGCTTTTTCAGTGTCCGACCCTCTTTTGCCCACTAGTGGTTAAATGTAAAATGACAAGCACCTTCTGGTAAATGCAGCATCATTAAAAGTTCAGCTTGACCTTGACGAAGGTTTTCCTTGATTTTCAAATATTCATTGTTTCTCATTTACTTGCATTTGAGAAAGGAGACAGAAGGAGAGGGGGAGGCTGGGGTTGCGTGTAACACGATCACAGCAGCTGTTGCATAAGAACACTTTAAAGTTTCCTCGCTGGCAAACACACATCTCTCACAAGCACCACTAAATCAGCTTTATCACTGAGTGTAGCAACAACTGAGGTATTTATGTATTAGAATCTGTATGTGAAAACTCTAAATAATGCTGGAACAGAGGAACAGCAAGTAAACAACAGTGTTTTATTGGTCAAATTAGTCCAAATCTTTACAAGCTTAACATTTAGACTAGAAAGAAAAGAAAAAAAGTCAGTGTAGCGCTCTCATTCATAGTCCAAGGCACTAAGCTAATCATATTAAGATAACTTATTTTAGTTTTATATATGGGCCATTCAGTAAGTATACAATATAATCCAAAACAACAATAATAATCATCTAGATTTATTTAAACCGACCAACCATTTGACAAGTGCCAAACACAGGATGCACTAAAATAAAACAGGAAGTCAAAGAAATATTCCATTCACACACATCAGCTTCCCAGGAAATTCAGTAAAATAAAGCATATTTCCTCTCATATTATGCTATTATTTCATCCCAAACTGTGTAATGATGACATCTTAGAACTGAGAAACCTGACCTTTAAATTATAATCACTAGACCAGCAGAAATATGTCAAAACTGAAAACTAAAGTGCGTCTCAAGAATCTGTGCAGCTGCTTGCATCAGAGGTGTCCTGTTCACAGTATAACAGTATTAAGTTTAAGGCTGTTTCCACATGTAAATCCAGCACAACTGTCCATTTGTATGAGATTAAACCACGTTTAGTTGTTTGAAATTTGCTCAATATACATTAGATAGTTTTATGAGAGGAACTGAAGAATCTTATCAGTCTTTCAGGCCTGAAATAAAGGCACGACTCGTTTGATCCTCTGTCTGCAGATGGGACAGAGGGGATGCTGTAAGGCCTGATAGCAGCGGAAACAGCAGCACACGTGTCCGCATTCCAGCAGCACGCAGCTTCGTGGATTACTCAGGCATATCACGCAAGGGTTCTCCAGATTATCCATGCCGTTCTCCTCCTCCCCATTTTCTCCCATCAGTTCAAACTCCCTCCTCATGTTCTCTTCCTCCCAGCGCAGCTTCAGTTGCCGGTAGTACCTGCGTCCCACCCACATCAGTGCGGCTAGACCCGCCAATGCAAAAATACACGCCAGTAGCCTCCACATCTCTGCCTGACCTTCCTGCTCCAACCGCAGGGTCTCAAAGTCCATCGTGCTCAAGAAATACTCTGAGCCGTCGGTGGGTGGGCGGATTTTAGGGAGGCGGTCCGTGTCCAAGATGAGCTCGCCCACTGCGGTTAAGGATGCGCCCACTTTCAGCATCTCCTCCGTTTCAAGTTGACCTTTGGGCTTTTCTCCGCTCAGGTACTGGCCTATCAGGTCTGTGAAGCCGCAACTGGCCTGGTGGAACTTCTCGTGGATGACTTCCATATTGGGACCTGTGGCATCCAGGGGGCAGAGCACACGCACAAACGCCTCGTTCACACCCAGCAAATTAAAGGGCACAGCATTCACACGCTGGTGTAGCAAACGCTCGCTGTCTGTCCTGAAGGATGTGAATGAGAATTGTGTTTGAGAATTACCACATTCAACTGACATATATACAGTCGTTCTTAAGTTTAGGGTCAGTTATGTTTTTGAAAGAAGTCTCTTATATTTGGTCAAAGAAACAGTAAAACTGTAATATTGTGAAATTTTTTTTATAATTTAAAACAACTTATCTATTTGAGATAGGAGATTAAAATTTGATTAATTAAATTGCACATCAAATTTAGATAAATATTATGTAAAGTCATTATTGTGTTAAATGAGAAAAGCATGTTATAGATATTACAAAAAGTAGCTTTAGAAAAAAACTGCCAGTAGGTGTCAGTAAATGTGTACATAAGTAAAGCCCAAAGTATAGTTCACATTTACACGCATGCAAGGGTCAGCGTACAGTGCGCGGGACACAAATTTGTATGCGCGTACAGGCCGTATTTTTGTAACAGGTAGCACATGTGCATTTCTTTTGCAGCAATTTGTTTACCCACAAGGTGGCAACTGTGCCCTGGAGGTATCGATACACAAGATAGTCAAAGAAAAAGTGCATAAACAGAACAGACCGGAACGCATGCAAGCTACAGCAAAATGGAGGCCTACATAGACGAGATTGTGTGAAGAGGTTAGAAAGTACCCTCGTTTGTACAACTCTAGCATGAAAGAATACAAAGATATTTTCATGGGTTGTAACTCGTGGCAAGAGATTGCTTAATAAAAGGCTCCGTGTTCGACTGTGCGCATACACTAGCATACACGTAAAAAACCAAGTATACCCAGGGCTTAAGTCAGTCCCTTTCTTGTGAGGTGTAAAATACTTTGATTTCTTTCTTACTTTGCAACGACGCAAGCAGCCTTCAAATGCAACCTCCGGATGATGCAGAGTGCGAATTCAGACGCAGCTACTGAGTAATTCATTCATTCGATTTGTTCAAATGGCTGATTTATGAATGAGCCATTGAATCATTGGCTCAACCGATTGATTCGCTCAATTGATTTACCGCTGTGTGTTGTTCGGAGATGCCCACCAGTTCTACTCTCGCTTTAAAAGTAATATTTTCGTTGGCAAAATTGAGCAAAAGCAGTCAATATTGTGTTTAAAATATAACAATATTAACTTATTTTTTGAGCTGTTGTATAAAGTCAATATCACATTTGCATTCAGGACAAAAATTGCATTCCTGTGATATTGCTTAATTATGCTATATCATGATATAAATATGAGACAAAAATCATACCGGGGCATTTTTGTAGGTCTGGGGCGGGGCGGGTGCGTTATTAATTATAACGCATTAGTTTTTCCCCATAATCAATTAAGTTGACACTTTAAATGGATAGCCCTAATTTGAATATGTTATAAAATATAATTTATTCCTGTGATGCAAAGCTGAATTTTCAGCATCATTACGCCAGTCACATTGGTGTCACATGATCCTTCAGAAATCAAAGAACATTTTTATTATTTATAGTTTTCACGTGGTGTCACACTCTAAAAGGAACGCCCACCTGGAAGGCAAAACAAGGCTTTCCTCCATTGCCCGCCAGTCATTTTTATCAGGTTTGTAGTAAGATCTAATGTAGTAAATGTGATATTAAAAGACCAAATTCAATCTACACCTTACTGATTATGCATACTTTGTACAGGCAAACAAATGAACACAGAATATTAATGCAACAAGTGAGTTCTCGTTAAGCATTTTTTCCATCGAAAACCATTAAAAAGATTTATAATTATCTGGCCTTATTTGCTCGCCTGTATATAGTATGCATCATCAAAAAGGGTTAAACTCCACCCTATTTAAAATAAAAGACAGATCAACAAATCCATGATTAGTGTTAAACTTTGCTTAATTTAATCCTTTATGGTGCAACCCACCCTAGTGTTTTTCTTGTTAGCTTTTTAAATAAAATCGCCCCGCTGTTTTTAGTGATTAAAATCACTGCAGGTGCTGTGTATGTATCACAAGTGCCCAAAACTTGCATCTTGTTAACATACATTTGTTTTTAAGATGAAAAATTTGCAGGCTTGTGCTGCAGTTACATGGCTGTTTTGCCCTCCAGGGCTCCGCAACTGTCCCGTGACTGAAAACTATGATTAAATATTGAAAACAAACGTTCTGCCCAATTTTGTGAAAGAACAAGAATTTTTGTTAACATTATAAATGTCTTTACTGTCACTTTTGATCAATTTAATGCATCCTTGCTGAATAAAAGTGTTCATTTGTTTTTACAAAAGATAAATCTAAGACCTGACCCCAAACCTTTGAACAGTAATGTATATGTAAGCGCAAGGGAGCAGGTTTTACCAGGTGCGTGCTAAACTGTTCCACACAAGCTTGTGTTCTCGAAGGGCCAGTTTCTGCATGACACCAACACTGCATTCCTGAAACTGACTCCTTAACGGTTCCCCTACAGGCTGAACTGTACCTACAGAGAAAGAAAGACAGAAAGCAAATGAGTGGAAGTGAAAGAGAGAACAACTTATTTTCTAAAGATCAGCCGAGAAACTATATAGTGGAAAATATAGGTTACCCTCAATGACCACATACTGCAGGCATTTCCCCGGTGAGGCATTTAAAAGATCTGTTAACCTCTCATCCAGCGGCAGTATTGGAGCTTCCTAACATCAAAAACAAATTAGTCTCTTTATAAAAACAATTAGGAACAAATATGTGTTTCTCTAATTCTCTAATTTCACTTTTACTTCCAATAGCAGACACTTTTAATCCAAAGCACTAATTCCAAGTATGTGGGTTCCATACAAATTAAACTTTCTATCTACAGTGCCTACAAATAATCATCACACCCCTTCCAAAACCCATTTCAAAAAAGCATGAAGAAAAAAGCCCTTTTCCAGACATTTTGCCTTACAAAATAAAAAGGGCAACAGTTCTGGAAATTAATTAAAAATGAGTAAAACTAGAATAACAGGGTTGGAAAACTCAGCAGTCCCCTGATTTAATATTCAAAGCCACTTTTTGCTTTAATTACAGCCATTCATCTTTTTGGATATGTCTGTACTAGCTTTTCACACCTAGATTGGGGAATATTTGCCCGTTCTTCCTTGCAGAATTGCTCACGTTGAATCAAATTCTGTGGTGAGCGACAATGGACAGCTGTCTTCAAGTCCATCCACATATTTTCTATGGATTTAAGTCAGGGCTCTGACTTGACCACACAAGAGCATTCACCTTCCTATCCTTAAGCCATTGTGTTGTTCTTTTAGGGGTATGTATAGGATCATTGTCATGTTGGAAGGTGAATGACTAGTGCATCTTGAGCGGTCTAGCAGAGGGATGCAGGTTTTCCTCAAGAACTTGGATGTACTTGACAGTATCCATTTTCCCTTCAATCCTGACCAATTGCCCAGTCCCTGCTGAAGAGAAACACCCCACGACAAAAAGCATAATGCTTCAGGGTAGGTATGGTGTGTTTTGGGTGATGTGCTGTGTTTTGCCAAAAATAGCACTTGAAGCTCAGTCCAAAAAGATCAATTTTGGTCTCATCAGACCATAGCAACTTTTGCCAGATGGCATCGGAGTCTTCCAAGTGTGTTTCTGCATAGCGCAAACGAGACTGAGTGAGGAACTTTTTCAGGAAAGGCTTTTTTCTTGCCACTCTGCCATACAGGCCAGCTTTGTGTAAAGCTTGTGAGATAGTCGTCACATGCACAGACCGACCAGTCCCAGCCATAAAGCCTTGCAAGTCCTTCAAAGTTGCCTTTGGCCTCTTGGTAGCTTCTCTGATCAATGTCCTCCTGGCTCAGTCATCCAGTTTGGACGGATGCCCTGATGGTTGTCCCTATATGCTTTCCACTTCTTATCAATACACTGAACAGTACTCAGAGGGATAACTAAAGCCTTCAAAAGGTTTTGTAGCCTTTTCCTAACTTATGCCTTATTACAACTTTATACTGGAAGCCTTTTGAAAGGTGAATTCTTTGCAGGACCATGCACTACCAACAGTGGAATCTTCAAGAAACAGCTGGTTTTATTCTGAAGTAATTAAAACCACTACAATTGATATCAGGTGGGACAACTGTTTGATCTGGAAGTTGATTGGTTGTACTTCAACAAGCTTATACTGATCACTTTACCAAACCACTAACTCATTTTTAATAATTTTCCAGAATGTTTTAAAATGTTATTTTCACTTTGATGATGAGGGTTATAACGTGCACATACAGCTCAATTTACTTAATTTATTTTATTTTCCAGGGTGTAATGTGACAAAAGGTCACAGGATATGATGACTTTCTATAGGCACTGTATCTGTCATCTATATAAATGTATAATTTGAGGTATAAAGCTGTCTAAATTGTCACTGCTACTCACGTTAAGCTTGTCCACAGTTTTGCGCTTTTTCCTGTAGATGTAATAAAAGAGACCAGAGAGAGCCACACTTGAACCCAAACACACAACCTCCAGTGTCCGTATGGGGAAATCCTCCATCTTCCACCTCGCCCTCTTCCTCTTCTATAGACTACTGAACATAGAGTGAAATAATAATGAAGAGATGTAAGGACCAGGACGAATCCTGAAAAATCATCGGAATTAGATTAATTTATTTTCATTCATTTTTACTACAATTTTCATTTACATTTACACAGAGCGAGAGAGAGACAAAGGGAGGGGGAGAGAGAGACAGGGGGAGGGGGAGGATCTGACAGGGAGAGAGACATAGATAGAGAGAGAGAGAGAGACCCTTTAAAACATTCCAACATTCCATGGCCAATAGGATTTTGGGGTGTTTTATAGTAGATTTATGGAAATGTTACATATCGCACTTCCAACACCTCCACAATAATATGAACATAACAATAGCATCAGTTCTCCAAGCAAAGTGAATCATTTGTCAGCTGTCAAAATGAAATGTGACCCATTAAATGACCTTTAAAGATTTTAACCAAATGCTTTGACCGCTATTACGTGTGTACATGCTCAATAATAAATATCAAAGCCATGTCTGAAACGACAGAAATGAACATCGCATGAATAAAGAGCAGAAAATCACCTTTAACACGTTCCTCCTGAATTCATTACCGGAAACGATGTTGTTTGGATCACGTGACACGTCAACCCGGGTATCTGTGACGTTTGCCTGACTGAATCTGGTGACACAAATATGTGATGAATATAAGCTTGTTGTTTATCAGTTTGTCATTTGCAGCTTTCCTTTAAGAGAATTTGTCTTAAAAATGTTATTCAAACATTGTAAACGAACATACTTCAAAAATACGTTCAAATAAGCATTTGTGTACACATAAATACGTAACATAAATAACTAAATGCTAACAACACCTTTTAGAATGGTTCTTCAGTCCAAAAAAAAAAAAATCAATCTCTCTTTTTCAATGTAATTTTTGCCTTAAGGACTTTTAATTTGCAATTGAGTGTTTCCGTTTTCATCACGCGTTTGGGATTGAAGTCGCTGACTTCCAAAAGGCGGCCAACATGGCAGCAGGAAAGAAAAAATCACCAACTCTACCATCAAGATTTCAAAAAACACTTTCCTCCATATGGCAGGACAAACACATGGTGTTGTTCAAAGCAGAGTACACGTTCTTGGTCACGACCGTCCTTTGGTTCCTGGAAATTGTGATTAACATATGGGTGATCCAAAGAGTTGCATGTAAGTGCAGTAGAAATCGATCCTTGAATAATTATAATAGTCAACAATTGCTGCAAACTAAAGAAACAGAGCTTTATCTCTATAAATATGATACTGTACTAGTTCACGCAGGTAATGCAAGTGTTTATTCATTCATTTCTTATAGACTGAATGGTTACATCTACTATAAACTGTATTAAGTTTGTCTTCTTTATCTGAGGGAACGCGTGCTCTCGTCACTGTCGGTCACGCGCACCTTAAAGCCAAAATGACAACACGACACGACACTGAGTCGCACTATGCTAGGTGATGCCGATTAAAAGACGAGTGCTGTCTTGATTCCTCTGTCTAATGATGTACATGTTGTGTGTGTAGATACAGAGATTGACTGGAAGGCGTACATGGATGAGGTGGAGGGAGTTATTAACGGCACGTATGACTACACACAGCTGAAGGGCGACACGGGGCCGCTGGTGTAAGTGTCATCATAAATATAGGGCTATATATGGCAAGCCATTTTGACTTTTATTCATTCTCAGGATATGAAATCAGTTTTCACTTGTTAAAATGCTAATTCTTGATATCAGGAATTCAATTCTTGATATCAATAATTCAATTCTAGGTATCGAGAATTACATTTCCACTAGTAAAAACTACAATTCTTGATATCTGTAATTGTATTTTGACTAGTGAAATCTCGCCATAGGCTGCCATTCAAATTCAATTGTTGATATCAAGAATTGATTTCTTATTAGTTTAAATTCCAGTTTCACAAATCAGGAATACTATTCTTACTGGTAAAAATGCAGATTTCTGATATCAATGATTACATTGTTATTAATGCAAATGTCTGATATCAAGAATTCAATTGTCACTAGATGAAATGTCTATTCTCGATATCAACAATTGAATTGCTACTAGTAAAAATATTCATTTCTGATATCGGAAAATGAATTCCTGATATCAATATAATTTCTGATATCTAAAACGGCTTTCTTACTAGTAACAATCACATTCATGATATCAGAAATTAACATTTTTACTAGTAGAAATTCAATTGTTGATATCAAGACATTTGCACTAGTAACAATGTAATTGTTGATATCAGAAATTTGCATTTTTACTAGTAAGAATTGTATTCCTGATATGTGAAACTTGAATTTCAACTAGTAATAAATTAATTCTTGATATCAACAATTGAATTTGAATGGCAGACTATGGCGAGATTTCACTAGTAAAAATACAATTGCAGATTTATCAAGAATTATAGTTTCTACTAGTGGAAATTGAATTGTTGATATAAAGAATTAACACTGTTACTAGTGGAAATGTAATTCCTGATATCAAGAATTGCCATTGTTACTTGTGAAAATTGATTTGTTGATATCAAGAATTCATATCTTGAGAATGAATAAAAGTTAAAATGGCTTGCCATAGCTTTGTATATAGTATATTATCAGAGTTGGAAAAATATTTACTTAAAATGCTGTCTCATGGAATTTATACATGTGTATATATAATTTATACAAACCACCTACCAAAATCTTTTGCCCCTTGTTCAGGGATTGTTCACCCAAAAATGAAAATTCTGTCATTTACTCACCCCCAAACCTGTATACGTTTTCTTTCTTCTGCTGAACACAAAAGAAGCTATTTTGAAGAACCAAAAAGGTGATGGGCCCCATTGACTATGGGAAAAAAAAAAATACAATGGACGTCAGTGGGGTCCATCAACTGTTTGGTTACTGACATTCTTCAAAATAGCTTCTTTTGTGTTCGGCTGAAGAAAGAAATTCATACCGGTTTGGAACAACTTAAGGGGGAGTAAATGATGACAGAATTTTCATTTTTGAGTGAACTATCCCGCTATTAGGCTACTAAGTTTGTTTTCCGATATGGATGAGAATATTGTAATATCTCGAGTTCTACAAAATCTGCATATTTCACAATTGTTCAGAATGGCATCAATAAGCCTCTAATACACTACACAACTTTTAACTTGAGAACAGATGTTAAACACTTGGCATTATACACTTGTCGACTTTAAAGGCTTACAGAGAAAAACTATGCATCATACACTAAACGACTGAGAATTACACCGTTTTGCCAAGTCTGCGGTGTTTCTGCTGAATTGGGCTAGTTTTTATGGAAGGCCATTTCCGCCACTGAAAAAAAGAAGATTATTGTGACTTTATTTCACAATTCTGACTTTTTTTTCCTCAGAATTGCGTGATATAAAGTCGCTATTGCGAGTTATAATGTCAGAATTGCGAGATGTTAAAAAAAAGTCAAAATTCTTAACAGAAGTCATACAGTTGTGTTCAAAATTATTCAACCCCCACTGAAATGGATTGTTTTGGCCGGTTTGACATTGATTTTGATCATTCAGTCATCCTGCTTACAATTAAATCAAAGAGGCACGTGTAGGTCAGACAAATATAACATAACATTTATAATGAAATAACCACAAATGTCTTTTCTCTGCTCACATCATTATCAGTTTTATTCAACCCCCAAGTGACATTCAATCTTAATACTTAGTACAACATCCTTTAACAGTTATAACAGCTTTTAAACGTGAAGCATAGCTTGACACAAGTGTCTTGCAGCGAGCTACGGGTATCTTCGCCCATTCATCATGGGCAAAAGCCTCCAGTTCAGTCACATTCTTAGGCTTGCGCACTGCAACTGCTTTCTTTAAGTCCCACCAGAGGTTCTCAATCGGATTTAAGTCTGGTGACTGCGATGGCCATTTCAAAATGTTCCAGCCTTTAACCTGCAACCATGCTCTAGTGGACTTGGAGGTATGCTTGGGATCATTGTCCTGTTGAAAGGTCCAACGTCTCCCAAGCCTCAGGTTTGTGACGGACTGCATCACATTGTCCTCCAATATCTCCTGGTACTGAAGAGAATTCATGGTACCTTGCACACGCTGAAGCTTCCCAGTACCTGCAGAAGCAAAACAGCCCCAAAGCATGATTGACCCCCCGCCATGCTTCACAGTAGGCAAGGTGTTCTTTTCTTCATAGGCCTTGTTCTTCCTCCTCCAAACATAGCGTTGATCCATGGGCCCAAACAGTTCTAATTTTGTTTCATCAGTCCACAGAACACTATCCCAAAACTTCTGTGGTTTGTCCACATGACTTTTGGCATACTGCAGTCGACTCTTCTTATTCTTTGGAGACAGCAAGGGGGTGCGCCTGGGAGTTCTGGCATGGAGGCCTTCATTATGCAGGGTGCGCCGTATTGTCTGAGCAGAAACTTCAGTACCTACATCTGACAAATCTTTTCTCAGTTCCTCAGCAGTCACACGGGGACTTTTCTCCACTCTACGCTTCAGGTAGCGCACAGCAGTCGAAGTCAGCATCTTCTTTCTGCCACGACCAGGTAGCGTTTCAACAGTGCCCTTTGCCTTGAATTTGCGAATGATGCTTCCTATGGTGTCTCTTGGTATGTTTAACATCTTTGCAATCTTCTTATAGCCATTTCCCTTCCTGTGAAGAGTAATCACCTCTTCTCTTGTCTTCCTGGACCATTCTCTTGACTTCACCATGTTTGTAACCACACCAGTAAATGTCTAGAAGGAGCTGAGTATCACAGTCATTTTAAAGCTGCCTAATTGGTGCTTATTAGGCTTTATTGCTGCTC
The DNA here is from genome assembly GCA_037194245.1 of Opsariichthys bidens. Classification (NCBI taxonomy): domain Eukaryota; kingdom Metazoa; phylum Chordata; class Actinopteri; order Cypriniformes; family Xenocyprididae; genus Opsariichthys; species Opsariichthys bidens. The sequence goes on from CM074303.1 coordinate 7,500,976, forward strand.
CCTGACATCCACAGGTGCTTTCAATACCTGATTGAAAACACTTCAATGGACCTCTGTTCTTCAGAGTGGTAGTCTTTAAGGGGTTGAATAATTGTGTCAATGAAGAATTCACAAAAGAAACATTTACTACTGTATTACAAAACCAATTGATGTCATTTTAGTTGCATATGCTTCTTTAAGAAGTCCTTGTAGGATTTCATTCTGAATTCAATTACAAATGTACTCTAAATTCTCTAAAACCATTTAAAGCATTGGGGGGTTGAATAATTTTGAACACAACTGTAACTTGCAATTACTACTATTTTTCTCAAAATGGTGAGATATAAAGTCAGAATTGCCAGCTATAAAGTCAGATTTGCCAGTTATAAAGTCAGAATTGCCAGTTATAAACTCAAAATTCTGTCTTTATAACTTGCAATTGCAAGTTTATATCTCACAATTCTGAGAAAATAAGTCAGAATTGTGAGTTTCTATCTCAAAATTCTGAGAAAAAAAGTCCATTTAATGGCAGAAAAAAAAAGTCAAAATTGTGAGCAAACCTGGCAACCCTGATTACAAACTACCAGACTTTCAAGTCGTTCAGAAAACAACAAACTTAAGAAAAAACATGCGCCTTGTAGCTAGGAGATGTGTGACAAATAAATATATAAAATAAATAAATAAATATGCGTGTGTTCTGAAAAATATTCTCAAAATATTAAACATGTTTGATATCTTCTGAGTAGAGTCTGTTCCTATCATTCCTTTCGATTTTCTGCAAAATCTTGTCAACTTTGACTGACTTTCAGGAACTAGCATCGACTCCTCCAGACTTCAAATCAGGGCAAAAGTCATGTAGTGTATTCCAGGCATATTGTGTTCATAATGACATATTAAATGGAAACGTGGCCACTGATCATTGGCTGGATTGTATCTTTTTGTGTTTCAGGTATCCAGCTGGTTTTGTGTATATATTCACAGGGCTGTATTATCTTACTGATCACGGACAGAATATTCGTTTGGGTCAGTACATGTTCGCTGTGTTCTACCTCATCACTCTCCTTCTTGTGTTCCGCATTTATCATCGCACCAAAACGGTAAGAACCCCATATTATACAAATCCTTGTAATACACCATTATGCATAATTCTGTTCAGTCATCTTTTTTTTTTACCCAAGAATAGCCATGCTCTTTTCACAGAGAATTTGAAGTGTACATCCTACCGTTCAAATGTTTGGGGCACGTAAGATGTCTGGTTTGAACGAATTTAATACTTTTGTTCAGCAAGGATGCATCCAGTTGCTCAAAAGTGACATGAAAAAAAAATCAATAAAAAACATCAAAGAATCCTAAAAATGTCACATTTTCCATGAAAATATTAAGCAGCACAACTGTTTTCAACATTGATGATGATAAATGTTTCTTTTTTGAGAAGGAAATCAGCATATTATAATGATTTCTGAAGGATCATGTGACACTGAAGACTGGAGTAATGATGCTGAAAATTCAGCTTTCATCACAGGAATAAATAATACTTTAAAATGTATTCAAATAGAGAACAGTTATTGTAAATTGTATTAATACACAATATTGATGTTTTTACTGTATTTGAGCAAATTCTGCTCTTTTAAAAACATTAACAATCTTTCAAATCTAAAACTTTTGAACAGTAATTAATAGCTCTAATATATATGTTATATATGTAAAATGAGGGCTGTTAATGTATGCGATTAATTGAAAATTGGTGAATTTAAAATAATTTAATTTTTTTCACCTTTCACCGAACTTTTGAATGGTAGTGTATAAATTAAATGCAGTGTACATTAATTCTACAACCTGTACTGAATCTATGATTTGTACATCCAACACCCAAACTAAACAACTTTTGCAAGCTTTAAACCTCTGAATTCAGTCATAAGCAACTCCTCATTACTACTTATTATGACAAAAAGCTTACTAATATTTCAATACATTACTGATCTCTATTTTATGGACCCTATATAGTATAGTGTTATGAATGTGAATATTTTGTTCTTTAAATGAAAATTTGGATTTTAGTGCGGATGACTGTTAAAATGTGTCATTACAGTCTGTGAAAAGGGTCCGTTATGTTTTTTTTTTTGTATATTTATAGAAGATTGTTTTCATTGTTCTGGTTTTGTCTTAAGTGCTTGTCCGTTTTTTCTTCTCTAGGTTCCTCCATATGTGTTCTTCTTCGTCTGCTGTGCTTCATATCGAATTCACTCCATCTTCGTCTTGCGTCTCTTTAACGATCCGGTGGCCATGATGCTGTTGTTTGGAGCCATCAATCTCTTCCTGGATGGCCGCTGGACTCTAGGATGTGCTCTTTACAGGCAAGTGGAAACAACATTTTCATTCTACAAGGGATGGAAGAGAGATTAAGGATGGATATCAGGCTTATTTTGAACTTTCCCTGCCAACATTTTTTTTTTCTGGTAATTTTCACAAAATTTTCATTTTGTTCTGAGTATTTGCAATATATAAAAGGAAAGAACAGACCCTCTGCTTAAAAAAAAAAAAAAAAATTCTGACTTCATGCTTTCTTTTTTTAATCATCACTTGAATGTGGGTAAGATTCCTTAAAAAAAGCAACATTTTGAACAAAAAGCTGAGAAAATCTTGCCCCATACCATATAACGGTGAAAACATGGATTACTGGAAATTTCTGTCAATCGTGGGGAAAGTGCACCTCGTTCTTTTTCAGATACTACCTTTCTTAGAGTGTGTAATATAGCTGTTTTTGAATGTAAAGGTCTGCAAAGTTTCAAAGATCGAAGTGCATGATAAATGAAGTTATTTTCTCCCAAAAGAAAGAACCGATTCTGAATTGCCTGCAATGAGTCGTCAGTAATTCCAGTCTTTCTTCCTGCACGAATCTATGTAGGTTTTTAACAAATTTGCATAATGCTAGCCTATGATCTTCATCGAACAATGTCTACTTTGCCCTGCCCTCAATATCTGTAGTTGTAGTTGAGGCATGAAAGAGTTTGGTTTGTGTTGTTGAGAAGTTTTCTGCACTGTGAAAGCAGTTTGCATGCACTTCCATTGGATGAGGACTCTGTTAAACCGACACCATCATTACTGTTTCTATCACCATGTTTACAAGTGCTGAGGAAGTCTCTGGAGCTTAAATCCAGATATGGTAATGTGAGTTTTGTTTCCCACATGTGCTGTCTCACAACAGACCGGGCCATCTGACCAATCAGAGCAGAGTATGCTCTCAGAAAGAAGGGGTTTAGAGAAACTGAATGCTTTATTAAACCGTTTCAAAGACTGAGAAAAAATGAGATGATACATTATGAGAAAATTTAAGTATTTTTTGAGCTTGGATGGATGTAAACCGATTGTAGAAGATCTCCGAAACAAAATTAGGAACCTTTAAAATGGCATAATAGGAGCACTTAAACATTACCTTATATTATCCACTACTGCTGTATATTACAGTGCCTAATCTCTTCAACTGCTTAACGTAAGAATAATTATTGTTTGATAAATGACTGGTCATTTCAGCTGTGTGTGTGCATTTAAAGTAAATATTTGTCTGTGCTATGGACAGTTTAGCTGTGTCTGTGAAGATGAACGTTCTGCTCTTCGCTCCTGGTCTCCTCTTCCTCCTCTTGTGTGAGTTTGGTCTGTGGAAAACTTTACCCAATCTCGCTCTCTGTGCTGTCATTCAGGTTAGACATGCATAATTAAACAAATTTGCATATGTATTAAGTGATTCTATTGTCTTTTTGCTGTTTTACACCAACTTTTCATGTACCTTGTGTTTTTATCCCTTCTAACAGCTATTACTGGGACTGCCGTTCCTCTTGGTGAACCCTGTCGGGTATGTGAGCCGGGCCTTTGACCTGGGCAGGCAGTTTCTGTTTAAGTGGACAGTGAACTGGCGTTTTCTTCCCGAGGATGTGTTTTTGAATCGATACTTCCACCTAGTGCTACTTCTGGCTCACATTACCACATTGCTTCTGTTCGCACTGAAGAGATGGAAGAGGTACAAAAATCAAGGTCACACTTTACTTTAGGTGGCCCTTAAACCGTTAGTTCACCCAAAAATGAAATTTATGTTATTTATTATAATCCGTAAGACCTTCGTTCATCTTTGGAACACAAAGAGGGTTTCTGAACCACACATTGGCAGCAACATCATTGCACCTCTCGAGGTCCAGAAAGGTATTAAAGACATCATTAAAATAGTCCATGTGACTACAGTAGTTCAACCTTAATGTTATGAAGCGACGAGCGTGCCCAAAAACAAAACAAAAATAACGACTTTAGTCAACAATTTGAGCTGTTAAGAGTTGACTTAGTGAACGCAGTTCAGCACTTCCGTGTTCACATTCGAATGCATGTGACGCTGACGCAGGAGCCGGCCAATAATGAGTCTGCTTTCTGGCGTAGAACACTGAAGCGCTGGTCTGCGTTCACTACGTCAACCATGTAAGTAAACGGTTTCAAATGGTTTAGTACAGTTAAGCAGTTAAAGCCATCTAAAATAAAGTGTGACCAAAGTCAAAACCTAGAACTAAACATTAAAAGCTATATAAAGGGGTTTTAATTGGACTGGCAGTTTAATTTTTTTTTTTGTACAAAAATATTATTAGAAGTGTATTTTCAACATTAAGGCTGCATCGTTTAAAAATTGTGTTTATTACAGGTCTGGGAACAGTATTTGGTCTATTCTAAAAGATCCATCTGAGAGAAAAGAAAATGTACACAAGCTCAATGCTGATCATATCCTTTTTATGGTTGATTAAATCAAAAATATGATTGATTGGATTAAAATAGTTTAAATATCTGACTCTTGCATTATTAGTCCTAGTTGATAATTGGAAAACAGATCCTTAACCCAGATCATACAGACAGTTCTGGTTCTCTTCACCTCTAACTTCATCGGCATGTGCTTCAGTAGATCTCTGCATTATCAATTTTATGTCTGGTACTTCCACACGCTCCCCTTCCTGCTGTGGTCTGGAGGAGTCAAGAAGCTTGCCCACCTTCTCAGGTACAGCACAGACATGTTCTTATGTTACTTTTCCTCATATAACTTTGTTGTTTGTTCTTGTGTTTTTTAAATGCTATATATGTATGCATATGTTTATCAGTAGAAAAAGTTGAGCTCTGCTTGGGTGTCGTGAATGAACAAATTTTACAGCATTAAAGGCACAATGTCTAGGATTTTTAGATTAAAATATCCAAAAACCACTAGAACAATGTTATATATTTTGTTGACATTTGTTACGTTAACCTAAATGTATCCAACAATGTTTAAATTCACAGAAATAAGCCATTTTGACCAGGATGCGGACCGTGTCATTGTGTCGACTGTCAATGGCGTCATATCCGCTCTACCCTTGATTTCCAATGTAACTAATATCGATCTAGATTAGAAGTCTCTCATAGCAGCCTCCGAGCAAACACACTGAGTAACGTTATAACAGCTTTCAACACACTCCAATGTATTTAGTATGATTGATTTAACCATGTAAAACAGTGCTGCATTACCCAGATACACAACGAAAAGAGCAGAAGCATAAGCATAATAAAAGCTCCACTGGACTCGAGATCGGTGTGTTTCTATTTTCATTAGCTTTCACTCCAGCAACCTCGTTCCGCTCCAACGGCTCTCGACCCGTCTTGCTTCAAACCACCATAACGTTAATATACATTAGCTCACCCATGAACATGATTTCTGCCCAAGTCCATCTGATTCCTTTCTATCGGCTGTGAAGGTGAAAACTCCCATGATTCCACGCTCATTCACAGCATCATCAAGCTATGCCTTTGTTTTGAATAAGCGACCTCTAGTGGCCAAAATTACATACATATTGTGCCTTTTATTAATATAGGACAAGGTTATGTATTTATAAATATACCATTATTCAGTGTTTGTTTATAATATCTCGATGAATGTTAATTTACACAACTTAAAATGTTAAAAATGCATTTGTATATGTAGAAGTTACTTTTTTGTTTAAACAATGTTATTTTTTCATAATACCTGATGCCTTAACGTATAGAACCTTATTTTAAAGTGTTGTCAAACTCTGCACAATTATAGTTGATTAGGATTTTTGTCACATCTTTTATAGTTGATTAGGATTTATTGTTGCACAATTAGTTAATAAGAATTTGTCTCTCCCCCCCCCCCCCCCCCCCAATCATCCTTGTTTGTTTCACTCTCTTTCAGGGTGTTGATTCTGGGTCTGATAGAGCTGTCCTGGAACACGTTTCCATCCACCAACTACAGCTCTCTATCACTGCATGTGTGCCATCTCATCATCCTGCTCTGTTTGTGGCTCAACCCAACCCCAGCTCCTCCGTCTCAGAGGTCAGAGAGCAAGGCTAAACGCCACTGAACCTTGGCCTGACCGGGGCACTCGCTGTATGGGATGATCTCTGGCCTCCAGCTCTTGCCTCTGGTCCAGCACCTGTCTACAAGCCTCCTGTACCAGAGTGACAAACAGGGGTGGCCAGGGACCTGTGCCCAGAGTATGATGCTCAAATCATATCAGGGGGGTTTGTTAATGGAGGTAGTGTGAATTTAATATATGGGGGTACAGAGAGTTTACAATGCTTCTCAGGATTCTTAAGGACTAATGTAATGCTTAGTCTGGGATGTAGGAGTGGGAAATGTGAATGTTGTGTGGATTTTTATTGGAAGGACATTTGTTGACCTGCTGTATATGATGTATACACACATATATGTGTATATATGTATATAATGTGTATATATATGTATATACATGTATATGTAGCATATCAACACAATTGATGTATGACAAATGTCATATGACAAAATGCATTTCAACTGTGACATTTAATTTCATTCATAATTCTGTCTTTCAAAGCTATTCAGGGATTTGTTTCCATTTAAAGGGAATGAAAATGAAAAATGTGTTATTACTCACCCTTATGTCGTTCCAGACCTGTATGCTTGAATGAATATATATATATATATATATATATATACATAAATTTGGGATCCAAACAACTTTGGGCCCATTGATTTACATTGTATGGACAATAGAACTCTCAAAACACATTATTTTGTGTTATGGAGAAGAAAAGTCATAACAGTTTTGGAATCACATGAAGGTGAGCAAACGACGACAGAAGTTTCTTTTTCTTTTTTTTTGTGAACTATCCCTTTAACTGTTTTCCAACCATGCAGATTTGCGACTATAAGCTCAACAGGATTACATCCACTAGTTACATTTATAGGGCACAAAGGAACAGCATAGATCTGCGTTTCCATTTCTTTTTAGTTTAAGGCAACCATAAACCTCCAGTAGTGCCTGTGTTATTTTACTATCTTTTTATTTTTTGTTTTTTATGGTGTTTCCTTTTCTAGAGTGAAGATTTAGATGGAGTGCTGAAATGCTTCACATTTATTTTTTGTGATGAAGACTGAATGAGTGTTCTTATGAACAAACAACTGTTTGCAGTTGTTTTTTTTTTAAATTTATTTTCTTTTTTGCATGATATGCATTTGCTTAATCCAAAGTTTAATCACGAATCACAGTGCAACTGTTGTCCATGATATTACTCCATTTCCAGGCTCACAGGTATAAATGTCTGGGCAAAATAGGTTGAAGGTACCGTGAAGGAATAAAGCCATTGCTGTTTGAAATTATATGATCTTAAAACCTGAAGAAGCATCATTTGGAATCATTCAGAGCATTTTATTGTATAGAGTTTTTAAGTGATAGAAAATAAAAAGTAATTTCATAACATTCATGTACTTCTAATCTAATACTATAGTTATTCCTTTTTTTGCTCATGAAACAAACACAGCCCCATGGTTTGCACATTGTTTATGTGGTGTTACCTGAAAACTCTTGCTTTTATGCAAACTTTAAAAGAACAACTAAATGCCTAAATCCTCTCAAACATCTCAATGACGCTAAAAGCAACCCCCCCCCCCCCCCCCCCCCCAAAAAAAAAAACAATGAAAAAACGACAAAAAAAATCTTCAGTAAATGGAATTTACCAATGTTTTTAGAGTTTTTTATGGTTAACAGTCCAGCTCCAAAACTGTGTAATAGTGACCGAAACAGTCATTGCAAGAAAAAGATAGTTTGTAATTGTCCAGTTTAGTCTAAAACTTGACTTAAAAAAAAATAATGATAATTAAATTCAAGCAGCTGTACACTACCATTCAAAATTTGGTAAGAATTTTGTTCACCAAGATTGCATTTATTTGATCCAAAATACAGTAAAATTATTACAAATTAAAATGACTTTATATATTTTAAAATGTAGGCTAATTTATTCCTATGATGGTGAAACAATTACACCAGTCTTCAGTGTCACATGATCCTTCAGAAATCATTCTAATATGCTGATTTGGTGCTCAAGAAATATTTCTTATCAGTATTAAAAACAGTTGCTGCTTCATATTTGTGAGGAGACTGATGCATTTATTTCTGGATTGATGAATTGAAAGCAAACAACATGAACAGCACTGATTTGAAATTAACATTTTATATCTTCATCATCACTTTTATTCAGCAAAGATGCATCAAAGCATTAAAAAACAAAAAAAAAAAAAAAAAAACTTACTGACTCCAAACTTTTGAATGGTAGTGTCAATTAAGGCAAAAATGTGTCAGCTATTTGTTTGTGATTGGTTTTATGGAGCATCCAATAGTCATTTTGCATATAAATTGCTGTCAGACCTGCAGTTGATAACAGTGAACTACATTCTACTGCATAATTAAACTGAAGCCCATAGATTAAGGCAAAGCTTGTATTGTATTGTGGTCTGGGCCTGAGAGAAACTGAAACCCAACTCACAATTCAGCTTCAAATCTCCATTGCTTTTTGAAGGACACCTTAGATGAATTCTGTTTTGCTATAAAGTTGACTTGTGAGTCAAGCCAACAGGATTCATTTCCTGGGTTTAATTCAATTAAAGACCCAAGAACCACATCTTTGAGGTCAGCTCCTCACACGTTATTGGGGTTGTAGCAGAGGACGTTCAGTTTGATATTTTCATCCCAGTGACGCAAAAGCAGAAAAAGCTGCCTGGCCGCTGCCCTCAACCCTACCAGGTCAACGCCCTCTGTTAGCGATTGACACTTGAGCCAGAAATCTGCCTTGGCAGCCACCAGTTCCCACTCCACAAAGAACCCAGCGCAGCGGTGCTCCAGCCAGGCCAAAGCCACCGCCGTGGCCCAACTGGAGCTTTCTACGTCCATCTGCTCCAGATTCTCTCCGTGAGGTTCTGCAGGATCCAACGGAGGACCTTCACACGTGTCAGCTTCAGAGCCCCGGCCACTGTCAGCCTGCGGTACTCCACTCAGAAATTTTGGAGACCCCTCCTCCAAAGGGTTGGGCCATGGCTCTCGCATGTGTCTCGCTGAAGTGGTGGCGGGCGGTGAGGTACAATGGAAAGGAGGGCTCAGACTGCTGCGGTGGCTCAGGTATGGGGACGCTCTTTTCAGGCGGTCCAGAGGGATCTGGATGCACTCGGAGTACGATTCGGACAGCAGAAACGCACCTGACGCCAACTGAAGGCGCACCTGTGCGGATATGAAAAGTTAAGTTGGTGACATTGGCTTTACATTCTGATTATTTATTTATTTAAGTCAGTATGCAGTGCTGGGTAGTAACTTGTACATGTTTTTACTTGTACTTTGATTATATCACATTTTAAAATACTCATAATCAGATTACAGTTTCTTTTTTATGGATTACATGATCACATAATGGCAGTAAATTATTCTTAATTTATTGATTCTCCCTAATTCTTTTTTTCTCTTTTTTTTTCTAAAAAAGATCCTACTGTGTCATCACTTATAATAGCTTTGACTATTTACAATATAGAATGGTCATATAAATTAAATTTGGGGACAGAAACACTTCTCAGTCAGTTACAGCATGGAAGTTACTAAACAATGCCAATGTATAGCTGTGAAATACTATGCTGTCATCATATCCTTTAACCTTCATTTATTGATTCTGGAAAATATTTCAAACCTGGAAGACTTTGGCTGTGTAATGTCATCTTTCTTTTCATCTTCATAAATGTTTGTCAAATGCTTCTCAAACTTTTTTGTCAGCTGAAACCTTTAGATCTAAAATATTTACTTGCTGAGTCATACTGAGATTTAAACTAAAAATAAGCTAACCAGTGTTGGGGAAAGACACTTTTAAGAGTAATGCATTACAATATTGCAAATTTTTGGCAAATGTAAAGGCCCTTTCCCACCATAAGTGAAATGAATAAACCTCAGGGTAAAGGAAATGCAAATTCACAGCTGTACAGTTTGACAAGAAACTTAGACAAGAAAGTTCAGCACTCTTCAACAATAAAAACAAAAAATGAAACGAATGAATTCACGAATTCTCTAAACATGCGGAGAGGAGAGCTGTCAGTCAAAAAGTGGGAAAATAAGTGTTACTTATTTGAAAAAGTGACTCTGATATTGTGTTGTAAATTTAAAAGTAATACGTTACTGTACTTGTAATCCGTTAGCCCCAACACTGGAGCAAACACATTTGCATCTTAACATCCCCGGCATAATGTAAGTTTAATTAATTCCATGATGATGATAACAAAGAATGCAGTATATACTGTATTTTCATTTTCCTTTCATATATAAATATGGTACACACTTATCCCATTTAAATCTGTTAGTAAATGAGTTGGCTCAAAAGTAGTCAGATCATCTAAAATCAGTAATCTAATAGATTCTGTTAATAACTACAATTTTCATAATGATATAATCAGTAATACAATTTGTAAGTAACCCAGCATTGACACTGTGCAATTACACCAACCAACGGCAAGTAGTCAGGTGTGTCTGTCTCTGGGTGTCTGTCAGTCTCTGCTGAGAGACAGTGAGGTTTGAGAGGAGCTGGTTTTCCACCACTGCTCTTTAGTCTTCCCAGATTGAACCTGGAGAACACAATGAAATTCAGTGTGATAGCACAATATCGTTAGTTAAAATCATTACAAATTGTGATACTTATGCAGGTCAGTGCTGACTTGGAGCCGAAGAAGCTCTCCACAGAGCGCTGAGAGCGAGACGACACTGCTGATGGACTGACGCTCCCTCCTGTGCCTGAAAGACACGCCTTCATCATTCCTCCCACAATTCACCATTGAAATGTAAGATCATTGTTTTAAAGTATAAACAATAGGTGCGGTCACACTTAACTGTTCTTCGGTGAAAAAGTTTCCTTTTCACATTGACCCACAGAAAGCTGCTTGGTTTGAAACTGACTTAATGCATCGCTACGCTTTAGACATCAGACCTTTTTTGTGACCGCACCTTAAAGGGTTAGTTCACCCAACGATGAAAATTACTCACCCTCGTGTCGTTCCAAACCCGTAAGACTTTTGTTCGTCTTCGGAACACAAATGAAGATATTTTTGATGAAATCTGAGAGCTTTGTGTACCTCCATAGACAGATTTTGACGCTTCAAAAAATTCATAAAGAGTTCGTAAAATTAATCTATATGAATTGAATGCTTTAGTCTAAATTTTCTGAAGAGGCTCAATCGCTTTATATGATATAAAGATTTAATTTAGGCTTTTATTGACATGAACATTGATCATAAATAGAAGCTCAACCGAAACGGCTTGACGTCCGAGAACAAACCTCTTGTGGAAGCTCAAACATGCTGCGTAACACATGCATCATTCTCAATCATTGAGAATGAACCTCAATGGTTCTCCAACGTCAAGCAAAAATGCTTGATCTTAATGACAGAATTTTCATTTTTGAGTGAACTAACACTTTAAAGCATTCTTTTTTTCTCCTATACTCACTGCTATCCCAGGATGTCATGCTACAAGGGGATACAGGTGTGTCTTCTCTGTCTGGGTCCAAAAAACAGAAGAGAAATTCAGAGTTGCACTTGACACAACGCAAAAGACATTGTTTTAAAGCCTCATGGTTTCTTGGTATTTCAGATGAGTTTCTTTTCAGGTATCTGAGTTGGTATTTATGGAAGTGCTTGTTGAGCCTTGGTTTGTTTATGAACTGTTTAATGCATATTGAGGGCAGAAATGTTTGAAATCATAAGCTCCCATGTACTATTGTGAAATAATAATATTATTACAATACTTTTTTCTATATGAATATATTATAAAATGAAATTTATTTCTTTGATGGCAAAGCTGAATTTTCAGCATCATCACTTCAGTCTTCAGTGGCACATGATCCTTCAGAAATCATTCTAATATGATGATTTGCTGCTCAATAAGTATTTCTTATTATCATCGATGTTGAAAACACACACACACACACACACACATATAATTGATAAGATACCTGTTGAGGTGTGTGTATCTTCTGTCTCTACACTGCCTAAGCTTGAAGGGTGGCGTCCAAATCCCACTGAGCACAACTTTTGTCTTCTGCTGCCAGAGTGAGAACTGTGTCTGGTCCCAAACCGCACACCTGCCACACACACACACACACAGACACAGATGAATTTCTATTGATTCATCAATAAAATGTACCTGTTAGATTAGCATATCTGTTTTGTGTCACAGTCTTTATGTGAGATTGTGTGTGGTGTACATGTGCGTCGTGCATCTGTGCTCTGAGGTTGATTTCTTGCATTGATGTCTGTGGTGGTGGTGAAGCTTGTGTACATGCAGACAATTCCACAGCTTTTGCTGGTCTGGATCGCTTTCATTCTGTACCGCTTGGAAGGACCTACGTTCACATACATAATAGAATACACATCCAAACAATAGAAAGTGTGAATGGAACAGTCAAACTGCTTGTTAATTACTTGATTTAAAATACAAACATTTTGTTGTTAGCTCTTATTCTTATCAGACCTCTTTCAACTTCATTATCCGTTTCTTTTTCCGCCATGTTTTCGAAGTCTGAGATGACAGATTGCGCGGTCAGCTGGTGGATAATCTCATCCCAGGCCTCGGTGCTGGTGGGCTGGGTTGCTGAGATCTCTGTGTCCCACAAAAGGGACAGATCCACATGGACCTCCCAGGATACGGGCCGTCCTCCCAGCTTGCCGTGGATCACTGAGCGACACTGGGCCCCTGGAGCCTGGAACTCGCCTGGAGGAGCGGCAGAAAACAGGCATTCAGGATCGGTGAAGGTGTCCCAGTCTAGTGGGGAAGCAGGGAACAGGAGGCCATCTAGATAAACAGTGGTAGGTGAAAAGAAAAAGATTACTTAATATTGGGACCATATTTTATGTGCATCTGTGTATTTATGTTACTTCATAAAGGTATATGACTGCAGACGGTTTTCCCTCACTGGAGTCAGTCAGACTGGGGCGGGATAAACCTCCTCGTGAAGTGCTTTGGGTGTCTGTGTCACTCTCCTCCAGTCGGCCGCCCAAGGCCTGCTCAAATGAGACCCTCTCTAGTGCCCTCCTCAGGCGGTGCATGTCCAGGTCACCCTGTGGAGATGAGAAACTTCGGCCAGCCAGAGCAGAGCGAGCTAGCGCCCTCTGCCTGCGACGAGATTCTTCACGGTCTAAGAGCTTGCCAGCCTACAGAAACGTACATAGACTACTAGTTAGGATTATAGTTTCTGTTACATGTTACGGCTGTCTTGTCAGTTTAGTTTTTATTTAAATCGGTTCCACTTTACAATAAAGTCACATTTGTTAATGGATTAGCAAACATGAACTAACAATGAGCAATATATATTTTAGCAGCATTAAAGGTGCAATATGTAAAATTTTGCAGTAAAATATCCAAAAACTACTTGGTCAGTGCTCTATATTTTGTTCAGTTGAGTACGAATGTTTCCAACTCTTTGTAAATCATGAGAAAATTGCGATTTTAACCAAGGCTCTGGGTCATGTGTGGGAATAGCCGGTCAATGATGTCATATCCGCATTACCCTCGGTTTCCGCTTTTACTGCAGTAGAAACCATGACAACATAGTCTCACGGACAAATGCGGAAATAGTAGTTGTAGCGTCAACAAGCAAGCTTGTTTCACACAGTTGTTATGCAACACAATTATTTTTCACTTTTTGTAGCTGCTTCTGTCATCAAAGACAAGTCTTATAAATGAAATGACCCAAGAAGATTTTGGGACAAGAAGAGAAATAAAATGAGGATCAACATCAGTGTCGCATTTCCTAAATGGCGAGAACGTCACGACAAACTTCAACTAGACAGAGACGCCGATCTTGCATGTGTTTTAATAGACAGGTGAGTAACTATTTGGATTCCTTTACTGACAGAAAACTTATGATTATTATATCGCTCAACAGTGTTAGTCTTATTGTTTGAATGCATATGATGTGAAAAATGGTGAGGTGATGTTCACTGTGAATACTTCAAGGCTTGTTATGAACTGTTGGCTGTAATTTAGTTTTAGACTGTAACTTTAGGGACTGCCAAAAATGCCAAATGCCAAAACTGCAAACTGAAAATGTTTGGTTACCAAAATTCTTAAATATATCATCTTTTAAGTACCACAGAGGAAAAAATGCATATAGATTTGTTTTTAGATTTGTTTTAAGTATGCATTATGTATACTGTGCACTACTACTACTATATACAAAACATAATGTGTGATATCCAAAAATGCAATGCATTGAAATCTACACAGATCCCATAGTCTTGTGGGCATTTAAATACGAGTCAATTTCCAAGTTAACAGCCACAATACTTTAATTGGTAAATGGGAAATAGTCAAAATACTACTTCTACTTTGTCCAGTATCAATTGCAAAAAAAATTTGCAGTTGATACCTGAAGGGGCTATTTTTAATGGGTGAGTAATTATGCTTTAAATCTGCTTTATTTTCATTTTATTTTGTGTGTAAATGTTCTTTACTCGGTATTTTAGATTATTGGTGCTGTACTGCACATGTAAACTGATGTTAAAGGATTAGTTCATTTTCAAATAAAAATTACCCCACACTTTGCTCACCCTAAAAACCATCCAAGATGTATATGACTTTCTTCACAATCTGAGTTATATTAATAAATATCCTGATGCATCTGAGATCAACGAGTACGAGCTGAGGAAAGTGCCTCCATCCACTTCCATCCATCATTATATGTACTCCACATGGCTCTGGGGTTTTAATAAAGGCCTTCTGAAGCGAAGCAATGCGTTTGTGTAAAAAAAAAAAAAAAAAATCCATGTTTAACAAGTTATGAAGTAAAATATCAGGTTTTCGCCAGACCAAAATCTGGGATTTATTAATTATCTCCGATTATGTACACCTAGGATGGCTTGAGGGTGAGTAAAGCGTGGGTAAAGCAATTTTTGAAAGTGAACTAATCCTTTAATCTCTCTTTACTCCACGTTAAGTGAATTCTTAAAAACAAATGTCATTGCTGCTGTCACCTTCCCTGATGTAGAATCTGTGTCCCCTGAAGAGGTGGCGTTCTGAGTCCACGGAGTTTCCCAGCGAGAGAGGCCTCTACCCTGTGTGGGTTCCATTCTCTCCAAGCCATGTGGCAGAGAACCTATGCCCAGCACAGAGCTCTCCGCTTGGGGAGAAACAGACGAGAATGCCCTCTCACTGCTCAGAGAACAGTGTGTCAACACATACTGATCCTGAACATATGAATCCTGTTGAATACGCCAGCGCACATCACTGGTGCTGTAGTCAGTGTCGCCACCTGTGGATAACACCCACATAAGGTACGTTTGGAATGGCTCCTATTACTTTTTTAAAGTGAAAACTGATCCAGCATGCAGCTATCCTTTACTCACCCTCATTTTGATCTCTGGTTACCAAAAAGTTTCGGTTCCTAGTGACTTCAATAGTATGGAAAAAAAATACTGTGAAAGTCAATGAGAACCAAAACTGTTTGGTGACCAACATTTTTCAATATATCTTCTTTGAAGAAAAAAGGCATAAAGGTTTCTTTTTTTGGTGGACTATCAGATCTTGTTGTGGACAAAATGGGGTCTTGAGGTAAAAAACTGCTGTACTACCTACAACTTGAGCAATTATGTGCTATCCCACAATGCAATGCTTAAACAGATCCCATAGTCTTACCAGGGCTGATAGCATTATCAGTGGCATGTGCACAGGAGAATTCCGACGAGATTTCTCGAGAAATTTCCCTCAATGCTTCTTCAAAATCTCCCTCCACCCCGCACTCTTTTACAGCATCTCTCTCGCACTCCTCCGGGGGAACCAGAGGCTGAAGGAGCTCGGAAGAGGAGGGAGAGAGCTCAAAAACCGACCCCGCTGAATCACGTGGGCGGCTTCTGTAAGCATGAGGCTTCACCTGCTTGTGAGAAAGTGTACACACACAGACTAAGACTTTATACAACTGTATGCATTTAGTTTATATTAACACTTCTTAACAGAAGAAACAAAGTAATGTACAGTCTCTCACCTCACTTTTCTGGGCCCTGAATCCAGATACGTCATAGAGAGTGCAGTAGCCAATCAGGCAGCTGCCTGGGTAGAGCGGAGGGATTTCATTTGGTGAGAGAAGGGCCTCGACATTATCCGGCACATACCAGTCAATCCGTACATCCGTCAACACGGGTTCCAGAGCTTTCTTTAGACATTTAATCAACTGTAGAGAATAATTGAAACATTAATAACTACACAACACATTTTATAAGAAAGCTTTCAGCGTAGAAAGTTTCATGGTATCGCTTTAGTACGTTTTTGTAATTTTAGATGCCCATCATTCACAAAATTCTACATTCTTCATATTTAAAATTATACAAAATTTAATATTAGTTTATTATATTTATATATTATATTATATTTTGGCTAGTTTTATATTGTTTTCAGCTACCAGTAAGATTTTTTTTTACCAAAATAAAAGTTTTATAGTAATTAAAAATTAAGACAGCCTTAAATAATAGTATTGCAATTGCACAGTTGCTCTGTAAAATGAAATAATAATAATTTTTGTTACTATTACTTAAATTTTTGTACAACAGTATTATTTTAATATCAAATATATTTAATATTTCAATATATTTGTTTAAATTATTTTAGAAATATAATTTTTAATAATTATTATTATTATTACTTGTTTTTTATTTTACAATGCAATAGTATTATTGCAATGATAATATATTAAAATATTATTTAGATAATATTTTTAATAACAATTATTATTATGAGTACTACTACTGTTATTACATAGTCCTAGCATGGGAGAAAACAGATTTTCCTTCTCAACTAATCAAATCCATAATAATATAATGTATTTTACTTGTATAACAATAACAAACAATGACAAATAATTTTTAACTTCCATAAAAGCACATTTTAAATCAAACTCTCCTCAGCATATCATAAAAGCAGAGTTGATAATAGCGGTTCTCTCTGGCCCCTGTAGAGGGTGCTGTGCACTCTCGCACCTTTGGCTGAAGCCTCTCTTCCTCACTGAGAAACTCCATACTGCCTCCCGTAACCTTGGCAACGCCCTGCAGTAGCCTTCGACAGGCTTGAGGACCAAGTCCCAGGCCAAAACACCTGTAACACCACCAAAAATAAGTCATAACTAAGGTAATTAAATGCAAGTATACTTTGTTTCACACAAATGTTCTCTCTCTCTCTCTCTTTCTCTCTAGTATATACTATGTATTATGTAGGCTTATGGTTTCATTTCTTTAAGAACATTTCAAGAAAGATTTCTCATGACTCAGGACATATATGTTTGTCTCCGATGGATTGACAGTGTGCTTGATTGAGAGTGAGAGAAAAGTGAATATGTTTAGTATTCCCCTGACAATAATCTGGACCATTTCACTAATTAAATGTCTAAAGGGAAACGGGGGCCAGACGGCACACACACAACAGAAGCTGTTTGGAATTCAGGTCTGCTCCGTCTGGGTCGAAGGCTTTTAAATGTCTTGACTGAGTATCAATAACGAGTCTGTGTTTCAGTACAGTGAAAGCTATATTTGTGTGCGTGTCTGTGTTTGTTGAAGAGCATTTCTCTGAAATGTCATTCAGTGTTTTATGGCAGATAAACTTTGTGCTTTATAATGTGAACCACAGTACAATTAATTAAATAATTTATCTACACTTCAGCCGTACAATGTCATGTCAGGTATTCATTTTAAGGTTAAAGAGTTAAAGTGACATACAAGTCTGAACAGCAGAGTCTGTTGTCCCTTTGGTACATCCCCCCCTCCCCCTCCCCTGCAGGGAGCCTGGAAGCCTGGTTGGCACTTTCCAGCCGATCCCGTTGGGTCATTCGGACAGTCAGACGTGGATATGCTATTCAGTTTGTAGCCGTTCCCTCCAGCCAACGTGAGGTCAGGGTTTTACAGCCTATACTTCATTGTGAAGTATATGTGCGTTTGCAACCAAGATTGGTTTGGAGCGATCGACCTGAAGGATAAATGCTTTCGTGTCTTGATTCTACCTCAACACAGACCATTTCTGGGTTTTGAATTCGAGGGACGGCATATCAGTATAAGGTCCTCCACTTCAGGAGGCAGGCATTCGCATCCTCATCTATCTTGATGAGTGGCTCATATTGGCCCAGTTGAAAGATCAGCAATGCGAACACAGGGACTTTGTGCTCAGATACCTCAGCTATTTGGGCTTCAGGCCAACTGGGAGAAGAGCAAACTCTCCCTTGTGCAGAGAATCTCTGGTCTCACTGCTCGGATTTCTTCATATGTGACAGCTTCATCACTGGATTTATGACCGAGTCCCGAGATGGGCATGGCACCATGGCAAACATCGAGTAGAAATCCCTCCGATCTGTCACTAAACGTTCAGCCCGTGGTTGGACCATGCTTTTCTACAGGCAGGAGTGCCCCAGGAACAAATGTCCAGGCCCGGTGTGCAACAGATTCCTCCAGCATAGGCTGGGGTGCTGTATGCAGTGGGCAAGCAGCAGCTGACAGGACCTCGCCTGCAGTGGCATATTAATTGCCTCAAGTTGCTAGCAGTACAACTTGCCCTGAGGTTGGTTTCTTCCATTGCTGCAGGTCAAACATTGTCTGGTCCGTATGGACAACACATCGACCATTGCACACATCAATCGTCAAGGTGGTCTATGTTCCCGTCATATGTCACAACTCACCCGCCATCTCCTCCAAGTCAGAAGTGACTCAGGTATGTAAGTATGCATTTCCCCCAGTAAGCCTGCTCGCACAGACACAAGATCCGGGAGGACAAGAAACAGACCTTGATGGCTGCACCGTACTGGCCCACCAGGACCTGGTTTTCAGATCTGATACTCCTTACGACAGCCCCTCCCTGGTGGATTTCCCTGAGGAAGGACCTTCTTTCTCAGGTACGGGCACCATTTGGCACCCGCGTCCAGATCTCTGGAACCTCCATGAGTGGTCTTTAGACAGGATGCGGAGGATATAAGTGGCCTACCTCCAGGGGTAGTTCAAACTATCACTTCAGCGAGAGCCCCCTCTATGAGGCGGCATTATGCTTTTAAAGTGGAACCTCCCCCGTAGATGCCCTGTCAATGTTGTGCTTTTTTTCCCTGCTAGACGGGCTGGATCGAAGGCTGTCTCCTTCCACCCTGAAAATGTATGTTGCCACTATTGCCACACATCATGATGTAGTGGACAGTAAGTCTTTGGGGAAACACGACTTGGTGGTCAGGTTCCTGAGAGGTGCCAGGAGACTGAGTCCCATTCGGCCAAACCTCATTCCCTCTTGGGATCTCTCTCTGGTCTTAGCGGCCCTACAGAGAGTACACTTTGAGCCCTTACAGTCAGTGGAGATAAAGTTCCTGTCTCTTAAGCTCTCCTGACTGCGAGGAAGAGGGTGGTGGACCTGCAGGCATTTCCGGTCAACGAAGCAATCCTAGCATTTAGGTCGGCTGACTCTCACATAATCTTGAGACCCTGGCCGGGATTTGTGCCCAATGTTCCCACAACTCATTTCAGAGACCAGGTGGTGAAATTGCAAGCGCTTCTCTGGGAGAAGGAAGACCCAACCTTTGTGTTACTGTGTCCAGTTTAAACCCTGCGTACGTGGACCGCACACAGAGCTTTTGAACCTCAGACAAAGAGTTGTTCACGAGATTCTACACTCTCCGAGTAGAGATGGTGTCTTCCCGTGTTTTGTGTACAAACAGGTAATGTGAGGGAAGAATTGCTCGGTGTCTCGTTTGCAGCTCCATTCCCCTCTCAGGATGGGTATGAGCACCTATTCACGTGAGTTCCCCAGCTGGTGAACCCTGGGGAGTTCCTCCAGCATCCTCAGCAGTCAGATGCGGCAGAGGGATCTGATGCCAGGTCTAATACTTGTGTGTAATGCCCGGTTGTTCAGCCCCTGTACCAGAATAGATGCCCATATGTTGGGGATAATAATAATAATAGTAATAATAACAATGCAGAATTTCACATTGTTGCAAATGGGTTTTTTATTTGTGCACTTTTTATTCTGTGTTGAAGGATCCAATAAAGGTGTTTGCATAGGGTTGGAGTGAATGTGTTGAGCTGTATTTTGGAAGCTGGTCTAAAAGATGTTAGCTACTTTTATAACTGGTTTTAATGTTAAAATGGTTTTAGCTGTCTTTGCTGGTGTGAAAAAGTGTTAACGAAAACTTGTTTTCTTAAAATTGAAATAAAGCAGGAATAAAATGAAATTTAATTTGTTGAAAAACTTAAATATTTTAAATGAAAACAATAAAGGTTTTGCAACTAACTGAAACTACTGTGCTGAAACTAATTTTGCAACTAAATTATACTATCCTGTTAAACTACACGAATAAAAGCTAAATCTAAATATTAAATATAATAAAATGTACTGGTGTGAAAGATGTTTAGCTGGTTTTCAATGTGTTGCTCAGGATTCACAGCACTATAGAAAACTATGTGACATTGATATTAATTACTTTGCAGTCTTAGCATTTCCAGCAACATATGGATGTGACTGGATTATCTCGCATGTATCATGAGTTTGAGCTGGCTTTTCAGCCTTTTACCTGTAATAAGACGTTTTTTGTTGTTCAGTTAATAAAAGTTCTGATCAGCATAACGTAACAGTTTTTACCTGACATTACAGGCGTTCCTCCTGACCAGTTCTATCACGCGGCCTACATTGCTAAAGGTTCTGGCCATGATGATGAAGAGCTGTCGTGGGCAGCTGCGGTGGACAGGCTGCCTATAAACCCAGGACAGTGCCCCCCACAAGTTAGCACCACCTTGGTCTGTGCGCATCTTCTGGATGTACTCCAATGCCTGAGTTACTGTGCTCTGAGAAATGAGATGGGGAGAGAATGGCAGAATTCCCTTTAGCAAAACGGTGACGTTTTAAAGAAATATTCCAGGTTAAATATAACTTTATCATAAATAACAGCACCTGAGGCATCTACAAATTATTTTCAGTGTTAATCAACAACGTCTACCCACCACAGACTTTTTTTTCAGTAAAAAGAATTGTTAAATTAGCTTCATTCTCGTGTGTTGAAGCTCTCGTTTGAGCTTCCACATAAGATTTGTTCTTGCGCATCAAACAGTTTTGGTTTAGCCGTTTATGTTCAGTGGTCAATGTTTCAATCTGTTCATCATATAAAGCAATCGAGTCTCTTCAGGAGAATTTGGACTAAACCGCTCAATTCATATGGATTAGTTTTACAATCTCTATATGAACTTTTTTAAGAGTCACAGTGTCAGTTGCGTAGCTGTCAATGGAGGGACAGAAAGTTCTCAGATTTCATCAAAAACATCTTCATTTGTGTTCCAAAGATGAACTAAAGTCTTCCGAGTTTGGAAAGACATGAGGGTGAGTAATCAATGACAGAATTTTCATTTTTGGGTGAACTATACCTTTAAGTTGACATGAAAAACTCCTCAAGAGAAGCCTTGTGTGATGGAAATGTGAGGCAGTGGTGCATAATGGAGGAAAACAAGTTTGTTTTTGATCATTGCATGCTGTAAAATGCATGACAGTGCCATATGGCTCTTGCTGTTTTAAAACACTTTATCCTGCCAGACTCTGGACTTGCTTGAACCTGATATTGCAGTGTCATGGCAACCAGTAGTAGAGCCCTGAACAGAGATTGTTATCACCAGGGACCAGTTGCAAAAACATAGCCATTATGTTAAGACTGAGTCTTAAGCACTAGTATGACCAACTAGCAGTTAGTCAAGGGGCAGTCAATCTTACTTTTTAGTATCAAATTAGACCAATCTCTTAAAACAGCCATAAACAGACTTAAAGAAAAAATGTGATGACTAATTTGTAAGCCTAGTCTTATTAGTTTATGCAATCTGCCCCAGGTCACTCACAGGTAAATATCAACCATCTAATCTCCATCTGAGTTTCTCTTGAAATAAACACAATGAATTGTTTGGCTACTACAGCAGAAATTAATCTGGAGAAACACTCACATTTCTTACTTGTTATGCAGCTTGAATTAATTCACACTGCGTTCATTCATTTGGCTAGAGGAGATCTGGCCCTCCAACTGAGCCTGCTTTCTCCCAAGTTTTTTTTTCTCCATTTCTGTCACCTGATTGAGTTTGTGTTCCCTGTCACTTTTGCCTTTGGCTTGCTTATTTGGGGTTTAAAGGACGCCCTCTTTTAGCTTTAAAAAAACTAATGTCAGAAATTACTAAAGACACGCAGAGAAAAATTAGCGAAGAAAAGCTGTGGACAGTTATTTTTGCAGATGACCTTACTGCATATGGAATTGATGAAGTTTTTCTTTCAGATGCAAAATTTAGAGGAGAGTATTTAAATATAATGCAATGTGATTTACTAATGTTTGCGGTAGTTGGCATGTGTTGACTAATTTTGCACTTGACATGGCTGCTTCTTTGTTCTTCAATTTGCTCTGCATTGTCAGTAGATCACCTGCAGAACTTTCCACTCCCATTGTGCCTTTAATGGGATTGCGGTGTCATGATAATTTGTCTTGTTTAGTTAATCTTTAATATTCAGTAATACTGCATTATCGATTTGACTGCATTGACAATTAGATCAATTAGAACAAAAATATTGAACTGAATTGAGCTGGATGATGACTCTACACTCTTCTGTAGAGCTGCTTTATAGCTGAATCGACTTTGTTTCATAATTGACTAATTTTGCAACATCCACACTGTTATTGAACTGAACTGAATCAACATTAAACTGACTCAAAGTGAATAATGACACCTATTGTCTTCTGTAGAGCTGCTTATAGCGGAATTGATTTTCATAATTGATGAACTTTAGAGTGCTTTCACACTAGCACTTTTGGCACGCCCCAAGCATGCTACATGAATCCTGAAAAGCGAACCCCCATGGGTTCATCCACAGGCTGGAATGCAGTATAGGTCATAAACCTCTCAGTGTAATGTAATGGGACGTGAGACAAACTAAACAAGTCAAATTACACGTCCAAAATTATTTTCCAAAGATTGTTTCTGTCATTTTATCGTGCTGATGTTAGTTCAAGTCTTCTTCTTTAAATAAGTTTGTTTTTAGTTAGTTAATTTGATGCTATAAAAAGCTGAGACTGACAGCTTCTCTCTGAGTGAAGAAGTCACTGAAGCACCAATGGACTTTTTCTGGAACTTTGGAAGAAGATTGGAGCTTTAACTTTAATTACTACATTTCCAGAACTGTTTATTTCACACAAACATAATGAGTTGTTCTGCAGTATTTGGGCAGGACCTGAATATAGCAGCTCCACTCCCTACTGCACAGACTCAGGCTCCAAGTTCACTATGTCTCAAGATGTCAGTGCCAAGCACACTGGCTTGTCACCAGACCCCCAAATTTCTAGCAGCACCAATACCATCTCTCTTTTATTTCGCGATGTATGAAAACTGTGTACAAAAGAGCTTCTGTGCTCCTATTGGTCAACATCACAGATGGAACAGAATCCGTAGTGGAGGACTGGAAAAAAATGAAACATGCTCGGCATCACAGACGGGCGTGTCCACTGTGAAACTATACAAGATAAAATGATTGATTCTTGTTTCCTGGCAGCAATTGTCATTTGCGAATCACCGCGACACCATAAGTCAAAATAGATCTTATGTAGTCTGAACCCACCATTACATTACTGAACTGGACTGAACCAACATTGATCTGATTTGAGCTGAATAATGACGCTATTGTATTTGAAGAGCTGCTTTACAGTAGAATTTTAATTTGTCTTATATTTGATGAAGTTAAATGTGCATCATTGATTGTTGTTTTACTGTATTACAGTAAAGCTGCTTTGAAACAATGTGTATTGTATAAAGTGCTAAAAAATTAAGGTGACTTGACTCACATCTGTGCAGGGCTTGCTGGAGCTGAAAAGAGGCCTGACTGTAGAGCAGATGCCAGCGATGTTCAGCATGGTGCGGTTCGGCAGACTCTTGATGGCCACCAACATTGCCTCCTGTCAAAAATATGAAAGCACAAAGAAACATTTATGGTTAAATTTGCATAATACTGCAAATTTAGAATGGAATCCTTGCAGGGCCATATTGTTTGTTTCAACATTTGTAGGTGGCAAATTGCTTTAAACAAGCTACTAACTTCTAGTGGCCACAAAGCTTTTAAGATCTATGCTTTATAACCATGTACTGGAGCAATTAAGATAAAAAACTGCATGTGTTAAGCTCCTGCTCACACAAAAGATCGCAAGAACCTTGATCATGCTGATGCTGTGCTGTGTCATTGTGCTGCTGTTGTCAATGAGGAAGATGAGCTCTCTGCTGGCCTGCTGCAGTTCTGTTGGTTCCGACAGCAGATCTGGGCAGAAGTTAAGCATCAGGACCGGGTTCAGGAGCAGATCCTTATGATAGCGTCTCCGCACGAACTCCAGCTGGAGGATGCACATGCACACATGCATTAACAAATAAATAATACTGTACATGATGTTCTTTAAAGACAGTCAGCAATGCAAGTGTTTAACACCAGTAATCTTACCCTCTTCTCAGACTCTGCCTCCTTTCGTGCACAATGAATGAAATCACGACGAGCACGGATCTGCTGCTCATATTCACTAAATGTGAGCCGGCCCCTCTCAAGGATGACCATTGGGCTGTGAGGCTCTGCAGGCAACAGTGACAGCGACTTACATTGATGGAATTGTGCCAAATTCTACCTTCCATCCAAGAAGTAACCATTTATAAAACATGATGCATTATGGTCATTTTTTGTTGGTAAACTTCTTTTAAAACTACAATTTCTTTTAAAAATATATATTGTAGTCAGTTTCCAGTGGTGTACTCAAAAGAAACCAGTCATGCTTTAGGGTCCAAGAAGGGTAGGATTTACTTAGCTGATCATTTTGATCACTCATAGAAAAGCGAATGGGAGAAATTGTAATGGCAACTGTAGAAAAGAGTCTATTGTCTTACTGGAAAAGACATCAGCTGCATTTTTGCTATAAAGTGTATGCATTTTGCAGCATAATTTGAGCTGGAGAAACTAAATTTATGATGATGATGTTTATGATGTTTGTTGCTGCTTTGAAATATCAATATATTACTGAAATGCAATTTGGAGATTTTTGTCTTTCTGCTTCAAGCAGATATTGGTTATATGACATGCATAACTAGAAAATAGCTGTGGAGGCATTACAAAAATGGCCAACAATTTAGTGATTTAACATGTTAAGCCTGGCTCTCACCGCTAAGGTGTAGTATTATTTCTAGATGTCGGTCACATGGATGCTCCTCGGCCAGCGTGATGTAGGTTGAAGACGCAGACTGTGCGCTGGGGTCAGCATCCGCACGCAGGGCATGGGTGGGGCTTTCCAGACCTGTATACGCAGAGACGGCATAAAAAGAGGTTAGAGAGTCTGTTCACATGTCATTTCGGTTCGGTACTGATTTGATTAGTTGCTATTAACAACTATTATTGGTGGGAATCTTTGACATCTAAGCCTCAGGGAAATAAAGCTATGATAAAACAGATTGACAAGTGAAGATTGATCCTGATTATCTAGGTGTGGTGAAGATGACTTTTAAAGTCAGTAAGATATTTCATATAAATATAGTTCTGTCATGACAGCAGTGTTTGGGATGGTAATGGGTATGACAGTGTTGATATGTTTGGGCTTGGCGGAATAGATCTGCTACGTTGCTGCTGCTGCTGCTACAAAGCAACTACGAGATTTGCTACTTGCCAATACATACCTGACACACTGCTTTAAGCAAGTAAGACATGCTGCTGTTGTACAACATAGCTTACATGAATTACCCATAGCAGATCTATACAGGTGGAGCTGGGGAAGGTGGAGGGTTTCTGAAAACGCGTTGCACTGCTAAGGCAAACGCTAATCATGTATTTGAATATTGAGCATGTGCGCTCATTGGCTACTAATACAGCAAGAACCAATCATCTGTATCCTATAGATAATGATGTGATTACAAGCAGGTTGAGTTGAGGACCTATTAGCCTGCGCATCTAGAGTTTCATGACAGAACTTTGTATAAATGCATACAGAACATATTTAATAAACTTACAAAATAGGTACTAGTTTAATATTAAAACAACGTTGTTGGCTTTATAATCATGATTTAACTTTTGGATTTGCTTTTAAAAATAGATGTTATTTTGGTTTCTTTACTATCCTTAAAAACACTATAACCATTCAAAAGTTTGGGGATAGTAAGATTTTTTTAAAGAAAGAATACTTTAATAAAGAGAGTTAAATTGATCAGAAGTGACAGTAATGACTTTTAATGTTACAAAGGACTTCAAATAAATTCTTTTGGACTTTCTATTCACAAAAACATTAATCATGGTTTCCAGTAAAATATTAAGCAGCACAACTCTTTTCAACATTGATAATAATAAATGTTTCTTAAGCACCAAATAATCATATTAGAATGATTTCTGAAGGATCATGTGATGCTGAAGACTGGAGTAATGATGCTGAAAATTCAGCTTTGCCATCACAGGAATAAATTACATTACAAAATATATTAAAATAGAAAACAGTTATTTTGAATTGTAATAATATTTCACAATATTACTATATTTATTATCAAATAATTGGAGTGTTGGTGAGCATTAGAGACTTCTTTTAGAAACATTACAAACTCTTACCAACCCCAAACTTTTGAAAATTAGTGTACTATGGTACGAATGAGTACCATATTCATATAATACAGTATACTGTATATGGTAGTACAAACGTAGTACTTCATGCTATTACCAAGGTAAATGTAAAATCAAAACTATTACAATGGTGCATGTCTAAAAAATTATAATACTTTGACACATGTACATAAATTTCCCAAAAAATGTATATTAAATAAAGTCATTTATTTATAGTGTCCTGCTCAGTGTCCATTAAAATCGAGACGGCTAAAACAGAGTGGCCACTTTCCTCTGGAGCAGAACAGCATCACTACTATGATTTAGGACTCTATATCACCCTGCCTCCATCTCTTTCCTCTGTTCTAGTGGCCCGGAGCTTGAGCCAAACACTCTCTCGCTCTGCACACACCCTCACAGACATGCTTTGGCTCCTTCTGGCAGACTCACTGATGTCTATCATAATCACTGATGTCCGTGCCAAGTTTTACGCTAACTGGATTATTTCAGAACACAAGCTGGGCCTGCATCAATGTACAATCGCTCTTAAAAGGGGGCTCTTGTCCTTCTCTGATGGACATAGACAGGTAAGGGACAAGCCCACATTTTTGACTCCAGATATCATAGTTCTCGAACTTTTCTGCTTTACTACGTTTAAGCTCTTGCTGTTGTGCTTGTGTTTTACAGATTGGACAGGAAGATATAAATGTTACCGGCCAGCAGACAGGCTCCTCGAACCAGCAGCTGGAAGTTGAGCTGATAAGGCGAGAGGTTCGTGGCAGAGCTGGTGAACAGAGCATGTGTGCACTGCTGCCCGACTCCCAGCATCCTCTCCTGCTTCCCAGACACACTGCCAAAGCACGTAGTCGGGCTGAAGGAGAGATGTTAAATAGGATTCTCGGGAGGTCAAACCCACAATTTTTTCAATTATTTGTTATTCAGGTGGTGTAAATCTAATTATCAAGCAGAAAGTAAGGGTGTTTTATGGAATATATGCCCTTACAATGCATTGATAATAATAAGAAATGTTTCTTGAGCACCAGATCAGCATATTAAAATGATATCTAAATGATCGTTGAATCTAAATGAATCACCGTTACAGGAATAAAACACATTTTAAGATACATACAAATAAAAAACAGTTATTTTAGATTGTAAAATGGATTGTATGGATTTTTAATCACTGTCAATAATAATAATACTTTTGTCTTAGTTTGAAACGTATACATTGTTTTATTATTTTTTAACTGAACAGATTAAATTTTTTAGCTTGAATTTAAAAATGGTTTAATATTCATTTTTAAAGTGGGGCTATACTTTTTAGGACCACTGTAATTATGAATAGTAGTATCAATAAAGGGGAATTAAAGAGGTTAACTTTACCTGTTCGACTCTGATTTGCCCCCATTTTCACTTTTTCCTGGTTGGAATCGTGCTCTGACTATAGGTGTGAGCACTGTGGGATAGACCAGACGGATTGCACCATTTTCAAGTGTAGGAAGTTCAAGGGTAGTGCTGATGACAACGGACACAATTTCTAGCGGTCCAATCTGTCCTGTGCTCACAATAAAAGTGCTTCTTTCCAGGTCTTCATCCAGCAACAGATGACCTGCAATGGAAAAAGATCTGAAAAAAACTGTTTTTGGAATACGAGGTTTAAATTTTACATGTTTCAGAACACAAAATAATAATGGTAAATATATTTAGAATTTTTACACAAAGACTTGTTCTGAAACACAGAAACCTATATTGAAATATTTGTGTATTAATGTGAGGACCATCCAAAAGCAGGCACAGAGCCAACACAGCTCTCTATAATAATGAATGCTGCCCGCACACTTCAGACTGTACAAGTACAAAGCACTATAAAGAGAGAACACAAGATTTATGAGAACACCAAATACACTTTTGTAGTCTGTGCTTGTGAACTATGATAACAGAAAGAAAATATTTTTGGGGGGGATCTGGGATCAGTGTTTCAAGTGAACAGCAATGAAGATCAGTGGCGAATGGCATGTCTTTTCGTGCTTGTCCTTGCTTCTTAGCTTAAATAACCTTTCAATAACTTCCATAATGAGGCACTTCCTTTGTCATAATGAAATGGACCATTATGTTAATGTGAACATCAAGCATGTGTATGTGGTCCTGGTAAACCCAACATTATGGGGACAAAATGTCCTCATAAGGATGGCAATACCAGAAATCTTTGACCTTGTGACATTTTTTGGGGGGACATTCCTCATGAGGAAGACGGTTTTAAAAATCATACAGAAAGATGTTTTTGATCATGTAAAAATGCACAAGGTTTTCTTTGAGGATTGTGTTTAGGGGTACGGTTAAGTTAAGGGAATAGAATATACAGTTTGTACAGAATATAAATCATTATGTCTATAGAAAGTCCCCATAAAACATGGAAACCTGTGTGTGTTTGAAAGTGAAAGTGAAAGTGAAAGTGGGTGATGGGGTCAGGTATGGTGACCCATACTTGAAATTGTTGCTCTGCATTTATCCCATCAAGTGCACACACCACACACAGTGTAGTGACACACACACACACAACACACACACACACACCACACACACACGCAGCAGCAGCTACAAGCTACAGCCGCAGGTGTGTAAGCTAATAGATTCCTTGATGGAAAGTAGAAGTAGTGATTGTGTGTGTCAGCTAAAGTGCACATGCAAATCCAAATATTGTCCTCAAAAATATTGGTTTAGTGGAAAATTAATAGAAATTATGTCTAAAAAAATATGAAGTAAATATTTGCAGACAGTAATATTTCTCCAAATGTGCACACTTTAGCTGCTATCTAAGTTTTCTATTTGAATTTC
This sequence comes from Opsariichthys bidens, assembly GCA_037194245.1. NCBI lineage: Eukaryota > Metazoa > Chordata > Actinopteri > Cypriniformes > Xenocyprididae > Opsariichthys > Opsariichthys bidens. The sequence goes on from CM074303.1 coordinate 7,530,714, forward strand.
AGAAACTACCATTTGATTTTGCACTCGACAGTAATGAAAAAATTACCTCCATCGTAACCAAGTTTTATCATAAACAGGGGTCTAATATTGAAATCATAATGACCTACAGGAACTGGTGTGGGATAAAGGCCTGCTTACACCTTAACTATAACAATAACTGTACTATAAATTTTGAATAATCATTATAATTCTACGATAACTCCACACCACAGTTATAACAGTACCGACACAGTCAACACAATATCGTTGGAAACTTTTTAAGAATCAGAATGATTTCTTTCCAGTTGAAGAACGATAAAAACATTGTCAACCAATCAGTGTTAAAAAGCTCGAGAATTTAACGCGGCTAGACGACATAAGTGTGCTTATAATAAACAAAATATTATCGTCAGTTGGTATAGTCAATTTGTGTTGATCAATTGATATAGTTATTGTTATAGTCATATTTATAATCATAGTTCTTGGTGTGAATTGGCCTTAAAATGCTCACCGTTGGAGCACTGTATCTCCAGACCTGTTCCTCCACAGCATCCCCACTCCTTGCTGTGACCACACTGGGTGTGCAGCGCCGATCCTGGGCAGCAATCCAAACAGCGGTCCGCACGGCTCTGGAGTTCCACACTGACCAGCCTCCCGGACACCACCGCCTCAAAACCCACCACGACCTCCTTCTCCCCCAGAGGATACACAAACACACCTGAGCAGGTGACAAGAACATTTTAGGGCAGTTATTTGATGATGTGTTTGTTTTCTAACCTTTTACAAATTGAATGTGTCTGAATTGTTGTTACAATACACTGTCAGAAAAAAAAATGTGCAAAGATTGTACCTTTAGGTACTTTTCTCTGAGGCAGTACCCTTAAAAGAACAAATTGGTACCACCTTATAAACCCCTAAAAGGTGAAGCATGTATACTAACCCTAACCCTTAAAGGGATAGTTCACTCAAAAATGAAAATTATCCCATAATTTACTCATTTAAATCCATCCTAGGTGTATATGACTTTCTTCTTTCAGCCAAACACTATCAGAGTTATATTAAATAATGTCCTGGCTCTTCCCAGCTTTGTAATGGCATTGAATAGAGTTTTTGAGGCTCCAAAAAGTGCATCCATTCATCATAATAATAATCCATACGACTCCAGTGGGTTAATGAATGCCTTCTGGTGCGACGCAATGCAATGCTGTTTTTGGGGGGTTTTTTTAAATATGGAGAAAGAAAAATATCCATATTTAAATCTTTATGAACTATAATCAATCACTGGCTTACGCGAGCTCTGTCAGAACGGTGACCTCTGACCTGACGTATGATGTAGGATGCATGATGTAGCGTAAGCTTAGGTGAGAGCTGATGAATGCAGAAGCAAAACAAAACAGTGGTCAGGAATTAGGAGTCTAAAATGAGACGTTTTAAAGAAAATGTCAGGATTTCGATATAAGAGGACCTACGTCCTATGCAATTCGTTGGGTCAGAGGTCACCCTTCCACAGGGACTCGACTCTCATGCGTGTTGCTGATGACAGAAGCCAGTGATTATAGTTTATAAAGTTTTAAATATGGATATTCTTCTTACAAAAAACCCACCATTTATTAACCCACTGCAGTCGTATGGATTACTTTTATGATGGATGAATTATATATATATATATATATATATATATATATATATATATATATATATATATATATATATATATATATATATTTAATATAATTCAGATTGTGTTCGGCTGAAAGAAAAAAGCCATATACACATGGTTTGAGGGTGAGTAAATTATGGGGTAATTTTTCATTTTTGGTTGAACTATTCCTTTAAGGTAATGCTATTGAATGGATAAATATGGTACAAAGTTGTCCTTTTAAAGTTTTTTTTTTTTGAGAGTGCATGTGTGCATGATCTCTTACCCTCAACAGTTTCAGGGTCAGTATTCACATATGTCAAATGAGCTGTGATGCCCAGAGAGCAGCCGTTGGCACAGGAAGTGATGTGGGATGTCTTCAGCAAAAGTGGTGCCCATGTGGTACGGTTTTTCAATCCTGGCATTTTCCTCAAAAAAACATCATCGGTATAAGTTAATTATGCTTGTTAACAAAATCCCTTAAGGATATTAAACATGATAATTAATAAGCTTCATTACTAACTACAATCTAAGTTCATAAAAATAGGTTATGTACTTATGAAGGCATTTTCCATTTATTTTTTGTTTTCACTGTGTTTTAAACTTAACAGATAATGTCCAGATACCAGGACATAATACCTTTTCATTACTTGAAAAACAATAAATATTAACTGAAATAAAATAAACATAAAAAACATGAAATTACTTTATTTCAGCTAGTTGCTCAATTTCTTTTGTAGTACGAAAATAAATAAAACTAAATAAACTAAAACTTAATTGAAATTTAGACATATTTTTAAAAACCAAAAATTAATAAAAAATACTAAAACTTTAACAGAAAATGTAAAAACATCTCATCATTTAATCTAATTTGATCAAAAATCAAATTATACAAAATACAAATACAAAAACTATAAAAGTTCCACCGTTTACAGCAAAACCACCAGTGTTAGATTATTTCAAATACAGCAGATGTTTCTAAACTGTCTAAACCAAATCTCAGACACCATATCAGAGGCAGTAGCAACAAATTTCCATTGGATTATTTGCTTCAGCAACCATGAAACATTTAAAGAGCAAATGCAACCTCTCCTTTAAACTACTGGATGTGTCCACCCCACATGCTGCCTGGCAACTGGACGGCACTCATCCTGTCACAGTGGGAATGTACGTGTCAAACATTAACAGATTGGTCAATAGCGCTTCTGCACATGCATACAAACTCCGGCAGCAAGCGTAATGCTCGAGTCAACAGCCTGCTGTCTCTACAGTGGTACAGAAGCTAATGTTTGGAAGAAGTTTAGTGAATTAGGAAATCTTTCAAAATCATCCCCCTGATCACACCTAAACCCTGACAGATGTCTAATCCTATCTAATTACTATTCTCATTTTCTGCCCAATGATCAATCTAAAGGGGGAAATAAATATTGAGCATGTAGAATCCACATGAAACACTAGTAAATGAGGATGCAGTGGTGTTTGTTCTGAGCACAAGGTCTCATAGATGAAAAAGGTGCACTAACACCTGCCACCTGGACACTGGTCCCACTTACTGAGATTTACTGTGCCGTGATTAAATGTCAAGCACACACGAATACAATCATCACACTATTGAGTGTTCGCCAGCAAATTGCTCTTATTAAGATTGAAGATTCACTTTTGACTCGCTGACTTTGAGTTGTATTAATATCTTGAAACTTTGTATTTTGGCCAACATTGTTGCACACAGCAATATTTCTAAATGCATTTAGATAAAATATTTGAGTAGTTCTTTAAAAATGGGTGATATACAGTGTCTTATGGGTATCAAGAACATGGAACAATGCCACGACATTGAATTAAAATTAAATTTCAGTCATTAATTACTCACCCTCATGTTGTTCCACACCCGTAGGATCTTCGTTCATCTTCAGAACACAAATTAAGATATTAAAGACATTGTTAAAATAGCCCATGTGACTACAGTGGTTCAACCTTAATGTTATGAAGTGACAAGAATACTTTTTGTGCGCAAAAATAATGACTTTATTCAACAATTTCTTCTCTTCTCTGTCAGTCTCCTAACCTGTTTACGTTGTATAGACAGTGAAGGCTTCTGTGTTCAGCAGCATGACGCATGCGTGTGATACTGATACAGGAGCCGGCCAATAATGAGCCGCCGTTCTGACTTAGAACCAGGATGCGCTGAACGTAAACAGCATAGGAGAATGACAGGGAAGAGAATAAAGTCATTTTTGTTTTGTTTTTGTGCACAAAATGTAAAAAAAAAAAAGTTTGCTTCATAACATTAAGGTTGAACCACTGTAGTCATGTGGACTATTTCAACGAGGTCTTTACTGCTTTTCTGGACCTTGAATGTGGTAATTACATTGCTTTCTCTTGGGGATCAGAAACCTCTCTTAATTTGTGTTCCGAAGATGAACGAAGGTCTTACGGGTTTGGAACGACATGAGAGTGAGTAATTAATGACAGAAAGGTAATTTTTTGGTGAACTAACGTTCTAATATGCGAGATGCTAAACCACAGGTAGATGCAAAAGGCAAAGATTTGACTTTGAAAACTGAGAAGTTTTGATCGTCTTACTGTATGATGTTGTCTATTTTGTAGTTACATGGACCTGATGGACTCCGACTACACAATAGAAAGAAGTTCCACTTGACAGTTTAAGAGAGATTTTACTTGCATTTATAAGATGACAGAGAAAATATCACCAGTAATCTGAATGAGAAGGTAAACAGACTTGGTTCACATATTTTAACATATGAACCACACTGAACTATATGGTGAATGTGATTTCACCAAGTAACATGTTCCTGGATCAACATCTTTGTTGATCCTGGAACAACATTTCAATCAACAATCAGATTTGAGGGACAAATTTAGAATTTGTGTCAAGTTTACAACCAGAATTAGGTGCTTCTACATCAGTGTTATTCATCTATCATTTCCCTATGATTTTAGGGATAAGTTGTAGGGTTAGGTTTAGGGGTAAGGATAAGGTTATGACTAAATTTTCGGACAGGAATGTTGATCCAGGATCAATAAAATATCTTGATCCATGAACATGTCTGACTGGCCAAAATCGTGGTGACTGAACATATACAATCTGTAAAAGTTCAGAATACTCAAAACAAAAGTTTTAAGTTAGTAGAACTAAAAATATTTTTGATAAGTGGGGTGGGGCCGAGAGCCGTGGAAGCGGAGCAAGGCCAGTGTGGTGCACAGGTGTCTCTCATGTCTCCCCCCTTCATCATAATGTTAATTACATACAGTTCATTTACATTAATATCACAGTCAGATCTTTGTTGAACAGCAAATAACACATTCTATTATAACTATCAAAGATACCGTCATTATATACTTGCATGTATATAATTAAACACACAGTATATGTGGTCTTAAAAGTTTTGCAACCCATCCTCAACCTAACGACAGGTTCTACCCTTCACGACAATGGCAACCCTACAAAACTAACATAACAGAACCAGCTGTAAATCCCCAAATTAACATTACACTAACTTATGTCTTCCTATGTTAATCTTGTACAAAATAACACTTAATTTCAACATTTATTTTCCTTATACAGTCTGATGCAAAGCATGCTTGGAATTAGAAATCTACTGCAACTCAATCATATTATACAAACAAATTTTGAGTTGGTGCAACTTAAGTACAATGATTATTATTTGAGTGAAACAAACTCATTTCATTCCATTAATTTCACTGTTCGGCTTTACATACATAAACAGTCTGTTGATGCAACAGAAATCAACTTGGACAATAGTAATAATTTCACATTTTAATTTGACTTTCAAAAATGGAATAAATAAGGAAAGGTCACTACAATAGACTGCGTGTAAAGTGCTCTTATTAGGATTTCAAGATACTCTGGCTAACTTTGAGCTGTAGCTAAATATATCTTGGTGCTAAATTTATTCTGGAAAACATTGTTTTAATTAAATGAAAGTTGTACAGAGGGGGAAAAAATAGTGACTTCAAGCATTAGAGTTTTTGCCATTACAGAAATAAAGACAAGACCATAAACTAAATCTTATATATATATATATATATATATATATATATATATATATATATATATATATATATATATATATATATTATATATATATATATAAAGTTGTTTAAATTACTTTCCAAGTGTTTGTACCCTTTGATTGGTTCGATCGCTGAATCATTCACAGTATATTTAGCCTATATAAAATAAAATAAAATGAAGCTGTGGAATAAACATAATTTCAATTAATTTCTAATTTTGACGAGAAAAGTAAAGTTTACAGAAAAAGTATCAACTATTAGCCTACTTATAGACTTATCATTTGAGCATGTTAATTTCATAACACCAGAGTCCTCATGATATTAATAACAAATAATACAAATTACTACGACTGAACTGTTCTGGTTTGTTTGGAAAATGATAAAATTATGCACTTTACGTACGCGTCGGGTTTTCACTCACTTGATAAGCTGCTCCCAGATTTTTGCCCGGTTTGCTGTGATTCGGACGGTGACGTGTTACAGGTCTCTCTCCATCTCTCCATCACGCTCTGGGCGGAGGGACACGAGCGCGAGCCACACTTCACTGTAGCGCGTTCACGCACGCGCAGGGAAACAAGAACTAATGCATCTTACAGGAGTCTATGCGTCTGTGTGATTTACACCTGTCATTTTATACCGAGCAGTTCTGCTATATCATGGCCCTCTACAAACGGAAATCACAACTAATTTCACATGGGCTAATGTAATTTTTCACAAAGGCAATGTCACAGTAAACTGTAAGGCTCCAAATACACAATAATACCAAACAACCTGCACGACACGTCAACTGATCATAGCATTAAACGAGAAACTAAATAGCCTATAATCTCGTTCATTGTTATGGCCACATAAACATTAGTTTGTTTTTAATTTGATTGTTTGCTTACTTTGTTTCTTCATTTTCTGCAGCTTGAATGGGCATATTTATTCCGTCAGCATCACTGTGTTGTTGTGTATTTGATTAATACATTTCATTTATTGATCGAGCTTATAAAATGAATTTGCTTTACTAATTTGGTTTGAATTTAAAAGGTCCACCAGAGGGAGACAACTTGTAAAAACGAGAAAGAACAACTTAAATCTGTTAATATTCATGTTAAAACATTGTCTTCAGGATGACTGGTGCTTAATCACGTGATACCATGGTAAGACCAGACACGAGGCATCCAAAACCAGAATATTATTGTATTAATAATTTAAAACGACCTAGAGTTAGTTCGTATGTTCAGCACCATGGACAGCTCTATCCCATTTTGTGACCCATTTTGGCGTGTGAGTTCAGTTTTTATGATTATTTTGTTAATATCATTAACATTTTGCAGATCACAGTCTCTGTGGAAACTGGTGTAGCGCGCATGCGCTTATGAACTCCTCACTCGAAGCTTTTACCTCCCTCAAAGGTGGACTAAACTGTTGAATTCGAACAGGACTAACAGTGTAACAAATGTTACTTTAAAGAGTAAGTTTGGCGCTGTTCAATGGGACGGTGTTGATTGGGCCAAAAATAATGGGTTGATTTAATAGAAAGTGTGTTCACCAGAAGTGAGTTCTCAAGCTTTCCAACCATGATTTATTGCGCCAATAACTTCTTCAAGTCTGTTTTTACCTTTCAAGGCGAACGCATTTGCGAACTGGTCAAAATAAACTAGTTTTTGGAGGTCTCTGTGTTTACCTCAGCCAGAAGGTAAAGCAGATTATACGAAATCGAATCATCGTTTGGCAATGTACTATCGTCTTAGTCCGGTAGGAGGCGCTGTTGACATATCCCAACCTATGAGCCTAAATAAAAGTTGGTGATGCCGGATAGCCAACATTTTGCATATGGCACCTATCATGATTATAAAGGTAAACATGTAGGTATAATATACTAATATACTCTGTTTTCCCATTGGTTGTGTGATGTTTACTCTTTTTTTCTTTGCTTACAGGCTGTACCAATTTGTTGTTGCAACTGTCAGCACCTCACACATTCTCTGTCAGAAGCTCAGAAAAACAGGTCAGTGAAATGGCAATTAAATTAGAAATTACAGGGGTTGGACAATGACACTGAAACAACTGGGTTTAGACCACAATAATTTATTAGTATGGCGTAGAGCCTCCTTTTAGCACAAACCATCACCGATCCATCGCTCTGGGCTTGCAACAGTCCGGGTATAAAGCCTTTGGGGCTTCTCCACAAGACAGCAAAGGTGGACTCATCAGAGAACAACAAATTGTCCACAGCCCAAGATTACCAATGAAATCTTCTATCTTCTGAAGCCCGAGTTGCCATTGGCTAGTAAATTTTACTCGCCAGACTTTTTACATGGAATGCAAGAGTGCAAAGGAAAAATATTCTACATTAATATAATCTAAAATAAAAATAAAATAAAATATACATTTAAAAATTAAAAGTCAAGTATACAGTTTAATAAAAAATAAGAACAAATAATCAAACTACAAGCAATTGCAAAAATTAACTCAATAGAGCAAAGCTTAAAATTAAATAAACAGTGCTTTTCAGGCGGATCTAACAGTAGTTAAAATGTAATAAAGTAACCAAGTGTAAAATAACACTGCATAGTCTTCTCTATAAATTAAGCAGTGTTCACTTTATAAATGAAATATAAAGTTACAAAAGTTATTCAGTCAAGAGCAGTGAGTCTGTTGTTTGATTAACATTAAAACACAGGAAAATTAAGCTGCTGTCACTTTAAGACATGCACGGATCCAATATACTCTATAAAAGCGTTGTCTTTCTTGGCTGTTTACATTCACTTATGAAATTACCAACTATGTTTAACTATACTCGCCAAGACGGGCATTTTGACATAATTTTTTGTGAAATGGTCCATTCAACCTCAAGAAGACGTGAAAGAGCTCAATTCAGTATTCACGTCCTGTCAGACGCGTTTTTCTGGGCGCGCAAGTTATCTTTTGCATCAAGGCCTAAAAACGTCTGCAAATGATAAACTTTCATGACGATGCAGCGCTGGTCCGATCAGGACGTGACAGTTCTGTCACCAGGCCCTGCATGTGCTCTCTCTTTCTCTCTCGGTGAGTCCGCGTGTGTGATAGACAGAGGGCACTCTCCGCCAAGCACGGTTAAGTCAGTGAAATTATATCTGAGCTAAACTGTTGTTTTTTTTTGCCTCTAACTCAATTACAAGCAACTGTAATCATACTAGCAGGTGGCTAATTAAATACAAATTTTTGTAGTCGCCTCTCGTGAAATTCAGTCACATATACAAGTGATTTAGTCGCATTGTAGAGGGTTTGGCACGAGTGACCAAAGGTTTGGCTAATAGCAGCCTAACCATGAATAAATATTGGAGCTCCCTACGAATAGTTTTGGTTGAAACAGGAAAGCCGGAGTGCGCATTTAATTCTGCAGTGAGTTTTTTGGATACAATACAGGTTAGTATCTGGAAATCCCTTTCAGACAGCTTCCCTTTGCGTCGACTGTTACTCCTGTTGGATGTGGTTCGTTCTATGTGATGGTGTGCCGACATTACCCTAGATACCATAGCTCTCGCTACACAACAAAGACTTGCTGTTCTGGTCATGAGCCTATTAAAAAATTGTCCTCTTTTGAACATTGATATGTCTCCCATTATGTTATGGGGATTGCAATATTTTATGTACAGTTGTGCTATTGCTCTGGTTGGCCACCAGGCTATGCATATATTGACATGAAACCTCCAACACTATATTGGCCAGTGTTTTCAGTTTCATTAATGCTGCACTGTCAGAAAAGTCCTATACATTTATAAATGTTTTATTTTCTAATTTGTCAGTTTTCTTGCTCTCTATATACTAGTACAAGGGGGTTTCAAGATTTTGAGACAAAGAGCTCCCATATATGAGTATCCCCCTCATAAAATATAAAGGAAGGTATATATTTTATTTAATAAAGAGTGATATGTGATGAAAAAAATTAAGCATGTGATATTATACAGACAGTGTTTTGCAAAGTTGAATAATGTAAAATATAAAGTATGTATTTTAATAGTTTTGACAAACTATTAAAAACTACCTTTTATTGTCAAATCTGTTTATTAAATATATGTTTTTACATTTTATTTTAAAACACCATGTGCTAGCATACCCCTAAAACCTTATGAATGGTTAACAGTTTCATTAGATCTTTTTACTGAAGTGTCACTGATGGTCTTTTTGGCTTTTTTTGCGCTAGATGTTTTAGTCTGTATGTTGTGTATTTCATTTAAAGTGCTGCGGCAGGATCAGCTGAAGGATGTGATAATAGAAGCGCAGGTGCTGATGTGATCCAGGGAAAGTGAAGCAGTGCCATCAACAGCTTGTGTCGGAGGTCTGCGTTGATCGAGACATTCACACAGATTGTTTAGAACTGTTTGGCTTTAACACCTAGCGTTGCGAGCATTTATGTGAGAATTTGTGCTCAGGAAAAGAATTATGCAAAATGTGTGAATGCGTTTGAACTGTGTGTTGCAGCACAATTTACACAATTTCAATTTCAGTTCTGTGTTTGTGTGTTTGTGTGTGTGTGTTTGTAGGTGTGGTTGCTGTGACAGTATGATGTCTGGAATGGAGGTGCATATTGACAGTGTGATGGTGTTTCCAGTAGGGCTGTGCAATATGGACAAAATAATCACATTGCGATTTTTTTTTTTTTTTTTTTTTTTTTAATGAATATTGCAATTGGGATTTATTTTGCAATTTTGGTAATTGTTTTTGCTTTTTCAAACATGCTACATTCTGAATGTATTCAGTTCACAAGAAGTACATTACAAAATGTTTCACAATGAAGTAACTGTATTTACAGCTTCATAAACAAAACTGTAATTAACTGTCTTTAAAACAGACAACATTAAATAAATTAAGGTTAAGTAACCTGAAATTCCAGTCATAATAAGTAAACTTCTAAATTGTATTTCAGTGCACACATTTCACAATGAAGTAACATACTGTACAGTAGGATTAACTGCTTGATAAACAAAACTGTAAAAATTGTCTTAAAAACAGACAACATAAAATAAATTACGATTATTTCGCCCGCCTTACATTTGTCATACATTTCGGGAATAGCAACTTGTGTGAAATAAGTGTGAGTTGGCAGCTGTATCTTTTGTCCAGTGTTTGACTCCAAAATTCTCTCAAACGACTGATGTTGAATTTCTCTTTGGTACCAAATCATTTTTATTCTAAACTGCATCCATATTTTTTCTTCTTTCCTCCCGTTTGCCTATTCTGTTCTCCCGTTTTGCTTTGTTCTATTTTGTGCGGTGTGCTGAGTGAGCTCTGATTGGTTAACATCTTAAACATGCGCATAATAACGTTGCAGTATTCTGAATTAAAATATAAATAAATTAATAAATAAAATTGCAGACTTATGCGATTTAGAATTTGCATGTGCTCAAATCGCGATTGTTTTGCGATTGCGATTAATTGCACAGCCCTAGTTTCCAGAAAGATCTCCAAATCCACCATGTTTGCGCACCGAAGTGGTTGTGATCATCATGATTTTAGACATTTTCTTTAAATCCTGTACAAGCCAGACTTCAGTGACTCTGTGAGTGGAGCATCAGGCCGCTCTGTATATCTTTCAAATGGATAGTATTGTTTGGAAAAACTTTCTTAAATTGTTTTAACATCATCGCTTCAGCCCTAACATAACCTTAGTGAGTAAATCATCTAAACAGACAGATGTATTCCTCACTGAGGTTGTGTTCTGAAAGTGTTTGGTAAGGGAGCTAATGGGGTCGTGCATGTCACGCAGAAAACGCTCTCTGGGAAAAAAAAAATGCTCAAACTGAAATGTTGGGAGCAGATTTTTTTCAGCCCACTGACCCACTTTTCAATTGTTCTCTGCACCAGACAATAGAGACAAATGGCTTCATAAGTAGTGCACAATACCTGTGTGTTATTCAACATTACGGCTGCGCAGGTTTTTATTGTGAAGGGATTGTTTGGGTGTACTTTTGTGTGTGTGTGTGCCATGTCTTTATGTAACCTCCCTGTATTACCCCCTGTAATTTTGAAAAGGCCGACAATTTCTCTCTTTCTCTCACACACACACACACACAAACTCAAGTTGCCCTCTCATTGGCTCCAATTGTGCGTCAGATCCCAAGGCTGTGACGACATGAGTGGTTTCACTGATTCAGGGCTCAAACAACGACACACGCAAAGCTTGTCCTTACAGCAGGAGAGAATGAGTAGCAGTCTGTGAAAGTTTCAACTCTCACCCCATCTAGAGCTTAATTGCATAAGGACAGTGTTGTCTTCTGCGATTACCCTAGGCTGTTGTCTTACAGATGAGATGAAATGTTCTGGGTTAAATACAAGTAAATCTTTGACATGCTGCCAGTTACCACAGAAAATAACTTAAATTTGTCCCTCAGTTTATTGAGACGAAAAAAATGTTTACAATCCTGTTCTTGCAGTATGCACTACCATACAAAAGTTTGAATTACATTTTTTGAAAGAAGTCTCCAATGCTCACCCAAACTGCATTTATATGATCAAAAATGCAGTCAAAATTGTGAGATATTGTCACACAAAGTTGAAGAAAGAAAAAGATGATCAAGTTTTAAAAGTCTTTAATAATACAAAAAAGGCAATCTGTACTGGAAGGCAAACAAAACACAACCTCTAACATAGACATGAGCAGAAAAGGGTAGTGATGATTAACACCTGTGCAGATTAAAGGAATCTCCATGACAACGAAATAGTGGTGGGAAACTGAACAAAGGAGCAAATGAGACTGAAAGTAAATTAAATGTCCATGAAAATGAAACTAACTAAACAGAAACATGACATAACGTCCTTTCCCGGAAGGTGCAACCTTGTGCCGTAACTGATAAGGTGAGGGAGAGATGGTGAGAGCTTTGGAGGTGGACGAGGAGATGGCAAAGGGATGGTGAGCAGGGTAGGCAAAGGGATATTGAAAGCAAGCTGACAGACCAACCGAGAAGACCAGGGAGGAGCCAATGGATGAAGCATCCTGGGAGTCGATGATGGGAGGAATGGCCAGGTGGTGATGACCCAGAGCACTGTGAAGATGACAGCCCATGACGTGTCGATGGAGGGAGGAGCCAATGTGTGGGCGTGGCCAACAACATACATGGGACGACCAACAGAGACAGAGCTGATGTCAAGAGATCCCCAGGCAACAACGGAGATACGATGGAACCCAGCTACACCTCTGGCACTGGAGGCCTAGGCAAAACTGCGGCAAAGACCGTCCAAGGTGGAACTAGAACACCCAAGGCGGGGGAAGAAGGAGCCCCTGAAGGCAAAGGGATGGAGAGACGGAGCACAGCAGAAGGCTTGCAAGTCCATGCCACAGGCAAGGTGATGACTGAGCAAGGTAGAGCCAGCGGGAAGTGGGAACCTGGTGTTGCAGAGGTTGTGAGGAACCAAGGCAAAGCCAACAGGTTAACAGGCCAAGGTGGAGCGAGGTGATCAGATCCTCTCGCCTGGATGAAGTTGGTGAATGCACAACCTGAGACTTATCCACTCTCCAAGAGCTGCACAAAACCAGCTGAGACATGGCTGGAGGACTGGCAGTGTTAAATCGTGGAGGTGGGAGAGGGAGATTGGGTGGAACCACTGATGATAGTTCACAGTTTATACAGAATGATGATTCTGTCTTTGTGGGGGTTAAAACCAGAGATGATGGAAGTCCTCATAATTTAGGGTGGGGCAGGGTGAGAGGAAGTATTTCAGTGTCCCAGTCTATAAATCAGTCCTCACCAGTATCCAACTCCAATTCCCACAGGGATGAGTGTTGCCAGCTCCAACCCTGGTCAGACTCATGTTGGGGCTTCTACTCTGGGGTATTTGTGGGCATTGTCGTCACAGGTTCCATGCTCATGATGAGTGGAAGTATGCGTCTTCGGCCATAGTGGCTGAGCCTGGCTTCCTTGGCAATGCAGTGAAGGCCGATCCTCCTTGGGCCCCTGGACCGTCAGCATCCCCTTGCCTCCTTGACCTGCTGACATATCTCTGGGCTCCTGAGCTGCTGGCTCTTCCTTGTTCACCTGTGCAGCCAGCACCTTCCTGGTCACCTGTACAACTGGCACCTCCCTTGTCCCCTGAGCAGCCAGTGCCTCCTTGGTCACCGGTACTGCCTTGGAGGTTTCTTAACCTGCCAGCACCGCCCTGGTATCCTACCAAGACTCCAAGACGCCTGCCCCCCCTCCCGAGTTCTGGAAGGGATGAATACTGTCACTGTCACCAATAAGCAAAATCCCTCCTTCTGTTCACTTGCACATTTTCAGCAATCACCTGCACCTATTATCCATCAGCCTTGTCAACAGCACCTCAGTTGACAAGTGTGTCTCAGTCAAGACACAACTCACATCAGTTCAGGGTCCAGTCTGATTTATACAGAGTGAACCATTTACTACTCTCCAGCATCTGTTCCCCATTATGTCTGCCTGTGTATCTCCAAACTTACCAGTCAGCGAAGTGTGTCCCATCCATTTGTTCTGTCATCCACGATTCCCGGCATCTGTAAGAAAGGACATTTCAGATATTATCCATCTCCATTCATTGAAAGTACTCACCTGTTTTCTGCCATCACACTCAGTGCTGTCAACAAAACGTCCTGTTCACCTTATTACTCTGTTGTGTTCCACAACAATTTGTGTTTTTAAACCTAATGTATTGACTTCCACTATATATAAGTGCATTACTTTAGACATGATTTGTGGGTTTTTCACACTCTAAGGAAGATTCTAAACCATTTTCTGTGATTATTAATGGCATGCCACGCATCTTGAAAAGCTTAACCCAGAACTTTGCTTTAAAATGAAGTTGTCAGTAATCTTTGGTTTTTATGATCACACGGTCTCTTTCTAACTAAGCACTGTAAAATCGGACCCGAAAGTATCGTCACATGTTCTCTCCTGAACTTTTCCTTGAATCCCGCTTTTTCCTTTAACACTGTGATCAGCATCTTGTTCGTGGAGGAGATTGGCGGAGCACCACAAAGTGGACAAGAGAAACTGTAGAGAGCAGAGGACAGATTAATCAGGGAACATCAAAGAGAGCAACAGGGCGAAGGGAGGGAATGGGGCAAAGGATGAATGGAGACCAGCCGCCTGTTTGTTTTTTTTTTTCTTTCATGCCATCCCTCAGTGCTTCAGTTGGCAGTAGGATGGCAAAACCATTGTGCAGGGGCCACATAGAACGCCTGGAACACACTGTCGGCTCCTGTTTTTATTCTGCGTGCCAAAAGAGGAGGAGAACGTGAGATAGGGAGACTCTTCCTCTGGAAGTCCATCTTTTGATATTTTCATTTCTGCCCTGTTACTTTAAAACATTGTTCACTAGCATAACTCTTAAATATTGCTCACTCTCTGATTGCTGTTTCCTTCTTGTCTTGTTCTTCTAACCAACACCCACACTTTCTGTCTCGTGTGCCGCGGTCTTTTTCTTTTAGTCGCTCTCTTTCACACACATACATATTGTGTATGCCTTGTGTGAAGCACTTTGAAAGTGGCCTGCCGCTCCGCCTGCCCTCTCTGTGTTCGGGTGCTCAGTTGGCTCAAAGATGACTCCAATTTGGGTCTCTCATCCTGACTGCAGACTCAGCACACGTACGTTACACAGTGTTCCTGTCTTGTCCTTTAGTTGGACTCGCTAATCTCTCCACACTTCTTTACAAAGCCTATCATGAGTCCACATCAAAGAGATGCTACCAACCTGATACCATGTGACAGCTTAAAATGATCATTCATTAGCACTGATGAACTGAAAAGCATATCTGGCTGTGCATTCGCTCCTTTATGTTTCGCTTTGTACTCATTGTCATGTCCTGCCTTATTTGAGAGAAGAACAGACATTCACTTGTCATGTGCCATTATTTCATGAATCAGGCCACTAAGCCTCACTTGTCTCATCTCACAGTTGACACGCTTAAATGTGTATTAATTTCATTGCATTTAATATCAAATTTGTTTTAAAAATAGCTCAAAACTATTTACATACACACGTATATTAATTTTCTTAGAATAAAACAATAGATATACTTTAAAATGTAGCATTAGTGTACTAGTAGAACTAGTACAGAAGAACTAGGATTCCCACTTGAAAAACCTGGATATACATTCATCAGCCACTTTATTAGGTACACCTTGCTAGTACTGGGTTGGACCCCATTTTGCCTTCAGAACTGCCTTAATTCTTCATGGCATAGAATCAGGGGTGGCCAACGTCGGTCCTGGAGAGCCACAATCCTGCAGAGTTTAGCTCCAACCCTGATAAAAACTCACCTTCCTGTAGCTTTCTAGTAACCCTTAAGACCTTGATTAGCTTGTTCAGGTGTGTTTGATTAGGGTTGGAGCAAATATTTGCAGGATTGTGGCACTCCAGGACTGATGTTGGCCACCCCTGGCATAGATTAAACAAGGTGCTGGAAACATTCCTCATAAAATTTGATCCATATTGACACGCTCCATCAAGGCCCAAAGGTGCTCCATTGGATTGAGATCTGATGACTGGGGCCATTTGACTTTAGTGAACTCATTTTTGTGTCCAAGAAATCAGTTTGAGATGATTTGAGCTTTGTAAGATGGCACGTTATCCTGCTGGAAGTAGCCATCAGAAGATGGGAACACTGTGGTCATAAAGGGATGGACATGGTCAGTAACAATATTCAGGAAGGCTGTGGCATTTAAATGATGCTCAAAGGGGCCCAAAGTGTGTCAAAGTATGCCAAATTCAGACCCTAGTATCTTAATGTCGCAGCAGAAATCGAGACTCATCAGACCAGGCAACGCCTTTCCATTCTTCTATTGTCCAATTTTGGTGAGTGAATTGTAGCCTCAGTTTCCTGTTCTTCTCAGGAGTGGAACCTGGTGTGGTGTTCTCCTGCTGTAGTGCTTCTGCTTTAAGGTTCAAAGTTTTGTGCATTCAGAGATGCTCTTTTGCAGACTGTGCAACTGTGCAGACTGTGCTCGATTGTAACGAGTGGTTATTTGAGTTATTGTTGCCTTTCTATCAGCTTGAACCAGTCTGGCCATTCTTCTCTGACCTCTGGCCTCAACAAGGTACTTTAGAACTTGAGTAAATCATGTAAAACTGGAAAAGGAATAAGGGCCTTTGAATATTGTTGTAGATTGAAGGGACTTGGAGTAAAAATTGTTGAGAACCACTCTCAAAAATTTCTGTTGGTTGTTTACATTTATAATTAAAAAAGAATTTGTAACGATTCATCTATTGGTAATGAGGGAACATTTTATTGTACTGGTTAACACATAGTATGTTTTTTTTGGGGTCACACTTTAGATTAGGGTCCAGTTCTCACTGTTAACTAACTATTAAAGGGTCGGTTTGCACAAAAATTAAATTTTTGTCATTAATTACTCACCCTCAAGTCATTCCCAACCCGTAAGACCTTTGTTCATCTTCCAAACACACATTATGATATTTTTAATAAAATCTGAGTTTTTTTTTAATCCCCCATAGAAAGCTACGTAATTACCACATTCAAGGTCCAGAAAAGTAGTAAAGACATCATGAAAATAGTCAACGTGACGACAGTGATTCAACCTTAATGTTAAAGAATAATTTTTGTGCTCAAAAAACAAAACAAAAATAATAACTTTATTCGATGATTTTGTTTCTCCCACTTTTCTGTTACTTTCTATGGGGGATAAAAAATCCTCTCAGATTTCATCGAAAATATCTTAATTTGTGTGCCTAAAATGAACCAAGACCTTATGGGTTTGGAATGACACGAGGGTGAGTAATTGATAACAGAAACCTGACTCAGTATTGGCCGATGCTGTTCACGTGAACAGCTGGTGTTCTGATGTAGAACCTGGAAGTACTGAACTAAACAGGTTAAGAAAATTAAGATATTGTTGAATGAAGTTGTTATTTTTGTTTTGGTTTTGGGCACAAAAAGTATTCTTGTTGCTCGTTGATTAACGTGAAATGCGTTTTAAGTCCTGCGTAGAATTAATACCTGTTGCACCATCTGGGCATAGTGCACGTCTGAGACTAAATCTTACGTATAGTCAAAGGCAGGTGTAGAGTGAGAAGTCTTGACTTGTTTCTATGGTGAAAATCATAGTTCTCGGTACTAAAGGCGGGTCGGGATTATCTGCAAAAGTGGAATGCGTTATTAAAATATAATTTGCTCCATAAATTTGTACACCATGTAAACAGCTGTTAGTTTTTGCGAGATGTCTTGTTTTTTTATTTGTTACTGAATTGTTTGCTTGCATACCAAAATATGCATATACTTACTGAATAGATCAATAATTTTTCTTGTTTTACACTTTGCGTAATTTTATTTGGTTTTTTTTCGGCTCAACAGTAATTTTTCTTCTATTCGTTGGAGCCAATATTTCACATTTGTAACTACTCAATAGTCCAATTATCAAACCAAATTTACAGAAAATCAGGGTAGTCTCTCTTCAGAGAACTACAAAGTGAACTCCACACAAAACAGAGTATTTATCCAGTCAAATCATACACATTCATTTTTCAGCAAACAAAGAGTTTCAAACTTGATTGAATAAACAAATGAGTAAATGATCATAAAGCCATCCTACTTCCTTTTACCATATAGGAACAAATTCCAGTCCATCGACATTCCATACTAGCAGATGCTCAATGTGTGTAAATAATTATTAGTTAAAGATACCTAAACACCTAAACTTCTTCCCAGCTAACTGACCTTGAACTAACCCTGCAACATATAAAGTAAATGGTAACCCATTTACTTAGCCACAAAACTAACACATAACACATATACCTCTTCGTGCTCACCGATCAGGATCTGACCCATACATATGTGGCTTAACCTCCACTGGGCAACAGTCTTCAGCAAACTTTCTTTATACCTTCAGTTCATCTCCTCAAATTCTTAGACCATCAACACTCTTTTGACAACATCATGAACAATAAGAAACAGAAAGTCTGATACATGCTAATGGTTACATACATGTATCTATATGTCAACAATCAAATTTCATTTTTCTCATGGTTTAAAGATTATGACAAGATCATATAAGGAAATCCATGTAACTCATATAAGATTAACAAAATTAATCATGTATGAGCCATAGCATTGATTGAACACGCTTAAGAACATAGTATTTCCCTTGCATTATTCATCAGAAAGCTGGACGTAACCAGCTGGTGCAACCGGCCCATGTGTTTACTACTTTTCTGGACCTTGAATGATGGTACTTAGTTGCTTTCTATGAGTGATAATAAAAACCTCTTAGATTTCATCAAAAATATCTTAATTTGTGTTCCGAAGATGAACAACGGTCTTACTGATTTGAAACGACATGAGGGTGAGTTTTTGGGTGAACTAACCCTTTTCATATGTGCTTTATAAGTAATAATAAACAGCCAATAGCTTAAAAATAGTATAATTTAAATTTAAAATAATAAAATTTTTGTCTATTAAAAAAGGACAAATATGACAGTAACATTGAGCTTGATTCTGCTTTTTGAAATGTAACCAATTGTTTTCGAAAAAGTTTTGGAAAGCAGCTTCTGTGACTGTCCAACAAATTAGGAAGCAAAACACAAACTTTTCTACGAATCTTCAGTAAGTAACGAGTAAACAAATGATGAGCTGTTGTTTTTTAATGTTGTATGCATTTATGCAATGAGGCTATGCTGAGCTGAGAAAGATGCAATAATCTGAACTGACAATATTTTAATGGAGCACATAAAAGCGTGAAAGTGATCAAGGAGGTCGGCGTGCCTGTGATCGCCACATTTGCTGGCTTTGAACTCTCAGGGAGGAGCACAATGCTCTCATTCAGAGATTGGCTGAATGACAGATGCTCCCTCTCTCTGTCTCTCTCCCTCACTCTCTCTCACCCCCTCCTCTCTGTCTCTCTCTAATGTTAATGAATTCAAACAACCCGCCCCCTACCCATCCAGCTCTCTTTCTCTTTCGCTCTTTTTCTCTCACCACAGAACTAAACCACTTCCAGCCTTGGCAAGTTCCTCGTGATTTGCTCTCATCGTCTTAATGAATTCAACTGGGAGTGCATTGGCCCTGATGCCCACCCCCTTAGAGAGTGGTCCAGTGCTCTTGCATATATCTGCAGGGCTGCTCCATGCTCTTCCATTGTTCCATCAGCTTCTGTCACTAACAGTTACTCTGAGAGGGAGTGTGGGAGAAATCTAAGCCAGTTTGGACGTGGGAGACACTCGTACTGCACAGACGCGAAAGGAGTCGTGTCTAGCGCCTGTGCTGTTGAAAAGTGGAACTTCTTAAGGCTGTTAGAAAGTACTGTTTTCTCTTGGAAGACTCACCTGTGGACAGGTGAAGTGAAGTCATGGGTATGATGTCACTGCTACTGTTGACGGTGATTGGGTGGTGTGGTGGAGCACCACCGCTGAGAGAAGTGTACAGAATGCCACAGAGCGCGCTCAAAGGTAGGCCAGATATACTGACGTTTGGTTGTTTCTCACTGTGGCGTCTGACCTATCTAACGGTTACGCTTATCCGTTTGCAAGAGTTGCAAAGGGAGAACTTCTCGAAAAAACTTAAGCACAATTAGCCAAAAGATGAAAAGCCTTTAAGTTAAGGTACTCCAGCTCCAGTGCTCCAGCTTGCTTTGACTTTTTAACACTGAGTTTCTCGAAGTATAAACGTTTCGACTGTTGCAAGCATGCGTCATATTCAAAAGACATTTACACATATATGCGTTTGACTCTTCCTAAAGGAGAGTTGTGCCTACTTCTCTATACTAGCTTGTTCTTTCTGACCAACTTATTACTGCCTATTTAGGATGACTCACTTGATTCGTAGCATTCTTTACCTCTGTTGCTTTAAATAAAAGCATCTGCTAAATATGATGACAAAGTGGCTTGCTTTGCATATTGCTTTAAATGTTATAGCCTATTCTTTCTTTGAGATATTAGATCCAAGATTTCTATCCACAGATCTCATACTCCAAGATAATAACATTTGATCATTTGATTGAAATTGAACACTACTACTCTTTATGAAGTCATGGAGTAAATTTATTGTGTCCACAGTGTAAGTGTAAGTCTCTATATGCTGCTCAATAAAGCATTATTTTTGTTGGTCAGAATCAGTGCTCTTGTCTTGTGTGCTGTCACAGTGAGAGTGTTCAGGAGTTTAGCGTAGTCACCATAGAGGCCATAGTTCAGGCCGTTAATTAAAGTTTCAATCGGCTTTGAAGTCTCTCTCTCTCTTTGGGATATTGAGAAGAGAGACGGCTGAATGATGTTCGGTGTGTTTGAACTTTGTGTTTGGTGTCTTCAGTACTGCTTTGAGCATGAGTTTGCTCACTTGTCCTGATGGAAAAACCTTGACTGATAAAATACCACACACATTACAGCCAGTAACGTGTTGAGAGATTCACAATGGACTTGATTAGTTTTACTGTAGAAAACTATGTGACACTCTCTGCTTTGTAGTTTTGTAAAAGTTTTTGTATTTGTTTCTATCGTTGAACCAAATATTCCAAAAGGTTCTAAAAGGGGGATTTCACCTAGAACCATCGGTTCCCCAAAGAGCCTTTCACTTAGCTGTTCCTAAAAGATTTTTGTCTGTGAAAAACATTTAAAAAAATCTAAACCTTTTTCCACTAATAAGAACCTTTTGTGGAATAGAAAAGTTCAATGGAAGATAAAGGTTATTAATGGAACCATTTTATCACCATCTATGACTCACATAAAAACCAAATCTGCAAAAATTTCTTCTCCACTTTGGATGAATGTCTCATGAATGAATTTCTTGTTTGTAATGTTTTCAACAGCACATACTCTATTGTTATGCTTTATGTGTTGTTTTTTATACTCACTTTTGCCTACATATCTTTCTCTAGCACTGTCTGATAGAGGAACAGTAGTGATGGAGGCGGCACTGTCCCGCGCTCTCTCTGCAGTAGATGCTGCCGTGTCGGACCGCAGCAAGGTTGAGGCAGGCTGCAGAGGGTGTGTGCCCTGTCTGTTTCAGGACTGTGGACAGCGAAAAGGCGCTTGTGGTAAGTATGAATACATGCATCATGATTCATTACAAGGACTCTTTGACTTTAAGTGCTGATGATAATGACGGTGCCGGTAATTCCATAGCGTCTTCAGAGGACATGCAGTTGGAGCCGAGTTGTGAGGTCATCTCTCGCACTCAACAGGAAGCTGATGAAGGCGAGAGGAGCTGGCTGCTGAGTCAGGCCTGTGGCTTCTATAAACGCCGTTGCACACCTGCACAGGTGAACAAAGACGTGTGTGTCAGAATCATGGGAGAGAGCTGCAGTGCTCGTGTCCTGCAGTGCAGTCTGCTCAACACCATGCAGAACCTGGAGCCGGCCACACAGACCACGGCACAGGGTAAAGACACGCCTTTAAAAATGTCTTTTTAAATTTAAAAAGCTCATTGTGTTGTGTTGTGAACATTCAAATATTATACCTAAAACTGATTTTTTTTTTACTTAATGGCATAGATTATGTAAAACTACACTACCAGTAAAAAAAAAATTCTGCTTAATATTTTTGTGGAAACCAAGATTGCCTTAATAAATACTTTTATTCAGCAAGGACGCATTAAATTGGTCAAAAAGGACAGTAAAGACCTTTATAATGTTTCAAAAAATTCCTATTTAAAATAAATGCTGTTCTTTTGAACATTCATTTCATCAAAGAATCAAATGTATCATTGATTTAACAAAAAATATTAATCAGCGAAAGCATTATTCAACATTGATAATAATAATAAATGTTTCTTGTGCACCAAATCACCATATTAGAATGATTTCTGTAGGATCATGTGACACTGAGGACTGGAGTAATGATCCTGAAAATTCAGCTTAACTATCAGCGGAATAAATTACACTATATTAAGTATTAAGTATATTAAAACGGTTCTTTTAAATTATAATAACAATTCATAATTTTGCCATTTTACTGTATTTTGATTGAATAAATGCAGGCTTGGTGAGCATAAAGACTTCTTTCAAAAACATAAACTGATTCTTTGGACTGGTAGTGTACATGTTATTAATAAATTAATGCAGAAAAGTGAACTGACACTATATTCTCAATTAATATTATGTTATTTTCTAATCATCTTTGATGTGACTTTGATGTAGCTGTGTGTGGCCAACGTTTCTCCGTCACACAAAATCTGACACAGCCTCGCTCCCGTATCATGGGGGGATCTCCTGCCCCTCTTGGCAGCTGGCCATGGCTGGTGAACCTGCGGCTGGACGGGGCTCTGATGTGTGGAGGCGTGCTGGTCGACAGCTCTTGGGTCCTGACTGCCGCCCACTGCTTTGCTGGGTAAGAGAACAAGTTAAATATCTCATGTGAGGTGAGATAGTGGGTTGCCTTTCCACTTTACAATCTTTAATGTCTTTTTTGATTGTAGAGTTGTTTTAAGTTTTTTTTTTATGTAGATACATTTGTTTTAAAATCAGTTTTCTACAGAGAACATGAAATTGTTTTGCACTTTTATAAAACCGATGGATGAGCTACATTTGAAGCTGTTGTAAAATACCAATTGAATAAACACACGTGTAACAGCAATTGAATATGCCATATCATTAAAAACAATGAACCATATACTTGTAGTGGAATAATTGTTAGTTGTTCTTGTTAACAGTAAAAAGTTTGAACGCTGACTTTTATCACATTGCTGTTGTCACCATGTTATGAAAAGGATTATATAAATTGTGCTGTCTTATTGCTTTGTTGTGTAAATGTACTCAAATGGTTTGTGAACGTATAAAATGTCTCTCCCCGAAATAGGAGCCGCAGTGAGAGTTACTGGACAGCTGTAGTGGGAGAGTTTGACCTCACAAAATCTGACCCTGATGAGCAGGTCATGAAAGTCAATCGCATCATCACTCATCCGAAGGTAAATCAAGCATCAAATATGTGACGTATAAATTTATCCTCGATTA
Organism: Opsariichthys bidens; assembly: GCA_037194245.1. Classification (NCBI taxonomy): domain Eukaryota; kingdom Metazoa; phylum Chordata; class Actinopteri; order Cypriniformes; family Xenocyprididae; genus Opsariichthys; species Opsariichthys bidens. The sequence continues at coordinate 7,554,264 of CM074303.1, forward strand.
TATATATATACAGTATATATATATATATATGTAAAAATGTGTTTTTTTTCATACAGAGTTTTTATTATTTTTAAATGTCTCTTCCATGTCCAATCCGTATCTCTTGTTGTAGTTTAACCCAAAGACTTTCAATAACGACATCGCTCTGGTGGAGCTGAGTTCTCCAGTAATTCTATCTGAGCGTGTCACACCTGTCTGCTTGCCCTCTGACCTCGATCCACCGGCTGGCACACCCTGCTTAGTGGCTGGCTGGGGCTCTCTGTATGAGGGTAAGACAATATGTTGCTGAACTCGTGCATTAGCAAAAGAGCACACAATGTTGGCTTAAAATGCTATAAAGTGTTTTTCTATTTACATTTGTCTTGATTCTCGGTACGTGTGTAGACGGTCCCGCTGCAGATGTGGTGATGGAGGCGAAGGTGCCCCTCCTCTCTCAGACCACATGTCGCAGTGCTCTGGGGAAGGAGCTGCTCACTAACACCATGTTCTGTGCTGGTTACCTGTCTGGGGGCATTGACTCATGCCAGGTATGTCTACATTATCATACAAGCCTGCATTATGAACACCACACCCGAAGAAAAAACATTATGTCGTCGCTGTCGGGCAGAAACTTTGTATGTGATATGTCATTTAAAGAGTTAGTTCACCCAAAAATTAAAATTATGTCATTTATTACTCACCTTCATGTCGATTCTACACCTATAAGAACTTTGTTCATCTTCAGAACACAAATTAAGATATTTTTGATAAAGTCCGATGGCTTAGTGAGGCCTACATTGCCAGTAAGGTCCCAGAAAGGAACTAAAAACATATCTAAAACAGTTCATGTGAGTACAGTGGTTCAACCTTAATGTTATGAAGTGTGGAGAATGCTTTGTGCGCCAAAAAACTAAACAAAATAATGACTTTATTCAAAGATATCTAGTGATGGGCGATTTCAAAACACTGCTTCGAAGCTAATCTTTTGTTTCGAATCAGTGGTTCAGATCGGGTGTAAAACTGTCAAAGTCATGTGACCTATTGACATTTCGAAACACTTATGACGTAACGAAGCCTCGTTTACTGAAATCGTGACTTTGGCGCTTTGAAATCGCCCATCACTAGATATTGTTGAATAGTCTTATATAGTATTATTTATTTATTTATTTATTTTGGTGCACAAAAAAACTCACTAACAGATGTAAAGGGTGACTTACATTAATCATTTATGAAAACAATAAAAATGATGAAATGGAGAAATGAGGTTTCTGCTCCACAAGTGATGATATCTGCTTTATAAACACTGCATCTGCTTTACAATAATTTGACTTGAATTTGTATGTGTACAGGGTGATTCTGGAGGACCGCTGATCTTCCAGGACCGTTTATCAGGACGGTTTCAGCTGTTTGGCATCACCTCTTGGGGTGATGGCTGCGGAGAGAGGGGAAAGCCTGGCGTTTACACACGGGTCACCGCCTTCTCTGATTGGGTCATGACAGAGATAGAGAGTGAGTTGCTCAACATGTTGCACACACTACTGAAACAAAGAATATCTGCAACACCATGGGTATAAACCCTCCCACGCTTTCTGCTCAGTGAAAAGCCATGAAGCTTGCAAAAGATTTTTACATTCCATTGTCCAAATTCCAGAGTCCTTCGGGAGTCGAGAGCCCACATGTCCTGAGCTACTTAAGACAACTGAGCTGTCTGAGGAACAGCAGATGTCAGAGTTCAACACACTTTGCCACTTCTACACACTATCCTGCTCTTCGACCCTCGACCCCTCTGCTTGCCAGCGTCTCGCTCAGGACAAATGCCAAAGCCGATTTAAGAAGTGCCGTAAGTTCATCCAGACATTTAAAATTAAATTTAAATTTTTTATTTTTTTTTAAACACATTTCAACCAAATTTAACATCAGTGGAACTGCTACTTTGGATGTGCATATTTTTTTTATTATTACTATTTTCCACATTTTGGAATAATAGTAAAGTCTTCGAACAATGAAATAACAGCACCTTGACAAGGGGAATCCCTGGATGCTTTTTAAACCATATTAAGGAGTTCACATGAATACTGGGAGTTCAATTCATCCATTAAAAAATTATGAAATTGTTCAGATTTTTTTTTTTTTTTAAAGAAGTATCTTTGGCTCAAGGCAAAACCTTTTGTGATTAAAAATTAAAACGTTTTGTGATAAAAACCATAAACAGTATAATATTATTACAATTTAAATAAAATTACGGTTGTCTATTTTATTCTAATTTAAAATTCAATTCGTTGAATTACAATCAATACTCCCGTCTTCAGTGTCACATGATCCTTCAGAAATCATTCTGATATGCTGATTTGTTGCTCAAGAAACATTTCTTATTCCCAATGTTGAAAACAGTTTTGTTGGTTAATCTTTGTTGTGATAATCATGATACATTCTTTCGAGATTCTCTGATGAATAGAAAGTTCAAAAGCACAGAATTAATTAAAAATCCTTTGCTTTCACTTTTGATCAGTTTAATGCATCCTTTCTGAATAAAAGTATCAATGTCTTTCTCTTTACAGAGTTACATTCCTTTCTGCAGACTCTGCTGGACTTGCTTCAAAGGGCAGATGACTATATCAGGGATAAAGTCGATCTGACCTTCTTCACTCAGACTCTTCCTCAGTTGGTGGAGAATGTGTACAGTTCTGCTCATATGCCACGAAGACGCAGAAATGCAGTTGAAACAGGTAGAGCCATTAAAACTTTCTGCAATGTAAGGGTGCTTTCACAATTTTGGTGCACACGATTAACGTCAGAGTTCGGTTTGTTTGGATGATGTGAACGCTGTTTTCTGAACTCACGAACTGTATCCAAGTCATTAAAAGGGTGGTCTGGGGTACGGTGCATGTGAATTCTGGTACGGTTCGCTGCTGATGTGAACGCAGTCGTAGTAAATAACGGAAGTGAATCGATGTCGATGACATATGATTCAATAAAATTGTGTTCTCACTCACTTTCCTGACAAGCATGACTGACTTCAAGCAGGGAGAATGAATATGTCATTTCTGCTCACCTTGTTTACTCCCATGTTCTTTTGAATATTAGCAGTAGATTTGTGGCAGATTGAAACAAGTGCCATTATGCCAATTTATAAATATGCCGCCTTCTCCTGTGTTGTCATTACCAAGCGTAGGGGTAAGCGGTTACAGCTTTGATGATGCAAACGGATTGTGGTTCAATGGTTCAATATAATATGAACACATTCTAGCGTGAACGGGGGGGGGGGCGTCTGGGGAGTCACATTCAATCGAACTTTGGTTCGGACCAGGCAATCGAGACAAGTATGAAAGCACCCTGAATCTGTACATTCAAGGTCTCAGGCGAAGTGCTTTCCAAAATGTATACTATTTTTCAGGAAATCATTCCTATCATTCTCCATATTGTTATTACAATCACATCATTCTCCATACTGTTATTCTAACCAACATATTATTCTCAAAGAGCAGGTAGGCTTGCCAGAACTATTCCAGCAAGTGGGCCCTCTGGTGGACGACTGGGAAAGCTACCTCAGAGGCATTGCTGAAGATCTGGATCAACACAAAGATCTAAAGAACTCAAAGAACTTGTCTCAGGAACAACAACTCTTCACACCGGTAAACTTGTCTAATTTCAAATCAAATCTGTGATACAGCAACACGTTTGCTAGATTTTTTTTACACAGACATTTGTTAACGATCAACTAAGATTCAAAAAAGTCATTTTAAATGGTATTAATATTTCATAATATTACTGTATAGTAAATCAAATACGTAAATACAGCCTTGGTGAGCAGAAGATAGAGACTTCTATCAAAAACATTAAAGAACATTACTGACCCCAAATTTTTGAATGGTAAATCTTCTCATATTTCAGATGAGGAAAAATCCTTTTACTAAATGAGTTTCTTTGATGAAAATTTCAGGATGAGGACAGTGAAAAAGCACCTCTTCAGCAGCTCGACGGAGCGCTGCGCTCCTCCATTAACGTCCTGCGCTCCAATCTAGAATCATTGCGTATTCCTGTCATACCAGAATTGGAGCATCAACTGTTTCAGAGGGATTTCACCATTCCCACCCCTGGAAAACAACAACAGGATAATAGTGCCCATTCGAGGGAGTCTGTATTGTCAGCTGACATTTGGACGTCTCTGATATATAAAGTTCTCAGAGGAAGCGGCACAGGAAGTGTCACAGGACATCCGGTGATGACCGAATCCCCTCGGGATGAAATGGATTCAACATCCAGATCCGCAAAACCTTCGGCACGACCAGTGACTTTGGAAACTTCTGACTCACTCCAAGAAAAACGCTCAGTCCCTACCCAGATGCCCCACCTTCAACAGCCACTCTTTAAAAGTAAGAGGGAAACAGGATTATGTTTAATAACAAGAAATGTAGTTGCAGAATATAGGGAAAGGAAAACTTTTGAAAAAAGTATATTTTTTTTCACCTACAGCGGTCATCCTACCACAACAATGACAAACTGTTAAACTTTTAAATAAAGAATTTATGCAAATTTCAGACTGAATTTAAACCCTCGAATGACCCCATTTATTTTACCTTTATTTTTTAAATGGATGACTCAATTATTTTCTGTGGTAATTGACTTTATCGGGGTGTTATTTTTCCATATTTATACATAAAAAACTACATTTATTTCATGCATGGAGACTATAGTTTAGCACTGCACAAACCAAACTAACTTTAAGGTTTCTCTGTGGCTTTTGACCAAAATAAAAGCTAGATGATTTAACATTCAAAGGCAAAGACAATCATGAATATTAATATTCTAAGTGTACTGTAATGTAAACAAAATTATTATTGTGATCACTATTATTGTTCAATAACTATTAAATACTTGTTTTTTTATTTTACAGTGCAGTAGTATTATTGGAATAATAATATTCTTTATTGATTTGTTTCTTTTTAACATTTAAATAATAAAATAAAAAGAATATTTTGAATATTAACAACTGTTGTTGTTGTTATTATTATTATTATTAGTAGTAGTAGTAGTAGTATTGCAGAACAATATCAAACCATGAATGTCCAGTCTAATAAAAACCAAAATCCACTTCTGTTGTTGTTTCAGAGCTCCTGCAGAGGAGAAAGAGAGATCTGCACCAGCGACTGATACGAGGAGCCAGTGATAAAGGTACAGTTTCTCGTTTGATTAACATTTAGAATTTTTTTATATTCTGAAAATAATAAAACAAGATCTATCTGGCTTATTGTGTTATGGAACACTTTATTTGGAACACTGCTATTTGAAAAGGAATATTAGGTCAATATTCATATTCATATTAAGGAATATGTTTTTAAGGGTTTGTTCTTTGTGTTTTGTAGTCTGCTCAGGAGTAACTGAATCAGCTCAGCTGGTCAGCACCACCAAAGAGATGTACAACTGGATCCTAGCTGTTCCATCTAACAACATAAACATGATCTTCCAGGAGGTGTGTGTGTGTGTGTGGTTCATGTATACCCTTTGTTAGGGGGACAATGGGGCCATTTTTAGTTATGGGGCCATTTTTTTTTCCCCCATGAGGAAAACATCTTATAAATCACACTAAGTGATGCTTTTTTGAAAATCTAAAAATGCTGAAAGTTTTCTGTGATGTCTATGGAATGTCCCCATAAAACATGAAATGTGTGTGTGTGTGTGTGGTCAAGTTGCTTGACTTCATTTATAAGTAAATAAGTAGAGTAAAATCATGATACTTTTTTCTTATAAACAGAAGTGTTTGTCAGTCAGATATTTACATGCAGAATATATTTATAAGAGTAGTATTAGATTATAGAATGTACAAAAGTTTTGGGGTTGGTAAGATTTTGCAATTTTGCAATGTTCTGCATTTGTTTGATAAAAATACAGTGAAAGTAAAATGAAATATTATGACAATTTAAAATAACTATTTTCTATTTTAATATATTTTAATGTAATTTATTCCTGTGATGGCAAAGGTGAATGTTCAGCATCATTACTCCACATGATCCTTCAGAAATCATTCAAATATGAACAACAGAAACATTTCATATTATAATCAATGTTGAAAACAGTTGTTTGCCGCTTAATATTTTTGTGCAAACTATGATACTTTTTTTCAGGATTCTTTGAAAATAGAAAATTCAAAATAACAGCATTTATTTGATATAATAGTCTTTTGTCACTTTTGATCAATTTAAAGCATCTTTGCTGAAAAAAGCTTTGTATTTTAATTCATTCTGTATATCCCATTGTGTTCTTCATCTCAGGTGCTGGTTGACCTGAATACTAAGAATGAGCGTGGTTTGTACCAGTCACGGATCAGAGCCACTGTTGGTGGACGACCTTTGACCTTTTACAGCCTGGTGGGTTTGGAGAATGAGGCGTTTTACCGCAGCATGCCACGCATCATTGCCGTTGCCATTGATGCTCTCAAAACATGAATTAAATCTCATACACACTGCTGAAATGATGCTTGAGCTGTAACAGAATCCCCGACACTGAGCATTGTGACATCCTAAACTCTAATGTGACATCATGTGCTGCTATGGGAACTATTGCATGGGACCTCCTTTCTAGAGTCATCATGGGACAGCTGACACTTTCCTGGAGGGTAAAGGGTCTCGGTTGGTCACTGCACGCTGAGACTGGACTGACGCTAACAGTATGTTAACTTATTTCGCAGGGACAGAGGTTGATCCTCCTGTCCGAGCTGCAGGCTGTACAGATATTATATTTGATGTTTGTTATATATTTATTTGTATTACTTTGTATTTTTTATATTAAAACAAATCATTAAAAATGTTAAAAATGAAATGGAGTTAAAGATTGAACTATATTTAAATAAATTTTGTCTTTTCATTATTTAATGCGATTGTCAGGCATGTATTTGACACCATTTTTTCATCCGGTTGTATTTTTTATCCCTTCTTTTATTTGCCACTGTTATGTTTCTCCTTGCACTGTCACTAACTTTAATATGACATTTATATTTCAGATTTATTAGCTGGGGAAGGGAAGTAATTGCTGTGAGAAATCGCCCTATTTAGAGGCTTGTTTACTTCTATTGAACTGGCAGCCAAACAGTTCATGACAGCTGAACATTGCTCTGAAGCAGCTCTGGAAAACTCAGGGGGGCTTTTTTGTTTGGCTCAAATTTAATTTCCGAGCATTTCTGAGGTGTTTTAGCGTAGGGGAACTGTGCTAATTGTGCTGCTCTGCGACAGGTGCCTCTGAATTACCGACAAAGTCATGCAGATTCTTTATTTGGAGCTGATGACAATCCTTTGGGCTTTCAGAATGAGCACTTAAAGATTCTGGAGGGCATTGAAAAACTTCATGCTGTTTTGCCATTAGGTAGTTGACAGTTGCAGCTCCTTGTCTGTTCCAAAAAGTCGTAATTCCACCTAGTATGTTCCCTTTAAGAAGTATGCTTAAGTAGTTTATTCAGAGCAATGCAAATGTACTTTCAATGCCAACCAACTTCAGTTTCATGGGTTTGCATGTTTATATAATCCTTGAGGATGATTTGAGACTGAAAAGCTCCCCTGGATTTATGAATGAATAAAAATAATGCATTAGATGGGATGATGGAGGGATGCCAGAAGAACTGGCACACTAGTAATGCAAACAGCTGTTTATATATTCCTGAGTAATGATTGACAAGATTAGATGAACTAGCTCCTCCCACACTTTTTTTAGAATCCCATTTTAAACCATCTCTTGACAATCTCTGTCAACAGATGGAACAAAGTTATTCTACTCTTTCTACTCTACTGTACTACTCTACTTCATTGCATGGAATAATTTTGAATGAATAAGGCCTGTATTTCTGATCCTCAAACAAGCAGTCTAGAATCCATCATTCCAGAATTCCAAAGTGTTAAAAATAAACCTCAACACTTAACGGTGAAGGATTGTCGTGTTGCAGGGTGGCAACACATGATATTTCTGAGCTCTCTGTCTGTGAGCAGATATGATCCCTTGTTACATTTACCCAAACATCCATCCATTCATCCATCCATCTATCTATCTATCTATCTATCTATCTATCTATCTATCTATCTATCTATCCATCTACCCATCTACCCATCCATCTATCCATCCATCTATCCATCCATCTATCCATCCATCTATCTACCATTATCTACCCATCTACCCATCTACCATCTACCCATCTACCCATCCATCTATCCATCCATCTACCCATCCATCTATCCATCCATCTACCCATCCATCTATCTATCTATCTATCTATCTATCTATCTATCTATCTATCTACCTATCTATCTATCCATCTATCTATCTATCTATCCATCTATCTATCCATCCATCTATCTACCCATCCATCTATCCATCCATCTATCTATCTATCTATCTATCTATCTATCTATCTATCTATCTATCTATCTACTATCCATCCATCCATCTATCCATCTACCCATCCATCTATCTATCTATCTATCTATCTATCTATCTATCTATCTATCTATCTATCTATCTATCTATCTATCTATCTATCTACCCACCCATCCATCCATCCATCCGTCCATCCATCCATCCATCCATCCATCTATCCATCTATCCATCTATCTATCTATCTATCTATCTATCCATCTATCTATCTATCTATTTTTGTTAGTTCCAAAAAATCCGAATCAGGAACAACCTTTTCAGGTTTCCAAGCAATATAAAACAGTGAAATTTCTTTCCCAATTGACCCTTCGTCGGCAGTTTGATTGACAGGCGATCTGACCAATCACAGCCCTAAATCCGCCATTTTGTCCCACAAAGCAGTTCTTTGTACCCGCTGTAGCTCCTTCAAGCGGCTCGTGAACCGATCATCTCTTCATACTAGTTCATTTATAGCATCAAATAAACTTGAATGAACATCAGAAGGAATGTTGTTTCAAGTGCGGAAAGACTTGAGTACACACAATTTTTGAAGTTCAAGTTCACCAACGTTAATCTACTAACTCCCCCGACTGCTTTGTCAGACAAAATGTCGGATTCAAAGTTATGATTGGACAGACCAGCTGTCAATCAAACTGTTTGCGAAGGGTCAATTCATGACCCCTTTAAAACATACTAAATACAGCTGCCATAACTTTATGCCATTAGAGATGCTATTAGGTTTAAAATAATACACTAGAGGATGTGATCCCCATTAGCACCCCATTACCCACAGCACAGCTCACAGATCTACTCACTCAAATATTCCAGAAAACGGAAGACTTAGCTTTCTAACATGCATAATATCTTCACTAAAACATCTTAAGATCTTCATTGGAAGTAAATCAACTTCCATTTGTAATTGAAGGAATTTATGGTGTTATGACCCTTTTTGTCTCCACAGACCGCTGTCATTAGACAGTGATGAACACAGGACAGCTGATGACACAAATCATGCCTGTCCACCGACCTATGGGAAATACTGTAACCCTACCCTATCTTTCTGCTTTATTTAAAAAGAAACCGAGACAGACTGAGAGAAGGGAACCTGTGACCTCGCTTTGAGGTCTTCGATGTGTGTCTGTGTGTGTGTGTGTGAGTGAATGTGCGCGCATGTGTGTATAGTGACAGCTGACAATGTGAGGAATTACAGGGGCACAGACTGTGAGCATTCTGAAAATAACAATGAGGATTGAAGTTTGGAACCACACCTATTTTTCCCGTAACCCCTCCTGTTCCTAAACAACTGTGTTTCCCCTCACACACGAGCAGGTGCTGGAGAACTCTTCTTCACTAATGCTTCTTTGAGGATATCAGACATGGATCAGACCTCTCCAGCTAAAGTCATCTGTTTATTGACCCTCCTATTTCTTTTCTTCTCAGGTAAGACATTGTGTTTTTCTGAGTTCATGGGTTTGTTCTAAGTTTTTCCAGTTCAGCACATGCAGATTGTCACAAAAAATGTGTTGTAGAAAGCAAATGGAGAAGTAATTAAATTCTGCTTTCATGTGTTAAGTGTTAAAGTTACTGAGTGTCAGCTTGTCAAACAGGGTGTTTTATAGGGTGTTAAATCCTTGTTGATTTACACAAGCTTTACAAAAGCTATCCATGTCTATAATGTAATAAAGTAGTAATAAAGAGATTGGTTTAATTGTAAAGGTGTAATGAATGCATACACAGATCAACCGAGACTACAGTTCAACAAGAAGACTGTTCTGAAAATAAAAATAAAACAAAAGTTTGAACCCAATGGTAAAATACAGTAAGCCTATTAATGACCCATTGATGACCCTTAATATATGTATGAATGTCATTGCATTTCATTATAAAAAATTAAAGGAAGTTAAATTTTCTTATATATTTTTGACTTTTAAAGTGTTATACACAATTTTAAAGTGTTGTACTTATTAACTGTGCTTTAAGAGTTAATAATAGTTGTGTCTTTAGCCCTCTAAAGTTCAAAAGGCATCTTGTGTTTTATGCAATAATTAGCGTCGTGTTTAAACAGACCATTTTGCTCTTCTTCAGCTTTACTACAGAATGAAAACACTCCAAATTAGTAGTAATGTTAGTTAGTTTATTCAACAAAACATTATTTATTGTAAATATAAAAAGTTTTCCTAATTTAATCAAAATAAATGTTTATTTTTTTAACAAAGGTACAATAGCTTTTTCTCATATAAAAAAAATGATGGATTAGATTGACAGTATAATGCTGTACGTTTGTCTGTTTTAGATGTTGTCTGTAATCTGGAGGGATCTCTGCACAGAGATCTAATGGTGGGATACAACAAAAACATACGACCCATGGAGAACCACGGTGAAATCACCAATGTGAAGATCAAGATGACCCTCACCAACCTCATTTCTCTGGTAAAGCTCTGTATGTGTTTACACAAGGTAAATATATGTGACACTATGGTTTATCATCTTTTTTCACGTTCAGAATGAGAAAGAGGAGACCCTCACCACTTGCGTATGGATCGAGATGGTAAGACAAATCGCATCTATGTCCAGAATACAGAACAGTGATTTCAGTGCAAAATCTCTTTCTTTCTTTCTTTCTCTGTCTAGCAATGGCGTGATTATCGACTCCGCTGGGCAAACAGGACAGGGTTCGAGGCCTATGAGAACATCACCCGTATGCGTCTTCCCTCTAAAGCAATCTGGCTTCCCGATGTCGGCCTGGAGAACAAGTGAGTGATTGAATTATTGAAGGTTGCTCAGATACACAAAGTGATCACTAACAAAAGTATGATGATCATCATCTCACTATATCTTTAGTTGTGTTATGTTTGAAACCTTTTCACAAGTATTTTAGCCCATCAAATATGACACACCTTTTTTGTGTGTGTACTATGTGTAAAGTGTGGATGGGCATTTTGAGGTGGCGCTTTACACTAACGCTCTGATAGATCCTGACGGTAGTGTGGTCTGGTTGCCCCCTGCCATCTACCGAAGCTCCTGTGCCATCAAAGTCAACTACTTCCCCTTCGACTGGCAAAACTGCAGTATGGTGTTCAGGTACGGCTGATCTGTCTGTCCGACTGTGGTGACTGGGGGAAATTGCTGTCAAAACGATTAATCGTGATTAATTGATCCTTCGCAAAGACCCGCCCCCTTTAGTTACTGTTGTATGTCCGACAAGCCATGCGCTCTCACGCCACACATCATGTTCTCACGTAGTGAAAAATACAACACGTCGACAGACAAGACAGAGCAGGTTACTTTTGATATGAAACAGTTTCATATTTAAAATATTGTACTTTTTTAAAGAAGTTTAAACCATAAATACTGTATAGTGGCTCCTTAATGTGTCGTGACAGATCACTGTAGCTCCTGGTGAATTGATCATCTCTTCATACTAGTTCATTTATAGCTTCAAATAAACATGAATGAACATCAGAAGGAATGCTGTTTCAAGTGCGGAAAGATGTGAGTACATGCAATTTTTCAAGTTCACCAATGTTAATCTACTAACTCCCCTGACTGCTTTGCGGGACAAAATGGGTTATTCGGGGTTATGATTGGTCAGATCGCCTGTCAATCAATCTGCTGGCGAAGGGTCAATTGCACCAAACATAAAAGTTTGTGTGTGTATATTTACAAACTTTTATGTTCGATGTGGTTAACTGATTTGACAGCACTAGTGGAAATACATGAAAACAGTATACTCATAATCGATTGATCACAATTAATTGCAATTACGATAACAATCTTTCTGATTGCTTTGGCAGGTCTCAGACATACAATTCCAATGAAATTAAACTGATGCTGTCAGACGAGAACAATGTCACTATGGAATGGATTGAAATCGATCCAGAAGCTTTTACTGGTACGACACCTCCTGTAGGGCATTATTTTTCATCATCAAGACATTGCTCTTTCTTTGAAATTCAGTTGTTGGATGTTATTTCACTTGCAACAGCTGTGAGTTAAAGTCAGTAATTTCCTGTGAGCCTCTTTAGTAAACATGATGAATTCAAATTTATAGTCCACTTCTGTTCATGTCAGAAAAATGCATCTGCTGTGTTGCATTGTGTCTTTTTACCATAAATTCGGCACCACAATGAAGTTGGGTTGTGGATGTTTGGTAGAGCATTGCTAATTGGTTAAAGGGTTAGTTCACCCAAAAATGAAAATTATCCTATGATTTACCCACCCATCTTCTTTCAGATCACCACAATTAGTTATAATAAAAAATATCCTGGTTCTTCCAAGCTTTTATAATGGTAGTGAATGGGGCTTGAGATTTTGAAGCCCAAAAAATGCATCCATCCATCATAAAATTACTCCACACGGCTCCAGCAAAGTGATGGGTTTTTGTAAGAAAAAGTTTTACATTTTTAAAACTTTATAAACTATAATAACTGGCTTCCAGCAATGGCCGTACACAAGTCTAGTTCTGGCGGAAGAGTGACCTCTGACCCGACACCAGAAGCACAGAGCATAGAGCAAAACAAAACACCGTTCATGACTTAGAAGTCAAAAAGAGACGATTTCGATATAAGAGGAGTCTACTCTTACCTAAACTTACACGCTCCTACATCCTACGTCATACGTCAGGTTAGAGGTCACTTTCTGCTGGAACTAATAATTATCATTTTGCTCATTAACATGTATTGTGTCCTGTGCCCTGATTGGCCAGAGAATGGGGAATGGATTATTAAGCACCGCCCTGCTAGGAAGGTTGTGAATAACCGATACAGCCCAGATGAGTTGGAGCACCAGGAGATCATCTTTTTCCTCATCATCCAGAGGAAACCGCTGTTCTACATCATCAATATCATCGTGCCCTGTGTCCTCTTCTCGTCCCTTGGGCTACTCGTCTACTTCCTGCCGGCCAAAGGTCAGACTCCATAATGAATGCTACAGATGTCGTGGTCAAAATCCAACCAATCTTCGGAATACAGAGGATTCTCTGAAGGAGAAGCAAACTAAACATTGGTCTGGGAATGTCCAGACTAGGGTGGAGAAACTTGTGAATAATTGTTTTTATCCATTTGATGATAAACATTTAATCATTTGCATTATGATAATCAAACTGACGTGAATTAGTAACTTTTACGGTAAGAGATTTATTTAATCTAACAAATCATGAGACGTTTCTTTCACTTATGAAATGGATCCCTCTTTCTTTATGACTATTGATAGTGGCAGTTGACTGACTGGGTTGTGATCAGTGAGTCTATTGACGACTTTAATTACTTTTATTAGCTGGAGGACAGAAATGCACTATGACCATTGCAATCCTGCTCGGTCAGACTGTCTTCCTGTTCCTTATCGCCAAGAAAGTGCCAGAAACCTCCCAGGCTGTTCCTCTCATTGGAAAGTGAGTGTGCTTTTATTCACTCATCGCACCTTTTCAGTATTTTAAGGTAAACTTGTATTCAGTGTGTATAATAGAAGCTAAAACATACAGTATTGTTCAAAAGTTTGGGGTCAGTAAGATTTTTTTTAAACGAAATAAATGCATTTATGTAGACAGGTCATATTAAATTAATCATTTGCATTGTGACAAAATATTTCCATTTCAAATAAATGAAATTTCTATGCTTCAAAGAATCCTGAAAAATTGTATATTAAGCAACATTGATAATAATAAGAAACCTTTCTTGAACATCAAGATTTCTGGAGGATCATGTGACACTGAAGACTGGAGTACTGATGCTGAATTTTCATATTCAATTCAGGAATTAATGATATTTTTAAAATAGAGCCAGTTATTTTAAATTGCGGTATTGTTTTACAATATTACAGTTTTTGCTGTATTTTTTATCAAATAAATGGAGCCTTAGTGAGATTTTTTTTTTCTTCAAAAAAAAAAAAAAAAGAAATGAAAAGCTTACCAACCCCAAATTTTTGAATGGTAATGTACATTCGGCCATAAAAACACAGACGTTGTGTCTGTAGATAGTTTGTACATATTTCAAACTAGCCAATCAGATTAGAGCTTGGCAGCTTGAGAAAGTGCTTGCCATTTTTTATGAGCAGCAAACAGGCAGTAATTGAACAGACTGTGAAAGATCTGTGGATGTGTTATGAAGACAGTCTGCATCTGTGTGATATAATGTTAGCATAAGAGTTAATTCAGAGAGTGAAATTGTGCTGTTCTAACCCGGCTTGAGAAATGTGTATTTTTTTGGCAGGTACCTGATGTTTGTGATGTCTGTGACCACAATAACTGTGATGAACTGTGTGGTGGTGTTGAACGTCTCTCTGCGAACTCCAAACACCCACCCCATGAGCAACACCATCAGAAAGGTACAATAGCACAAGAGAACTATCTAACCACTTTGTGCTTTTTGTTCGATCCATAAGGAAAGATTGAGCAAGCTCTTATTATACATGATGTAAAGGTCTTGTATTTGTTTCCAAGGAAAAGTACTTTGAATATCTTGATGCAATGATAGTAACTTTGTGCTAAGGACTATAATCTCTCCTGCATTTTGGGGTAACTCAGATCTTGCTGAACATCCTTCCTCGTCTGCTGAGGATGACGATGCAGCGTTGGACACCTGAGGAGGAGGAAGGGGATTTTAAAATGTTTGCCCTGGGTAACGGCACCCCGCTTCGCCGCAGGAGACGCAGCTCTTTGGGATTGATTGCAAAGGCTGATGAATACATGTTCAGAACAGCCCGCTCTGAGCTGATGTTCAGTCGACTGAAGGAGAGGAAGGGGCTGCTCAAGAACACTTTGGAGAAAATACGTGAGTAAACAGTTATGAACAAACTATATGTATTACCATTCATATGTTTGAGGTCGGTAAGATTAACTCTTTTTGATAAAATTTATACTTTTATTCTGTAATGATGCATTAAATTGATCAAAAGTGATTTTGTCACACCCATGAACTGTCATGTTTAGTTTAGTCCCGTCTAGTGATGTCATTCTCTGTTCATTTGCCCTCCGTGTGTTTTCCTGCCTAGTTAATTACCCACACCTGTTTCTGTTCTCCCTGATTACGTTATCCTCATTATCTCCCCTATATATTCTCCTTGTGTTTGTTCAATCTCTGTTGGTTCTCGTCTATGTTTGCTGCATGTTACCTGCCTGTCTCCGGTTTAGCCTGCCCTTGGAATTAAAACTACCAATTGGAATTATATGTCTTCGTGTTTCGTGAGTTTATCTACACTGCAGCCTGACAGATATAAGGTTACAAAAGATTTTGGTTTTAAATAAATGCTGTTTTTTTTAACTTTGTATGCAAAGAATCTTGAGTTTATCATGGTTTCCACAAATTAAGCAGCACATAATAAATGTTTTTGAGCACCAAATCAGCATATTAGAATGTTTTCTGATGGATTATGTGACACTGAAGACTGGAATCATGATGCTCAAAATTCAGCTTTGCATCACCGGAATAAATTGCATTTTAAAATCTATTAATATAGAAAAGTTATTTTAAATCTTAGTAATATTTTACAATATTTCATTTATTATTCAACCTTAGCATAAGGTACTTTTTTATATTAATATATATTTTAAATAATTACTGTTTTCAACAAGGTTATTATCTATATTAACTATTAAAACATTTTTAAATAAAATAAAATCTACATGAAAATTAAAATGTTGCCTTGGCAATAAACAGAAAAATGTTTAACTTTAAGTTATTAACTAAAAATAAATACTACTAATAATAAAAAAACCTAAAATATAAACTGAAATAAAAATAAATTAAACCTAAAGAACAATATTTAAAAAACCAGATGTACTAAACATTAAATTAAAATGAACATAACTAAAAAAGGCTAATTCAAAATATTAATAAAACTGAAATAAAATTACACTGGTATTTAGTAGTATATAAATAATTATAATAAATCAGATATAATATAAATATTAATACTAAATAATGTTGAACATTTAAGTAAAAATAAAAAAATTATTATTAAATAAAATGTTTCCTATTAAATACAACTAAATAACATTTTTGCTATGTTTTTACCCCAAATGGTGGCTGGCATTAATTTGCTGTTTTGTGGTTTGACCTCAGAAAATGGTCTAGGAGGAAACACAGCACAGGATCTGGAATTCAGTTTGGCTTCAGCTTCACCAGAAGTCCAGCAGTGTGTGTCTTCTTGTAAACACATCGCAGAAACCGCCAAGCACCGAAATGACTTTCAAAGTGTGAGTCACTGAATTCTTCCAGAAAAAGTGTCTTTCATGTACAAATTAAACGTAAATGTTTGTGTTAGGGTTTAACTTTCCAATCCCAGAAAAACTTGTGTTGACGTCTGCATTCCCGACATCCTTTTTTCTTGCTTCGTAGGAAAATGAAGAATGGTTTCTGGTCGCCAGGGTGATTGACAGGATGTGCTTCATCGTCATGGCGCTGCTGTTTATACTGGGCACCATCGGAATCTTCCTCACGGGACATTTTAACCAGGCGCCGTCTCAGCCCTTCCCTGGAGACCCCAAGAAATACCTGCCTGAAATCTCACCTGGAAACATCACAGGCTGAACACAAGTTCAAAACTAAATGATACACCGGAAGACTGGAGGACTTTGCTGAAGAAACTCTGGAGATAAAAAGCCAGCAGTTTTGCTGTACTGTGGCAAAGGAACTCTCAGTTGTGCTGTAGGCCGACTGAAAGTGATTCAAGGTCTCCAGAGAAGAGCGCAGCTGAGATCTAAAACCACCTGAGACATAAAATGGCTTTGATCAGTTGTTCATAATTATGAATGTCATATTATTTGCTTGTCAGTCAGCTTTAATATTGTGTAGTGAATAAACAGTTGATGCTTTTCTGAAAATAAAAAAGGTTACATTTTCTTAGAGCCAAAAGATGATGTTCTGCATGGAATAATTGTGTAATATCACTTCACTACCCCCCACTAACTTGAGGAGGATCTTAATTACATGGCTGACTGCTACTTTTCTGTCTGACAAAGACCAGATCCGGGAAGGAGAGAGCGGGGCAGAAGGGGGGTGTTTGGAGTAGAAGTAGCATCTGAACTACTAACACACAGTGTTTGAAGCTTGTCTGGAAGCTGTCTCTCAGTTAAGGAAACCCTCGTTCCATCACCACTGCACCTGCTCAACAGCCCCTGAAACCTCAGGATCTGAAATGGTAAGAATTCATCTCTCTCTCATCTCTGTTCTCTTGCTGTTGATGCACCCGTTTGGCAGCTGAATTGGTATTGGTTAATATCTTAAGGTGTCTTAAAGGGATAGTTCACCCAAATATGAAAATTCTGTCACCATTTACTCGCCCTCAGGTTGTTCAGAACCTGTATGAATTTCTTTCTTCTGCTGAACACAAAAGAAGATATTCTGAAGATTATGGGTAACCGAACAGTTGATGGACCCCATCGACTTCCTTAGTATTTTTTTTTTCTCCTCCATACTGTGGAAGTTAACGGGGTCCATCAACTGTTGCTCTATAATGGCTTAAACACAAACTTTTACATTAAAGGGGAAATAAATGGAATCTTCAAGGATTGCCTGGAAAGATGTAAATCTGGAAATACAGAAGTGAATGAAACATGATTGAACATTACCAGTTATTATTTCATTTTTCCTCTTTAATTTTTTCCAAAAAAGCTGTTCGCAAAGACAATAAAAAAAAAAAAAGTCCTAAAAATACCTTTGACCTTATTTATTTTCTGGTCTACCTGAGTCAACTCAGCTAATATTAATATAAATAATTATATTTAATAAGTAATGTTATTAAATAATATCAATAATATTGGATAATAAGTAATACTAATAAAAACATGTTATTAAGTAAAATTTTTCCTGTCAAATACATTTAAAAAAGTTATTTTCAGAACTTTGGTTATGAAATGTTTACTGCACAGAAAAATTATTTTTAAAAACAACTTTTATTACCAAATTACTTCATTAGAAGCAATATTGATCTTATTTACATTATGGCTTTTGGTGTATAAAAATCAGTCTTTGTCGTTTTAATTATTAAATTTATTAATATAGCAGTAATGTTTATCCCAAGTGACTTAAAAATGTGGAATATATACGATTTGTCAATAATAATTGTTACAATGCTAGATTTATTATACAGCTAGAAACAAGCAGAGATGAAATGCAGAAAAGAAGAGAAAGATATGTTTTAATAATTATAGTTATTTATGCATTGTTTTAGTGACCTCAGATTTGACTGACGACATTCTGATCACTTATTTTTCTCATTTAATGTCCTGTTTCACTCAGAATTGCTTTGTATTATAAAAATAAAATGGGTCGCAATTGGCAATTCTCACTGATTTCTAGTGACATTTGACAAATATTTCCTTTGAATTTCAAATGCAATGTTTCTAACTCCTGCGTTCTCTTTCTCTCTCTCAGGCCTTCCCATCTGTGACCGCCCAGCCTCTTCCCTTTGGTCTGGAAAGAGAGAGACATATTGACATGCTCTTCAGAGCTTTCCACAGGCAGATTAGACCTGCTGCAGACAGCCAGGACCTCACACCTGTGCTCCGGCCTACAGACAGGAGAGGAGAGGACGAGGGACCCGCAGGGAAAGAGATGGACAGTGAGCGTAAAACACTGGGAAAACTGTCGGTTCTGAGAACAGTCACAAGGCTACTCATTAATGCCAGACCTGAACTACAAGGTGAATAAAATATCTAAACAATATTATTAGTTATAGATTAATTAAAGATGATGAGAATTGTTTATTAGCATGCATATTATTAGGATATTGGCTTGGTACTTAATATTAAGCACATATTAATGCCTGATTCTGTGTGACCATATTTTGCTTTCCTTAATCCTACCCAATACCTAAACTTAAAAACTACATTACTAACTATTAATAAGCAGAAATTATGAGTTTAAGGAAGTAAAATTCATAGTTAATAGTTAGTTATTTGTGAGAATTGGACCAGAAAGTGTGACCGAAGAAATGTTTCTTGAGCACCAAATCAGAAATGTTAGAATATTGAAGTGATTGAAATAATTAAATGCATTTGAAGAATATATTTATAATTAAATAATATTTTAATATAGATTTTTTTGTTGTTGTTGTTGCTATAACCTAATATTCAAAGTATTTTAGACTTTATTATAGACTTTAGTATTTCTTTTAATATTTGCATTGAATATATTTTTATTTATGAATAACTTGGACATGGTTTGAAATACTCACAATATACAATTTCCAATTTGTATATAATTTGTCAGTATACAATTTATATTTGTAAATATAAAAAGGTTCACATTTTTATGTGATGTCTCAGGTCCACAGTGTGTCGCCCGAAGGACATACGGCATCTCCACGGAGACCAGCGATCAGCTCTTTGTGGCTGTGGAAGGTAAATATTAGAGACTGAATATGTGCTTTCTCTAATTCTCATATTGTGCCATATTATTTAAAGTGCTCATATGATGCTATTTTAAAGGTTCCTAATTTTGTTTTTAATCCATTCAAGGTCAAAAACGGTTTAATTTTCTCATAATATACATTGTAGCATCATCTCTTTTCTCAGTTTCTCTAAACTCCTCCTTACTAAGAGCCTACTCTGCTCTGATTGGTCAAATGATCCAGTCTGTTGGGATTGGCCTACCACTTACAGCGTATGCTGGAAACAAATCGTCCATTACATATATGAATTTCAGCTCCGGAGGATTCCAGAGCTGAAAACGACATCTCACGAATGTCATGAAATCAAGCGTCATTAAGCTACACCTTTGTTTTGAATGTGACCTCTAGCTGCAAAAAATTACATATTGTGCCTTTAAGATGATTTTACTCTTATTTACAGTGACAAAGCCACATGTAAACTTTGAAAACAACTGTATCATAACTGATATACACCACAAAGCATCTTTTTGTGTTCCCATCTCTGTTAGAGAGCTCATGCTTGTGTATGCAGTGCTGTGGTCCAGCTCGATCCTGTTCACTACAAGGCTTTGATAAGGACGCAGAATGCGTCTTCCTTTTTGAGAGGCCCCTGAGAGCTGAGATGTGCTGGCTCGGCTGCTGCCTGATGGAAATAAGGGCCTATACGCCAGCGAGAGAGTTTATTGGGACAGTTCAGCAAAGGTAGTCATCAACAGCAAACCAGAACTTGGCCTCATGTAGTTGATGAGAAGCTAATAATTAATTATATCATAAAATTTCAATTTAAAACAATTAAATACGACTGTGTAATTAACTTTAAATAAAATTGGCTTAGTGCAATTATCAAATCGAGTAATTTAATTAAACAAATTCATACTATTAAAAAATAATCTATAATAGTGTCAATGATACTAAAATAACACTTGTTTAACATCTGAAAGTGAAGAATTTGAGAGATATTGCTATTGTACGCAGTGTTACGAATTGGTTGAACCCCTAGTACTCAAAGAACGGAACTATCCGTAACAACAGGGATCCTATTAAAAAGATCCCTGGAGTCCCCGCTCTCACTCCCAGAACTTTACAATAACAAAACATTTTTAAAGTGTAAGAAAAATGAATTTATTAAACAAGAATAAGTAAGGAGTAACAATTTCAGGAGGGGTAAAAACCAAAACAAATACAAGAAGCAAAACTAACGTTTACGTTTAAGAAAACAGATTACAAAGAAAAATGAGAGAAAAAATATTATAAAGAAAAAAAAAGAAAGTGCTTCCATTCACAACCATAAACATGGCTTAATAAAGGCCTTCTGAAGCGAAGTGATGCATTGGTGTAAAAAAAAAATCCATATTTAACAAGTTATGAAGTAAAATATCTAGCTTCGGCTATAAAATAATTTTATGATCATCAAATATTCATTTTTTTATTTTAAAATACAATTGTATTACAATAATTAGTGTATACAAATGAAGAAAAAAATATATAACTAGAGTAAAAAAATAATATACTTATAATATAATAGTATACTTTATTATTATTAACACACAGATGTGCTGTTAAATTATTGAAATATTAACTTCAAATTTAAGGGGGTATTTAATAATATATTTTAAGTCAAAGGGGTTCAGCCAAAAAAAAAAAAAAGTTAGGAATCCACACTGCAAAAATCACCTACTTAAACAGGAAAAAGCCGTCCAATCGACATGAAGAACATTTAACTGCAGTTATAACATACAGATATGAACGTCCCAGTGTTTGTTAACACTATAGGAATGCCGCCTGTCCAATTAAATTAGTTGACTGGATTGAACTGTGATGAAACTCCTGTACTGTAAATCTATTATACAAAGCCATCCACTTCATGTTTCATCTTGATGCCAACTATTCTGCGGGGTCAGATAAGGTCACCATTGTGTATCTACTAACTGCGTCAGAGAAAAAACCCTCCAGTAACCTCTCTCAAATTGAATGGGGAGAGATGTGCTAAACTTTGTGGTGCAAAACCATCAACATGACCTCCTCCTCAGGACAGGCACGAACAAAGACCATGCCACGTTTGTTTGACTAGAGCCTTTCAGCATCAGGTCATGTCAGGCTATAATATCACACAAATGAACATTCACTAGGCCTAACAGCCCAGAGAAAACTTTCTACAATAACATCCACTGCATTAGGAGTGTGTAAAATCCCTGAGGTGTTTGTCAGGTGGAGTATGTTCACGCCGTATTTTGAGGTCTGTGACTCTGAGGGCGTCTCGACCGTGAGGATCCAGGGCTCTTGCTGCAACACACGATGTCTTTCTGAACAAGAACTGCAGGTCAGAAACCTTCCAGCAGTCCATTTGCATTGCCCACCTTTTACATACTGTTCCCATTATACTCTTTTTCTCATTTTTTGGGGGGCATCAGGTGGTTTCCACTATTGGTGAGAGTATTGGGCGCATATGGAAGCGGTGGCCTGGATATAATGAGGAATGTAACGTGGATCATGAGTATTTTGGACTGGATGGTAAGATTAATATCCACATTCATATCGTGTGGCCTAATTTTTCAGTTAAAAATGATTTCATCATCAAACACAATGTTATCAGTGTGACTTTTACTGACCTGTAGAATCTTAAATATTTCATTATTTTATATCATCATGTTTCTGTATTCACTAGTGCAAAAATTTGGGGTTGCTAATTTTTTTTTTTTTTAAATGTTTTTTGAAAGTTTCATGCTCACCGAGGATGAATTTATTTGATCACATAATACAGTAAAATGAACTAATGAAATATTGTGTATATACTAACTAACTAGCTTTATAGTTTTACTAATATTAGACTAGCATTCTTACTAGCCATCTAACTAGCTTTATAGTTTTACTAATCTTAGACAAGTTCTTACTAGCCATCTAGCTGTATAGTTTTACTAACATTAGACTAGCATTCTTACTAGCTATCTAACTAGCTTTATAGTTTTACTAATATTAGACTAGCATTCTTACTAGCTATCTAACTAGCTTTATAGTTTTACTAATATTAGACTAGCATTCTTACTTGCCATCTAACTAGCTTTATAGTTTTACTAATATTAGACTAGCATTCTTACTAGCTATCTAACTAGCTTTATAGTTTTACTAACATTAGACTAGCATTCTTACTAGCTATCTAACTAGCTTTATAGTTTTACTAATATTAGACTAGCATTCTTACTTGCCATCTAACTAGCTTTATAGTTTTACTAATATTAGACTAGCATTCTTACTTGCCATCTAACTAGCTTTATAGTTTTACTAATATTAGACTAGCATTCTTACTAGCCATCTAACTAGCTTTATAGTTTTACTAATCTTAGACAAGTTCTTACTAGCCATCTAGCTGTATAGTTTTACTAACATTAGACTAGCATTCTTACTAGCTATCTAACTAGCTTTATAGTTTTACTAATATTAGACTAGCATTCTTACTAGCTATCTAACTAGCTTTATAGTTTTACTAATATTAGACTAACATTCTTACTAGCTATCTAACTAGCTTTATAGTTTTACTAATATTAGACTAGCATTCTTACTTGCCATCTAACTAGCTTTATAGTTTTACTAATATTAGACTAGCATTCTTACTAGCTATCTAACTAGCTTTATAGTTTTACTAATATTAGACTAACATTCTTACTAGCTATCTAACTAGCTTTATAGTTTTACTAATATTAGACTAGCATTCTTACTTGCCATCTAACTAGCTTTATAGTTTTACTAATATTAGACTAGCATTCTTACTAGCTATCTAACTAGCTTTATAGTTTTACTAACATTAGACTAGCATTCTTACTAGCTATCTAACTAGCTTTATAGTTTTACTAATATTAGACTAGCATTCTTACTAGCTATCTAACTAGCTTTATAGTTTTACTAATATTAGACTAGCATTCTTACTTGCCATCTAACTAGCTTTATAGTTTTACTAATATTAGACTAGCATTCTTACTAGCCATCTAACTAGCTTTATAGTTTTACTAATCTTAGACAAGTTCTTACTAGCCATCTAGCTGTATAGTTTTACTAACATTAGACTAGCATTCTTACTAGCTATCTAACTAGCTTTATAGTTTTACTAATATTAGACTAGCATTCTTACTAGCTATCTAACTAGCTTTATAGTTTTACTAATATTAGACTAACATTCTTACTAGCTATCTAACTAGCTTTATAGTTTTACTAATATTAGACTAGCATTCTTACTTGCCATCTAATTAGCTTTATAGTTTTACTAATATTAGACTAGCATTCTTACTAGCCATCTAACTAGCTTTATAGTTTTACTAACATTAGACTAGCATTCTTACTAGCTATCTAACTAGCTTTATAGTTTTACTAATATTAGACTAGCATTCTTACTTGCCATCTAACTAGCTTTATAGTTTTACTAATATTAGACTAGCATTCTTACTTGCCATCTAACTAGCTTTATAGTTTTACTAATATTAGACTAGCATTCTTACTTGCCATCTAACTAGCTTTATAGTTTTACTAATATTAGACTAGCATTCTTACTTGCCATCTAACTAGCTTTATAATTTTACTAATATTAGACTAGCATTCTTACTTGCCATCTAACTAGCTTTATAGTTTTACTAATATTAGACTAGCATTCTTACTTGCCATCTAACTAGCTTTATAGTTTTACTAATATTAGACTAGCATTCTTACTTGCCATCTAACTAGCTTTATAGTTTTACTAATATTAGACTAGCATTCTTACTTGCCATCTAACTAACTTTATAGTTTTACTAATATTAGACTAGCATTCTTACTTGCCATCTAACTAGCTTTATAGTTTTACTAATGTTAGACAAGTTCTTACTAGCCATCTAGCTGTATAGTTTTACAAATATTAGACCAGTATTCTCACTAGCCATCTGAATAATTTTAAACCAGCATTCCCTAGCTGCATATTTTTACAAATATTAGACCAGCATTCTTACTCAGAGAAGCATGTATATACCTACCACCCAGATACATAGACTGACTAATGACTAGATTAATTGTGGATTATTTTACTATACAATTAATTTTTTGAACACTGTAGCTACCACTTCAGGAGTGACTATTAAGAACGTCTCTTTTTCTCTCAGTTCCTCAAGGAATGAATTTGAACACCAAAGTGCTGTTACTAGCTGCTACCTTCCTGCTGGTAAGCTGCCATCCACACAAATGCTGGTATTTTAATAATATGTAACGGCTTTATCATTAATCTTTTTCTGCTTGCAGAATCATATGTTCTTTGAGATGAGCTAAGTGGAAATTATATGCTTTACCTGAACCCAGCAATATAAAACTATGATGACTCATACCAAGATGGAGCACTGCATCATTTCTATGAAAACGGCAAGAAACATGGATGGTGGTATTTTCTGAGTTAATTGCATCTGAACTGTAGTGTAGTGCACATCAAGAATCCCTGTACAGAGCCTCTCTACAAACTAAAACCACTAAAATAGAATTTCAAGGTTGAGTATTGTATCACACAGAACATTAACCCTATAGCCAATAATAGTATCACATTTAATACGCAAATTTCTAATTCTAAATTATCAACATGATCAATTTCTGAAAAACCTGTTTTACCTGTGGTCTTATAGTTCACACTTTTTTAGCAAGTAAAAGGCCTTTTAGTGTAATTCTAAAAAATGTTCCTCAAGTTCAAGTATCATTGTTCCTTTGATATCGTTTTGCTCTGAAATCTTTATTTATTCTAATGAAGTAAAAATAAGAATAACTTTCATAATTTTAGTAAACATAATATTTCAAGATATGCACACTTGAATTAAGCAGCTTTTTTTTTTTTTGGAAAAATCATGTTAAATGTGAGTATTCAAATACATTGATGCATCAGACTTTTGAGGAATGTTTATTTGTATCTCTCAATTACCATTATTTTGCATTCCATTTTATGTTTTGCCCACCACAAAAAAAAACTACAGCTTTGATCATAAACAAACCATTTAAATAATAGTGACAACTGATATTTATATGTATATTATGTAAGTAGTCTGTTATATTGTTATAAAGATCTCATTCATTTACAAGCCGTCAAAATTTCTTCTATTTTGCCCATATAAATGAAAGCAACTTAACCAAATTGCATCTTTTGGCTCTGAATATTTTTTTTTTCTACCTCAAGAATGAGCTCCATATTCTCCTATGAGTAATAAAAGCCTTAAGTATTTAAAATGATACTCAAAAAAACATTCATGCAAACTGGGATTTTTTATTTTTTACTATTATTCTATTGTCAGGCTTTACGGGGTTAAATGTTCAATGCACTATTTTGTAAGACTCTTAAACATGGATGATTGTTTATATTTTAACACCATTCCAGCTACTGTGGCTATTTTCATGATGAGAAATGAGTTAAGTTATGAATAGAAAAAACTTCAGTTAATTTTTGATTAAAAATAACAATCTAGCCACACTAAAATAAAATATTTTCAAATGAATCCACTGAAGAGTGAAGATTCCTCAGAGCAAAAATCCTAAAATGATTCAAAAATATTAAACTCTCACAAAATGGAGGATTTCCACCCAAACTTCTTAGCCTTGAGTGGCTCTTAATATTTTGATATAGGCTTTAAAAATGCCTTTTTTCTTCAACGAACTAGACTGGAAAAATATTTTGGATAGTTAAGGACATTGAGTAAGAGTGACACAGGAACTGGAAACTTTCTGAAGTCAAAATCCTACCTAGATGTGAACATTTTAAGGCCAGGTCGCATCAGCAGTAAATGTTCTTTACTACCAACAAAACAGAGTCACACCACAGCTGAAAATTAGCAGCAGATGCATAATCGACATTTATTGCTATGATCAATCATAATTAAAAACAACCTTTCCTTTCCACTTTTTTTTTTTTTTTTATGTACCTCAAATACAACTTGTCCAGCACCAGCACTGAATTTCAGGCAGTATAAAGTAGGTGTTGATCCACAGCCCCCTTTAACTATCAGTGTTTGTTATGATGTCTGAATAACGTCCGAGTGATTTCTAAAACAGGGCTTGAAGTCCTATGAATTTTTGGAGTCCTCCAGTGTTGACGACTCCAGCAGATGTTGAGCGATCTTGGAAATCAGTGTTTTGCCGGAGGCGAAGGCCAGGCACAGTGAATCAGGCAGCATGGCACCCATCCCTGGTAGGGCACTGTCCTTTGGGTTTACACTCTCTCAAACTCAGGAGAAATAAAAAGTTTGCCATTTATAGATCTCTCCAAATACACTTAGAAATATAATTCTTTTTTTTGTACAACAGTTCTATGTTAAAACAACTCAATACTGTAGCTAAAATACTGAACTATAGTAAAATATCCCATCAACCTGCAAACTCGTTGGTAAATAATGTGACCTAAATGAATTCTGTCTTCCTGCTTGGGCCATCTTCACGAGACTTTAGATGATGATTCAGGTAAACGTGAGTACGTGACTGTACTGCACAAGGGCATGTTGTTTTTCTTTTTGGAAAACGGTGGCAGTTTCCAGCCATTTAGTTCATGTCACAGTGGCTGAACTATGTGGTCCCGCTCCAATAGCTCAGCCTAATGGCTGACTGG
Organism: Opsariichthys bidens; assembly: GCA_037194245.1. Classification (NCBI taxonomy): domain Eukaryota; kingdom Metazoa; phylum Chordata; class Actinopteri; order Cypriniformes; family Xenocyprididae; genus Opsariichthys; species Opsariichthys bidens. The sequence goes on from CM074303.1 coordinate 7,581,592, forward strand.
AAAACATTCGTTCGCATGGGGATGATTTGGTTCCTCCTCCTTCTTCTTCTGTGAGTTTTCATGATGCGGTGTTTGGATGATTATAAAAACACAAGCCAGAAATGTCTCATGCTGACCCTTTTCATGACTTCCCTTTTGTTTTTCTTTTAAAAACAGATCGACTTCAGGTTATCATCCTCGGAAATGTCCTCTTCCTTGGGAAAATTAACTTGATAATCTAGACGAGGAGGAAAAAAGGAACACTTTTAACACCGTGATGAACATGATGGGAATGTATCTAAAATGTCCTAATGAGAACTGAGCAGCCCCAGTGTGAGCGATTATGTGTCAGTCAGGCGTGAGTTTATACCCGTCACACAATCTCCGGATGAAAAACTAGCGGCCTCCGCTTGCGTTCACTAGACCATGGAAATCCTCCCAAGCTCTGAAAGATCCCAAGCACAACATATAGTATAGAACATACTTAATACTATTAAGTAAATCAATACTAAATCAATACCATGACAACGAGGAAAAACTATTTACTAGGGGTGTAACAATACATCGTGACGCACGGTATATCGCAACACAAAAATGCAATAAAATGTATCGTGTATAGCGACAATGTGTGTACTTCACCCAAAATGAAAATTACTGTGTGAGAGTTTTACGGTGCGTTCAAAACATATAGTCCTGGTCCGCTTAGCGTTCACACTGGCATTTTTAACTTAAGTTACAGAACCAAAGGCATAGGGACACGGTCACGACCTGATTGGTCGGCTTTTATGACGTATATTTCACGACGGAGCTTCATTCCCGAACATTCAAAACAATGCTGTGTGCTGGATTAAACACAATCATTTTATGCGTGTACATATGCTTTATTTTTACCAGCTGAGAACTCACGAAGAGCTCATAAAATGTTCAAAACATTCTAAACAGCAGCAGGGATTCTTCCGTTGTATGCAGAAACAAATATTGATGAGGCACTTCACCTCCTCGTTGCTCCATGTTTGCCCTCTACTCATTTTTGATACACCGATCTTTCCGCGTCATCAAATCAGCTGACTTGTAACATCACGTCCTGTTTTTGGTTCGTTTACATGTCTTTGGTCCGTGTTGCGATCATATATCAATCGAACCACCAGAGTTCGTTTGGAAGTTTGGTCCACACCAGGGTTTTTTGTTATCCTTTTTCCATTTGTTTTGAAGTATCTCAATAATATTGTATCATGTGTTCAGTGTTGTGATATGTATCGAATCGTGAGGGTATTTATCAATGCATAATTTTGCTCAATTTGAACACATCAATAAAGCTCATTATCTGCTATGTAGTAAATTTATGCATCACACAATCATATATGGTATGATGGTCACGTGACAAGCTATGCAGTCTGCTTGTTTCAAGAAGACAGTACAGTTTACCATCTGAGACATTTTTAAAAATGTTATAACTATTTAATACAATATGCACAGCTTACCCACTCTACCATTAGAGTGTATAAATACATAAACGTGTGTGTGTGTGTGTAACTCACTTGATGCTGTCTGTGTGTGTTTTGTACTCCATAATGGTATTAGGAGGCAGGTTGAGGACTCTGCGTAAAGTGTCTCTAATGCGAGCAGTGGTGGCCTGGTCACTGGCGGTCTTATTCCAGATAGAAATGATATCCTCCTTCAAACAAAAACACAAATATTTAGCCAATACAGAGCATTGTTATTATTTACAATGTAATTGCTGCACTCATGAACACAGAATGAGCCAAATGCTAATAGTAAGAGCAGTATGGCGTTCCACACCCGTAAGACCTTCGATCATCTTCGGAACACAAATTAAGATATTTCTGATGAAATCCGATGGCTTAGTGAGGCCTGCATTGACAGCAAGTTAATTTACACTTTTAATGCCCAGAAAACAGTTCATGTGACCACAGTGGTTCAACCTTAATTAAATGACGAGAATACTTTTTTATGCCAAAAACAACAAAATAACGACTTTACTCAACAATATCTAGTGATGGCCGATATCAAAACACTGCTTCATGAAGCTTTAAGAATCTTTTGTTTCAAATCAGTGGTTCCAAAGTCATGCAAACCACTGAAATTTCGAAACACTTTACTGAAATCACGTGACTTTCATGCTCCGAACCACTGATTCGAAAGATTCGTAAAGCAGTGTTTTGAAATCGGCCATCACTAGATGTTGTTGAAAAGTCGTTATTTAGTTTTTTTGCTGCACAAACAGTATTCTCGTCGCTTTATAATATTAAGGTTGAACCACTGTACTCACATGAACTGTTTTAAATATATTTTTAGTAGGCTCACTGAGTCATCGGATTTCATCAAAAACATCTTCATTTGTGTTCTGAAGATGAGCGAAAGTCTTACGGGTGTAGAACGACATGAGAGTAAGTAATTAATGACACAATTTTCATTTTTGGGTGAACAAACCTTTTAAGTTTGTATGGAATATTGCAGTAGTCATTATACATCATTTATGTGTGACATCATTTTTTTTTTTTAAATGCATGAACCCTCGAATTTTTGAATCAAAACAGCTTCCCCTCCCTCTTGAAGCATCATCTCTTCTTTTATCTGACGCGTTTACTAGCACGAAGGCGGGACAAACTGTCATTCACATGACATCACAGCAATAGATCCCACCATCCAATCAACTACCGTCCTACAAAATAAACTGCAGTACCTGGAAGCGGACGGACACAACGGCCCCACAGATCTCCTCGCCCACCATGAACTGCTCGCCCAGCATTGCCAATATCAGATTCTCCCAGCATCGTGACGCCAAGCCTTTACGAAGCCGAATGATCCATTTACCTCCACTCTTATTTGCATCATCCTATAAAATGAAATACAATAGAAATTCTATTATCCGTCATAAGAAAAGCTGCTTACATGCACGTAATCTGACCAAACTCACCTCCCACATGGGTTTGATTCCTTCCTTAAACAGGTGGAAATCGCTGTGACCAGTTAGATCACCCGGTCGGATCATGTGACTATAAAAACGCCAGAATTGCTCCACCTATAAAAACAAAACAGCTGTTGAACTGTCAACCATATGACGTACAGTAAGGCAGTCTCCAACTGTGAAGTCAGACTTAGTCTGAATTAACATGTTCACGTGAGTTTGCCTGCATGAAGTTACCGAAGCAAAGCTGCCTATCTGTTTAATGTTCTGCTCGTAGCTCTGTGTGCTGGCCGGACGTCCTGGTGTACGACGAGAATACCAAAACGTGTAGTTGTACTGAAGAGGGTGCTCTCCGGCCCCTGGGACCACCGCCTGCAGAAGTAGAGCAGTTCACAGTTATCTATCACCCCTGATCCATCCATCCATCCATTCATCCATGCGTGCATGCATCCATCCACCCACCCACCTTTCTTTTGGTAGTGTTAGAGTCCTTCTCCTCTTCGTCATTTTTTTCCTTCTCCCCGTCTTTCGGTGAGCCGTTGTCCTGGTCGTGATCTCCACTGTCATCATCTTTCAGGCTTAAATGGAGACAAAAATCTCAATTCCACTCAAACACAATACGTTATTTATCACTGTGGCTTCAATCAGAGCAATAATTCATAATTCAATCAGGAATTAAAGCATATGCAGTGGCTTCCAGTTCTAAATGAAAAATAAATTATATATATATATATATATATATATATATATATATATATATATAGAAATGATGTTTTTAATGTTTTTGAAAGAAGTCTCACTAAAGCTGCATTTATTTGATCAAAAATACAGAAAAAAACCCTGCCATATTGTGAAATATTATTATCATTTAAAAGAACATTTCTATGATGAAAATAATTTATCCCTGTTGTGCAAAGCTGAATTTTCAGCATCATTACTCCAGTCTTCAGTGTTACACGATCCTTCAGAAATCATTCTAATATGATTTTCTGCACAACAAATTATTATTATGAATGTTGAAAACAGTTGTGTACATTCTTTATGATTCTAGAAAGTTTAAAAGAAGAGAATTTATTTGAAATAGAATCTTTTGTAACATTATAAATGTCTTTACCGGCCCTTTTGATCAATTTAATGCATCCTTGCTGGATAAAGTATTAATTTCAATTTCTAAGAAAAAAAAATCTTACAGATCCCGAACTGTTTAACAGTAGTGTATAATATTACAAAAGCTTTCTATTTCAGTTAAATTCTGTTCTTTTTAAGTTTCTTTTCATCAAAGAATCTTGAAGAAAAAAAATGGTGCAGTTTTCAACATTGATAATAGTAATAAATGTCTGTTGAGCAGCAAATCAGCATGATTTCTGAAGGATCATGTGACACTGAAGACTGGAGTAATGATGCTGAAAATTCAGCTTTGCATCACTGGAATAAATAACATTTTAAAATATATTCAAATAAAAAAAAAAAAAAAACAGTAATTTTAAATGATAATAACATATTATAGAAAATTATTTTATAAAAGATAAATATATTTACTGTACTTTTCTGATGATGTTATAATCGTCAGTTTTACTACACAGAGGCCCTGTCTGAGTTTGCAGAGACGGAATAAACTCTTATCTGACCGTGCAATTATAATGGTCAGTGGTCACGCACGAAAAGTTTGCAAACATAATAAAGTACGTTGGTTATGCAACAGACGATTATCTACTGTAGTTTCGTATTCACTCTCCATGTATGGCTCGCTTCGCTTGTGCACAATCCCTCGCGTTTTTTTACGCAGCCCCACATGTCACTCCAGCAGGCTGCAGAGTTTGAGCCCGGGTCGCAGAGCACCTGCCCCCGCTGCTCACACACACGCCTAACCCGGTGATCCGTACTCGGCCTGGAGGCCCTGTGCATGCAGATCTGGCTCGATAAGAGGTTATTTGTGTGCTCCATTCACCGCATGCATTAAAACACAATCTATCTGCCCACGAGAACGTAGGAGTCCAATCATGCAACTAAACATAGTGACCCTCCCAGCCCATGCCAAAGCTTCTAGACACACCTCTTTTTCCCCTCTCCCTCTTTTCTCTCTCTCCGCTTAAAAGAGATACTTTAAACCCATGCGTTTGCATTCACGCACAACTAACCCCCGCTAATGTGCTGCGTTGTTTTTATTACTCACGCGTCAAATTTGTTGTTCATTATTTTCTAGGTGAGTGTCTATATCCGCTCTCGCGCCGACGGCAGCCCGTCAATTCCGCAGCAACGGCGGCGCGCGCTAGTGGTGGCGGACGCGCGCATAGCAGAGTGGTGGGTGACGCGCACGCTGTTCACTTAGCGAATATCTGTAGGTTGTTGCAGAGTGGGACTTATCCTAGTCTAATAAACATGTCGGTGAATAACTAACGTTAAAACAAAAAGTTAGCTAAAGTTTATCCGGGAATTATTAAATGAAGCATTTTCTTGACAGCACATATTAAAAAAAAGTTTAAAAAAAAAGTTTGTTTATAAAGCCACGTAATACCATGCAATGTTGTGCAAACAGTCATTTGGGAATAGATGATAAAATATTTCTGTTTACATAAAGTATGAATAAAAATGAGTCGTTTATACAAGAAAGTTGCATAGACATCTCATTTATATGCATGCAAAATAATTATATTTGTTTAAGAATGACAAAGAAAGTAAGATTCAAGTATTTAAATTCAAAATAATTTAATGAATATTGTTACACACACACAACAGTATATTTGCTTCATATAACGAGTCATTGTGTGGCTCCAAGGCCTGGATCAGGGCGGCAGTGACGCTGCAAGTTCGTCACTAGTGCGGCACTAACAGGCCTGCGGATCCTCACACACACACAGACAATTAGCGCTCACGGAGGCCGGCGGGGCAGCGCCTGCGTGAGGGGCTCCAACTCTGCGGCACACTTCAGAGAGAGCTGGAGCTTCAGTAGAGCCGTGGACCCTTTATTGAATCACTGTCTATCCTCCTTTTACCAATAATACCCCATATGTATTCATCCTCTGCATTCTTGTTTCTCAAACAATCTGTTTCTTTTTTGCTTTTCTCTCTTTCTGGTCTATCTATGACAAACTTTAAATATCAGTAGTAGTACAAATTCTAGTTGGAAATTCAACAAAGTAATTACACTGAATAACCACATGGTTTTTAGATAATCTAATAAACGAAACATTTAAAAATAAAAGGTACTTCTCACTTGATTATTTTCACCTTTGCTTTGCAGCTTGGACAAAAACCAAAAGATAAGATCATTGATCATAAATCTGTGATCATTCATAATAAATAAAGCTGGCATCAGTACATATTCATAGTACATTACAGTTAAAACAAAATGCGTTATAATAATTATATAAAATGTATAGTTCCAATACAAAATTCTGGCCACATTCAAAGCTGATGTGAAATTACACAAAAGTGAATGCTATATTAATGTGCCGAGTTACCTTGTGACAGGGTTGCCTGAACTACTAGTCGACTGATCTTGCATAATTAGGCTGGTTTCAGGTTCACACGACCCAGATATGACGGGGGTGGTTGTTGGAAGGATAGTCGACCAGTGTGACAAATCCCTATATGTTATGTACCATGATTTATCCACTGCCGATGGCTTTTGGTAGTTGTTTGTGGTGAGTGATGTGCACCATTGGCTCCCATTAGAGTTCAGCCCACTGGACGAGCCTATGCTCGTGCTACATGCTACACACCAAAACACTTCCCCAGACTATCATCTCATCACAGAGATACAGGAGACCTGTGAGAGGGAAGGGAAAGAGAGCAGAGAGATTTTACAAAACTAATGGTACATTAGCTGCCATGAAACTACTCACAGTGGAGAACAGTTGAAGTAAAACAAAATATAGAATTGTCAATTACAGAAACAGTTAAATAAGTAGTTATTTAGCTGGCTGTGGAAAACATATATAAATACAAATTCATATTATTTATATTTAAAGCTGCAATATGTAGTTTTATATAGTCGGCTATTCAAAACAAAGGCGTGGCTTGATGATGCCAAGTTTGAGCGAGGAATCTTGGGACAAGTAGTCTTTACCTCACAGCCGGTGGAAAAGAATTGGGATGGGACTCGGGCAGAAATCATGTTCATGGATGCGATTATTAACGTTACTGTAGTATGAAGCAGAGCAGGACCGAGTGTTGTGGAGCTGAACAAGAATGAGAGACGAACGCAAAATTCTGTATTACTGTTACTAAAAATAAAGCTGCATCGGATTATGCTATGTTAGCTACTTGACAAAATAGGGTTTTTCTCTGAGGCATGGTACTCGCAAAAAAAAAAGAAAGAAAATTTGATTTAAAAAATAAGACTAAACGCGTTGAGCTATCTATACAGCTATACAGTTTTTGGTCTATAAATGTATCAAAAAAAATATTCCCTTGTCTACTAAAACATGTAATGTATTAAAGCATCTTTGGTGTTTCCAGGGTTTCTGCAAAATAAAACCGGAAACCGAGGGCAACATGGACACGACACAATTGACAGGCGACTCCCTCACACGTCCCGGATCCTTAGTTAAAATAGCAATTTTCTCCCGATTTACAAATAGTTGGAAACATATTGCAAGTATTCAACTGAACAAAATATATAACACTGACCTACATATTGCAGCTTTAATAATATATTAAAAACATGCGAAATTTTATCTATATCTCAACTGAAGTTTCAACTGAAGTAGGTTTTATTTTTCTATTCAATGAATTCTAAATGTTTTAAGCAAGACATAAAAATCTTATATACATAGTGTAAATCTAATTTAAAATAATTGTTATTCAAAACTGTTATTTATGATGATCTCCTGCAAAATCATTGCTAAAGCATTATATATTGATTGATATATTGCACTAGCCCTAGTAGCTAAAAGCTCATGGCTTGAATGTCGTCTGAACATGAGTGTTAAATGAGACGAAAGATTGATACCTCCTGCACGGCACGGCCCAGAAGCTCTTGACTCTGCATTGCTTTCCTGAGGAAGTTGACAACATTAGTACTCACTCAATGACAACCAACAACAATTTCTTAAAATGAAAAAACATTGTACCCGTTTTCTTTTGTTTTTAATTTGTCAGTGTACAGCATTGACTTTTTAAATTCTAATTACAGCAAGTTAACAATTAATGAGGAATGAGAAACTTAAAACTCCCTAAAATTTCCATGTTTTACATATAATAGGAATGTTGTGTAATAAGAAGCCCCTTAAAGGTGCATTAAGTGATTTCTGAGAAATGCTGTTGAAAGTGGGTTGGACAGAGGGCCACAACATACTTGTAGCCAATCAGCAGTAGGGGGCGTGTCCACTCATGATAGGGAGGAGAGAGTGAGCAAGAAAGAGAGAAGGTGGATAGGCATTACAAAAGAGAAAAGGTCAGAGGAATAACACTGGAAAAAAAAATGGTAATGATCAGGAAAGAGCTGTAGAATCTGTGTTAATATTAGAAAAGATTCCCAGCATTGGAGAGACCTCTCCAAGGCCTGAAAATGGAGGCACACAAGAAGGCCTGAAAATGGAGGTTGCATATTTTCTGCTCCATATATGAGTAATATTCCGTTTCACAGAACCAAGATATGCTGTTGTTGTAATGCCAGCAATAGCAAAGGACAGTTTTGAATGTGATTGTTTGAGCTGGTGTGCTGCTGGCGACTAACAAACAACTCTTGCTTATTTATATTCTTGTGTACTGTAGTGCTGCAACGACGTCATCGATTACGTCGACTATGAAAATGCGTCGACGCGTCACACAGTTTACATTCATCTGGCGTAATGGCGGCTTCTGCCCCTGAGAACGGAGAAAGTTCCATTCAATCACAAAAACCCAGACCACGATTATCAAAAGTATGGGAATACTTTAAACAGAGGCCGAATAAAACGGTCCTTTGTTCCCTTTGCAGAACCGAAATGGCCGACCACCTATGGTACCTCTGCCAAATTTTTTCACGCGCAAAATCATATTTTGAGCGCGTGAAAGGGCATTTCGCACGCACGTGAACTGAGTTGAGGAGAAAATCTTTGTCTCACAAATAAGAAAATATTCAGAGCGAACGAAAATCAGTTTTGCATTTCAAAGAAGTTTATTTGGATGTGCGCGGACGTTCTCTTTCGCACGTGCGAGGTTTCAGCTGCTCGCGCTCCTGATTCCCGCCCCGCGCGCTCGCTGAGACTCGCTGCATCACAGACAGAGCAAGAGGAAAAACACACGGTTCAGGAGACGTTTGTTCAGTGGCTTGAACACTATCAAAGTTCCTTTAAGACTGTATAGAAAGTCTTTGACACTCTTCATTTTAAAGTTCAAATGTCTTCCACTGGACGAACACACATAATGACTTATTTTTAATCAAAATCAAATCGTATTATTATATAATGGCGTGTCCCAGTGTTTCTACACCTCAATTAACTGCTAAATTAGTTCTAACTTCTTACTTAAAAAAGATTACTAGATTAATAAAAAAAGTAATAAAAATAATCGTTAGAGTTGTCGACTAATCGAAAAAATAATCGTTAGATTAGTCGACAGAAAAAATAATCGTTAGTTGCAGCTCTAGTGTACTGTGTTCATTTTTTGTTCTTCCTTATCGTTCGTTCTTATCTTCACTTTATTTTTTCCGCTTAGCTTTATTTGGCCTTATGATAAAGAGACATCTGCTCTTTCATTGAATGTTCGTGCATTTTGAAGGGTGGAGCAATGAAGGGAGGGGTGTGTTTGTTTGGGTTGGTTTCAAATATCAAGTGTTTCTCAGAAATCGCTTACTGCAAATTCAAGGGACATGGTGCTTGAAAAAATATGAGATGGGAGGAAAAGATACATTAATGCTTTTGAGTTGGTTTTTTTGTGTGTTTTTCCACCGATCTTATATTTTTTTCATTTCATGTCTGTTTAGAGGCTCCGTACTATAGAACAGAGAGCTTACCGATGTATCCTGCGCAGAAGAGTAATAGTGAAGTGAGCGCTGAGTTCCGGCTGGTAGGTGGAGGGAATTACGACATACTTGCCCGGCTGTAGGTGGCAAAACACACTGACCTCCTGGGAGTGAGCATGAGGTACACAACTAACCACAGGACACATGGAACCAGGGGTTAAGAGGAAGCTAGAACCACTGTCAGGTACCTGGACACATTAAAATATCATGAAGGCATATCAAAAAAGAATCACTATTGAATATTAGACACCTACACCTAACAAATACTATGATTGATATGACCATTACTAGAACAATTAAGATTAGAACTGAACACTTAGCACAATAAACACACGTTAGCTTTTTAACAGTTTAGTCATATCAGAAATGCCTCAAAACCTATTAGAAATGAATAATTTCTGACCTTATAAATATGAAAGCCGATGGCATGGAGGGCATTTTCGGGCCTGTTTTGGTGAAGAGTGACCCTTATGTTGTCACCTCCAGGGTCATAGGTCACAGTAAGGGGTATACGGGGGTTGTGTCCATGTGTGGCGAAGTTGCGACTTCCTCCAGCAGTAGAACCAATGGACCAAGAGCCATGAAAGCTGATGGTTTCCCACTCGCCCTCTGAACAGTGTTGAAGAGGAGTTGATTTCATCACACTGAAGAGAAAAACACAGACATTAAGCCAATAAGATGGCTTATTATGCATATTGCATATCTAGATGAACTTTGATATGGCCACTAATAATTGGTGTGTCATTATTAAACAGTATATTTACACAGTACCTTTCAAAAGTTAAAGTTTAAGTTTTAAAATTGTAATAATACTTTATATGTTTTTAGTTTTTCTGATTAAATAAATGCAACCTCTGTCACCATAAAAGGCTTCTTTAAAAAAAAAAAAAAAAATTAAAAATCTTACTGACCAAGGTTCAATACTGTAGCAGTCACCTGAGAGAGGTAGAGCAGGAAGAATGAACTCTCAAGAGGAAGCGGCCCTCCGCTCCCTGCAGGAATGTACTGGGCACCAGCAGGTAAAAACCAGGATTCAGGTGAGTCTCTACAATCACTTCCCGATCATACGCATGCGTGTGTGACACAAACGGAGGCTTGTTCAGTGTCCGGAGCAAGTTAAAATGTTTCTTCTCCACCTAAAACATATTATATACAACATATGACAGAGTGTAATATGTTCAATCACTCAAAAATGATTATTTTGTGATTCTCTAACCTTCCACACATGTAGTGCAATAGCCTGGAGGTGTGGATGCTGCAGAGTGCCGCCCTCTGCTGGTGGTTCAGGATGTCTGTACTGAAGCAAAGACAGCAACACTTCTCCTCTCTCACACACTTTCAACCAGAACTTAGGGTTGCTGCTAAAAGTGCTGTTGTTTCGGCAACCGCCTGCAGAGTGACCTTTAACCCAGCGGCCTCCAATCTGGTGGCAGTGGGTTAGAAAGCTTCCTACATGAAGGGGAATGACACATTAATATAAATATTAAATATCTATCTACTATTATTAAACTTTCAAATTATATATAATTCATAAAACAAAAAAGGTCTGGTGATGTAAATGCTCTCAAGAACGTAAAGCCCACACCTGTGTAGATGCTTTGGAGGTGTCCAGCATCACTCACGGGATAGCCCACCGTCACCTCATCAAATTCCTGCTGGAATTCTGTCAGGTCCATCCAGAATTCCCCTTCTGCCATGCGGCACAGTAGAGCCTGAGCACAGGAGGTCTCCAGAGAATCCCACCCTGATCCACTGCAGAGAGACAGACAGAACCGTCAGACAGAATGTCGAGTTTCGCACCCTAGTGGAAGTCACATGGAACTTTCAAATAGGCCGTGAAGCAGTTGCTTAATACATTAATTGATATATAAAGTATAATGGACCAGTACGCGATCATTCAGGATTTTTTCCACCTGCATACCTCTCCCTCCAGACCCCAGCCCAGCTCCTCCTCCCCCAGGGGTTTCGTATCCTGATCAGTTCCACTTGTTCACCTGTAGTCGTCGTCACTTTCGTCCACTCCATCACACTCATGGCGTGGAACTGGCCAAGCTCTGGGACGCCTGCAGAGAGAGGCAGAGAACAAACCCATTGCTAGAACTAATACATCATACCTGGCTGAGCTGGGCTAAATGAGGAATAAGAACAGCACATAATACCTCCTTATAATGTACCAGCAGGTCATCTGTTCCATTGTTATTGCATAAATGAATTAATACTGAGATATTCCTCACCTCTTTCCTCAATAAAAAGGGAGGCATTCAAAAACACTTTGATATGAAACTTCTATAAGGAAGAAGGAACTTCCTCTAAATACTTACAGTGGTATTTTGTGAAAGATTTTCTGCCAATTGTAAAGTTGCCAGCATAAAATTCAAGGTTTAAATTAGGAACACTAATCTGTAAACTACTACCTATTGCTGTGAAAGTCTAATCACTCCCAAATAGTGTTATAATTAACTAAAACTATTTTTATAAACATTTTGTTAATTGAATAAACATTAACTGAAATAAAATAAAACATTAAAAAAGAGAGAAATGTTGCCTTGGCAACTAACCGAAATAAAATAAGCTTAAATTGAAGTACTAAAATTACTAAAACTAAAATCATATTAAATAAAAAGAATAATCTGAAATATAAAAAAAGAATAATGATGACAACAAAATGATAAAAACTTCAACTGAAAATATAAAAATAAAATCTATTTCAAAATATTAATAAATACTATAATTCTGTATTACAGCAATAATACTAAAACAACACTGCCTGGCTGTGTCAAACAACTTGTTTGTCATGTCAAGTCATTTTTTATTTATATAGTGCATATCAAATCACATAATAATTTATATCAAAGAAGCTTCACAATAATAAACAAGCATATAATAGTGTTAATGTTGCAAAATTCATCAATTATTTAATGAATTCATTTTCAGCAGTAAAGCTGTACAGAAGACAATAGTGTCATTATTCAGCTCAATTTTTTCGGTTTAATAACGGTCAGTTGCAATTTAGTGTAAACATCCAGCTCAATTAAATTCAAATTCAGTGGTTACTTTTCTCTCTCACCTGAGGAGGCGCTGTGAACACAGCAGCTGATGGCACACCGCTCCTTCATCTCCAGTGTGAGTTGAGATAGACTTGTCCCATTAGCTGTGTGTTGAGTCTGGGTGTCGTTGGGCTGTTGTGGTGACTCTGGCCCTTTTAGACTCCATCGCACCGCTACTGTTCCGCTCAAGTCCACCAATGCCTCACATACTTGGCCTGCCCACAAACGCTCATATGAACCATGTAGCCTAATATAAAGAACAGTTAACAACGCTTCAATTATGATCAAACATCAAATCAAAATAACACTTTATATTTCACAGACATCTTTGTACCAGCACATACTTGGCATATGCTTTCTCCAAAAGTGCTACCCAGAATGCCCTAGGGCTCTGGCATCGTGAGAAGCAGAGAGTGTCATTGATACAGGGCAGCCGGTCATCCACTTGCACCTCTATCCAGTGACCGTTCCGCCAGAATCGGAACCGGAACTCCCCGTGATAAGCACAGTCACCCCACAAAGGCTGTTCCGGTGGAAATACCTGATAACAAACACAAACACACATAAAAAATACACCTAGAGCACATTCAATTGAAGTCTTTACATGAAATTGAGAAAGAAACAACCCACGGCAGTTTTGTCATGATGTTTTAGAAGAAGTCTATTATAATCGAATGCTATATAAAGCTATGAAATGACTGTTTATCTCACAGAGTAAGATGCAGCCTGCAGGAGTGACGTGCATAGTTGTTGTCCACACTGGAACTACCTACCGTAACCAGAGCACAATAAACTCATTTAAGCTTTTCCACTGCCTATATTTACAAAATATAGACTTCTGCGAATCCGTACTCTGGTCTCATGGGACCGAGTAAAGCATTTTGGATCTAAAAGCATCCAAAATGTTATGGTGTTGCTCTTATATAGGGATGAATGAGTGCTGAATGTGTGAGGAAGTTGAGCTTTATCAATGCTGCCCCTGTGTGATGTAATACACAAACTTGAAAAAGATGCTACTCTCTCCTCATTCTCTGTGTTGTTGGGCTTTTTTTTTCCCAACATGACAATGATAACATGCATTCACCCAAGGTGAAAACGCTTCAGTGGACATTATTTCACTCAGTCTCAACACTCTTGAGCACCTGTGGGGCTTCTGTAAAGACGAGATGAGCAACACTCCCCATTAAAGATCAGGGCATTTAAAGAGGTCATCATCCAGGAGTTAAATAGAACTGATGTGACAATTTGTACAACTTGTACACTCCGTGCCAAGAAGGGTCATAGCAGTACTTAAAATTATGGAGGACAGTGTTCACCTTGTTCAGAAGAAGCTTGTTCTTGAGTAACATGGAGCAGGCACATAGCAACCAGCAGTCTCCCAGAATGCCTTGCTTTGGGTGGGCCTCCACAGGATCATCGGGGAAAAGTCGAGGCTGCTTGCAGATCTCCTGGGAGATATGCAAAGAAAGCACTGTTTAGCCAGTTTGTGACAATTCATAGTGTTATAAACACAATGAGTGTTAAATTCACTTAATGAGTGCATTTTACCCATTCGCTTAAGCATTTCCTATTGGATTAGAATGTACTGTAGCACAGTTACGCTTAAAGCTAAACCACTAAAAGCCACAAAACTTTCATTTTGATGTCATGCGGTCTTTAAAATGGTGATAGACACCAAACTAAAGGACAGTCAGTTCTCAAAGAAGCCCTGAATGAATGAATGAAAGAATGACTAGAGTGTGTTACCTGTGGGCGGAGCCACGTGACATCACCCAACAATTTGGAGAGGGGCGTGGTGTAGTCACTAAAGAGTGAGGAGTCATCAGCAGGAAAGTCCGGGTCCACAAACACTGATTGGCGCACAGTCTCCGTCTCCATGGCAACCACACCGGCTTCACTCCAGATAAGAAACGCTAGTAGTAACAAAAACACCTGTGATAATCTGAGCATGCTTTGCGTTTAAGACTAAATGTCTTCTAAAAGACAGTACAGTAAGACCATTATCAGAGCTGCATTGCCTTTGCTCATTCCTGCATATATGTGGTACTCAAACCAGTGTACCAATAGAGGGTATTAACATGAAATATATTTTGTCTTACATGACAGTTCAAAGTTGCAACAGAGGTGTTAAAGAGGCTCTTCTAAAACTGTTTTAGTTATAAACATGTCGAGATATTTAACATCAGAGTCAGCATTAGCCTATTCATAAATAATTCAGACGTAACGTTACCTTCAGCAGCTCAGCTGGGTTATAAACGCGTTAGACATAGTCAGAGGCGGTTTTGAATGACACAGCCAGATGGAGGCAAAGAAATGCATCTAAATCCAGTTTTATCTTCCATTGCAATTGCAAGCCTTAACTCTGAGGTCGTTGAAACGTAAACACCGCACCAAGGCAATTTATGTCATAACCGGAAGGACGCGCACGCTGTGGACAGCGCTGTCATCCGGGGCGGAGGAGGGAGCTGCAGCAGGCGCGCCCCCTACCGGAGCTCCTCAGAACTACTGTTAAACGATTAGCACTGATGCTATAAGTGAAGGCCTTTTTGGTTGTTTTCTATTTTTTTGTATTTTAGCATTTTTATACGACTTTTTTGTGGTAAATAATCTCTAGAGGATCAAAACACTTCTTAATATTAATATGAGATAAAACAGTACAAGAAAACACCACATGTAGTATGTCTACAGGTGTATGAATTATTGAGTCTTTGGGTGTTTCGGGGCAATTGTGTCCCTGTGAACTATATTCCTTTAAAACACAAAATTGTAATAAATATATTCGGTTCACAAGTGATTTACCTATTTTTGTTTGTTTGTTTTCTCCACACATCACATCTCATATTTCAGGCATATTTTTCACTGACATGTTGTCGCTGTAGTAAAGAAGTACAGAGCAGAATTTTTCATTATTCTTTATTATTAAATATTAAAAAAGAAGTTTTCTTCTATTTAAACACTGACCAAATAAAAAACACACATTTCATTCACAACACCGACCTAAAAAACACTAACAACAGGAAGCATTACATAATTGATGAACTTTTCTTTTTTAAAGTTTCAATGATTTTCCTTATAAATCAGTTCTTCATATAGAATACTGTAACAATTTCACTTTATTGAAAGCATTTGTAACACAAATGAATCAGAAATTAATCAAAATTTCATTTTTTTATATGAATATAGTACTTGAAAATTATCACCAAAAGGTGAAAAAAGAAGGAAAAAAACTCCAGGGCTGCAATGAAAAGAATAAATAAAATACATTCTACACTTTACTGTTTGTAGTTGTTCATTATAGTAAATTACAGTGATGGTTCTAGTCTACTCTCTCTTGCATTTGGCCACAAGTTCTCATCAACATCACATCTGATGTCGTCTCCTCCTGGAATGTCTAATCCATCCCTGGCAGTCTTCAGGAGAAATGTCTCGACACCCCGCATTCATTGCCTCCAGTAAAGTCATCTGGTCATGTGGATGGTGGTCATAAACCTTCCACCTCCACGCAGAAAAGAATTCCTCTATGGGGTTTAAGAAAGTGGAGTATGCAGGCAGGTATAATACTGACATCCTGGGATGTGCTGCAAACCACTCTGTGGTTTGAGGACGGGGAGTTTGATGCCCTTTGGCTTCTCTGCTGGCACAAGTCGAATATGTAGGTCATTTAGATACAAAATGAGCCTCTCTGTATTGTAGGGGCCAATGAGTGGTTTGTGTAACAGCAAACCTTCACTGGACATTGCTGCAAACATCGTGATGTTAGCTCCCCTTTGGCCTGGGACTTCCACAGTCGCTCTCTGTCCAATTACATTTCTTCCCCTGCGTCGTGTTTTTGCCAGGTTGAATCCAGCTTCATCCACAAAGATACAAGTATGTGGAATTCGTCTGGCTTCCATCTCCAGACTAAATTACAAACAGTTTCACAGTAAGTGACATTGTGCATCAATGTTTACGTACCCTGTTTGGTTACTGAACAGACATCTTACCTGGACATATTGATCCCGGAGTTCTTTCATGTTCACGGTTTCTCTCAAAGGGTACAGTGTACAGTTGCTTCATCCTTATTTCACGTTTCTCTAGGACTCTGGAAATAGTTGTTGTGCTGACCATATTCACATTTTCAAAAGTGCCATTGTCTGCCAGCACTCTCTCCCGAATTTCCCGCAGTTTTGTTGCATTGTTGGCAATTACCATGTCCACAATGGCAATTTCTTGCGCATCAGAGAAGATTCTGTCTCTCCCTCCTCTCGAGGACAACCTTTGGATCCTACAGTAAATCACAACTATTACTGTATTGTAATAGGCTTAAAAATGTCAATATGTGTAAAAATGTACACATTATATTGTATTTTACTGTAATGTATAATTCAGTTATCAATAAGGGATGCTCATCTCATCTGTTGTGTTGTCAGAAAATGCGTACTATTGATGAACTGTTGAACGTGGCAGATTTGGTTGCACTTTCTTGAGCTTCATACTTGTTGGTCCCATTCCCTGCCATAATAAAGCTTAGATGCGTCAGGATATTTAATACATCTCTGATTGTGTTCATCAGAAAGAAGAAAGGATGGCTTGAGGGTGAGTAAAGCTTGGGCTAATTTTCATTTGAAAGTGAACTAATCCTTTAAAAGACCAGCAGATTAAAGGGAGCAGCGCTTAGTGTAGGATTTATTTTTAACTATGGTAAAATGTCTCACACATTAAACCTGACAGTGTTCACCTTGTTCAGAAGATGCTTGTTCTTGAGTAACATGGAGCAGGCACATAGCAACCAACAGTCTCCCAGAATGCCTTGCTTTGGGTGGGCCTCCACAGGATCATCGGGGAAGAGTTGAGGCTTCTTGCAGATCTCCTGGGAACACACAAGCACACACACACACACACACACACTATTAAGGGCTTTTGAAAAAAGTATCAAAAGGGGCGGCGAAGTCGCTAAAGCAACAAAATCGCTAAATTGGCAGCAATGGAAATGAATGAAAGAATGACTAGAGTGTGTTACCTGTGGGAGGAGCCATGTGACATCACCCAACAATTTGGAGAGGGGCGTGGTGTAGTCATTAAAGAGTGAGGAGTCATCAGCAGGAAAGTCCGGGTCCACAAACACTGATTGGCGCACAGTCTCCGTCTCCATGGCAACCACACCGGCTTCACTCCAGATAAGAAACGCTAGTAGTAACAAAAACACCTGTGATAATCTGAGCATGCTTTGCGTTTTACTGTCGTATACAGTAAGATCATGCTCATATCTTCGTTGCATTCGCTTGTTCCTGCATATATGTGATACTCAAAGCAGTGTACCAATAGAGGGCATTAACCTGAAAACTAATTTGCCCTAAATGACAAGCTGCTTTCCAGTTTAATGTTGCGACAGAGGTGTTAAAGACGGCTTGTTAATGGAAATTCTCTCCTAAAACTGCTTTAGTGACAGACATGTTCAAATATCAAACATCAGAGTCAGAATTAGCCTATTCATAAATCATCCAGACTCACCGTCAGGTCAGCTGGGTTGATAACGCGTTGCCAGATGTAGGGAAAAAATACATCTAAATCCAGTTTGATCCTTCTTGCAATTGCATGCCATAACTCTTGAGGTCGTGGAGACACTCAAAAAAAAATAACAAAAATCCAGCACCAAAGGACGCGCTGCAGCAGGCGCGCCCCCTACCGGAGCTCATCAGAACTACTATTAAACGATTCGCACTGTCTGATGCTATGTGAAGGGCTTTACTTCTTTGTATTTTAGCATTCTTATACGACATTTCGTAGTGAACAAATCTTTATTAAATCAAAAGCACTTCTTAATAATAATGTGAGATAAACAAAACAATAAAAGAAAACACTAATAGCCTATGCGAGGAACAAAATGTAGTATCTTTATTGGGCCAATGGGTGTTCTGGGAACTAAATTGTGAACTAAATTCTTTTAAAAGATGATGGTGAAAATGAGTCTTACAGGATGTACTCCAGTTCCGTTGCAGACACACCCTTTTCTGTAAAGTACAGCCTCCTCCATTCTGTATAAATAATCATCAAGAGATCTTCCACTGAGAACCTTCAGTCTGAGGTAGGTTGAGTTTAAATTTAAGTCTGCTGAATATTACAAATATATTCAAAGTGTTTAAAATCCATTCAGATTTAGAACTGAAATATTACTGAATTTTGTGAAATATTGCATTTATATTTTAAAATATTAAATGGAGGTGAAAAATAAAGTTGTTTAATTATTGAATTACTTTTGCCAAAGATGGAATATCAGTGTTAATGTGTTTTTGCCTTTTAAAATAATGCGCGTGGTTGTAAGTTGATTCCCCAAAAAGTGTACACAGAGTGGCTCTGTCTATTGTTGATGAGTCTCCACAGAAACGCCACACAGAACCTTCATAAAGATGTACTACTGGAATAAAGTTCTATTGCTAATGTTGTTTAGTATATGCATTAAAATAGCAGTCATTTTTCCTTTTCAGGATTTTAAAATTTTAATATTGAAATCTTAAATTCAATACAAAAATATATTTTACCATCATTAAATTGATGATCGAATGGTATTTACAGCTTATATGTTTGGTTTACAATATTTGTTTTTTGATTCAGATTTTGTCATGGGTGCCATGAAACTCTGCTTCCTGCTCTTCTGCCTCTTCTTGGCGAGTGTCTCTTCTGTGAAAAAACTTAACAATATTGATGACCTGAAAAACACTGATTATGGAAGGTCTGCTCCACGCCATGGACGCCAATTATTGTTCTGGTTTGCCCAAAACGTGGACGTTGATCAAAACAACAACAATATCCTTTTGAATTTTAATCCTACTCGAGGAGACTTTGGATTCCATTGGTTTAGAAATATAGAGGGCATTCTCCCCCAATTGACCAATGGGCAGAGTTACTATGAAGTTGGTAATCTAAATTCTCGTGGTCCCAATGCATTGCCCGGGTATGTGCGGCGCAACAGAATCAACAATCAACTGGAAAGTAACATGGACAGGCTCATGGTCTCTGTGGAACAAAACAGGCCAAACAGGGTATTCAGTGTTTTTGCTACATCACATTACCTTGGCAGGATGGACTTTAATCCTGATGACACTTATGAGATCAATCCTGCACTGTTCTCGGACATCAGACGAAATTATCCTTGCAATAATTATGTTTCACAAAATTCTAATAGCGAAGATGAGAGATGCCGTCAGTTTCTGCAACGGACAGGATATAACAACAACAATTACTGTACATTCAGCCCGCGAAAGAAACGCTCACCCTATTCCCAGTGCAACACAAACAAGAGAATTAAACTAGAGATTAAAACAACTACACAAGGTTACTCAAAACTCATATGGGAGAACATACCTGCTGATATAATGGAAAAATATTCATATGTATACTTTGATATTTGCCAAAAAGCTTATTGCAGTGATACTAATGAATATTATACACAGGTAAAAAAGTTGAAAATTGCTGAACCATCTGGGGTTTTAGATACTTCTGTTTACCTGAATGCTGGTCTCCAACCCCGACTGCGACTGTACACATCATATTTTAACAAAGTCTATTGGTATGGACCGGAGTTTGATGGAGCTAATGGAGTGATCCCCATCAGAATAAAAGGACTTGATGCTAGTCTGCAGCTCTACGTTGGAGACGGCGAAGCCTGTGCTCGACTCTACATCAAAAAAACCTTCAGTAACTGGAAGGATGTTCTCTACTACTCATGGGTTGGGTTCTACAAAAGTTCACGAGATGAAAATAAAGACTATTACACATATCAGTATGCTGTGAAGTTTGCAATGATTGACAACACAACCATAGAGAATTATGACATTTACCAGTATGATTCTAGTTTGGCTATTGCTCCTGGAGTTCAAATCCGTTTTCTGCTGGACAAAAAATATAACAAGGTTTTAGCACAAACTACATCCTGGGAGAGTGATGAAAAACTGACATCAGTTTGTGACAAAGGAAATTTTCGGCCCGAACCCTCATCAACCTGGTTTTTTCCTGAATTCTTTTATCAACCAGAGTTCTATGATGCTAACAATGTCCTCCCTATTAAAATACAGACGCATGAAGCCGGTCTGCAGCTCTTCACCAAAGACGGTAAAGCCTGTGCTCGGCTTTATATCAAGAAGACCTTCACAGGCTGGGAAAAAACCTTCTACAACTCATGGGTGGGGTTTTACACTAGTACACGAAATGCAGATACAAAATACAACACATATCAATATGCTGTGGATTTTGAAAAGATGTGGGATGATACCAAAAATGTTGATGTTTATCAGTACAAATCGGAATTGGCTATTGCACCCGGAGTACAGATCCGTTTCTTCTTGGACAAAAGCTATGATAAAAAATTAGTGGAAACTGAGCCCTGGATGAGGCTCTATTAATGAATCAGATTATGACAAATTTTAAAATCTTTAAAGCAGGATAATATCATTCTAACAGTCTGAGCTCATTCGGTCTAATGTTATGATTTGTAACAATCTGCTGTATATGTACAATTAACATATTGTTCTAATTAACATTACATAAACTGTTAATCATCTCTCTAATATTATACTGTATAATAATTTGTTATCAACAAAATAATTATTCAAAATGAGGTAAAATAATGTTAACAATAATCTTGGCATTTATATGATAATATATTTGTTACGGAACGTGTATCCGAATAACGCACGAAGAAGAAGGAATGACTGAATGTTTCTTTTAATGAGTAAACCAGGAATACAGGACAGCATACACATTCATACACGAACAAGAACGGACCAGGAGTGAGGGAAACACAGGGAATATAAACAGGCACTAATGACGAAGACACAGGTGAAAGATATAACTAATAATGACAAACAGTTGAACGGAATTAACTAATGAAGACAGGGAAGGAAAACTGGGTAACACAAGGAGCACATGACAGGGAAAAACAGACAGACAGGTAAACAGACTCTAACAATATTAGTACAAAATACCACATTTTATTGCAATACATCAATAATGTGACAGCCTTTACTGCTTGTTTTATACAAATGATCTATTAAAATGCATCTGTCTAATAGAAGTGAGATGAGTCTGTGTCCTTATTTTGACATTTCACTGGACAAAACTAAAAAACCAAAGGTGAATTATTATATTTTATAGCAGTGGTTTTATGGTTTCAAAAACAGTTTTAAATGCTTTTTGTAAATTCTATCATTCCACATGCTATAAAGGGGATACATTTATACAGTTTATTAATCACAATATTTGAAATCATATTTTTTATTTAACATCATTATTTTGCATTGATGGTAATTAAAATTAAGTGACAAATGAATAGGAAAATTGGTATCAGCACATTATTTAGTAACTTAGCCGCACTCACTCACTCATAATCCCGTGTTCATTTTGTTAATTGCTTGGGTTGGGGATAAACAGTTTAGGACCCTTGACCAGATATGTTGAATGAAAGACCAGGAGTCAGAAGTGCAATCGATTAAAGAAAATTTACTGAAGAATAGTTTGCAGTTCCATCATTAGAAGCCAGCATCTTCAAGGCTCAAGTTGATCTGAGGTCTGCTCTGAACAGGAAACTTTCCCAAAACATACTGATAAATTGTACTTTTCTCTCAGTCCGAGGTACAGACAATATACATCATTCTTATATTGATTGAAAATGAAAAGGAAAATAAATGCTTTAACATACGTTGAAGAGGTCATTCTAAATTATTTTAATATTTTGAGGACTAAATGTTGATAATAATTTGATTATAAATCACTTTTAGTTTGAGTATATGTTTACTTAATTCTATAATGTTCCTAATTTAAAAATTTTTTTGGTAAGAATGGTGAAAAGTGAAGCAACGATTCAGTTTCATTTTGAAGCAGTTGATTCTAAGAACATAAACTTTCCATGAACGGGAACTGGAACTGGACCACACACCACTCACACAAACACACACAAATGTTCACAGCAAAAACATTACACGTTCAGCAAACCAAGAGCTTGTGAACAGTAGAATGATCTTGACAGATATTTATTAATTAAATTTATTTTGAACAAAATCAAGTCCCCCTGGTGAAAGTTTTTAATGTTGTTTACATGTCTATGTGGTGTTTTTAATATGCTTTAAGACAAACCATGTGTAAATTCATATGTCAATACCTGAGTCATTTCTGAGTATTTTCTCTTTAAACCTGTAGTGACGAAAGACAGTCTCAAAAACGCGGTTTGAAATCGCTGGTGTTTGTGACGTCACAAACTACCTTGTAACCAATCACATCAGAGTCCCGGAGGGCTCAGGGCCGGTTCTAGACATTTGGAGGCCCCAGGCAAAATTTTTGTTGGAGGCCCCCACTCCTAACAAAAAGCACCAAAAAAAACATTTTTTTTTAATTTAACATCTGTTATGAAAAATTAAATATAAAAAAATGTAATATGTCCATATTAACTAAGGTAATATCTTTTTTGTTTGTTGGAGATGCTATCATGAGTTTTTTTCAGTAACCAGTAGCCTAACACACTCTACAGCACAACAGTAAAATGAAAGAAAAGGAAAACCACTTCAGTAAACGAACTTCATTCCTTAATCATTTTGGGGCAGGATTTTCCCCTCTTATTGATTTATTGCAGTGTAATAAATACCTCAAATATGTTCTACCTGTGTGTCGCCTGCCTGCCTGCCTGCCTGTCTGTATGTATTCCTGTTGAACTGTTTTGATTACTGTTGGAGCAGGAGGAACAAACGTTGGAGGACCACACACGGACCTTCCTTGAGCTTGCTCATCAAACACACTTCCCGGACGACTGCCTCTGCACGTTCTACCAGGTGAGCTTGAATGCCACATGCAGAGCACAGTTGTCCGGAGAGGGTCCGCGTGTGGATTTTGCTGCCTTTGTGGAGTGGGTGCTGGTGAGCTGCAACTCGTCATTCACCGTCTACCTGGTAGAAGGTCTCGCCAGCCCCACTCCGGACCCAGAGCGATTCCCGGAAGATGACGAGGAGCTTCCAGAACTCCTCGGACCGGACCCAGAGCGAGACCAGCCACCATCTCGCGGCACGGAACGCCCGCACGAGCCTTCGCCAAGTGGAGCGACAGAGCCAAGACCCGCCACGGAGTCAGACCAAAGTGAGTGTGACCAAGCACGTGAGCCGGCTTCAGCGCTCGTGAGGGAGCCTATAGTGAAGAGTGAGGGCCAGGAGGAAGGCCCCGCCCACTGCACCGCCGCTGAGGGTGAGCATGGACTGTGCTCAGAGGACTCTTTGCTAATTTCTACATGTTCTGAATCGTCTGCCTGTCCTGAATCGTCTGAATCGCTTGCCTGTTCTGGGCCTGTTCAGAAATCCCACCCAGCCTCCCTCTCCCACCTCCACTCATCCATCTACCACCATCTCCGCTGCATCCTGCCAGCCCCTCTGCTCACCCTCTCCACCATCGGTGGCGTGAGCATGCAGTGGGCCTGCCAGTCTGCAGCTCCATCGGGGGCAGTGGATCCCCGGTCTTCGCCTCCCACCTCGACCAGGACTCCTCCTCGGCCCGTCGTTCCACCAGCTCCTCGTTGGGTCCAACCTCCCTCGTCTCCACCATGGCCCTTCAGTCCACCAGCTACGCCGGGCTCCCTCATCCCTCCGGCTTCGCCTTGGTCGCTCGTCGACCTGCCCTCGCCGTGGGACTGCACTCCTCTGGCTGCGCCTCATCCCTTCGTCCCCCTGGCTCCGTTGGCTTCCTCACTCCCACCGACGTCGCCTTGGTCTTCTGTCGCTCCGGCTCCACCGCGGCCTTCAGGATCCCCGCCTGCGCCTCGCTCACTAGAGCCGCCAGGGTCGCCGCGTCCCGCCAGATCCTCAGCGTCGCCCTGGCTCGTCGGCGTTCCAGCTACGCCCTGGTCTCCCCTGCCACCTGCTCTGCCGCAGTCAGTCGCCGCCCTGGTGTTACCAGCCCTTCCTCCACCATGGCTGCTTCCTGCAGCGGCTCCACCATGGGTGGGCGTGATTGTGGCCTGTACTGTCACACCCATGGACTGTTGTGTTTAGTTTAGTTCTGTCTTTCTCTGTTCATTTGCCCTCCGTGTGTTTACCTGATCAGTTAATTTCCCGCACCTGTTTCTGTTCACCCTGATTACGTTTGTCCCTCATTATCTCCCCTATATAGTCTCCCGGTTATGTTCAGTGTTTGTCGGTTCTTGTCAATGTTACCTGTGTGTCGCCTGCCTGCCTGCCTGCCTAATCTGTATGTATTCCTGTTGAACTGTTTTGATTAAATCTACGTTTACACGATCTTCGACTTTTGCGTCCTTTATGTACAGTAGACACACACCCTGACACAATGAACAACTGTATTTTCATTAACTAACATTAACAAAGATTAGTAAATACAGTAACGAATGTATTGCTCATGGTCAGTTTATGTCAGTTGATACATTAACTAATGTTTAATTAATGAACCTTACTGTAAAGTGTTACCTATTTATATTTTTAAATATTAAATGGAGGTCAAAAAACATTATCGACTTCATACTGACAATGATAGTATACCAATTTTAATGTGTTGTGACATTTAAAATTATAGTTCATGTGTAGTAATTGTAAGTTGATGCCCCAAGAACACTTTAAGTCAATGATAAATATATAACATTTTGCCATCATTAAATTGACAGCTTATGATCCAATTATATCTACAGCTTATATGTTTGATTTACAATGTTTTCTTTTTGATTTAGATATTGCTATGGCTGCCATGAGACTCTGCTTCCTGCTCTTCTGCCTCTTTTTGGTGAGCGTCTCTTCTCCTGTGAGAAAACGTAACAACGGTTGCTTGCACAGACATCTGTGGAGTCAGGATCGAAATCATTATAAAAGTCACATTCGGGACATTGTACGATTCTTTACAAATCATGATCAGGGGGACATCCCGGCATGCCCACTACTGCTTAACAATATTAGTGGCTTGACAGATACTGGCTATGGAAAGCCTTATCCACGTCATGGACTCCAATTATTGTTCTGGTTTGCCCAAAACGTGATAAATGTTGATCAGAACAACAATCGTATAATTTTGAATATTGATCCTATTCAAAGCATCTATGGATTCCATCCTTTTCAAAATAGAGAGCTCATTCTTCCCCCATTGGACCATGGGCAGGTTTACTATGAAGTTGGTAATCTAAATGGTGCCACAGATTTGCCGAATTATGTGTAGAAGAATTACCGCAATAACTTGCCAGAAAGAAACGTGGACAGGCTTGTGATCTCCTTGAAAGAAGACTGCCCAAACACGATACTCAGGATGTTTATTACAGAATATAACCTTGGACTCAAAGACTTTAATGGTTCTGACACTTATGAGATTAGTCCTCCACTGATCTTACAGATCAGACAAACGTCTTGCAATAATTATGTTATTTCCAGAACATCACAACGTTATGATGAAGAAGAGAGATGTAGTAAGATCTTAACAGAGACAGGATATAGCAGCAATGACTGTACACAATCAGACAACCGCCGAAAGAAACACTCACCCTATTCCCAGTGCAACACATATGAGGGAATTAAACTAGAGATTAAAACAACTACACAAGGTTACTCAAAACTCATATGGCAGATACCTACTGAAATATTTCTAATACATCAGTATGCATACATTGGTATTTGCCAATTTTCCAGTGATCCGAATGAAGATTCTATGCCGGTCAGGAAAGAGTTGATGGTTTTGCAGCCATATGGTGCTTTAGATTCTTCTGTCCCCCTTAATGCTGGTCTCCATCCCCTACTGAAACTGTACACATCAGATTTCAATGATTTTCCTAATGATTTTACTTGGTATGGACCGGAGTTTGATGGAGCTAATGGAGTGATCCCCACTAGAATAAAAGGGCTTGATGCTAGTCGTCAGCTCTATACTAAAGACGGCAAAGCCTGTGCTCGACTCTACATAAAAAAAACCTTCAGTAACTGGAGGGACGTTCTCAAATACTCATGGGTTTGGTTCTACAAAATTTCACAAGATAAAAATGAAGACAACTGCACATGTGAGTTTGCAATGATTGACAACATTATCATAGAGAATTATGTATGTATACCAGTATGATTCTAGTTTGGCTATTGCTCCTGGAGTTCAAATCCGTTTTCTGCTGGACAAAAAAATATAACAAGGTTTTAGCACAAACTACACCCTGGGAGAGTGATGAAAAAATGACATCAGCTTGTGACAAAGGAAATTTTCGGCCCGAACCCTCATCAACCTGGTCTTTTCCTGAATTCTTTTATCAACCAGAGTTCTATGATGCTAACAATGTCCTCCCTATTAAAATACAGACGCATGAAGCCGGTCTGCAGCTCTTCACCAAAGACGGTAAAGCCTGTGCTCGGCTTCATATCAAGAAGACCTTCACAGGCTGGAAAAAAACCTTCTACAACTCATGGGTGGGGTTTTACACTAGTTCAGCCGATACAAATTATGCCAAATATCAATATGCTGTGTATTTTGAAAAGATGGAGGATGATACCAAAAATTTTGATGTTTATCAGTACAAATCGGAATTGGCTATTGCACCCGGAGTACAGATTCGTTTCTTCTTGGACAAGAGCTATGATAAAAAAATTTGTGGAAACTGAGCCCTGGAAGAGTGGTTAAAAAAACACTATTAATGAATCAGATTATGATAAACTATAAAATCTTTAAAGCAGGATAATATCATTCTAACAGTTTGAGCTCATTTGGTCTTATAAGTTATGATTTGTAACAATCTGCTGTCTGTGTCCTGATAAGTAGGACATTTATCACATTGTACAAATCCAAACTGGACATTGCGCCTGGAGTACAGATCCGTTTCATGATAGATAAAAGTTATGATAAAGCATCAGTGCAAACTGAGCCCTGGAAGAGTGGTGAATGAAACAGATTTTGACAAATTATATTTGTCAGTTACGATGTATTTTTTATGCCAGTGTCAAAGATGAATTTCTGTTCAGGAAATCTAAACAACCAAACAAAAAGCTTTAAAATATAGTATGTATAGTGCACATATATTACATTTGTAGCTGTTGAATCTGCTGTACATTTATTGATAAGAATGATGATTAACACACTGTTCTAACATAACATGCACTGTAAATCACAGATATCTCATATCTTAATTTGTTATGAACACATCTTGAAAAAACTGTTTTATGCAGTTGTTTTTTCAGCTTCTATTAAAAAGCAACTTATGAAAGTGATAATGTGCCGTTTTTTGATTCCACTGGACAGAACAAGCAAACCAAACGTGAAAAACCATGTGCTATTTTATCATCAGTGGTTCGAAAAAAATAAAGTTCAATTTTATGTTTTTAATTTTATGTCAAAATATTGGGAAGCGGTGATGAATGTATACAGTCTCAGTACCGGTGTGCGTGGGTGTGTATATATATATATATATATATATATCAACTTTTTTGAAAAGCAGTATTTTTAACAAAACTACAACCTGCTGCTTTACAGTCAGTTTGGACACTGACCCTCTGCAGGTTATATTTAGTTTAAACCATTAATAATGACCATTAATAAAAAAATATCTGTGAGATATGTTTAGAACTATAGCATAACTCTTTAAAATGGACAAAAATTATGATCATGTGTTAACACATGGATGGTAACCAGGATTTTAATATCAGCACAAGTCTGTTCACATCTAGATAAAGCTTATAGGCCTACATTAGTGCAAACAGATCCCTATACACTCTAAAAAAATGCTGGGTTAAAAAAAACATTTCTGGGTTATTTAGCAACCCGGCACTGGGTAAATATTGGGCAGAACACAAGCTGGGTTATTTTGACCCAGCTTATAGGGTTTTTGATACATTAACCCATTTGCAGGGTTTATTTTTTGACAGTGTTGGGTCAGTCAACCTGATCTTGCAGGTTTTTCATTTTAATAATAAAAATGCACTCTACAATATCTGTTATATTAGAACAGGAATAATTTAAATACAATATTGTTTTATTCAATGGCAAGCCAGAGCAGCCAATGGAATTGGACAGTTCTGGCCTAATGGTTAGAGAGTCGGACATGTTGTCACGTTTGGCTGTGTAAATACACACGACGAGGAAGAAGAATATATAAACAAGTAAACTTTAATAATCCATACAGGTATATCCAACAAAGACAGGGGAACACAACCAATGTAGAGACGTACAATACCAGACAATGAAGAACTAACAGAATTGAACTTAAATACACAGAGCACAAGGGGATAATGAGATTAGTGATGAGCATCAGCTGTGGTGATTAGTGTCCATGGTAACAGATTGTGGCGGGAAATACAAACAAAGGAACATGTGACTGATGAAAACAACAACAAGCCGAAAGTCCAGGTAGTATCATGTGACATGAGGTGTGGCATATGTAACCTGAAGGTTTGAGTCTCAGTACCGGCAGGAAATTTAAGAGTGAATGAACAGAGCTCTCTTCCATTCTCATTACCCACAGCTGCCTTGAGAGCAGCGATTTACCTGACAGCTTCCTAGGAGACACAGCAAAAAACAGCTGCCCGCTGCTGCTGTGGTGTGTGTGTGTGTGTGTGTGTGTGTGTGTGTGTGTGTGTGTGTGTGTGTGTGTGTTCAATACTCACTGTTTTGAATTCTGAGTACGGGCCATCACACTTTGCTGCACTTCACTTCAATCTGTGGAAAGAAAACTGTCATCCAATTATGACAAATTATTTACATATTTAACAATCTACTGTCTGTGTCCTGATAAAAACTGTTAATTTGTTATTAATAATAATTAATAACAACGGAGTCCATCATTCTTTTGACATGTGACAGGCTATGAAAAGGAACAATAAAGGAGTACAGCTGATGTCCTGAGTTTGGGAGTTTGTTTTCTTCAGCTAGCAGGTTGAAGTTAGTCAAGTCTTTAATCAGTGTTTTCAGATTCAAATCAGACCAATCTACATTTTTATGTTAACAGTCTTAAAGAAAACAAAGTTATGACCAAGTCTAGTCATTTTACGCAACTGGCCATAAGTATTTATTGTGTATTTTGTAAAAAAAACAAAAACTAAAAAAAAACAACAAAGCTCATTCATTCAGTGTCTCACCATGGTTAGAGTCGCAACCTTGGAAATTTTCTCTTTATAAAGGAAAGGTGCAATAAGGACCTGCTGACTGGACATATCACAAATCATTCAGTATTTTTACATGCTCATCCTTATTTTAATGTAAGAAGAACTTCTAAGTTCCTCTTTCATAAAAACAAGGATGTCGGATATTTTTACGAAAATGCTGACAGCAGCTCTCTAGTTTAGATTTCTCACCCTGCAGGTCGACAACCTCATCCATTACAATGTAACATTGGGTGAAAGAACAGCGTAAGACCTTTATTCTGTTTTAAGGACACCAAATTATCCCATGTGCCCTTTTTGACATTAAAACAATGATATACTGATTCAGAACTTTTAATTGCAGATCCATCGTTTCACAATCCACAATAAATGGAATGAAAAAAACAGAGGAACTGAAATGAAAGGTTATGGATGTTTGCAAACATGATGACTTTGGCAGTTCTCAATGCCCCGAGTTCAGGGAAAAGAGTTCATAATCAGTCCCAACTTCTGTATAGCCTAAAAAGCCTGTTTCAGAAGCAACGTCCTGTTTCAGAGGCTCACAAGTCTGTTTCTCTGTAGCTGGTAAAGTTTTACATTAAGGCCAGACATTCAGTAACTTGAAACAAGCTTTCTAGAGTGGGTTTGCAAGCCTTATTGCATATGCATTATTTTTGCGACTGACCTTATTGCATGCACTCTAAAAAAAAAAATTAACCCAAGTTGGCTTGAAAATGGACAAACCCAGCAATTGGGTTAAATGTTTGCCCAACTTGCTGGGTAGTTTTATTGAACTCAACTATTGATTAAAAATTGCTGTATTGCTTGCGTAAACTATACCCAAAATATGTTGGAAATTAACATGTATTAATATGTTTAATAAATGAACATTTGTTTAATGAATCATTAATCAATAAACATTAGCTTATGATAAATGCTCACCTTTTGATTATTATGGTTGCCTCTATTAATTATGAATCTGATTTTTAATTTACAACCTATTTTGGGTTCATTTTTGCCATATTTTTGGGACAGCCATACAGCAACTTTTAAACTTTTAAACTTTAAAATAGTTGGGTTAAATAAAACTGCCCAGCATGTTGGGCAAACACATAAACCAACTGCTGAGTTAAAACAACCAAATCGCTGGGTTTGTCCATTTTCAATCCAACTTGGGTTGTTTTTAATCCAGCATTTTTTAGAGTGTATGCATTTGTAGGAGTTTCCATTTTAGATGCATGGGAGGGGAGTTAAATAAATCATCCAACATGATTTATAAGGTTGGCAGAAGTCAATTTTCTGGTCAATTGACCAAACAAGCCACGTTATTTTTAATTTGCACTGCTCTTGGTAGATGGTGTTGGTCATAATGGAAATTAGCTGGCTGCGTCTGGACCCTTTAATTTGCGTATTGTCCACATACAGAACTTTCCACTCCCATCGACACTTTTATGGGATTGCAGTCTCAGGCTAATTTGTCCTGTTTAGTAAATCTGGCCCTAAGTAACACTAGAAGAAGGTAACTTACCAGTATGACATTGAATCTGTAGTTTAGATCCACTTCCTGTTGAATAAAAACTTTGGGTAGCACTTTATTTTTCAGTCCTGATCTCCATGTACATCTCTCTCTCTTTCTCTCTCTCTATACTCCTTATACAATCTTCTAAGTCATAGGGCTGGAGCGTATCCCAGTTTCCTAGACCAGAGAAAGGGGAAAGAACCCTGCACAGATGGTCAGTCCACCACAGCCCCATGTACAAACTAAAGTACTTAATATAGAAATTGCAATAACTGGGTAATAATTGGTACTAACCCTGATCCTACCCCTTAACCTAACCCACGTAGTTACCTGTATATTTTCTTAAGTACTCTGTAAGTATAAATCTATAAATCAGTGCCTACACTGATTGACTACAACTGAGGGACACACCCTGTACTGCCTGTAAAGTACAGCCTCTCCTGTATAAATAAAAACCCAAGAGATATGCTGGATCCAGAGGCTCTTCAACAGAGAAGCTTCAATCTGAGGTAGGATGAGTTTAAATTTACATCTGTTGAATATAGATGTCTTAAATGAGTTGAAGTAAATTTATATTATAAAGAATGATTATAAATTACATTTACAGAATTGATTGAACTATTGTTTTTATATTTTATACAAAATATTACATTTACATCAAACGAAGGTTATAGACTTCAAATTGCCAATGATAGAATCAGGATCATGTGTACTTAACATTTCAAATGAAAAAAGTTAAATGTTATGCAGGTTATTTTTTTGATGATAAAACATTTTCTTCTTTTCTATCTTAACTGTAAGCAGATTTCCCCAAAAAGTGCGCATGGCTCTGTTTTTTTTTTATGAGTCTCCCTACTGGCGCTCCACAGAAATGCCACACCTTTAAAACCCTATATAAAAATGTAATACTGTAATGAATTTCTATATTGTTAATGTTGTTTAGTATAAGCATTAAAATAGCAGGAAATGTTCCTGCTCAGATTTTTTTTAAAATGTTAACAATATTAATATGCCACATTTTGCCATTAAATCAGCTTAATTGTATTTACAGCTTATATATACAATGTTTTATTTTTGATTCAGATTTTGTCATGGGTGCCACGAGACTTTGCTTTCTGCTCTTCTGCCTCTTCATGGCGAGCGTCTCTTCTGTGGAAAAACTTAACAATATCGATGACCTGAAAAACATTACATATGCCAAGTCTGCTCCACGTCATGGACTCCAATTATTGTTCTGGTTTGCCCAAAAAGTGCTAAATGTTGATCAGAACAACATTCTCGTTCTCGATTCGAATTTTGATCCTCATAGAGGTGACTTTGGATTCCATCGGTATTTAAATAAAGAGGACATTCTCCCCTCATTAAGGTCTTGGCAGAATTACTATTCGGTTGGCAATTTAAAATCTCCTGGAAGCAAAGCATTGCCGGCCTATGTGCGGAGGTATTACAGAAACACCAATGTCCCACAAAGAAACATGGACAGGCTCATTGTTTCTGTGGATCAAAAGAGGCCAAAAAGGATACTCAGGGTGTTTATTACATCACATAACCTTCACAAGAATGACTTTAATCCTTCTGACACTTTTGAGATCGATCCTGCACTGATCTTGCAGATCGGTAACCCTCATAACTGCACTCTGGATCAGAACAATAATTATGGTTTTTACACAATAGCACGAAGTACACAAGACACAGAATATGACAGATGCCGTCAGTTTTTGACAAAGGCAGGATATACCAGCACTGACTGTACACACAGTCATTTCAGCCGAAAGAAACGCTCACATTATTTACAATGTAATACATATGAGGGAATTAAAGTAGAGATAAAGGCAACTACAAAAGGACACGCAAAACTCATATGGGAGATACCTGCTGAAATTATGGATAATTCTAAATATGTACACACCGAAATTTGCCAAAATACTTATTCCAGTGATACTAATGAAGTTTATACAGAGATCAGGAAACAGTTGAATATTTATGAATCATCTGGGGCTTTAGATACTTCTATCTCCCTGAATTCTGGTCTCCAACCCCGACTGCGACTCTACCCATCCCTTTTTGATTTTCACTTCACTAATCCATACGTTTGGTATGGAGCAGAGTTTGATGGAGCAAATGGAGTGAGCCCCACTACAATCAAAGGGTTTGATGCTAGTCTGCAGCTCTACGCTGGAGACGGCAAAGCCTGTGCTCGACTCTACATCAAAAAAACCTTCAGTAACTGGAAGGATATTTTTTTCCATTCATGGGTTGGGTTCTACAAAAGTTCACAAGATAAAAATGATGGCTATTCCACATATCAGTATGCTGATAGGTTTGCAAAGACCAAAAACCATTTAACACACAATTATGACATTTACCAGTATGATTCTGGTTTGGCTATTGCTCCTGGAGTTCAAATCCGTTTTCTGATGGACAAAAAATATAACAAAGTTCTAGCACAAACTACACCCTGGGAGGGTGCCGAAGTAGTGACGATATTACCATCAGATTGTAGCACACCGAATCCTAGTCTTCAGCCTGAAAGCTCATCAAATGGTCCAGAATTCTTTTATGGACCAGAGCTTGATGATGCCGGTCTGCAGCTCTTCGCTAAAGACGGTAAAGCTTCTGCTCGGCTTTACATCAAGAAGAAATTCACAGACTGGAAAGATACTTTCTACTACTCATGGGTAGGGTTTTACACTAGTTCACAAAATAAGAATGATGACTATTACACGTATCACTATGCTGTGAAGTTTGAAAAGATGGAGGATAATGATGATAATTATTACATTTATCAGTACAAATCCAAACTGGACATTGTGCCTGGAGTACAGATCCGTTTCATGATAGACAAAAGTTCTGATAAAGCATCAGTGCAAACCAAGCCCTGGAAGAGTGGTGAATGAAACAGATTTTGACAAATTATATTTGTCTGTTACGATGTATTTTTTATGCCAGTGTCAAAGATGAATTTCTGTTCAGGAAATCTAAACAACCAAACAAAAAGCTTTAAAATATAGTATGTATACTGTACATATATTACATTTGTAGCTGTTGAATCTGCTGTACATTTATTGATAAGAATGATGATTAACACACTGTTCTAACATAACATGCACTGTAAATCACAGATATCTCATATCTTAATTTGTTATGAACACATCTTGAAAAAACTGTTTTATGCAGTTGTTTTTTCAGCTTCTATTAAAAAGCAACTTATGAAAGTGAGAATGTGTCGTTTTTTGATTCCACTGGACAGAACAAGCAAACTAAAAATGAAAAACCATGTGCTATTTTATCAGCGGTGGTTTGAAAAAAATAAAGTTACATTTTCTGTTTTTAATTTTATATCAAAATTTTGGGAAATGTTGTCATATGTTTTAACAGTGATAAATGTATACAGTTTATTATTTACAAAATTTGTTGGCCAAAATAATGACTTGATTATATATATATATATATATATAGATATATAAATCAAGTATATATATATATATATATATATATATATATATACACACTGTATATTAGTAATAATTGCCTTGCCTTGTAAGAAATTGGCATTGCACTTATATTATATTATATTATATTTAGTTTAAACCATTAATAATGTCATAAATATCTGTGAGATGTTCAATGTTTATAACTATAGCATAACTCTTTAAAATGGACAAAAATTATGATCATGTGTTAGCACATGGATGGTAACCAGGATTTTAATATCAGCACAAGTCTGTTCACATCTAGACAAAGCTTATAGGCCTACATTAGTGCAAACAGAGCGCTATACATTGGGTTAAAATAAAACATTTCTGGGTTATTCAGCAACCAACCGCTGGGTAAATATTGGGCGAAACACATGCTGGGTTATTTTGACCCATCTTGTAGTGTTTCATACATTAACCTATTTGCTGAGTTGTTTTTTTTTTTTGACAGTGCTGGGTCAGTCAACCTGATCTAGGAGGTTTTTCATTTTAATAATAAAAATGCACTCTATGTTACATGTATGTCTGTGTTTGGCCATTTCCCTTGTCTTCATTGGTTCTGTGTTTCTTTGATTTCATTGGTTTCTCTTTTGAGTTTGTCATAGTTCATTCCTGTCAGCGGTGTGTGATTAATTAGTCTTGTTTATTCCCCTGTATTATTTAAGCCCTCAGTTTCAGTCTTGTCCTTGTTGAGCATTAACATTGTGGAATGTTGTCTGAGGTAATTTCCCATGGCGTTGTATGGTATTATTCACCCGGTTTATCAGTAAATGTTATATGTTCCTGAACTTCCTTGTCGTGTGCTTATTCCCTGGGCCAGCAACCGTAACAGACCGTAACACTACAATATCTGTTATATTAGGGCAGGATTAATTTATATACAATATTGTTTTATTCAATGGCAAGCCAGAGCAGCCAATGGAATTGGGCAGTTGTGTCCTAATGGTTAGAGATTCGGACATGTAACCTGGAGGTTGCGAGTTTGAGTCTCAGTACCGGTAGGAAATTTAAGAGTGAATGAACAGAGCTCTCTTCCATTCTCATTACCCACAACTGCCTTGAGAGCAGCGATTTACCTGACAGCTTCCTAGGAGACACAGCAAAAAACGGCTGCCCGCTGCTGCTGTGGTGTGTGTGTGTGTGTGTGTGATCAATACTCACTGTTTTGAATTCTGCACATGGGACATCATTCTTTGCTGCACTTCACTTCAATCTGTGGAAAGAAAACTGTTATCCGATTATGACAAATTATTTACATTTTCAACAATCTACTGTCTGTGTCCTGATAAAAACTGTTAATTTGTTATTAATAATAATTAATAACAAACTCAAAGGAGTCCATCATTCTTTTGACATGTGACAGGCTATGAAAAGGAACAATAAAGGAGTATAGCTGACGTCCTGAGTTTGGGAGTTTGTTTTCTTCAGCTAGCAGGTTGAAGTTAGTCAAGTCTTTGATCAGTGTTTTCAGATTCAAATCAGACCAATTTACATTTTTATGTAACGGATTTAAAGAAAACAAAGTTATGACCAAGTCTTAAAGAAAACTAACTAACTCACAAGTCTAGTCATTTTACGCAACTGGCCATAAGTATTGATTGTGTATTAATGTCCCCAGAGTCCCTGACTGACCCTGACTGGACATATCACAAATCATTCAGTATTTTTACATGCTCATCCTTATTTTAATGTAAGAAGAACTTCTAAGTTCCTCTTTCATAAAAACAAGGATGTCGGATTTTTATGAAAATGCTGACAGCAGCTCTCTAGTTTAGATTTCTCACCCTGCAGGTCGACAACCTCATCCATTACAATGTAACATTGGGTGAAAGAACAGCGTAAGACCTTTATTCTGTTTTAAGGACACCAAATTATCCCATGTGCCCTTTTTGACATTAAAAACAATGACATACTGTTGCAGAAACTTTAATCGCAGATTCACCGCTTCACAATCCACAATCCACTCTCTATTATACAATCTTCTAAGTCAAAGGGCTGGAGCCTATCCCAGTTTCCTAGACCAGAGAAAGGGGAAAGAACCCTGCACAGATGCCCCATGTACATACTAAAGTACTTATTATAGAAATTGCAATAACTGGGTAATAATTGGTACTAACCCTGATCCTACCCCTTAACCTAACCCATGTAGTTACCTTATATCACCTGTATATTTTCTTAAGTACTCTGTAAGTACACATAAGTTCACGAACTGCAACCAAACTTTGATAATGCATGTCCAGGGAGGGAACTGAAAACCCAAGCTCATCACAGTCAAAATATGATGATATGTTGAATGTTGGCTTTGCACCTGAGCACTAATCACATTGACTGATCCATAATTTTTTTAATGGACTAGAGCAAACAAAACAACCTGTAAAAGTATCATAATGCCCACAATTCAACTCCCTACCAAATCTAACCACCACACCGGTCCCATGCCTACTGTGACATGAATAAATAATGTAGTTGCAATGTGTTTGCAATTCTGTTTTCAGCTAATGACAACAGACTAAGCTGCACATTGGTGCTAAACAATTTTCCAATAATTAAAAAAACAATAAATGTTAAAAGTGTATTTTGGGGCTGTTGGGTTTTGGGCTACTGGCAAGAGGATACATACTGCCCCCTACTGTGTACTTTGTGTCTTCTCAAACATTCACATGTAACTCCACTTAAAAAGATTTTATTTTTCACTTTTACCTAAAAGGTTAAACATATTTCTTTCTTGCCCGGGTTTACTGCTGTAAATATTTATTTAAATTGCTGTAATCCCAGAGAAACCTTGTGAAAATACTTTAAACTAAGTCAACCTTATTAGAAATGTTGCAGATGAAACAGTAGCAGACAAAACAAAGACACATTGTTGCTGTCAAAATAACATTTTCATTTATTAATTATAAAAATAAATTCTAATCAGTGTGTTTTATATTACTCTCGGTTTGTTCATCTTTAGAATTTTACACCACTTTGACGGTGTCCACATTATGCTGACTTTCTTTTCTTTTCCCTGCGAAAAAAACAACAACAAAATAAACTGTTATGAGAGGCTTCTCCTAACCATTTACCAGCACATGCAAGAGACAAAGACATCAAAAAAAAAAAAAAAATTAGATTTTTGCACATTACAAAACTTTGAACTGGATCAGGAGTACCAACTTTTGCCTGTTTAGTCATATTCACAACTAAGTCCACTCAGTGTATACACTGTTTTTAAGAAACGTAAATTAAGTGTGTGTAATGCTGAACTCACTGGATATGTGCGATGGCTTTCTGAACCCATAGATCATCAGGGTTGGAACAGATCAGTCTGTCCTTTACCGTAAAAAAACTGCAGGAGAGAGAATGTTTAATTATTACTAGATTAATTATTACAGATATCACAGATTGTTCATTCACATTTTGTAAGAACATTAATATCCGGGACATGTAATTTTAATCTATTTTAGACAGAACCAGTGTTGTTACTCACATGACAGCCTCTAGGTTACAGGTCATGGTGGAGTCCTGGAGTGTGAAGTCTTTCAGCCGGTGAACAGGAAAAGGTTGCGATGAATACTTGGTACAGCATCCCACCGGACCTTAACACATGACAGACTTTCAGTTCATGTGCTTCTTGATGCTTGACCCACTAACCAGTCCCATGAGTTCATTCAAAGACTCATTAATCCACAAGGCCGCCCACTTTCCTGGTAGTAAACTTGGCATTGTATATTATGAATATTGTTGGTTCTGTGACAAATTGCTTGTGTTTCTCTATTTAAATACCCTTTGGGTAAAAGCATCAGTTAAAAGTCTACAAGTACATTCAAAATTAACAATATGTTTGATTCTGTCTTTGAAGATTCATTTGTGAAACCCTTATTAACATTTATAGAGCCAAGAGCATCTTGGAGTCATATGACAAAAAGTTGTTGGAAAAAGCCAAAAAAATTATCCTTTTGAAGAAAAGAGCTAAATAAATATTCTTTAAAAATTCTCCTTTGTGTTTCTCAGAAAAAATAACAACATACAGGTTTGGAAAGACACAAAGTTTAGTAAATAACAACTGAATTTTACTGCTCAGGTGATGCAATTGTAAAAACAGAACCATGACAAGTCAGATATGCTCATATAAGTTAGATATGTTACATTTTTCTGTTCAATTCACCACTGAGTTAGGATGTAAATTCAGCAGAAATCAATTGCAAAAGCCCTGATTATCAAGCATAGCGTCTCAGCTAAGGTAAACGTGTTCACCCCAAATGTGCGAAGTGTATTAAAAATGAATGAGGTTGCATTTCAAGAACAGCCTTTTGAATTCAAAGCTCTGAAAAACCACTTGAAACCAAAGAGAATATCTGATAAAAGTCAGTTTTACTTACTGCTTTGACTCAAAGTGACCCAGACACACAGCAACAGCAGCAGCGTCGATGACGTCAGGACGAGTCTGCTCATCATGAGAGGGAAACAAGCCACTTATAGATGAAAAAGAAGAATGAAATTGATCAAAAGTATTTAATAAGTTAGTTGTGCGGACAATAGCAGCGATTTTGAGGATGGTGACGATGAATAGCATCTCCATTATATAGCTGTTCATGAGGGGAATTTGTGGATGAGGGGAATTTGTGGACCACGCGGAAGCTTCACAGGGGAAAATCTAGCTGTTAAATATTAGTAGGTCAGCTAAATTTGTATGATAATCTAAAAATATCATAGGTTCTGTGCTTTATATATCTATCCCAATCCCAATTCTTTAAAAAAAGCCAAAAACAATTATATAAATCAAGGCAAAAACTTTGTCATCAAAATAATTTATTAATTTTTATACAAGTTATTCAAGATTCAACTCTATTTTTGTAGGTCAGTTTAATATAATTTAAGTTGAAATGACTTGTACAACCAATTTGATTGTACTTAATTTAAGGCACTTTTTAAGTTGAAACATGTGGACATTTTTTACAATGCGTTGTGTCATCACTAAAATGACTGGTTTAGACACCAAACATTATTAGAGCTGGTAAATATAATTTTAGCATATAACATGTAATGAACTGAATGCAAAAAGGTATAATTATCATCATAATCACTCTGACTGTAAATGCAACAATTATTAAAAAAATGTTAACACAACATGTTTAATGTTGAAAAATGAAAATAAAAAATTAAGAATAGACTATCTTTAGTTCCTATAAGTTAGATTAGTTTAAAAAATGTAAATGGTTAAACATGATGGACT
Organism: Opsariichthys bidens; assembly: GCA_037194245.1. Taxonomy (NCBI): domain Eukaryota; kingdom Metazoa; phylum Chordata; class Actinopteri; order Cypriniformes; family Xenocyprididae; genus Opsariichthys; species Opsariichthys bidens. The sequence continues at coordinate 7,621,757 of CM074303.1, forward strand.
CTTTTTCATCAACATGTACATTTAGATTAAAATGTACAGGATGAATATAGTGTTTAAGATGAGCTGTATATTTAAATGTTGTAATGCTATTTTCATTAAGAGGTGCATCAGTTTTGGGTCAAGATCTTGTATTAACAATGTAAGAGGTGAGCACTCTGTAAAGTCTCTTCCAGCACATCCCAAAGATTCACACTGAGGTTAAGGTCAGGACTCAAAACCGGCAATTCATGTGTGAAAAAGATTCTAACATGCTCTTCTCAATTACCATTTTTTCTTATATATATATATATATATATATATATATATATATATATATATATATGAGGTAGTATATATATATATATATATATATATAAGAAAAAATGGTAATTGATATATAATATATATATAAATATATAGTGCAACAAAAATAATTGCAAGCAAACAAAATGGTGCCACGGTCACAATTAAATATACACACAATGTGGGAAAAAAGGGTACAAATAAAGGGTATAATGGGTATAAATAAAATTTATATTTGGCCTGTAGAGACACAACACTTTAAAATATAATATGTATTGTACAAATATATTAGTATATATTTATATACCATTAAAATAAACAAATACAAGTGAGAACGACACTTAGGGTAGATCTTTGCAGAAAGCTTTAGCTTGAAAATTTGTTTTGTGCATCTTCATCTCATTGGCAGTATCTGTATTCCTTCCCATCGTGTTAGACATAGTCATGGTAATGTTAAACATTAAACAGTGAGCACACCAAAGACCTAGTTTTTGATGAATCATTTTCTATTTACACGTACAGTGCATCTAAGAAAGTGCTAGGAAATATAAGGTTAGGGTTAGGTTCAGGCTTGTTATTACTCAGTTATTGTAATTATATGTGCATGCAGAATAAAACTGTAAAAATAAAGTGCTACCACAATTTTTGTAAAGGTGTGAAATTGTGATAATTCACACCCTAACCCAGACAAGTTACTCATGTTAAATAGAATTCACACATCGACGCTTTACACTTGTGTGCCAGTGCCGCTCCCTCAGCGCTGAGAATCAGGCGGATTTGTCACAAAGACAAAATGAGGTCATACTTTAAATTAAGTGTCTTTAACATAATTGAATTAAAAAAAAAAATTAAAAAAAAAAACATTTGGTACAATGTACTTATTGTGTTCATGTATTGCAAAACACTTTTGCTGCTATTGAGGTGAGATAAGGGTAAAGCCATCGTATGGTTAGGTTAAAGGGTGGGTTAAGGGGTAGATGTAAGGTAAGATTATTATTGTTGTCTACAACTATTAAAATAAATATGAACTAAAATAAAATACAAATATTCTGAAAACCTTAGCGATAAACTGAAATAAGCTGAAACACTAAAATTATAAAAACTGAAAAGAAAAATTAAACCTAAAAAGTGATATTTAAAAAAAAATACTAAAATATTAACTAAAATGAACATGAGAACTAAAAATATAAAAATAAAAGCTTATTCAAAATATTAATAAAACTATGAAAAAAATAAAATAACACCAGTGTAGGGTCAACAGTGTGATTATCAATGCATTTTAAAAAAAATAATTAAAGATGCAATTATATGCAGGTATTTTTAAAAATATAAGCACAAAGTAAAAACATGCACATATATACAATAAGTGCATTATGTCAAATGATGAATTTAAATCTTACATAGTAGTTAAAGACACTTAATGTGGGAACTAAAATAATATAAAAAACACAGATAATTTAAACATCTAAACATTTAGACTAACATTGATTGGCATCCGCCTTTCCAGGAAATCAGATCACAACATCTTATGAGAAGAAAAAGTAGGATTGACTTAATATGACCTAACTTTATAATTCTACAGACACTCCCCCATTGTAAAACATCAAAAGTGTCTTTCGTAGAAATTAAACTGGAAATGTCAAGCAGCATGACACTTCTCTAAACCTGGAGGTGTAAATAAAAGAATCTGAGAATGTTTTAGTAAAACCATTATGCAGAGCAATGCTTTCAAGTGACATTAAAAGTGGCGTTTAAAAAGTCATGCAACAAAACTGAAGTAAAGCCTGTGGGTTTGAAGGGAAGTGATTCATTGCTAAAAGAGCACTGTATGGCTTTGTTCTCACTCTTCTGACCTATTTCACTTTCTGATTTTAGGACATGAGTTACATAAAACATTATGACCTAGAAAAAATATGAAAGTCAGCTAACCCGCATAAGAAACCACACGTTAGCATGTGGAAATGAGGACGGCAGTGAGCGCATGAGTAGTTCAGAGTGATCCATATGTGTGCATGCATGTGGTAAAAAACAATCGTAAGACATGATACAATCATAACTCCATAATGCATTCAGACTGTAACCAAAAGGTTAAGGTTTGAGTCCCTGTCCTGGTGGATATTCCCAGTTGCTAAAAGGTTCTTTGTTTCAAAAGTTCCAGGTCAAACAGACCGTGACGCTCTTTAGCAAATCATTATCGCTGCATCTGACCTGGCGATTCCAAGCGGTTTGACAGTATGTAAAATATTCCATGAGCTGCCGTGTCTTTGAGAACAAATTCAAAAGTTGGTCAATACCACTTTAAATAATAAAAATGTTTTAATTCAGGGGACCTTTTACCACTAGTTAAATGAATGCATGGTAGCCAAGATAAAAAATTTGAATTTATTGACACTTAAAATGGCAAACATTATTTGAACATTGCTGAGTTCTGTTGACATAATAATGTTGATGATTACATTACCTTAATATTGTGTAATTTAAACTCAAATTTTTGCATTAATTGATTTGAAAAAAATAAGCAAATGAACTTATTTTTAGCCTAACGTAATGAAACTGTCTTGATAACTTTAGAAATTGGATAGTGAATTTCTAGTTCCCAGCAAACATTGCATAGGACTGGATAAGGAGAATAAATGTTGAGATTAAGTGTCATTTTAATTATTTCCTGACTTCCTAAGTCAGGGTTAGTCTGTTAGTCTATTAAAGCCTGTAAACTGATTTTTATGTTAAGGACTTGGGACATTTTTGCTTGGAAAATCGAAAGAATATAACGTTTACGCTCACTCCCAAGAGGCTCCCTTCCATCAATGACACATGAAATGAATGCTTAATATAAAATATTCATAAAACAAAAGTGTTTGGTTACCCACAATCTTCAAGATATCTTCTTTTGTGTCCACAGAAGAAATAAATAAATACAGGTTTGGAACAACTTGAGTGAGTTAATAATGACAGAAATTTTTGGGGGTGAGCTATCCCTTTAAGGACAAGGGGCAGCATGTTTACTATTAGGGTGCTGTCACTTCAAGATCTGCATGCATCGAAAATATCGACATGCATCTGATTACTTTCACTTTAGACATAAGCAACTGTGTTTATGTATACCTTGTGTGTATTTGACAGTCCAGTATTCAGGTGCTGTTTGACAGGCTTTTAGTGTGCGTGCATTTCGGGTGTACGCGCTCAGAAAAAGCGCTTGTTAGAACAGCACGCAAATGAAACTGTAGGCTGTAAAGCACAATTTGTGATTACAAATAAATGCTCTAACTGTACCACTGCGTTATCATGTGATGCAAGTTGCACAGTATTGGGACGGAGTCTCTTGGGGGCCCCCTGGTGGTCACGGGGGCTCTAACCAACCGCTTAGTTCGCTATGATTAGATGCTTTCTTAACTGCTGTTTTCTCACCAGTTATTTTTTTTTAGTTGTTTGTTTATTTAGTCATTGAGAGCAAAGCCATGCAGCACATATTTAAACGTTCACCTAAACGTCGCTCGCAGCAGCATGGATGGCGTCCGGATGTTCGTTAAAAGTTTATCACTAAAAAGGAATTTCCAATTTCTTTTTACTTCTGAGCGAAGAACGAAAAAGAACTTCACCATGTGTATATGGGTGCACTGAATCACGTTTAGTCACGTGTGTGAACGGGTGCGAGCACGAGCAGTAAGTTGCTGACTGCAGTTTGTTTAACAGCCACCGGTGTCGCTAATAACAAGGGTTTACGAATTCTACATATAACCCCTTTCATTTTTTTGAGAAATCAACATATAAATGTGTTTTTGTAACAAATTATAAAGTTCCTCTAACTCAGTAGAGTTTGTTGGTTCAACATAATTTCATTTGAAGTTGTTGTAACTAAAAAAGATGCAAACTATTCCTTCATTTTGGTGTTGTTGTTGTTGAGCAAACACATTATTTTGTATAAAATAGTTTTTTTTTATAATTTCTAATTTTCAACAACATTAAAAGTGAAAAAAGTGCAATGATAAGTTCACTGCAGGTTGTAACTGTGCTGCATTTTATTTCAGCAGTTATGTTTTCAGTTTTACTGCTGGTTGAAATTATTTTAATGCAGATATGCAAACACTTAAAAGATTAGTTCACTTCTGAATTAAAATTTCCTGATAATTTACTCACCCCTGTGTCATCCGTTCAGGTCTTTCTTTCTTTAGTCGAAAAGAAATAAAGATTTTTGAGGAAAAAATTCCCAGGGTTTTTTTCTGTATAGTGGACTTCAGTGGGGTTCAATGGGTGGAAGGACAAACATTTGCAAGCATTTGTGATTAAAAAGTATGTAATTTTTTATTTAATTTTTTTTTTTTAGAAAATGACAGATCGTTTTGCTATATAAAACACTTATTCCTCTCTAGGCTCATGTAGAGCGCTTTGAAGCTGCACTGAAACTGCAAATTGGATCTACCACCCAATGAACCCCAATGAAGTTCACTATACAGAGAAAAACCCTGGAATGGTTTTCCTCAAAAACCATCATTTCTTTTCAACTTTTCAACGGATGAGGATGACATGGGGGTGAGTAAATTATCATGACATTTTTATTAATAAGTGAACTAATCCTTTAAGAAGCTATTATATTACACAACATATTCCTAATGTGCTGGTCCCAATGACTGCAGGTGTACTATAAGCTTTTTAGGATAAAGTCTGGATGCATTTTCCTTGAAACATTGAGAGTGGAGATATTAGTTTATTTGCCAGTTACTCACCGATTAATGTCTCAACTCCACTCACCCGAGTAGAGCATTTGTCACAATAGCATTTGTGTGAAAAGTGTAGGTGGTAAGAAACCACAGCTGTAACCTACATACATTCAATAAAGTTGAACTTTAATAAAGTTTTAGTGTTCCTGTAGGTTTTGATTGCCAGGGAATACATGAGCTGCTGAAATGTATATCTTGAATGCAATGTTGATAAAAGCGTCTGCCAAATGCATAAATGTAAATGTTAAATTCACTTAACATAAAACAATATTACAGTATATAATATACAATACTACTGTATACAATATACACTACAATCAAAATATTAAACTACAGACTGAAATTCAGTTTTATTGCTATAGGTCATACACTAATACATTTAAAAATAGCATTAGATACAATAATTCATAAAACAATAAATAATAGTAATAAAAAAAAAATATAGGTTGCATACACTTTTAGAAAAAAGGATCAGTGGGGGTTCTTGACTCAATTTTAAAGAGCCCTTTTTGCCAAAGAGTTATATATAGGTAGAAATGTCTCAAATGAATGCATAATACTTTCATGTTCAATGGAATTTTTTTTCTAGTGATACATGTTTACGAGCTGTTAATTCATAAAACTTCAAATAAACATTTCAAACCGTTGATGGACCGCATTGACTTTCATAGTACGGGGAAAAATTAGTGAACTGTCAAATGTTTGGTCACCAACATTATTCAAAAGATCTTATTTTGTGTTCGGAAGAAGAAAGAGATTCGTATAGGTTTGGAACAACTTGAGCGTGAGTAAACGATGACAGAATTTTCATATTTGGGTCAACCATGCCTTTGAAGGGTTTCCACAAGAAACACGTCAAATTGCCTCTGAAAATATTCAAGCGGTGGATATTGTAACTGTAAAATCTTATAATATAAATATCTTGGAGTCTACTTAAACAATAAGCTGGACTGTTGTGATCACATGATTTACTTGTTTAATCGTTTGGTGTGTGCCGGACCTTTTATGAGACTGTGGTATCATCTGCTCTTTTTATGCAGTCGTATGTTGGAATGGTGGGATTTCTAAGAGGGACAAAAAAAAAGAAGATTCAAGGGCTAGTTCAATACTGGGGTGTCCTCTGTAGATGAATTTGGGTAAATAAGCTGTCTTCCATTATGAATCATACATCTCACCCCCTCAATGAAACCATGTGGGCTATGTGTAGCTCATTTTGTAATAGACACATTGATCTACGTTGGTCAAAAAATAGATAAAACATAAAGATAAAAGAGATTTAAAAAAAAAAAGTCTTTCCTTCCAGCTGTCATATGACTGTTTAATCAAAGTGACTTGCTGTATTCTATGCCATAGTTTTTTTTTTTTGGTTGGTGTAAATGTTGTTGTTTTTTAAACTTATTTTTCATATATTTATAGTATGTCGTTGCTGCTGTGAAATGTGTATCATTTTCTTTCACAGTGTATTTCACCATAATACAAAAGAACAAGACAGATTCAATAAACTATTAATAAAAGTCATTGTTAACATTTAAGAAGTCATGCCACACACCTTTTAAATCTAATAAAATAGTATCATTAATTTACTACAACAAAGTTAGTTCTTTCAAAACATCCTAGACAAAAGCAGACATTCCGGTTTATTTTTGGCAGGTGTCCTGAATTTTTGACTTTCTTCCAGTGACCTTAAAGGCCGCTCGGAGTTTCCAACATTATTGATTAACAAGTAGGAAACAATTCAAATATGTTGGTGGTTCACTCTCTCTTTCAGGCAAGTAAACCAGAAAAACTCTGTTCTTTCCCACAGGCCATTTTTTCCTCTTTGTTCTTCCTTGTTGCACCTATTTGACTGACAGGCCAGATAAGATCTCATTGTGGTTTAATTTTTTTTTGTTTGTACACATGAACATGCGTTTACGCACGGAAAACCCACAGGTTCCATGTCTACCCTATATAAGTGAGCGTACTCTCACTGATGCTTCATTTCACATCTGACTCTTGCTCTGAAGATCTCACACACACACACAGACACAGAAACAATGACTCGGGTTTCAGCTACTGTGATCGCGCTGATGGTTGTGACCCTCAGTGTACTCTGTACAGATGCCTCAGCTTTGTGTAAGTACATCTTTCTTTCCTTTTTTCCATATGTGGGTTTGTAATCAGCTACTTGCACAATCATACTGCAAAATATGCTGGGTAGTTTCAACCCTTGTTTGGGTCAACTAAAGCCCAATCATTGATTAAATTTTTTTAATTACATTTTCAAACCGAATGGTCGGGTTTGTCCATATTTGACCCAAACATGGATTTTTTTTTTTTTTTTTAAGAGTATAGTTTTTACAACTTTACTGGAATAAGTATTGTGTGGTATTTGAATATACCGAGGAATGATATGTGTAAAAAGTGTTTAAAACGGTTCATAAAAAGGTGCATAATGCGAAGATGTTTATATATTTTATATATATATTTATATATATATATATATATATACACACAACTCAATATGTGTTAACATGCTCGTATTGTTGTGTTACAGCATGTTGCAGAAAGTACACCAAAGTAAAAGTACCAATGACAATTATCAAAGGATATTCCATTCAGTACATGACAGGACACTGCCACATTGATGCTGTAATGTAAGTACTGTATAAAATGCATACATAGTGCATTATGTATTGAATGACTGATTCCTGAAGAAAAACTAACTGAAAGATGCTTCCTTACCCCACAGATTCCACACAAACAGAGGCAAGAACGTTTGCACAGATCCCTCCAAAGACTGGGTGATGGAGAACATCCGTAAACTGAGGTAAACTTCCAGAGATGTGATTTCTGTGGATAAATAAACACAAATGAAGTCAGATGAATCGAACTGATGCTAATGATTCTGTTTTTTCTTTTCTGATTTTAGGGAGAAAGTGCAAGCGATCAGCAAAAAACATTCAAAAATCTAATTCGGGCAAAAGTCGGAATCTAAACAGATGTTACTACAAGAGTAATTCTTTATGAAAGAGGATCTATTTCTTTGTGAAATTTGCTTGTGCTCTGCATATTTATATATGCATGTTATTTTGTACGATTTGCTTGTTTGCTTTTTTAAATTCAATGCATTAAAATGATTTTTTTATGTACAGTGAAAACGTGCGTGTTGTATTTAATCCGTCCTCGAAGCTGAAACTTAATTAAAATGAACAAAAAATAAGAATAATAATTTAAATAATCCTAACTCATGCATAAATGAGTTTCCGAACAATAGCAGTAAAATAAATGCACATTAAAGGATGTGAGACACCATAACTTTGATTTCCTAGATTTGCATATGACACAAAGTGCATAGATTGAAAGTGCAGAGGAATTCATGCTATGATTGACATGCTTTCATTAATTTGAATAATGTGATGTCACTGGACAGAGAAAAAGAGGTGATAAAAAGGCTTCAAGGTGAAAAATTCCCAATACGTGCTTCAGCTGAGAAATAACCTTCATGATATCATCTTAAAGGAAGCATGGAATGCAGAAGAACTTCTCTCTGGTTTAAAACAAACAAACCTTGAAAGATAATCTATCAAACGAATAGCTACTTGGGCACACATGCATTACTCTTCTTTGTGTGAAGAACTTTACACAGACTAAGAAAAAAGTTGAAATATTCAGAAGATCCACATGGTGTCGCCCTCTTCTATAAAATAAAACATTTTGATGTCGTCAGCATAGGATAGATCATCAAAAACAACAGGTCTATTATTTCTTTCTCACGTGACAGAAACTAACAGATGCAAGGTGCTCATCATAATAAATGACAGTAGCCTAAATGAGCGTATGAAAAAAAGATAATAATCTTATTTATGAAGGGGATGTTTTACAAATACACTAAAAACTCCCAGTATGTGAGAACAAGGAAGAAAGACAATTCCCTGAATACTTCATTGGTGACCGAAGTTTGCTGTTTATCTCACACTGATAAAGAAATGTATGTGAATATAGGCTACAGAAAACACGAAAAACTAAAAGAGTCAGGCTAGTTCACACAAAAAAGAAAACCCTGTCAGCATTTACTCACCCTCACGATGATTAGACTCATGTGACTTACTTTCTTTTGTGGAACACAAAAGCAGACTATTTGAAGATTATACTCATGGGTACTGAGGCTTTCAAACATAGATAAAAGATAAAAGTATCCAAAAAATATATAATTTAAGAAGGAGAAGTTGCAAAACTCCTTCTATGAGAGGATATTTCGAACGTTAAAAACACTTTGATGTTGCCTAATATAGAAACCTTGCACACAGCCAAAACGTCACAACGAATTGAATCGAATATCTACACCTATTTCTAAACACGGAAGTCTCGCGCGACTTGCAATAGAATGATGATTTACCTTTCCTGTCTCCAGTTAGTCTAGTGAAATTAGCGTGTTTTCCGAGCTGATAATGTATTGTTAAACCAATGAAAATGGTTTTAAAAGCACACGTCTCTGCAGTGCCATCACTTTACATTGCAGCAAAGACTGTGTTTTGTCAGCGCCTCAGTTACTGTAACAGAAGCTGTCCGACATAATAAAATACATAGACGCTGCATTGGCCGCTTTGGAACGTTGCCGCGACTCGTCAACGCGTCCGCCATATTGCAAGGCTGCGGTGTAAACAAATACAAATAAACTGACGAGCTGCGTTTTTTTCTGGATAAAAACGAAAATAACATTTACATTTATCAACCGATTTCAGTGGTTTATGATGTACATGGTGTATAAAAATTTGCTTCTCTTGCTACTTAAAACCGCAGACTTTAACAAAATATGTATTTTAATGTTCAAAGCTCAGACTTTAGTACTGTATTTAGCTGCTTTGTTCTTGGATAAGAATTGTGAAGATGGCCATAATGAGATCATTTAAATTTTCACATTAAATGAAAAAATTATTGTGGAAAAGGCATTTTCTGTCTTTTAACCCATTTTAGTTTATCTTGTGTTTAGAAGTGACCACCATGCTGAAAATGAAGCAAATCGTCAAATACAAATCACACACGCTAGAAAAAAATTCCTTCTTATAGCTACTTCCCACTGTCTCCTCAACTCTTTGTCTCTGGAAAACCTTCAATGTGTGAGGAAAGTAAGCTAGCCAACTAACTAACGTTACAGTAAATCACAAAATGAGAGTCACCTAACCGAAACGAGTGTTTGTGTTAAAAGTCAGTTTTAAAAAAAAAAAACACACTGTTAAAAAATTACTGTAAATTTTACAGTATAATACTGGCAGCAGGGTTGCCGGCCAGTTACTGTAAAATTTACAGTAGTGTTACTGTAATTTAATTTACAGAATTTCCCTGTATTCTGATTACAGTAAATAACTGTATTTTTTTTAAATTACAAAGGGTCAATTTACAGCAATATTCTGTAAATCTGAGTCAAACCAACACGTGACCCCAGAATGCATTGCAGTTTACAGCAATATGCTGTATTATTAAAAAACAGCCAGCGGCTGTAAAATAATGCTGTAATTTTTACAGTAATTCATTACAGTGCATGCATATTTAAATTTCCCGAAATTTAGTTTATAAAATAAGATAATATACGCTAAAACTATAATATAAATCATGTAAACTCCGGTGGCCGACTACTATCAACATAATTATATAATGACCAAATACAACCAGAAACAAATGTTCAGCCTTACCTGAGAAAGGTTATTCCCTGAGACCTGTATTCAATTGTGCAGCGATTTGTACAGCTCCAAGCAGCACATGAAATTGAATTTTTCCTCAGTTCCAGTTATGAGCGTTATGGGAACGTTGACCTGCACAATATGGCGGCGCCGTTGACGTACGATCCAGAGGCCAATGGGGAGTCTATGTATTTTATTATGTCTATGGTCCAAAGTATCAGTACTGAAAACATACAGTATGAGTGCTCATATCCGACAAGCAGACCCCAAGTTCGGGGAATTTTGTACTCAAAATGATTATAGCCCACATATACCCTCTTTGGGGAGTATTTTAACTTAAATGCTGCAGGCCATGGTCGTTTTCTCTTGCCAGTCTAGCATAAAATGCAAGACACATGGCACTGTGCGGACATTTTCTTCAGTTTCGGGGAACTATGGATTCGAGGGATTATGTAATCAGATTACTTTTCTCAAATAGTAAAGCAACGCTTATCAGTGTCGTAAATACTGACGCTGTATAAGCTTCCCCATGGCCTCTTTTAGCTCGCACCACGGAGTGTAATCCTCTCTGACACTGATTCGTGTTCGGGCTCGGGTCTGATCACTCTCTCGCTATTTCTTTTATTCGCTTCCTCTGACGAAACTCTTTGATTTCTTTGCTTGCTTTGACATGGTGTTGGTTTTGAGATTTGCATATATTAGATCATTTCATCTTATAGTTAGATGGCAAACTAAATCCAGCCTATGAGTAAAATATGTGACTTAAGCCGTAAAGTAGGTCGCACTCTTCGGCTCCGTATGTACCGACCCAAACACGAAACTTGCAGGGTGTGGTTGTAGCCACTAAGAGGCTGCTCAGATAACAGCGGCAGTAGAATTCGTCCGGTTTAGAGTTGTTCTACCACTGAAATAATTTTAGAGACATTAAGGTTGAAAACTACATAGTGTTGCTTTAAATTACCTTTGTTTCCCCATTTATTGACTGACAGCTCTCCTGTACCCATGTTGAGAGAAATCAGAAGTGCAAAGGTGTTGTGCGTGCTGTGAACATGATGGTTATTGTGGTTCTAGACTAAATGTGAGTATGCATTTACTCATCTTACTTGCACAAAAACACATTCAGTATTCCTCAAAAAGTAACTCTGAATCTTACACAAACCTTCAATAATTAAATGTGTTAAATAATACAAATATACTTCCTTTGAACTCACTTTTTTTACCAATGTCTTTGCTGCTGACATTTGACGATCCAGTTAATGACCAATAAGCAAAAATGATTAAGTAAACAGCACTTTTTTTTAATTGCTGAAGGTGCAAATCAGAATGGCAGCAGAGATGAAAGGTTTGAGCTGCTCCCTCTACTGTACTGATGTGAATTTGCATTTCCTTCAACCTTTAGTGTGAAAGGGCCTTTACATTTACCAAAATTAGAACTTTAGAAGAGTTAGTTCACCCAAAAATGAAATTTCTGTCATTAATTGACCCTTCAACGGCAGTTTGATTGACAGGAGATCTATTCAATTATAACCATGGATCCGCCATTTTGTCCATTCCCGTCTTTCCGTGCTTGAAACAACATTCCTTCTGATGTTCATTCATGTTTATTTGATGCTATAAATGAACTAGTATGAAGAGATGATCGGTTCACGAGCCGCTTGAAGGAGCTACAGCGATCTGTCACGACACATTAAAGAGACACTATATGGTGTTTAAACTTCTTTAAAAAATTACAATATTTTAAACGTGAAACTGTTTCATTTCAAAAGTAACATGCTCTCACGTTGTCAGTGTCCTCTTTGCTCCAGGATGTATTTTTCACAGCGTGAGAACATGATGTGTGGCGTGAGAGCGCATGGCTTGTCGGACATAGCAACAATAACTAAAGAGGATGGGTGTTTGCGAAGAGTCAATTACCCACATGTCGTTACAAATCCATAAGACCTTCATTCATCTTTGGTACACAAATTAAGATGTGTCTGATGAAATCCTAAAGGTATCTGAATCAGACAACGTCATTGCACTTTTCAGGCCCAGAAAGGAAGCAAATACATCGTTAAAATAGTCCATGTGACTACAGTGGTTCAACCTTAATGTTATGAAGCGACAAGAAAACTTTTTGAGCGTGAAAACAAAACAAAAATAACTTCATTCAACGATTTCTTCTCTTCCCTGTCATTCTCCTTCGCTGTTTACGTTGTAGACACAGTGCAGCACTTCCAGGTTTTACATCAGAACGCTAACTAACCCTTTAAAAAACAAACAAGTGAGCCTAGGCCAGGTGAGAAAAAGTAACACTAAAGTAATGTAATACTTTACTTTTCACAAAAAGTAACTAAGTAAATGCTTTTAGTTACTTTTTTAGGGAGTAACGTAATATAATCTATTACTTTTAAAAGTAACAATCACTGTTCATGAGTATATCTTTGGTGTTTCAGAGCACTAAACACTAAAATTGTCAGTAACATATTTTCGGATGAAAACCTCCCACTAACTTTATTGTCCTCAAATAAATCTAATTATAACTCTGGGCTTAACTCTAAAATTCAACTTTTGCTATTTGTAAAATTGAATAACACATTATTTATTCTTTTTATGGACCATTTTTGCTATTTCACAGCATCCTCAAAAGGAATTATTCATAATTGGCTGCTTCTAGGGAATTTTTGCAGCCATTTTGCCCCCAAAAGTGTTTCACACACACACACACACACACACACACACTTCCTGCAGCTGAGTTGTTTAATTACCAGCGACACTTTCATGACTGGCGATGACATCATTGCCTCGGTCCTCTCTGCACGGCTTCACACACAGAGGACTTCCTGCTGAATAATGAGAGAAACGCACACATTCCAAAACACCCACACACACAAACAGGAACACGGCAACAAAACAGCTCCACTGCCCAGCTCTAATCTTTCCTTTTACGCAACAGTGAACAGCAAACTTCCCCGGGCACATGAACTAATACACGTATGTAATTGCTGTCCGTATAAGCCAAAACTGTTTTAGATAAAGAGCTAAGCATTCATATCCTATGATTGCCATTTTAGAGTTTCAGAGTTCACATCTTGGTTGTGAATAATATTGGTGTGTATATGGGCCATTATACAGAATTGGTTCAAAGTCAGAGTTGGAAACGTCTTGAAAAAAAAAATTGTATGTATGCATGCAAATTGTATAATATACAAGGTACACATTTCTAGTAATTCATCTCCCCAAATTTGTCACTACAGAAACAGTGTATAAATAATTTGGTAACACTTTACAATAAGGTTCATTAGTTAACTACATTAGTTAACGTGAACTAATAATAAACTGCACTCACACAGCATTTATTAATCTTTGTTAATGTTAATTTCAACATTCACTAATGCATTATTAAAATCTTCTTAACATTAGTTAATGGGCAACTAAGATGAACAACTGTATTTTCATTAACTAACGTTAACAAAGATTAGTAAATACAGTAACAAATGTATTGCTCATGGTTAGTTCATGTTAACTAATGCATTAACTAATGAACCTTACTGTAAAGTGTGACCAATAATTTAATAAGAAGGGTTACACTGGCCTATTAATATTTTGTTTATATCTACCTTGTAAATATATTTGCTATTTTAAAAAAAAAGTTTTCATTGGTAAATCAATAACAAATTAAAATTTGAACAATATTTCAAGTGTAATTTGTGAGATTTGTTGTATTTTCAATCCAATCTTTCTTTGTAAAAGGCATAAAGTTCATCATACTGATTTCAAAGTTAAGGATTTATTAGTTTGAATATACATTGACACTATCATAACATCTTAGTGATTCAATATACTTTATTTTTGACAAAACATCCCATGTTTCGGTCGTGACTGCACATTTTCGGTAGCCACCACATCACACAAAAATGTGTCAGTCTCAGCCAATGGACTAAAATACACACTGTTTCGGTAGTGACATGAAAATTCGTGACACGTTTTGTTTACAATAAGTTTCATGATTTATATATATATATATATATATATATATATATACACACATACACCCCGATATGTCCCACCCAAACATCCTGTTTATATAAGAAATAAAGAAAACTGCACTCATCAAGCCATTTATTGGGGCCCTTAAAGAATACACTAGCACTGAGAATAACTCAGACAGACAATGTCATTCTGCATTAACTTTGATTTACAGCTCCAGGCAAGGAGGTGTGATCCCAGTGCTGTGGATTTGCATTCAAAGTGAGCGGTGAAAGAAACTGACTTCTTCAGAGCTCGAAAAGAACCATAAAATCCCAATTGCTGGGTTTATTGAACTAACTCATGACAACAGTTATTTATTACAGTAGGTGCCGATACGTCTTTATCTTCATGGCATTAAAGATAACGTAACAACCGATTCAGAGTAATAATTCTCAGGGGAATCCCTTAAGTTCACTCATCTTACGTGGTTTAAGAATGGACCAATTTGCTCTTTTATCATCCTATGCTGATCCTGAAAAGTATACCAATCACTGCCTTTAAACTTAAGGGATATAGAACTCAGATTGTGGCCTGAAACATTATTTTTTTTTTCAACCAGTAGCCTATCATACAATACCATAGTACTTGTGGTATATTCATCATATTCACATGGTGTTAACATTTACATTTAACTCTATGTTAAGCCATATATATATATATTATATATATATAAGAGCCATTGAAATATTAGAAATGGAGTGGCCATTACACCTCTGGTGTGCATTATTTTTTCAATAATTCAACAGCCAGGAGTTAAACAGAGACGATCTTTGAAATAAATAATTAGGCAAAGTGGAACTGTAATGCTGCCAAGATTTCCCTGGAAACACTTATAAATAATTGCAGATCTTATAATGTTCGTCAACCAATCGGAAACAAGCATTCAACAGCTCTGTAGTATAAATAAACACTATACTTTAAGCTTATTGCAGTGCTTCATGGGAGTGAGCAGCTCTTTTGGTGCAATTTGCTTGTTTCAATACTCTAAGTGATGAAGATTGCTTTAAAGAATCATGGGTAATGTAGTTTTTCATCAGGAATGCCACTTTTAAAATAATGCAGGCTGACGGCTTCAACAAAAGCATTTACTATTCATTAACAACCTCTTTTCCCACAGTAGGTCTGTATTTAAAGGTTTATAATTGTTTAAAATGAATTCCCTTATGAAGAAAATGAAGGGATTTTTACTTTGGAAGCATCTGTTGCACTCCATTGGACAAACGTTATGCACCTAATTAATATTCATGAGTCAAAGCTGATAACGTTCATAATGCATTAATCTCACTCACTTTTCAAAGGTTAGGTGCATGTTTGGTTGATAATTTGGTTCTTTGTATATTGACAGAGACATTGTACTTTGGTAAAATCACATTGTGCATGTCGCTCCCTGCTGTTCAAGCAGCGGTTTCAAAAAGAGCATCTTCTCCATAACAAGACGTGACAACAAACACTCAAAATCAGGACAGAGACACAATGCACCACTGAGATTTTATTATTCAGACATTTTATTCAGAGAATTTTCCGCTGAGAACATGGAGGAATGAAAGCTAGTCAAAGAAAGAGACAGAAAACAGACGGGATTAGACAATGACTGTGTTGTTGCGTTCCAGTATCTGGAGATTTTAAGACTGAAGCCTTTTTCCTTTGATGTCTGTAACAGAGACACATACATAATCTCACGCTACATACTGTATATAGACTAAAAAGTCTAACACAAACTCACACCTCACACTTGCAAGTGCACACAAAACACCAAACGGACACACAGCTGACAGGGAGGACACAGTATTCAGCAGCAAGTGCCATTTTAGGCTCATTTCAGGCTGCAGTGAACACAGTATATAATTTGAGAGACAAAACAGCCAAATGAGAAGAACATCTAAATGATTACACATTCAGCCTCCATTTCCTTCTATCCGCTCCACACACACACACACATTTACACAACCACCAATTAGATGCAGGAGGAAGCAGTCAGCGAGGCTGCTTCTATTTGCGTCTTCCTTGAAGAACTCCAGATCCGTGAGGATGAGAGCGGGAGAAGAAAGGAACAGAAAAGCTGATCTCCGCTGTACTGGCATAGAGTGTGATGTACGCTGGCATGACAGGCGGGAATCTGGGCCATAGTTACATTCATTGTTCAGAGAGCTGTTACAAAACTAAACCCACCGACAGCAATGAATGTTGATTATGACCTTTGAAGAAATGTATGGAGGTGGGCGTGTCCAAGGTCTGCTGGGCTGAAGAGGGCGTGGCCTCAGGGCACAATCAACGGTCGATGGTTTTTCAGTGTCAAAAACTCACCGACAGCGTTGAATGTTCAACAAGACCAGCAAGAAAAGAAGGGGAAAAAGACCAAAATATTTCACTCAAACCTTGTCACGTGGGCTTCTGTGTCCTCCTGTGTTTCTCCACACTGAGCCGAGCACCTGGTGAAAGACAAAATGAGAATACGAGTGAAAAATGTAAAAGAAGAAAAACTACTAGTACAATTTGATTAAGAAGACAAATACATCAACAAAAAAAACAAGAATAATTGTTGGCATCTGGATGACTCCTTTGGATTGGATAAAATAAAATAAATAAAATCCAAAATATTAAATTAAAATTAAAAAAAAAAAAATTTAATTAAAAAATAAAAGGTTTTTGAAATGTCGAAAAATAAATTGCAAGAAATTAATACTTTTATTTAGCAAGGACAAATTAAATTGAGCAAAAGGTGACAGCAAAGACATTTATAATGTAATGGTTGCTAAATAAATATAGACACTTTGAATGTTTAGGGTCAGTAAGATATTTTTTGGCAAGAAATTAATACTAATTTAGCAAGGTCATACTAAATTGATCAAAAGTGACAGTAAAGTCATTCATAATGTTACAAAAGATTTATATTTCAAATATCCTGTTCTTCCTATAACTTTGTATTTCCACCAAACATTAAGAAGCGAAACTATTTTCAACATTAAAAACAATAGGACATTTTAGGCAGCAAGGATCATGTGACACTGAAGACTGGAGTAATGATGCTGAAAATTCAGCTTTGACATCACAGGAATAAATTGCATTTTAAAATATATGAACACAGAAAACAGTTATTTTAAATGGTAATAATATTTCACACTATTACAGTTTGTTTATTTATTTATTTTTGCAGCCTGTGTGAAGAACCCTAATAAAAGTTGCAGCTAATAAAAGCTCAAAGAAAAAAATGGAATAATAAACAAAAGAACAGAATATTAAACAGAACAAAAATATTCCATCATATTCGTATGGCACTAAAATCCAAATAAAACTCGAGGAACTACTGCTGAAGAGTACCTTCCCACACAAAACCAAAATCTATGGGGAAAATGCTCTGCAAGTCAAATAAAATCTCAGAATTAAAACTGATTTTATGAAAGCATGTCACTATAGATACTATTTCAGATCATTTCAGTGATTTTGTAACACACACACATTTTTTTTCTTTTCAGACAAAAGACCATGATCTGATTTGTACCAAAACCAAACTTTTCACCCAAATCGCTGTACCATTTAAAACACAATGCGCGATGAATTCACACGACCATGGGGGGTGAAAGGGTTTCCTATGGCAACAGCAGTATGAGGGAGGGATGTGATCGTCCTGGGGGATTGTGGGTAGAGTGGATGTGTGTACGGGGGCTCCTGTGAATCCAGATACTCAGCATTACATTTTCACGAGACAGATTACAGACTTCACAGTACCCAAAATGAAATGGTATGAGGTAGTCCGGTGTATCCTGCATCACCGAAATCTTGCTCTGCTGGTGTTCTCATATCGGTTTGGAGGATTCTGTCACACCTCTGCAATATTTGGATATTATCGGATATATATATCAGGAAATTTGTATAAATTATATATGTGTGATCAGTGTATAATCAGTAAAATACAACGTGCATTTATGTAGTTCGTACAACATGCATCGTTAAGGATGTTTATGAAGATGCTTGTTTTGTCTTCAAACAAGGATATAACAAGGTCATTGTAAATGATTTGCTTATACATTTGTTCACATAGGCAAAAAAAATTATATATTTTTTGACCTATACAATTTAAATCTATTTAGTTTAAATCATTTTTAAAAGGAAAAAAACACAAGAAATATGATTTGTACAAGTAAACCACCTTCCAGATATTTGAAATTTTTTAGAATCTTAAAAAAAATCTGTTATTTCCAGGTTTAAATAAAAAAGGTGAGCCCCCATATTGTCACAACGCATTCATTATTAGTGGTCAAAATTTGGGAGTAATTTTTAAGGTTTTTAAATGAAGTCTCTTATTGTGAAATATTCCAATTTAAAAGAGCTCTATTTTAATATATTTTAAAATGTAATTTATCCTTAAGTTTAATTTCTTATTATCAATGTTGCTGCTTAATATTTTAGTGGAATCTATGACACATTTCTAATCATATATATATATATATATATATATATATATATATATATATATATATATATATATATATATATATGACTGGTAATATGTCATAGATTCCAAAAAATATTAAGTGTGTATTAAGCAGCAACATTGATAATAAGAAATTAAACTTAAGGATAAATTACATTTTAAAATATATTAAAATAGAGCTCTTTTAAATTGGAATATTTCACAATAAGAGTGTGTATGTGTGTGTGCGCGTGTGTGTATTCCCTACATTACGGGGACCAAATGTCTCCACAGGTATAGTAATACTAGTACATTTTGATCTTGTGGGGACATTGTTTTTGTTCCCCATGAGGAAACAAGCTTATAAATCATACAAAATTATCTTTTTTGAAAATCTAAAATAGCAGAACATTTTCTGTGGTGGGTAGAGGGGTAGGGGTAGTGTAGGGGGACAAAATATACAGTTTGTACAGTATAAAAACCATTACACCTATGCAAAGTCACCATAAAAAATTAAAACACAACACGTGTGTGTGCGTATATATATATATATATATATATATATATATATATATATATATATATATATATATTTTCAGCATATTCAGTGACTTTCATTCAGCAAGGATGCATTAAATTGATCAAAAAAGACATTTATAAAGTTACAAAAAAATCTATTACAAATAAATGTTGTTCTTTTATTACCATTTCATCAAAGAATCCTCGTTTTCCACAAAAAAGCAACAAAAACTATTTCTAACACTGATAAAAATAAACAACCATTATTAATAATTGAGCACCAATAAGAACAACTGATAATAATAACTGAGCACTAAATCAGCATTTGATTTCTGAAAGGTCATGTGACACTGAAGACTAGAACTATCACAAGAATAAGTTTCATTTTAAAATATATTAATATATATAAAAAGCAGTTACTTAGATGTTTTTGGTCTAATAAAGGCAGCCTTGGTGAGACCTTTTTTTTTTTTTTTACAAAAACATTAAAAATCTTAATTATTCCAATCTTTTGACCATTAGTGTAATCATTCAAAACATACACTCTCTCCAAACTCACCCTCAGTCCCACAGCAGTTTGCCCTATAGCGTGTATCAAGAACACCAGAGCCTGCAGCGCAGCTTTCATTCCTTATTTGTCCTAACAGTACTTAGGGTGGTCCGAAGTGATCCAACTTCACAAACTGAGGCAGAGAAAGAATGTGCCTTCCTATATATACGCATGTATCTAATATACAGTCCGTAATGACTTTCAGACATGGTGGTCTGATCTTAACGTGGACTGTGTGGCCTTTTTCAGTGCGTCTCCTTGTGGTCTTCCACAGAATTTGTGGGGGAAGTGGGGGGTTGGGAGGGGGCCCCGTTTTAGCTCTTAAAATACCCTGGATCGAGCCGTGGTCGGGCAGCTCGTCTATCAGCGCTGATTACATGTCGTTGCTGCCGAGGACAGGAGGCAATCAGGAACACGTTCACCCCTGATGTGTCTGCACAACGCTTCCGTCCTCTACAGCCACCTGTGGTTTCCACCGATGTGGACGTGTCTTTACTGTGAGAGAGGAAAGGTAGACGATGTCCTAGGATTTCCTTTCTGCTACAAAATATGACTTCATGCCAGAGCTGAAGAGTAACTAATTAAAAGCAGCAATGCTACTAGCTAAATTTTAACAAGCTACTCTTTTTAACAAGTAACAGTATAATTTCATGTGAATCATGTTTGGTTCAAAAAATGATTCACTGATTGAAATGTAGTGCTGAGGAAGTCTGATTCATTTTGTTGGATCAATTTGTTCAGATCAAACAAAAGTTTCACTGATTGATATGTACTGTAATACTGAGGATGTCTGAGTGATTTCTGATTCTTGATTGATTTTTTTGTTCACTTCAATTGAATAATTCTCGCATAGATGTTGTAATTCAAATGAATCAATTTGTTTGGTCTGTTTTAAAAATGATTCACTGATGGACATGTTGTGGTGGGGAAGTCTGATTCTTTGTAACAAACTGATTTGTTTGTTCACTTCAAACAAATTACTCAAAGATTGAATTGATTTACAAACATCTTTGTAGTTAATTTGTTTGTTCAGTTAAGAAATTATTCTCTAATTGATATGCAGTGAGTCTGATTCATCTTAGTAAATCAATGTGTATGTTCAGTTCAAACAAATGATTCACAGATAGATGTTGTGCTGTGCAGATCAAGTCATTTAAGGGAATCAATTTGTTTGTTGTATTTTAAAAAATGACTCATACGTTGGGCTGGGGAAGTTTTTCTGATTGAATTCTGATTCATCAATGTGTATGTTCATTAAAAAAAAAGATTAACTGATTATATTAGTTTGTGTTGTGATATTTAGAGTAAATGTACCTTTTTTGAATGTAATGCACCCTACCTTGGATGCAAAGTAAACAGGGATTCAACAGGAAAAGAAGATCTTTAAAGGATTGGTTCACTTTAAAATGAAAATTACCCCAAGCTTTACTCATTCTCAAGCTATCCTAGGAGTATATGACTTTCTTCTTTGTGATGAACACAATCAGAGATATATTAATAAATATCCTGACGCATCCAAGCTTTATAAAGGCAGTGAACAGGACCAGCGAGTATGAAGCTCAAGAAAGTGCATTGATCCATCATAAACATACTCGGATGATAGATATTTTATTTTTTTATAACT
Source organism: Opsariichthys bidens (assembly GCA_037194245.1). Taxonomy (NCBI): domain Eukaryota; kingdom Metazoa; phylum Chordata; class Actinopteri; order Cypriniformes; family Xenocyprididae; genus Opsariichthys; species Opsariichthys bidens. The sequence continues at coordinate 7,643,532 of CM074303.1, forward strand.
TAAATATGGATATTTTTCTTATACAAAACGCATCACTTTGCTTCAGAAGGCCTTTATTAACCCCCCGGAGCAATTTGGAGTACATTTATGATGGATGGAGGCACTTTTTTTGAGCTTCAAACTTTTTGCCCCTGTTCACTGCCATTATAAAGATTGGATGCATAAGGATATTTATTAAAAAGGTACAATATGTAAGATTTTTATATTAAAATATCCACAGTGTTATATATTTCGTTCAGCTGTGTACTTACATTATCCTAAATGTTTCCAAGAATGTGTAAATTCAGAGAAATTCACAAATTGCCCCGTCCCTCTCGTCACTTAGTGTAATCTCAAGAGATATCTACGTTATCCCTGGTTTCCGCTTATGCAGCATAGTAACCATGGCAACAGACACGGTCAGCTGCATAACATCTAGCGGCACGCTGCTGTTGTTTCGTTCAAACATTATGGACCATGACAAGCAAACTTTGGGACAAAAGCAGAAATAAAACAAGGATCAACATGGCCGTGGCGTTTCCAAGATGGTGAGAGCTTTGCGACAAACTTCGACTTGACAGAGACGGCGCTCTTGAACGTTATTAGACGAGATGAGCAAAAGACTAATCAAGGTTATACAGCTCAACACGACAAAGTGTTAGAACATCGTCAGTATGATAATCTAATGTTGATCTAGTTTACTGTTAAGTCTCATACAGACAACAAACTAATACTAAACATTACAACTTTCAACACACTCAAATACAGTTTAGTATGATAGCGTAACGTTAGATCAAGTGAAACAGCGCTGCGTTCCCTCAGTTTTAATTCGTCAAATAAACTGACCTGTATGAATGGTATTTCAGCACTTATGAGTTGTTCGGTAGAATGAAATGTCGTTGGTTCTCATTAGCAATTCTCAGCCACACACTCCTTCATACCACAGTCATGTTAAAAACATTCATTGACTCATCCATAAACATCATTTCCCCATAAATATTATTAGATCCATCGGCATGATGACAAGTCCCATGATTCCATATTCACTGCGTCATCAATCTATGCCTTTGTATTGTTTTGAAGAGTTTAGCGCCCCCAAGCGGAAGAAAAAAACTACATAGTGCACCTTTAATATAACTGATTGTGTTCGTCAGAAAGAAGAAAGTCATAAACACCTAGGATGGCTTGAGGGTGAGTAAAACTTGGAGTAATTTTCATTTTAAAGCGAACTAAACTGCAACTGCTCTGAAGTGATTTTGAATCTCATAATTGAGACTTTATCTTTTTAACTACAGCTTTAACTTCTAATGATTCCTGCAAAAGGACTACTATACAGTTTATCAGTCATTATACAAAAACATTTGACCACAGAAAGTCGCGACTGACCAATCAGAATCAAATTTCCATTTTGATGGCGTCTCTCTCTCCTTTGGTGTGTCTAGCTTTCATCTGAGCTTCAGCCCGTTTGTAAAGGAACACTGAAGACAAGGCTCTCTTTTGAAGCTGCATGACTGTTTCGTTGAGATGCGCCGCTGGACAGCAACGGAATACCAGACGTTGTGATGAGATAAAAGAGAAGCTTCCCTGAGTTACCACAGCGATACAATCTCACAATGCCGCAGGTGCCATGAAACTTTTAAGCTGAGGTAGGGCGCTAGGAAAACAGTTAACCTAATCAGCCCTTGATAGGAAACGATGCAAATAGAGAGAGTGAAAGAGAGAGTTCAAATAAAGAAAATTAGATGAATTTATGGCTTCCTGGAAACAATATATCCTACAAACAATATTGCAAGTACTAATGGGTCAATCAATGCATTGAGCAGTCAAATATGTTTTGTATAATGACCACTTGTCTACATATTTCAATTTAGCAGTCATTATGCTAAAATTAACCTTATTATTTTAAGATAAGGACCAGCTGATTGTCCATCACAGGCATAAATGTACAAACTGAATTTTCAGCATCATTACTGCTGTCTTCAGTATCAGAAAATCTTTCAGAAAGCATTATAATATGCTGATTTGGGTACTCAAGAAACATTTTTATGATTATCATTCCTGATTATAATGTGCTGCTTGATAACTTTATGGAAACCGTAATGTGTTTTGATGAATAGAAAGTTCAGAACGTCATTTATTCCAAATAGAAAATCTTTTGTAATGCGAAAAATGTCTTTGCTATGGAAGATTGTTTCTGCAAATGAATAAAAAAATGTAATTTTTTAAAAATAAAAAATAACTCTGACTTCTCATCTCACAAAAGTCAGAATTGCGAGATATAAACTCACAACTGTGAGTTATGACAGAAATGTGAGAAATTGTGAGTTTATATCTTGCAATTCTAACTTTATTCTCTCAATTGTGAAATATAACCTTGCAATTGTGAGAAATAAAGTCAGAATTGTGTAATATAAATTCACACTTCAGAAAAAAATCTGAATTTCCTCAGAATTGGAATTCATATCTCATAAACTCACAATTGTGAGGGAAATAGACAGAATTGCAAGAAAAAAAAGTTTTTCATTTCATTTCTCACAATTCTGACTTTTTTACTCGCAATTGCGAGTTTTGTATTTCGCAATTCTGACATTATAACTCGCAATTGCGTGTCAGAATTGTGAGATAAAAGGTTTTATTCGGTGGCGGAAACAAGCTTCCATACTTCCCTTTTGATCAATGAAAGGTTTTCATTTTCTTTCAAAATAATAATAATAATAATAATAATAACAATATCTTACTGAACCCCAATCTTTTGAACTGTATTGTAACTGACAGTTTAAGGGGGTTCCAGGAGCGTTTAACCACAAGTGGGTCAGATAGACAGTAAAATGTGTCATACTGTGAAATTCTAGGTATTTAAACTTGAGGAAAACCGTTCAAGTGCTCAGGGCTAGTTCACAGTCTCTGAAGCTTGTTTTAATTTGCAGCACAAAAAGGTAAACCCCAGTTGACCCCTAAACCTTTCGGAATGCAGTGCCGATTCGCTGGTTGCATTGTTCCAATAACCCTCAAAGGAAAGAGTGTGTATGGACACATTAGTGTGCATGTCTACAAAAGGTATTTAGAGAGCTGTCAGGCTTTAAGTGAGGGTTTGTTTCTGATATCAGTCTAAAGCCTTTCTACAGGTCACCTGCTACAGACCTGAACTCAGAGACCGTCTGGGACCGTGACTCTCCCCCCCCCCCAAACACTGATTTACACGCACACAGCTGTTTTCTACACTGCAGACAAAAGGATGTTTGTCAGACATGCCTATGCACAGTGTTTCCTATTGTATAAATCAGTGACTGGACAATCCATTCAATCTCTGGCAAATCACCACACAGACATTCACTTTCCTGTTAATCACCACAGAGTTCATTCAAAACCCTCACTCAGCAACACACAGAGAAAGAGATCAAGACATCACATGACTACTACGTCTAAATGTTTGAAACTTGCCATCAACTAATATACATGGCCAAGCCCGACATATCGGTTGATATTTTTTTAACTACCAGCCTTGATCAATAAGTTTTACTGTTTGGCAGACATGTTGGAAGCAGGACTTTTATTTTATTTTTAATAGTGTGTAGGACTTTTATTTTGAAAGCACGGAGAATGCAAGCGCCTGAACTTCCAAGCTCTCATTTTATGTCTTCCTAAGTTTACTGGCTATGTCCAAAATCGTATACTTTCAAGTAGGTACTTATTTTGGAAAAGTAATTACTAAACGACCGCTAAAAATGTTCTAAATGTTATGAATGTGTGTAGTATGAATATAATCTGGATGTACCACATTCACCATGTTGTCATTATCATGTGACCAACCAGCGTCAGTTACGTCGCTTCACTGCCATTCATAAATCCTCTCCTGTAGCCTCATGGGATGGTAAGGTGTCCATCACACACACTTCAGAATCTCGCCAGAAGTGGAAGCTCATCCGGGTACTTTTTGCCTACTCTTTTATGAGTACTGAGAATCTGGACATACTTCTTTTGTCACAATGTTTTTCACCTTCTAAATTATAGGGAAGCATGAGATTTTGAAAGCAGCCAGATTTAACAGTTCTGTTAAAGTGTTACAGTGTTTACATACTTTTTATTTCAGATTTTTAGCTATTTCTCTATATGTGAAAAACACTATAAAGTGATTTTTTTATATTCATTTTCAAATTATTTATTTCAAATTCAGTAAATTTTGTAACTATTGTAAAACTTATTTGTAAGTCACTAGATAAAAAAGTCTGCTAAATGAATAAATGTAAATGTAAACCTACCATGCAAAGAGTTAAGCCCAAAGTATACTTCGGTTTTTATGTGTACACTAGGGTATGCGTATATTGCAAGTGATGCAAATTTAATTATCAGAATATTACGAGTGTCTTGAGGTTATTTTGTACTAGTCAGTCTTTCCATAATGTGGCAACACTGGCACATCGTGCATAAGTACAATAGTGTATAAGTACATAGTGTATCATTTGGGACAAAACTTAAGTAAACTGAAGTATACTTTGGGCTGAAATCTCCACAACAAATCAAACATCTCCACCCTAAAGCCAGCAACCAATCAAACAACCAAAACACACCTAAACAAATAAAAGCAATGGGACAAGGTTTGGCTGGTTAACATGGGCCAGTTTGCTTCTGCTGGTACAGGTATGCAGCCAAAATGGGTTTTTTTTTACCCATGAACAGCTCTCTAATAATAATAATTCAATAAATATTTCAATATTGTATATGCAAGTAATTGTAAAGGTTTAAATACTGTAATATGGACTGGCCATGAGCAACGCTGGAAGAATTCGAATCGCATACACTACTGTTCAAAAGTGTGGAGTAAGCAATAATTTTTGTTTTTTTTAAGTGTCTTCTGCTAACAAAGGCTACATTTATTTGATCAAAACAGTACTATTGTGAAATATTTTTACAATTTAAAATAACTTTTATATTTGAATGCATTTAAAAAATGGAATTTATTCCTGTGACGGCAAAGCTGAATTTCCAGCATCATTACTCCAGTCTTCAATGTCACACGATCCTTCTGAAATCTTTCTAATATGCTTATTTGGTGCTCAAGAAAAAATAAATCGTGTTGCTTAATATTTTCATGGAAACTGCAATGCACTTGCTATGGATTCTTTAAAAAAAAAAAAACTTGAAAGATCAAAAGAACAGCATTTATTTGAAATAGAAAACTATTGTAACATTATAAATGTCTTTGTGTCAATTTTGATGAATTTACTGCATCCTTGCTGAATAAAAGTAAACAAAAAAAAAAAAAAAACACATACTAACCCCAATCTTTTGAGCGTTAGAGTACATCCGCAGGGGTTATGCACCAGGTGAGAAACTTCCATTGGGACAGATTCAAGTATTATAGATCTTTTTGAATAGAACAACCAATCAAACAGCCCTACAAGCATTCAAAACCGCAATCCCATAATAAAACCAGCTACCAATCTGAAAGCACCAATTAAACAACCCTACCTTAAAATTTTGATCAATCAAACCGTGAAATGTTCACCTTAAATCAAAATGCTGCCCCTTCCTTTCACCCTGAATGCCCCTTTTTCTAATGTCTGTAGGAGTGGCGAGATTCCAGAGTACAGGGAGACTGTTTACACCACGGATCACAGCAGACAGACATAAAGCTTTCACCCTGCCTCCCTCACATAGCGGCAACTACATTAAAAGGACATAAATCTATGGGAGTGGACATGCAAGAATGTGTATGAGCGTATTAAAGAAAATAAACCTGATGTCAGTCAGAGAAACCAAAGCCCTGCAGATGTGATGATGTCTCTGTGTGTGTTGAAATAACAGCTTTTACCTAGCTTTTTTTGGTCAAGAATGGTTTTCATCGCTCCCTCTTCTCTCATTTTTGATTCATGGTTTATTAGAGGCTGTTCCACAGACGTCACTTACACATGGAAAGCCATTGTACAGCCATTTTTAAATAAAGTTGCGGTCAGGGTTTGTGTGAGGATGTATGGAGCCCTTATACACGACATAGCTTAATTTTTCTTGGAACACACAAACTGCAATAAATCCCTTATATGAAGGGCCGGGAGCCAAAACCCAAACAATCATTTACATAAAATATCTGCAGCATGTCAGGTTTTGGAAAGTCCATAATTTTCTGTTTTTCTTATTGGACACTGTAGTATTTTATACTCACAGCTTACTCGGAGGTCCGATGAGGACAAGATGTGCGTGTGTGTTGGAGTTCTTGAAGGCCGACAGTTTATTTCTGTTCCTGCGTCGCGACGCATTTTTGCCAACTCAGCGAAACCCCTGCAGCTTCTGGAGACAGAGCGTGGGTGAGAGGGAGCGCAAACCCACAGTCAAAACTTCAACATCTTCTACTGTCCAGCACAGGCTCTGAAAAACACAGAAGTCACACAGTTAACATGATCATGCTCGAACTTTTTGGCCCCCGAGCGGCTGAAACAGTAAAAAGAAAAATCACATGGCATCCCCGCCACACAATACGGTCATAAAAGAGAATGTGCACAGCTATGGTTGGCTGAAACAAAAGGACGGGGACAGACCGTCGGGCACCAGAGCCACATCCACAAAAGATGAAAACCCTGGATTACAGAGTACTGCAGAAAACCATATGACTGATACAAGACAGTCTGGCCTGAGAGAACATTGTAAAGCATACAGTATACTCATAATTATGGCTGTGCAAAATGCATCTTGAAATTTTTAAATCTATATTCAATAAATTATACATATATTTATTTACACAAACATATATACACTAAATATACATTATATATATATTATATATATAATATATATATATTATATATATATATATATATATATATATATATATGCACACACACACGTATACATATTCACATATATACATTATTTACCAGTATATTTAGATTTTTCATTTTAATATTAGTTTAAGTTTTAGTTTATTTATTAATTATTTATTAAGTTTTTTTATTCTTTTGTTTTAGTCACTTTAGTACTTTAACTTCAGCTCTATCAGCAATTTTTTAGCTAACAATAACATTGATTTCCAGTATATGCACCAATATACTGTTAATAATAATAATAAACAGCAATATATACCAGCATATATTTTTTACAAAAATATTTCAATATGTGAATAATTCTATGCGGGGACTTCTATAAAAAAAATTTCCCTATACCATCACTGCATTCATTTGCATTATTCACTGAAAAAGACCGATTCACAGAGATTAATCAAATTCTCACCGTACTGTATTGTTACTCAAGTTAAAACCAGGGATATTATTGCAAAATCATTGAGAATAGCCTACATTGTGTTGCCCTAATTATCTTACTCTGAGACAATGCTAATTTTCACCATATAGGACAAATTGCACAAAAAGTAGGAATATTAGAAACATGTCTTAAACTTTCTCATTCACATAGCATGCATTCTAGTACAAACAGAGACAGAGGGCAATGGAATTGAACAAAAAGCACATTAACAGATTTGTAAGCTTAACCAGCAAATGAAGTCATTGATAAGCATTATAGGAAATCTGAAGACTTTCATCTATGGAATTGCCTACATTCACTTTGAAAAACATAAATATTCGATATTTAATGTACAACTTTCATGCCAGGACTCAAGTAATGCAGCTTGATTCAGTAGTCAGGGCACTGATCAGGGAGTCGGACATTTTAAGGGCTTTTTGTTTGTTCGTTCATGTTTGTCATGTTCGTCACATCATGCCAGCTATATTCATGGTTAGAATGTGATATATATATATATTTTTTTTAAATTAAATTTGATCTTAGATAAAAATTATAAAACTAAACTGTGGCCTTACTTCATTAAAAATCTTTTCATAAAAGTCAACAGCAAAATAAACAGATTCCAAACTATCACATCAAAATATGCTTCAGTGATAATGGATTCTGGCACAAGGGGAATAAAGGAGAACCTTCACCTGTTAACAGAAACATACGGGTTAGTCTGGAGTGCCCTAATCGTCAGCGTGTATAAATATTATGATCTTTTAAGGACTGTCTCAATCTCGAAATCTTTCCAGTACACTGAAATAGTGTTCAGTACCAAGTGAAATTTAAAAAATGTGACGACACCAGTATTTCCTCCTAGCATTCTGCGCGCTGCTGAGCGAGTTCTCAAACTCTGATTGGCCATTGTGTTCATGCACTCAACAGGATTTTCCCTTAATGGAAGTTCTAAAGCATGAAACATTAATCGAAAAAACAAAACGTCATTTAAAAATATTTCAGTATAAATGCATCACTAGAACACTGAACATAATCTAGCTAACATTAAGAATTAATTTAATGCAAAAATGATGCAGGTATATGTAACAAAGTATTTATCAGCATAAATAACATTAAAAAATTCTGCTGTTTGAATACCAGTGATATTGTTCAATGAAGATGTTGTCATCAGTGTCCCAATGTGTAGCGAATCAGAGACCGTACAGGGAATTCAAGTACACGATATCCTGATTCATGACCTAAGGAGTGGATTGAGAAGCACCCAATGACAAATGGCAACCTCACACACTGGGCAAACAATCACATGTCTTGCTGACAGGAAGTGAAGAACTGCAGGGATGTATGTGGCAACACAAAGAGCTTTAATCTTCCTTACAAAAGAAGGAAACATGGTGTGTGATTTACAAGCCAACACCATCACCCGAGGATTCGACAAATCACAGCAGAGATCCTTGAGTGTAACGGAGACCGTTTAAGTTTAACAACACTACCCTCTTTATTTCCTCTGCTTCTGTTCTTTTCCCTCTTCACCTCTTTTCTCTCTTCTAAACGCCTCTGCAGGAAGTGCACACTGGAGTTTATTTTTGAATCGGACAAAAGGAATGCATGCCATTTCCTGTTCATGCCGTCTCCATACGGACATATGAAGAAATGCACAGGTCTAATAGAAGGGTTTTCCACAATTCAAGAGTTAGGCTGCCATTACTAGTGCAGTGCTTCTTTTCCACTCTGGCAAACAATGAGAATCAGATATCCAATATAAAACAGTCCAAAATTAAAATGTATGAAGTCTTTGGCCTTTTCAGAGATGGAAAAATGCAGACTATGACAATATTCATGAACAATGGCACACAAATGAATTGTGTTCTTTCAGCAAAACACTCAAGAAGCAAAAGCAATTGAGAGCAAAGTACTGTGGTTTAAAAGTAATATTCTCTGTATTCTTTGGCTATTGGCAATGGTTCTGACCAAATGGTCCCAAAATGGTCACCCTATATGCTCACCCTGTCCCAAATGCCACCTGGTCAGGTAGTGCACTCTTATAAGAAACAGTTCTATGTAGAACTTTCCAAGGGTTCTGACTGTCAGGCTCTTCATATATAGAACCTTTTAGGAATTTCCATCATGGGATCCTTTTATGGATTTAGTTTCAATAAGTTTTAATTCACTTTTAATTTTGATTACATTTTTTTTTAATTAAGCCGCTTGTAAACATACTTTATCGCTATAAAAAATTTAAATAACGCATTACACATGAAAGTATAATGCAATCATTTAAGTCGTTTCTCTTTATATGGAACCTAGAGGCTACTTTACAATTGAGTCAAGAACCCTTGGGTATAGAACAGAAAATAGGAAATATTGGACCTATTTTTCTCTGCATCTATACTCTGCATCAGGGCTCATGTGGCAAAGGGGGCGCTCATGAGCACTTTTCGGAAACATAAAATGGGCCATGCTAACACATACACATCAAGTGTACCAATTGACTTAGTACCGAAATTGGTATTTTTGACAACCGTAACCGTAACACCAAGAGTGGATAACATTCTGTTAATTCTAAGCACGCGTCTGCCACTTTAAATGCTCAAGCTCTTTAAAGTGAGGTGGATTCTGATTGGCTGTCAGTTCTTTTATCGTACATCAGCTGAAAATAAATAATTCTGAAAAGAGAAATTGGGCAACAACATCATTTCTCTGTGTCTTTATCGTTACTGTATATAACAAATTTATTGTTATAGTTATCTTCCTTGGGGTGAATGGCCCTTTAGGCAAAGACTATTGAAATTCAAAAAATAATTAAGAGAATCAAATCATTTTTGCATCCTCACAAAACTACAGAAAAAGCTATGGCCACACTCTACAGTAAGAGCCCCCAAAATTTGAGTCATTATGTAGTTTTTTGTACTAAGAGCAGCATCTGCTCTGGCGTCTGCTGAAACAAGACAAATTGGTGGCTTCAGTGCAAGTTGAGAAGCCTATAAAAGAGCATGCTTTAATGAGGAAAAAATAAGAAAGAATAAAAAGAAAATTCTCTGTATGCCAAAACCTCGGTCTGAACTGAGACCAATTCAGAACAGTCCATCAGGGTTTATTGCGGTCATCAGACATCAAGAATTGAGTGCTAACACTCTCTACGATACAATACAAGTGAAATGACATTCCCATCAGGGTTTTGCATCGGAACAGGCTGGTTCTGTTTATGTGGAAAGATTGTAAAATATGATTTTCCTCTTTACTACATTGGTGGGGGGATAAGCAAGCCATCCCACCACAATCATTAACATAAAGAACGAGCGTAACTAAATATTCAGTTCCGTCATTTCATCTCCTAGCAGATTAAATGAACAAAACAGCCTCTTTTTCTTTCTCCTTGACATAATCAAAATGAATTAAACAGTCCTCACTCATTTTTCACACAGAGAGGGGTAAAAAGTAAAAAAAAGAAAAAGAAAGGGAGAGAAAGAAGAAGAAAATGAAATAAGAGAAATGAACGGCTCATTGCTTGTGCATCCTACAGCAATGGGGTCCCACACTGCGCCCAGTGGGGTTTGCAGCATTATGGGTAATGAGAGGGGGAAAAACGAAATGTTCTAATGGTTTAGACTAGATGGGTGGTTGTCTTTTGAAAGCGAGAAAAAAAGAGGAATCGTCGCTTTCTGCTTATGCCATAGACACTCAGTAGAACATAGTGTTCTTTAACTGTAGTGTGTGTGTGTGTGTGTGTGTGTGTGTGTGTGTGCGTGGTCACTCTTCTAAAGGTTCCAACTTATTGAGTCTGCAGATCACAGATTACAGCCAACAATACAGAGGTTTCATGCAAACCGACATAAAAAGCAATCTTGCGGTTTCATTTTTAGCCATTTGAATTTTTTTTAATGTACTTCTTTGGTTGCATTTATGTTTTTTCTTAATTTCTTAACAAAATCAGACTTGTCGTCTTTGGAAACTGCAGTTTAAGATGTTTGTGGTTAAAATAAATCCTCGGTCATAAACAGATGGCACATTCTACAGTCAGCACCTTCAGAAAATGTTCTCATGACAATGGCTTTTAGTTTCCAATGAAAATAGGAAGTTAAAATCAATTTCACTACTGTTTCTTCAGTTCAGATTCTAAGGAAAATGTGGTGTGTTACTGCAAAGCTCATATCAAAACTGGTATTTCATTGAAAGTGGTAGTTTGGGATCAAAGATGAATTAAACATAACCGAGCCTTTAAAAAAAAAGTCATAATTTCACATTATTTCATCACTATTATGATGCAACTGTCAAACGAGCTGTTTACACCAGTCAAACGAATATCTTTAAGACTGATTAAGAATGTTTGAGACAATTCTTTAGAACTAATTGGTGAATGAACACATTTACCGTCTACATTTTCCACAAATAAAATATATATTTAGTACCTCCATATACAGTTTCTCCAGCTACCACGTGCAAAAGCAGAATATCATTAGGAAAAAAGCAGAATGTCACTATAGAAGTGTCACTGAATTTGCACCAACCTCAAAGAGATAGAAAAAAAAACTGTGAATGGAAGCTGAAATGAAGTTTACAGCTGACAACCTTTAAAATGCCCCCCAAAAAAGCAGATCTGAGCAGACTGAGTCAGTCTTTTTGATTAACTTTGATTTGATGTCAATTTTCACACTTTGAATTTTGTCACTAGAAGCATCACTGAATTTTCAACACCACATTAACATGAAACATAAAAAGCTGACAACCTTTAAACTACCTTTTTTTATTTTAAAAATTAGAGTAACTACACCAACAAAACACTGGAACTGTGGCTCAATTTTTGGCTGACTTTGATTGGATATCAATTTTCATACATATTTCTCTAAGCATATTCGACCCAAAGTCAGTTTCACATCATTTTCCATTGTTTGACCAAACAGATAGTCCCACCTCAAACTCGTGCCATTGGCTGAGCCAATACCGCTACTCAAAAACAAACAGACTTTTGAAAGCACACAGTGACACGAGCTATTTAGAGTTTTCGGGGAAATGTTTGCGCACAGCTTACTTATAGTCGTCTCCGCATATTAAGCACGGATAAAAGACGGTATTTAGAAAATTGCAGGTTTTAGCACCAAACTCAATCACACACTATGACTGAGCAGTAGGTAGTGGAAATTATACATAATATCTCATATTTTCACTGTATATAAATGTGTCACTACAGCCAAAACCATGCTGCTTTAGAGCAATTTTTACCAGCCAACCGCGGTCATGCTCCAGGGAGCCTGAGTTTGTGTTGTAAGTTTTCGGTGAAGAGTAGAAAGATCGTTAGCATAAATCATTCTCTACGTTAAGGGTTTTTGGTGATGTAGATGCACTTACGCTCTACATTGCCCCACACCACCCAAATGCTCCAGATGGGGACAAAGTTTATGCAGATTGGCTCATTAACCTCGCTGTGCTGATCTCTCCACGGTAATGACACACACAGCACGCTGGGGCTTCAATAATCCATCTCAACATCCTCTCCACAGAACAGATTACAGTGTGAATGCCACAAACCCTGGCCCTGGAAAGTGATGGCTCTAGATGGGAGCCTACATATGCGAGTGCATATGCTCAAGCGCACCCAGAAAAAGTGTTAGAACAAAAAACAAGAAGGCGTCTTAGCAGCTGCTGTCACGTTCCCCCTGAGGTGTTTCTGTTAATTTTAGTTCCTCAGACAGAATGGATGAACATCTCTTTGAAGTGTGGCCCATTCTGGAATATTTCTCCCAAAGCATCACAACCACACGTGGAGGCATATTATCTGTATGTGTGTGTGTGAGGGTTTTGTTGAGACTTGGAATGGGCGTGGATTCCCTCAAGACCTAACATTCTCCGGATTTTAGAGCTGCCTTGACTTCTGTGCGTCTGAAAATGATTGTTGAATGGTGACTGCTTTTCACTGTTCGCAATGAATGCCCACATTTATGCCGCCGAACAACACACACCTCTGAACAAAACCTCGTCTTTCAGTTCTCACTTGAAAAGCAGTCAATGTGCTTACCTCCTGCAAGGGTTCTTTGATTTCTGGGAGATTTTTTTAAAAGAGCTGAGCTAAAACTATTGGTTTTATAATGTTGTTAAAAAAAGTCATCTTTCAGATTTCAGATTGTAGGGTGCTTTTTTGTTGATCGCAAGGCTGAGGTTTCAACAGCCTTTATTCCAGTCTTCAATGTCACTATCTTTCATGTGTTTGAGATGTGCTTTTATCTTGTGTCTAGAGTAAGACACCTTTTTTGAACTTCCAAACCTACTATTCCACAAATATGTAGCCAGTTTCAAAGAAACGTGTAGCTTAACACAAAGCAGTATGTAGGAGCCACTTAACATAAAAATAACCAAAAATATGCCACCTGTGTTTTCAGTTGAGGTGAAGAGAGCAAGAGATTGTGTAAACGGTGGCAGATTGGTCTAGATGAAGTCTGAAAATGGTATAATGCCAGATAAATGGAACATGTTAATATTAATTCATCAAATACTGAGAAGACATTACATTTAAAGCAGATATCACGGCCATACATTACTTTAGGGTTTGTTAAAAGGGAACAAATTCTGTCTAACAAGTTTATACATATGTTTCAATGCATTAGACATAAAACATTAAAGTATTTGCCAATTTACCAATTTGGAACCAAGTATTAGTAACAGTCAAAGTATTTGGAACCAAATAGGTTTCTCTCAGAACTAATTTTGCAGTTAGACTGAAAAAAAATGGCTTCAAAACAATTTTCTAGAAAATTTCACAAAGAATTACAAAGAAATGGCAAGGAGAACATTGAATTAAACAATTCTGAAATAGTATTTTCTTGTAATACGACTATATGAGTTTTAAACTTTATTTAAATCTTTTTGTTTTTACAATGTACTATTATATCTATTGTTTTCTTATTTTAAACACAAACATCTTTTAGTATGTTAATATTTAGTGATATATTTAGCAAAAGTGCAATATCAGGGGGAAAAAAGCAAGAAAATAGTACAAAAAGTACAAAAGTTGTACGGGGTTGTACCTTTGGTACAGCTTTGAACCAAAATGGGGGGGGGGGGCCTAAAATGACCGAACAACACCAGACGGTACATATTAGTACCTAAAAGGAACAAAAGTGTACCATTTGAAAAGGTACTGCCCCATTGCCAGCTTTTTAACCTTTATTTCTGAGTGTGTGTTTGAGCTGTGCTATTTAAAAATGATCAATTTAAATAGTTGTGTTTGACATTTTGTTGTCAAATGCAATGACATTCATATAATGGCATCATTAAATGTTCAAAGATTTTCTAAGGCCTGTGTATCTTACCCAGCAGACATACCTGGCTGGCATTAAAAACCTCGGCATTTGAGTGTCTTGTCATTTTGTGTGTGTGCTTTATTCGTGATAAAATTCTTGCTGTCTGTTTGGGCCTGTGTGGAAGAGAGAGAGAAAGAGAGAGACAGGAGGGGGTGTTCTCTCCAGACGCCCGTTGCTGTTGATCATTATGTCTGTGTTCAGGTGTCTTTGAGGGTGGCAGTAGGTGGAGATAACCCAGGAGACAGACAAAGGTGGAGTGTGTGTGTGAGTGGAGGGGGGTGATTATATCCGGTACAGATATAATCACAGTCTGTAATATATTTAACAGTCGCCTCTCTCTGTCTGTTGCGGCTTTCCGTGACCTTACTTTATCTCACTACAGACCAGAACGGCAACAAACAGATTTCGTATATTACAATTAGACACATCTGGATCCTGTCAGCAGCGCCAGATGGATTTCAGTGATCAGCTGTGTACTTCTTTTTCTAGTGTACTTCTGGGGGTTTCTACTTCTTCTTTTAAACAGTGACTTGTCTACATAAAGAACCTCAACTGCTGTGGTTAATAAGTAACATTGACTGAATAACAGAAAAAAAAAAACTACAGAGAACAATGAAACTGAAACCCAGATTAAAAGTAATTATGCACATTTAGATTGTCACTAAGCCAAGTTTAATTTCAGCCCACATGCAAGCATCAGTTTACTGATTTAATCTAATGATGCAGCAGTGATGGACGCTGAGATGACTCACACCACCGTCTGTACCGACAATGGAAAGCAGTCAAACACAGGAGGTGAAATCCAGGTGATCTGGATCAAGCTTTTCATCTACAAACTAGAAAATGTCTGAGCTGTAACACTTTCAGATTTACTTCTACTGGAGCTACAATGAATGCATGAAACGGGACAGTGTACATCAACATTTGTTTCCCATTTTGTTTGCAGTTTTGAATCGAAATGCTTCCACGATGTTACTCAATTGAATCAATAAAATGATGCACAGAATGTAAAATGTCTTTCAATTGGAGTTAAAGCACACTTTGGTATTGGTATAGACTGTAACAATAGCACTCTTTGTGTATGACATTAATTGTTACACAGTATTGTAGATTTTTAAACTACTTTAATTTGCTTCAGACAAATTCAGGAATATTATATCAAAGATTGAGATGCAAAAAAAACAAAAAAAAAAAAACATTGAAGCAAAAAACTCTCCTCTTACCTCTTACATACATTGTACCATATATCTCCTTTAACCCTCCAGTGAATTGCATGGATTATTAAATCACAAAAGAAAAATATTTTTTTTCCCTTTGTTTTTTGTTTTACTTCAAAACAACAATATAATCAATTTCCCATCATTTAATGACAGATATTCCAGAGGTTTTGGTGTAAATATATATATATATATATATATATATATATATATATATATATAAAACAATACAGTAAGAACAGAACATATATCAAGGGTCAAGAATTATCACCAATAGAGGTTTAAAGTGGCTTTTAAAGATCTTTGCATTTGTATTTATGTTGTTTCAGCATTATACAAAACAGAAGCTTCTTGACTGTGATTTATTTTTAACTTTTACTATATAAAATGCAGTATTTTATTCTGATAAATGGCCTCAATTAAATACATAACACATCTGAATAAATAGCAAAGTAAAAAATAATTAAGTAAAAATCAATCAAACTGCAGATATTGCACTTTTATGAATAAGTTACTGGTGACACGGTCCCTTTTTTGTGCTCAGCTGCTACGGACAGCTTTTCCCCTTTATTCATGACAAATATCTGCAACTTTCGCATTGTGAGAGCAAAGTGAAGGCTTACATACCTTCTTTAAAATCTTAAGAAGACGTGAGGGAAGACATTCCACGCAAGGAGCATTTGTATCGCTTCAGAAATCTCTTCGGATTCTCCAGCTGGTTGTATCTGCGCCGGTCACTGCTGAATCGCTGTAGTTTCACTCGCGCTCTGAATGATTCCACAAATGGGGCGGGGCTTGGTGTCACATGATAGACTGCGAAACATATGATTGGCCACTGTGATGTAGGTTGACACAATGCCGGTGCTTGTGATTGGATTAGTGTGAAGCTATTTGACGTTGAGTTCTGTGTGTGTTAGAATTTGGTGAAGGGGGGGCGAATAAATGTGGGTGGGTGGGGTCCTGTAGAAAAAAAAAAAAAAAAAAAAAAGCAAGGCCCATATTTTCTGCCAGTCTGTCATTGTCGAGATTTCCAGCTTTAAAATGCTTAAAACGTATATTCACGGAAAAAAATATTTTACAATATTTGAAATAAAATCCAAATATATTTTTTGTGAAACAATATTTATATGAAATTAAAAAAAAATGTACGTTAGACAACTAGTTCATGGATGAACATACTGAAAAATTGTGAGCAATCACATTTCACACTTAATATGTTCTTTGAACGCTTCGGTTTTTGCAATGCGTGTTTTTAGCTGTGTTACTTTACTTTTCTCTGCCTGTATACTTCCCCTTTACCCCACAAACCACAAATCTGAATGAATTCGCTAGGCTTAGATGAGAAAGAGTATTGCTGTTGGGACACTTTTAAACACACTCATTTGTCTTCCTTCAGGTCAGGGCAGCAGGAAGAAGCATTAAAGCATCCTTAAACAGTTCCATTGAGGTCTGTTTTTGACCATCATCTGGAACAGATTCGATTCTAATTGGCAATTGGTTCCCCGAGATCTATAAAACAACAAAGAGGAATGAAAAACATTAACAGTGCTCCTCCTCTCCTCTGTGCTGTTTCTGCTGAACCAGAGAGCTCTGTGACACATTTCAGTGAATTATTTACAAAAGAAAAACTCAAAATAGGAATCAGTCCTCCTTATATGAGCAATGAGCATCACTCCTCAAAGCTTTCAGGCCAAGTAGATTGTAAAACAGACCTGTAAAAATGACAATCGTCATCATTTACTCTCTATCATGTTGTTCTCAAAATCATGTGTATGATTTTCTTTCTTCCATGGAAAACAAAAGGGAGTTAGAAGACAGGAGTCACTTTGAACACTTTTATGGCTCCTCTAATTGCTTGACAGACCATTCTTCAGAATTTCACCTTTTGTGTTCCATAGAATAATGGAATATAGGATTGAAATGTGTCAATGATAATTTCTGTGTGTGTGTGTGCTTGTTTTCATGATTTATGAGGACACAATTTGTATAATGACATGTTTTATGAGGACATTTCATATTTAAAATAGCTTTAAAAACATACTAAATTTTACTGATGCTGAATATACATCACTTTCTGTGATGGGTAGGTTTAGGAGAAGGTTTAGTGTATGAATATACAGTTTGTACAGTATAAAACCATTACGCCTATGGAATGTCCTCACTTTGAGAGCAAAAACAAACCTGTGTGTGTGTGTGTGTGTGTGTGTGTGTGTGTTTATATTACATTATCCTAACACAGATAGAAGAGCAATTACATTTGATCATGAAATCATCTAAATCGTAGGGACCACCAGCCGGCAGGAAAATGGATTAATGAACATACTAAATGCGGAAAAAATGCGGAACATTTTCCGTGAGCGGTAGGTTTAGAGTTAAGGGATAGAAAATACAGTATAAAAACCATTATGTCTATGGAGTGTCCCCAGACAGTGACACTGTGTGTTCGCAAAAGGGCCGTTAACACGTCACCATTTTCAATAAAAAATGGAAAACTTATGCGCTTTGACCGTTCATTTACAATGAAAATGGAAATTTTTGAAAACGATACTTTTATCGTCGGCATGAAAGCTACAAAAACACGAATTTGTGAAAACGGTGACGTCATGTGTATCTGCATTACGTGTTCGGTCTATAGGCGCGTAGAGTTTCTTTACAAAGTGACATCGCCATCTACTGTCATCTGTACTCGAAAAACACAAAGGGAAAAACTTTTCCGTTTCTAGTACCTCATCGTCATGTTAACGTACCCTCATTTTTTATTCTCTGAATGAAACAAGCTTCCATAGGTTATTACAAGCTCCATGAAACCAAGAAAATGTAATCATACACTGTTTGTTATTGAAAATGATTCATAGCGTTATAGTCATCTCACTGATGGGGCCATTTACACAACACCAATTTCATTTACACGATAATGGCGTTTTGAGGGCCTGAAAATGCAAACCTTTGAAAACTGGATTCAAAATGCAAGTTTTTGAAAATGATACTGTTATCACATGCATGTTACGTGTTTAGCCTACAGGCGCGTAGTATTTATTTACAAAGTGATATCGCCATCTACTGGCCTGGCATGTATAATGCAGTGTTTTTAGTCGTTTTCGCGAATTTGACATTTTGACAACGTTGTCGTCTCTATGCAAAAAACACAAAGGAAATTTTTTTTAATACATCGTTGTTGTGTTAACATACACTAATTCTTTAAAATATAGGCTTAAGACAGTATTTGATTGGAACACAGGCTACATATAAATTTTTTGAGAAAGTAACAAATTTATGTTAATCTTTTTGTAAAAAGAAAAAGCACTTTGACATAAAAAGATTAATTCTTAAATTATAGCTCATCTAACATTCTGCCCCCATAGGCTCACAGAGTTATGCATAATACTGCACACATTTCTGTCTATTATGTTGTCTGTTGAAACTGCAATTTAAGGAGTGGTAGACAGTGTGAAAGAAAATTAATCTCTCTCCTTTTCGCACACACACACACACACACACACACATTTATGTGCTCAGTAGTTATTTGCAGGGTTGATAAATTCGCTCCTGCTAAAGGATAATCCGTAATGAAAGTGTTGCAGGTTTGTGCAGCAGAGGCTGGTTTCTGTCGTCTCCATGGTGATTTGACATAGATGTTCACATGTGGGTAAAAACATTTCACTGGGATAGTATTCAGTGCTGGAATTTATTGCTAAATTTAGGCAGGACATTTTCACAGTTATCTGGCTGACACCGCAGTGTGGAAACCGCATCATGAATTGTGTTTGGCAGAGTGTTATGTGAAAAAAATATCACATCATGTACATGTTAAATTATACCCTTACAAGCAGATTTTGGAAATTACTGTCGGATAAATTCTGACGCTGCTTTGTAAAACACTTTAAATTGGGATGACATGTATTTTTATAACCAAGATCATTCCAAAACACTGTTTGAGTGTGATCAGAAAGATTGTTCCACCTTTTGTCACTGTCATCATGTGTGGAAATCTGATCTGCTATACTTGATTACCATGGCAACCTACCAAAGCCTGGGATTTAGTAGTATTGGTGCCAAACACTAGGCAAATTTCTATGTGTGCTTTAACAAAACCATTCAATTAGCTTTTGCCTGAGGTGAATCATAAATAAAATCAGTAAACATATTCATAAATCAAGGCGAAAATGTAATTACTTCACAACTGTTAAAATTGTACATTCCATAGTATGAATGTGTATATAATCCTGACATGTCATTGTCATTATCATGTGACCAACCAGCGTCAGTTACGTCGCTTCACTGCCATTCACAAATCCTCTCCCGTGGCCTCATGCCACGATGGCCAGTGCCCATCGTATGCACACTTCAGAATCTCTGCGGAAGAAGTAGGTTATCCGGGTACATTTTGCCTACTATTTTAAGAGTACTGTGAATTCTGACATATTTCTTTTGTCACATACTGTTTTTTGCCTACTATATAGTATCCAATCCGGGATGTAGCCACTGATAATATCCGTATCACTGTATAGCTCAAACATTATGCTTTAGGCATTTCTATGTGGATGAGGAGTGGAGGAGCTCCGGTGTTGGATCTCAGAATGTCTGGTTGATTGCTGACATGCCTTGAGTGAGGGCAGATGTTTGCTAATTGGAGTGATTAGGTCTTAACGAGGGAAGAGGTCCTTCACTGGGCACCCACTGTTTTAGCCAATAACACGTTGTTCATGTCAGCTCAGCTGCTGATAACGAGCGCTAGAAAAACCCTCAGCCGACAAACAAAAGAGCCCAAAGAATCAGGATTCATTATGGAATTCTGATTGCTCTCAATGTTCATATTTTGAAACAGAAAACATATGGTAATGTATGAAGTACACAAAAGACAACATGCTTTCTATGATAATTAAAATGCATAGTAATGCCCACAACTTGCTTCTTCTTGAGCTAAGTGAAAAAGAAAACACGCCAGTTCTCATTGGCGTTGCTTATGAAACTCAACTTAATATTTAACCCTAAATGTAATCCAGCACCTGAGTTTTTGTGGTCCTGACTCGCTCTGAATATCAGCTGATTCGGTGTCATCATGACCTGGGCTGAACAGTGGTGTGTTGTAAGAACAGTGTGTCTGATACAGAGGGAGATGCTGAGTAACATGTCTGGGTTTCAGGGTGACTGGCGGTCACTTCTGAAGCTGTTACACAATTGAGTGTAAATGGAGGAAGGACATTCTGACCCACCAAGAGGAAGTGACTGTGAAACTATATAAGGGCCTTTTTTGACAAACAATCCTTCTTCCTCTAATCCTGAATCAGATCTGTCTGGATTTTATATTACTTGTGTCCAGATAGAACCAGATTTAGCCACACAACTTCTATTTATAACATTTATTTCACTCTCACATGCTCAGCTGCTAAAGATTATAGGTAGACACTGTAGTCAATTAGCAAATATCTATCTATCTATCTATCTATCTATCTATCTATCTATCTATCTATCTATCTATCTATCTATCTATCTATCTATCTATCTATCTATCTATCCATCCATCCATCTGTCTATCTATCCATCCTACATAGCCAATATTCAAACTATCTCCTTACCTTATCAATTCACAACGGTAAGCTTGTAACATATTTTTCAAATTCAAATGGTACTGGGGGCCATTCATCTTTGCCTGATTACATCATGTCTGTATATAGTGTATGCATTGACGACACTTTCCCACCGGAACCTGCTCCCTCAGCTGGACTGAGTTGCAAAAAAGAGTCTGCTGCGTGACTGGATTGAATAGGGGAAAGTGCATAAACACGTTTTGTAAAACAAATGCTTGCACTAAAGGTTGGGCTCGAAAGTGTTCCTTATAACATGTCAAAGAAACCTAATGCATGGATATTGACATGCAACCTGGAATCGTGTTTCCTGACATTTATATGTGTCTGATTTCAATGCTGGGAAAATACATAAAGCAAATATGCTCGTGAATGCTTTATATAACTACAAGATAGGTCTAACTGGAGTGATCACTTACTGTACATCAATGTTATAGACATCATAATATCTAAACTTGTATATTTTTTATTTAAAAACACCCAATTATGCAGAATATAAGATGGTAAATATTTAATTTTTGTTTTTTTCTGTAAATTACAGCAGTCAATTTGCTTCTTTTTTTCTGTAGCTTTCCGCAGTCTGTAAAAATATGCCTCAGATTTTGTGTCAAATCTATTTGTACCGTCAATAGCAAAGCTCTTTCCCGTTTTGGATGTGTTTTGTGTTTTTCGCAGCATTCAGGCTGAAAAACAGTGCTGCTACTCAGTCTTTTTGCCACTCAATGGGCATAACGACAATCATAATGGCATACCCTCTATACATAAAAAAGGAGTCGCAGCTAGTAGGCTATATGGCAGGATATGGAGGATGCTGCAGGTGACGGATCATTTATAGCCTTTTCTCACAGCAGCTGCAATAAATAAACATATAATTTTGATGGTGGATTGTAATCCAGAAAGATCCAAATGACAATCATAAGTGACAACTGGAGTTTCACCCATAGTCAAAAGCAAAAGATTTCGGACTGCGGAGTGGCTACAGAAATTGAAATCTACAGGTAATGCTAATACACACCAAATAGTCATGCAATGCTGATGTTGTTCACATTAACAATTTGAGAACAAAATCATAATAATTTGCATGGTTTGACGTGATCCAAGCTAAGCGATCATTAGATTTAATCACGATGGCAGCGTGATTTCTTGTAATGCTTTTTTTCCTCATTTGGTCAAAAGTGGCAGACATGTTACTTACTTACTTACTTGCTTCCAGATGACATTTTCCAGTGAATTCTTGTTTTGGTCATACTTCCAAGACGTAGAATCTGTGATTCCGAACTACAATATCTACACCGATGTGGTGACTGACAGCAAACATTTGATTCATCTGCTCTGAGGAGCCGTGCTGATGCACAACCCATGTTAAGATGATAATTCCACAAATAACTGCAATTGCAGGTTTCAAACAGAGATGGCGACAAAGAGGCAAAACTTACGGGCTGCAGCTTTAAAGAAATGAAAACTTTTAATTTTGCAAGTAAGCTTAACTTTGGAAGTATCACAGTTTGTGACTGAAGACGAGTATATACTGTATATATTATCTTTATTTTATATAATGCCGCTTCTCAAGCCACTATCCACAATAAAACAGACGGATAAAAACATGAAGCATACAAACCAAAAAACTACAAAAAACAAAATGAAGTACAAAAAAGTTAAAAACAACCAAGAAAAGACTAACCTAAAAAATGTGCTTTTAGATGAGATTTAAAAATGCATAAATTCTGTGCATCTCTTATATTAGAAGGAAATGCATTCCAGAGTCTAGCCCTGTGCCCAACAAATCACAAACACGTCTGTGGGATAACCAAATGATAGAAAGCGCAGACAGATACTGAGGGACCAGACCATGCAATGCCTTATATGTGAGCACAAGGATCTTAAAATCAACGCGAAACCTGACCGGGAGCCAGTGCAAGGACTTTGGGGTAATGTGTTAATTTCTCCTGACTCCAGTCAAGATCTTAACAGCTGAGTTTTGCACACATTGCAATTTGTTGAGTGGGTGGTTATAGGGACCCCAGTAAGACTTGCATTGCAGTAGTCAATGCGTGAAAAAACATTAAGTATTGATAAGTCTTTCAGACAAGGGAAAGGAAAGGATCGCATATAGGGCATAGTCTAGCAATATTTCTGAGATGGGAAAAAAATATATATATATTGGACATGTGGGTTAAAAGACAAACTTTGTCTTTGAAGTTTTAGTTTGGAACTCTAAAACAGACCCATATAGTTTAGAATTAGTGAACCAGCTTTACAAAGTTGATGAGGAGAGCCAATGAGCAATCTTTTCACTATTAAGAATATTTTGGGTCATCCATGTTTTTATCTCAGAAATGCAGTGTGAGAGAAAAGGAACATGGGTTTGAAATGAAATGAGAGTGAATAAATAATGACAGAATTTTCTTTTTTTTTGTGAACTATTCCTTTAACTAAACATTGACACCTCACGAAGCAGCAAAAGCCACTCTAATCAGACCGCTAAAGAAACTACTCTTACATACACCTCCATAAATGCACCAAGTTACTTGTTTCAACAGCCTGCTTAGAATTCACATTTAATGCACCACATTTTCAATAAACACCTTGTAATTAATTTCAATTCAAGCCTTACAGGCCCTTTCTGAAAGTCAATGCCGCTTGGGATAGGTGCTGATGGCAGAATTAGGCAGTGAGCATTACGATATTCTCTGGGGCGCCCGGCCTGTCGCACTGATGTGAAAGCGCGGCATGACGTGTGGACAAGATGCAGGCAGTTGGACGGCTGGAGGTCTGCTGTGGGGGTTATTCTGCATTGTTGTTGGCTTGGCCTACATGCTCAGCCAAGCATATTCTCTTACTGCAGACACACATCTAACATCACTGATGCATCTCTCTGTGCATCATCTTTCTTCTCAGTCTCTTTTCACTCTCGTTCGAATCAACGTCTCATGATTAAGGATGCTGCCAACAGGCATTATAATGACGATCACGCTCTGGCTAATGCCATGTTGTTGCTGCATAATTTAAGCCTGTTTTAAAAATAAATGGCAGTATTGTGTCCATAGCTCTACCCCGGTCTCAAATACGCATATTAAGTTCAGCAAAATGTTTTTTTGGCACTGGTGCGTTTCTTTAGCCATCTTAAAAGTTTTTTTTTTAATACCACATTAGCATCTGATTAATATTGGATGTATATCAGGACAGTCATCGTCTGCAACGTAAAGTGGCCAAAAATATGACAATCCCTTATTTGGCTGCATTTTACTCGAGTCTGTCACTGTTCCTCACCACTCCAGATGGACACATGGGTTTCATGAATTGTTTATCATGAACATATTAAAAAATCCTCCACTTCAGTAGAATCCTTCCTGTTTCTCACATCTTTAAACATTTGTCAGTTTGAAGAATTTCAGCTTTAATAATTTATGATGTGTACCTGCCATAACAGCATTAAAAGTATTCCTAACATTGGTTTTCCTGGTACTGAGCGGAGAGGTACAAGCAACTGAAATTAATTTAATCTTAAAGTTCAAAAGGTCATAGAGCAGGTATTCAGAAGCACACAACTCAAAAGCAGCTTTATACGGGGGTTGTGTTTGATTGACAGGGTGTTATCCATTGATTGGATGTGTTACTAAAAAGTCTTGACAGCAAGAAAGATGGTAAGCCTCTGCTGTTCTCGGACTTTAATGATATTATAAATTTGTATAGAATCAATCACCTGCTGATTTCAACTTTGTTTGTTCTGCATCCATTTGCATTGATTATCTGCTTTCAAATAGCCACTTCATCAAATCTGTAAGTTAAGGATTTAGACCTCGTTCCACAAGACAAGAGAAAAAAAATATCTCTAAATGTTATTGATCAAAATAAACACCAGTTCAGCTTTGCTTTTGTCCAACGTTAATTCTAAAGCTGGCTCACTAATTACGTATCTATTCTCATCAGTGTTTTTTTATGTGGTGAATCTGGTGGATTTATGGTAGAGTGGGAAGGTTTTGTGTTCGATTCCCAAGGAAAACTACGGAGCTCCGGACATGAGATACAGAAAAATAATGGTAGGCTAAATTGTGCGCACGATTTACTATTTCATTTCCTCGATTTATAAATCATGCGCACGATTTAGTAAATCGAGGAAACGAAACAGTCAATCATTTGCGTGATTAAATTTTTGTTTGGGCTCCGTAGAAAACACCACCTAATATATACATTTTATTTGTATAAAAGTGTCTTCCAAATTCATACATGCAATCAGTGTTGGGAAAAAGCATAAGTAATAAATTACATTATTGCGCTACACCTTAAAAATGTAACCAATTTTGTGTTACATTTGCGTTACTTTTTCTCAGCTGGGCTGGGCTTACTTGTTTTCTAATAAAATCCCAAAATGTAAATTTTTTGGCAAACATAATGGCTTTTTCACACCAACAGTAAAATAAGTAATCCTCAGGCTGAAGGAAATGCAAATTCACACCTGTACAGTAGAGGGCGCAGCTCAAACAAATCTTACAGCTGTGCTGCCAGTCTGGATTGTAGAACAGGACACAGGAGAAGAAAGTTCAGCGTGCCTACTTCAGCAATAAAAAAAACAAACAAACAAATAAAAAAACCCAAACAAATGCGATGTATAACTTTAGTCAGTTTTGTTTGTATGGTTGAATTTAGTTATCGAAGGTCAGCAGCAGCAAAGGTGCTCAAATGATTAAATACATAAAGTATATTTGTGCTATTAAACATTTAATTATTGCAGGTTAGCGTAATATTCTCAGGTTTGCATTTTATTCTTTTTGTGGAATACTGAATCTGTTGGTGCAAGTGAGATAAGGCATGCTCCAATTGTTACAGAAGGGGGACTCACAAGAGTTGGAATAACAATGAAGTCTCAATTTGCAGAATGGCACGTTGACAGGTAAGCTTGCAGCGCAATGACATGCAGAACAGTAACTGTAGATGATAATAAAGTCTCTTTCTTTTACAGGAGGCGAGTATGGTGAGACAGGAGTTAGATGGAGGAATCCACACACTTCTGAACACCGGTAAGCAGTGATGACACATGTAGTGCACACTGAAGACAAACACTGGGATGAACGCTGGAGTTGAAGACAGGAGATCAACTGGAGCAGACAAACGAGGTAAGGAAATGGGTAGCAAGTTTCTGAGATCATCAGAAAAAGTTCACGTGAGTCCACTATCAATGCACGAGACTGGACAAATGAGAGCGACTGAGGTGCGTGCTTTTATAGTGTGCATGTGATTGTGATAATGAGGTGCAGTTTACACCAATTTAGTCTAGAACTACAATAACCGTCATGTTCACAGAACGCTCACAACGCCTCTTCTTTTTCTTTCAAAATGGGAACAGGAGAGCTGCCAATCAATAAGAAAACAAAGTAACATGCATTACTTATTTGAAAAATTAAAAGTAATGTATTACTTTATTAGTTACTTGAAAAAAGTAATCTGATTACATAACTCACATTACTTGTAATGCGTTACCCCCAACACTGCATATGAATATTCTCTAATTGCGCACAGTGTAGTTTGCTGTGCATTGCTTTGTAAATCTGTATACAGTATTTCACTTCTGTGCTATAATAGAACAGTACCGATAACAAGGAATGTGAATCACAGTTCGCCTGGTGCCTGTAAATCACATGGCCTTTGGGTCTCTGTTTATTCCACAGAATTATGGGATATGATGCAAGTCACAATGTCACAAAAACACAATATTTCCTGCCAACTGTCCCTGTCATCAGAAGCTATAAAAGGACAGTCTCAGAGTTAAGCTCCAATAGTTAGTCAGTCCAACAAGCTTATATACAAATCAGTATGTTAGTTCCATAATAAATAATTTCCACGTATAGTACTTCATTGTCATGCTTTAAAGTTTAGGTTTACAAATACCATGTAAATACTTCATACAGATTCAGAGAAAGGATTGTTTAATCAGATTTAAATGAGATTCAGAGTATTGTTTTAGGTAAAAATTAGTTTTTCCCCCCCCTAGTGTTCCTGGCAGATTTCAAGTGAAACAATCTTCCAGCTGTTACTTACACAACATATGAAGATGGAGATTGAAACATTTTTCATCAGGCGCTCCAAGATATATTCGATTGCAGGGAACTTTTTTTTTTTTTTAAACAAAAGGCATAATGCAATTTAAATCCAATCCTAAATGCCAGGTGGCCTGTGCTGCAATGCCAGAATCCTCTCTTTCTGGCTCCTGTTGTTGTGCAAGATGTGATACTCCGTGCAATATATAATTTGTGTTTTTGGTCACTTTATAAAAAAAAGTGTATTTCAGTACCAAAATAATGTTTGCCACATGTCTTTCAGACAGTATTTTAGCATTAATGCAGCAGTGACAATGACAATGGAAAAATGTGGTAACAAACATGTCCCCTGACTTTTCAAATAGGAAAACCATTTAAATATTAATAATAATAATAATAACACTATAATTGTCACATAGTCCTGTCTAAGTTTTCCACGTGTTCACTGTTTTGGTTTTGTTCCCGCCACTCTGTCATCATTGTCATCAGCTGTTGTTAATTAGTCTTTCCCTGCACCTGTTCCCAGTCATTAGTTACACTATTTAGCCCCTGTGTTTCCGTTACTGTTTGTCGGTTCTCGATTATGTTTGTGTCCGTGTACCTGTTCTCATCATTTATATTAAAACCTGTTTATTGTTACTCTACGTTTGGATGTTTCTTCATCTTCTTACCACCGTCTACACGGCAAGCGTGACAGAAGAACCGACCTCTCATTGCGGGAAAAAAGAAGAACAAAATGGACTCACCGACGATCGAGCGTCTTCTCCAGCCAGAAGTTAGACCATACCTGGGCTACCTGATGGGGATAGTCCCGGGAGGCAGCTTCTCCGCCCCAGCCTGGAAGCCCGGGGTGCGCACCGAAGTAGAGGGGGAGCTGGATGACTTCGGAGCCCCGGTGGTGAAGCGAGCTGGTGGGTCCATCGCAGAGCCAGGAGCCAACCAGAGTTCGATCATCTGGTGGGCCGCGGATCCTCTCCCCACCCAAATCCCCTCCCTTGAATCTGCATCTCCACTTCCGGTCCCGTCCGGAAGCCATCTGCCTGTCCCCCTGCCTGTCCTCCCTGTCCCTCCATCTCCGCTGGTTACAGCCAGCCCCCTGGATCCGTGGCCACCGCGACTGCTATCAGTAAGCTCCTCGGCTCTGCTACCGCCGCTCACTCCGTGCGGCTCCTCGACGGCGCCTCGGGCTTCCCTTCTACCAGCACGGCTTGAGGCGGAGTCCCTAGCTCCACGTCAGGCCTCCAGGCCCACGTCACCACCGCGACCCGTCAGCCCGCCACCATCGCCTGGGCCCGCGCCTCCCTCACCTTCTCCTCGGCCTGTCTGCCCGGAGGCTCTGCTAGGCTCCCTCGGCTCTCCAGGTCAGCCTGCGGGGGTCGACGCCCAGCCTCCGCCACGGACTTCCGGGATGGCGGCTACGTCACCACCTGTCACCCCTATGGCGTCAGCAGGCTCCTCCCTCCCTACGACTTCCCCGTCATCCTCGGTCACTCCAGCATCACCCCTGTCAGCCAGAGCCTCGTCGCCGTCTCGGTCCTGCAAGCCTGCAGCTCTGGGCCGTACTTCCAGGTCGGCGGAGTAAATAAAACTTCAAAAACAAAAATCAAGTTGTCCTTTATGGTTAGTCATACTGTCAAGATGTTAATAAATACCGAACACAGCTATTTCACAATTTGAATCTGAATGCACAGTTTGTAGGTCAGAAGTTCATCCCAACATTAAGGTCTGCCATAACCTTCATCTTATGTTGAACACACGATTTACTATTTCGCTCCCTCGATTTACTAAAACGTGTGCACAATTTACTATTTCGTTCCCTAAATTGCTAAAACATGAGCACGATTTACTATTTCGCTCCCTAAATTGCTAAAACGTTTGCACAATTTACTAGTTCGCTCCCTTGATTTACTAAAATGTGTGCACGATTTACTATTTCGTAAAGTAAATTCGTATTAGTAAATCGAGGGAGCGAAATAGTAAATCGTCCACACATTTTAGTAACGTGTGCACGATTTACTATTTAAATAAATTTAGTAAATTTAGTAAAACGTGAGCACAATTTAGTAAATTGAGGGAACGAATTAACCAATCATGGGCACGAATTAGTAAATAGTGTGCACGATTTATCCTACTATTTTTTTCCTGCATGTCATGTGCAGGGCTCCGTACATTATCACATCATTATCAAATGCTCAGATGCTGGGAAATCAACACAATTTCTCTGGTAATGAGATGACCTCCGCAGTAATGCTATGTCTTGCCCTAAGGGGACCTATTATGTCCTTTTTTAAAGTCTTGATTTTGTTGTTGGGCTCTACTTGTGTGTGTGCTGTTTACTTCAGGAACTGTGAAGCCCATAGGGGAGGCTGAGAGGTGGGCAAACAGGAAGTGACACGGTTGTGTGCGTGAGCTGTGCCTGTGTGGACTGACCCTAATCATAACAGACAGTTTGCGCTTATATAAGTGGTCCAGAACAGCCAGCAGGCCTGAAGACCATCCTGGAGCAACATATGTGACTTTATATGAATATGTGCACATGCATGTATGCATTAGTGTCCACTTTCTTTAATGTATACACACACACAAGTGTCTCCTGCTCTGCTTATGAAAGCAACTTTGTCCTTCTTACTGTTTTGATAAACACATAATTCCCACCGTCTCAATTTCTCTTGATCTCTGTGCTTAACAGCACCTCACAAAGCATCTCGTAGTTAAAGTGCTGATCTAGAATCAGATTTTTTCCCCTTTCCTGGCACAATCTCAGTAAAATAAACAGATTCTGGCTCAGCACTCCTACACATCTGACTATTCAAGGTAAAAAAAAAACATATGAAGAATAATGCTGAGGATGAGAGGACGTAAGCACAACCGCCGGCTTTATCGGTGGTACGCAACGCAAGCAAGAGGATGAGGATTTGCTGTGGTGTTTACTGAATGCTCAGGTTAACTCTTTTCATTGGTATATAAGTGAGCGTACTGTATATGTATTGGTGGTTTGCTGCTGACTGAGGCTTTGCATTGAGAGCAGATCTGAACGCTGGCTTCAGCGTTTTACACGCGTCATTTCATAGCGGACAAACTAAAGTCACACACCTGAACCCGGCATGAAGTGTTAACAATACAATCTCATAAACAGCATCTTAGCAGTATTGTTAATGCTCGAAGTGAGAGGAAGGTATAATTGGACTCTGTATTGTGTAGCAACTGCTTTAGCGAATGATGAGTTCTCTTTAATATTGCATTTTTTTCTGCAATGATATCCACTGCTGTTCAAAAGTTTGTGGTCAGTAAGAAGGAATTAAAATTTTTATTCCACAGGAATACATTAAACCAATCAAAACACATTCAAACGATTTCTATTTCAAATAATAATAAGAACAAAACCGAATTTATCACATGTAGTTCAGTTTTGTTTTTGCTTTTGCTGTGTACTGTTCCTGTTTTGCCTGTGTTCCCTTTTGTTTCCATGGTTATTCTTTGAGTTTGCATGTTTCCCTAAGTTACGTTAATCATCCCGTCTATTTAAGCCCTGTTTTCCTGTAGTTTCTTTGTTCAGTATTGTTTGTATTAAGTGGTTGTTCTAAAGTTTAAAAATCTTGTTTAAAATCTTGCTTTTTTCAATTTATGTTTTCTCAGTGTCACATTCCTTTGCCTAATTTAAATATGATGACTCCTCTCCTGTGGCCACATGGCATCTATTTTAGCAATGTTTTATTTTGATGGTCCACTTTAGACATTCTAGATATTAGAGCAGACTGTCTACGTAATATCTACTAACACTTTATTTTGATGCTCCCTCATCAGATATTCTACTTACTATAGGTAACTTTGCAAGTACATGTAAACTTATCCTACTAACCCCTAAACTAACAATCTAACAGTCTACAAATACTCTAACAAGAGTTAGTTGACACGTAGAGCAAAGTTAGTAGGCTATGTAAATTGGACAACAACAACAACAACAAAAAATAGTACCTATATTCTATTTAATCATTCATTTAGCTCTATTTAAATATTCATATAGCTTTATACTCTTACAGTACTTATTTGTAAAACTATTTCTTTTCATTAAGATAGTTGAAGCTGATATTTCAGTTAATCATAACTAAGAACTCGAGAAAATGGAACAACCACTGAGTAATACGATTTTCCTTTGCCACTTCACTCAAAAGTTATGATAAAAAACAGTGTGTCATCCTTGAGATTCACAGTTTATGAGTAAAAAAAATATGGGTAAGGGGAAACTGGGACAGAACTGATGTTGAACGAACCTCAGGGCGACGGAAAGAGCTGATATTACATGTCAGTTAGTTGAGTTAGTCATCATGGTTGCGGGTCTCATGATCATTATGGCATTTTTAGATGTTGTCGCAATATGGCGCATTTCCATTGCAAGGGTGAGAATTCACACAAAGTTGCTCCCCATTCTCCTTTAACAAGCTTTCTGCCATGTAGGCATGAGACCAAAACCCTGTATCCTGACTCAACCAATCTTAACAACAAAATCAATGCATGTTTATGTGTGAGTAAACAGTTTCATTAAACTCAAGTGGCACTTAAACGTACAGTAGACTCAATCGTTAGGAATGATGATGAATGTTTCCTAAACATGTCCTAAACGATTACAAAAAACTGAGGCCATGCCCACTTCCTGCATGCAGTTTAAATGGGAAGCATATGTAACATGCAGACGATTTACATGGTGTAATTGGGGTCATATCATGGTTTTTTTTTTTAATCTTTTTTTTTCCCCCTGAGATCCATTTATGAAGCTAGTCAAGATTTCTTGCATCAGCCATCATTAAGTTATTTTTTCTTTGTATGACATGCAAACACCCTCTTTTGTGTCAAATGAGTAACAATGCTTAGTTATATGTTGTGAGCAATGCCCCATGCTTCAATAACAAGCTTTTTGCAAACCCTGCCTTATGTTGTTTTTACGAGGTTGCCTATAACAAAGGAATAGCTTGATGACACCAGTTTTGAGCGAGGAATCTTGGGACATGTAGTCTTCACCTCACAGCCGATGGAAAAGAACTGAAAACATGCTCATGAATGTGATTATTAACGTTACTGTAGTATGAAGTAGAGCAGGGCCAGGTGTTGTGGAGCTGAACAAGGCGCTGGAGCAATTGTTAATGAGAGACGAACGCAACGCGCCTCGCGAGCAGCGGGACTTTTATTATGACACAGTCACCGGCACGGTTTCTGCTTTTTCCAGTCATGAGTATGAGGTAATGCAGCTCTGTTTATCATATTAGATACATTTGAGTGCGTTGAAAATGATGTTATAACGTTACTCTATGCGTTCGATCGCCAGCTGCTGTGAGACACTTGTTGAACACTGCAGTAAGATTAATATTAGAATATCGTATTAAATTCATTTAATTTTAAATTGTACTGTATGATGGAGAAAATTCTGTATTACTGCTACTAAAAATAAAGCTGCATCTGATTATGATATATTAGCTACTTGACAAAATAGTGTTTTTCACTGAGGCATGGTAAAGCATGGTACTCACAGAAATTCAAGAAAATTAGATTTAAACAAGACTAAACAATAATTGGTTTTCTGTCTATAATGTATCAAAACAGATGTTCCCTTGTCTGTGTTCCCAAATGTAATATATATTAAAGCATCTTTGGTGTTTCCATGGTTTCATCAAAATAAAACCGGAAACCGAGGGCAACGTGGATAGGACGTCTTTTACAGGCGACTCCCTCACACGTCCCGGATCTTTGTTTAAAATTGCGATTTTCATACAATTTAAAAATAGTTGGAAACATTTGGGATATTGTAAGTACCCAACTGAACAAAATATATAACATTGGCATAGTGGTTTTTGGATATTTTACTTCAAACAATTGACATATTTCAGCTTTAATACCCAAAATTTCAGATTATGGGCTATATATTTCTGCCTGTCAAGTCTATGCTTGTTCGGTTTAAACTGATGGTCATTTTGATGAAGTACATCAATCTGCTTAATTTGAGAAGATCAATGAAAATGAGATCTTTTATGGAAGCAATTTAGCAACAATCAGTCAGTCAATATTGATGATAGGGACCCGTCGGTTTGTATCAGAAAATAAAAGAGTCTATTCTTGTCTCACGCTAGCTGTCGTAGCTGTTTTTTCAAAAGAGCTAAGAGATATTCATGGAAAATGTAGGCCGCATGCAGAACTGGAGCAGCACAAATGAAAATAAACACAACAGAACTTTTGACTTTTAATTAGCAAGTGAAAATACATTTACTGTTCATGCATGCAGAAAAAGAGTCGACAGAACTCCTAAGGGATGTTCCCTCTTTTCTCTTGCAATCCATGTCATTCTCTCTCGTTCTCTCACTCGGCATCCTTCTTCATAATCTATTTTTTCTCTCTTTTAGAGGCTTTGTTTCAAAGCTCATTTTTTTCTTTGCTGAGAATTTTAGTGTTAAAGTAGGCCTATATATTAACCCTTGTTGTTATTGTTGTTGATTTTGGAAAAACGTACCTGTGGCAATTTCATATACCATATATCATATCATATACATTGTGTATGAAACAAAGTTTACTCTCTTCTCCCAGTTCACCAGCCACTTACATTTATGTATTTCTGGAAAAAATGGATAAATTTAGCCTACGTGATGTAAATCCAACAGATCCTCTGAACTGCAGTCCAATCGCGCGTTATATGAAATATCATGATCGTTATAAAGGTGTTTAAACAACAAAACACATTCACTTCCACATATTAGAAAATCGGAATATATCATATAAATCATGATATAGTTAACAAGTTTGTGAATATTTTGAACAAAATAGGAAAATCTAAATAAACGCAACACCTCATCTTGCTCAGCTTAAAAAAAAGAAAAAAGGAATAGCTATATTATAGAGCCCCTAGAATAGATACACCAACAACTATGATGACAGAATTTTCATCTTTGGTGAACTATCCCTTTAAATGGATGCTCCAGCCTTTTGACATTTCTGCCATCATTTACTCACTCAAGTCATTTCAAAACTGGAACATTAGCAAAGAGTTTTTTAACAATAGGTCAATGGGCTCTAATGTTATTTGGTTCCCAACGTTCTTTAAAATATCGTATTTTGTGTTCTGCAGAAGAAAGGAATGCATACAAGTTTGGAACGACATTATGGTGAGTAAATTTGGAGATTCATTTTGGGTGCTCTGTCCTCTTTAAAAAATTCTATGCAAACTCATATGTTTTTACATTTTTCTACATGATCATGTTTTCTATGAGAAACATTCATGCAATGAGGAAAGTGTTTTTCTGAATTTTAACCATATTAATTATACATACCTCACTGCATACAACTCTTCATTTTAAAGAGTATTGTAATAGAAAAGCTGGATTGAGTTGCATTACTTTGCATGTTTTAAGTTGCTAAAACTTAAATATTGCAGAGTTTAGAGATGACAGTGGATTATGAATCTCTTGTTGGTTCATAACACACACACAAAAAAAGCCAGATTCAGTGCGGTTTCTGTGTCACTACTGCAAAGTCACAGTGTTTAAGAGAAGATAAACTTAGAACATACGGCCCAGACTCCTCTCTGGATTTTATTCAGATAAATACAGGTTTCTGCTGCCAGTGGGGGAAGCACAGGCCAGCATGACCCCACCCTCTAAATACAGCCTTGAGGTCTGTGTGTGTTAAAAATACCCCACAGTGACCCAAGCACAAGAGTGATCCCGTCTGCCATTCTCACTCTGTCTCCTCCCTTTTATTCTCTTTTTCACTTTCTGCACACAATGCAATGTGTCCCTAGTTTGTCTACCAGATAATATATATTTTCTAATATTAACGAATGCTATACTATTAATTAAAAAGTATAGCATTTTTTTATTAAATACAGATCAAAGTGCTTTGCGATCAGAATATTAAAACATTTAGAATATTTATGCATAATGACATTATTTTTCTTGCCAAAAGCATCTTTCATCTTTTTTTTAATCTTTCATCTTTTCTCTAAATTCTCATTTCTGTAATACCGTCACATTTTGTGGCTTCTGCAAGCGGAGCGTGGCAAGGGAGATAAACAAACACTGTCTTTAATCAAATCCAAAAATAACACATAGTAGATCAATCAGGAAACAGACTAGCATAACCATTTTACAACAAAGACAGCACGTAACAAAGAACAGATGAAACTAAGGGTTTAAATAGGCAAACAAAGAGAGGTAAATGAAATGCAGGTGAAACTAATCAGAAGCTATAGACAAACAAGTATCAGGAACAGGGAAATAGGAACTGAACAAAACCGAACTAAAAACAAACTAAGCATAATCTGTCATAACACCCCCCTCCCAGAAGGCGCAGTAACATCAGTCCAACAGAGGAGGAGGGTGGGGGATCTGTAGATGGGCACAGATCTAACTCTCATGGTGGAGCTGACTGAAGGAGGACGCAAACGGTCCATGTGAACCCTGGAGACTGACAGAGGTGGAGACAGGAGAGGTGAAGACCCAGATGGAGCCGAGGAGACAGAGAGAGACCGGATGACACCGTAGGGCCAAGGCGGAGCCGCAGTGAGCAGCTGAAGTGGAGCCAGGGTGCTGGAGGACTGAGGCGCAGCTGGTGGGACCGAGGACCAAGGCGTAGCCAGAGGGACAAGGGAGCCTGGTGAACCGTAAGGGTGACGATCCAGGTGGAGCCGAGGGAGGGAGGAGCCAAGGTGACGCCGACTGGTTGACGGGCCGCTGAGGACTGACGGGCTCGGGGGCCTGAGGCAGAGACAGGGGATCCACACAACAAGGCGGAGCTTGCAACCAGAAGACTCGGATCGGGTCCAGGCAAAAGAGGGGGAGCAGAGGGACTGAAGGAAGCCAGCAAAGGTGGGCTGAAGGATTGGCTGTCTTTGGTAGAGGAGGTGGGAGAGGGAGGCTGGGTGCAATCATCAGAGACATATGAGACTTGGAGCTGGTCAGGACTAGTGGAGATGTAGGAGGCTTGGAGCTGGGTGGGACGAGTGGCGGTGTGAGACTTATCCTCTTCTAAATCCTCATAAAACTGTCCAGAGGCCAGGTACAACATGGATGTGGGTGGGGCTTCCCTCCAGGTCCTTTTACTCCACAAGCAACCCCACAGGGAAGGACGATGCAGCCGGCTTACGCACCTGGTTCAGATTCCATCTTCCATCAGGATCAGACAGAACACGTTTTTTTACTGTTTTCTATTGGTAGTGAGCATTTTGCGCATTTTTGAGTACCTGAAGTTGAAAAAAAAGCAACTCTAAGCAGAAAAGTGCCCGACGTCATTCGCATTTTTTTTTCCATTGTCCAATAGAATGAATGGAGAGGCGGGACTTCCGTTGTGCTGACGAATGTTTACTGTTGCTTGGACACTGTTGCGGGTTACCTGGAGCTGTATGACTTTTCAAACTGCAACTACCACAATGTTTACACCTTTCACCCTCGATCAAGGTCAGAGCAAGCACCCTTTGCTTGTACATTTTTTTAAAAGTTTCTGCTAATATGACAGTTTAACAGCAAACCAAAGAGCGCTCGTACTACACTGACAGGACAGATGATTCAGTGGTTGCCTAGCAACATAAAAACCGCAGCTCACTGCTCTTTTTTTTCTAAAATCAATAACAAAAAAAGGCAGTGTGGTGCACCTCACTGCCAATAGAGGACCAGAGTGGGGTTGTTGATGTTTAATCAAAATTCCAAAAATAACATACAGATGATCAATCAGAGAACAGAATAGCTTAACCACATTACAACTAAGATGAACAAAGGAAAATAAGAGCTTAAACACAAATACAGAAAAAAGGGAGCTAAATCAAATGCAGGTGAAACTAATCAGTAACTATGGAAACAAACAAGGATCAGGAACACAGGCAAACAGGAACAGAATAAAACCAAAATAAAAGCACAACAAACTGAAAATAATCCTGACAAATACATTTGAATGAATTTTGAATGCTATATATATATATATAGACTGTATACAGTACACTCTGGTTTAGTAAAATATATTTTTTAATTAATATTATAATTCAGCAAGATTGCATTAAATTGATCAAAAGTAAGAGTAAAGACATTTATAATGTTAAAAAAGATTTCTATTTCAAATAAATACTGTTCTTTTGAAATGTAAATCAGATCACAGATTCCACAAAAATATAAAGCAGCACAAATGGTAATAGGAAATGTTTCTTGAGCATGAACGATCACGTGAATATTCAGGCAGCTGAAAATTCAGCTTTGTCATCATAGGAATAAATTCCATTTTAAAATATATTAAAATAGAAAA
Source organism: Opsariichthys bidens (assembly GCA_037194245.1). NCBI lineage: Eukaryota > Metazoa > Chordata > Actinopteri > Cypriniformes > Xenocyprididae > Opsariichthys > Opsariichthys bidens. Next base: position 7,681,142 of record CM074303.1, read on the forward strand.
CAGTGATTTTAAATGGTAATAATATTTCACAATATTTACTGCTATATTGCATTTTATATCAAATAATTGCAGCCTTGGTGAGCATAAGAGACTTCTTTCAAGAAACATATAAAAATCTTACTCCGGACGTTATTATTTTTCACATTACAGTAATGAGAACTGAGAAAGTAATGTGACAACACAAAAAAACAGTGATTCTTAAAACAAGATTAATGCAAAATATTTATTTCATATTTTTGGTTATGTGGTAAAATCTGACTAGATGTGTTCAACAGATTTTGTAAAATTCGAGTGTTTGTATATATGAACGTGTCAATGTTTGACACAAAACAAGATAAGGTTATGAATTGTGAACTTCAGTAATAGTCTCCCTCAAATGTTTCATATGAAACGGTTCTCTGTTGTGAATGTTAACTGGGCTTAGAAATGTACAGCTACATTCTGTGGGCAAAAGGAGGGAGTATCTGCGATAACAGGCAAGGGCGCTGACGTCAGCTGGGTCGTATCTGGAAGCAGTTTGGCAGCTTAGAGCAAAGAGCACACACTGCCCTGCATACATAGACATACAGACAGGAGCCACGGCCTGAACTGTCCTTTTGTGTGTGCTGCTTTATGAAGGATGGGGCTCATCTGTGTTTGGGTGGGTGTAGGGCCTGTCGGGGTGGGGGATCAGTGAATGGATGCAGTGGGAAACACACAGCCCGTGTTGTGTTTGCGTGAAGGCATCTTTGTATGAAATATGCAGCACATTATGTGCGTGTGTGTGTGGTTTTGGGGGGTTGGATGTGGCTGGTAGCATTTAGCATGATAATGGTGCACACTTTGAATTGAACGTCATGTGAATAATCAAAGGTTCTGATGTTTGCAATCATAACACATTCCTGAATGTTCATGAGGGACTGGCTGTCTTTGCTTACTTAATCCAGCATCATTTACATACAAGAAAGAAAAAAGGCTTTACGTTATGATATCCAGATATCCCTTTTCATATTTTATATTATCAGATGGCTGAATGATTTTGCTTTTTTTGTTTTGATTTTTTTTCACCATGATCACTGCTTATCAATATAACTATATGGTGTGAAGTTGTGTGTTAGTCTGTTTTATCTTACCTTCTGATTCTCTTATAGTTGTTTTATTTATATTATTTTATAATGATATTGAGGTCAAACTGTATTGCCAATTTCTTAATTTTACATCGTGAACCTTTCATAGTTGTTTTCGAATATTTTTTATATGTGAAATTGTATTGTTTTTGTGCTTGTGAACCCATTTGAGTTGCATTCCATGTATGAAAAGTGCTATGCAAATAAATGTTTTATATTATTATTATTATTGTTATTATTAGTAGTATGTAGTAAACTAGTCAGATAGATAGATAGATAGATAGATAGGGCGTTCAATATATTTGTTGTCAAAAAAGAATGAAGGAAAAAAATGAGCCTTTGCATGATTACAATAAATGAATGCTGCCATCTAGTGGTAGAAATACAACAACGCAGCTCTTCTGTTGAAAAGGCGACTCATTATGACTTTAAATCTAATCTTGTGAATTTCTATAAACAGTAAAAGCACGTTTTTTAATCACTGGGTGGATGATCAGAGTATTTATTAGATATTTAATTAGTTTTCAATTGATATTTGTTTCTTGTTTTTTTATATAGCATATCCTAAACAGCTAGCCCACGTGACAAAAACACTAACGATAGCTGCTTCTAAACAAAAGTTTAGATCGGAGATATTTGAAATAAAATCCCTCTCATCTTTTCCAGCTAAAGTTTACAAGCTGTAAAAATACTGTACTTCCATTGGTCTCAATTGAAGTTGTGCAGTGTGCACCGGTATCCGCTAGAGGGCTCTAAAGGACTGGGTTGGCACAGATTTCGACATTCAAATGGAAAAACACAAACAGGTGGTCATCAGTATAGTGAGACTATAATAATTGTTTGTTAACCTTTTTTTTTTTTTTTTTTTTGTCAAAATGATTCAGTGCACATAATGGGCGTGATGTCATTCAAACAGGGCCAGGAGCTTTAACAGTGAGTAATAGAAGCCAACTGCTAAAATTAACAGGAGAGATTTGAGTCACATCTGGATGGAACTCTCTCTCTCTCTCTTTCTCTCTCTCTCACACACACACACACACACACACACTCTCACACACACACACTCTCTCACACACACTCTCTTACACACACACACACACACACTCTCTCTCTCTCACACACACACACACACCCTCCCTCTCTCTCACACACACACACTCTCTCTCTCTCTCTCACATACACACTCTCTCTCTCTCTCTCTCTCTCACATACACACACACACCCTCCCTCTCACACACACACACTCTCTCTCTCTCTCTCACATACACACACACTCACTCTCTCTCTCTCACACACACACACACCCTCCCTCTCACACACACACACTCTCTCTCTCTCTCACATACACACACACTCACTCTCTCTCTCTCTCTCTCTCATACACACACTCTCTCTCTCTCTCACATACACACACACACACACCCTCCCTCTCACACACACACTCTCTCTCTCTCTCTCACATACACACACACTCTCTCTCTCCCTCTCACACACACACACACTGTCTCTCTCTCTCTCACACACACACACATACAAACACACACACACACACACACTCTCTCTCTCTCTCTCTCTCTCTCTCTCTCTCTCTAATTCTCGTTTCTCTCTCTCACTCAATAAATGACTTCCATTTGTGTTTGAGAACTAGGAGCCTTGCTCCCTCACACATGAAAGGCTACTGTGAGTGTGTTTGATGAAAGGGTGTGTGTGTGTGTGTGTGTGTGTGGAGGGCAGTAATTACAGCTATTCTCCAGAGCTGATAGTCAGAGGCCGCCACAGACGTGGTCACACCCCTTCCTGTCTAAGAGAGCCGATCCATGACTCCTGCTGCTAATACAACCTGAAGACTCACATCTGCCTCAACAGTTCAGTCTCACAGTTTGGACTCTCTATTCAACTGTAAATGTCACAGTTAATACTCCACCCCTTCAGTTTCAAAGGATATGAATATGGTTTGGTATCAAATATCATTTTCTGATTGGCATGTTCAGAGCTATAGGCTGTTCATTTATGTTTGGGTGCAAACTTTTGGTGCGAGTCGTCAAATATTTGACAAATTAATACTCACTTTAATGAATATCTTACACACCAGAGCCTGAGTTTTAAATATGAAAAGAGGATCATGACATTAATTCATTAATATCTTTTTACATTTTCATAAATATCTTTTTTACATTATACTATATATGTAAAGTAGTTTTTCAATATATACAGTGTATACGGATTTATGTTTTACAGTATATATATATATATATGTATATGTATAAAAACTATTTTTATATATTATTTATTATTACATTGTATAAGGATTTACGTTTCACAGTACATAAATACTATATGTATAAATACATATACAAACTAAAAATAAATTTGCAAAGATGTAAATCAAACAGATTTAAAAAGGAGTATCTTTTACGTGAAAGTACTATTTATGTCTTTCTACTTCAATTTTTTTTAAGTTAATTTATGTAACTTGCCATTTTTATAATTAGTTCTGTAATTTATTATGAATTTTTGAGTGAAAATTATTTTAAACAATTTCACACACACACACACACACACCACAATGATGTACTTCTGTTTCTGATTACAATATTTTAGTTGTGTTCTGAGAACAGTTTCAGGGGTAGTGAGTGACCATGTAATATTTTGATAAAGAGAAATAGTACATTAAATCTCATTTAATCTTATTTTAAGATCGAAAACTTTTACGTTGGGAAATCAAGAGCGTTAAAAGTCCAGCAGAGGGTTTTCAATCGTATTCATTAATGACCAAAATATCCTGAAGTCACAACAAACTAAATCCAAATATTTTAGTAAAACAAATTTTACGCCTATTAATTTTTTTTATTATTACAAAAATAATCAATATGGGCTTATTTACATAACTAAAATGACAGATGCGCGCGCGCGCGCGTGTGTGTGTGTGTGTAACATTTCTTTTTATTTGACATCTGTGTGATTCTGCCTCATCCAGCAGTGCTTCTCTGCGCCTGGGCGTTTCGCGCATGCGCACTCATCTTTCTACTTTTTTTCCAGGCCAGTGCGGCAGGCGCGGACCGCAGGGAGAAGGAGAGATTTTAAGGACAGTTACAAAAGTTAAAGAAGAGGAGAATCATGACACAAAACAGTGAACTCATCGATCGCCTCTCCTCACCATTAAACGTGACATCCCTCATCATGGCGCTCGTGTCACCTATGAAATATTGATTTTTGTCATCTACACCAACTTGAGGATATAATGCCGGGAAACGGATGAGAACTACCGCAGAAAAAGGCTTGTTGGATATTGAAACCGGATGCAGTTGGGCTTGTTTTCGTGTATATAATCAATATATGAGAAGAGGGTTATTGGACTGCACGAGTGTTTGGGCCGATCCGTTATATTTCTCATCATATTTGAGCATGGGAATGTCGTCCAGAGCTCTGAGCTCATAGTCCCGTGGGACGTGATGCAGCCACGCGTAGATGTCAAGATGGGTGATGCCGCAGAGATCAAGGAGAGCAATAGGACGTTCATCGTGCCGACGATCAAATCTGTTGATCACTATGATTTCACGAGGGCCAAGATATCGTGCAGTTTGACGTGGCTCATCGCCAAAGCCTTTGGTTCGGGTAGGTGGTGCTTAAGGGTTTGAAAATCAATATTTTGAGGGCTGGGGGAAGTTGTCACAGTACTGGCAATACTGGATCTCAGGGGTTTTCAAACTGGACTCGTGCAAGGGGGTCCGTAGAAATGTTTGCATAAAAAAAGTGTAAAAAATTTCAAATGAATAGATTAAATGAAATAAATGTATGAAATAAATAATTACTGTAACAAAAATGTAAAAATACATGTGAATATGTGTGATATATTATGTAACTTAAATATTTTCAAAATAATATTTTAGTATTTTCACAGTATAAATTGGGTCTTTTAGAAACTATATAGATGCCTTTAAAGGGATATTTAAAAATAAAAGAAAGAAAAGAAACTCATACAGGTTTGGAACAATAACAAGAGTAAGCAATGACAAAAAAAAACTGTCCCCTTAAGTTTTTAGGTTGGCTCCCTTGCACGAGGATAATTATATTTGAAAGGCAGTGGCATTTAAAAGATTGAAAATGTTACTATTGTTACTAATGTTACTACTATGTTACTATTGCAAGCCATTTTAACTTTTATTCATTCTCAGGATATGAATTCTTGATATCAACAAATCAGTTTTCACTAGTTAAATTGCTAATTCTTGATATCAGGAATTACATTTCCACTAGTAACAGTGTTAATTCCTGATATCAACAATTCAATTCTTGATACCAATAATTAAATTCTAGATATCAAGAATTACATTTCCACTAGTAAAAACTATAATTATTGATAAATCTGTAATTGTATTTATACTAGTGAAATCTCATCACAGGCTGCAATTCAAATTCAACTGTTGATATCAAGAATTGATTTCTTATTAGTTGAATTTCCAGTTTCACTTATCAGGAAAACAATTCTTACTAGTAAAAATGCAAATGTCTGATATCAAGAATTCAATTGTCACTAGTTGAAATGTCTATTGATATCAACAATTGAATTGCTACTAGTAAAAATGTTCATTTCTGATATCTGAAACGGCTTTCTTACTACTAACAATCACATTCATGATATCAGGAATTAACATTTTTATTAGTAGCAACTCAATTGTTGATATCAAGAATAGACATTTGCACTAGTAACAATGTAATTGTTGATATCAGAAATCTGCATTTTTACTAGTAAGAATTGTATTCCTGATATGTGAAACTTGAATTTCAACTAATAAGAAATCAATTCTTGATATCAACAATTGAATTTGAATGGCAGCCTATGGTGAGATTTCACTAGTAAAAATACAATTACAGATATCAAGAATTATAGTTTTTACTAGTGGAAATTTAATTGTTGATATAAAGAATTAACGTTGTTACTAGTGGAAATCTAATTCCTGATATCAGGAATTAACATTTTAACTAGTGAAAATGTAGTTGTTGATATCACAAGTTCATGTCCTGAAAATGAATAAAAGTCAAAACGGCTTGCCATAATGTTACTGTTTACATTTATCAGTAAAGCCTGTTTAATGGCAGTTTCCACTGTGCCAACTTACCCCATATGGTTTTACAACATGCCTCGCTATTGGTCACCATGTATTCAATCAACTGTATCTTTTTTCCTGGACATGCTTTTTTGTTGACACGATTTTAAAGACTTTATAGACATAAATAAACCTTGAGAAATGTTGACTGGAGTAAAAAAAAGTGTTACAACATACCCAGTGTTCAGAAATGCAGTGGGCATGTTTTTTAATTTAGCATCATGAGTGTGTATTGGAGAGATTTTGTTAATGGGTAACACCAATTTGTTCAGTTGTGAGGAGAGAATAAATTAATTTGCATACACTCTGTTGTTCTCTAATGAGTTGTAAACAAGATTAAACATTCAAGTTTGTCATTTTAAGGTATTGTAAGTGCACACGTGTCTCATGAGAAGCAATATACAGAGGCTAAAAACAGTGAATTTGACAAAAATCTACATGGTGGTTAGTAACTGTTGCCAAGTCTGCAGAAACCATTAGCCTAGATCCCTGCATAGACTCATGAAAGGCCACAGTCTGGCTTATGGCTCTGAGTCCGTCCCCACAGTCCGTAATAAATGCTTAAAGCAGATTCCCCGCATCTGCACACTGTAATAGGATTGAATTTTCCAAAATAACTCCCAATGGAGGATGCTGGAATTAACATAAAACATAGACAATCAAACTTGCATGGACATAAAGCAATGTGGCTTTTATTGCTAGTGCGCCCACAACAGAGAAGCCTATGGAGTGCAGTGCAACAGGGCCAAGATGAAGACAGCTCCTTACAGAAGTGTGTGTGTGTGTAAAAAGTCTGCTTTTTTCTGGTGGTTGATCAAGCCTGGATTTACTCTGATCTCTATTGCAGATATCGTTAAATCTCCTATATTAGTGCTGACAGTGACATTAACAAAAAACTTCTCTGGCACTACCATCGTTTTTGGACATATTCCTAGTGAAAAAGAAGTGTACTTGTATTTAATGTACACTTGTAGGCCCGGTTTCACAGACAGGACTTAGCCTAAACCAGGATTAGGCCTTAGTTCAGTTATTATGAGACAAAACATTGACACTGACATATTTTAAGATATGTCAGTGCAATTTGCTTTCAGTTAAAACGGCTCAAACATGCATTTCAGTCTAGGACTAACTTAAGCCTTGTCTGTGAAACCGGGGGTTAGTATACTTAAACTCTTCACTCTTGTCATGTTTGGTTTGATTAAAACGAACCCTGGTGCGATTGCTCAGTTAGTGCGGTTCGTTTGAACATGTGTGAACGCTGCCATCCGAACTCTGGTGCGGTTCGATTGATATGTGAACGCAACACGGACCAAAGACATGTAAACAAACCAAAAACAGGACGTGATGTCACAAGATGCGACGCTGCAAGTCAGCTGATTTGACGACGCGGAAAGATCGGTGTATCCAAATTGAGTAGAGGAGGTGAAGTGCCTCATCAATATTTGTTTCTGCATACAACGGAAGAAATCCTGCTGCTGTTTTGAATGTTTTGAACATTTTACGAGCTCTTCGTGAGTTCTCAGCTGGTAAAAATAAAGCATATGTACACGCATAAAATGATTGTGTTTAATCCAGCACACAGCATTGTTTTGAATGTTCGTGAATGAAGCTCCGTCGCGAAATATACGTCATAAAAGCCGACCAATCAGGTTGTGAACATATCTCTATGCCTTTGGTTCAGTAACTTAAGGTTCGCTGTTAAAAATGCCAGTGTGAACGCTAAGCGGACCAGGATTAAATGTTTTGTTTTTGTTTTTTGGTCCAGACCAAACAAACCAAACCAACTGAACTACAAGTCTGAACGCACCCTTAAAAGGCCATCTCCATCCTGAACAGTTAAAAGCCTCCCAAGGCCACTCTTAGTGCAATAATCCCACAATATTTTGTTAATTCACTTTTATTTATTATCAGTAATACTGTTAACTCTAAATATGTTCATAACTGTAAATATGCCTATTCTGTGTCTTTATACTTTTCATATTTTTATTCTCTAATGTCTGGTTGTTGTATTTATATGTGTGCACTGTAAGCTTCATTTACCACGGAAAATCCCTTGTGTGTGAAAGCACACTTGCCAATAAAGCTCTTTCTGATTCTGTAAAAACATATATATTTTTTTATATATTACATTATATCATTTATATTATATCATGATCTGTGTGAAAACTCGATTCAGATTGGCTGGAAGGTGTGCATTAAAACTGTTTAAGGCACTGGTAGTTCCAGTCACAGTTCTATATTAGTGCACTGCTTTCACTCGCACTCAGAGATGGTGATCGCACTGTGCACACACACGGAAACCGAGTTAATTCAGCATTTATCATATAATAATCATCTGTCATGCTTTTAAGAAGTTGTTGACTAACATACAAAACCACTATTTGATTATAATTTGAACTGTAGTTTGTTACTCAGTATTACATTTAAATTTAAGATACTTTAAATGTACTAAATTGCAACTTCATTTCAAATGTGTAGTTACAAATATACATGACACAATTTTCAATACAAATGACATAAAAGTATATTCTGCCCCTTGACTTTTTTTAATAAAATAGCGTCTCTACTCAATTGCTACCTTACGTTTCTCAGCAAAGAGGGGGTAACATCGCTGTTTTCGAAGTTTTTGAAACCCTCAGATTTTGAATTTCACTATTAGTAGTCACACACACATCTTTCGCTCTTTCACTCACTATAATTGATTCAGATAAATTCAATAATTCATTAATAATTCAGGCAGCATAATCCACGGCTACCAGTGCTTTAAATGATTTGAATGCACTCTGATTCACGTTGGGTGGTTCTTTTCCTCCACAGGGGGCATTAAAATTGTTTAAAGGGGTGGTTAATTATGATTTCACTTTTTTAACTTTAGTTAGTGTGTAATGTTGCTGTTTGAGCGTAAACAACATCTGCAAAGTTACAACGCTCAAAGTTCAATGCAAAGGGAGATATTTTCTTTTACAGAATTTTCTAAGGACTTCAACAAACGGACTACAATGAGCTTCTTCCTGGATTAGTGACATCACTAACCATAAAATTTACATAAACCACTGAGAACATGCAACAAAGGGGGTGAGGCCATGTTGGGCTGCTTTAGAGAAGAAGAAGAGTTGTTGTTGTAGAGTGTTGTTGCTATACCGTCATTTTACGCCGGACTGCTTCACAAACAAAGGTCAATTCAAGGCTGGATTTGCACAAAAGATTAAAATGACGGCACATGCTAGTAGATGAGTTGAATCAACTCCACAACAACTACAAATTTATCCACTAACCATTCAGAAGCTGTAACTTCTTCCTGAGTCTCCATCAGTGTGACTCCAGTTTAAACAATTTAAGGCTGAGCACCTTTACTGACAATCGTCAGTAACCAGCAGCTAATTTGCATTTAAAGAGACACTCAAGACATGTTTTTGCTCATACCCAAAAATTTATAAGAAATAATCTGTGGGGTATTCTGAGCTGAAACTTTACAGACACATTCTGGGGACACCAGAGACTTATAATACATCTTGTAAAAGGGGCATTATAGGTCCCCTTTAATACACAGCTATCCATGGATTATCCCTTACATATATTACTGAAATAATTAATATTTGGCTACTTAAGTATACTTGCACTTTCATATTTTTCTTAACACATTTAAATACACTGCCAAAAGATTGCACTTTGTAATTTATGATATACATTTATGATATAATAATCATTTGTCATGCTTTTAAGAAGTCGTTGACTAGCATACTAAACCGCTGTTTGATTATAATTTTAAGTAGTTTGTCACTCAGTATTACATTTAAATTTAATATACTTTCACGAGTTCATGTTCCCATATAATCTTAGCGTAAGTGGAAATATTTGGCTTGCTGTCTGCTATTGAAGGGCTCGGAGAGGATATTCTACTCGAGCTCCGATTACCCCCCATAACAGACAAAATTGTTCAAAAAGGAGGAGAAGGGATGCCGAAAGAACTAACAACAGGAAGGAGGCAATATCCTGGTTTTATACCTCGGTATTAATTGGAAGATTAGATGGGTGTACTCCTCCCGAAATTACGTTTAATAACTTCACTTAAATGTACTAAATTGCAACTTAATTTCAAATGTGTAGTTACAAATATACATGACACAATTTTCAATAGAAATGACATTAAAGTGTATTTCAGTTGCCAATAACGGCAACTAATCAGTGCATTCGAAAGTAACCATATTTCAAAGACAATAGAAGTAATTATATAATTAAGTATATAAATTTCCTTTTAAGTGGGTCAGAAAAGCACTAGTTGTATTTAATAGAAATGAAAATGAATTATTTCCATAATAAGTTCTCTTTTTCAAAGTAAGCTACAGTCTACTTTTCTTCACAAGTGAGGGATATGAATATAACATGTATTTTTTGACATTTGCCTTGATAATCCTATTTTGGTATGTATGGCTGTGCCTTGTAAATACCATGGTACTCTTTTTGTACGGGTGATAACATCTCCCCATCGGTCAGTGTTCTTCGCAGGAGAGTGAAACTGCAGATCATGAGGAACAAACACAGGAAAATGAGCCCCACCATTGCATGGCATCCTTAGATTGAAAATAGAGTCTGGTGGATGTCTGTTCATTTAGATACTTTGCTCGGAAATGAAAAATAAACAAGGTCACAAACAGATGTTTCGCGTGGCTGTGTAGTCCATGTTGTGTTGTCTTTCCCCCCAGCCTAACATCTGTGCCATTCTGCACATTCCACGACAGAAAGCATTCGTTTCTGTTACATCACTGAAGCCTGAGGGGTGTGTGACGTTCACATGTGACTTTATTCTCACTGTAAACTATTAAAGGCACAAAATGTAACATTTCCATACATAAATGAGAAACACATGAATGTGTAAATGACGACATTATTTGCTTTTAAAGTACCCATGTTATGCTATTCCTAATTTTGTTTTGGAGGTCTCATACGATAGATTTAAATGCATTACATGCACATGCAAGGTCAAAAAACATTTAATTTTCTCTATAGTGTCTGCAATGGCTCGATAAAGGATTCGATCTCTCTGAACTCCTCATTTCTGAGGGTACGTTTTCGCGACAACAATATGCCTAAAACGGAGAATTTTTCCTTTTGTGTTTTCCGCGTACAGACAACACCATTGTCAAAACAATCCTGTAACACAGTTCGTAAGAACGGGAAGAAGTAGGCGGGAACCCGCAAACAAACAATAAAACGAAAGTAAAATGGCGGCAGTTCCTCACGGGGACTGCCGCCCACACAAACATAAGAAAAGCACGACATAAAGTCCAGACCTGGTCCTCACTGTCCTCGCTCCTCTTTTATACTTCCGCGGAGTTCCTCCGTGAGAGATACGAGACCGGTGCGCCGCGCAGCTGACGCTCATTATCACTTCGTCACCGGCCTTGAGCCGTTCCCTCACGGCTCTCGCCCGCCCTGCTCGTCACAGAGCAGGGAAGAGTCCCCATTCACACGAATCCGTGAAAACGACTAATAAAGCTGTATTCTGCTGGCAGGCCAGCAGATGGCGATGAAACACTATACACTGCGCAATGCCTGACGTCATTGTTTTCACAGATTCGCGTTTTTATTGTTTACACGGAGACCTTTTCAAAAACTCGTGGCCACCAAAAGGCCACCGGTTGTCATGTAAATGAATGACCTAAACACAATGAAAGTTTTCCATTTTTAGTTGAAAATGGTGTCAACAGCCTTTGTGAGCCCACTCTGTTTTGATTGGTCTACCGTTTACAGCGCGTGTGAGAACATTTCAGCTCCAGATCTACCTCAGTGCTTCAAACACAATGATGTGAAATGATGCTGTTGGTTTTAACGTATCAATTTGAGCCTGATTCCTTATCTGTTGGAAGTGTATATAAAATGGTAGTCGTGGCCTAATGGTGAGGGATTCGGGCTTGTAACCTTGAAGGTTGCTGGTTCGATTCCCATGCCGGCAGGAATTGAAGGTGGGGATTGTGAATGAACAGCACTCTCTCCACCTTCGATACCATGACTAAAGTGCCCTTGAGCAAGACACCTAACCCCTAATTGCTCCCCTTGTAAGTCGACTTTGGATGAAAGCGTCTGCCAAATGAATAAATGTAAAATGGTTTTGCATCTTCTAGACATGTCGACAACACGAGCCAAACTCCAGTGTTTGATGCTGGGTCAAATTAGCCGTTTAAATTGATAGTGTCAGCAGAATTTTATATGAGTATGAGGCTGATTGAATAAATGTTTTCTTATATGTTATATAAGAATGTAAATATCACAACTTAGTGTAAGAAACAAGCCTACATTTCTGTCCTGCTCTCCTTTCTGTGTTCAGGAGAGTTTAAAAGAGAACTGGTATTGCCTGATTTGTGAAGCATTATTTTGAGTCACATATTTTTAATGAATCGTAAAATTGGTCTAATGATTCATTTACAAATTAAACCAGTTCTTGAGTTTAAACTAGTTGACGCTGTGATCCCGATTCAGTCAGACAACCCACTGAAGGTGAAGATTATCAATGAATTACTTCAGTTTTGGTCTGTTTTTTAGATCAAACTTGCCATTTGGTCCACATTGTATTACAATCCATGTTGTATTGACCAAGTGTTTCTTAATTCTTTTTGGCATTTGTGTGAAAAAGAAAGCCTGGAAGTGTTTGGAACAATGAGTAAATCATGACAGAATATTCATCGACTATTCCATGTTGTTCAAAGAATCATTATGCATAATTAAATGCCTAGAATGTCTTCAGAATCTGACAGAATGTAGGATATTATCTATGGTAAAAACCTAGAAAATTGACCTTAAGATAACCAGGTTTTAAAGGAACTGAGTTATGTTTCTTTACTGTAACATTTAAAATCACAAAAGTGCAGAATTGAACTTTTGAAAGGCTTTTGTGAGATATTGTGACTTGCTGCCTCAGGCTTTTCTCTTTCTGACCCCTCACTTCCTCCCTGTGTTTGTCATGCCTTCGAGAGCCGCTTCCTGCCTCTGTCCTCACTTGGGATAAAATGCAGGGAAAAAACCTTTCCATAACCAGGCGGCACTTTTATGAGCAAGTCCAGGGAAAACTGTTAGCTTTATTGAAGGTGTGTGTGTGTGTGTGTGTGTGTGCTACGGTTTTGGCTCTAAACTGGTGGACACTGGCAGGGAAAGGGTTTCCATTGACGCAGCAACTTTACATAAAGGTTAGGGGGAAGGATTTTAAGTTTTGAGTTGAGTTTTTCTGATGCCTCTGTATATACTGAAAACACAAGGACTGTCTAAGCAGTTGTAAGTTAATGCTAATGGCGGACATTAGCATTAACTTTCTTAAATCAGTTGTTTTGCACTTATTTGCACATGCTATATGCTTAGACAGTGCTTTTAGCACTTGGTTAAACTGGATGGCTGGTGCTTAAGATACAGTTCAAAAGTAGTTCAGTGCTTTAGTGAATCCACACTTAAGACACCTGTAAGAATCACTTACACAAATACAATAATTCATGTGTTTAATTAAGATCATCCATCAAAAACTGCACCGCACCTTTAAGACATGTTTCCTGCTGCTGAAAAAGAAAATTACAGGGTTAGTTCACTCAAAAATGAAAATTCTGTCTTTTATTACTCACTCTTATGTCATTCCACACCCGTAAGACCTTTGTTCATCTTCGGAACACAAATTAAGATATTTTTGATGAAATCCGATGGCTCATTGATTCCTGTATTGACAGCAATAATTAAGACTTTCAGATGAAAGTCTGAAATCTTTCCAGAAAGATACTAAAACATATTTAAAACATCTATCTAGTGATGGCTGATTTCAAAAACACTGCTTCCAAGCTTTACTAATCTTTTGTTTCGAATCAGTGGTTCGAAGCGCCAAAGTCACATGATTTCAGTAAACAAGGCTTTGTTATTTTATAAGTGATTCGAAATTTCAATAGTTCACGTGATTTTGGCTTGATCCGAACCACTGATTTGAAACAAAAGATTCGTAAAGCTTTGAAGCAGTGTTTTGAAATCGGCCATATTGTTGAAAAGTCGTTATTTTGTTTTTTTGGCGCACAAAAAGTATTCTCATCGCTTTATAATATTAAGGTTGAACCACTGTACTCACATGAACTGTTTTACATTAGTTTTTAGAAGCTTTCAGGGCATTGAAAGTGTTAATTGTCTTGCTGGCATTGGAGGCCTCGGATTGTGAGTCATCAGATTTTTTCAAAAATATCTTAATTTGTGTTCCGAAGATGAACGAAGGGCTTACGGGTTTAGAACGACATGAGGGTGAGTAATTAAAGACAGAATTTTCATTTTTGGGTGAACAAACCCTTTAACAAGCACACAGACATACAGTAGCTGATTAATAGAGATTTTTATTGATCAGTCTATTTATTTAATTTCAGTTCATTTAATTTAATCTCAAAATGGTTTTTTTTTTTTAATCATTTTGTCATTTGTAATGTTTAATTTTTAAGCAGGAACTGTACTGCACCTTTAAGACATGTTTCCTGCTGCTGAAAAAGAAAAAGAACACACGTACTCAAAGACATACTGAAAGGAAATGACCCGGGAAGAGCAGGAATCTACACTGCCTGAAGTCTGACTCACACTGAAGCATTATGGGATGCCAGGAATTTCCTTGGCCTTCTAGACTGGGATATTTGCAGCCACACTTCAGCGTCAGAAACAGAGCTGAATTGTCAGTCTGTTTGCAGATGTTGTCGTCCTGAAACTGTTATTTTCAGCTCGCGTGCATCACAACTGCTGTGTTTTTGTTTTGTTTTTTTTGTGGGTTTTTTTTGGGGGGGAGGTGGATGGCTTATGACTCAGTGATTGCAGTCTGTGTGTGTGTGCCTGAATTCATGCATGCCTGTACCTGTCTGTTTGTGTGTGTTTATCTATGGTGCTATTTTGAAGAGCTTCAGTAAATCAGATTAAGTGAGAGCCATAATGGAATTAGTCTGAAAACAGTGTGTCTTTCTTTTCAGATTCCACTCATTGACCTCACATCAGTCTGACCAAGCATTGATCCCGAATCAAATTTAAAGGCACATTAAGCTTTTTTTTAACACCTAAAGAATCGAAAAGAACTGTTTTATAACAAACATGTTTTACCGACCTCACATGACCAGCTCAAGTAATCACTTTCTCATGACCCTTCAAATTCTTTTGTTGTGTAATCAATCAGAGCCTCTCTTTCTCTCTCCAGACTGTGTACCCGTGGAGTTGGACGATCCGTTTTACCGGGACCAGTATGATCAGGAGCACGTGAAGCCGCCCGTTGTGTCTCTGCTGCTGTCTGCGGAGTTGTATTGCCGTGCGGGGAGTCTGATCCTCAGGAGCGACGCGGCTAAACCTCTGCTGGGTCATAACGCCATCATCCAGGCCCTTGCTCAGAAAGGCCTCTACGTCACAGACCAGGAGAGACTTGTGACTGAGAGAGACCTCTGCAAGACCCCCATACAGATGGCAAGTAATTTGGTGCTATACCTTTTTTTTCTGTGTCAGAACTGACATACAATTCAGATTTAGAGAGTAACAGTTTATCTTAGTAGTGATGTGAACCTGCAAATGCTTTCGAAAGACTGTTGCATTGAGTACCAATAATGAACGCACAATTGGTACTTGGGCTGCACAAAATATAAGTGAAAAAGTGATTTTTTTTCTGATTAAAAAATAGTGATTTGCAATACAAAATTTTTTTTTTTACATAAGCACCAGGTTTGCTGTGCTTGTTTCTAGGGCTGCAGAATTTAGCCAAAAATGATGTGATTACATATCATCAATAATAATAATGATAACAATAGTAATAATTTAATTATTAATAATAATAATAATAATAAATAAAATAAATATTACTATTGCAATATTTCCCTGTAAAATAACAGTTTAAAGTTTAAATAATAATAATAACAATAATAACAATATTATTTTACAGTACAACTGTAAAATTACAACTAATTAAAAAAATTACAAACTTTTGTAAAATTACTAACTTCTTTATTTTGAAACCATAAACCATCAAGCTTTTATTTTGCACTTTTCTCCTGGTCTACCTTTGCCATCATCTAACGCTCACTCAAAATTCACATTTACATTAACATTAAATAATACCAATAATTTAATAACACTGTTAAATGTTTCCTTATCAAATCTCAAAATTAATATCCATTTTCATACTGTGAATTATAATGTTGTGAGGCCTAAATTGAATCACTAGCATTTATAACAAGTGGTTTTATTGTTTTATTATTTGATTTATGAATTATTATTATTTAATTTGCCCAAAATAATATAGAATTTTAATACTGAGCAACAATCAGAATTTTAATATCAGTGCATCCCCAGTATCGACTAAAGCTAAAGCTCTTAAATGTAATATTTGGCACATCTCAACATGAATTTCCATACTGATTTTTAGCCTCTTGTTTTTATATTATTTTTAATTCAGTAACACTTCAGTTTAGAGTCTAAAGCTTACTATTAATTTGTTGCTTATTAGCATACATATTGCTTGGTTATTGCCTGTTTATTAGTACTTATAAAGCACACATTAATACCTTGTTCTGCATGACCATATTCTATATCCCTTAATCCTACCAATACCTAAACTTAGCAAATACCTACTAGCTATTAATAAGCAGTGATTAGGAGTTTTATTGAGGCAAAAGTCATAGTTAATAAGTGTGACCAATAATTATTTTAACAAAATAGAATATTTTATACTATACGATACTTATTGGCCATAATAATTGCTTATTGGTATTGAGTTAGCAACCAATCATTAGTCAACCTTCATAGTGATTTTCATAGAACAAGCCTTACATGTGAAAATGATTTTGGAGTGGCCAAATTTTCTTCAGGCTTTCCTTGCTGTTACTATAACATGAATCTTACGGTAGTGGACTGGCATTGCATACTGTGCTGCTTTTGCTCACTATTAGTAAGCTGCATTTAAGGGTGTTGTAGGGTGTCAAGTGTAGGGTGGATGAGGAGGAGAACTGGACACTGCCATATTAGGAACTGCTGATGTCTGCATTGCAGTACTCCCTTTCTCTCACTCTCTCTCTCTGTCTCTGCAGTAACAGTCAGTTTCTTTTCAGTATTCAATTTAGGTGCTTTTACCTCTCCGAGAGCACAGCGCTCAGTCTAGCCCATCGGTTTCAGCACACACATATTAAGTCACGAACACAGACACATCCACAACCTTGCAGCGTCACCCTACAGTAAGCTCCAAAATGAAAACACATGCTATCAGATTAGTCTTTGCATCAACCACAGCGTGTGTGTTTATGATTGGCAGGGTTGTTCGGATAAGACGTGCACATGCGAGTTGAGGTTCAGGATGTGACCTTTGTCTCGCAGTCTGCAAATTTCACCCACTGATACACAGATAGACCCACCGTGTCCACACACACAGGTCATTCTCCTGTCTCTGTTCGAGTTCACTCTAATATGTTCACATGGGTGGGTTTGTCCGTTGGCATGGCGATTAGCACTGCGGCAGTGTGTCGAGGTGTGTGTGACTCAATTGGAGAGGAGGAGTCTGCACTGCTGGGAAACTGCATCGATGATATTCCCTTAAATCAGCATATTTGGGAGAAAAAGTGTTGA
Source organism: Opsariichthys bidens (assembly GCA_037194245.1). NCBI lineage: Eukaryota > Metazoa > Chordata > Actinopteri > Cypriniformes > Xenocyprididae > Opsariichthys > Opsariichthys bidens. The sequence continues at coordinate 7,698,945 of CM074303.1, forward strand.
CTGAACGTATGCTCTCACTCGACTGTGTAGCAGGTTAAACACTGAAGGTAACGGTTTAAATGGTGTATGGGTGAAACCACTGATGAAAATGCTTCTATTTTCATTCAACCTTTTGCATTACAAATTATAAAAAACCAAGAAAAGTCGGCACACCAAAGCTTTAAAAATAAGCGAAAAAATTAATATAAGAACAGACGTCTGATAAAGAGCCTGCATGCTCAAAATGTCTTTTGGTCTTTGGTGTGCCCACTTTTCTCTGCTTTTTATTCATATTTTTTGGCCGGGCACCCATCTTTGAGCATATCATATCTGTGATGTGCGTGCTTTTGTCCTGATTTCGCGTTACAAATTATATTAACAATTTGAGTGACCCTTCGTGATTTGAGTGACCTGTCTGACAAAGCAGTCAGGGGAGTTAGTAGATTAACGTTGGTGAACTTGAAATTGAAAAATGTGTACTCACGTCTTTCTGCGCTTGAAACAATATTCCTTCTGATGTTCATTCATGTTTATTTGATGCTATAAATGAACTAAGAGATGATCGGTTCACGAGCCGCTTGAAGGAGCTACAGCGATCTGTCACGACACATTAAAGAGACACTATATGCTATTTATTGTTTAAACTTCTTTAAAAAATTACAATATTTTAAATATGAAACTGTTTCATATGTCTGTCGACGTGTTGTCAGTGTCTTCTTTGCTCTGGGATGTATTTTCACTTCGTGAGAACATGATGTGTGGCATGAGAGCGCATGACTTGTTGGACATAGCAACAGTAACTAAAGGGGGCGGGTCTTTGTGAAGGTCAATTGCAAAATTTAACATTGCAGAACGTCTTAAAGTCACCATGAAATCAAAATTATCTATTCTTATTGATTTATGGAATTTAACAGTATTTACTATAAATGTTTTATCCATGCACGTCATTTTTTTTTTTATTCTTGTGGCTTTCATAAGCTTTAATCAAAGAGCCTGTTTACACCAACATCTTCATTAAAAGTGATGAGACTAAAGGATCTTATCAGTGTTGTTGCAATGCTTTCTCCTATTGACTTTGAAATTAGCTGATGATCAATAAAATGCAGCTCATATTTTTTGCTTTCAATGGCGTGAACTCCATTAAATCTGTTTATAGCGTGGAAATCGAAGATCGGATTTATATCCGTTTTGTGGAGACGCATTTATGTTTAGAAGAATGTTGGTATTGGTAACCAAACCAGTTTCTCGTCTCCATTGGTTTCTATAGTATTCTTTTCATACTATGGAAGCCAATGGGGTCCAACAACTCATACAGGTTTAAAACTTTAGGGTGAGTAAATGATGACAGAAGTTTCATTTATGAGTGAACTATCCCTTTAATTATTTGATATTTCACTTAGAAAAAGTGTAGAATGTTTCCTCATTAAATGCCGTGATGTTTCTTTAATTTTTTTTTTTTTTTGCCAAAATTCGAAAACTAATACTTTAAAATACTTTACTTTTCTTATATTTTCAAAGTAGTCTTAGACGTTTGGGAGACCACTGTATTCGGTGGCCCTAAAAAGTATATGGACATTTATTCACAATTAAAAATCAATGTATTCGCATTAAACAGTATTTTATGGAAATATTGCACAATCACATATTTCACATTTCACAAAAAAAGTTTGTTAGGTTACAAATATGAAATTATAAATGGTAACACTTTACAATAAGGTCTCATTTGTTAACATTAATGTTTTAAAAATCTTTTGTTACAGCATTAATCTTTATTCATGTTAGTTAATAAAAATACACTTGTTCATTGTTTGTTCATGTTAGTTCACAGTGCATTAACTAATGTTAACAAGATTTTAATAATGTATTTGTAAAAATTGAAATTAACATTAAATAAGATTGATAAATGCTGTAGAATTATTGTTCATCGTTAGTTCATGTTAACAATTGTTAACTAATGAAATCTTATTGTAAAGTGTTTCCATATATTGTCAAAATGAAGATGCAAAAATCTTTGTTGTCTAACAGAAAGCAGGTGAACAGGATGAAAACAGAATAGTTCCTAAAATTTCTCTTCACCTTCTTTGGTTGGCAGTGCTACACCCTTCAGCTGCTCTGTTAGTATATGGAAGACAAACACAACGGGTCTTTATGTAGAGAGAGAAAGAGAGAAGAAAAGCATGTTTGCATAGCGAAGCATGAACCCTACTGAAAAAGGCACCACACATATCAACACTTTGTCTATCACTAGGAGACACCTGAGCTCTCAGAAGCAGTTCCAGACCTGCCGCTCTCATCCTTTGATGATGTGAAAACACGTCCTGTTGATGCTCACTGTACCAGTTTGACCATGAGCACTTCTGTGGATCTGTACTTATAGACTTAATCAGCCAGTGGATGTACGTTAAACAGCTTTAGTAACACTAGAGCATACAATGCTGCACTTTTTTTCTGTAAAAAAGACTGAGGAGTAAAACTGGACATTGTCTATGACACTGATGTTGTTTTTAAAAAGAACAGCTGAAAGGATATAATAGAGAAATGTGAAAACCTCTTTAATAATGTACTGATGTGTATACATAATGTGCATATGTTTGAATTCAGTGTTTCGTTCATATAAAGCCATGTTTAGTGCTTCTTTATTGAAAGGTTCAGGGATGTGTCCTCTGGTTTGATATTCAGTCTGCAGTGTACAGACAAACTTATCAGATTCAGTCTGCTGATTTCCGGTCCACTGTCAACATGTTTTTCAGAAATCGCTTACTGCACCATTAATCTGTATCCGCCTTAGTTCAAGTGGCATCACAGAGCGCACGTGAAACGTTTAATAAGTGTTAACACTCAATAAGTGTTTCAACCGCAGAAAGACGTCGGTAAAACAGCTTGTAAATAATGTCAAGTAACATTACATTTACCTCAGGAAAGCAATTGACCCGCCCCCCTTTAGTTACTGTTTCTATGTCCGACAAACCAGGCTCTCACGCCAGACATCATGTTCTCACGAAGTCAAAAATACAAAGAGGACACTGACAACGCATCAACAGACAAAACAAAGAAGGTCACTTTTGATATGAAACAAATTTTCAAATTTGAAATATTGTACATTTTTAAAGAAGTTTAAACAATAAATATCGTATAGCCGCTCTTTAATGTGTCGTGAACCGATCATCTCTTCATACTAGTTCATTTATACCATCAAATAAATCAGAAGGAATGTTGTTTCAACCGTGGAAAGACGTGAGTATAAATTTTTCAAGTTCAAGTTAATCAACCAACGTTAATCTACTAACTCCCCTGACTGCTTTGTTGGACAAAATGGTGAATTAGGGGTTATGATTGGTTAGATCACCTGTCAATCAAACTCCCACCGACGGGTCAGTTCATTGCCCATAGATCATGATTTAGCTATGACACGAATGACTACGAGGCTGTGAACAAGGCTGCGTTCAGTGGATTGTACTGTTGTTTAACAATATGTATAACATTTTTGAAAGTTGTGAGTTGTACTTTCCATTGTAAAGACCGTTGAGTCTTTCCCTCATTTTCATCCACGTTAAATTGAAGATGGCGTCTAACCTGACTAAGTTCTATTAGTTAGCTATTACTTAAATATTTACATTTCAACAAGAAGTTTATGTTTCGACAATTAACTGGAGTAAAAACATGATCATATGAGAATTAATATTTTTAGTTCGTAAAAAAAAAAACTGCCTTATGTGCAATTTATATGTTTGTATACAACTCGAATGAGTGTTTTGATTATTTAACAATCAATCAAAGTTTTTATTTTCAGTTTTCGGGTTAATGAAAACTTTTATTTTGGTTTTGTTTCCTACATCACTACCTAAATCATACAGATAGAAAATGTCAGCATATACACAAGTTGCATAGCCTGTCATGACTGTGTGTGGCAGACGTCTCAGACTTAAAATAAGAAGAGTAAAAACTTAAACCTAAAAAAATGCTTCTCTTATCTTAGTATTCATTAGAAGAGCTTTACTTTTGCATATTTAATTGGGGGTTTTTTTCAAGCAAACTGTCTCTTACTAGCAAAATATGAGCAAATACTGTATAGCATGTGTGTTTCTTCTGAAATTGATTTTTAAGGCATGTTTGGATTTTAATCTAAATCTTTTTCTTCACTATTTAGGGAGAGTGAAAAGCCTAGGGTTGCTGATCTCCATGGATTAAACTGTCATTTGTTCATTTTAGTGACTTAAGGATTTGTTTGGTTAAGTAACATGTCAGAAATTTTAATCAGAAAGTTACACTTTTTTTTTTAAAGCTGGTCAAAGAGATTTTATGCCAGTCTCAGCCTACACATATACTTGTCTGTTTTGTTGCTTTGCATGATTTTTTTTTTTTTTACCATTTCAAATAGCAAATCATATGGGACTTGCCCTGTGTACATATTCACAAGTAATGGTTTACCACTGCTGCACTTTCCAAAGATAGGACAGCTATAGTAATTAAGTGTTTTATATTGGTAAATGGGGTTAAAGAGAGTACAATATGGAGTTCTGGTCAGGTATTCCTCCAGGACACCACTTCCACAGGAGGGGCCAGAGACCAGAAGTGGCTGTTCCATGTCTGCTTTTCCATTCATAGCCCTTAAAGTTGCTGTTGAGCATTTAAACAAGCATTAGCAAATTACATTTGTATATATATCATGCTGAACAATATTGTACAGAGTCCCGGAATTTTTTTTCTTGCATGTCATGTGCGGGTCTCCCAATTATTGGTATTTTGTTTCCAGTAATGTTAGAAAATGTCTAATGAAAATGTATTGCTTAGTTATAAGCAAATTGTATTATCAAAGAATGTCCTTCCAGTTAAGGTATAAGGTTAAATTGAATTCAGGGCAGGACTCTGAGTGTGTCAGCTGCTTTTTGCACAGTATGTTTGGTTTCAGGGGATTTAAGGGAATCTTATTTATCAGAATTGAAGATTTGGGATTTGGCTAAACTTGATTGTAAATGCTTTCAAATGACTGAAAGTACTAAACAAGAAATCCTGTCTTTTCCTTTTTCAGGGCTGTTTAATTCTCTAAAAATGCCATTTAGAGTAAATAACTTTGAATTGTTTGACTCCTGATAGATTCACTAAAACCCATTTTTATTATCTATAATTCTTTGTTTATAGTAGCTTTGCATGCTTTAACATATTCTGACTAGCAATAGCAAGTAGAAAATCATAGTCCAGAGCTCTGACATAAACTAGATGGACTAGGCCTTCAGCATGTCCTGCGCAAACTTCATTTAATTAGGAAATACATCAATGCCAAAAAGTAAACTGCACTTGTCAAGCCATTTCAGAGGTACTGTCACTCCTCAATTTCTGATCCACACAATTTCAATAGTACCCTCTAGAGGTGAGAAACTGACTAAGCAGACAGGAAACGGCCATGTTTGGTTTAACAGTAGTTGAAGAAATGGCACAAGACAGGGGTCCATAGAAAAGTTTAGAGAAAAACTGTAAAAATGTAAATTAAATGAATAAATTGGATTAAAATAATCAATAAATTGTGAATAAAAATGTGACTAAAATAAAATGTAGTTATTAATCTATTAAATAGATTACATGAGATTAAAATAAAAAAGTGAATATTAAAAAAAATAAAATATAAAATGCAAAATACATAATTGTAGTGATGTAGAAAAATATATAATACTGTAACTTAATAGAAACTAATTTAGATTTATATATTTTTTTTCAGTGTATAAATTGGGTGTTTATAAAAGATAGAGGCTTTTTTTTTTTTTTTAAATCTCGTGAGGACGATCATATTTGATGTATATTAAAATGGGTAAAAGTATTTTAATGAACAAATGCAAAAAACTTTCTGAATCTAAATTACCTACATAACTTTTAGACAAATTTGTGTTCATTTGTGTTGAGGATTTATAGAAAGAAAATAAATGTTTTAAAATAAATGCGTTGTTTTTTCCTCTTGTGATTTCAGAGTTCTCACCTGGCGATGATTGACACTTTAATGATGGCGTACACAGTTGAAATGGTCAGTGTGGAGAGAGTGCTGACCTGCATACAGAAGTTTACTCCTTTCCTTCCTGAGGAAGACTTCCCTTATGATGCAGAAGAGGCAGTGACAGCATGGATCAACAAGGTGAGATCCCTGTAGCTCACAATTTGTAAACATATTGCCTGCATGTGAATTTTACGGAATTTCACAATGACTTTTTTTTTAACTGAATCCAGATTAGCTAAAATGTCTTTAACTTGTACAATAGCATTACATTGTGATACATTTTCCATGCTTAGTGCAGGTGGGAAAAGGTTTTATATAATGGAACTTTCTTGTGCTGTGGACCTTAGAACAGAATTTTAGCCATATACACATAACACCACTCAATACCAGCAGATGAAATCAGCAAACATGTTTATTTGAGGTCATTTTTATACTCTACATTTTCATTTTCTCATTGGGTATGCAAAAATCCTATTCACATTTTCTTTTATCATAATGTGGTAACTATAGTTAAGCCAAGTACAATAGATTAAATCGTTGATCAATTTTAGAAGTTTGGTTTTAGATTAAGATTTGAATAATTAGAAATAGACATACAGTTGTCATACATTATTTATCTGTCATCTTCGTACAGAATGTCATAAGCAAGTGGTCCATCCATGGCAAAGCCAATGTAGAAGGACACATTCTCTGTGCTGTAGCCGCTTCTCACTCCACCCAGATATGCAGGACGCAGTGGGATCTTGAGATTTCCATATTCTGTGAAGACCTCACCTTGCTCAATAGTGCCACTTACTCTGAGGAGTTTGCTGTTTATAGGGGTTTCCTTAAACATTTCTCCTGTTTGCCAGAGAATGTTGCGATTCTTCACACTGCTTACGGTCTCAGATCTGTCTAGGGAAACTTTTGTCACCAGCCTCTGTATTCCATCTGATTTTCCCAAGAAGAAGTGTGCAATGGTTGACCTTGTTCTGTACATATGATAGAGATTCTTTCTTGCTGAGCTTCTGATTTTATCAACGTACATCTTAATGCCAGTGCTGTTGACATTTCTGCCTGGCCAGAGCAAAAGTATGGCAAGATAGAAAGGCTCTGGGTATGGGTGCTGTGTACCAACATCTTGCAGAATGTCTTTTAAAAGATCATTCAGGTCCTCGGGGGATTTTGATAACTTTGATTTTGGCCAAATCAACTTAAGTATAATATGTGCAAGCAGATGATTTGTTTTGTCCTTGGTACTTTTGATGGGAGAATTCTTATATATGAATGAGTATTTTTCAGCGATCTCTTGTACTGTATCTTTATTGTGCTCCAAAAACTGGAGAAGGCCTGGGAATGTATCTGCCCTCTTTTGCTCCAGGAACATTCGGCACTCTTCAATTTCCACATTCAAACTCAGTGTTGGTTTCTGCTTTTGCTCTTTTTGTTTGTCCTCTACAGAGCTGCAAAATAGTGAGATGTAGTGTTGATAGTGTTCTGAGATCCTCTTGCGAATCTTTGCTTCTTTCATACCATCTGATCCTTTTTCTTTTAAGTAAGTGAAGTAAATTTCCAGGAAGTCAAATGCCTCTTTCACCTGTGATTTTAAAGATGTAAGGAAAGGTTCATAGCCCTGAAGAATGGCAACAAAATCAAGATTGGATTTGTTTTTAGAAACTGGGATGTTTGCGCAGGGCAGATTTCCTTTGAGAAAGCTCTGTATGTAATGATCTTTCATTGGATCACCATTTTCAAACAATGGCAGTTTTCTGATAATGTCAAAAACAGTCATGGCTGTGTCGATTTCACCCATGTAGCCAGATATATTATATGGGCTTAACTTTCTGTGAATTTCCTGTTCATTTTCTTGGGCATCATCTGTCTTTGCCAAGGTTTGGGCTTTTCTGAAAGCTTTGGTTGCTGTGTTTGCTAACTCCAGATATACCATCAAGTCTTCAGCTGTGCATGGTTTCTTTTCTTGCTTTTTACACTCAAGTTTGTGTTTTAATTCACTTTTTGCAACTTGTCCAACTGTATCTACAGTGTAGGAATTTTCTTTGATGTCTTTCGCACTGTTTGCCCACTTTTTAGCTTCAGCAAAGTTCTTCTCTTTCAGGTACAAGTGTCTTGCTAGAGCTTGGGGAATCGTGAAGTCTTTATCAAACCTTTCTGAAGCAGCAATAAAAATGCTTTGTATTTTATTAAGACCATCTTCGGCTGAGTTTATGTCTTCTATCAGTGGTGAAAACAGAGTATCTTTCTCAACGCCTTCTGTCTTGCGTTGACGAGTGATCAGCATGCTTTTCATTGATTGAACTAAAGCATTTTTGACTGCAAAAGTTTTGAAAAAGGCATCGCAATGCAACATGTCAAGGACTATATCTGCTCTGGAGCAGTTATGGTTCTCCTGTAGTTGTTTGACACATTCTGTGGCAAGATGCTGATGAACAAAGCGAATTGCTTTAAATCCCCCATATTCTTCTGCGCCAAATTCAATCAGCAAACAGGAATAAGGCTCCATTTTCTCCAACACGGATTCTCTTCCCCACAATGCATTTTTGATGCCCAGAAAATCCTCACACAAAGATCTTGAGATGGCAGATTCAGCCACATATGAATTCAGCAAAGCCAGTATGCAGAAGAGCCGTGCTTGTTTGCTTTCAACTCTGAAATCTTTTAGTATGTTAGTTGCAACATTTTCAACATACACTGGGTCGAAATTAGTTTTCATGATCATAAAACTGTAGAAGTTCTCAGTTGTGAAAGACTTTATTTCTTGAAGTTCCTTTAGCTTCATTTCGAAAGCACATTTTTCCTTCTCAGATAGTTCTGCTGTAATGAACTCACTCTGGTCAACACTTTTGTTGTGTCTGTCTTTTGGAGTTTTGGTACGTATGCAGTTTAAGATGATGACACTTGCCCCTGTTTCTCCTGTGATCTTCCTCAATGAGTGCTTGAGTACTTGAGTGTTTTCTGTTTCCTCTGAGTCTTCCACTAATAGCAGGGCTGGTGTTTTTAATGAATGCTCACTTTTTCCACACTTGATCAGATGAGTAACATGTTGGGCTACTTCTTCCTTTGAAACAATGTTGTCTTTCAACACCGCACATCTGAATTCTTTTCGCAGATTCCACATCACATGCATGGCCATGGTGGTGCCGCCACACCCAGGGTGATGAAAGAGATTTACCATGACACAAGAACTTTTGGTATTTTTAGTCTGAGATCTGATACTGTTCTCTAGTTTGGAATGTTTGTCACGTTTTATGAATGGCTTTGCTGCAGGTTGCTCTGAGAAATAGAAGTTCCACCATTTCACTTTGCCTCCTCTATAGAACTCAGATTCGGTTTTAATTTTGAACTCTTCAAATTCTGCAGAGCTCTCATCAAATTCATTTTCACATTCATTTTCACACAGGATATCAAGTGATGTCATTAGGTCCTCATCTTTATTTTGGAGAATCACTGAACTACCCTCAGCAGATGGAAGAAGCCTCTCTCCATTTTGCTTGTTCTGGCCCAGTTTCAGTATTGTCCCATTGATTTCACTGAGCTCCAGTTCATATACACTCCGTTGACCGATATCATGTTCACATCTAGCTTGAATGCAATCACTCCATTTTTGAAAGGAAGCATCTGAAGTGCAAATACTTAATATGTTTTCTGTACCCCCAAGGTTTTTATAAAATGACATGAAGGTTTCAAAAATTGGATCATTCATTGCTTCAACAGTGGAGAGTAGGAGGAATATGACTAAGAATCGTCCTCTTGGAAGAGTGTATGGATTGCAGAGGAACGAGATCATGTCATGTACTTCTCCTCCTTTGTGTATTAACCATTCTCTTGGACTGAGTGGTTTGTCAGATTCAGCTTTGAGGTCTTCTCTGCCATTACAAAATACCCAACTTGTTTGTTTGTACAAGTTGAGGTTATTGGCAACAGTTCCTGGGTCCCCGTTGAACTGATTTGGCATGTGAAGGTTTGCAATTCGACTGTCTCTGTATTTGTGGCAGGACCCATTTACAACAGAGTTTGGATCAAAGTCCAACACACAGAACAGTTTCAATGTTGTCATGAACTGAAGATGCTGGAGTTGTTCAGGGTGGCTTTTATTTGTTACAATGATGTAGTAATCATAATGGTCCAGTCTGCTTCCTCCACATGTCAGCAGATTCTTCAGCTTTTCCCCCTGGTTTGATATTCCTTTGCTTTCAGTCCTTTTTTCTGCCTGCTTCCTTATGTTATCCAAAACTTTTCTTTGGTCATTTATTCGGGTCAGTTCATCTTGTATGTCTTTTGGATTCCCAATTTTAAAGATATCTCGAGTTGCAGCTCCGTCTCTAATGAAGAGTGATTTTCCTTTGCTCTTTTTCCATTGATTGTCCTCATCTAGAGTCTGGATATAAAACAGCTTACCTTGAACTATGCTGAAGGAAGGAACAACATCCACCTCTATGACATATTTGCCAGATAGAGTGCTGTCAGGGCAGAGCACTTCTACAAAGCGTGGCTGCCTGATGCATGCCTTTGCGTCATCGGTGTGTTCTTCAAAGTATGATTTAATGCCCTGATTAAAATGATCAATGATAGTGTCCTTCTTGTCAACACTCACCCCAATGATCTCAGCATGAACGTATTGAGAATCTTTGGAGTCTGCTACACCAAAGTGGATGGTTCCATTTGTGCGGCTGTTCATACAACCAGTAGCAAACCGGAACACCTCTTTATTGAACTTCTTCTTTATCACATTCATATCATCTGTTCTGCCCATGAACTTATACTCATGAACTGGATCGGTCAGATTTCCTGGTCCTGTCTCTGGTGGTAAAGTGTAGTTTTGGATGTATCGGTGAGAAGCAGAATTCTGATCAAATGGATAGAGACTACATGAGTGCTGTAAGGATCCAGACTTCCTCATACGCTTTTCTTTTTCAGCTACTGTATCTGCATTCATGTCCGATGTTTTGGGGTCAACTAACTCTGTTGGTTTGATTTCTTTGGAAGATGTACCACTAGAAGTCTCTGAAAGCTGAATATTTTTGTTTTGTGTCGAGGGTGCCTTTAAAGGTTTTAAAGGTTCTTTTGATGGAGTGCTTGTTTGAGAGGTGTTATCCATTGAAATGTTTTCCAATTTTTCCATGGAATTATCCTTTTTCTGCTCTGTTTTTTTAGTTTTATTTGTTTTTTTCTTAGATTTTTTAGATGTTTGATCTGTTGAAATGGTGTCTTTGTTTTCCACTGTTGTGTCTAGCTTGGCTTCTCTGTGCTGCATGTGTGAATATGATCGTTTTCCTTCCATGTTTAATTTCTGTAATTCGGTGATAATCAAAACTGCTGGACCATGCTTAATACCTAGTTCCTGCAGATGTTTGGGCTGGTAGCAAACAAGTTCTCTCCCTGATACTTCTTCCTCATGCAGCTTGTCTGCATGTTTTTTATCCACTTTAATCACCTCAGTCAGCCAGTAATAAACTTGCCCCCTCGTCCACTCCTCTACTCGAAGAGGAAGTTCTGTATTTTGACTCATTGTAGTCATACTAAAACAAATAAAAAACAAATTAATAAAGAAAAAAATATATGTGATTTCCATGCAGTAAACAAGTCAAATGCAGAACAATGTACAGTATTAGAAGAGCATTTGAACTTTGAGCTGTGTCATTGTACGTATGTTCAGTATTCTCCAGTTTTGGTTTTCAATCCGATCAAGTGTTTACATGTCCTCTCGATCGAATTACAAAACGAATAATCCACCCCTTACAATACGAATCAAATTTTAATCAGATTTGGCCAATTCATTTGACAAGGGTACATGTGAATTTTTTATTTCGACTGTGCTACTAGTCTGATTACAATCGGATTATTAAGGTCCATGTAAACACAGATAACTTACCCATTTAGACATTTACTGCCACCTATTGGCAGTTTTACTTTCTTATTTAGAGTATCTTTTCATTTAAAAAAAATAATTGCATATTTTGGAGATAGTTTAGCCAAAAATGAAAATGATTTTCATTTACATTTTAGGGGGCTTTCATACTAGGCTTGTTTGCTGTGGTCTGAGCCTGGGCACAATTGTTCCCGGTGTATGGAAGTTTATTAATGCCAAATGTTTTTGGAAAATAAAAAACCTGTTGAATTGCTCTAATTGAAAAAAAAAATGCACGTTAAATTTTAACCCATTTTAGCTTATCTTGTATTTAGAATTGACCACCATGGTGAAAATGAAGCACATCGTCAAATACAAATCACACAGGTTGCTTTCTGTATTTTTATAGCACTAAGATACACTAAGATTACAGATAGATACTCCAAAACATACAATAACAAAGATAACTGATGGATCCTTTATGGTATGATATGACACAACTAAAGCTAACCAATGGTTTAGCTCCATCCCTAATCCTGGCAGTCTGACTTGTCCTGTCAAAGTCCTCCAGTTTGAAGTGCTCACTGCATAACACTTCCTCACTGCCCACTGAAATGTAAGCTAGCCAACAGTCACCTAACCGAAACAAGTGTTTGTCTTAAAAGTCCGTTTTTTAAGAAAATAAAGATGCAAATTTAAATTTCAGGAAATGTAGTTTATAAAATAATATAATATATGCTAAAACTATAATATAAATCATGTAAACTCATGTCTCAACTTTCACAGCTAACTAGCAACATGGGAATGTTGGCCTGCACAATATGACGTGCGATCCAGAGGCCAATGGGGCGTCTGTGTATTTTATTATGCCTATGGTCCTCACCAGCAGGTGCCGCTAGCGGCTGTTTACGAAGACCAGAGCAATCGCTAGAGAGTCTTTCATTCATTTACCTGCCTGTAGCCTATATACTAGAGTCAACATAACCAATAATGTGCAGGTTTGATCTTTTATATCTCTGTACTTACTTGCCATTAAGCAAGTTTAAGTGTTTTATATGTCCGGATGGCAGGGGAATCCTGGAGTATGACGTATGACGGAAACCCTAGTACTGCAGCACACCGCTGTGCAGTGGCGGAGCCAGGAACTTTTCATAGCGGTGGCCAGGCAGGGGCCAGCAACCAGTCTGGGGTGGCACAGAAATCTTTATTATTTCAACATAAAAATGAGTATAATGTACTGGATTTTGCCTACAACACAACTGAATACAATTAATTTGTACTTAATTGTTATTGAGATAATGAATTAGATCATTATCTCTTTAAAAAAATAAAATAAATTATTCCTCACCAGCAGGAATATTAATAAAGCAGCTCACGCTATAACTAAATTTTAACATGTTCAGTCAGCTTGTTCTAGTTCTCAAAACCCCCAATAGCTTGTTCTCGATTGTTGCATCTTCATGGATGTGACATGCAGATAACTACATAGATAATCATTGAATTTTATGTATAATCAATGAACTCTTCAACAATTCTGAGTTTGTCTGTTTCTAAAACCACTAAAGTAAACACTAAATGTTTAACTTTCTATACTGTCATTTGCAAGAAGGGCGAATGTAAAATTAATTATTTTATGCATTTAAATATGATACATTTTTGTTTGTACTTTATAAATTAATGCAAAATTAACATCTTCTAGTACAAATGCTCAGTGCTCACGTTTATTTATGTATTACAAAATTACATATCAGCTTGTGACTTATATTGTGACCTCACATAGCAGAATATTTAAATCCAGAGACATGTGATGCACATATATAACAATGGCAATCTACTGCTTTTCCTGCAGTTCCTGGATGTCCAATGTTGAATTTTCTGTTGAATTTGTACCAGTGAATTTGTAAAGCGAAATAAAATGGACAGAAAATTGCCTGTTCAATATTTTAGGTTTTATTTTTAAACTGAATATGTTGTAATATTCGAAGTTTTAAAAATGAAAATGTGTGTGAAATGTTCTGAAGTGAAATATTCACAGCTTAAATATACAACCACATTGAATTTCAACCCATAAAAATGCAAGCCCTAAAAATACATTGCATTAAAATGCAAGCATGGTTGATGTAATGCACTTTTTTTTCAATAAATAAAATAATATAATTTTATTTCAAATACATTTGGCATTAATTGCCTCAGAATCTTTTCATTCAGCTTCAAGAAGCCGTCTCAGCTTGCCGTTGATGTACGCTCACTCCCTAGGATGGTTCCTAGTATTGTTGGTTTAGTTTCAGCTTAGTGTTCCGGTGAGTATGACACTTTTTGTTTAGAAAAGTGCCACAGGACTACAGCGTTTCTGCCTGGATGCCCTCTCAGGAGCAGCGCTGCATGGGCCTGTCTGCCCTCAATAACAGCAGTGGACCTTAAGGACCGCGGTGATAAGCTCATTCCGACTAGCCGTTAACCTTGCATGACGCTGACACTCTGATTGCAGAGGCTCTCTCATTGATAGTGCATGTTATCGCTTGGGCTTATGTGAGCCAGAGACAGGAATGCCCGCTTACATCAGGGCTTGCTCGATGGAGCCTATTGTCTATTCGGTTATAGGTTTTGCAGCCGGCTGGTCTTCACAGAACACCTTTGCCAGTTTTGCAAACTGGATGTGACATCTCAAGTGCTTTCGGTGAATAATTAACCTCACTTACAGTGTGGAGAACAAGTATTTGATACACTGCCGATTTTGCAGGTTTGCCCACTTACAAAGCATGTGGAAGTCTGTCATTTTTATCATAGGTACTCTTCAACTGTGAGTGACGGAATCTAAAACAAAAATCCAGAAAATCACATTGTTTGATTTTTTAATAATTAATTTGCATTTTATTGCATGACATAAGTATTTGATCACCTACCAACCAGTAAGAATTCCGCCTCTCACAGAACTGTTAGTTTTTCTTTAAGAAGCCCTCCTGTTCTCCACTCATTACCTGTATTAACTGCAACTGTTTGAACTTATAAAAGACATCTGTCCACACACGCAATCAAACAGACTCCAACCTCTCCACAATGGCCAAGACCAGAGAGCTGTGTAAGGACATCAGGGATAAAATTGTAGACCTGCACAAAGCTGGGATGGGCTACAGGACAATAGGCAAGCAGCTTGGTGGGAAGGCAACAACTGTTGGCACAATTATTAGAAAATGGAAGAAGTCAATCTCCCTCTGTCTGGGGCACCATGCAAGATCTCACCTTGTGGGGCTTCAATGATCATGAGGAAGGTGAGGGATCAGCCCAGAACTATACGGCAGGACCTGGTCAATGACCTGAAGAGAGCTGGGACCACAGTCTCAAAGAAAACCATTAGTAACACACTACGCCGTCATGGATTAAAATCCTGCAGTGCACGCAAGGTCCCCCTGCTCAAGCCAGCGCATGTCCAGGCCCGTATGAAGTTTGCCAATGACCATCTGGATGATCCAGAGGAGGAATGGGAGAAGGTCATGTGGTCTGATGAGACAAAAATAGAGCTTTTTGGTCTAAACTACACTCGCCGTGTTTGGAGGAAGAAGAAGGAGGAATACAACCCGAAGAACACCATCCCAATGGAGCATGGAGGTGGAAAGATTCTTTGGGGATGCTTTTCTGCAAAGGGGACAGGATGACTGCACCGTATTGAGGGGAGGATGGATGGGGCCATGTATCGTGAGATCTTGTTCAACAATCTCCTTCCCTCAGTAAGAGCATTGAAGATGGGTCGTGGCTGGGTCTTCCAGCATGACAACGACCCGAAACACACAGCCAGGGCAACTAAGGAGTGGCTCCTTAAGAAGCATCTCAAGGTCCTGGAGTGGCCTAGCCAGTCTCCAGACCTGAACCCAATAGAAAATATTCGGAGGGAGCTGAAAGTCCGTATTGCCCAGCGACAGCCCCGAAACCTGAAGGATCTGGAGAAGGCCTGTATGGAGGAGTGGGCCAAAATCCCTGCTACAGTGTGTGCAAACCTGGTCAAGAACTACAGTTAACGTATGATCGCTGTAATTGCAAACAAAGGTTTAGGTACCAAATATAATAAGTTCTGCTTTTCTGATGTAACAAATACTTATGTCATTCAATAAAATGCAAATTAATTACTTAAATATCATTCAATGCGATTTTCTGGATTTTTGTTTTAGATTCCATAACTCACAGTTTAACAGTACCTATGATAAAAATGACAGACTTCTACATGCTTTGTAAGTGGACAAACCTGCAAAATCGGCAATGTAGCCAATACTTGTTCTCCCCACTGTATCTCTTAGTCTTCATGTGGATTACATTTACACAGTTGTTGCGTCTTTGGCTGTTAACACTGTGCTTATGCGTACTCTGAAATGTGATATTGATTATTATGCCCTTTATTCAGTGCAACCTGCTATTCTGTCTATTGACTATGTCTGTACACAGTTGTTACCGCTTTGGCTGTTGACGCTGTGCTTAGTGCACACTGATATGTGGTATTATTATGCTGCCCTGTATTCGGCACGACCTGATATTCTGCCTATTGACTACATCTGTACAGTTGTTACCACTTTGGCTGTTAACGCTGTGCTTTTGCGCACACTGATCTGTGACTTATGTTGTATGCTGCCCTGTATATTATTCAGCACAGCCTGCTATTCTAGGTGATATGCAAATTTTGGTGGACTTGGGCTGGCATCTCATTGGCTTGGCTCTGCCTATCATCTGTGAACACTCCTAGCAGCGACGCTATTGGCTGTTGTTCTACTCTGTGTATGGTGTAACTTACACCTGATCTGACGGTCTGATCTTCAACTCTTGCTCGGCGGGATTTAATTCTGTTCCCGCAGTATCGCTGTTGCGATATTGAAGTGACCGCCTTTTTATCACCTTTTTATAATGATACTAGCTTGGTGAGGAAGTGTGTTGCGTACGCTACCGCCACTTATGCTGGTGTTGCGCTATAATTTGCCTTCTATGTTAAACACCGGCTGGCCGTTGTTTTTCATATTGAGTGTAGTGTCGCTTACACTTAGGAGGTCCCACTGTACACTCTGGCGCTAACGCCAGCCATAGTCCTCACCCTCGCCCTCATGATGCACTAGAAAGGAGCTATAGTGCTGTTTCCACCAAGTCTCCGCACTCGCTCTATGTGACTGTTATCTAACCACGCCTCAGCCTCTTGCATAGGACCTGAGTCAGCTATGAATGCAGAGAACAATCGTGGCCGTAACCCTGCCTTTTGTATCAGAACTAGTTGCCTTCGAGCAATGACTGTTCTGTTGTGCAACGTGACAGCTGCAGACATGTTACAACCTGGAAATTCCCTTTTTCGCACCGCAGATCTGTCCGTGCAGGGGTGGACAACTGAGCAGCCATTGGATGTTTGAAAGGCTTTGTTGCTCCCTTTCTGGCCGTGTCTCAACTAGGTCGGATAGACCAATATGCAGCTCCACTGCTCGCACAACTAGCTACGGCATATGCAAACTGATGCATTCACGACACAGCCTTCTGTGTTCGATTATTACTAAGTGTTACAACTAAGAGCTTGTTTAATGTGTATGCACCAATACGTTTGTTGCCTATTATTCTACACTCTGCATTTCATGAGTCCAGCGTCGCTCGACTGTGTGTAGTTGTATGGTGGTCATGACGGCGTCTTGGCCCCTTGCCATCTTTATGTCTAGTGTTTCAACTAGGTCCGGTACCCAGGTGCTGCAGGCCCTTCCAATGAACGAACTGTGAATGTTGAGTGTGACTATCTCCCCTTTACATGAGTGGAGCACGCTTTCTGAATGATCGACTCATTCTTGTCATTTCAGTGTGTATTAATCCTTCTCATCTTCTGCTTCGCATCCTGAGAGTAAAGTGAACTTAAAAGGGCCTTATTATGATGCCACTCGAAGCATTTCACAGGGGCATTTACAGTTTGTAACTCACCTCCGCTCATTTCGAGCCGAGGAGTTTCTACCTTTAGTGTTCTCAGGAAGCTCTCAGGCTGATGGCTGCGGCTTGAAAGTGTTTTGCTATGCTCCCTCCCTTAAGTCTGTTCTCACGTCCCCCGCTCATCGCAGGCGTCAGAAGTAATAATGGCATGTGTGTCACAATTGTTTCGCTGTGCAGCTGGATTACTTCAATCTATCTCTTCTTGGTCAGGCAGCCCCTGTCAGTGGTCTTGTCACTGGCAAGAGTGCTGGTACAGCGACTGTATGCCCTCCCTGTTTTATATATACCGCCTTCATATTCATTGTAGCTAGGACTAGAGCACTATAGATGAGAATTTTGTGTGGCACAAGAAGGCAGATCACCCCTCGCCCTTCTACATGATCGTCCCGTGCTGAGCACTACGATCAGTCCTGTGATTAATTGTTTCCTCACTCGCATCACGATGTGGCCTTGCAAGAGGATTATATCTACAACGTGGACTGACATTGTGAGTGATGTCAAATAGGTCATGTGACTATTACGACAGTTGTCGACTCCCCTGCTAAGTGGTGTTCAACTAGGAACTGCCATTCACAGTCTGACTGATGTTACAGGTGCAGACCCTGCTGCCTTTCTGCGCGAATGTCACTCTTGTGGGTTATTTTATGCACATTGCTGTTGTACACATTCATGGTGTAAAACCACAGACAAGGATCCACCATGATTGTGACTGACTGGATGATTGGCACCAGTACTGCTGCCTTCGTGATTTGTCTGCACGGTGTTTTACCATGCTTGTATTATGTTCATGTCAACACCGGTGTTGCCACTGCACAACACAGTCAGGCTTACCACTGATTGCAATATTATGCTTTGTGTCTGCTTACTGACTCATACGTTATTTGGTCGCCAGCACACTGACAGTGTGGTGCTCAGCCTTACGCTATGGATGTCTCTTGTCCTGGTTTTGATATTGCTAGGCGATAGTGTTGTTGCCTATCCACCCAAGGACAGTGGTCTCACCTGTCTCCGTTGCATAAGTGCTCTAAGCTGAGGTCAACGGCTTGGCTTGCAGCCAATCGGGACCTTCGCTATCAACCTTCGGTGACGCAGTGTCGATAGACCGGCTCGAAAGGGAACGTCTTCCCTGAGAGGAGGGAACGAAACACTGCGTACGCTGCCGTGTTAATGAGCTGAGAGTCTTTGTCGGCAGCACTCTGCTTCAGTCCAAGATTCTGAGGCAGTGACGTTCAGCGCAGCCCTATAATGCAGGGGAGCCCACCTTTATTTTGTGCGCTTGAACGCAATGGTGCCCCCGAGATTTCATAAGGCTTCATAGATTTAAGGAAGGAAGGGATAACCCTCCCCCCATAGCCACCTTCAGTGACGCAGTGTCTCGTTCCCTCCTCTCAGGGAACCGAGGTTACATTAGGAGACGTTTTCCACTGCTTGCAAACAGACTGTTTGCCATTCATTTGCCGCTCTGATTGCACTCGCAAAGCATAAATAGACTGCAGGCCACTCCCGCTTGAATCCAAGGTAAATCATCAACACTATCGTCACATGTGTTTTATTGAAGTAAATATATTATAAACGGCTGAAACACATGCGCAGGTTACTTCACTTCCTGAACAAGTGCGCACCCGGGTCCGTGTTGCTTTCTTATTCACGCTAACCGCGCCACAGTTCGATTGCAACCAAACTTTTTCCATCTCGTTCAGGTATTCTCGGGTTCAGTTGGTAAAGACTAGAAGGGATACAGCTGCGGCCACTGGGCATGCGCACATCAATATTACGTCATTTAATATTTATTTATTTAATTTAAACTGTTTTTACAGTATTGAAAGGGTAGGTTTAGGTGTAGATGTTAATAAAACACAATTTGATAAGTAGCACATTTAATTTACTGTTATTTATCCTGAGGTTTTGCCTCACTTCCGGCCGTAGCTGTATCGCTTCTACACACAACCTGTTCATTTCCCCTGTGTGCACCCAGGTTTGCATGACAACTTTCCTTTTTCCGTTTCGAAACTAAACTGCCAGTGTGAAAGCCCCCATTCTTGTGTCGTTTGTAAGACTGTAAGACTTTTAAGTTCTTTTGTGGAACATAAATGAAGATATTTTGAAGAATGTTGATAACCAAATTGTTTGGTTCTGTTAAAATATCTAAATACCAATTCAGATGCAGCTTCTGAAAAACACTTTGTTTTGGCTATATTTCTATCTTTAAATTTTATATTTCTCCTTCCCGCTGTCTGCCTGCCATGTTTCCCTACCAACCACTGTGTGCGATAAACATCATGTCGAAAAGAGCACGTAACGTCATGTCAGCAATAAAAATTGGAACATTAGAATGAGGACAACCCCACCCTTACAAAAGATTACTGCAGTTTTTTAGAAGTAATACTACAGTTTTTGTTACATATAGAAAAATGCAGTTTTTTGGACACGAAAAAACTGCAGTATTGCAGTATAACCTAAAATGTCTGTAGTTTTACTGGAGTACAACTATACTGCAATACATCTAAAGTACTAGTAAAATACAACTGCAGTTCTACTGTTTTTATACTTCATGCAACTTTCAGTTGGACTTCATTTGACCGCAGCTGTACTTATACTACAGTTTTACTGCTGTTGAACTTCAATGTACTGCAGTTGTACTGTGACTATACTTCATTATACTGCAAATCTATGGTTGTGCTTAATTAAACTGCAGTTAAACTACTTGGTACTGCAGTTTTACTGCAGTTCTACTTCAATATACTGCAGTTCTTTTTTGTAAGGGCACCTTGCTGTTATATTAAAAGTTCTTTAGTAAAACTTGCTCTTAAGTGTTTTTGTGCATAGATTTTAAGCTAAAATGGGATTCCTAGTTGGACTTCTAATGGTAAGATAAAATTCTTTGCGAATACAGGACCTGTTTTGTCTGTTTTCTGTTTTTAAAATTGTTTCTTTTTGTATGACCATGTTTTTTGCTACACTAAAATCTAAATGAGAGTTTACTTGATTTCCCCATGTACTTTTTAATACTTTATTGTTAAAAAATGTATAGTATTCTATATATTTCTGGAACTCCTAAAGTAATGCATTTCGAATCAGGTACATTTTTTGACATTCAAACACATTTTCTCATTAGTTTGTCCATTCATTTGGTGATGACAGACAAAATTAAATGTGTGTTTATGGTGTTGAGCATCATGCTGTAAATTAAAATCTTAAAAGTTTCCTTTTGTAGGAGGTAGAATATATTATCTTACCCTTTGTGGAGTATGAAAACACTCTAAGTACTGTCCATCCCAGTTTTTTTCCTCATCTTGTCTTACCAAGCATGCTGCTGACAAAACAAAGAAAAATACATATTTGAGTTAAATCGACACATAGTAATTCGGTTTCAGAGGCCCATTATTCTACACTACAGGATAATTCATAATTGCACACATCTGTGCATTGTTTCCTTAATTCAACTGTATATCTTGCCCAGGTGTCTTGAAAGTTTTCTTGAAAGCCATTATTTAACCATTTAACCATAATAACCATTAATTTAGATTAAAGACTTGATGTAATTAAAATATGAATGGACAGTTTATTTCTAAAATGAATGTAAATGAGCCTGTTTAAATTTGTGTATGAATCTGTTTTTGTTCTTATGTGTCCTTATGTAGGCTTCAAGCTTATTGTACATGTGTTCATTTTCCAATGCAGGTAAATGAACATCTTAGAGACCTTTTGGCCCAAGAACAGAGAGTCCGAGATATAGCAGAACCCTGCACATTTCAAAAGGTGAGGAGATATTCAGAATATTTTGAGTCTGAAAATAGATATACTGTAAAGTCTCCCAGCAGTCAATATTTGAACTGCTATGGCAAATAAGTACTAGCCGGAAAACAGAACACAGGAATACAGGAACACAGGAAACAGGTAACTGAAGAGATACAAACTAAAAGTCCATGAAAATGAAATAACAATAACAACGTGACAGTAGCTTGAATGTAACTCTACACCCTTGCTTCATTTAGTATTCATGGATCCATGTCAATCACACCAGCTCGGACTACCTGATCTACTCAGATGTTTTTGATACTGTAATAACATCATAATGATGACACAGTTTTGGTAAATGGAGAACATTGAATGTTTCTTATTATTATGCATTTTTGCAGCGGTGAACAATGTAACCAATCACAGACATGTTTGCTGATCTCTTGAACGCAGTGACCAATCAGGATTTAATTTTGTCAGAATCCACTCAAAGTTTTTGCAGCGGTGAGCATGGTTGTTGATGTCTTGAATGCAGTGACCAATCCGGTGTTTAAAGTGCCCCATTATGCTATTTTAGAGGTTCCTAATTTTGTTTAGGAGGTCCCCTACAACATGTTACATGCATCAAAGGTCAAAAAACACTTTTATCTTCGCACATTACAACATTATTCACTGATGCTCAAACGACTCATCCGATGCTTCAGTCTCTAAATCCCTCCTTTCCACTGCATTACAGAACTTCAGAAACGGTCCGGAAGTTTCCGAAGCTCAGAGAATGTACACACTGTAAAGACAGTAACGATGGTGTCGATTTTACCATATCCGAATCCGATGATGAAATATTAGAAGAACTAGTTATTCAACCCGAACCTCTATTGCAAGGACGACTCCTCAGGAGTCAGGACTTTACTGAGTGATACGCTACTCAGTTTGAGATGTTGAAACAGTAATTCCTCTACATCAGCATTAACAAGTGTTTGTTCATCAACAAAACAATGTGAGATCTGTATTATCAACAGTATTATTAACAGTGCATACATTAGCCGAGAACTATTATGAATGACTGATGTAACATTAAAGTTTGCAAAACAAATCTTGCTCCATCCTTTATCATTACGCAAAGTAGTAAGAACGACTGAAAATCTGCATTAATAGACACAGTTTTAGGTAAAAGTGGCCCACAGCTCTGTCCCATTTTAATGAATAAGCGTTTTGTAGATCCCATTTAGACCTTACAGAGATTTGAGAAACCATCATCAAGAGGTTATACTGCTGTTGTATTGCTGTAGTAATTTTAACCACTGACTGTTCACATCCTCATCCTTTGGAAGTCTTTACAAAAATTTGCTTTTAAAGAGCAGGAAACAGCATCTTCTCGACTTGTACACAATACGAACCAGTCAGCTTCAGTGTTCACGGGCAGATAACATAGAACATTGGTGGGCATTAGGTAAATGTGTTACTTAGTGACGTGTAGCCATCACACAAGTGGGATTCGAATTCTTGACGACTTGTTTAACCAGTTCAGAGTCGACTCTTTCTTTTGAGAGACAATAACTTTATTTATCTTACCCTTTCGGCTTCTAAACTTGGCAGATTGTTTACATTCACAGACATCTACATTACACATTACATGAAAGGTAATATTCGAAAAAGCATAATGGGGAATCCACTTCAGTGCTGAGTTCTGCATGCTCGCAAATCCTCTCATTAACAAAGTGTAAATAAGAGATTCACTGTGCAGTGTAGACAGCTTCATTGATTATAATGGAACTTTGAGAGATTGCGATGAACTGAGAGAGGAACGTTTTCAAATTGCATTTTTGAGACTTTTTTTTTCACTGCAGTTTTAAGGAGAAAATTCTCAGCAATGGTGTTGACTGATGAATACGCACATGGTCTGTTTTAAAGCATATTAAAAACACCACATATACATTTAAACAACATATAAACAACATTCAAACTTTAGGAAGATCCTACAAACTTAAGATCATTAAATGACATTAAGTGATAAATGTCATGTAAAGTAAATGCCATCTACTGAGTCGTCATTTACTTTCATCTCACAGAAAGACTCAATCTCATTCAAGAGTCAAACAAAATCAAGTCAATTCAAACACTTTCTTAGAATTTCTACATGTCAATACCATGGCTACACTCTCAGAATAAAAGGTACAAAAGTTGTCACTTGCGTGATACTCTTTCAAAAGGCTCAGCTTTGTTTCTTGTTTACTCCTAACAGGTGCATAATAAAACCATAAATGTACATATCAGTATCTTTTGAAAAGGTACTGCCCCAGTGACAGCGTTTGTACCAGTGTACAGCTCATACTTTCCTTTGAGGTTAGACATATCCTCATTGTACAGCTGACTCATAAATAATTCAGATGTTTGGGACAATCTAGTAATGCTTGTTTGTATTCCTCACTTGTAAGTCGCTTTGGATAAAAGCGTCTGCTAAATAACTAAATGTAAAATGTAAATGTAATGCAACTCAACAGAAAAGTCTATAGTCTAAAAGTCCATCAATAAAAGTCAAGCTTTCATATAAAAAAATGAAAATAATGCGAAAACAAAAACATTTCAAAGCTCTTAAGTAGCAATCCAGCACTTAAGGCTTTTATTTGCATTGTTTCTCAGATTCATTGAAAATACTTTTGACAAATAACTAAAAAGCAAGCTACATTTAAATACAATTTATAGAGAGTATAGGTATAGAAGAAAATACAATTTATAGTTAAAAACATATAGCTAGTACATCATTATACAGCATGAGAAATAAAAAGAAATTCAGCAGTATTTACCCTGTAAATCCTCTTTTTGATTTAATGCAAGACTGGGTGCTGATTTGCAGGTTGTTCTTCCTAAAATGGGCATGCAAATACAGTCACAGTGAAGGTAGTGTTGAGGAACACTTTCATATACACATGCGCAGTGCTTGTAAACTGTCCAAAGACTAGTTTTATTGTTTACCTGCCTTTGTAACTTTGACCACACCTAAACCACAGCAAACTCAAACACACCCACACCCCATACAATCTATTAGCCAAACACAAAGAAACCCTTTTCTAGTGTATGTTCATAAAAGTTACTTAAATATCCTGATTGAACTAATCCTGGTTTAGGCTAAGCCCTGTCTGTGAAATCGGCTTATATGTAATATAAGTAAATTAATTAAGTCATTTTGTCTGTGTGGTATGTCTGATTATAGTGCATTTTAACAATCTTGCTGTCATGGCATCCATTCTGTGTGTGTAATCCACAGGGGCGGTTCAGGAGGGAAGACTCTAAAGCACGTCCGGCTCTTTGTCTCCCCCTGGTGGACAATCTCCTGAAGGACAACACAGATGGCTGTGCACTGGCTGCATTGCTGCACTTCTACTGTCCTGATGCTGTGCCTCTGGAAGGTACTGCTGCAGGAAACCATTCTTTATGTTGTGAGAAATATCGGTCTGTTTATCCTAACAAGTTTCAACCTTGTCACACTTTAGTAAATTTTATATACCTTTAATGTTATGCAGCAAAAACTGTTTTCAACAATGATAATAATAATAATAATAATAAATGTTTCTTGAGAAACAAATCAGAATATTATATTGTTCTCTGACGGATCATGAAGACTGGAGTAATGATGCTGATTACGTTTTTAAATTTATTAAAATAAAAAAAATATTTTAAATTGAAATAATATTTCACAATATTACTGTTTTTACTGTATTTTTGAGCATAAGAGACCAGAACTCACCAATCCATCTGATCATTCTGATTGGCTGTTTAGAGAGAGAGAGAGAGAGGGAGAGAGGGAGAGACTCATTGAGTGGTTCTAGGGCCATGAGCAGTTGGTTTTATTGTAGACTTTCTAATTTATCCACCCTAAGATTAATGGTTAGGGTTAGGGTTAGGGTTAAAAAAATTTTTCCGTGGAACACAAAAGAGGTTTCGAAGAAGAAAGAAATCAACTTTTTGCAGTGACCAGGGGCTATCAATTTCCAAAAAGGACAAAAAGTAGTCCATATAATGTATTCTCTGTATTCCAGGTCTTCATACAGTAGCTTTGCATGAGGAACATACATAAATTTATGTGGAGTTAAAGTTAACAGATTTTGGAATTTTGGGGCAAACTATTAATGTCTCTGACATTAAACTGCACTATTAGTAGGGATTTTCTAATCTTGTACTAAGACTGCTAAGGTAGTTTTAGACTAGATTTTTCCTGGGAAGACTACATATTTTGGTCAGAAAGAGTAAACTGTAGTTGAGAACATACGTCCAACAGAGGCCTTTACAGATAAACTTTCAACAAAATACTCTGCCCCTAATCTGGCCCTGTAGATAACAGACACACACACCAACAGCATCAGGAAAACTACATTATCCACTAAACTCTCTCTGAAGTCCCTCACGACAGTAGCATAACAACATTCAAATATTCATGGTCAACTGAAGGTCACTGTCTCTGTCTCTCATTAAAAATGACTCGTCAATAAAATGGCAGGGTAAAAGAAAATAAGTTTTACTTACTTACACTGCGGTGAGATTTTTAAGGTGTTTGAAAGAAGTCTCTTATGCTCACCAAGGTTGCATTTATTTGATCAGTTAATACAGTAAAACTGCAATATTGTGATATTGTGGAATATGATTACAATTAAAAATAAATTCACATTATCCTTCAGAATCATTTTAATATGTTGATTTGGTGCTCAAGAAATATTTCTTATTATTATCAATGCTGAAAACAGCTGTGCTGATTATATTTTCATGAAAACGATACATTTTGTCAGGATTCTTTGAGTTAAAATAAAGTCTTTTCTATCACTTTTCATCAGTTTATTGATTTATCAAATGATCATCCTTGCTGAATAAAAGAATTAATTTCTTGACACGAATTACGGTACATGAGGGTGGAAGAAGAAATGAGTGAAAGGAATAAACAGAGCGAGTAGGAGTGCGTGAAATGAAGTTTGAGAGAGAACAGACGAGCAGTTATTCAAACATAAACACATTCCCACCCCGTGACTTGGAGGATTCTGTTCATTACATCACACATTCTGTTCCCGCCCTCAAAATCTTCATTGGCTTCTACTTGTGTTCTGTCTCCGCCCCTCAGATTAATTCAGAACCGCATTGGCTGTAATTGTGGTTTTTCCCTCCCCATCCAGATATCTGTATCAAAGAAACAATGTCATTGGCTGACAGTCTGTACAATCTCCAGCTGATCCAGGAGTTCTGCAGGGAAAACCTCAACAACTGCTGTCACTTCACCCTGGAGGATATGCTGTATGCCTCCAGCACCATCAAGGTAAAGCCTGACATTCACATCCAGCTCTTCTTCACTTCTTTTACTGATACAGTTTTACTGAAAGATTGATTGATAGATTTATTTTGATCGATAGACATGTTTTGATGTCATACTGTACTGATTTTCACATTTGTTTTTGCACGTATTTAGTGTTAAAACACTATTACTGTTTAATATACTAAGAGTAATGGATTTACTAACTCTAAATATGAAACTTCTTGTCCTGTACCGTTTATTCTATGGAGATGAACCTCAAATTGTGTATTTTATTGAGGAGATCTGTGCAGTCTTAAAGGGATAGTTCACTCAAAAATGAAAATTCTGTCATCATTTACTTATCCTCATGTTGTTCCAAACCCGTATGACTTTCTTTCTTTCTTTTGTGAAACATGAAAAAGGGAATTTTAATATTATTTATTTATTTTTGTCCATTGTCCATACAATGGAAGTCAATGGTCACCAAAACTGACATTCTTCAAAATATCTTCTTTTGTGTTCTGCAGAAGAAAGTAAGTCATGCAGGTTTTTTAACAACATGAGGATAAGTAAATGATGACCGTTTTAATTTTCGGGTGAACTATCCCTTTAAACGTTGTTGCCATGATGGTGAGTGTTGCACGATAAGCTCTGCTGTCATTTTCATCAGAAAATGTAAACCTTTCATTTAGTGTGCTGGTTTTATTCCAGCATATTACTGAAAACAATAATATGTAAGCTGACTAACCAGTGGAAAATTAAATTGCTTGTTTTTCCTGGTATGATTTAGTATCTATTTTCTCAGATGTTTCAACACAATGAGTAGGATGCGTGTTTCCCATTTGGTTCAGTGTTGCAAACATTGAATGGTTTCTAGGATACAGATTCTGGGCTCTATCTGGGGTGATTTTCCACTGAATATCCTTTTTTAGTGTGAGGCCATGATGAATGAATGATCACAGGGAATTTCAGCAGGGCTGATGCAGAAAGGCAGAGATGACCAGTGCGTGTTTTAAATCTGACCGTTTGGAATGACTGAGTCATAGTTTGTATATGTGAGTGCGCTGCCATGTGGATCGCCTCAGACAGTAATGTTAGAGAAGCAGTTTGTCTAGATAAACACACTCCATGTGTAGCCGTTACCTCACACAGCCACCATCATAACACCATAATAGTTTTTGAGCAAATGTGTTACATTTTCCAAATCGGCAGCTGTGGATTTGCCGTTGTGTCAGATGAGTCTGTGGTCGATTATGTAAACCAGGTTAAAATGCTTTCAGCCAGTCACATGCTCTCCAAACAATGGTACATCTAATTTCTTTGGTTATTTAGACCTCAAATGTTGTGATTACACTAAATGAGGCCTTTTTCATGAGGCTAACAGCCCCTGACTGTGGTGAAATAAAGGTGTCTGGACTGAATAAATCTGCAAAGAGTGCTGGGTCTGTTCTGTGCGTGTCAGGCTGCCCCGGTTGCTTTGTTCTTCTTTTTGGGTCAGAACACCCTTTAATGCACTGAAAGAGACTCGTCTCATGACTGCTGTGCAGTTTCTTTCAATAAATACAGTATATTGGGATATACACTAATGAAAGTGCATTTTGCACAGTTATTTTATTATTTCAATAGCTTAATTTTGCACTTGTTTTTTCCTTAACAACAGAGTGTGTTGATGTCAAATGAATACATCAGCACGTGACCCTCTAAATTTATACATAATATTCACACAAACCTGAATTAAAGAAAGCTTTTTTTCTGAAATAATAGCTGGATGCCATTTGTTAAACTTAATGTGCAATGTAATAAAATCATGGCACAATATATATTTTATACCCAGAGTAAGCAGTATGCTAGTTTTCCATTTTGCATTCACTAGCCATGAAATTAGTCAAAAGGTCTGTAAAGACTCAATCTCTATTTAAAAGAGAATAGTGGCACCTTGTGGTTATAGAACGACATTACATGAGCAGCACTATATCTATCTATCTATCTATCTATCTATCTATCTATCTATCTATCTATCTATCTATCTATCTATCTATCTATCTATCTATCTATCTATCTAATCTACCTAATCTATATATATATACACACACACACACGTTATGTTTTCATGTTTTATGGGGACACTCCATAGGAGTAATGGTTTTTATACTGTACAAACTGTATATTCTGTCCCCCTACACTACCCCTACCCATAAACCTACCCATCACAGAAAATGTTCTGCTATTTTAAATTTTCAAAAAAGATAATTCTGTATGATTTATAAGCTTGTTTCCTCATGGGGCCCAAAAACATTTGGTCCCTGTAACGTAGGGAATACCCACACACACACTACCTCTACCCCTAAACCTACCCATCATAGAAAACATTCTGCATTTTTACATTTTTAATAAAACATTGCTTTGTATTTTTTTAAAAGCTATTTTAAATATGAGGACTCATGAAATGTCCTCATATTTCATGTTTATGTCTTAATACCAGTGTAATACCCATGTTATTATACGAATTTGTGTCCTCATAAATTACAAAAATGCACGCACACACACACACACACACACACACATCAGACCCTTTGTTCATTCTTTTTCAAGATACAAGAGATTGTCCAAAATTTATCCATCTAGGTCTTCATTTCTCCAATGTCTTTGATATGTATCTTTTTCTCCTAATTAATATCAACATCTGTTTATGTGTTTCAGAGTAACTACCTTGTGTTTATGGCAGAGCTATTCTGGTGGTGTGAAGTTGTGAAACCATCTTTTGTTCGGCCCCGCACAGTCAATACCAAAGGTAACGTCCATCTCGTCAGGTGTTATGTTTGGTGTTCATGCTGTGCCTTTGGTTAATGCCAAGTTTCATATATTTTCTTTTGTAGCCTCTAACCCATCCCAGTCCAATAATATGGCTCCCATAACCAAACAAAACCTGATCCACAGACCAGGCAGTCCAGAGCAGTCTAGGTTTGTCTTTAATACAATTCAAGTTTTAGGTCTCTTTTATCATGATTTTTATGCAAGAATTTTATATTTCAAACAATGTCGTCCTATAGGTCACAACCTAAAAATGACAACTCAGGTAAGACATTACAATTTTGAGTCATTCTTTCATAAAACTAAAGAGATTTGGCTTCCCTCTTTAGTTTTATGTGTATTCTGTCGCTTAACTGGTAAAACATGGCTCTAGCAAGCAATAGGTTCCTTTCACAGCGAACATACTGATTCAATTTATAGCTTGAATGCATGGAATAAATGTAGATGAAGCTTTTATTTAGTATGGGTATTTCTTTCTTTCTCAGCAGTTATCAGGCAGTCATCCTCCATGTCATATGTGGACGGATGTGTGGGGACATGGCCAAAAGAGAAACGGTCTGTGCCCTAAATTAACTCTCTATCCCTTTCACTTTTACTCTGTCTTTACATGCTCCAGATATATAAATCTTTTTCTTCACCTCAGGTCTTCAGCTCATGGGATATCATTTGAGATTCCACTTGATGACAGCACAAGTTCATCTTCAAGACGTGGATTGAGCCGATCGGCAAGCACAGAAGGTTTGTGTTTTAAAGTCCACCATGCAGCCCGAGGTATGCGGAGGAACCTTTCATTCCAGCCCGTTAACGGGAACGCCGAACGCAAAATACATGAGGAGGATGATGAGAAATCCAACAGACAAATCGGCAGACATCGTCTGGGAAACTACACTGGGTACATTTTGCCTTTTTGTAGCTTTTTGAAGGTATAGCTAATGCAAAAATGGAAATTTGTCATCATTTACTCAACCTGATGTTGTTTTACCCTTATGACTTTTAATTTATGAAGCTCAAAACAGTGATGGATGTTGGATGCTCATCTCTGAAGTTCAAATGAGATAAAAGGCACCATAAAAGTCAGAGGTCACTCTTCCACCGGAGCTTGACTCACGTACGGCTGTTTCTGAACTAACCCTTTAAGTAATTCAAACTACTTTTATGGTGCCTTTTTTGTCATTTTTGGAGCTCAATATCATCTATATTAATGTATTTTGTGGTATTTTTATGAACACCTGGAACATTCTATTAAACTCCTACTTTTGTGCTTCTTGGAAGAAAGAAAGTCATAAGTCATTCACTTTAGAAAAGATTGTTAGATTTTTATGGTCAACAGTAAACGTATGAAGGAAATGTTAATTTTATTATGTTCGGTGTTAAGCTGTTACTTAAGTCATCTAAATCTTGAGAGTTCTCTATAATCGAATGAATATCCCATGTTTCAGGTACTCAAATGGTGTGTCAGCAGATAACCTCAGCCCTCCGTATGACCCTCAGCCCAACACTCCTAGTATAGAAGAAGCCCTGAAGATCATCCATGACTCTGAACAACCCCACAGTAGCTTGCACCCCCCATCCGGGGACAGCGCCTTTTTCCTACACAACCCATCTTCCCACAACTCCCCCACTGATTCAAACCATTCCGAGGACTCTCTTTCCAAGGTCAGAGCAGAAGACGCAGACCTAAATTCCACCTCTACTGACATGGACACTGGAATCCATGTGCGTACCGAGGACATCCAGGATGGACAGGATGAGGATTCGTCCCTCAAGGACTACTCGGACATGGACCCAGACCATGAAGCTCGTTCCTGCCCACTTCCGGAGACAACTGGCAGCCCGTGTCCAAGCCTTTTGGGAATGCGTTCCCTGGCCACCAGCATGGCCTCCTCATTGGGTTCTGCGGTTCGCATGACCAGCTTCGCCGAACAGAAATTTCGTAAACTAAACCACGGTGATGGCCGCAGCAGTGGTAGCGGCGGTAACACGCCTGAGAGTGGCGAGTTGAACGTCACAACCCCAGGAGCGGCAGGGGCGGTTCGCTCGATTACTCCTGACGCACACAGCCCTGCTCGCATCACCTCCCCTCGCGATCCCTCGCAACTGTTGG
Organism: Opsariichthys bidens; assembly: GCA_037194245.1. Lineage (NCBI taxonomy): Eukaryota > Metazoa > Chordata > Actinopteri > Cypriniformes > Xenocyprididae > Opsariichthys > Opsariichthys bidens. The sequence goes on from CM074303.1 coordinate 7,730,614, forward strand.
CATCGGAGATGGTGCAGTTGAAGATGAAGCTGGAAGAGAAACGCAGAGCTATTGAGGCGCAGAAGAAGAAAGTCGAAGCGGCTTTCACACGTCACAGGCAGCGCATGGGCAGGACAGCCTTCCTCAATGTGGTCAGGCGTAAAGGAGTCGTGTCACCACTAGGGGGCGACAGCAAAAGCCCAGATGGCCAGGAAAAACAGATCAGCGATCCAGAACCCCTAAAGACACCCTTGAATTTGAATGACTCCAATTCCAGACTTGAGAGATGTCGACCAGACGGTGCACCGCCAAAATCACCCCTGGAGGAAGCAGCCGCGGAGGTGGACTTGGTGGAATACACGCGATCCATCGAGCGCCTGAACACGTCTCTGAGCTTCCTACAGACAGAAATGCAGCGTTTGGCACAGCAGCAGGAACGCATCATGCAGATGCGTGATCACCAGTCTTGGGTGATTCCGCCGCCGGACCCGGCGCCACGTAAGCAGCTGCGTGAGTTGCGCAGCAGCAGTGTAGTGGGCCGAGGTTCGGTGGGGTCGCTCTCCCCCATTTTGTCATCCACCGGCTCACCACGCACATCACACCGTTCGCCCTCTACAATCAAAAGGAAGTCTGCGTCTTTCCATGCAAGGACACCACGAACGCCAAGGCCCAACGACCTGAAGGTCACACCCTTCAGCCGCATGCTCAACACGCAGCAGTCGGTGGACAGCCTGCCTCGACTTAGACGTTTCTTGCCCAGCCAGATGCAGACCAGCTCATTTGCCTACTTGGGACATGACGAGGGACCTTCAAGTGAGGAGGCACAAAAAGCAGCTGCAAATCCACTGTCTGCTCAGGTGGATGCAAAGCAGGAAGAAGCAAAACATGATGGAAACATGAGTGCGCCAACATCCGAGGTTCTGTCTCAGCCGACGATGGACCGTTCGACGGAAACGGCAAATGGGAACACTAATGAAGAAGAGACGCAAGAGAAGAAGGATCTGATTGAGGTTCCTCTCTCTATTCTGAAGCCTCTAGATGGGCATAACCTGGAGAGCAGCAGAGAAATAGAGACTGGACTAGAATCTAGACCGGACCAGAAGATGTGCTGTGGTTTCTTCTACAAGGTGAGACTTAGATATTTACATGGAAAGTTTGGAGAGCAGAAAGCACACACATATAGAGAAAAGCTGCTTCAATAACTGAAGCTCAAAGTGTATATATATATATATATATATATATAGAGCTGCCGGTTTTGGATAAAATGAGAATCATGATTTTTGGGTTTCATATAGAGATCATGATTCTCCCACGATTCTGAATATACAACCAAACAAATCAAACAAATAACATGTAATTTACTAGAGGTTCTGACAAAATATAAATTTCTGGACTCTAATTGGTGGAAAATGTTTAATTGAATGAATTCAATGACTTATTAATAAATACTGGATGAGTGAATCTCAAATCTTTTGAGTGAATGATTCAATGACAAAAAAAAGTCACTTGTCACCACCTAGTGGAATAATCGTTATTAGACGCACAAAGTTCGTTTCAAAAGGTAGTTCTATTTTGATTGCTATCGTAGTCATCAGTGTTTGAATATTTGTAACACAGAAATATGCTAATGTGTAGTTCAAAACTCTTCTCACTGGCTCTGGCATCACGAACACATATTTGAATGTTCTGAGGGTTAAAAGACGGGGAAAAGAATCGTTGTCATTAATAAAATAAGATCGCGTGGGTGTTTGAATCGAGATCACGATCTTTTTATGATTAATCGTGAGTATACACTATAGAGTATACTGTATATGGTTTATATTTATTTATTTAACAACGTAAATCAAATACATTTAATTCTTTGATATAATTGGTTGTGACAGCATATGTTTTTCTGGAGTCTTTGTTATTCTTTTTCATTCATTTTAAGTAAACACTCCTTTAAAACGAACATTTTGTGTTTTCTTCATGATGCACATCACAATGTTCTGTGAGAGACATTGTCTCATACAGCCAGCTGCACATGGGCTTCTGTGTCAGACTGAATAATTGTTTGTTTGTGTTGCTGTGACTCAGGACGACCTGAAGGGAGAGGAGGATATTGCACAGAAGAAAGCAGCTCTGATGGAGAAAAGGCTGCGGAGGGAGAAAGAGATGCAGATGAAGAAACAGCAACAGGAGGCCGAGATGGAACAGAAGAAAGAAGCAGCACGGTATGATAAAACACCATAAACAACACAACACAATAATAGAAAATGACATGAAAACAAAGCCACACAATTATAGATTAGCACAAATAATTCAACATGTTATGTTCACAGAATTCAATATACACTAGAGCTGTTTAAAATATAATATAAATTATAGTCATAGGTATTCAACAAATTATGTCTTGATATGTTCAGGCTATATTCGATACATAACTCTCTATTTCTTTGTGCTAAAATGGCAAAGAAATGTGTTTTATTTAAAGCAGGGGAACTACTTATTTTCATTTACATGTAGCAGCAAAACAATATGTAGTAATATAGTGTAATAATTACTTATATGTTTAACTAAAACCTCATGCAACGTTCACCCGTTGTGCCTCTGTATTTAAATTAATCTTAAATTGTTTGTAAAAGTCATCATACTTATGAACTTGTAAGCTCAAAATGCATAAATGCTCTGCTTCCTTGATCAGAATGAAAGCGGAAGAGGAACTTCTGAAGAAGGAGGAGGAGAAGGCAAGACGGGAGTATATAAGAAATGAATATATGAGGAAGAAGCAGCTCAAACTGATGGATGACATGGACAGTGTCATTAAGCCCCGCACCCCTGGTGCAAAGCAAAAGAAGCCACGCCCCAAATCTATGCACAGAGACATAATGGAGTCTCCAAAACCTCCTGCACGGACAGCCACAGGTATGATGGGAAATCTAAGTTGTTAGCCTTTGAGTGAGTGTTGCTGTGCCAGGCTGATCAAAGAGAGTTTCGCAGCAGTTACAGTTTATAGAGATTTGAACCTACGAATGCCTTACGAATTGTCTCTTCTTATTAAACTGGGATATATTAATTTAATAATGTTGAAATCATTTTAATTATAATATTCTAATTATTAATTATATTTATACTATTAAAAAAATATATATATTTAAAATATTTATATTCTAATAATATTAACTATCCATTCTAATTGTTTCAGATTATCAATAATTAATAATATATCTATATTCTTTATTATTTAATAAATATTTAAATGTAATTTTATTAAATTGAATTAATTCTAATTATTTTATATAATGCATTTTTATTTTTATACAGTATTTACATTTTAATAATATGAAAAAATAATTCTAATCATTTTATATTTTTAATAATAATAATTTTCATATTAAGATAAATAATTATTAAACCGGGATGCATTATTTTAATAATATTAAAATCATTTTAATAATAATATTCTAATTATATTTATAATATTAAGAATATTAATATTAGATATATTTAATAAAATGATTATATTTTCAATAATATTGAATATAATTCTAATTATTTTATAATATTAATAATTAATAAAATATTCTTAATTATTTAATAAAGTATTTATATTTTAAAGACCCCCTGTGGTGAAAATCAAGTTTTTAATGTTGTTTACATGTCTATGTGGTGTTTATGTGGTGTTAATATGCTTTAAGACAAACCATGTGCAAATTCATGTCAACACCATTGCTGAGTATTTTCTCCTTAAAACTGCAGAGAAAAAAAGCCAGTCTCAAACCTTGTAACCAATTGCGTCAACTTGCCGGCGGGCTTTAGCAAAACATTTACAGCGTATTTGCAGCGTACATTTATAGGCGAATCTAGAGAGAAGCCAGGTTATCCCGGTGTATTTTACTGTTGATATGAAAAATGTAGATTTAGCAATATGGCGGGTGTATAATGTATATTACGATGTTACAATGATGAATTATATGCCTTTCTCCATACTGAGTTGTTCAGTGTTTGTGAGGATACTTATTGTTAGAAAGCATCTATCTGACTCCGATATGGCGAACAGTAACATGGTTTGTGTAACATTTGCAACACAATATTAGCAGTTTGATAACAAAGTCAAGCAAAACGCTTATCATATTGATCATAGATGAATTCTAAGGAATAAAATTATTAAATACAGGGGGACTTAATAATATTTTTTTAAATTTTGAAATCATTAATAATCTATCTATATTTTTTATTTTGTAATAAAATATTGATATTTTTAATAACATAAACATTCTATGTTTAACTTCCTACTGTGATATTCAGAGAGCTTTTGAAACTGACTTCTAAAAGAAAATGTTGCAAATTGTGCATGCAATGCAAAAATGTGTATTTGTGTGTTCAGGGTCACGGCCTCGTGGATATTCCGTGTCCAGCTTATCACTCGCCTCCCTTAACTTGGCAGACAATGAGAGCGTCCAATCAGATAAGAGGACATCTAGGTGAGACCATGTCCAATTCACTATTACCTTTCCTGTAAACGATCACTCAAAAGCAGAGAAAACAATGACAGAATTGTCATGATTACAAATGGCACGCTCTTGTGTTAATCAACACACATCTCTATTGCTGTGAGACCAGTCGTGTTCATAACCTTCTGTCCTCCCCCTGTCTTTGGTATCTCTGTCTCTTCTCTGTGCTGGTTGCTCAGAGGCAGCAGACTGTCTCCTGGCAGTCTGTGTTTCTTTCTGAGCTCCCCTAAAGGGAGAAAGGGAAGGTCAGTTTGCAGACAGCATCACACCCATGTCATTACCTCACAATGCTGATGCCTGTCATTTCAGCTTGGGCTCTGAACAAACTCATTCGCTTGGACAGATCAGTTCACTGGCTCATCAGCATATCGGTGCAACGCAATAAAATGTTATATAATTATCATCTCTGAATCACATATGTGTTAAAAGGATCGATGGTACAGCATACAACATAACATTTTTAGTTTTTCTTTGCAGTGGTGTTTATTTGTCAGCTACTTTATCATTGCAGCAACAGAAAATGGCTCATCTTTTAAGCAGTTGTTTATGAGCCGTGTTTACACCTGGTATTAAGATGCATTTTGGTTGATCAGATCACAAGTAGATGAAGATTCCCGTTTACACGTGTCTCTTTTGTCCACTTTCAACCACTTCTGTCCTGATTTCTTCGAGGGGATGGTCAAAGGGTGGGTAAATGTATGGGTTTTTTCAGATCTTTCCATCTAATGGACAAAATTAGCTTGCGCAATTTACATATGAATGCTCCCGGAGACAACGGATAAACATACGGAGAACATCAGCTTTTCGTTTCTGCTCTGATACCCGCAAGACTGCAAAACGCTGTGAGTGTGTGTTAGAAATCTGGAATAGTGAGAGATCATTGTGCTTGGTACATTTTTCGTCTTCACACCAAACTTGAGTCTTTAGCTGACAAAGTTTAAATCCCATCTGGCTAATGCGTCTTTTGTGGCTGTCTCGAACACATTTGATCACATGAGCGTTTACACTATGAAAGCAATCCGGTCTAATGCATTTTTGACTACCTTGGGAAGTGGTTAAAATTGGACAAGCTCAAAAGATTTTAGACCCGTTTACACCTGTATTTAGCGCCGTCCACTTGTGATCTGATCGAGCAAAATGCATCTTAATACCATGTGTAAACAGAGCCTCAGTGTAGCATTGTGTAGATGCAATGTGATCAAGTAACAAGTGAGAGTAAATTCTCCTCCATGACGTTAGTTTCTATCCAAACCGGCCGCAACAGAAAAAATGACAAGCCTCATGGATTTGTTTCTCCACCTGGTTGACGTCTCAGTGCTACAGATGCATGCTCAACATCACTGTATAAAAACATTACATATGTTCTGATTGGCTATGACTTTTATAACAAATCGTGCAGCGTTTTTTCATCACTTAGGGCTTTATTTTGTCGCCGGAAACTTGCGCCTGGTTAGAACATGGTGTAATGAGTAACCTATGTCTGCTGCATCCATGCTTCGCTTCTGTGATTTTCCAGCCTTTAGCTTCTTGTCATTAGTATGTGGAGTTATGCTAATTAGGGATGTGCGAGACTAGTCAACTAAACAAAACGCTGCTGCTAGTTGACATTGGACATACATAACTTTTATTTGAGGAATTCCATTTATAATATTGATTTTGGTCTTGGACTGCCGATTGATTCAGTTGATTTGTAATAAATATGTCTATGGCTAACACTGATTAAGAGAACTCTTAAAGGGTTTGTTCACCCTAAAATGAAAAGTCATAATTTACTCACCCTGGTGTTGTTTAAATGCTGTATGCTGTTCTTTCTTTTATGGACCGTAAAGGACCTTAGCCGTTGGTCGTCTCTGCATGGCTACGCAACGTGTGCATTCGTGAGACTCTATTAGCACCGCAGTTCACTCCGTCTCACCCAGAAAAAGCACACAAGTTGTGAGAAGTCAAGGTTAACAAAAATGCGACATGATATACAACGCCTGTAAATACCCCAAAAAGTATCTGTGTACTTTCATCAAATATCACTGGACTGGAACTGTCTGAAGAGTCAGAATGGCAGAATGTGAACGGACGTGATAAATCCTTGTTGCAACGAACACAATGGATATATTCACCTCGGAGAAGAAAGTACATGGGTTGTATTTCATGTTCCTTTTTTATTAATCTTGATTTCTTACAATTGCGGTGCTTATAGAGTGTCACTAACGCCCACGTCGCATAGCCATGCACTGAAGACCAATGGCCAAGGTCAGGATTCTCTTTACAGTTTTTCTAGGGACATTTTTTTTTTTTTTTAATTCTCCTTTTGTGGTCCATAAAAAAGAAGGGCATATAGCATAATGCCAGGGTGAGTAAAGTATGACTTAATTTTCATTTTAGGGTGAACTATCCCTTTAAGTCAAGTAATGTTCAATGGTCATAATGCACCATGCGTATTTTTCAGCAGCATTCATTATTGGATTTGACACTTTGATTCATAGATTAAGTAGGCTATATTTATAACTGCACTCATACTAACCATTATTTGGAAGTTCTTTTGACTAGTTGGACTAGTCGGTTACAAAATTTTCATTTAAATGGTATGGAAATTAGTTGTGGCGCACATCCCTAATGCTTACTACTATTTTTTGGGCAGTTGATTTTATATAAAAATGTCCTTTTCCAGTAGCAATAAGGGCTCACCTGTCAAATTAGTACTTCAGTCTTTATAAAATAGATGTTTGCATTGCATATATTTGTTTATTCTCAGGCCGGAGTCCACAGAGGGCTTTCTGTCACCGTGTCCATCAGTAAGTGGAAACGGAGAGAACTGGGAGCTCGAATCAACAACATCATCTGCAGCGTCTAACACAGAATACACAGGTGGGCAGGTGACATGACAGTCCCGCAGTGTCACTTTAAGCCATGGCCAAAAGTTTTGAGAACGACACAAATATTAATTCTCACGAAGTTTGCTGCTTCAGTGTTTTTAGATCATTTTGTCAGATGTTTCTATGGTATACTGAAGTATAATTACAAACATTCATAAGTGTCAAAGGCTTTTATTGACAATTACATTAAGTTTATGCAAAGAGTCGATATTTGCACTGTCGACCCTTCTTTTTCAAGACCTCTGCAATTCGCCCAGGCATGCTGTCAATCTTCTGGGCCACATCCTGACTGAAGGAAGCCCATTCTTCCATAATCAATGCTTGGACTTTGTCAGAATTTTAGGGTTTTTGTTTGTTATCTTTTGGTCCCCAAGCCACTTAGACATTACTTTTGTCACAATTAATCTGATCACTCTTCATGACATTCTGGAGTAAATGCAAATTGCCATCATAACAACTGAGGCAGCAGACTTTGTGAGAATTAATATTTATGTCATTCTCAAAACATTTGGCCATGGCTGTATATTCCAAAGCTATTTCCACCATTTTCATTATTATGCATGCACTTTGTATGACTTGTTTGTTTAGATTCTACACTACTGTCTTAACGTTGTTATTAGAATTTTGTAATTTTTTTGAAAGACAATTCAAAATTATTGTGAAATGTTAGGCTAATATTAAAATAACTTGTCGTATTGTGAAATATTAATATTAAAATGTTTAATACCACAGTTAAATAGAACAGTATTGATTTAAAATCGAAATCTTTTGCAACATTCTAAATGTTTTTACTGTCAAGTTTGATCAAATTAATATGTCCAATGAATAAAAGAATTAATTTATTTTGGGGAAAAAACTGCTTTGAACAGTAATTGCATATGCATAGTGTTTGTACATTTTAAAATTCATTTGTGTTAATTTAATTTAATTTGTTTTAATGAACTACAAAAACAAACGATTTACAGATTTAAAATATTGAAAAATTTGATTTTAACATTTAAACTAAAATTTTGATGTAGAAGAACATATTTACAGTGTTTTATCAGCTGCAAACAGATTTTATCCAGTGATATATGCCTTTTAACTCCAACATTAAAGTGTTAGTTCACCCAAAACCAAATCATTAATTACTCACCCTCATTTCGTTACAAACCTTCGTTCATCTTCAGAACACAAATTAAGAAATTTTGATGAAATCCAAGAGGTTTTTTTCAATTCTAATAGAAAACAACATAATTACCCTCATTCAATGTCCAGAAAAGTACTAAAAATATTGTTAAAATAGTCCATGTGACTACAGTAGTTCAACCTTAATGTTATGAAGTGACAAGAATACTTTTTGTGCACAAAAACAAAACAAAAACAATGACTTTATTCAACAATTTCTTCTCTAACCTGTCAGACTCGTATGTATTTGAAGCAGTGAACGCCGTCTCCGTATTGGCCGAGCTGTTCATGTGACTATCATGACATATGCATGTGATGCTGACGCTGGAGCCGGCCAATACTGAGCTGTAAAATGTATTCTCGTCGCTTCATAACATTAAGGTTGAACCACTGTAGTCACGTTGACTTTTTTAAGTGTGCCTTTAGTACTTTTCTGGACCTTGAATGACAGTAATTGAGTTGCTTCCTATTGGAGATAAAAAAAAAAACTCTTGGATTTCATTAAAATATCTTAATTTGTGTTCTGAAGATGAACGAAGGTCTTTGGAACAACATGAGGAGTGAGTAATTAATGACGCAAATTTCATTTTTGGGTGAACCAACCCTTTAAACACTGAACTTGGACATTTAAAATGGATGGAATTACTGACCCTTATAAATGTCATAACCTTAACCTTCAACAATAGTCTGCACACAAATTTTGATCGCTTCCTCTAATTCTTATGTCTCTTCCTCTCTAGGGCCAAAGTTATACAAAGAGCCCAGTGCTAAATCAAACAAATACATCATCCAGAACGCACTGGCTCACTGCTGCCTCGCAGGCCGCGTCAATGAGGGACAGAAGAACAAAATCCTGGAGGTGAGGGGAAAAAATGTTACAAAATTGCTGTAGAAAATCAGTTTTGATCTGGAGATCAAAGAGGAGGAGCTCAATTCTATTTCAGTTTAGTTTAATTTTTTTATTCTATGTATAAAACATAATTACATTTATTAGTAATTTTTTTCTCATATTTTCTTTGTTTAGGAGCAGTCCATTTTAAATAATTCTTGATTTACTTGGTTTATAAGATCTAGATTGTCATTTAAAACCTGAAGGGTATTTTATATCTGTAAATAAATTTGTTTTATTTTTTTTCCCAGGAAATGGAGAAAACCGAAGCCAACAACTTTCTAATTCTGTTCCGAGACACTGGCTGCCAGTTTCGCTCTCTGTACTCGTATTACCCAGAGGCGGAGGAGATCAACAAGCTAGCTGGCATCGGGCCCAAGACCATCACGCCCAAAATGATCGAGAACCTTTACAAATACAGCTCGGATAAGAAACAGTTCAGCAAAATCCCCGCCAAGACCATGTCAGCTAGCGTGGATGCCATCACCATTTACAGCCACCTCTGGCAGAACAAGAAACAAAACACCCCCAAAAAACTCCTCAAATAAGTTCACTGGCAGATTTCTGATCGGACATTATAATGCACATCCTGAATGTAAAGAAAACACTTCCGCAGGCTTTGTCAGATGGTCATTTGTGACGAATTTGAGACCCTCTGTTCTACACTCTTGGCAGCACTGACGGATGCGCTTTTACGCCATTTTTATTTCAAACACGTTCAATTTTGTGGCCTTATGCTTGTCTTGTCGTGTCTTTTATGCAATGCTTAACGCACAGTTACTGAGTTTATGAGCAAGTCATTTCATCGTATTAAGATATACAATCTGCTTCTTTTGTGTTTGTGGAAATGCAGGTGTAAAAGAATATTAGGGACATACTACACTTGAAGACTAACTTTTCAGAAGGTCGTGCAGTCGAAGAAGCATTTAATGTACTGGAACCTCAGATACGGGACTGTTTTTTGCTTTATTTAATTGTCTGTGTTTTTATATTTTTGGTAGTATTGGTAATTGTCGCACTTCTCCAGAGGAACGTGTGTAAAATTAGCTACAGTAAGAGTAGTTCGCTCAAGATTCTTTCTACAAATTGAACATACTCTTGTTGCTCTATATCTGTCATGTAAAAGTAATGATGGGGCCTTTAACTGATGAAGTTGAGGACCAAAACTAAACGTTATAGCTTTAGATACGTTGCTATCACTTGTGTCACGGCCCAGTGTGCCAAGTATGTTTGAAACATACATTTTAGAGAGACGGATACAGAGTAGTGTAAAAAATCCTTATAAATAAAGCAGAGGAAACACTGAGATATTGAATATCATATAATGAAGCTTTCAAAGAGATGGTGAGTATTATTGCTAAATGATGTTGTTACTCATTTTTAATTATTAAGTGCGTTTTAAAGAGCTGGGATATTTGGGCAGGCTGTTGACTGGTAACACATTTTGTCTTCTGGTGCAAAAGAATCGAAAGATATTTGTTATTTTTACTAAGTGAAGTAAATCATCATTTGAATTTATTGATGCTGTACAGATATAGTTTTACATACTAAGCATATTTTTTAAGCCATTGAATATTACTGATATTTTTCATATGAAAAAGATGATGTTTAACAGGTGAAAGTATGGGTCGGTCTTGGCGACGGGATGTGATAAAAGCCGTTCTGAGTGTTGTTCATTTCCACACGCTGTCTAATCTTTTTCCAGGTCATGTCCGCTGTTTGTTTGTCATACGCTTTGTCTGTTTGTATTTGAATGTTAACCTTAACATAAATACAGATTTACATCCAAAACATTGACCTTTTTGACCCCTTTTTTCACTTGTGTTCTGACCCAGTCTACTTGTTTTAACATCATTCATTAATTGTTAATGGAGCTGTAAAGGAAGAAAATGATGTCAATAATAAATACATTTATGCAAAAAGGATTTTAAATGACCTTTTATAGTCTCCTTAGAGGCAACTAATTTATCCAACAAACAATAAGCTAATAAAATGTAAACTCATTACAGCGTTAATTCATTATCATTTATAAAAAATGACTGAAAAGGCATATTGTGTTTATTTAAGGTGTGAAAATTCAATAGCGTCAATAACAACAGTACGTCTCACTGTTATTTGAAAGAACTGTGTTTGATTCACTAAAAAAAAACAGCTAATAAGAGTGATTCATTAGAGAGTCGGACTTCACTGGAAACGCTGTACGTTTTTGATTCACTAAAAAGAACCGATTCAAAAGAGTCATAAGTTTAACAGTCAGAACCAATGGCCGCGCTGTGTGTGTTTTGATTTTCTAAAAAGAACCGACTCAAAAGAATGATTCGGTATACTTCAGATTCACTAAAAAATACTCGCAAATGTAAACAAATAAAATAATTATGGAACACAAGTAAACAATAAAAAAAAAAACAGCAAATATCAAATGATTGATCAGTTGGAATTAATTGTGTAAAATTATTTACCACACATAAAAAGTATTACAATATGCTTTTTAATCAAATATCGGTATGTTGTATTGTGTTGTTGTGTAACTTGTATTTTCTTTGTTTTAATTGAGGATTGTTTGTAATAATTCGTTAGTACACGATAATTCCTGACGTCACACAAACCCAAACACTAGTATAAACCGTTACTTTCTCTCGGCTTAGTGTAAGTTTACACACACACACAGTATAATGCGTACATAATGCTGCTAATCACAAATCCGCATTAAGTTGAATAAGCCCTAGTTTCTTGAATAACACGCATGTCGGTGCGGGCCGGGCCGGGCCGGGTTTTGCGAGGGTTTGTGTGCGTGAGCGCGGATTGGTGGAGCGCGCAGAGGAAGCTTGTGCTTGACAACCAGCGAGCGCCAGGGACAACAAGAGCCTCTCGACCCGAAACACGGAGGAAAAAATCACTAGACAGTGCTTGTCGACACACCCTCGGTGGACCCACAGAGGATTTCTGCACTTCGCGTATATGTAGAGATTATCAGGTGAGATTTAAATCGCTCTTCGCGACGCTTATCGCCGTTGTTTGGAGGATAGGCGAGGCCGAGGAGGCTGCTGCCGCTCCGTCTGGATGACACATTCTCTCCCTCCGCAGCTTCAGAATATGGTGGATCTGGGTGGATGTCCTCTCTCACTGGTGCATGATAGGATGTAATTTGGCTTATCTAGGACATAATCAATGTAAGCTGTCAGATAAATTTTGATTCAGGGGTGGGAAAGCATGAGAAAGCAAATCTGCGTTTCCCATAGTGCATGTTTGGGGCCGGGTGGAGTGGCTTAGCGGTAAAAGTATTGCGCTTGTAATACTAAAAAAGGGGTTAAATACCCCAAAAGGGCAATTCGTAAACTACTACTCTTGTGCTTGTTCTAGAAAGTGACCAGAGATGTATTTTTTTTTTTTTTGTCAGATGTGTATTGACCTATCTGAAATTATAGCTTAATTTAATGATTAATATTAATATAGTTAGTTAATAGTTTTCTCATCTTTATGGAAGTAATTCCTTTAGCTTTCAGCAATAACGTGTCATTTTAAAGCATACGTCTAAGTGGTATTTTTGTTACAGTTATTTGAAATGATTTAAAATGGGTTGAATGTGGAAACATCTGTTTAGAAGAGAATAGTTTTGAGGAACAGGCTGTTTTGTTTTGGGTGGAATGTCACGTGCTTGAGTGTTTACATCTGCAATTTGTGGCATGAGGACTCTTCTTTGTCATAACATTGGTTTGGTATTTTTAATTAGAAGGTTGTTGTCACTTTATATAAGTCTTCAAGCAATACAGTGTTTTATACAGTCTCTTAACTACATCAGAAGATTTCTGGAAATAATAAATAATTATCGGTAACACTTAAAACACATTCCCATTAGTCAATGTTTGTTAATGTAATAATATTTAACTTTATCTAACAATGTGCAATTCATTTGTTATACTATTTATTAATCTTTGTTGATGTCATGTAATGAAAATAGTCGTTACTTAGTTCATGTTTGCTCAAGTCCATTAAACAATATTAATAGATTCTTTAGATATTGATAATGCAATGCTAACATTAACTAAGATTAGGCCTAATAAATGCTTTATGAGTATTTGTATTGTTCATGTTGCAACAATGAAAACAAAATGCATTAGAAATATTAATAATTATTAATAATAACAATATCCTAATAATATACATGCCAAATATATAATATATATATATATATATATATATATATATAGACGTTGTAATATTTAATCAAATCTCCACTCATTTACTCCACTGAAGCTCTTCCCCTGTTTTGATAATTGACTGCTAGCTTGCCTTCAGATCTCCCTTCATCCAACTAAAGGATAGAACCAAGACCCCGGCTTATTCCGTTAATCCGTTACTTTTACAGCAACTTCTTCATTACGTTACAGTTACTTCTTCCATTACTTTGTGACTTGAAGCCAAAAACACAACGAGTGTTTGAATGTTGCAGGGGAAATACCCATAAAACATTATTTCATGTCCCTTGAATTGTACCTTAGTAGTGCGTCCTAGTTGAAGCCCTACAAGGCCTGATCACCACTGATCGCTTGAGCGAGTGCATACTATAACTGTTTCTTCTAAATGAAGTGTTCATTCTCTCATTATTTCTGTGAAAGCTTGCCACCATGACGGCTGAGGAGATCATAAATGTAAAGGAAGTGGAGATCATTAAGGTGATGCTGGACTTCCTAAATTCACGCAAGCTGCACATTAGCATGCTGGCCCTGGAGAAGGAGAGCGGGGTCATCAATGGCCTCTACTCGGACGACATGCTCTTCCTCAGGTATGATCCATATATATACTTATACTTGGGCAGAATTCAAATCTAAAAGACCACTGGCATGTGGGACACCTAGGGTGTGTTCACACTTGGTAGGTTTGGTTCGATTAAAACGAAACCCTGGTTCATTTCAATAAGTGTAAACCCTGGTGCGCACCAAACAAATGTTAACTCTACCAAACTAACTTTGGTGTGGTTCGAATGAAATATGAATGCAACATGGACCAAAGACATGTAAGCAAACCAAAAACAGGACATAATGTCACAAGATGCGACCCTAAAAAGGACAGAATGCTCAAGCATACCTGTTTCTTGTCAGAGTCTCGATGTTGCCCATTACAGTTCGGTACAGTACATGCGCAACAAGAGCATTTAACCAAGCACACAGCATTGTTTTGGATGTTTGGTTAGTTCCATCACAAAATATACATCATAAAAGCCAAACAATCAGGTTGAGAACATATCCCTATGCTTTTAGGTTCAGTGTTAAAAGTCCCAATGTGAATGCTAAGCGGACCAGGACTAAATGTTTTGGGGGTTTTTTGGTCCAGACCAAACGAACCAGCGAACCTAACTGCAAGTGTGAACACACCTCTAATGTAGCATTGATATGAGCCAATAATATAATGGTTATAATGTATTTTTGCCAATTTATAGCAGTTTTGCTTTGCATTGAAGCGATAAAATCAAGCAAAAGTTAGTATCCCCCTGGTTTCCTTGACGATAACCCATTAGGGTTTTTCCATTGAATTATTGCCAAAAATAAGCTTTGTGACCACCAAAAGTTTATGATACTTCATAAAACTTTCTATCATGATAACACTCACAACTTAAAATTTTTATGCGTTTTGAAGACTTAATACAATTGGCAGAAGTAAAAAGCTAAATATAGGCCATACACGACAATCGTATGATGTCAACATCACCGCCATTAAGCTTCTAACAACTCTTTCAGTTTTCATTTAACTGTTCGGTATGATGTTTAATGTCCCAGACAACCTCTGTAGTCCCATTTAGCCACTTCTAAGCAACTAACATTGTTAAGACAAGTAAAAGTTTTAAAGAATATTACAAGGGGGTATTACCAATGTATTTATGTCGTGGAATAAAACGTGAAAATATCTTGAGCTTGTGTATCACAGACCATTTAACCAAAAACCCTTTCAAAAATCCCATTGACTTCGGGACGATTGAGCCGGAAGTGTAAAATGCTAACGTTTCTGGGTTTTTGGCCTCAAAAGTACATCAACACTCTACTAGCAGTGATTTTAAACTCACGGAAAAGTCTAGACAGTTTTAGTTTTAGTGTTAAATCAACCGGCAGCCCATTGCTCAGATCTCACCAGCGTTCCTCATTATTCAGAGTTTCAGAGTTTGAGCCCTTCCACTGAAACTGGGCCTCTTATTAACAACGGTGCTCTTCACACCACAACACCGATTGCCACTCTAGTCTGGAACACAGCCAGGAAAAGACAAACAGTTTTAGCACCAAAAATTTACTCGTAGTTTGTCTCTGGTATTATCATACTGTTTGAGACTGTGTAACGCAACACAAATTCAAACGATAAAATATTACTTCTTACCTCATGTATTTATGAAAAATATTATTTTAAATATAGACTATGTTAGTTTGAAGCTGATACTATTATTGTGCTATTTTATGAGTCAAATTGTCTAGACACAGTCTTTTCCTCTCTTCTTGCAGGCAGCTCATTCTGGATGGACAGTGGGATGAAGTGTTACAGTTTATTCAACCTCTTGAGTGTCTGGATAAATTTGACAGGAAAAGGTGAGAGAGCAGCTGAGAATCTTTGCAGAATTGCAACCCAAATAATAGGAGCTCACTTGCACTTAAATATACACTTAAAAAATCTTTTACCCTTTAGAATTGTAGAATTTTGTACATAAATGCTGATTATGGGTTCACTGAATAATACATTTCTAACAGTTTCTAAAATGATGGAAAATGATGAATTATGTAAATATTCTATATTATTCTATTCTAATAAATTTTATTTATTTTTTTATAAATTTTATAAATATTTTATTCTAATAAAATTGGGCACGGTTGGTTTAACTTCACATATATGTGCTGCATTTTTCCGTGACTTCCTTAGGTTCCGCTACATTGTGTTGAAACAGAAGTTTCTGGAAGCCTTGTGTGTGAACAACGCCATGTCTGCTGAGGATGAGCCACAACATGTGAGTAACATCTATTTATCAAAGATTCTAGAAAAAAGTATGACCGTTTCCACAAAAATATGAAGCAGCACAACTGTTTTCATTATTGGTAATGAGAATAAATGTTTCTTGAGCACCAAATCAGCATATTAGAATGATTTCTGAAGGATCATGTGACATTGAAGACTGGAGTAATGATGCTGAAAATTCTAATAAATATTATATTATATTATATAAGAAAAAGAAACATACATGTAAAGTCACTTTAGTTTAAAATAAGATAAGCTAGGTTAACCCTAAATTTTGAGATATCATCATATCCAAAAACTTATGGTAACACCATGTGAGAAACTGCTTACTGCTTGTTTGCAAATGGCCCTGACCAGTTTTCTTAAGCTTCTCTCTCATTCTGCCTGTCTTTGTTCAGTTGGAGCTGACCATGCAAGAGGCTGTGAAGTGTCTGCATGCTCTGGAAGAGTTTTGTCCATCTAAAGATGACTACAGCAAGCTTTGCCTTCTCCTGACACTGCCCCGCCTCACCAACCATGCCGAGTTCAAGGACTGGAATCCGAGTACGGCACGCGTGCAGTGTTTTGAGGAGGCCTGTGGCATGGTGGCGGAGTTTATTCCCGCTGACCGAAAGCTAAGCGAGGCGGGGTTCCGCGCCAGCGCCAACCGTCTATTCCAGCTTCTGATTAAAGGCGTACTGTACGAATGCTGCGTGGAGTTCTGCCAGAGCAAAGCCACCGGAGAGGAGATCACAGAGAGTGAGGTTCTTCTGGGTATAGACATGCTGTGCGGGAACGGCTGCGATGATCTCGATCTCAGCTTGCTTTCTTGGCTCCAGAACCTGTCACCAAATGTATTCTCTTGCGCTTTTGAGCAGAAGATGCTCAATATCCATGTGGATCGGCTTGTTAAACCTGCCAAGGCCGCTTACGCTGACCTCCTTACTCCACTTATCAGCAAGCTCTCCCCGTATCCCGCTTCCCCTCTCCGGCGCCCGCAGTCTGCAGACACCTACATGACGCGCTCTCTGAACCCAGCACTGGACGGCCTGTCCTATGGTCTCTCTGGCCAAGATAAGAGAGGAGCGGGAACAGATGGAGGGAAAACTTCGCCCATGTCGCACTCGTTCGCTAATTTTCAACACATGAACCGCAGTGTGATGCTGGAGAATTCAGGATGTCACAGCATCTTTGAGGAGTCACCAGAGAGGTAAACATCACCTGATACACCTGTATATCTGCATCAGAGCTTGAGATGCGTAACTTATTTACATCAAACTCTAGTGGCCGGTTGCACAAAGCCTGTTTCAGTTGCTACTCAAGTAAGTTTGAGATTAGTTTGCGCAAAACTCTGGTTTTTCAAGCTCAAGATGGTGGATTGGTGTTTATCACCACACGCTACATGGCTAATCTGTTCCAGAGCAGGTTTTATTCTGCTTTACACATCGCAAACCCAAACTGAACCAATCAGCTGTGAATAAAGTGACATGTATCTGATGCAATAAAGCCACTCCCCCTGTATCTCTCGATCCAAAAAATAAACCAGTTTAGCGTGAAAAATATTTAGAGACAAATTTGGTCATGTTTTGCAGCTAATTATTTATTATATTTCTATTATAAGAGTTATAATAATGTATAATTCATATGATTATTATATTAATTAACAATTAATATTAAACTTTGCTTTTAAATCAATATAAATATAATGCATGAATTAATATATAAAGCTTTTAACCAAATTAATTCATGTGAGATTTTTGTGAAACTATATAAATTATTAGGCCTATTTCTTTAATTCACATGCATTGATATTGTCAGAGATTTTCTTTCAAACATTCACTTCATCTCTTAATTTTTAGCAGTGAAGTGAATTGCGCCGTCTCTCTCAAACGGACGCTCTCCACGTTCCGTGTGATTGGCTGTTTGCGAAACGTGTCACTCTTTCAGGTGCACGCTCTTCACAAAACTCTGGATTTGTGAGGCTGTTGAACCTGATCTAAACCAGGTTGTATTTATTTGGATTTGTCAACTCTAAACCTACTCTGAAACTCAGAGTTTGTTCAGCTAGCTTCATGCAACAGGCTTCTGAACACTATAAACTGTAAATATTTACTCTAATCAGTGGCACCATGTGGAGTGTGAATTAGCTGATTATTAAGATGACAATGACTTGATGAAAATGTCTATGAAATATAACAAAATATAAAGAAAGCAGTTACTTTAAATTGTAATATTATTTCACAGTATTACTGGTTTTAAGGTATTTTTGATCAAATAAATGCAGCTTTGGTGAGCATGAGAGACTTCTTTCAAAAACATTAAATAATCTTGATTATTTCAAATTATTGTTATTGTTTAAAACAAGCTGTGAAAAAATTGACAGTGTGTGTTGCATATTCAAGGCATATGCAATTCAGAGACATTTTGACGGGTGTGGTAGAGAAGAATAACAAGCAGAATCTTTTCAGAACAAAGTCATTATATAGGTGGGGTGTGTGTCTGAAACAGTAATGTGGACTCTCTGGTCTTGCAGCTCCAGAACTGAAACGCCATCTGATAAAATGATGAGCTCACCTGGCCCTCAAAACTCTCGCCCAGCCTCTGCCCCGGGTCAAGATGCTCCAGAACCTGGTTCTGCAGAGAAGAATGAGGTACATTGTTAGCCAATGAATGCACGGATATCTCCTGAACGTTAGATAAAACAATACTAAACTAATCATTTGAAAAGCGACATTTCAGTTCTGTGATAATTCTGTTTCCTCTGCATTTCTCCTCTTCTCTAGCTTGCTTCCTATTCTAGTTGTCAAATAAGTCTTTGTTTGACTTTGCATTGTTTATTACGAATGTTGTTGGCTCCTTGACGAATTGCTTTGTTCATCTCTTTGGATAAAAGCATCTGCTAAATGCATAAATTTATTGTAAATGTTAAGAAATTTTAATTTAGCATTGAAGTTGCTTTTTTAGTGACTTTCTGATTTATTTGCAACAGCTGTTATTATTTGTAATTCTATGTCTTTGCAAAGTTTGTCGAAACATAAACAGCCTGTAGTGCTGAGCAGGGTCATAAATAACTAGCAAGCTCAGCTACTGCTTCCAGTTTATCACCTCATAGTTGCAGAGGGCTTGGATTGGATGTTTCCAAGCTACAGTTGCTAGGCACGTGTCTGTGAGGGGACTGTGAATGATACATTGAATGATAAACTTTGTTTTTGTGGGAAGAGTTGACTGTCAGAGGTTGTGATGAAAAGAGTTTTAGATTGTTCACCATTAGTGGCTGTTATCTGAAATGTTGGACGAAGGGTTCTAAAAGGACAAATGTTAATAGGGATGTTGTGTTATAGAACAGTGTTATTTTAGCATCATTGACATAGTATTACAGACACAGGGCCTGACTGTTGTCGCATCGCGTCGCGCCGCAACAAATGGATGCTTTGTACACCGGACACAACAAAGCAATGGTTGCAGATCCATTCGTCCTTCATGTCAGAAGTAGCACGAGTGCTTGATGTCAGAAATAGAAAAAGGCATCAGTTTATCTTCGGGAATTTGTTGTCACTGTTTTCATTTTTCATTTTAAAGTTTTTGTGTTATTTGAAATATGTCTATATAGTTTTTATTCATTTTTATTTCAGTTTTAGTTATTTTATTACATCAAGTTAAACTAAATTAAATGAATTGCGTTTTAGGTTATTTCTGTTTTTTTTTAAGTTACAAAGTATATTTTATGGTTTTAGTTTTTATAACCGGTAACTATAACCCTGTTATAGAGGTGATTTTTTTGTTGTTGTTTATGATTTTTGGATTATTTAACTGTAGTCTTTTTTTAATTACTGTATTCAAGACAATTAAGCAGGAACAGTCAACACAGCTTCACATTTTCCCTCTACTCTATTTGCCCTGTTACACATGTACACTTTAGCCAAAACAGCCTTGTTCTCTTTAGGCCACTTTCCATCAGGAAACACACCCATCTTCCTTTTCTCTGTGATCTCTCACACACACACAGAGAGAGAGAGAGAGAGAGAGAGAGAGAGAGAGAGCGTAGTTATGTCAAGCACTTGCTGTCCTTCAGTCCATATCCTTGGTTGCAGCATACAAGCATTTAACATGAGACAATAACATACAGACAATACAAACATAAATATTACGAAATTTACACCTGAGAGGATGTAAATGAATGTCTAAATAAATTTGTTTTACTAATAGGAGTTATAAAACGAATACCAGAGGGGAGGAGGTGACACTCATGGTGCATGGGGTGGGAATCATCTAACAATATACTCTGGTATTTTCCCAACACCGGCTTTTGATATAACTGGGCCATACTCATCTGCTGTTTCCCAGTTATTTTACTTCCCTGAAAGTGACCTGGTAGATGACACCAGCCATTCAGAAATATAGTCATTTATTTTAACCCTCTGTGTTCTCTGCACAAGGGAATCTCTAAGATCTGTGAAAACAAACAGTTTATTTCCTGTCTGGGTTTTTAATCCATGGTAGTAATCACTGTAGAGCTGTGATTGTATTAAATCTGTTCACCAGACCAGAAAGCGACTCCTCTTCAGCGTCTGTCTAATCATAAGCTTTGAGGGTGAAATATGAGCAACTTCTTAGCATTAGGCTTTAAAATCCTCCCTATTCTGACGTATATCCGCTTGAAAGGCTTTCTTGAACAAGCAAAAATGTAGGGTGAGACTTAATTTTGTCCATGGGGATTTGATTGGATCATTAGATGGTTGCGGTTTGCTATAGGTCCATCTCATGTGAGTGACAGGTTGCCCCGCCCTCTTGCCAGTAAACGCATCATTAGAGAAGAGATGTTGGTGCAAGAGGGAAAGGAAGTTATTTTGACTAAAGATTATGACGGCACATGAATAAAAAAATAATGATGTGGGCAAATAAATCATGTATAATAAACTGCTATATTCTATTAAAAAAACTAAGAATTGTCCGTTTTGAATTCATGGTGGTGACTTAAAGAATCTCTCTCAGTTACATCTCATCTCATCTTTGTCCCCTGTTTTTCTGTGTAGCTGTGGGACTCCACAGAGCAGTTTCAGGAGTACTACCGCCAGCGTTTGCGTGTCCAGCAACATCTGGAACAGAAGCAGCAGCAGCGGGAACTCTACCAGCAGATGCTGCGAGAGGGCGGAGTCCAGCAGCACGAGGCCCCGCCCACCGCCAAGCACAACCTCACAGAGGCCTTCCTTACCAGGTCAGCCAAGCTCCACCTCACCACTAAAATCACATCCAAAGGTCAGCGTTTGTGTCTAGAACTGCATTGACGTACAGCAAACCAGCGGAAATTTACAAACAGAAAGAGGTGAAATCTGATGCTGCTAAAAGCAAGAGGGAGGGATGCAGAGAAAAAGGCATGGTATGTTGAATATCAAATGAAAGGTTAATGAGATGTAGATGTGAATGACCTCAGGGTTTTACAGATGGTGCAGCGAGCAGCCACAGAACTCGAAGTGGGTGGAGAATTCCCTAAGGAACATACATGCTTTTGGACCAGTTTTACATTTGTGTGCCTTCAGCTCACATTTACATAGTATTTTATTTAGTACCAGGCAGCGTAGTAACTTGGATTTATGGCCCCAGGACAAATTTTTAAAAGTAGGTTGTGCCATGACCCAAACTTTTTTTTAAACTTATACCTGAAATAGTCGATTTTTTTCATTACAAATAATTTTATCAGCATAACAATTTGAAGAATATAAAATATTTAAATTGTTTATTTGGTCTTTCTTCTTTTGCTTCAAAGACAGCAGACATTGAAGTCAACATTGAAACTTGTGTTTTTGTTTTTCAAAAATTCTTTCTAGTCCCAGTTTTAAAGGGATAGTTCACCCGATAATAAAAATTCTGTCATCACTTACTCACCCTCATGTCGTTTCAAACCTGTAAGACTCTTCTTAATCTAAAAGAGCACAAATTAAGATATTTTTGATAAAATCCGATGGCTCAATCTGAGGCCTCTATTGCCAGCAAGGTAACTTTTAATGTCCAGAAACCTGCTAAATAATTAACATATTTGAAACAGTTCATGTGAGTACAGTGGTTAACCTTTAATATTATAAAGCGACAAGAATACTTTTTATGCACCAAAAAAACTAAATAACGACTAGTGATGTGCGATTTCAAAACACTGCTTCAAAGCTTTATGAATCTGTTGTTTCGAATCAGTGGTTCGGAGTGCCAAAGTCTCGTGATTTCAGTAAACGAGGCTTTGTTACGTCATAAGTGATTCGAAATTTCAATAGGTCACGTGACTTTTGCAGGTTGATACGCGATCCGAATCACTGATTCGAAGCCAAAGATTCATAAAGCTTCGAAGCTTCATGGAGCAGTGTTTTGAAATCGGCCATCTCTAGATGTTGTTGAAAAGTCGTTATTTTGATTTTTTTTGGTGCACAAAAAGTATTCTCATGGCTTTCTAATATTAAGGTTGAACCACTGTACTCACATGAACTGTTTTAAATATGTTTTAGTTTCTCTCTGGTTATCTGAAAGTGTTCATAATCTTGCTGTCAATAGAGGAATCACTGAGTCGTCGGATTTCATCAAAAATATCTTAATTTGTGTTCTGAAGATGAACGAAGGTCTTACGGATGTAGAACGACATGAGGGTGAGTGAGAATTAATGAGAGTTTTTCATTCATTTTCAGTTTTGGGTGAACTAACCCTTTAAACTGCTTGATCAATATGGCTTTATTTTATGTCTTTATAAACATTTTGGCGAACAGACTTTCAATGAAGGGACAGAAATCTCTCAGATTTCATTCAAAATATTTTCATTTATGTTTTGAAGATGAATGAAAGACTTATGGGTTTGGAACACTATAAGGGTGGGTAAATGAAGACATTTTTGAATTTACATTTTTGAATGAACTATCGCTTTTAGTTTTATATTTTTAATTATGAACCTTCTGATCTTCTGATTTTTTTGAACCCTTGTAATGGCCATGTGTGTCTTTTATTTGTCAATAAATATTGGAAAGAGATGAGAGATTCATAAAGATTAAGATGATTTTAGATTTAGATTTTTTAAAAATAGATTTTTTAAAATTTAAATAGAATCACCCGTTTTTATGAAACAGACTCCACATCTGTCAGTAATCCTCTCTGAGTCTGCAAAATTGTTGAAGGATTTTTTGGAACTGTATTAATTATTTATTTGTTGCATGAGCTGTCACTTAAATTATAAACCCCCTCAAAAAACCCTACAGGAAAACTAGTTAAATGTAATGACGCCATCAGAGAGGAATCACTGAACTCAGTTTAGGACCCTGTTCTCTTGTTCGGCTTTGATACTTCTCTAGTTCTGTTGCTGTGGTTACGGCACAATTGTAACACAGAAACATAACAAAGGGAGATTTTGGAACAGCGCCGTGCCGTTCCGCTGGTGATGTCATCATTAAAGGCCACAACCATAAATAATGCAGTGTGTCAGAGGGGAGGGCAGAAGAAGCATTCATTGTTCTGTCAACAGAAGCCAAACTGGTCTTGAGTAATTACAAAAACTCAGGATATTAATTTGAATATATATTTGGACAAGTATAGATTATTAGGACAAATAATCTAAAAATGAATCTATTCTGGAGTGCACACTGGCTTTATGCCACCTGCTTCGGGGGATTTTAAGGGGGAAACCCCCCTTGACCACAGGGAAATGACCAGTTGTGTTAATCGTGGTCTGTGTTTGGCAGAGATTAAGATGAATATCAAATGAAAGGCTAATGAGATGAACCTCAAGGCTTCTACAGATGGTGCAGCGAGCTACTAAGGAGTTTGAAGTGGGTGGAGAAATCCCCAAGGAAATCACAAATACATTTTATAAGCTATATGCACTTTGATGTGTACTGTATGTGATTAAAAAAGCAACTGTGATCATCAGTAATGTGAGTTTAAAATAAGATATTTTGAGCAAGCTCAAAGTTAGTCCCATTTTCAAAGGCATTTAACTATTAGTATCCATCTTTGACCCGAAGCAACTGTATGAACGATATGTAAAATGAGCAGTGGTCATATTCACATACAGTTTACATACTATATATCTCTACAGTGTACTCGTTAATCTCTCAGATGAAACCCTTGAGTAAAAATAGTGCAAAATACAGTTATCATGGCTTATAAGACATTTATGCATGGCAAATGTTCTCAGTTTACTCGCTAATTATGGTAAAGTGTTTATTTTAAAATTCAGCAGAAAAAAATGTGTTAGTTACTGACTTGCACAAACTCCATTAAGCCCAATTTGAATTTAAACTTAAATAGGATCTTATGATTTTGAGAAAGCTCTTTTTTGTGTGCATTGCATGGTCAGTGAACGGTCTGTAGGTAGTTTGTGGGCACCAAGTTGACTTTAAAGCTTCATGTTTCTGTATGTTTGTGTGCAGGTCTATTCAAAGACTGGAGGAGCTAAATGTGGGAATGGATGATTTGGGAGAAGAGGTGCAGGCTCTCTCTCAGCAGTGTAATGGAGGCGACAATAACAACAGTGAGACGAGAGAAGCCTCAGCCACGCCACAGTCACAGGAAGTGGGTGGAGGAGCAAGCGATACGGTCACCAGCACTCCTCAGAGGTCAGCAGGTCAAGCAGCCTTCCCTCCGCTCACCCAGTCTCCTGTACTGTCCCAGAGGTGAGAAGAGACCTTTCTTTAACTCTTTAATGTCATAATCAATATATTTTTCCAAAATCATTGAATGAGTTTCAGAATTTCTATTCTAGTGCATCGTTAACGTAAGATTGTTTTTGTTTTTAGAAAAATATGAGCTTTTTGTCATATCAAACTCTAATAAATATTTTTTTAAGTGGAATTTACTTGGTAATGTTGCGATTTATTAATGTTTGGGGTTCTTAAAAAGGTTTTGTTTTCACCTGCAGTGCTGAAACTGGAGACAAAACTGGACAGATTGACAGCAGTTTGACCCGCTCTAAAGGCCCAGAGGTACAGCGTCTCCTACAGTTCAACATAATTAACCCTATAAAGCCTACATTGTCATATTTGATACACAAAATTCTGAGGCTTTAAAATGATCAACATGATCAAAACTTTGCTGAAAAACCTGTTGTGCTCAATCTTCTCCATCCTTTCTGTCGTCTGATTGATAGTTCATACTTTTTAGCAAGTTAAAGGCCTTTTAGTGTAATTCTAAAAATGTCCCCTTTGGGTCGTGGTCCACATTTGCTGTGAAATCTTTTATTTTCATAAAACTTAAGAATAACTTCAATATTGTTAGTAATATTTCAAGAATACTTGTTGGACTGAAGCAACTTTTTAGAAAAATCATGTCAATTTGAGCATCAAATATGGGTGGCTTTTGAGGAACATTTATTTGTACATCTTTCAATCATCATTGTGTTGCATTATGTTTTGCCCAACACCCACACAATTAAAACTACAGAGCTTTGTTCATAAAACTAAACATTTTAATTAAATATCAATTTATTATTGGTAGAGTGCCATTTTATGTTAATAAATCTGCTATACTGTTATAAAGAGTTTATGAACATACAAGCTATCAGAATTTCTTCTTAATTTTTGGCAGCATAAATAACAGCGGCAACAAAAATTCCATATTTTTGGCTCTGAATTAAAATTAAAGTGTTATTATAAGTGTAATTATAAGTGTATTAGCTCAAAAGTCTGACATATCAAAGGTGATACTCAACAAAAACATTTTTTAGATTTTGTCTGAAGGTTCAGTAAATTGTTCCATTTCAAAAAAATGTTATTTGGACTATTGTTTCCTATGTCAGGCTTTACAGGGTTAACATTCACTGAATAAAACATTCTCCCTCTGAGAGCTTTACTTTAATTACAGCTCAAAAACTTCTCAGATCAAAAAACAGATTAGGGATTGTTCAGGGATTATTTGAGATTAAATGAACATAATCTTCAAATAACCCTTCTCACATACAAAATGTGTGTTTATATGTGTGTATTACAGAAAGAGAAGTCTAAAGCCAAGTTTGTGATGGTCAACACCCTGGAGGATACACAGGCGGTCCGCGCGGTGGCCTTCCACCCCACAGGAGCATTATACGCAGTCGGCTCCAACTCTAAAACGCTGCGCGTGTGTGCCTATCCCGACACGCTGGACACAAGGTCGGCCGCCCACGCGCTGCATTAAAACCTGCTTAAAAGATCTGAATCCGATACGTTTTAGATGATGGGATACAAGAGCAAGGGCCTGAAATCCTCATTTCAGCCTCCCAGCTTTAATTATAAAAACCAGGAATTAAAAAACACTTATAAGTGTTTGAGAAACTAGCAAGAGTGGTGTTTTTGCCAAAAGACAGTCCCATGCTTTGTTCCTGTATGAATCAGCCCTTTGAAGGAAGGACTCAGTGACTCACAGTTACTTGCCGCCACCTACTGGCGGTTTTATTTTCAAATGTAAAGTATTGCTTGTAAAGTATCATAGTTGAATATTTAAAATATTATTTTTTAAACATTAATGCAAGCATAATTGCAGTGTAAATGCATTTAATGCTGCTTTAGATGTGGATTTTATTGATTCTGATTTCATTTGATTCGTAACAGCCTAAAGTGTCTTATTATTCTAACTTAATAATGTCACCTAGTTATCGTTATCAACAAAACCACAGGAAATAAAGAGACATCATTTTTTTGTCAATATCACACATCCTGTCTTATTGTGAATGATTCATCAGTGCATGTTATTCCAAAGAAAAAACTTGTTCTTGTAATTTTTCAGTTAAATTACTTGTTCTGGCTGAATCAACAAAGTGTGACTTAATTTGTTGGGAACCAGAACCTTTTAATTGACTGATTAATGATAAGATGTCTTTATATTGTTGTTTCTCAGTGGCTCGGGCACGGGTAAACCTCCTGTAATCCGCTTCAAGAGGAACAAGCATCATAAAGGCTCCATATATTGTGTGGCCTGGAGCCCCTGCGGACAGTTACTGGCCACCGGCTCCAACGACAAATATGTCAAAGTGCTGCCCTTCAACCCTGAAACCTGCAATGCTACAGGTGAGAGATTACAAACCAATTTTCATGAATCTTTATAGAATAATTTAATGGAGTTTGATTGAATGTCTTTTGCATTATATATTTAAATTCAGGTCCTGATCTGGAGTTCAGTATGCATGATGGGACTATCAGAGATCTGGCATTTATGGAGGGTCCTGAGAGCGGAGGGGCCATTTTAATTAGTGCCGGAGCTGGAGACTGTAACATCTACACCACCGACTGCCAGAGAGGACAGGGCCTGCATGCACTGAGTGGACATACAGGTACACACATCCCCAAAAATATGACTTTATGTTATACGCACACATAACCTCATAAATATTTTCGTTCCTTAAGTGATTTATGTGTGTTTTCTCTCCTCAGGTCATATCCTGTCTCTGTACACATGGGGGGGCTGGATGATCGCATCCGGCTCTCAGGATAAGACTGTTCGTTTCTGGGACCTGCGTGTTCCCAGCTGTGTGAGAGTGGTGGGGACATCCTTCCAGGGCTCAGGTGGGCTTTACCTCCTTTACTACCATCATTTTACTCTTTTAGTACTTTGCCTGCTGAAAAATGCACAGAAAAGGTTCATTCCGTGTCAACTCAGCCAGAGTTCCCTGGCTATAAATTTAGATCTTTTCTTTTTGGTGAAAGACTCTCTTTTATATCTTTGTCACCTTTTTCACCCATACATAAATGGGGAAAAAAAGCAAACATTTTAAATGATATGGATGGATGTTTGCTGAGTAATCCGATATTTTGTAGAGGAGAAAAGATGACAATTTTTACCTGAGATTTGGAACCAAATTATAGGGGGGTACAGACTCTTCTAATTCCTCAGGATTAGAGACACACAATCATAATACTGATATTTGAGCCAACAATAAAACTTCCTGTTTAACTCGTCCCTTCTCTGCCTGTGCCTTAATCACACCTCACCGTAATGGAGGCTACAGGACCCACACCGCGGAGTGCAGGCCCTCAACTCTCATCCCTCAGAAGAGAGTCAAGCCCAGATGGAACAATTACTGCGACCGTATCGCAAAAAGCGAGTATTTAACCCCAAGATTCAAGCGCACTAGTTCACGCCTCAGACTCTATCACTGTGAAAAGAATAAGACACGAATCCATTACTATGAGTGCCTTAAACTCGAGCTCGGGAAAACACAAACTATTAAGTTTCTGAAATTTGGTTGATTCGACACGAGATGACCTGGTCTTTGGTTTTACATGGTTTCTAGGTGGTCTACACTGGTCATTTACGCTCATTAGCTTCTTCAAACTAGTGGGGCTGGAATCATCTTGGTAGACCATTTTGGTCAAGCTGTTTAGAAATGGTAACAGAACAGCTATAGTATCATTAAAATTGTGTTTGATTATCGTGATTTTGAAAACTCACGGTAAATCCTGTTCAGCCAGCATCAGTCTGTCGCAGGTGTAGCACGCAATGTTTTTTGTACGAGAAGAGAAGGCAGTGACAGTGCTCGGGAGATTTTTCAGCCTTCTAAGAGGACAATATCTGAGGTGTGGTCATATTTTGACTTTTACATATGTACTGAGGGAAACTTAATCGAGGATTGGTCACCGTCTGCAGAACATGCAAAAAGAAAGTCGATCATCTTTGTGATCACCATCCACTGTTGTATAGCGAACACAAGGCAAATTAAAGGGTTAGTTCACCCAAAAATGAAAATCATGTCATTAATTTCTCATCCTCATGTTGTTCTACACCCGTAAGCCCTTTGTTCATCTTCTAATCAAAAATTAAGACATTTTTGATAAAATCCGATGGCTCAGTGAGGAATCTATTGCCAGCAAGAGAATTAACACATTCAATGCCCAGAAAGCTACTAAAACATATTTAAAACAGTTCATGTGAGTAAAGTGGCTCAACCTTAATATTATAAAGAGGCGAGAATGTGCGATTTCAAAGCACTACTTCGAAGCTTTACAAATCTTTTGTTTCGAATCAATGGTTCGTATCGCGTATCAAACTGCCAAAGTGAAGTACGTCACGTGAAGTATTGAAATTTCAAAACGCTTATCACGTAACGAAGCCTCGTTTACTGAAATCACGTGACTTTGGTGCTCCAAACCACTGATTAATACACATTTAGATTCTGGGTAATCAGTTTTGGTCAGTATTTTTGAGCTGTAATGGTAAGTTTGTGATTGTTCATGTGTTGTATATCCTGTGTGTGTCTCAGGCAGTCCTGTGGCGTCGGTGGCGGTGGACCCGAGCGGGCGTCTGCTAGCAGCGGGGCAGGAGGACAGTTCGTGTATGCTGTATGACATCAGAGGCGGACGCATGGTTCAGACGTACCAACCGCACTCCAGCGATGTCCGATCGGTGCGATTCTCCCCCGGGGCACATTACCTGCTCACGGGATCTTATGACACCAAGGTCATCGTCACTGACCTACAAGGTGGGATCGCAGATGCTTATAGTTTGTATTAATATTTTGAATCGGTTTTTATGTTATATTTTTGTTTTTATGTTTTTACTTTTAGTAATTTCATTATATAGTCATTTTTATTATTATTATTTTTTAATAGATAGTTTTTGATCATTTTTTATTTCAGTTTTACTCGAGCCAAAAATGAAATGTTGCTAGCTCTGAATAATAAAAAAAAAATGTTTGTTAATTTTATTTTATTTAAGTCAAACTTTTTTATTGTTTTAAATGTAGTTAACTATAATAACCCTGCATGAAACATACTTTTTATTTATATTTATTACAATTTAATTTGTTTTCTATATTTTTTACACATCCATAGACTGCAGTATAGAAATTTAGTATAGATTAAATTTAAATTTCGGTAAATTTTTCGGTAAAAATTGTATGAAGGGTTACATGAAGGTGAGAGAGAGTGTTAAGAGTGCATAATGGAAAATGGAAAAACAATAAAAGTATTTAGTAATTATAATAATACTGTATTTTTTTGCATAATTTTTCACTTTCCCCACTATTTCATTGTGAATAAGTGAAAAAAAATCCCATTCTGAATATATATTTTTCCCAGTAGCTCTTGTCTACAAATCAGCTTGCAATTTCTTTTTGTGAGATTAATCTCAATCAACTGATTTTTCAAAATTTAAGATATCTGATAATCTCAGATAACTGAAGTTCATAGGTCAAAAGGTGTGGGAACCTGTTTTATAGGTTGTGGAAGAGCTACACTTATAATGTAGTGTATGATCTCTGTGGATGTTGCAGTGTAAATATGTATTTTAGCATTTTTTTTTAAACATTTAAAGCAATAAAGCGAGTTTTTGATCATTGTACCGTATGTGTGCACAGGGGACCTGACGAAGCAGCTGCCGTTGACCGTAGCGGGAGAGCATGCGGACAAGGTGATCCAGTGCAGGTGGCACACACACCACCTCTCCTTCCTGTCCTCTTCCGCTGACCGCACGGTCACTCTCTGGACGCAGGCCACGTAGAGCCAGCTCTGGCCACTAGAGGGAAACAGCACATTTATTTATATAAGTGTGGCGCTGCGCTTCTGTTTTAAGTCTGTCTGTTTGGTATGAGTGTGTATTTATTTTGTGTTTCTGGATCTTGAGTTCTGTTTCACAATGAATGGCTGAGATAAATACAAACCCTTTTCATGTACATATTATCTGACTGACTGCCAGTGCCATGTGTCTGATGGCCCTCAGCCATATTGGGATGTGATGCTTTGCTGTAGTGTATTTGGCTATATGCACTTCCATTCATTTAACCTTTATCAAACAGTGAACCACACCACACATAATTGGAGAAACACAGACTCAGTGGTGTCATGTGATCAATTCTGTGGCCTTCCTTCTCTGTGTGTGACGGCTTTCCACAACAATTATAGTGTGTCTGTTCTCGCCTGTGTGAATATAGCCTCTGGAAATAGATGCAGTATTCTTTATTTAAGTCGTTTCTAATGTACCATTGCAAACCGTTGAGTGAAAACCGTACGAATGGAACATGTTTGAGTGAGATGGACATGCAGTCCAACGCTTGGCTGAAACATTGACATTTTTATGGCCTGCTGCAAATACTGTATTGGAATCCAGCTGCTCGTGCAAATATCAAAAACAAGTCAATGTAAACTGCCTTTGTAAATTCTGTCAAGTAAGTCCATCATTTAAAGTGGTTAATGTTTGAATTTCGCCGTTTTTGCTTGAAAGAGTTTGCAGCCCTTGTGAGTGCCTCTGAATTGATGGCTCGGATCAAAGTATTACATTTTTAAATGTAGATTTATGAAGGGAATCTGTATCCTGTAAACTTAAGTCTACATGCAGTGCTAAAAAAAACATTAGATTAAATTTTTGGCACATCGGCTTGTTAAACTTCAATTAACAAGTGAAATCATTTAATACTATGATCTTGCAGTTTTTTGTGTTTTATAATATATGTCTCCTGTTTTTTTTTTTGAGTTGTTTAAAATGTTGTATATTTTCTTATGATGTAGATTTTATTATTTAATCTTTTTAGGTTTTTGTTGATATTAATGTTATTAAATCGAAGCCAAACTAATATTTTGACACGTTTATGCTAATAAGCAGCTCTCACTTGAAGTCATGTAGTGAAATATTGTGTCGTTCCTGCGATCCTTTCTTAAAACATATTTGGACATCAGTGACTACAGTAAAGGCTCATGGGACAAGTCTGCTGCTGTTGTGTCTGAATAAATAACCCTATTCTCTACTACGGCTCCGTTCATTTGCATTAAGCACTAGTGGCTCAAACACTTCTTCATTGATTCAATTTAACAGTGAAAACATTAGATCATTTGGTCACACTACTGAGGTCATTCATTTAAAAAACATCACTGGTCAATAGAGCATTTGGGAGCAGGTGTCACAGTTACGGCACTGTATTGTGGTGGCAGAAAAATGGTGGTAACAAGTGGAGGAAGATGGGTGAAATGCCTTTGGAAAAAAAAAAAGATTTTTACAGAATACCAGCGTCAAAGACGCCCTTTGAAGCTAAACACAGACATTTATGGATGCGAGCCCTTAAACGGACAGACTGGACCAGGGGTATTCAAGTAAAGTTCCAAGAAGTCTACATATATACACATAGGAATAGTTAAAAAGTGAAAAGATGAGGATATTGGGCCCTCAGAGCTGAGTATTTATCTATTAAAAAATAAAGATTTTATCAGTTGAGTCCCATTTTATTATGAATATTAAAAGGTAAAATCAGATGTTTTATCAAGCTATTATTATTTTTACATTTAGATACAGATTTTAGGCTGAAGATCATGTGACAGAAAAGATACTTTATATAATCATATAAATAAAAAAAATTAAGTTGCAAAACGAGTCTGTCTCTCGGTCTACTATCAAAAGCATGATTTATTATAATGTTTAACATTTTGAACGGAAGTGTTTCAGCATCAAAAAAAAGGGAAAAAAAAAAAAAAAAAGCTAAATAATTTCTTATAGCAAGGACCGAAATATGGACTAGCCTATTTTAATGAAAAGTGCGGGGTGAGAAATATTTAGGTTATTATTTATAGGTTATTTTTATATGTGTAAACGCAGACACTTGAGATGTTACACAACACAGTGAATGAAACTCTATAACTGGAAATTATTAGCTAGTTTAAAAACATTGTGTGATTCTGGACCAAACGCAAATCACCCTAGCTGTGTCCGAAACCGCCCACTTGTTCACTCGTTCACTAACCCCTATATAGTGCATGGCAGTTGAGCACACTATATCAGCAGCAAAGAGTGAACAAAAATGAGTGAGCGAATTCGGACGCTGACGATAATAGCATGCGCCAGACAGTGCAGACAATTCCAATAGAATCTGTCTGCGGACTGCAAGAGAGGGAAGGAGGCGTAACCTGTTGCAGGGGGGCGTAACTTGAAGTTGTCCAAGTCACACCGAACCACGCGAGAAGTCAAAAAGAGATGATGCAGCCGTTGCACATGCGCACATCAATACTGCGTCATTTAATATTTATTTATTTAATTTAATAACTGTATTTGCAGTATTGTAAGGGTAGGTTTTGGGTTGGGGTGGGTGTAGATGTTAATAATACACAATTTGATAAGTAGCACATTTAATTTACTGTTATTTATCCAAAGAGTCTGCCTCACTTCTGGCCATAGCTGTATCCCTTCTAGACATGATCGGCACTAGTACTGATCTTCTTCTACTTCACTTTTCTTGCTTTTTAAGCTTCACTATCGCCACCTAGTGATAAGGGATCGGATCCGATAACAACTACAAGGCCACAGTCATGCTGTTTGTTTTCGTCATTTTTTAAGTATTTTAACTATGAAACTCTACAGTACATTTTTTTAGGTTTAGGGAAAGTTTGCGTGTGGAGGTAGGTTTTTAGCTATAATTGCATGAGTTTGTATTAATTTGATAGTATTTATTTTGTTTTACTATTAGCTTGTTTCACGCTTAAGATTCGATAGCAATATAAGCTCATCTTACATACATTTCATTCATAAAACATAAAATAATTTACTTTAAAAGATTGTTTTAGTCAATGATGTCCACGCTTGTTTATTCGCGGAAGGCGTAACTTGAAGAGGCGTAACTTGAAGTACGTTGTAGTACTGCGGGACGCAGACAGACCCTTCTCGATAATTTCGTCATTAACATTTCATATACCCATCTGTAATATGTCCTGTTTAGCTTAATGAGTTGTATATTACTGTTTATTTGTCATGTTTATTGAGAATAAAGAGAGAATAAAAACACACCCGTGTCATGCTATTTAGTAAATTTATATTTAAAAATAACAGAACAAAAACACTACACTGTCACATTTGTTTATAAAAAATATAATAGTAAATAAATACAATATAAACAACAGTATACACTGTACAACAGTTCACAAACATATGAGAAAAATCGACCAAATTATCATATGATAATAAGTATATATATTATGATATAAACCTGTATCATTTCGCTTCAAAATATCTTTACAAAGATGTTCTAATTAATAAAAAATTACACTTACATTTGTAGAAGTTGCCGCTTCCCGTATTGCCGTCCGCCATTTTTATTTTTCTTTCCCGCTCGATCGTCTTATCGCGTTGGATTTCGGGTAACGGCACTTTAACGAGTGTACATCGAATGTACACTCAAAATCAGAGAGCATTGTGGGTAAAAGTAGTGAACGAATGTAGGGAATGAAGTCGTTCACTCAGAATTCGAACAGCACTACAAAATGACCAACACCCGATATAGTGCACTATATAGTGGATAGGGAGCGGTTTGAGACACAGCTCCAGTCTCTTATTTTATTGAATGGTAAAGCTATACCGGTCACTAATAATATACAAATAGCGTGATGATATTTGGTACCTTGTGATGGAGTAAGTCTTGTTCTTTAGACAGACAGACGAACACGAGCAGCTCGTGCCATCACATAACTTTATTAACTGACCGAGTAACAAGGCATACACACGTGACTATAAATGTTATTATGTCAGATGACCACTAGATGTCCTCATATATGTATAACATGTACAATATATTACACAGCCACGTCATTTACTTAAAAAAAAAAAAAACACCGGACGTTACTCCTGCAAACCTTTCTTGAAGTGAAACTAGTTCGGTTTAAATAGATTTCAGTTTACGAACGCGTTTTAGATTTAAAAAGTTAAAAAAAATATATATATACATATCAAGAGGTACCCTATTGGCATATTTTAATTCGCGGATCAAGTTCTGTTTTATCCAACACGATGAGCAGCTTTGGTAATAGTAAGTGAGTGAAATGGCGCGACAAACTCAAATACTTTGAAAATCTCTTTTGTACAATTAAACAATTAACCTGTCTGTTTATTTTTTACAATTATGAGTTACGAGAACTTTGAAATATAGTCTTGTTTCTGTGTATTGACCACAAATACCCGTAAGCTACAATGTGTGTTAGTCTAACTCACTCTTTTATGCCCAGAGGTCCAGTTTGTGGATGGGAACTATGCAGCGCTTATTCAAAGGGTTTCTTCAGTGATGGCAATAGCTGATGAGCTAAAAAATAAGGGAATGATACATGATGAAAAATATGCAGAGATCAGAGCTGAAAAAACCAACCAGGGTAAAATGAGAGTGCTGTTTGAAGTACTGCATTCTGGAGGAGACAGAGTGAAAAGTGCCTTTTATGATGTGCTGAAAGATGAAGAACAATTCCTCTTCAAAGACCTGGGTAAGAGAATCTACCGTTGGAAATAATTTGAGATTATAAACTCAAACCTAGGCTATCTGTACAGGTATTGATCTGTCCTGTGGTTGATGGTAACAGGTGGTGACCACTGAAAACAACCAAGAGCAGTGATCTGAACAGTGAGTATCAATTGCATGTTATGTACTGTATTAATATATATCAAACACTTATGCCCCGAAATCAAATAACCACCTTGGTTAAGGGTATTCTCACTGGAGAGCAAAGAATTTTTTTTTTTTTTTTACAGATTGCTGATATCCTGTCCTTGATGCTCAACAAACAGTACGGTGACTTTACAGAACTACTGTGGAAAAGAGAGAAGATGCAGCCACATGTACATGGAAAAAAGGAAAAGTCATTAAGTTCTCGCCATCATGTCGTTCGAAACCTGTTAGACCTTCTTCGGAACACAAATTAAGATATTTTTGATGAAATCCGAGAGCTGTCTGACTCCTCCATAGACAGCAATTTAATTACCACTTTCAAGGTCCAGAAAGGTAGTTGAACATGATTAAAATAGTCCATGTGACTACATGCTTCAACTTTAATTTTATGAAGCGATGAGAATACTTTGTGTGCAAAAACAAAAAAATAACGACTTTATTACCAGTATACTCTGTACACTGTGTAAACAGGTCTAGCCTATAACTTTCTCCATAAATTTGTACATTGTGTAAACAGCTTATCTTTTGCCAGATAAAAATCTTTTTTTTTTATTTGTTACTGAATTGTTTGCTTCCATACCAAAATATGCATATACTTACCGAGTTGCTCAATAATTTTTAAGTAATTTAATTTTCTTTTTTTTCCGGCTCAACAGTCATTTTTCATCTATTCGTTGGAGCCAATAAATTCACATTTGTAACCATAGTAACCCGAACGGCGTCTCAACTAACAGCGCAGTAGAACATTTCAGCGTGTGCGTGCATCGTCTACGCCAGTGCTTCCCAAACCTGTCCCCCAGCACTGCACGTTCTTTATGTTGCCCCTATCTGACACACCTACTTCAAGTCTAATGAGCTGATGAGTTGAATCAGGTGTGTTAGATGAGAGAGAGATCCAAAATGTCTAGTGCTGGGAGTCCTCCAGGACAGGTTTGGGAACCACTGGTCTATGCTAAGCGTAGCTGCGCCTAGTTATAGTTTTCGATGGTGCAACAGGTGTGAATATTCATCGGAAAGCTGGACGTAACTAAGTCCAGCGTAGAGCTTACACCCAACTTTTTACGTCCAGCTGGTGGAACCGGCCCATGGTCTTTGTTTTTACCTTTCTGGGCCTTGAAAGTAATAATCAAATTGCTGTCTAAAGAGGGGCCAAAGAGGTCTTGGATTTCATCAAAAATATCTTAATTAGTGTTGCGAAGATGAACGAAGGTCTTGCTGGTTTGAAATGACATGAGGGTGAGTAATTAATGACAGAATTGTGAAATGTATGAAAGTAAAAGTTTTTGGACCATTTGATCTTTGGTTACATGGAAGAAAATGTCATACATGCTTTAATTTTTAAGGTGAAAATTTTTAAGCCATAAACATTTTTACATTGCTATTTTAATGCTAAAATGACCAAAATTTCTACATCATCATCTATAGTTATATGGACTTTTAATTTTTTATATGAATTTTTTTTATATTACATTTACATTTATTCATTTGGCAGACGCTTTTATCCAAAGCGACTTACAAGGGGAGCAACTAGGCATTAGATGCCTTGCTCAAGCGCACCTTAGTCATGGTGTTGAAGGTGGAGAGAGTGCTGTTCATTCACAATCCCCACCTTCAATTCCTGCCGGCATGGGAATCGAACCAGCAACCTTCAGGTTACAAGCCCGACTCCCTCACCATTAGGCCACGACTAACACATGAAACAATTATTGTGCATCTGTTTTTACATTCCAATTGGAAGGTTTCTCTTCTCCTTAATAAATTGATAACTTTGTGAATTGGTTTACACAGTGTTCTTTATTTTTTAATTATGTAACTGGTATTAACATTCTTACCAGACAGATAAATTAATCTATTTGATTATTCTGGATTCTAATTTATCTCTAGAAGGTGTCTGACGTTACAGCAGATCGATTCCCAAGTTAAGAAAACAAGGCTGAGATTTGAATGAAGCAGCAGGCGCGTCATCTGATACCTATCCGTCTTTCTCCTCGTGTGCATGATTGTGCACAGCTAGTAGAACTACTTATGACGAAGCTTAACCTCAAATTACCTCAGTTATAGAGTCTGTTTCTCAGCATAATGTTATTAGGCGTTAACAATAAAATTGTGCTGTCACGTATTTTCTTCCTCTTTTCTATTCTCTATTTTGTACTCTTTCATCAAGACATTTGTTATTCTTTTGATGGAGGATTATTGTAAGAAGAATGATGTCAGATAACTGTAATTATATCTTTCAGTTACACTTTACTGCTGAATATTCAAAATGGTCAAATTCTTATTTATTTTGTTTATGGATTGCATTATATTTTGCTTTGTGGTTTAACATAAATAGCCGGACCGTTCAAATGTACCAAATGAAAATTGCCTAAAACCAAAGCAGAAAAAGAAACAATTATATAAGCAAAAAGGGCTTTTCCCTGTGTGTGGTTTAGATTTACAAAGCCCATTAGGCAAGATCACACTGTTTCTGTGAGACAGGTATATAATTAGAAAATATGTGCCCGCTTTCACAGACAAGGGTTAAGCCTTGGACTATCCTGGACTAAAATGCATGTTTGAGCTGTTTTAACTGAAAGCAACTTACTCTGACATTTCTTAAAATATATCACTGCCATTGTTTTGTCGCACCAGAAATGTTTTTGGGCTATTATGATTAGTAATAGTAATAAAAAAAAACTAGCTTTGACTACATATGTGAATAACAGTAAACCTTTATTCTCTCTTTCATGAACTGAGGTTGCCTTTTATGTTCATACATAGCAACAGCATGCCTACTTCCTTTTTTACAAAGACAAGGAAATGAAACTTCGCTTAAGTTAGCCTAATGACAAGCTCAATACTAGACCTCCACAATGTTTTATGCCACAGGTTGTAGAGTTTCTATTTTCACATTTAATTTGTAGGCCTTATTTTGTAAATTAAACAATTAAAAATAATGGCACCTGACAGCATCAACTTCATAATTGAAAGATGTCTTTCAATTATTAATATTAAAGCTGCAGTCCGTAAGTTTTGCAGTTTTTTGATTAAAAAATATCCAAAATAATTTGTGAATTGTGAAAGCTGTTCTTTTTATTTCTTAATTTTGTAACTGAAGGGCCACTGTCCAGAGTTTAGCTCCAACTTGTCTCAACACACCTGCCTGGAAGTTTATAGTGCATGACTGACAGAAGATGAGCCATAAATATTTGGAAATGTGACTGTTAAAATGTACAACAAAATTAAGTGCTACTTGAAATATGGTTAAAAAAAATGTTTACGTTCATAATGAACTTTAATATAAACCTTTATAGATTGATTATGCATATCATTCCCTGCAGGGCACAAGCTAATGTAACTGAATTCAGTTGATTCAAAACTTTAACTCCCTCGATCACAATGCCAATGTCAGCAGGTGGTTCATGAAGTTCTCACCCTCCTTCCGAATAATGAACACCACCATAGTGAGCTGCTCAAGGTCACCCTCATCCGTCTGGTTATCCTAAAGTAGTGTACATAAAACAAACAAACAAGTTGCATTGCCTTTTGCTATCATAACTACAAAAACTTTAGACTTTCTGAAAAATAAGTAAAAATAGAATATGCTGACGTTCAACTCACAAGGTACTCCTTGATGAGGTCTTCAGGATTTTCAGGAAAAAGGGCCTTCAGACAAAGTCAATATAGTGGACTAAAAACACTCAGAGTCTTTTTCAGTGTAACTTCAAAGGAAGAAAAACAAAGTTGTCGAAACTAGTGCTGGATACCTGAGGTAATTTTATGTTACACTGTTCTAACCTATGGCACAATGATCTCACCATTAATGCTTCTCACCATTCCGAGGGAGTGACAGATCGTCTTCCCTTCTTTAAAGTATGGGTTAGGAAGAAGAAGAGCCTAACCTTTTAAATGAGTTGCATGTATCCAACTCTTAACTTTAATCTCTAGGTGAATGTGATTTAAACCCACAAGTGCAGAGAGAAATACATTTATATTATATAATTATATAATTATATATTTCAATATATAGTTCATGTACATTGTAAGAATGTTTATATGAAGAATGGGATACAATATACGTCAGCCCCTTGATCTAGGAAACTTGTTTTTTTTATGCTGCATGCATTGACATGCTGCCAGTAATTAAAAGGAGTACATGAGAAAGGTTTTAAGCCTTATTTGTTTTCTGTCAAAGTAAACTTATCTTAATCTAAAAATATTCATGTTGTTGAACTACGAATTTAACTTTTTTTTTTTCTTTAACAAACAAACACACACACACACACGTATCAAATCATAAATTGTCAATAGAGAAAGACTCAGCAGCAGAATTATGGGTTACACTTTATTTTACAGTGCCGTAGTTACATTGTAATTACTCTAATAAGTACTGAGTACTATTAATTAACTACATGTACTTACTATAGAGTTACAGTTAGGGTTAGTGTTTGGTTTAGGGTTAGTTACTTGTAATTATGCATAAATTACTGTTAATACCATAGTAAGTACATGTAATAATATGTAACTACGGCACTGTAAAATAAAGTGTTACCGAATTATGTAGGGACAATCTTCTGAAATGAACAAGTCAAACCTTCATTCTTTGGACACACCCATTTTGGCCACATCTTAAGAATACCACTTCTGGAAACACCCAGTAACTGAACACATTTTGCAGGAAGTGTCTTACTGGCACTTTATTGAACAAATATAAAGCTGTGTTAGCTGCAATGGTTGACTGTTACAGTGTTTAGGCTGTTGTTTGTTTTACTGTATGCATTTGTGTTCACAGAAAAATGGCAGAAGCCAGTATTTCATGGGCTGAGGATCCGGTCATCTGTCCAATCTGTCTGGATCTACTGAAGGATCCAGTGACCATTCCCTGTGGACACAGTAACTGTGAGAGCTGTATTACCAGCTACTGGGATCAGGAGGATCAGGAGAGAGTCTACAGCTGTCCTCAGTGCAGACAGACCTTCACTCCAAGACCTGTTTTAGGTAAAAACACCGCGCTGGCTGCAATGCTGGAGAAATTCAAGAAGACAAAACTTCAATCTACTTCTACTCTTTGGCATGAGTGTGACGTCTGTACTTGGGATAAAAACAAAGCCATCAAGTCTTGTCTGGTGTGTCAGATCTCTTTTTGTCAAAATCACCTCAAAGAACATGACATTTTCCTTCAAGAGGAGAGACACGGTATGACAGATGTCACGGGACGGCTGCAGGAGATGATCTGCTCTCAACATGGTAAACCGCTGGAATATTTTTGTCATACTGACCAGCAGTATATCTGTTATCTGTGTATGATGACCGAACACAAAGACCATGTGACTGTATCAGCTGCAGAAGAGAGGACTGAGAAACTGGTATGAACTGAACACCTGAACATGTTGTCATTCATTTTTGATCATTTTCATCATATTAAAACTATTATCTTCTACAATATTTCTAGAAAGTAAAAACCAAGTGTAGTCTAAGGCTGAATTTTTTTTTTCTCACTGTCCATAAATTTGGGCAACTTTGTCACAGCTGATTATAACCTATACTGTTCCACACAGAGAAAATTTAATCTGGAAATCCAGTACAAAACGAAGGGGATTCTAAGTCTTAAAGGAGCTTCAGGCTACTCGGTGAGTTCTGAAAAGAGCTGAAAGAGCAGTTGCAGGTTACTCAGGTCAGTCAGTGAGGAATCCAGTGCTGGGCCACTTTAGTTCCTTTGAACTCCACTGCTTACACTCTGTCTGAGGTACTGGAAAGATCTTTCCAGTGGACTTACTATAACTGTTATTTTATGTTTAACATATGGTATTCCAAAATAATTGTATGTATTAATGTATCTCTGAAGCAAATTGTCTTTGTGAATGTCTTTTTCTACATGTAGAGTTTCCGGTCTCTCCGTTTCCCTTTTGTACCCAGAGCATTCGGCTGTGGTTCCCTCTCTTCTTATGCACAAAAATCTGCCTCTCAACTGAAAGAGAAACTAGATAGAGGGCAAATAGAGAAGAGATATAAAAAAGGTAAAGAGAGAAAGGGTAAAGTTGTTATTGTTTATTTATATTTAGAAAGGAGTCTTGAATTGTGATATTAAAA
The DNA here is from genome assembly GCA_037194245.1 of Opsariichthys bidens. NCBI lineage: Eukaryota > Metazoa > Chordata > Actinopteri > Cypriniformes > Xenocyprididae > Opsariichthys > Opsariichthys bidens. The sequence goes on from CM074303.1 coordinate 7,772,389, forward strand.
CACAATAAGGCTGCACAGTTCACAAATAACTAGTCATGAAAGTGTCAGTTACAGCGTTTCATTTTAGGTCTGTTGTTGTTTGTAGCAACTCATAATGTAAAAACTGCACATAATGTAATAAGAATTACATTATTATTGTAAAAAATGGTCATAAGGTAATATTTTTCTCAAAATGTTATAAAATCTTAATACAATAACAATTTTTACATTATGAGAAATTTATTATGCTATAAACTCACCAAAACATGTCATATTTTCATAATTGTAATAGCTTTTAAAGCATAAAAAACATTAGTATTCCCTTACAATACATTTTTAAAAATCTAAATCCAGTCTTAAACTACCTGCGTTATGCAGTAAACACACACACACATATTAATACTGTGGGGGGGTTTTACAACATTTTTACAGTGGTGGTATTTAACACGGTTTGTCATTTAACAGTATGTATACAAGAAGTAGAAGTAAAAGTATAAATCGTATCAGTGGTAGTAGTAGTTATAATAATAATAATAATAATAGTATAGAAATCTTCTGGTTTTATTTAGGCAGGAAAAGATTTGTAAAATTTAATGTAAAGGAATATGAGTGCTTTGTTTAATAAAAATATGAGAATAATAATAAATCCATGAATATTTAAATGCTGAATTTCACAGGTAGTTTAAGACTGGATTTAGATTTTTAAAAATGAACTTTAAGGGAAAATATCTATTTTTATGTTAGATATATTAATCTATATCTATGTTTTTGGTGAGTTCATAATGTAATACATTTCTCATAATGTAAAAATTGTTATTACGTGATGAGCTCGAAATTTTATTACGTTTTGATAAATTTATTACATTATGAACATTGTATTACAATAATAATGTAATACTTGTTACATTATGAGTTCCATTGTTGCATCAGATTTTTCTATTCACAAAGTATGTCTAGCATGGAAAGGGATTGTGCAACATATGCACTCAACAACTTCCTCATTCTACTTATTAGGGTTTCCAGTAACGGCATTCAGCACACTGTTTTCCCTGTTGTATTTTTTTCATGTAGATTGGAGCGGCATGAATCTTCAGTACAGGAAGACAGTCATTGACAGATGCAAGTTTGTGACAGAGTATAACCCTCCATCTGATGAGCCTGTGGAACTGACCGCTCGTTTCACTGAACCAGTGATCATTCAGAAGAGCAAAGATCAGACTGAGAAATACTGTGATGCACATGTGAGGTCTGCTCACACTTCTGAAACATTGTTATCAAATGACAAGAATCACAGCATCAGAATAGACCAGCTGTTCAGTCCCGACAGTGATGGAAACACACCGAAAACTGTGATTCTTAGTGGTGATTCTGGAAGAGGTAAATCCTTCACGTTACAGAAGATCATGTTGGACTGGGCTTCTGGAGAACTTTACTCTGAAAACTTTGATGTAGTTTTCCTGTTGAAGTGTGAAGAGCTGAAGTATATTTCTGATGTGAAGAGCTTGATTGAGCTCTTGAGCTGCAGTAGCAGTTTATCATCAGATCAGATCTCAAAGGTACTTGAGTTAACCCCAGAGAAAGTCCTCTTCCTCATTGATGGAATGGATGAGTATGTATCCTGTTCACTCATTCATCTCATACCACACACTAATCCATTCAAGAGAGCGTCATATATGGTTATTCTTGGGAACCTGTTGAGGGGATTCTTGCTGCCTGAATCATTTGTGCTTGTAACTATGAGCTCTATAGCTGATGATGCAGTGATGAATCTCCTCAAGGGACCTCAGCGTTTCACTGAGATTGTGGGCTTCTCTGAGAGAGGGGTGCAGGAGTACTTCCACAAGTTCTTTCAGGATGAGCAACTCTTCAGGAAAACATATGAAAGTGTGAAATCAAATGAAACCCTCCTGACTACCTGCACTGTACCTTTGCTGTGTTGGATGGTCTGTGTATGTCTGAAGAAATACTCAACTGATAGTCAGGCTGTGGTGAACAAACTAAAGACAACCACCTCCATATATGTGCACTTTGTGTCTGCTCTCCTGGAGTATCATGGTGAGAGTAGGTATGTCCTCGCCATGCTGAGGAAGCTGGGTCAGCTGGCACATACAGGAATACAAAATCAGCAAGTCTTTTTTGATGAAAAGGACATAGCAGAGACTGGCTTATTTGCTGCCAAGTGTCTGTTCTTGTATAAAGATTATGTGAATGGAAAAGAAAAACCAGAACCAGTTTTCAAGTTCATACACTTCAGCTTTCAGTGGTTCTTCGCTGTACTTTGGGTCTTGCTTGGTGAAGAAGTGTCATGGTGGAGCGTCAGTGAACTGTTGAACTTGATGGACTCAGCTATAGTTGAATGCCGATCTCTAGAAAGAAGATCTAATCCCATCCCCTCAGTTTTGCTGTTCTTCTATGGTCTCTTAAATGAGGAGGTGATCAGCTCACTTTTAAAAAAAATCAAATTAACTGTCTCTCACAACGTAAAACTGAGGAGGAAAAAACTGAAGAAAACACTGAAGCAAAGGATTCTTACAATGACAACATGGCATGGATGTGAACTTTATGTTCTTCACTGCCTGTACGAGCTCCAAAATGTGGGGTTTGAAAGGAAAGTTCTGGAAGCTCACAGCCTCATGGATCTGTCTAATATTTCCCTGAGGAGCACAGACTGTTGGGCTCTGCTGTACTGTCTTCAGTGCTGTCCACACATCAGAGAACTGAACCTCATGTACTGCGATTTAACAGCTGATAAACTCAAGATTCTTCAGCCAGCACTCTGTATGTGTGAGACTCTCAGGTCAGTGTGATTCATGGAGAAACACTTGTAGATTGAAATGTAATCAGTGGCGGTTCTAGACAATTTTTACTAGGGGGGCCAAGGGGGGGCCAGTGTTTAACCAGAGGGGCACATTAAAAATGGTAACAAATTATATTTAAAGATTATTAACTTCTTTACTTTACAATCATATAAACATTTATTACAACATTGTACAACATTTGTACAAGAATGAGTGCAGGTGCAAAAAAGGTAGGTTCATTAATGTTGATTATTATCAATGATTTGTAAGGGATCATGTGACACTGGAGACTGGAGTAATGATGATAAATTCAGCTTTGATCACAGGATATAAATTTCACTTTACTAAATATTCACATAAAAAACAGTTATTTTACATTTTAATAATATCTCACAATTTTAGAGCTTTTTGGTATTTATAATAACATAAATGCAGCCTTGGTGAGCAGAAGAGACTTCTTTCAAAAACAACCAAAATAGTACCGTTTCCAAACTTTTGATTGGTAGAGCATATCTGCATGTATTGCATGTATTTAAAAAATGTAGGCCTAGAATTTACTTTAAAAAAAGAAACATTAGATCCATATTGACAATATTGATTTTGTTAACAAAAAAGGACGCTATGTCCTTTCCTCGTTTCAAGATAACTATCGGAAGAAAAAAACGTGCATTACATTTCGTTGCCTCACCATCCCTCTCTACTTAACGAGGGCAATAATAACCTGTTGATTACTTTACTCAAATGTGTGTTATCGCAATGCAACAGCCAAGACAGATGAAGTTACGTGGTTAACATCACAACATTGTGCAGGAACAACCAGTTACTTACGAGATACGAGTCACTCACGCGGCCGGCGCCCTCTCTAATTTACCCGTGTAGAACGTTCCGTCACGTTAGTTCCGCTTTTGGCGCTCGCGTGTAAAATCATAATAAAGTCATAATTCATTTTTTATTTTTATTTTTTGGTCAGCACAGGGGGGGCCACAGGGGTGGCCATGGAAATTTCTACAGAGGCACGGGCCTCCCTAGGCCTCCGTGTAGAACCGCCACTGAATGTAATTCATGATTGATTGATACTCTTGCAAACCTGCAAATAATTATTTTAGGTTACACTTTATTTCGATGGTCCACAGATATTCTACTAACTATAAGTAAATTTTCAACTAGTCCTCAGAGTATTGGTAGACTGTTAGGTTAGGGATTGGGTTTGTAGAATAAGTTCACATATAGGGGGCATTTACACGACACCGTTTTCAAAAATTGAAAACTTGTTAGGCATTTTGGCTGTTCATTTACACCAGTGGTTCTCAAACTTTTTAGCCAGCGACCCCCAAACTAACATCGACGAGAACTCGCGACCCACTTACCACAGAATACACAAACAATAAACAAAAAAAGTTGTTTTAAATCCACATCCACTTCCTTTGGAAGCTTGTTTCCACCACAGAATAAAAAATACAAAAGGTAATTGCGACTTTGTCATTTATAACTTTATAACTCACACTGTAAGTTTATATTTCACAATGAGAAAACAAGTCAGAATAGCGAGATGTAAAATCGCAATTTTTAGATAAAAAAAAATCGCAATTATCTTTTCAAATATTTTCTTACGTGGCGGAAACAAACTTACATAATATTTACTGTATTTAGGCTTACCTTTCAGTGGGATGGGTGCACTTGTTTTTCGGTGCACAAAAGCGTAATCTGTGGCCTGATGTTGGATACGGCTACTCCTATGGAGTCAAGATAGGGCCATATATATCTGCAAAATAAAAAAATTTTTCGCAAAAAAAAAAAAATAATTGCAAAAAAAATTATATGTTTTGCAAATAAAAATAGAGTATTGAGAAAAAAAAATGCTTTTTTGCAAGTAAAAAAAAATAATTGCAAAAGAAAAGTTAACCACTGAGAGAAAAAATAAAGTTTAGCAAAGTAAAACTTCAGCAGCATTGACTTTGCAACATATATTTCCCTTTGCGCCGCTCCTTTAAATCCGCGTTTCAGTCATCCGTGCCTTTGCGGCGCACGCTTTCCTTTGCGTTTCCTTTTTCTTTGCGCCTCGCTTTGTGGCCCTGTTTTGACGTGGGGGTGTGGTCAAGAGGTTGGGGTGTGGTCAAGAGGTGGGGGTGTGTACAAGGGACGAAGGCGCGTCCCTCTCGCTTACGTCATCAGCGCGAGCCCCAGACCGAGTGGATCGATCATAGGGTCCCCAAACAGATATATTATTTGGAATAATAGGTGCATTCAATATAAAAACAGATCTCTCTTCTATAACAGTTGGTACGAAAACAATATTGTGTTAGTTAGACAACTTTTAAACTCAAATGGTAATTTATTATCATATAGTGAATTCTTGGATAAATTTGGGTTTCCAGTTACACCAAAGGAGTATGCTGTTGTATTTGACGCCATACCTCAACAAGTCATACATTTTGTAAGAGCTTGTAGAAGTGACACAATATTCATTAAAGGCAGCATGTTTATAGGAGACATTGATATTTTCAAACACAGCTGTACAAATAAACATATTAGGAATATTATAATAGATGAAACAGCTACTCATAAAAGCATATTGTGGACCAGTGTATTTAGAAATATAAATTGGAAAAAAGCTTGGTGTATTTGTGAACCATACTGTTTAAATAATAAAGTGAAGGAGGTTACATTTAAAATTTGACATGGTATATATCCAGCTAAAAGTGTGTTAGAGAGGTTTCATTTAGAGATCGATTATTCATGTGATTTTTGTTCTATGGAAAAAGAATCTATTGTCCATTTGTTTTGTGATTGTATTTACACAAAGATTGTTTGGGTGGATGTGGAAAATTTCATTAAGAGGAAAACAAATATTATATTTAAATTAAATAATTTTGATATATGTCTGTATTATTCCAATGACAATAATAATTTTACTTTTATTGTACAACTGTTTATTATTTTGGGAAAATTTCACATACACAAGAAAAAATGGTCAGGATCCAAACCAAATTTTATTCATTTTCTTCAGGAAACGAAGGACTACTGCACAAGCTTGGAGAACATTATTAATAAAAAAGCAAGGAAGACTTGTCATATTTTTAATGAATGTTCAGTTTTTGTTTAATGACTCAATGGTCTGTACACTCTGGCATGTTTTTTTTTGTTTGGTTTTATATGTATTTTTATTTTTTTGTATATGTAATATGTAAATTTCTGCATATTGTACACTTGTCTGGTTAATAAAAAAAAAGAAATAAAAAAAAAAAGAACAAGGCAGAGGAAAACCCCGGATGATGGACTTTCACAAGGACACGTTCAAATTAAACTGTGAAGTCAGAATAAAAAAATAAAAAAATGGCGGAGCAGAGACATGCGGGTGATGGATCACAGGTATGTATTATTGATAGCTTTCTTCAAGTTCGCCATGTCTCTGCTCCGCCATTTCGATCATCCCCTATGATCGATCCACTCGGTCTGGGGCTCGCGCTGATGACGTAAGCGAGAGGGACGCGCCTTCGTCCCTTGTACACACCCCAACCTCTTGACCACACCCCCACGTCAAAACAGGGCCACAAAGCGAGGCGCAAAGAAAAAGGAAACGCAAAGGAAAGCGTGCGCCGCAAAGGCACGGATGACTGAAACGCGGATTTAAAGGAGCGGCGCAAAGGGAAATATATGTTGCAAAGTCAATGCTGCTGAAGTTTTACTTTGCTAAACTTTATTTTTTCTCTCAGTGGTTAACTTTTCTTTTGCAATTATTTTTTTTTACTTGCAAAAAAGCATTTTTTTTTTCTCAATACTCTATTTTTATTTGCAAAACATATAATTTTTTTTGCAATTATTTTTTTTTTTTTGCGAAAATTTTTTTTATTTTGCAGATATATATGGCCCTATCTTGACTCCATACATAGCTCTATAGATAAACTAAATTTGTGTGTAAATTGAGAAATTGACAAATGTTTTTCTTTCTTTTCAAATAAATTTTAACACGAACAAAAAAACCTATTGGCTAATGGAAGTGCTTATCAATAATGGTTTAGGAGGAAACTATTTTGGTATTTTTCATTGATAGAGGAAATAAAATTGGGAGACAACATCACCATGGCTGATGCAGACACCAGTCTCAGATGCTGTATGCTCTTCCATTAGGCTACTAGAATAATAATGTCACTGAACACAGGCTATTTCACTCTGATGTTCAGTCCTGCGAACTGGCATGTTTGAGAGGTGGACTGTTTGACTGTTTGCAAAGGAGTATTTAAAGAGATTTAAATAGAAGAGGCTGTGTGGGAGGGGGAAGCTGTCCTGTACATGTCTTGGGTATTTTTGTGATATTAGACATAGATTATCCACTGTATGTTTGGAATTCTATATGTATACAGAAACACAGTGTTTCGCATTTTATCATTAATTTTAACTAAAATATATAATTTTAATTAAACACTTAAAAACAACAACAAAAAACTGCATGTTTACATGTTTACAAAGGTTGCTGTTTAATAAATTGTATTCATTTGTCCGCAGAGGCCCAGTTTGTGGATGATAAAAGAGCAGACCTTATTCAAAGGGTTACTTCAGTGATGCCAATAGCAGACGAGTTAAAAAGTAACAACATGTTACATGAAGAAAAATATGATGAAATCAAAGAAGAAAAAACCAAGCAGGAAAAAATGAGAAAGCTGTTTGAATCATTCAAATCTGGAGGCGACAGAGTCAAAATCGCCTTTTATAAATTGCTTGAAAAGCATGAACCACACCTCTTCAAAGACCTGGGTAAAAGACAATTGTCATTTATTAAAGAGATTTATGATCTCAATAATTCAGTAACGTGTAACCTGTTGTTAATTTTAACAGGTGGTGTAAGCAGGAAACACAAGCTTGCTGATCCTGAATCCCCAGTACCATGTAAAAGGGAGTTTATTGGTAGACATTTTCTTCCTCCCTTTGTTATTTGTGAATAACTTATTAAACTGTGCACATTGTAATGATTGATGTCATTTAAACCCATTTTGTTTTGGTAGAAACGTGGTAACATTATTTTGTGATAATTTGCAATCCCTTGCTGTAGTGATAGTGGGATGATGTTTATCTGCCACAACTGTGAAAATGATTTTTAAAAAATACTAAACTGATAAACATATGCATTAGAAAATCTGAAAGCTATCAGAGTTCAAAATGAGTCTGTATAGGTCTTCAATCTTATTTAGCACATTACAACTGTCCTGGGCTAGTGTTTTAGACAGATAATGAGAATAGAAAATCCCATGTTGGATTTGTGTAATACAACAAAATGTTACGTAATATTCCATATAAGCATCTGATTATTTTTTGCCAGACTTGAAAGCAAGGCAAACATTTTTAGACTCCATTTATGATTGTCAAAAGCTATATTTGTGAATATTTTGTTTTTCATACTTGTCAGTTATCACATTAAACAAGTCCAACAGTATTCATAATTATGTTCACAACACATTAATGTGTGTAACATGAATGCTTACTTTTATACCTGTAACAGTGTTTTTATGTGCAAGAAAGCCATAATCAGGAACTGTTCATGCGTCTTCTTTTCCACAGGACCTTATACTGAGAGTAATGAACAAGACAACCCTAACTTTAACAATGCTAGTACCTCAGCACAAAGACCAGCACCAACATACACCACTGTGTACAACATGCATAATGGTAAGTTGGGATTTTGCATCTTCTGATAGTTTATTTTGTTTAGACTTGTGTAGCCAGACCTTCAGACTGACGGCAGAAGGTCTTGATTCCATTACATTCCTGACTGACCTGTAAAGTTCATTTTGTTCAGTGTCATGTTTGAGGGCATGAAAATATAGTCACTGTCATTACATATGGGTGTGTAGAACTATTGGACATATTTTAAAATGTCTCTACCATAAACTTCATGTACTTTTGACAAAGTAGTGGTTAAGTGTTCATAATAAGTTCTCAAGGGCTTAATTCTTCCATGAGGGGGTGTGGCGTCACAACAGCTGTGTTTCCAGGCGGACCGTTAAGAACGCGGCACAGGAAATCCTGTACAATTCAACCGATCAGTTGACGACTCCTGAAGTGTTTCCAATTTTGTGTGCCATATGCACGTTTAGCCAACGGTCCGGGGGTCTGAGGCTGAGAGTAGTTTTGTTCAGTACTTTAATTTGGTTGTCAATCTAGATAAATAACAAAAACATTAATAAACTAATTATGTCATGCATATGTAATGTTACAGCTCCATTTCCAGAAAAGTTGGGACATTTTATAAAATGCAATGATATCAAGAATCTGGGTTTGTTAGTTCTAAAGTACAAAGAAAATATTTCCAATGTTTTTACTGACCAACTTAATATTTTGTAAATATAAACAAATTTTGATTTTGATGGCTGCAACACACTCCAAAAAAGTTGTCACATCACCTTTCCTTTGAATCCACTTTTTAATCATTTAGGAACTGAGAATACTAATTGCAAGTGGAATTTTTGCCTAATTTCGCCTGATACAAGACAGCTGCTCAACAGTCCATGGTCATCATTGTCTGATTTCATTCTCTTTTTCATAATGGGCCATACATTTTCAGTTAGAGACAGATCTAGATGGTGAATGGCCTAAAATTTAACTTTTGAATTGTTTGACAATTTTCTCTTGAAATTTTGCACAAAGTGGTGAGCCATGACCGATCTTTGTTGCAAAGACTGAAATGGTCCTTTTATACCCTTTTATATATTACAAAATGTCTCAACTTTTCTGGAAATTGGGTTGTACACCATACAATTGTGATGTAATTTATGTGCGACCACCACTTAAATATCATCTTTGTGCTTTGTTACGGATGCTAGAAAGACCACCTCCTTTTAGCATGGAAAATAACTCCATTGTACCCAAAACTGAATGCAAGGCCCCTGAAAGAAAACCCAAGAAAGAGAAGAATTCTACTGGACTCAAGAAAGAGAAGAATTCTACTGCACTCAAGAAAGAGAAGAAGCCCCCGGCACCCAAAAAAGAGAAGAAGCCCCCAACACCCAAAAAAGAGAAGAAGCCACCGGCACCCAAGAAAGAGAAGAAGCCCCCAACACCCAAAAAAGAGAAGAAGCCCCCAACACCCAAAAAAGAGAAGAAGCCCCCGGCACCCAAGAAAGAGAAGAAACCCCCAACACCCAAGAAAGAGAAGAAACCCCCTGTACGTAAAGTGAAGAAGACCCCGGCACCCAAGAAAGAGAAGAAGCCCCCAACACCCAAAAAAGAGAAGAAGCCCCCGGCACCCAAGAAAGAGAAGAAACCCCCTGTACGCAAAGTGAAGAAGACCCCGGCACCCAAGAAAGAGAAGAAGCCCCCTGTACGCAAAGTGAAGAAGACCCCGGCACCCAAGAAAGATAAGAAACCAGCTGGCCGAAAATGAGGGTATACTCAAAATGCTGAGGAAAAATGGAATTAAGAATTTTATGTGTTTTCATTTGTTTTTTTTGTTTGTTTTTTTAAAAAAAAACATTTTATAAAAGCCTCAGAATGTGTTTTAAAAGCTCAGATACTACATAATTATGGATGCAAATAACTCTCTACATTATATGTTGCTATGCCTGAAATGGTCTTCCTGAACTTTTAACGCTTGTTAGTTTTATTGAATGTCTTCTGTCCATGTTACTCAAAGTAAACTTCTTTAAATGAAAAAAAGTGTTTTCAATGTTTCAGAAGTTTTTGTTGAGTCAGAGTAAGTGACATGGCTGAACAAATTGAATCAATACAATGCAGGAAGGTCCTTTTATGCACACTATATAGCTGATACAGTGCTTACACCATAGAGTGGATGTGCTAGCCCAGATTTGGCTCTTATTGAAAATATGCCAAAATGTATTTTAGAAAAATTTGTATTCAAAGCAGATTGTCTTTGTGAATGGATTTCTTTCTTCATGTAGAGTTCCAGTCTTTTGTTTCCCCCTCTGGAACAGATTCACCAAGCATCACTATCTGTTATTTGCACATACAAAAATCTAGATAGACAATAATTATACAATTCATTCATAGAACAGGACTGAAGTGACATCTGTGGGAAAGTGGAGTCTCACCTCAAAGGATTTGGAAGACCTCAAAGAATAAGATCATATTTATATTATAAAAAAGCTTTGTATACGTTTATCTTTCATACATTGGTCATGTTGGGGATCCTCTGCCATTCCTTCTTGCAGATCCTCTCCAGTTCTTTCAGGTTGGATGGTATACGTTGGTGGACAGCCATTTTTAGGTCTCTCCAGAGTATACTCAATTGGATTTAAGTCAGGGCTCTGGCTGGGCCATTCAAGAACAGTCACAGAGTTGTTGTGAAGCCACTCCTTCGTTATTTTAGCTGTGTGCTTAGGGTCATTGTCTTGTTGGAAGGTAAACCTTCGGCCCAGTCTGAGGTCCTGAGCACTCTGGAGAAGGTTTTCGTTCAGGATATCCCTGTACTTGGCCGCATTCATCTTTCCCTCGATTGCAACCAGTCGTCCTGTTCCTGCAGCTGAAAAACACCCCCACAGCATGATGCTGCCGCCACCCTGCTTCACTGTTGGGACTGTATTGGGCAGGTGAGGAGTAGTGCCTGGTTTTCTCCACACATACCGCTTAGAATTAAGGCCAAAAAGTTCTATCTTGGTCTCAGACCAGAGAATCCTATTTCTCACCATCTTGGAGTCCTTCAGGTGTTTTTTAGCAAACTCCATGCAGGCTTTCATGTGTCTTGCACTGAGGAGAGGCTTCCGTCGGGCCACTCTGCCATAAAGCCCCGACTGGTGGAGGGCTGCAGTGATGGTTGACTTTCTACAACTTTCTCCCATCTACCGACTGCATCTCTGGAGCTCAGCCACAATGATCTTTGGGTTCTTCTTTACCTCTCTCACCAAGGCTCTTCTCCCCCAATAGCTCAGTTTGGCCGGACGGCCAGCTCTAGGAAAGGTTCTGGTCGTCACAAACGTCTTTCATTTAAGGATTATGGAGGCCACTGTGCTCTTAAGAACCTTAAGTGCAGCAGAATTTTTTTTGTAACCTTGGCCAGATCTGTGCTTTGCCACAATTCTGTCTCTGAGCTCTTCAAGCAGTTCCTTTGACCTCATGATTCTCATTTGCTCTGACATGCACTGTGAGCTGTAAGGTCTTATATAGACGGGTATGTGGCTTTCCTAATCTTGTCCAATCAGTATAATCAAACACAGCTGGACTCAAATGAAGGTCTAGGGATGAGGGAAAAAATGAAATTAAATAATTTTAGCAAATGGCTGCAATATAACAAAGAGTGAAAAATTTAAGGGGGTCTGAATACTTTCCGTACCCACTGTATATTCTGAAATCACATCCCAATTCAACCAGTGCGGAAAGCATGAGAAACTCTTAACCTTTTGGCTAGATGAATGTACATGTAGAATTTTACATGATTTGTGCAATGAAATGAAAACTACAAGTGACCAATGCACTAGAGAAATCACCCAACTACAGCTTTTAGAGAAAAGTATATTAGTCAAATCGTGTTCATTGTTGGAATGAAAGAAAATGCGAATGATCTGCTTGCCTGTAAAAATGAGAGAGAGAGAGAGAAAAGAAGACTGCTTGAATATTTTTTGTCTGATAAGACCACTGAATAAGGTGAATGAATGCAAAAAAAGTTTCTGTACAGTTTTTTATTTCTATACACTTGTGTTGTAAATTAATCTCACTGTGTCGTACTTTGACATTTTAGGTACATTTTTAGTTTAACCACTTTAATAAACTAAATGTGACTACAAAAATAATTCAGTGATATGTGTGTCATAATTACATATTTCATACTAACTAAGCTAACTAGTGGTAGTAACAATGTTAATTCAATAAATACAAACAAACCTGCAGTCTCAAAATTTGTATCAAAAGATACATTTGTGTGATTCACTATGGTGATCATAATCAAAGCAATACACCCTAAACTAAAACAACTTTTAAAATTCTTACAAATGCCAACGTACAAAGAGCTTAAATCCAATAAAAAATAAAATAATAAAATGTGTTATTTACAATGAACGTATTCTTTTGCTCAGTACAGCTGTACACAAAATGCCATCCGTAATCATTTATCAGACTGATGGCATGTTACCTGACCATCACTGTGTATTACCAGCGTGAGGTTTGTAGCACTCGTGTGCATTAAAATGAGCTTGTTTCTGCATATGAAGTTCAGAAGAGAGAGTGCATGTTTGATCAGCGGCAGGAGGGCAGTGTGACTCTCTGCTCATCCATCCTCTTGGCCTGTGAGCGCATGATGAGGCTGAAGAAGTCTTCGTCTGGGACGGTGGGACCACGGACGGAGGGTAGAGGAGCGGCACACCGCTGATCATCCAGGCGGGACCCCTGAGAGAGACAGAAAGAGATAGATTAACAAAAGATTCGTAAAGCTTTGAAGCAATGTTTTGAAATCATCCATCACTAGATATTGTGGAAAAGTCGTTATTTTATTTTTATTGACGCACAAAAAGTATTCTCGTCACTTTATAATATTAAGGTTGAACCACTGTACTCGCATTTAACTGTTTAAATATGTTTTAGTACCCTTCTGGACATTGAAAGTGTTAACCTTGCTGGCAATTTATGTATTTATTAAAAGTTAGTAAGTACAATGTAAAACATTTACACAATAAGTGTGTTGTATCAAATTATTCATTTAAATGTTAGTCCATAATAAAGACACCTAATATAAAGTGGGACTGAACATTTTTATTTATGCAGCACATATTTGTAGAGATGTGTTGTGATGATGTAAACTGAAAATTCACAGTTGCTTGTTCATTTTTACCACACATTCTTACATATCTTGCTCTTCCACAACAAGCAAATGTGAATTTCCAGTTTATATGTAACACATTTCTATAAAAGTAAACTGCTGTTGCCGTTTAGGGATTTAGACGTTGCAGTGATTGTACTCGGATTATAGCAGACTATATACTTTCAAACTTGATTGGTAAGATTGTTATTACTACTTAATTACAATGGCAGGCCATTTGCCAATTCAGCAGACTTCGTTACAAACATTTCATGTCTTATGGAATATACATGCATGTATATCAGATTTTGATAACTGAATGGATCATTTTGCATGTGGAGGCTCACACGATGAAAGAATGTTTAGAAGTTGTGAACAGTTTCACTGAAAATCAACTCATCAGTTTTGATCAACAAGCCATGTGCATTTAATTCCTGTGCAAATTGTAGACAATTGTACTTATTCTTGTACACACATGTGCCAAAACACATGCAAATTGCTTAAATCAATAAGAAATCTAATTGTGATGTGAACAAGAAACTAATTGTTCAGAGACTTGAACTCATTCTTTTGAGAAATCAAAGTCTCATTCGAGAATTGAGCCAAAGCGATTGAGGAAAAACTAATACAAACACATCATCTCACCTGACACTTGACGAGCATGTCAAAGAACTGGTCGTCAGGTTCGGTGGCGTCTGTGCTGGCCATGACCTGGCTGAGAATCATCTGTCTGCTGCTAGTGCTGCTGTGTTCGGATATGGTGCGTAGCCCTGGCAGGCTGTTTCCTGTTCCTGCCCTCTGCTCGTCCAGCCTCCTGCCCTGAGCACTCGCCAACAGTCTGAGAAACGGCTCCTGACCTGGACTTGCAGCCGACTCTGAGAATGCTAGAGAGACAGAAAATGTCATTTTAAATGCCACTTGACTGTCGAATTAAAAGAAACTAAAGTGAAAGATGAGTGGCTAACATTTCCTGATGGTTGTGGGAGGGGTGGTGGGTGGGGAGGAAGAGCAAGATTTCACAGAGAGATGGCTCCTCCCATCCTGTATGGCACACCGTTGGTCATCCATCCTGTTGCTCTGGAAACGACTCAGTAAGTCAAAGAAACCCTCATCTCCTAACATGTCAGTACTTCCATGCTGAGGGCAGAAAGGTCAAAGGTTAAAACAAACAAAAAACTCTATGAAGAACCGAGAACATGTGCAATTTTGTAACCACTACTTTCAATTTAGGAACTGTTCAAGAACAAACTGTTCCCTCATTTTAACACAAATACATATAACATAAACTCCACATAAACTAGAAGAGAAGATTTACAAAAGAGAAAAATTAATATGACAGATTTCTTTCTTTCTTATATATATATACATAAAAAAAGTTATAAAAAATGATTGCAATCTGTTAATTGAAATAAATCTGAAACAAAATATAAATAGATGACATTTTAAAAATATTAAACTTATACTTGATTGAAAATGATAAATGTTGCCTTGGTAACTAAATTAAATAAATTGAAGTTGAAGTACA
The DNA here is from genome assembly GCA_037194245.1 of Opsariichthys bidens. Taxonomy (NCBI): domain Eukaryota; kingdom Metazoa; phylum Chordata; class Actinopteri; order Cypriniformes; family Xenocyprididae; genus Opsariichthys; species Opsariichthys bidens. Next base: position 7,787,426 of record CM074303.1, read on the forward strand.
AAAAAAATTATGGTAATTAAAGTAAATACAGTCATTTTAGTAACACTATACAATAAGGTCTCATTTGTTAATATTAGCTAATATATTAAGTATAGTGAACTAACAATGAACAAACTCTTTTTACAGCATTTGTAAACCTTTAATGTTAATGTTAATAAAAATGCTCATGTTAGTTCACAGTACATTAACTGATGCAACTTTTGATCTTACAAATGTATCAGTAAATGCTCTGATTTACTAAGATTCATAAATGCTGTACAATGAGTATGCCATTTGTTTTAGTAAATGTGCTGAAAGTACCTTGTTCTGCGGAGCTTCCCGTGTGTTACTGGTATCCTGCAGGATTTTACTGGAGCTGCTCTGCAGTTTGTGCTTTTTTCCTCTGAAACGATTGACAAACGAGAGCTTTGAGGATGACTTGGCCATTGTGGATTTGGACTGCTTGAAGAGGATGTCACTGGTCCACTTCTGACCCTGCAGAACAGAGATCCAATTACTCTATGAATCCTGATGCGGAGATCTGAACTATGCTTGATGATGATGATGATGACTATACATATAGCTTATGAATCAGATAAATAGAATCTACTGATTGAAGGGTACAGCTCAGGAAGGATTGAGACATTCTGCACTCACATTCATGTTGATCTTGTCAGGTGTGAGTTTCAGCAGCTCTAGGTTCTCCATACTGTGCCGCCTGCTCATCCTGGGTCTGGCTCCTGGGAAAACAAAACACTTGGTACTGATTTGGACCAATCACTCAGCTAAAAATTCTTAAAGGCAATGTCCAAACATGTTTATTGTTCATCAAAACTTTAATGTTGAGAAAAACTATACAGTAGAGCCTGAGAGACTACTTCTGAAGGAAATGGTGTACCGTGCAGGTTGTAGTCGATCTCTTTGTTCTCTGACAGGACTGAATTGTTAGTGCTGTAACTGAGGCCAAGTACCATCTGAAGATCGGAGACGTTCATGCGAGCAGTGAGCTCACCGCTACGATCTCCAGTCTGTATAAAAGACAATCAGGGCATTTCTTTAAAAAAAAAAAAACATCACTCTGGCTATCATTGTGTTTGCTTTGTAGTTAACTAACAAAAATCCTAATGTCTAGCTACCAATGGGTCTGTAGCTGTACGTACCTCTTTTGAGATTTCTAAGTGCTTCTCTGCAAAGTGCATGGCTTGGTCATGATTCCCCAGTGCTGTATGTGCGTTTCCTAAACTCCAGCAGGCCCTGCCTTCACCGATCCTGCAGAAAAAACATTCTCCATACTTAGTATGCAAATTATTACACCTCAAAAATGGATAATTGCACAGAAGTTATGAGCGATTATTAATTCCTAGCTCTTCTACTACTACTAATGTGTGAACGCACCTGTCATTGAGGTCCTGAGCGATGATGAGATGTTTGAGATGGTAGTCGATGGCTCTTTCGTAGTCCTGCAGCAGTGTGTATGTGTTACCCAGACTGTAGCAGGCCTGAGCCTCCACCGCCAGATCCTTCAGCTGCCGAGCCAACTGCAGAGCCTTCCTGCACTCAGAACACTCTCACTGTCAGAGCTCAGCCACAACACGGTTTTAAGAATCAAATGTAAGACTTTTCTTAAGACACAAATAAAATGAATATTGTGTGTTCATACAGAACCCATAAAATCTCAATCATGTAACGGAGACATGGTCAAACAGAAAGGGATTTAATTGAAATTTAATTCATTCGGGCACCAGGTTGAATTAGGTCTACCACAAAAGCATTAAATCCAGGATAACATAAGCCACCGGTTCCATCAAATCAATGTTGTGACTCTCAATCAATCGACATTAAGAGACTACAGGTATTCACATCAACAAAATTGAAAGGGTGCCCAAACTTTTGCATAGCCTATGTTTCATATTCGATTCTATTTCACAGAACTGAATATGGTTACAATAAGATTTTCTATCTGAAAATCATCATCTTTCTGTAAAGACTGAATGGCATATCACTACAATCTTTTCTTATAAAGACAAAGAGCAAATTATTATGAGAGGGGTGCCTAAACTTTTGCATAAAACTATAATGTATGCCTTTTAATTATAAATACGCCCAAAATACACAGGGTCAGGGTCATATTTTTAAGTCCATGCTTTTTACCCGAAATATTAATTTTTAAAATAAGAAAAAACCAGAGACAAGCCATATAAAATTAGACCAGGTCTAATAGAGTATATGCATTTCTTTAAATAATAAAATATTGGTAAATTCTTAAAAATAATAATGGAAAGCTGGTATTTTTTGTGAAGAATTAGTATCTTCTACCATGTAAGTTACACCATGTCTACACTGGACACAACAGTGCAGCAACAGCTACACTGCAAAACTATATGTTCTTCTTGTCAGAAGTAGTGCAAGTGTGTGGAATATGTCAGAAATAGAATTTAGGCATCAGTTTATTTGTTTTGTTGCGTTGCATTCAGTGTAGACAGTATTACTGATTATAATGGGTTCTACTTGCTTCTGCCGTGTTACACTGCTCCTGTCCAGTGCAGAAACTGTGTAACCCCATCCCAACAGGCCTGTAATGCTCTCTCTCTCTCGTTCTCTCTATCAAACATTGCCCTCACCTGTAATGTTCTGCAGCCCTCTCAAACTCTCCAAGGAATATGCAAGCATTTCCAAGATTGCAGTAGGCTCTCCTTTCTGCAGACCGGTCACCAAACTCTTTAGCGATAAGCAGACGCTGGAAGACAAATGGTTCACACACTACCTTACACTGTTATTGGCAATTACATAAACACTTTTATGACACAGAACACTCACTTGTTCATGAGCAGCCACTGCATCCCTGAAGTTTCCTAACAGGTAGTACGTGTTCCCCAGGTTTCCATAAGTTCTCCCCTGTGCTGCTCTGTCTCCAAGGCCCTTCACAATACACAGGTCCGCCCTGAGCAATTGGAGAAAGGAAAGAGGATGTAAAACTGCAACACGCAAACAATGTCCACTTATGTGAGTGTTGGTGGGATATTCACTCGTAGTATTCAGCAGCTTTTCTAAGTGCTGTCATGACCTCCTCAGGGAAGTCTCCAGGTTCTGCTCCACTCCAGCAGATGCTTTTTCCCTTGGCGTGGTACACATTACCAAAATTGTAAAGTGCTCTGGCCTGCCCCACCTTTAGGAAAAAAGCAAATAAAATAAGAGAAACTAACAACCAAATTTGGAATAAACTGATTCATATGGATTAGGTTTTCCCATCTCTTCATGAACTTTTTGAAGCGTCAAAGTGATAGTTGCGTAGCTGTCTATGGAGGGACAGAAAGCTCTCAGATTTGATCAAAAAGATCTTCATTTGTGTTCTGAAGAGGAACAAAAGTCTTGCAGGTTTGGAACAGCATGAGGGTGAGTAATTAATGACAGAATTTTCATTTTTGGATGAAGTATCCCTTTAACCAGATCCCGGTTTGTATCGGTTCGTTTACTGGCTGCATTTGATTTGTTTGTCAGTTTGCAAAGCCATTTTTTCAAACAATTGCAGAGCTTTCTAATATTATTGCTTCATCAAAAGGAATTGCTAGTTGTAGCATTTTTCATTTGCAAGTCGCCCTGGATGAAAGCATCATTGAATAACGCTAAATGAATAAATGTAATATATTCCATTATGGTAAGGTTAGGTCTTATTGTGTATATTTAATAGATCACTCACCTTGTCGCCCAATTCCCTGGCAATATCCAGTTGTCTTTGGCAGCAAACCATCGCTTCATCAAAGCGTCCCAAAACCTTTAATGTGTTCCCCAGGTTACCACTGGCTTTGGCCTCACCAAGCCGATCCCCGGTGGTCCTGAGAGAACAAACCAGTACTTAAGTTCTGTCTTTAACATTCAATACAAACATTATACAATTATCATTAAAAACAAAAACAGTAATTATTTGGGGTCGATAAGAATTTTTTGTTTTGTTTTTGAAAGAAATCTCTTACTTTACAAAAATACAGTAAATAAGTAATCAAAAAATACATTTATAAAGTAATCAAATGTAAGATAACTGATGTTTAAATTAAATATATATTAATCCTTAAAGCTACAAGTTATTTAGTCACGAGCAGGGAGCGATTTTTTTTCTTTTGTTGTTTGTTAAACAGACATCAGCAAAGCAGGGATATTAGGCTGCTGTCACTATAATCGCTGCACGGATACCATATACTCATACAAGCGTGTGTTCTATTTCTCAACTGTTCACATTCAAGCCATAACCGACTTTGTTTATTAGGACACTCGCCAAGACAGGAATTTTGATATAATTTTGTGTGAATTCGTCTGTTTAAGTGCAAGAAGCAGGAAACTCAATTCAGTAATCAAGCTGTCTGGGTGTGCGCTTTGGATGTGTGCACACAAAACTTCTCACATAAAGAGTACCATATTGAGTTCTCATTCGCATCTTCTTGCGCTTGAATATTTAAATTGGCAAGGCTTAAAAAAAGTGCGAAGGATAAATTTTCGTGAAGATGCAGCCCTGGCCTGATCTAGACAGTGACGTCAAATGACCCTTTACAGTTTGATTGACAGGCGATCTGACCAATCATAACCCCGAATGCCATTTTATCTCACAAAGCAGTCAGGGGAGTTAGTAGATTAACGTTAGTGAACTTGAACTTCAAAAATTGTGTTCTCACGTCTTTCTGCGCTTGAAACAACATTCCTTCTGACGTTCATTCATGTTTATTTGATGTATTTATTGTTAAAACTTCTTTAAAAAATGACAATATATTAAATATGAAACCGTTTCATGTCTGTCGACGTGTTGTCAGTCTCCTCTTTACTCCGGAATGTATTTTTCACTTCGTGAGAACATGATGTGTGGCATGAGAGCGCATGGCTTGTCGGACAAAGCAACAGTAACTAAAGGGGGTGGGTCTTTGCTAAGTGTCAGTTGTCCTGAGTGTCGTTCACACTGGCTCCGGGCAGTCAATATTGTTGAGCCCTGCTATATTTTGTACAGGTTTCATTTAGCTTTGGCAAGTATTTAATTATTTTACCCAAAGAAAAAGGTTTGATTATGGAACCGACATTATACAACTCAGTGCCTTCACACAGAACAATTAATCAGTATTGGTAATCTTACTGACTCCAATCTGTTGAACAGTAGTGTAGTATGTGTCTCTGGATACTACAATTGCTAAAAAGTTGTGCGAGTATACCTAGTTAATGTGAGATCATGGTGGTGGAACTCCAGAGCTTTAGTGTAGTCTTGCAAGTGGAAGTAGGCATTGCCCAGCTGACTGTAGATGGCACTTAGAACCTGCAGGTCTTCTGTGCCAACCTGAATAGCGGCCTCGAAGAAAGAAACGCCAGCACCATAATCCCCGACCTTGCATAGACGCTCCCCCTCCAGAGCCAGGTCCAAACAGGATGCCTCCATCCTGCAGAGGGCAGCACAAACTATTTTTTTAGAATGCTTGACAGGCTTTTCAATGTCTCTGCTTGAACATCAGTAGAAATAAAACAAGGTAGGATGCTGTCATTATGGAAGCATACAAATGCTCCGCACAGTGCAAAGAACCAATGCACCATTTATAAGTCTGACATGTTCATAATCAAACACTGGGAAAATTCAAGTTCAGATTACATGAAATGGCCTACTTATTCCTTTGTACTGGAAAAGTATCATTATGCAAAATCTATTTCAGGATATATTTTTTATATTTTAAAAAGCTAAAACTTGAAAATGAGAGACCATTTAAATATTATCTCCATTTCTTATGTAAACTATGGAAATATAAAAACATGTGAAAAGTCTGAATTTTTTGTGGCCGTATAATGGGATACAATTTATAATCTAAGAATAACAACAGTAAGTTTTTGCACACAATTTCAGGCTGATTTGGTTTTCATATTTCATTAGTGCCACTGATGTATGGTGTATAATCAAAACATCACATATCCATAGATTACGATCATGTTAGTATTATTAAACTTAAAACTGGTCAGCATAGATTCCCTAAAAGTCCCTGCAACTTAATAAAACCCAACAAGTAAACTGTTAAAAAGACCCAACAGAAAAATCCTTCAACAATCAACCTGATACTGCATAATATGTGGCCTTGCAAATATTTAACCACGATTTCACGGTAAATTAATCCCTACACATAGTAATAACTAGTCCGTTAGTAGAGGCCCTACCTGGTGCCTCCCCGGCTCACACAATCAAAGAAAACCGGACATGTGAAAGGCATCTAAAATGCTTCGTTGTCTTCTTAAAAAGTCCTCTGATGGGGCTGCAATCTCCAAAACCAACCGTCCCAAACACACATACATTACGATGAGGCGGCCAATCAACCAAATTCTTCAGCAGGAATTACACTACTACAGAGTCAAATGATTTTAAAAAGAAAAGGACACAGCAGTTGTCCATCATACCACGTCACATTGGACGTCTTTGAGGGCAGAGGTTGAAGATGGCTTTGGCAAAAACTGTCATGCTCAGCACTTGAACAGCTAATCTGATTGTGTTTCTGCTTTCCACTGTCGTGAGTGATTAGCTCGCGCACAGAGAGGAACGCTAGCGAGATTAGACCTCTCGCAAGCGAAACTCTTCAAGGCAGCGCTCACGTGACTGATCAATACACTACATTTACAGTAGAGCACGTTCATCTATAACATAAAGGAATCATTTGCATAAAAGACACAGAAAAAGTGACCATAGTTTGTTTCCAATGACAAACTGATCTCTGAAAAATTTTAATTGCAAATTAGTTTGATTATTATAATCTTGATGTAACTCACAAGTAGGTTTCACAAGAGTATGTCTATGCTCTTAGAGATGGCCTAGGCTAAAATTGGCTTAATTGCTATAACAGATGTTAGCCGAGGACTGACGGAAAGATTAAAACCAACCTAACTCAAGGGCTGCAGAGCAGAATATAGACTATCATCATAAATTATTCAAGCGTTATTAAATATTGATTAAATTAAGGCACACCTGCTAACTCTCATACATACACACGAAACAAAACAATAAAATTCCACATTTACAGCACCTTTTGGTTTGGATCCACCATTTAGTTTTATTTTGCCACTAGATCTATTTCACAATTTCAGATAGAGTCTGACATTCAAATTCAGTCAAACACCTTCCCAACTGAAACTTCTTTTTTAGACATGAAGGGAGAATGAAGTTATGGCAAGCAATTAGTAATGATTTATTGAACAGTTCTGTTTACTTATACCATTATTCTTAGGTACTAAAACAGTGGAGACAAAGGACATGTTTGTAGCCTGTTCATTTAATACAATGCTAAATAAACTCTCAATGATTGTGTGGTATGTAAATACAATTTTGGTCCACTTCTGATCCTAAGCATGAAAAAGTGTCTTCGCGAATGAGTTCATGCTGAACTGGCTCCAAAGACCTTAAGAGGCACATTACAACTGTAAGAAAAAATGTAATTCAAGTGTTGCATGCCTACCTGTAATGGACAAAGGTTCGGTTCTCATTCGGCATGCTAACCACTCCACTGCTCACAGCCATTGAAGAGCATTATGAAGTACTGATCCGAGCCAAGTCCAGAAAGTAATCCATCAGAGAAGAATAGTGAATTGAATCCCAGAAAAAAAAAGTTTTTGCAAACACTTCCAAAGTCTCACTGACGTTTTCCAGTGGCGGAGTCCAGTGCGCTACAGTTGAGCTTATCCAGACTTATATTCACCACAGCAGTGGGTCTGGGAAGTGTGTGTTTGTGTGTGTTGTGTGTTTTGTCCAGGATGCTCTTCCGGAGCTCTCTGTGAAGAGAACACAAGATGTCGAGTGTGAACCCTCATTCTGAACGTAATGCCATGGCAACACCCACTGAGCGGCAGATGCATGCAAGGGAGGCAGATATTAAGCGTGTGTGTGTGTGTGTGTCAGCAGCATTGTGAATGTGAAAGCTAAATCAAGGGGGCCCAACAAGAGAAAAAGCAAGAGAAATCAGCCCATAAACACAACTGATTATCTGCCATGCATGCAGGCCAGTACCAAAGCATGAAAAAAAGCATTTAAGTTTTGTTCACGCTTCTCTTATAAATACACAGATGTAAAAGAATTATAGCAACAACAACAACAACAACAAAAAGGACCAGAATCAACTCTAGTGGTGACTGTCAGTCACTTTCAAACACATTACATCTCTGTGACATTTGGAAAGCTGGTTTGTCATTGCCAAACTAATCCAGAAACAAGATAATCTTCTTGAGGAATGATAGTGTTCACTGAAACATTCAATCTATATTTCAATTTTGATAGACACAATCTGAGACATCACTTATGCAAATACTGCACAATAGTGTTGTGGTCAGTCATACTTGTAGATATATTAGTCACAATGAACTGGAACTTGCCACAGATCTTTCTTCAGTAATGTGACATACTTTTGAGTGGAACAGATTATTGTAAATGAAAACATAAGGGCTGGGACATGGTTCTATCCATTGGCTGTTGATTGGATATTTAGATGTGGGCGTTGCACTCAAAATTTGATGCAAACCTTGCAGTAGATGTTGGAGAGGCAAGGTATAAGCAGACGTCACCACAGAGAGAAGTCTGTTATTATTTTCCACCAGAGATTGTAATTTTTATTCAAAATTACGAGGTCTAAAAAAAAAAAGAAAAGAAAAAAAGAAAAAGAATCGTTTGAATCATTCACAATAAGATCTACAACATGCATTTACAAAATAGGGTGGATTTACATTTCAAGCTGACTTTAATATGTATTAAAATCAACATGAAACATATGCTTTCATAATGTGACTTTTCAGAGAATACTGAATATTAAATGAGAAAAAAGTAGGACAGGACTTTTAAGTTGTGTTCTGGTAGTTAGTCAATGGTATATGCTTTTGTATATACTTTCTTGAGCTTTATACACTTGTTTCCCATTCTCTGCCATTATAAAGCTTGGACGCATCAAGATATTTATTAATATAACTCAGATTGTGTTCATCAGAAAGATTATTTTAAACTAATTTTAGGTTTGTAATGTTGAGATTTACTTCATTGTTGGTTGTTTTGGTTCATGGCTTATAACTTTTTAATGGAAATTAAAAAAAAAAAATCCATTTGGAAAAAATTCTTCTTGAACAAAGGCTGTGAAAAAAGTGGGTGGGCATAGTTGCTCTATTTTAATCAATCAGAAATTGATTAGATCAGAAACACGGTCTCTAAAATTAAAAGAACGAAACTCCCAGGCTAAAGTCTAAATGACTCAGAATAAGATTATACTTAATTATAGTAAATGGTGAACCAGCATTTTCTCGACAACAAAAAAGAAGTCTCAATCAAGAGTGCTAATATTATACTGTATTGTCATGATCAACCGGTAACCCACTTGTACTTCACACTTATTTTATACTTTATTTTATACTTATTCCCAGCTGGTACTTAATTTGTTTTTTGACCTGTATTATAGTGTATGGTATTTATTGTTTTGCTAGTCCTGTGTGCACTGACGTAAAGGTGAGCTGCTGTAACAAAGAGTTTCCCTTCAGGGATCAATAAAGTATTTCTGATTCTGATTCTAATAAAACTGCCTGCTGAAACATGTCACAACACTGGTCCCAAAGACCTTCAAATCTATTGTGTTCTCTTTCTTCATCCCACCAAAACACAACAGTCGGTTACAAAACTGGTTTGTGTGTCATAATTCTAAGAGAAACACAGCTATGTGGTTCTCAGAGTACCTCAGAGGCAGGTTAGCTTGACAAGACCAGGCACGAATAGAGATTAGATATAAGACAGACACATCTTCTATGACACACAGGAAGTGGTGACTTCAAAACAGATGACTGTCACTTGACATCTGTTACTGAGGTAGCTTTTAAAGACCCTTTATACACACTTTGTAAGCGGTTCCAAGTAAACATTTGCCAAATTCAGCAGAGTTTTCCATTACATTGTGCTAGGAGGGTAGGTATGTTGGCCATAGAGCATTTTGAATAAGAATAATGATGTTTAAGGTTAAATAAATCAATAAAAACTGTACTGTATGCCAATGCAAAAACTATAATTCCGGAAAAACAACAGAAAAAACACAAGCCAATATCACGGTGTCAGTCGTCATTCACAAAGCAGTATAAAGTCTCACCCATGTCTCACTCCCAAAGCAAACAGTGAAAGAAAGCCCAGGATTAAGCAAGAGAAATATTTATACAATCTAAACTGAAACTATAAAGCATATAAAAGCACCACCCTTGGATATCCGCTACACTGACTTCTGTACTGTAACGTTATAAACCTAAACAGAGGAAAAGCACGAATAATTCAATATTGCTTGTAGAATAATCCATATTATCATTCTGGCACAAGAGATAAATTATTTCTTAAAAATAACTAAAAACAACCCCTTTCCCATATTAATGAAACCATAATATACAAGATCTCCGCGCGCGGTGCAGTTTAAATTTCTTTTTTCCGTTAATATGTTGATTTTGTCTGCTCGTGAAGCTCTGTGTCAACGGCCGTTATGGGCCAAACTTCAGTCATACTCACTTGAGCTCCTCCGATTCCACACCGACCCTTTCCTCGGTTTTACAACCAACGGAATCAATAACAAATCAGTTAAATCCGTACATGTTTTAAGAACCGATGAACTAAACTGTTCGCGTTTAAATTAATACTTCTGACTAATCGAAACGGTTTAGAGAAAACTTTACACAAACCCGGACAAAAACGGGGCGTGCAGGGACGTGGTTGTATCTCGACTGGCCAATCAGAACACAGGATTCAAATGTAACCACGCCCCATATGAATCACCAATGAAATTTGAATGTTTTATCGTAGTACTCTAAGACGAAAAACACTTTGTTTTATATAACTCCTGCAACACCTATCTTACATTTTTACAGGAGCTATTAAAATGAAACGGTAAAATAAAATAATACAATAAAACATATTTTTAACCGTTTTGGAGCAGGGCTGACTGACATTCGCGTTCCCATATCAACCACCCGGTTCACTCCACCTCCGTGCGCGTGTAGCACCTGCCCAAAGAATCAGCATCAGATACGGCATTTATTATTTAAAATGCTCAAGATGATCCTGCGTTATAGGCTTGAGAAACTAGACAGAGCCTTCATTGTACTTTAGCAGCTGTTATGTCATTCATTTATGACAAGAGGAGTGCGCAAACTATTGACTCATAGAAACACATGGAACAGGCATAAAAAGTAAGTGCCATATTATTAGAGTAACTTAGTACTAATTTTTAGTGTCTTGTTATTTGCTAATTTAGCCAGCAAGGTAAGTCATGAATAGCTTAGTTGCAAATAATTCGGTCATTAGCCTATCATTTCTTGTAATATATAATTATCTACAGTTTGTTACAGTTTACTTTTTGTGTATTTTTGTTGCTAAGAAATGAATGGAGATGCGCGGAACACGCGCACGAGCGCGCGGAGCAGGTTTGATGGAGCGTCAGAGGATATGGACGGAGAAGACGACGCTCATAGCAGACCTTCATCAGTGCTGTGGGAAAGACATATTGAGCAGAGTATATTTGTGGATATCAGTGATGATGACAGCCTGCATTTCAGTGACATGCAGGGCGCCTTCACTGTCCACCTCTCACAGGACACTGGAGCACCTCAGAGCCCGCAACTCACTGGTAAGATATACTTAGATCTGTGTGAAATCCCTACTGTTTTTTAAAGGGCAAGTTCACCTCAAAATGAAAATTCTGTCATTAATTACTCACACTCATGTCGTTCATCTTCAGAACACAAATTAAGATATTTTTGATGAAATCCGAGAGCTCTGTGACTCCTCCATAGACAGTTTAACTATCACTGACAAGGCCCAGAAAGGTAGTAAAGACATTGTTAAAATAGTCCATGTGGCGACAGGGGTTCAAGTGGTTTCATGAAGCGACAAAAATACTTTTTTGAGTTTATGAAATAAATTCGTCTCTTCCCTGTCATTCGGTGTTTACATTCAGCGCTTACAGGTTCTAGGTCAGAACACTGACTCATAAACCCTTTAAATATAATGGTACTACCATGGTTTTTGTACATGGTATCATGAAATCTTTTTTTGACATGTACTATGGCAATACCACTTTTTTTTGTCACTGATAAAAAAAAGTACCAATAGTTTTTAGTACTATGGAGTATCATGTAAATACCATGATATGCAGATGCAAATTTGGCAAAAATACAGTAATATTGTGAACTATTATTACAACTTAAAATAAGTGTTTCTATTTTAATATGTTTTTACTCCAGATCAGTCTTCAGTGTCACATGATTCTTCAGAAATAATTCTAATATGCTGATTTGGTGCTCAAAAACATTTGTGGTACTTAATATTTTTCTGATAAATGGAATATTCAAAATAACAGTATTTAAAATAGAAATCTTCAACATCATACATGCCTTTACTGTCACTTTTGACCAATTTAATGCATCCTTGCTGAATAAAAGCTCATTTCTTTAAAATAAAATCTTACCCCAAACTTCTGAATGGTATCGAGTATGGTAATCGTTCAGAATTTATGATTTAAGTTACAAAAACTCCCACTAACTTAGACTGAATGTGTTTAAAATCTGATTGGCAGTGATGATGTCGTTATGACCGAATGTCAGCTGAATCTCCTCTAGAGAGTTTTGGCAAAAAAACCCCCAAAAAAACGTTTAACACTATTATTTTGCTGCCTTGAAATGTCTCCAAATGGCTTAAAACACTTTACCAAGATGTGAAAGGTTAACCAAACCACTGTGTTTTTTATGTTTATATAATAATGCAGATAATGCAGAGCTGTCAGAGTCATGTGAAACTGAAGAAGGCTCATCTGAGACTGTCGAATCAGTCAGCAGTGAACGCCTAGAACATTCAAACACCAGAAACAAGAAGAGAAACATAATCATGGCGCCAATGCAGAAACTCACCACTGCAGTAAAGCCAAACATTGGAGCACATGAGGATGATGCTGTCAACACCAGCGATGAAGAACATGAAGAGCTCCCGTATGATGGTGAACACACCAACAACAAAACAGAGACGAATTTAAAATCTCCATGTGAAATGGTTACCGTGATGCCCAGTCAGGCTTTCACTGGGCTTGATAAGTTTAGTAGGCAAATTGGTAATGCAAAAGAAACAGAGGCTTCCCAGTCTAATCTCACTCAAGCTCTCCTGTCTAATCATAAAGCAATAGAAGATGTGGCTCCTCCATTAGCCGCACCTATTCAACCTGCAGACCACATCACTGACTTCCTGCTCAGACACTTCTCCCAGGAGGAGCTGCTTAACTCAAGCAAGATCATTGAAGCAGAAACCCTACCTGAGATGTCTTTGATGGACAGCATTGACGAAACCGTGCTGAGCGTTGCTTCCCGGGCTTCACAGATTGCTATAGGAGAGAGAGAGAAGATTCAGGATGTGATGGAGGAACCTGATTCCAGCACTTCTGGAAGTCATGGATTGGTTGAAATGAACATTCCAAATGAGTCAAGCTCATCTACGACACCTGAAACGACTTCCATCATTGATAAATACAGTTCTAACTCTCTAGATCTATCTAAAGCAGACGCACAGAAGACAAAGTGCTCCTTCAGCAGGACCAGGTCCTACAGTGAGCTGAAATACGGGCAGGGAAAGGTGCATTACCCCCTACCTGACTTCTCTAAAGTGGCACCTAAAGTGAAAATACCTAAAGGTAATGGGAGCGTTAAACCCATCAGCCAGTCGCCAGCGATGGCCCGAGCCCAGTCGTCCCCAGGTATTCTGGGGAAATCCACCTCTTCTTGTAAACCTACAGCAGATATAATCAGCAGAGTTTTAGAGGACTCCATGCCACCAGGGAAGCATAATGTGTTTACGGAAAAGGAAGTTGCACATCAGTTACAGGTGACTCTCTCTCTATATATATTTTTGAATGTGAATGAGAGGTATTTTATTGAAGCACAACACTAGTTACTCTGCATAGGATGAATAGAAGACCTTTCACATGACTCGAGTCAGGGACTTTTAATCATAAAAAGGGCTGCAGTGTGACAAGAAGGTCGATCTTACAAGAATTCGAAAGGTGTAACAATATTGTGTTACTCCCTAAAAACTAACTAAAAAGTAACTTTTTTGAAAATAATGCGGTACATTACTTTTTCTCATCTGGGCTGGGGTTGTTTTTTTTTGTTTTTTCAATAACAACAAAAAAGTTATATTTTTGGTAAATGTTAAGGCCCTTTCACACCAAGAGTGAAATGAATAGCCTCAGGCTGAAGGAAATGCATATTTACACCTGTACAGTAGAGGACACAGCTCAAACAAACCTTTCAGCTGTGCTGCCATTCTGGATTTAAGAAGAATAGTTAATAATGGTTAATAAAGTCACATTAAATAAAGTATATTTGTGTAATATATTTAATTATTACAGGTTTGCATACAATTCTGAGATTGCATTTCTTTTTTTATTCATTATGAGGAATACTGAATGTCTTTGTGCAAGTGAGATGAGTAACTGCATGTTCACATTTAGTTTAGAACTACAATAAGCATCACGTTTCACAGCGCACACATGCCTCTGCACTTTATTTCTCTCAATGTGAAAACAGGAGAGCAGTCGGTCAATAAATGTGAAAAAGTAACTTAGATATTTTGTTGTAAATTGAAAAAGTAATGCGTTACTTTACTAGTTACTTGAAAAAGGGAATCTGATTACATAACCTAAGTTACTTATAATGTATTGCCCCCAACAATTGTAAAAAGTATTTGAGTTTAAAGAGAATGTTTTGCTATATTATGGAAAAGAAAGAATATGGGTTTGCAAACCTGTAAGACCTGTTCACACCAAAGACAATAACAGTAGATATAGTTGTAAAAATCCTTCTAAATTTAATTTAAAAAATTGCTGAGTCCATAAAACTATGTATGAAGCACAATACAATCAGAAGGGCACAGAGGAACATTATCTTTAAAAAAATATATATTTTCAGCTGATGAACCATAAAACATCCATCCTTCTTTAAATTGCTTGAGCATTTAAGGTGGCATATAACAAAACTGCTTATAATAAACAATATTATCGTTCGTTGATGTTGTTGCTAATATTGTTATCATTCTTGGTGTGAACGGGACTTTTCCCAGGATTCTAGGTATGTGGTGTTTTTGAAATAGCTATACACACAGTATCAGTATTCATCAAAAGGTTCAAACTTAAATAAGTGACTCTTTCATTTGTTTACAGGCTGAATATGACAGATTGCTCGCTAAATACACAGAAGCTGAAAACCTTATTGGTCAGGTGAGACTCTTCCATTAATTTTTAATCACTTCTTTAATGTATAGATGACTATAATAATATCTGCTCTCACATACAGAAATGATTCGCATTTCAGCATATCCTCATTTTGATTTGTTGCCCCGTTTGAGTGGGTTATATTGTCGCTTTCTTTTAAGTAGCAGATTCATGCTTCCAGTGAGCCATCTGTGTCCATTGACTGGAACGATGCAATTAGCAACAGTGAAAACACCAAACTGACAGCAAATAACGCACAAACACCAGCCGCAGGCAAGAAGCCATTGTATTTCTTTATCCAGCTTAATACTTTAGTACTGTGTAACCCTGGCAGCAGAGAAAGCCTTCCAGGGAAATTTGAGCTGGTTTCTTCAGCATTAAACAGACCTTGAGAGTGAAACAAGAAACATTATCAGTTATTAGGTGGTTTATACTCAAGTCCAAAATGCTAAAGTGTGCTTTAAGATTAAAGATGCATGACTTGTGTTTAAATATTTTACACTTAAATTTATATAAACAAATAAAAGATGTGTCCTGTACATGTTCAGCAGGTCCAAGTAAGAAACAGTTTAGTCTTCACAACTCTCTACCTGCACAGACTGAATCACAGAGCCAGACAGATGGAGAGAGACTGACCTCTGAGCTCAGAGACATCATCAGATCATTTATGCAAAAGGTACAGGCAAATACCACAAGTTAGCTAGACCTGTCTTTAAAAATTTGCCCTGTGTGTTATGTTGCGCTTTTAGTTCTCTTTAACATGCATTTAGCTTTTGCATTACTGTGCATCTGTATTTTTCCTCTTTTCCAGGTGGATGAATTCAAAACATGTGTCACCACCATGTCAATGAATGTGGAGGAGCAACAGATGGTAACTGTACATACCATACATTTATCATGAATTGCACAAAACCATTTTCATAATACACTGTTTGATAAGAAGATCAAAATTCAAATCAAGCAGTTGTAGGTTTATAGCCCTCAAATGGGAAAATGTAAATATTTCATCTTGTTTGCTGGATATCTCCGAAGGTGCTGAAGAGCATGATGGAGGCCCAGGATCAGCTGGAGAGGAATTACCTCACAAAGAGGGAGGAACACCGTGCACTGGAGATGCAGAATTACAGGGGTCTAACCAGAAACACTGGAGAATTTGACCCTGACAGGTAGATATGCCATCTGGTCAGACTGTATTTTACTACTAACACAAAGCATTATCTTGAAACCTCACAAAACTAGAATACTCTTGTTATAAGAAGGCTGTTTAAATTATAAGCAAGTGATGGTAACTTGTATTACATTTAAGTCATGGCTATTGTACGGTAGCCAAGACAGCTCAACACACTGCAACTGAAGGAAACACATGCAAATAGAAAAAACACCAGCAAATTAAGAAAACATCTTCATAATTTTGACAACATGTGCTGCAAATACTCAAAACACAACCAAATACAGAAACATGCTGCAAATACTTAGAACACGCATATGATGTTAAATAAACATCGGATGTTAAAATAAACAAAAATCTCACCTTTCAGATCATCGACAACACGACTGACGAGTAGACATTGAACAATAAGTCGTCCCAGTTAGGTTCGTCACATGTTGGGGTCCCCTTGAAACATTTTGGTTGTGGTTGTGAGTAACATATTTCTGTATTTGGTTGCATTGCAAGTATTTTGCAACGATTTCTGTATTTGATTGTGTTTGGGGTATTTGCCCCACGTTACTTACTGTTTTTGTTGTTGTGTGAGTATTTGCAATGCGTTTCTTTTGATTTTGTGTGTGAGTGAGTTGCATGCATCATTGTTTTATTTTTTTGTATGGTATTTGCAATGCGTTTCTGTATTTGGTTGCGCTGCAAGTATTTGCAATGCATTTCTGTATTTCATTGCGTGTATTTGCAATGGGTTTCGGGATTTGGTTGCATTGTGAGTATTTGCAACACGTTTCTGTATTTGTTTTGTTAGTATTTGCAACGTGTTTCTGTATTTGGTTCCTTTGCGAGTATTTGCAGCGCATTTCTTTATCTGGTTGTACTGAGTAATTGCAGGGTGTTTCTATATTTATTGTGTTTTGAGTATTTGCAACACGTTCCTGCATTTGGTTGCCTTGCGAGTTTTAGCAACACGTTTCTTTATTTTGTTATGTTGTGAGTATTTGCAACGCGTTTCTGGATTTGGTTGCATTGTGAGTATTTGCAACACGTTTCTGTATTTGTATTGTTAGTATTTGCAACGCGTTTCTGTATTTGGTTGCCTTGCGAGTATTTGCAACACATTTCTGTATTTTGTAATGTTGTGAGTATTTGCAATGCTTATCTATATTTGGTTGCAGTGTAAGTATTTGCAACACATTCCTGTATTTGGTTGTATTTTGAGTATTTGCAACACATTTCTGTATTTGGTTGTATTTTGAGTATTTGCAACGCGTTCCTGTATTTGGTTGCGCTGAGAGTATTTGCAACACGTTTCTGTATTTGGTTGCGGTGAGTATTTGCAGAACATTTCCATATTTGGTTGCTTTGTGAGTATTTGTAGCACGTGCTGTCAAATTGATGAAGATGACTTCTTAACTTGCTGGTGTTTTTCTTTTTGCATGAGTTTTCAATTGCAGCACGTTGAGCTTTGTGCTATTTGCAGCGTGTTTCTGTATTTAGTTGCATTGTGAATATTTGCAGCACATGTGTTGGCAAACTGATAAAGATGTTTTCTTAATTTGCTGGTGTTTTTTCTACTTGCATGTGTTTTCTTCAGTTACAGTGTGTTGAGCTTTCTTGGCCACCGTAAAATTGGCATGAAAGTAAAATAAAATTTTGTAAATGCATGTTATTGTGAACAATCTGTGTAAGTTTTCTTTTAAAAAAAGTTTATACCTTGTAATGTTTAATCAAATCATCATAACTTGTTCTTCCGCTGAATGTATTTAATCCACTTAAACCCCAACCCTCATATTTATTATTGAGTGCAACAATTTCAAAATCCAATCAACAACCGATGGATTGAAATGAGACCCTGCCTTACATTTTTTTGTCTTGGCAATTCGTAACGTTTGGATGTATGTCACAATATGGAAGAAAACATCTGTCGCTACTTCAGTAATGGCTATATCTTTTTGCTTTTGTAAATTCATTTTTGTAAATTCATACTGTACATAGGCAGAATTTATATTTGTTTATAAAACTAATTTCAATCATATACTCTTTGCATATGTCTTTATATTAAAAGGTTTCAAAAAGCTACAGAAACTCATTCAAGTGTGTTCAAACATTTGACTGGCAGTGTAATTGTAATTAGACTGATTCCTGTAAGTCTGTCAAAACAGGAGAATGAAATGTAACAGGGTCAGATAGCAGGTAACCTGTGTTGTGTATTCACATGTGTGTTTAAGGGAGGTCGAGGGGCAGATTTTCAGGATAGGCATGCACCTGGAGGACATAAAAGAGCAGATTGACAGAAACGTCTACCATGTTTTCTGTCCTCCTTCGTCATTCTCCACTCCCTCTCCTCCACCTTGTGAAAATATCCCTCTCTCATCATCCCATCCATCACTTCATGAGGTAACACTATATTTTAGGTGGCGCTTGAACAAAAAATTCATGGCATTAGACAGTTCTTGAGTGTCAATGACACTCTCTGACCACATTATTACCCTTCACTTTTCCATTCTTTGTTCATACACAAAATTTCAAAGTTAGCTTATGCTATTTCTGCTTAAACAACTAAGAGTCAGCAATTATTAATGCTCATGTGGACGCGCACAGCGAAGTTGATATTGTTGAGTGTCTCATATCCGTTTGCATGTCTTGTTTTGCTATGTAACGTGAGAATTGAATGACTGAGCCGCGGTAGGTTTTGTGAATGTTGGGACTGAATCAAAAGCATGTGTCATGTTGCAGGAGTCGGTCTCTATCAGACACAACATGGAGGCCAGTGACGATGAAGAGGCCAATGAAGATCACAGAGCAGATGAGCCTTTTCCAAGCTGCACAGAAAACAGCTTCTACCTACAGTACAGCCACATTTTACTCTTTATTTGTTTTTGCCTACACAACGGTACACATTCACACTTTGGCATGTGACGGTTTCTAATTTTCTTACCACGATAAGTTTTGAAGTTTACAAATTGATTTAATTTTGAAAAACTTAAGTGTTTTCCTCTTAATAACAAGTTTAAAACTTTTTTCTTATAACAAAAACAACAATGAACATTTAATTACAAAAAATAATACACAAAATGTATAGACTAAACACATGTTTTAAACAGATTAAAGTGCAAAAAAACAACAATAAAAACATTTTAGCGAATATCTAGATATTTTTGTGGCATGTTTTGGTCCAGATTACACTGTAATCTGAGGTGTAAACAAATGTTGTGAAAATAAATAGCTATTAAGTCTGTATGTATTAGATATTTAAGTATTTGGTGCTGTGATAAACATACACCAAACACCTGTTTGAAACATTTAAATATGGTCTGACTTTCTTCTCCGAATGATTCACAGTTTTTTAAAGTGCCTATAATAACAATACAGTGTATGTTCATTACCGCAGTATATCCAGTCCCTTGTTTAGTTCTTCTCCGAAAGATCACGGATGAGGGTTGTAAGAGGAGAGAGCGTATCGTGGTATTTAGCACGGGTCACTCGAGGCTGATCGGGTTACAGGAGGAGGGACGAGGGAATATCAGTTTCATTATGGAAATACTCAGTCAGTTTTTCTGTATCTTCCTCTAAGGTATTCCACCTTCTCCAATGCAACGCCTGGCACTGCCAATGAGGAAGAGGAGGACAGACTCACAACAAAAGAGGAAGACCACATCCTGGCACAACTGTCCACCTCAACTTCATTAAAGAAGCTGTCACATGATAGGTCAGTATTTACTTACAGATTACAGATTTTTTTTGCTGTGCATGCTCTGCAATCTCATGAATTGGGATGGAATGTTGTAATTTTAGAAGTTTTTTTTTTATTTGAACAATTTGTTTATTGAGATGTAACAAATTATGCCAGAATGTTACAACAGTATTATGCATGAAAAATAATTAGATCTCTTTTACATAATAACAATAAATTAAACAACAATAAAGGAAAAACAACAACTAGCCTAATTTTTTAGAATAATTTAAGTAAAAATTTTACAGTAATAGATGGTAAATTAAAAGGTGCATGATTAAGGGTTATTATAATTGACTGAATCTAAAACAAAAACTTTTTTCGTTACTTAAATAAAATACACAGATAAAATAAAATAAATATATATAAAAAACAAACCTGCTTTATTTCAGCTAGTTACCAGAGAAACATCTCTCATTTTCAGTAATGCTAACTTGATGTGCTAAAATAACTATAACTGAAATAAAAATTAATAAAAACAAAAACACAAAATTACTAAATGAAAACTAAAAATGAAAAAACTAATTAAAAATATTAATACAAACTATAATAGTATTAAAATACTAATGAAATAAATCATATGTCATATAACTTACTTCAACTCTCAGATGAATAAAAAATACTTTACACAACTTTTAACAGAAGTTAAAAGTTTTTCTTGTTGTGTTAAACCATAAATTTAGATCTATCCAGGGATTTATTGCATGCTGTGGCTATATTATTGCTTTATTGCATTACATTAACAAAAAAAGGTACCAAAAAGTACTAAACATGGTACCATGTTTAGAAAATGAAAATTCTGTCATTAATTCCTCATCCTCATGTCGTTCTACACCCGTAAGCCCTTCTTTCATCTTCAGAACACAAATTAAGATATTTTTGATAAAATCCGATGGCTCGGTGTTCCTCTATTGACAGCAAGATAATGAACACTTTCAGATGCCCAGAGAGATGCTAAAACATATTTAAAACAGTTCATGTGAGTACAGTGGTTCAACCTTAATATTAGAAAGGGGCGAGAATACTTTTTGTGCACCAAAAAAAACAAAATAACTAATTTATTCAACAATATCTAGTGATGTGCGATTTCAAAACACTGCTTCAAAGCTTTATGAATTTTATTTTGAATCAGTGGTTCAGAGCGCCAAAGTCACATGATTTCAGTAAATGAGGCTTCGTTACATCATAAATGATTCGCGATTTCAATAGTTCACGTGATTTTGGCTGTTTGATACACAATCCGAATCACTGATTCGAAGCCAAAGATTCATAAAGCTTCGAAGCAGTGTTTTGAAATCAGCCATCACTAGATATTGTCATTATTTTGTTTTTTTTTGATGCACAAACAGTATTCTCATCGCTTTATAATATTAAGGTTGAACCACTGTACTCACATGAACTGTTTTACATATGTTTTAGTTTCTCTCTGGGCATCTGAAAGTGTTCATTATCTTGCTGGCAATAGAGGAATCACTGAGCCATCAGATTTCATCAAAAATATCTTAATTTGTGTTCTGAAGATGAACGAAGGTCTTACAGGTGTAGAACAATATGAAGGTGAGTAATTAATGACAGATTTTCATTTTTGGGTGAACTAACCCTTTATTCCTATCAACTGAGTGTAATTCATGATTGTACCATGGTGCTCTCACAGACTTTTTTAATGTAATGTAATGGGTAATGTAAGTCCTTTGTTGCAGTAACACTGAACATTCTTAGTTACAATGGTTACAAACATTATCAGAGTCTTAAAACTCTTAACTCTATTGCAAACATAAAAAGAACCTTGTTTTTGATGGCTGATGGTATTGTCGTCCCTCTCTCAGGTACAAAGAGACGATCAGACCCAGTGAAGGCTCCTTCTCTTCAGTAGGAGTGTCTGCTGGGAACTCTCCTCAGTCATCCACAGACAAAACACAGGTAACAAATGCAGACGGACAACATGGAGAGAAAGAGTTTAGGTGTGTCTGTGAGAGAGCAAATCTTTTTTACACAGACAAAAATACCAACATTGATAACAGGTCTGTTTGATTATTGATTAAACATCTGATTGTGGTTAAAACACTGTTGTAAAGTACACAAAAGTAGTCGCAGGTCTTAGGAATTAGGAATTAGAGACTAGGTTTACTCAAGACTGCATTACATTACTTTATATTATATATTACTTATTACTCACAGAATTAAAGTCAATCATATGGACCAATTTTATTATATGATTC
The DNA here is from genome assembly GCA_037194245.1 of Opsariichthys bidens. NCBI lineage: Eukaryota > Metazoa > Chordata > Actinopteri > Cypriniformes > Xenocyprididae > Opsariichthys > Opsariichthys bidens. The sequence continues at coordinate 7,809,773 of CM074303.1, forward strand.
CATGTAAAATATAAAACATAATAATGTATTAGGATTACATTGTAAGTGACATGAACAAAAATAAAATCGTTAATCACAATTATTTATCACAAATCGTCAGAACAAAATTCAGGATCATGACAGGGCTTAGTTGATGCCAATGTTGTTTGTTACGGGGAAAATCATCACATTCCCTCATTGATTGATACACTGTCAGATTTATTTTTTGGGGGGCAAAAATTTGTACCTTTGCACAGAACTTTTTACAAAGTTATCCCTGCCAGAGTGAAAAGCTGTTGTACTCCTAAAGGTACGATTTTAATGACTGTGTAATTACCAGGATAAAAATTACATTTTGTGAGATAAACGTCAATGACATGTAATTTTTTTGTATGATAGATACAGTACAAAAACAGAAATCCCCTAAAATCCTAAATTTTCACTATTGCATGATTTGTTGCTACTGTGTCACATTGCAGGAGAGTGTCAGAAAGAGTGTCTGTGTCTTTTAGAGTTTTGTAGGTCCAGAAACGGACAGTGGCTTTGGCAGTTTTGACCTGAGCCGTCCAAACACAGGACTGTCCCAAACATCTCCTAGTGCTGTGAGGTAAATCACACACACACACACACACACACACACACACACACAGGTTTGTTTTGCTATCAAAGTGAGGTCATTCCATAGGCATAATGGTTTTTATACTGCACAAACCATACATTTTATCCGCACTAACCCTACCCCTAAACCTACCCATCACAGAAAACGTTCTGTATTTTTACATTTTTAATAAAACATTGTTTGGTATGTTTAAGTATGTTTAGTCTAAAGCTATTTTAAATATGAGGACTCATGAAATGTCCTTATATTTCACGAATAAGTCATAATACCAGTGTAATACCCATGTCATTATACAAATTTGTGTCCTCATAAATCACAAAAACACGCACACACACACAGACACACACACACCCCTATTGAGCTTACATGTTTTATGGGGACTTTGCAGAGACATAATGATTTTTATACTGCATATACTATTGATTATAAGCAGTTTTCCTGATGGGGACCGAAAAATATCTCCACAAGTTCAAAGTATTGCTAGTATTGCCATGGGGACATTTTGTCCGCATGACGTAATGCATAACGTAATGAATACCTGAACCACACACACACACACACACACACACACACACTTAGCAGAAGCTTTTATCCAAAGCGAATTACAAAATTGGAGCAATTTGTCAGCAATATTAGTAATATAAAATGCCAGGTTTATTAGATGACTAGATTAGGCACTTGCAGCTACTGCTTAAAAAGGAAGTGTCAAATGTCAAATATCAAAGGCAAAATATTTCATTTTGTGTCTAGTACGCTACTGGTCTAGTTTAAAAAATTGTGCTTGCAAAAGGATTAAGCAGAATGTCAAAAAAGTGCAAAATGCTACAAATGCTAAATGTGTTTTTGTTTTCGGATCATAAACGGTATCTTTTCAATGAAAAATGACAGAACTGACATTTGGAAAAATATAACATTTTATCTGACGTGCTCTTTAGTTCTGCGCTCCTTGATGATGTCATTAGCATGGCGAGCATGAGCGGTTCGGACAGTGAAGCCTCCCACTCCAATGTACGTACAACTATATCAATGGCATCAAGACCTGTGCAGCCCACAGTGAACCACCTGGAATATGAACAGCTGGTTCCACCAGGCATGGAAGCGAAAAGCATTACCCAGAATGCACCTGTTAGAGCTCCAAAAGAGAATGTCACATCAGTAGGTGGTGCCACTGCCATGTATAACCAGGTGACTGAAGGAAGAGAAGACGTTCAGCTGAGCCATTCTGCTAATGAGACACACTCAGCATCACACTGTTCATGCCACAAGTAAGAGTTAAAAAAAGTAGTTAATAATAGAATTTATACCTGCAATTTGTGAAACCATCATATCTCCATTGTGCTCTTCACAGTGGTGAGGTTATCCTGGCACTGCAGTTTGAGGTGTCTCGCCTCAAGAGGGCGCTGGAGGAGAGCCTTGGTCACTTGCCTCATGTGAGCAAGAGGACTGATTATCTGAATGGCAGGTGTCCATCGGAGAGGAAGCAAAAGGGACAGACCCGTGGCCAGAATAGAGCCGCATCCAGCAGGTACTCCAAGAATGGCTACCATCCTGTTAGCGTCCAAGGAAACTAGATTTTCACTCTTAAAATTAAAAATAAAGATTCCAAAAGTAGGGTTTTTTGTTTGTTTGTTTGTTTGTTTTGCAGTAATACAAGAACCTAATAATTGTGACTTTTTATCTCACAGTTCTGACCATTTTTTCCCTCACAATTGTGAGTTGTGAGCGACTCGGAATTGATCCTTCACAAAGACCCGCCCCATTTAGTTACTGTTGCTATGTCCAAAAAGCCATGCGCTCTCACGCCACACATCAGGTTCTCACGCAGTGAAAAATCGACAGACATGTGAAACAGTTTCATATTTAATATGTCGTAAATTTTTTAAAGACGTTTAAACAATTATCAAACTGTTTGCGAAGGGTCAATTTCTTGCAATTGTGAGTTATAAAGTCCAATGCTGAGGAGGAAAAAGGCTTTTTTCCTCAGAATTGGGAGTTTAAATCTCACAATTCTGACTTTAATTGCGAGTTATAACGTCAGAATTGCGTGATAAAGGCAGAATGTCTTTATAACACGCAACTGCGAGTTTATATAACGCAATTCTGTCTTTATCGGTCATTTCTGACTTTATAACTCGCAATTAAAGTCAGAATTATTAGATATAAACTCGCAATTGTGACTTTATAACACGTAACTGCGAGTTTATATCGCGCAATTCTGACTTTATAACTCACAATTGCAAGTTTATATTATGCAATTCTGAGGGGGAAAAATTTCAGAATTGCGAGAAAAAAATCTGAATTGTGAGATAAAAAGTTGCAATTACCTCTTTAATTTTTTATTCAGTGGCAGAAACAAGCTTCCATAAGAACTGTATTAGGTGAACATTTCCTAAAAGAATCTTTTTTTCTTCTTAGTGTGAAGAACATTTTAATAAACACTTTAGTGCAATGGAAAGATTCCATGGATAATAAAGGTTCCATAGATGCCATTAAAGAACCTTTATTTTTTAAGAGTGTTGGTTCGTTGAAGTTTGCGAAACTAATGTGCATTCTCACTACATCATCAGACGTGCAAAGACAGACTCAGACCCTCAGAAGATTGAGGACTGGATCTCTTCAGATATGGAGCTCAGCAAGAGCAAAGGTGACAGCATCACAACCTGGTTTACGTTTGTTTCTTTAGCAATACATCTGTGATGCAGTTATATATTGGTGGTTGCTAAAGTTGTGTTTAGTCAATAGTTTTAGTGCAGTGAAACTGAAGTCAAGGGAATTTGTATATTGTCAGTTACAGACGGTGAAGATTCAGATCACACTATGAGTTTTCAGAGAGACTTCAGTTTATCTCACGGACAAATACGCACCCGCTATGGTGCTCTCGCTGAGAAGAGATCACATGACCCCAAAACCTCATCGAGGGGTGGTATGATACCTTTTAGCAAATAATATTTTTGCAGTCCAGCATCTAGTAAGATAAAAAATACTCAAATATTCTTCTCTCAATGGTCAAAGCCTCAGCAGAGAGCTTTCCTTTGGACACATCTCAGTTCAGCCATCCTGGAAGCCATCGGAGAGCCAGCTTTGGACCAACAATCCACAGCATCAACTCTGAGCCAACCAACAAAAGTGCCAGCTACAGACCTGCAAGTGAGGAATAACTTTAATTCCCATATAAAACCCATATTTATATTTATTTTTAATGACCCTACAAGTTCGATTAAACCATCAAAATATGAGGAAAATATTTTATTTTTTAAAAATATTTTAAATACGAGGGCAGAACATTAAACTATTAAATATATATATATATATATACTCACACACACACACACACACACATATTTATTATGTACCTCATAGAAAGTGTATGTACAGAGGTGGAAAGCAAAGTTAATAAATGGTGTCCTTTGTTGTTTCAGAGGGAAACTTGGGGAATATCTTCTTAAACAGCAAACATATTGCCACTTCTATCCCTGCTCATCCATCCCATAAGCCTCTGCTGCAGGTCAACTATGGCTCCTCCTGTAGTCTACCAGCTGGGTAAGTAAATAATCAGTTAAAAGACAAACAATCTATTAAATATGCACCCAAAAACAAGTGATTAAGTGATGTCAAACACATCATATTACCAAAGAACAAATGTAGTATGATCTGTCAAAGATAATTGATTACAAATTGTATACATAAACGGACACAGTTTTTGATCTTACGGTGGCTGTTTTCTCAGATTCAAAGTGCGATATCAAGCATCTGAACCAGTGCCCAGTAGGCGACGCTCTACTCAATCTGACTCGGCACTGCTTCCCAGTAACGTCTTCTTTCAACGGACCTCGCCACGGACGAGTGGAAGACGACACCACACCAGCAGAGTCAGTGTAGCTACCATTCACACAGCAGAATGACAGCACACAGTTTTATTATGCTAACATCTTGGATTAAAATGTTGGAAAATGTTAAGAACTTTATAATGTTGACTATTTAGAATATAATCCCAACATATTAACGTATTGGCAAAAGTTGGGTCAGCAAGATTTTTTTTTTATAGAAATTATTTTATTTAGCAAGGATACATTAAACTTATCAAAAATGACAGTAAAGACTTACACTGTAACAAAACAAATGAAAATAAATAATGTTCTGTTCAACTATTTATCAAAGAATCCTGAAATATATATATATATTTAAATATATCACAGTTTCCACAAAAACATTAAGCAGTACAATTTTTTTTCTATGGAAGCTTGTTTTTGCGACATGGACTAAAACAATAAAAAAATGTAACTGCGACTTTTTATCTTTAATTACGAGTTTATATCTCAAGATTCTGCCTTTTTCCTGACTTTTAAAAATCACAATTGAGGAGAAAAAAAAAGAGTCAGAATTGTGAGGAAAAAAAGGTTGCAGTTACGTTTTTATTTTTTATTCCGTAGCGGAAACAAGCTTCCATAGTTTTCAACATTGACAACAATAAGAAATGTTGCTTGAGCACCAAATCAGCATATTAGAATGATCATGTGAGTAATGATGCTGAAAATTCAACTTTGAAATCTCAAGCATAAATTTTAAAATCTACTAACAACAAAAACAACTTGTAATAATTATAATAATATTTCATAATATTACTGTTTTACTGTAAAAACCAGCCTTGCTGAGCATCAGAGACTCAAAAATGATACAAAATCTTACTGAACCCAAACTTTTGAAGACTTGTATTAATTTGTTTCATGCTTATCAGGAGGAATCAATACATAAGACGTTGGACAAGGCCTTGCAGGCAGCTTTTCTAATGAAGCAGACCACGGATAGGATGGCGGACGCTCTCTCTGCTGACCTGGCCAAAGCTCAGCTCCAGAGGAAGTTACAGGGCCTACATCCTCTCGGCAGCCGAGCGGGAAGTTAGCTGTGCTGTAATTCACTCTTTAGACAACAACAGTGGCATTAAATTAGCGTATGAATCCTTTCATACATCTCCTTTTACACATCGGTTTAATAGTGTCTGGGGGTTTTTGCATTATCATCAAATAAAAAATAGTTGACCTGAAAGTTTGTTCTTTTTTATTTGTAATAATGATCAATAGGGGGCAGAATAGAACCTCCAATTCAAATCAATACAATCAAGTGTGAACAGCACAATACCAGAATGCCTGTCTCCAGTATAACATATCATAAAACGCCTAAAGATTTTCCGCTCTGACTTGATGATCACATACCATTATATCATTGAGCAGAAGGTGAATTTTATTGAAACTAGGGCTTTTAGTGTTAAATGTCCCTCAGTTTCACTTTTTTAGCCATAGCACCCAATGGCAATCGTAAGACCGATAAACGACACCGGTCAAGTTTCTGCCAATAACTTGTGTGTGTGATAAGCCTCTAAAAGCAGCTTACACTCTTTTATGGGTGTAGAATAAATACTCTGTTGAACACAAATAAACATCTGTCACTGTGTAATTTAGTACCGGAGTGTAACGTAATGCCTGAAAATATGAAACTAGGGGTGCCATTATATTAGAATTTTTTAAACTTTCTTTTTTGTAACCAACTCATAGACCACTAAAAGTAACAGTCCTAATATATGGTATTTACATTTTTAAACACTGGATAATATATTTGGATAACACTTTATTTTACAGTATCACTGTTACACATTTTACATGTAGTTACTGTTGTAATAACTAGGAATTATGCATAATTACATGCAACTAACACTAAACCAAACCTATAGAAAGAAAATATAGTTAATTATTATCACTCAGTACTTAAATGTATAATTACACTGTAATACTGACACCTTATAATAAAGTGTAACCTATATTTGATTTTAATGATTGTTACAACTGTGTAATCATCTTAATTAACTATATGGAATCTGACAGAATAGTTTTCACATTTAAATGGCACAAATTCTATATAAAGAATAGATATCTCTCCATTTAAGGAATTAGTTTGAGAAAAAATTGGCGATTGGTATGATTTTTTTTAAATGTATTTGCTCACCAAGGCAACATTTATTTAATCAAAAAATTCTGGGAATTTGAAAAAAAAAAACTGGATTAGTCTTCACCTGAGGATACAGTAGAAATTTGTTACATTAATCTGTCAGTGTAACCTGATACACAACGTTTCCGCAGGGTGACTCCCACTACGACAGCTAGAGCGACTGAGAAATCTATGACATAGAGGTGGAAGAGATGTGTAAACTAAACTTCCAGTCCCAGCAGCTGAATGAAACTTTTGAGCGGTCTAAATAGCACTCTAGCCCTCAAAAATAAAGTAAAACAGTGTCATTTGTATCCTAAAGTGTAATTAAAAGAATAAAATCAAATGCTTATTAAAATCATAAATTTCTTTGTAGTATATTTTCTGGGAAAATACAGAATGTACCCTTTTCCATTCCATTTTGCTGTTATGTTTCCCCCTTTAAAAATAATGCTTTGATCTTCAAGACATCAATATTTCTGTAATGGAAAATTCATCATTAAAATTATTAGTCATTAAAATAATTAAAGAAAAATACTGACTGTGAAGCATGGTGGTGGCAGCATTTTGTTGTGGGGTTTTTCTCTTCAGCAGGGACTGGGCGATTGGTCAGGATTGAAGGGAAAATGGATGCTGTCAAGTACATCCAAGTTTTTGAGGAAAACCCGCATCCCTCTGCTTGGCAGCTGAAGATGGGCAGGTCATAACCCCAAAAGAACAACACAATGGCTTAAGAATAGGAAGGTGAATGTCATTGAGTGGCCAAGTCAGTATCCTGACTTAAATCCATAGAAAATAAGTGGATCGACTTGAAGAGAGCTGTCCATTGATGCTCAACATGGACATTTGACTGAACTTGAGCAATTCTGCAAGGAAGAATAAGCAAATATTCCCCAATCTAAGGCTGAATCCAAGATGTTATTTAATGTCGATAATGTCCACTAAGGTTTCGGACAACAGTAAAAACAAATAGTGCCCTATTTAAGGGTATAGGGGACAATTTTGGACACAGAGTATATGACCAAAGCTTGTACAGACATATCCAAAAATATTAATGGCTGTAATTAAAGCAAAAGTTTTCTCTATGTGTACAAAATTAGTGGACTGATGACTTTTCCAACCCTGTTATTCAAGTTTTTGTTAGTTATTAGTTTTTTTTAGTTTTTTTTTGTTAAATTTTCAGAACTGTTGCCTTTTTGTTGTTGTTATAAGACAAAATAAAGCTGGAAAAATGTTTTTTTTTTTTTTGAATGGGTATTGATTTGAGTCTGTACGACATATAAAGTAACTATTTTAAAGGATTGTAGCATGCAGGTTCTAAGCATGCTTTTATTACATTATGCTTCTCTACAGTGGAGATTGAGAAACATCACAGGTGTGATTCTTGTATTGTATAATGGCACTTTCAATGTCTCAATGGGAGAGTTACACTGTAAACAATCTCATGTAGCAATTTCAGTATAAAATACAGACACTTAAAATGAAAAGGTCAAATAAACCTATCAGATGTCCTTCTCCCATGACTCGCATGAATACGCTACAACTGTGACGCTCCGTTCTCAATTGAAAACCCAACAATGCTGAGGCAAACGCAGCCTATCAGTGACCCAGATAAGTGTGATTCTTCCTTTCTTTATTGACCCTTTGGCCATTTTTTTGCATACTCATATTTTTTTGTTATTGTAATGAGGTTAATACAAATACAATATGCATTTTGACGTTGTTCATAAAATATTTAATTTGACTTCTGAACTAAAATACTCCATGACACACTTTTGTTTGCTCTGACAGTTAAATTGTGGTTACACACACACAAATAAAATGTTAATACGGCACCATGATACTGTAGCTGCTTAACCTGAATCTCAATATCTGATCTGGCTTGTGAAGTCTGTGCAGCTCTTTCAATGACAGTTTTTTTTCTAGCTTGTGTCCTTTCCCAAAGTAATGCCATTTCCATGATTTAAATAAAAGGAGAAAAAAAGTGCAGTACCATTTTAAAGTTTGGGGTCGGGAAGATTTTATGCTCACCAAGGCTGCATTAATTTGATCAAAAATACAATAAAATAGTAATTTTGTGAAATATTATTTCGATTTTAAATAACCGTTTTCTTTTTTTTTTTTTTTTTTAAATGTAATTTATTCCAGTGATGGCAAATCTAAATTTCTGCATCCTCACTCAAGTCTTCAATGTCACTTCAGAAATCAATCTAATATGCTGATTTAGCGCTCAAAAATAATTTCTAATTAATATCAATGTTGCTGCTTAAAATTCTTGAGGATTTTTTTTGATGAAAGGAATCTTGACTGACTTTTTATCTCAGAATTCTGAATTTTTATCTTAGATTTCTGACTTTATATCTCAGGATTCTGACTTTATATCTCAGATTTCTGACTTTATATCTCAGATTTCCCACTTTATATCTCAGATTTCTGACTTTATATCTCAGATTTCTGACTTTATATCTCAGAATTCTGACTTTTTATCTCAGATTTCTGACTTTATATCTCAGATTTCTGACTTTATATCTCAGATTTCTGACTTTATATCTCAGATTTCTGACTTTATATCTCAGAATTCTGACTTTTTATCTCAGATTTCTGACTTTATATCTCAGATTTCTGACTTTTTATCTCAGATTTCTGACTTTATATCTCAGAATTCTGACTTTTTATCTCAGATTTCTGACTTTATATCTCAGATTTCTGACTTTATATCTCAGATTTCTGACTTTATATCTCAGATTTCTGACTTTATATCTCAGATTTCTGACTTTATATCTCAGATTTCTGACTTTATATCTCAGATTTCTGACTTTATATCTCAGAATTCTGACTTTATATCTCAGATTTCTGACTTTATATCTCAGATTTCTGACTTTATATCTCAGATTTCTGACTTTATATCTCAGATTTCTGACTTTATATCTCAGAATTCTGACTTTTTATCTCAGATTTCTGACTTTATATCTCAGATTTCTGACTTTATATCTCAGATTTCTGACTTTATATCTCAGATTTCTCACTTTATATCTCAGAATTCTGACTTTTTATCTCAGATTTCTGACTTCATATCTCATAATTCTGACGTTATATCTCAGATTTCTGACTTTATATCTCAGATTTCTGACTTTATATCTCAGAATTCTGACTTTTTATCTCAGATTTCTGACTTTATATCTCAGAATTCTGAACTTTTATCTCAGATTTCTGACTTTATATCTCAGAATTCTGACTTTTTATCTCAGATTTCTGACTTTATATCTCAGATTTCTGACTTCATATCTCAAATTTCTGACTTTTTATCTCAGAATTCTGACTTTTTATCTCAGATTTCTGACTTTATATCTCAGAATTTCAACTTTTTATCTCATAATTCTGACGTTATATCTCAGATTTCTGACTTTATATCTCAGAATTCTAAGATAAAAAGTCTCAATAAAGTGGCGGAAACGGGCTTCCATATTACTGTCAATTTGATGAATTTTTGTTGAATGAAGTGTTAGTTTCTTTCAAATAAAAAAATAAAATCTTACTGGCCCCAAACTTGTGAACAGTAGTGTAGTATCGTCTGACACGTTTCTTTCAAAAGAGAGATTCTAATGAATTCCCTAAGCACTGGCTATAGTAACGGCAAAGCTGCATTGTCAGTTTTGGAAATTTTTCACGACACATCAGTCATGTTGACGGCTGTAAACATAACACAACACAATATAACACCCCTAAGCTGGAGCAACCTAAGCCAGTACTAATTTGTTTTGCTATACAACATGAATTGACAGTTTCATTTCTGCTTTGATTTTGAAATTCCCATATGTCCCATGGAAAGAAAAATTAAACTCTGTAAAATATACATACTATAGCATGTCATGTTACACTGACACAAATAAACCTCAGATTTATGGCTTTTATATTTCCTCTAGTCATTCAGCTACATGGATATTTTGACACTGATATTACACATATGCATTTCGTCCGAGTCTGTCAAAATAATCAGTGTTCTTTAGCTTAGATCTCCTGCTTCTCACGTTCCTCCAACAAACACACACACACACAAACACACACACACACACACACAAAGACCCCAGTAATCTCACACTTGTCTCCTATAGTGTTTCATATGAGATTTAAATAACATCACAAACTTATTTTTGCTAAGACATGTGCCAAAACCCAGAATCTCAATATGAATTCAAAATATTAAAGGGTTAGTTCACCCAAAAATCTAAATTCTGTCATTAATTCCTCACCCTCATGTCGTTCTACACCCGTAAGACCTTCGTTCATCTTCAGAACACAAATTAAGATATTTTTGATGAAATCCGATGGTTCAGTGAGTCTCTATTGCCAGCAAGATAATGACTTTTCAACAATATACTTTTCAATTTAATGATGGCCGATTTCAAAACAGGCTTCACTACATCATAAGTATTTCACAATTTCAATAGTTCATGTGATTTTGTCAGTTTGATATGCAAACCAAATTACTGATTCAAAACAAAAGATTTGTAAAGCTTCGAAGCAGTATTTTGAAATCATCCATCACTAGATATTGTTGAAAAGTCACACAAAAAGTATTCTCATGGCTTTATAATATAAAGGTTGAACCACTGTACTCACATGAACTGATTTAAATATGTTTTTAGAAGCTTTCTGGGCATCTGAAAGTGTTCATTGTCTTGTTGGCAATAGAGACTCACTGAACCATCGGATATCAAAAATATCTTAATTTGTGTTCAGAAGATGAACGAAGGTCTTACGGGTGTAGAACGAAATGAGGGTGAGTAATTAATGAAAGAATTTTCAGTTTTGGGTGAACTGATCCTTTAAAGGGATTCAAATTTTGTTATCATTCACTCACCCTCATGTCGTTTCAAATCTGGGTAACACTTTATTTTACAGTGTCATTGTTACACATGTTACATGTAGTTACTGCAGTAATAACTAGAAATTAAGCATAATTGCATGCAATTAACCCTAAACCAAACCCTCAACCCTAAACCTATAGTAAGTACATGCAGTTAATTATTATTACTCAGTAATTAAATGTATTATTACACTGTAATACTGACACCTTAAAATAAAGTGTAACCCAAATCTGTATAAAAGTCTTTGTTCTGCTGAACACAAAGGAAGATATTTGGAAGAATGTTCCAAGCAGATCTCGCCCCCCATTGACTACCATAGTAAAAAAAAAATACTATGGTAGTCAATGGGGAGCGAGATCTACTTGATTACAAACACTCTTCCAAAAATCTTCCTTTGTGTTCAGCAGAACAAAGAAATTTATACAGATTTGAAACAACTTGAGGGTGAGTAAATGATGAAAAATGTTTAATTTTTCAGTAAACTTCCAACATCAAATTATCTAAGATATGCATTTATAGCTCCGACAAAACAATTTTAGGTCAAACATCTGGTACGGTACTAAAACAAAAGCTGTGAAAAGTCAACTGCTCAGAGTTGTCATATAAGCATGTAATATGATAAATTCCTCTTTTCAGATTTGTAGCATACTTCCTCAGTTCATAATAGGGATTCTTATCATTGATCCCATTTCATTCTGAAGTATTATCCTATATGAGTTTATATTGAAAATAGAACATTTAACGTCTTGTGTGTTTGATAACAATAGAACAAGAAATGCTGAACAGCCCATTCAACAGGTAGAGTGCATCTTTGTGTCCGTCCTCAAGTGTATTGACGCGTACCTGTGTCATCCTTCAGTGCTGATAGGTCCTCTCTCTCTTCCTGACAGAGGGAGGGGGCAAACGTGAGCGCTCACTTCTCCCAGAACAATAAAATACCTGTTGGAAGGTAATAGAAAAAAAAAAAAAACAGAACTTAAGCCGCAGCCATTGCCCAGAAATAGAGAGTCAAATCGAGTGTGCCCTAAAGGCAACTGAACAGCACCAAATTTGAAGCATGGAGTCGAAATATTTACATCTTTTTAATATCGTCTTGTTGATTATCGTCATCGTGCCACAGGTAAGAATAAAAATTCTTTCTTTATACAACTGTGCCTATACTTGGTGGAAGAGCGTTTAAAAGCATTTTAAACAGTTATATATTTGTATTGCATAGAACAATAGCCCTTTTTATTACTGTCATTTTTGTAGTTGTACACACTTTCGTACTGGATGGGAAAAAATAGTTTTGGATCTAAAATCTGTGCTGAGTGATGCTCAAATAAGCTTCCTTTGCCACTAATGGCACATAATACCAAATGACAGAGTAATAGTTGCCCCTGAATTAAGCAAGGAAGAATGGATGCTTTCTAATATGTTTTATATATTTTTAAAAATGATTTGTTGCATTTCTGCTCTTAATTTACAGATATGCACAGCACAAAACGGTAAGAGATCTTGAATATTTGTATTATTTAGGTCATTGCATGAAATGGTTGCTTTTGTCTCTCTCATAAACTGTAAAAGATGTTTTTTTTTAACTTTTATTATATGTTATGACAGGCATTTTTCTTTCATTTTTTCCATACCATGGTTATTTTAGGTCTGTCTCCAGTCATGTATTTCAAAATTTTTCTAAAATTACATATTAAATAATAGCTTTTATTTGTTTTTTGACTGTAAACTTTGAACTTGTCTTAAAATATAACATCCTCAAGGCAACCAGTTTGTGGAATGACCGAGTTGTTTTCATTTTCTAGGTGAGATGAATTTTTTTAACAGTGTTGTGATTATTAACTGCAGACATCACGTTATCCGTGTTCACCGTCACCTCTAAAAGCATGACGGTGCGCTGGAGCGGACGCACCGGCGCGAGCTCTTACAAAATCACCGCCACGCCGAAAAACTCCCCAGAGCCGTCGGTGTTCGCGCAGTTCAGCGGCAGCACGGTGATGGGCTCCGTCAACTCCTTGTCCCCGAACACCGTGTACAGGATGCGGGTCGAAGCAATGGACAACGCGGTGAACGTGCTCAGCAGCGCTGAAACGGAGGAAACTACAGGTGACCTCTGACTGGATACAAGCGCTACCATGATAAAATACAAACGAAAAGTGAAAATGAAATCTTGGCAAGAATTCAAAAAAGTTTTTTTTTTTTTTTTTTTTTTGGGTCTTATATTTAAGACAGGTGACTTTTTAATTTATCTTTTAAAATAAAATTTAATTTAGAAAGAATTAATTTTAAGTTTTGTTAAATATTAAAAATAATTTTAATACAGATTATGTTTAAAAAAAATAAAATAAAATAAAAAATATATAGGCTATTTAAGACTATGTTCTACGTATGTTAGCATACAGTCTTGAATAGTATTTATTATTTACTGTATATAAAGTATGTAACAATATTCACGATTGTGGGAACAAATCTTCACGAAGGGTAGTTTTCTTTTATTTGTTCGTGTTTATTTATTCCACTTATTCATAAAATACTTAAAATAAGTCAAATAAAATAATTAAAATGCTTTGATCATCATTTTGAAATTAATAATTAAGTTATTTACTTCTAGAAATTAAGCTGTTGATTAATTATAATTAATAAGTATTATTATATTTTATAATGTTAGTAATATTATAAAATATTATATATGCAATAATAATTATATTAAAAATTATATGTTTTTGTATTGTGTCCCATCAGCTCCTGAGGTTCCCTTCATACACCAGGCTTACTCCAAAAAAAGTGACAGCATCACGGTGGAGTTCGGTGTGGTGGATGGTGCCACCGGCTACATCATCCGGGCAGAGAACGAGGATGGGTTCTTCTCTGAAACCCCGGTGGTAAAATCCCCTGGCACAGTGATCAATCTGCTGCCTTACACCCAATACGCCCTCAGTGTGATGTCTGTCAACACCGGGGGAAGGAGTCAGCCTTCTCTCCCTGTGAGCGCTAAGACAGGTAAACTGACTCCAGACTTGAAGACTTTAATTGAACCATCTTCTGCTTGATTCAAAATGCTGTTCAATAAATATTAATGCCATAATAATAATAATGCCATTTAACATCGCTGCTGTTTGTGGTAGAAACAAAACCAGCCTAAGGTGGTTTGCTGGTCTAAGATGGTTTAAGTGGTCTCTAAACCTGAGGAAAATAGTGTACACCTGATTTAGCTAGTCTCCCAGCCTGACCAGCCAAAACAACCAGCCCAAAACCCCTCTAATACCGTCAAACCAGACCAGACTAGACTGACCAATAGAAACTAGCTCGGTGGCCAGCTCAAATGAGCAAACCATTTTAAAGTGGTTTAATAATAAAACTAGTAGAACGAGTTTGAGATGTTAGTTCAATACATGCATTTTTCAAAACAAGAGTAAGTTACGCAAGTCTTCAATAAAAACAGTTTACAGCCATATTTAACCAACTTAATATGGTTAATGTAAAGTTCAAATCCATGGAATAACACTACAAATCTTATAAAAAATAAAATGTGCTGACCAAAACAGATATTTTTATATAAAGCTCATTTACTAAAGATGACACACACTATAGAATAGAATGAAAACTGAGCCCTACTTGCTGTTTGGTTGACAATGAGTTGGTATTTAAAACCCTGTAACAATAACACAGTATTGTTTTCTCCAGCTATTGTAGAGAGTTGGTACCTCTGGCTCGACCAACTGTTGATAGTAACTGCATCTTTAGTTGGACTTCAAGCCCAAAACTGTATGAAAAGATAAACCATGAGAACTAGGCTGTCGCCTCTCCCCGAGGAATGGCTTGATGTAACATTAGTGGGATGATTTTCATAAAGTTTCACATATAACAACAAAACATTCTCTTTATCCCATTTCACCTTACAGACACGCTGCAGGTTATTTCATTTCAAGATCCTATATCTGTCCCTATAAGACATTTATTCTGGTATCATTTTTAATCTAATAAAATATTTTGTCAAAAGATTAGCATTGGCACATATCACAAAAAACTAATTTAACAAAACATTCATAATTTAGTGTATTAATTGGGGCAGGATTTTTTTTTTTATAGCTGTAATGATTGAAACTCACCACCAGGGGCAGGAATTGTTTAGTCTAATTGCTTATTTTAAAGTTTCATTTGTGGGTGAACTAACCCTATAACTCTTTCCCCTCCTTCTGTCGAGAAGTTAAAAATATTGATTTATTTTTTCTCTCTTTGCAGTGGTGGTGGCCCCAAATCTGCGTTCCAGCTCCCCTAGCAGTGACACCATTGTGATAAACTGGAATCCAGTGAACAATGCTGTGTTATACAGCCTGGATTTGATCATGGAGGGTTCAGACACGCGGGTCAAACGCAACACGTCTGAGACCAACATGACCTTCACTGGCCTTCAGCCCGGCACCACCTACTACATCAAGGCCAATGCCTGGGATCCTGATGGTAACCAAGGAGATGATACCATCACCATCAGCCAAATCACACGTAAGGACTTGTTTATATATTTTGAAGAGGGTATATTAAGCCAATAAGTCGCTTGGCTCTTTTAATGGTAAGAAGGAGGACTTAAGGTCCGTTCACACCAAGAATGATTACTATAATGATAAAAATATAGTTTTAAAAATCGTTCAAAATTGAAAATAATAGCAGAGTACACACCACAACTACAACTATATCTGCTCAGATTGGCAGCCAATCAGAATCCTGCTTAAAAGTGCTCGAGCATTTAAGGCGGCAGATGACAAAACTGCAGCACGCGCTTATAATCAACAGAATGTTATCATGCACTGCACTGATGTGGATGGACGCTAATACAAAGTTCTGTCATGAAACTCTAGATGGCACAGGCTAATAGGTCTTTTAACTCAACCTACTTCTAATAACATCGATTGGTTCCTGTTGCATCAGTAGCCAATGAGCTTACGTGCTCAACCATCAAATGGGTAGCATATGCCTTAGCAGTGTAGCGCACTTTCAGAAACCCTCCACCTCCCCCAGCTCCACCTCCACCATTGCAAATTTTCCCATTTCATTTTTAATGCGAAAAACAAAGATTTTTAGAAAATAATCCATCACATGTGAATCCACATAATGCAAGTGTATGGATTCCTCAAAGCTGACACTTCATTTGAATCAATGTCTTCTGAAGCTAAACAATTGGTGTGTGAGAAAAATATTTTCAACTTTATAAACTCGAAAGCATTGCTTTGCTTCGCACTGTAATCATCAATTCTCGTTTCACAAATTCATGCTTCACAACGTTGTAGTTTATGTCAAGAGCGAGTTTGATAGCAGGACAGAAGTTTTCAAAAAGGTTAAAATTTTAGTATTTGTCTCAAATCAAGAGTGTTAATTTTGACAGCAAATTTTGAGTCACAGTCTTTTGACTAAAATGCCATTCATTTTATATAAATTTTATTAATCTGAATTGTTTGTTTTAGTCTAGTTTTAGTTGACTTAGTTTGCCTAAGCCAGGATTAGGCCTTAGTTCAAATATGGCATGTACAATAGCTTTGATAAACTTTCACTAGAAAAAAAAAACATTACTGGTGTGCATCTTGAGACAAAACAATGGCACTGACATATTTTAAGATATTTCAGTGCAAGTTACCTTCAGTTAAAACAGCTCAAACATGCATTTTAGTCTAGGACTAACTTAAGCCTTGTCTGTGAAACCGGGGCATATATCATAAGAGTTTGTTGACTAAATCTACAGTAGATTGTAATGCATTGATAAAGAATTTCTCTAAAATTTCCACACCCATTATATACTCAAGGAGAAAACATCTATTAACCTGTTAATATGACGATTAAGGTTTGAACATGCAATTCAGACACATTTAACTGCTGTGACATATAACATGCCTTTATCTTAAAATGAAATAAAATAATTTCTCCTAAAGAAGAACATGGTCTTCTTTTCAATTAATCATATATGAATTCTTTGTAACAACTTGCATACCTCACTCTCTAACATTTTTGTCTCATGTTTATTCATGGATGTAAATGTCAATAAATTTTCATCATAGATTTTGTCATTCAAAACTTTTATTTAGTTATCGTCTCGTTTTCTTCTCTGAAAAATGTCTTTGATGAAACCAATGATGAAAATTATTTGTCAACGAAATTAACACTGCACACAAACCTATTGTTTTGCTTCAGAAGACATTGATTCATCAACTGGGTTTGTATGGATTAACGTTGTGTTCAATTTGCGAGGTTTTTAAGCGTCAACTTTGAGGGACCCATTGTCTTACATTATATGGACCCACAGAGACGGATTTTAATAAACATTTATGCTTTTTTCATAAGTTGAATACGGAAGGCGTAGGACATATCGCAAGTGTTTTGAACACTTGAGAGGTGTTACACTTTCTTTTTAAGTTGAATACAGAGGGCGGTCAGGAGGAAGCTAGACATTTTACCCTATAACTTGTTAAATATGGATATTTTTCTTACACAAATGCATCGCTTCACTTCAGAAGGCCTTTATTAACCTCCCGGAGCTGTGTAGAGTATGTTTATGATGGATCAATGCACTTTCTTGAGCTTAATACTTGTTGGTCCCGTTCACTGCCATTATAACGCTTGGATGCGTTAGGATATTTAGGAACTCCGATTGTGTTCATCAGAAAGAAGAAAGTCATATAAACCTAGGATGGCTTGAGGGTAATTTTCATTTGAAAGTGAACTAATCCTTTAAGCCAGTAATTCTTAAAGAGTGGTCCGCCATCGCCCCTAGTGGTCCGCGAAAAGATTACCTAAACTAGGCAAGCTCTTAACCCGCACCGGATCGTGGGCGGGGGGGTTGACGTCTTTTAATAACGAAAAAATGGATCATATCATTGCATTTGTGTTTGAATAATTAGTTTTTGACTCGAAACAGTTGCATATTAAACTTAAATTTAGTTTATCCTTCCTATTTTGTTGTTTTTGGGGGGCGTGTTAGAGTGGGATTCTGTTAGGAGGTCCTCAGAAAAAAATTTGAAGATAAAGTGGTCCTTGGGCAGAAAATGTTTGAGAAACACTGCTTTAAGCTGACAAAAGACAATGATATACATCTGGGATAGCATGAAGGTGAATTGTCATTTTTGTGTGAAGAGTGTTCCTTTAACCAAAATGTTTTATCTGACTCGGTGTACAAGATAATCTCTGTAAAATTTGTTAAAAATTCTCTTTCTCTGTTCCACTCTCTACAGGTCCTCCTGTCCCAGGAGTTGTGCAGGTTCAATTGAATCCGGGTCGCTCTATCGATCTGGCGGTGTATTGGCAGTCAGTCCGTGGCGCCGACACATACACTGCTGTGAGCTCAACGGGCCAGAACTGCAGCTCCTCGGTCCTCTACTGCATAATCAGTCCCCTCAGCTGCAGCCAGAACCACACCATCATCGTCGTAGCGTCGAACAGGGCTGGAACCAGTGACCCTTCAAACCCAGAGGGCCTTCTGACCTGTATATTTTACGCACACTTGAATGCACACATGAAAAACCACACATACATATTAATAAAGAGTTGTGCAGTTCGTTGTCATCTTCTTTGAATCATTTACAGTCCCATGTCCTCCTGACTCGGTATGGATTGAGGAGGTGACCACAGGGAACTGTTCCGTCATGTGGTCTAAGGTTCCGTCGGTGGATTACTACATCGCCTACGTGAAGAGCGACGATGGCTTAGAGGAAAACTGCAACACCACCAGCACGGCCTGCTACTTCCAGTGCAAATGCGGATACACGTACCTCTCGACCGTATTTGCTTACAACCAGGCCGGGTCCAGTCCACCAGGACAATTAGTCAACTATACAACAAGTTTGTACATTACACAGACAGTATATATATATGAATAAAAGTACCTTTTAAAAGTTTAAGGTCAGTAAGATTTTTTTTAAAGTAATGAATACTTTTATTCTGCATTAAATTGATCAGTGACAGTAAAGACATTAAAAATGTTACAAAAGATTTCTATTTCAAATAAATGTCGTTCATTTAAACTTTCTATTCGTCCATAAATCACAGTTTCCACAAAAATATTAAGCAGTATAACTGTTTTTGAAATTGATAATAAAAAATATTTCTTGAGCATCAAATCAGCATATTAGAATGATTTCTGAAGGATCATGTGACACTGAAGACTGGAGTAATGATGCTGAAAATTCAGCTTTGACGTCACAGAAATAAATTAAATTTTAAAATATATTGAGATGGAAAACAGTTATATTAAATTGTAATAATATTTCACAATTTTACTATTTTGTCTGCATTTTTAATCAAATCAATGTAGCCTAGGTGAACATAAGTTCAAAAATGTAAAAAAAATCTTTCTGTCCCCAAACTTGCATATTATGTATAATATAGATAAGACATACAGTATGTCAGAAGACTAATATTTCACTTTTATGTAAAAGTTTTGCCATATAAATAAAACTGAGTTTGTGTGAGAAATTTCTCTCTCTCTCTGTCCTCAGTCCCATGCTGTCCAGAGGATGTGTCCGTGTCACTGATTTCCACAGAAACTTTAGAGATCTCATGGTCAGCAGTTCGAGGAGCTGAGTTATACGAGACGATCGCTGCCGACGGAAGCGAATGGATCCACTGCAACGACACGGCTCCAGTGTGCGCGCTCTCTGATCTCACCTGCGACAGTCTGTACAGTGTAGTGGTGCGGCCCTGCAGTGAAATACAGGGATGCAATAACACCTGTAGAGCACATACACGCCAGACAGGTACGCACACAAATGCTCATTTGCACACGACCCCACACGATTCTAGTGTGCAATATGGCACATACAAAACAGTACTATGGTAATACCATGTTTTGTTGTACATTTATACATAGGAATTTACATTTGGAAAAATAATACTATATTTAATATTTGTTTTTAAATATAGTGCCTTTATAGGTATATTCTCAATTTATCTTTAAAAATTATACAAGTGAGCAATATGCCAATTATGAAAAAGTACAATGGTAATACAATGGCCTTGTTTTGTTGTACATTTGCTATAGCAATACCATTGTTTTTTTTTAACCATGCATATATAATAATAATTATTATTATTATTATTATGATTATTAAAACATATGTTGTTATTATGTTTTGTATTCACAAGGTACTAAATTAACTTCCAAAAAATAGCATATAATAATAATAATAATAATAACTATTATTATTGTTATAAATATTAATGATTATTTTTATATATTGTGCCTTTTTAGCTTTTTAAATCACTTTACATTAGAAAACAAAACAATTTTTTAAATGAAATATAATAAATAATAAATATAATAATAACAGTATTAACATGGGTAGAAAAAAAGAGAATAAAAATAATATTTTTTAATAATAATAAAACACAAATTTATGTTAAATAAAGGCTTTCCTAAAATAATAATAATAACTATTATTATTATTATTGTTATAAATATTAATAATTACTTTTATATATTGTGCCTTTTTAGCTTTTTAAATCACTGTACATTAGAAAACAAAAACAATTTTTTAAATGAAATATAATAAATAATAAATATAATAATAAAAGTATAAACATAGGTAGAAAAAAAAGAATAAACATAATAATTTTTAATAATAATAAAACACAAATTTAAGTTAAATAAAGGCTTTCCTAAAATAATAATAATAATAATTATAATAACAATTTAATGGAATTAAAAAGCTCCCGATAGAAAATGTGTAACCAAATCATGCAAAGCCTTATTAAATGCCACATTAATTAGTATCATGGTATATTTCAAAGTAAAACAGTATTGCCATAGTATGTGATACCATCACTGAATCATGGACTCCATTTTTATGAAATGCTGCTTCGTTCTCTTTCAGCTCCCTGTGCCCCTGTGATGCTCAACGTCACTCAGGTGAACTCTTCCACAGTGGAGGTGTTCTGGACAGCTACAAACACTCTGGCCAACTACAGCGTGATTGCCATGGGTCACATCAATACACTCACTTGCTCGTCCAGCAGCACTTCCTGTTACCTCAGCGTGTCCTGTGGATCTGTATATGAGGTCAGCGCCTACGCTACCACCGCAGCAGGACAGAGTCTTCCCAGCTACTCCATTCCTCTGGAAACAGGTGGAGTAATGAAGATGGAAAACGTCTGGTACATATAGATAGTTGAACATGGTCAAGCAATATTAAAATGCCCCCCTCTCTCTCTCTCAAGGACCCTGTTGTCCAGAAACTCTGACTGTTGAACAGGTGACCCAGTCCATGACGAACGTCACTTGGTCACATGCCCTAGGTGCGGGGTCCTATATCACATCTTTGACATCCCCCAGAGGTCATGCCAAATGTCACACCATGGACACCCACTGTCTGTTGGGATGCATCACATGTGGCACCAGTTACAATGTGTCGCTGGAGGCCTTCAGCATCACTGGACATAAAGCAGAGTGCAGTTACCATGGTTTCTCCTCAAGTGAGTCAAGTGGCTTTCTCATGACAGATTTAACATGCGCAACTACATGACTGGTAAATGGTCATTTACTCTAGCAGGTGTCTTTTTTTCTATTGAGTAATATTTTAAAACACAACACACTGTAAAAGTGTGTGTCCTCTTCCTTTAAAAACAAATAATTATTATGATCATACATATCAATGGTATGTATACAAATATTAATATTTGTTTTTATATATAACACTATTAAAGCTAGCTTCTCAATGCACTTTACGTAAGAAAATAAAAAAATAATACGTGAAAGAAAAATAATAAAGAATAATTTAAAATAAAAAAGAGAAAGTAATAATAATAATAATAATAAAACAAAATTAAAATCAAGCTTTCCTTTTAAAAAATGATGGGGAGTAAAGAATTAAAAGCTCTGACTGGTAATGTGACATTTTGTTTATCTAATGTCTGATTTAATAGTGATATATAAAATGAAAAATAAATGACAGACTGGACCTCATTCAGGGGGGAAAACAAGATAGTAGTGTGCATATAGTATTCCATATACAAAAAATTAAATCATAAAACCATTCTTACATAAACTGTCACAAAACAACTATTCTTAAAGGGATAGTTCTCACAGATTCTGTCATCATTTACTCACCCTTAAGTTGTTCAGAACTTGTATGAATTTCTCTCTTCTGCTGAACACAAAAGAAGCTATTTTGAAGATTGTTGGTAACCAAACAGTTGCTGATCCCCACTGACTTAGACAAAGAATTGACTTTTTTTTCATAGTATGGAAGTCAATGGGGACCAGCAACTGTTTGGATACCAACATTTATCAGAATATCTTCTTTTGCGTGCAAACAGAGCAAAGACTCAGGTTTAGAACAACTTGAGGATGAGTAAATTGTGACAGAATTTTTACTTTTCAGTGAACTATCCCTTTAAGAATGTTTTTTTTAAATAATTGATGCAGAAATTTGTTCAGAGACTTGGAACAAGTGAGTGCACTTAATTTCTACATCTTCCACATCTCATTTTCTATATCTGCGGTCTCTCTCAGGCGCGTGTTGTCCATCCAGCGTGAAACTCTACCGCATGGCTAACAACACTCTCCGGGCGTACTGGCGCTCTTCTCCCGGCCTGTACAACTACACAGCCGACCTGTACGGTACCAGATCCAACTACACCTGCAGCACGACGCAAGGGGCCACCGGATGTGACGTCTCCGGCATCACGTGTGGGGAGGTGTACACCGTCGTGGTCGCTCCCTTAACACAGGAGGGTTCGAAGGTTACATTCTGCCCCAGAAAACTCTACTCAGGTACAAAAAGATGTTGGTTTATCTTCCAAAGACCTAGAAAATCATTATGAATGAAAAATCATATATTAATGACATATAGTATAATTTAAAATATCAATTTACATTTAAGCATGGCAGACGATTTTATCCAAACTGCATTCAAGGAACACATTTTATCAGTTCTTACTTTCCCTGGGAATCAAACCCATGACCTTGACGTTGCTAGCGCTTGAGGCTGTATATGCAAACTGTATATAGACTGACTTCCATGTTTCATTGTCTTTCAGTATCCTGCTCTGGAAACACAGTGGGAATGGGTGTGTATTTATATTAATATATATATATATATATTAAAAATAAATACACAAGCTCTCCTAAGCATGTTCTTTAAGTGCTACAGTACATAACTGCTCTTTCTGTGTATCTGCAGTGATCTATCGAGGCCGGAGGAGCGTGGACTAGAACCCTATTGTGAGTGATCACACATAAATTATGAACAATTACATAACTGCCATGATTAAACAAGATACAGAGTCTCAAGGGACAGATTTACCCCGGGCATTTGAAACTGGAGGCCTTTGTGTCCACCATAAGATGAAGCATATCATGTCAACGAGGACATCTCAGAAAGGTTCACTGATGTACAGCTGGTGACAATAAAATATGACACTTGCACTCTTTGGAATCCAGGGGCCAGTTGTATAAACTGCTAAGACTAGTATTACTAGTCATCAACTTTTTAAAGTCAGTTCGAAGATTGATCTAAATTGATATTGAGAAGTAAGATGGTTAACCCCTAACAAAGCTAGTTGATCATACTAATTCTTAAAACACACAGCCTCGTTTATAAAATGTGCATAAGCACAGATTGAACTTAGAGTGTGCGTACACTAAAATCCATGCCAACGTTCCAACGTGTTTGATGTGGAAAAGTGCTCAGCTCCACGTCGGCTTCTAAGCAGACCTACACTTTTCCTTATGGCAGAGAGTCGGAGTAATGCAGGTAATTTGGAAATCAAAGCAATTCATGTTCCTCGCCATTCTCAAGCAAAGGATCTGGATGTTGACTGGTGCTCATTAATATGTTAATGACATTAATTACAGGGCGGAGATCTGAAACAATTCATTTGCCCACAATTTCAAAATTATTTGCATCTTTAAGACAGGCATACACACGTTTTTTGTGCGTACATTCATTCTCTTAATCACACGTATACAGATGCAAATCCAAAGTTGCATGGTTTCTACTCGACATTTTATAAATGAGGCCCACTGTCCTCACTGTCTAGTTATGTTTATGCAACTGGATCCAGATGTGCATCTTAGACAAAACATCTTTAGATATGACACATAAAGTGGCAGGTGTCTTGTTAATTGTCTTGAAACCTACCAAGTCAAAAATATGATCACGTCAACTGAAAACATCTAATTATATTTTAAAAGAAATACTATTTTATGACTATATATATATATATATATATATATATATATATATATATTGACCATATGTGGACCACAAAACAAAACCAGTCGTAAGGGTCATTTAAAAAAACAAAAAACAAACAAAAAAACATTACATTTATACAATAAATTGATGATGTATGATTTGTTAGGACAGGACGATATTTGGCCAAGATACAACTATTTGTAAATATGGAATATATAGTAAATATTGAGAAAATCGCCTTTACAGTTGTCCAAATGAAGTCCTTAGCAATGCATATTACTCACAAAAATACATTTTTGATATATTTATGGTAGTAAATTTACAAAATATCTTAATGGAACATGATCTTTACTTAATATCCTAATGATTTTTGGCATAAAAGAAAAATCTATAATTTTGACCCATACAATGTATTTTTGGCTATCACTACAAATATACCCATGCATGCAACTTATGACTGGTTTTGTGGTCCAGAATCACATATATAATTATTTCTCAGTCTCTTTAATAGAATATAACTAGAAAATACAAGAAATACTTATGCAGTATTAAAAATTACACCTTACACTTACAGAATAGCAGAAACCTGGCTCTCTTAAACCTAAATAAAATAGAAAAGAACTGAAAGACCAACATTTTATATTTTTTGTACATATTTTCTGTATTTTTTGTTTGTATCTTAATAAAGAGAGGAATATGAAAATATGAGAATCATCAAGAATGATATAGAGAATATGCGTGTGTATGTGTACGTGTGTGTGTTGCATGGTTACATGAAACTAAAGAGGACCTTGTACTTGATGTGACATGAATGATGTATAGGCCATATAGATTTTCAGTGTGTATATGATCAAAGTTGGGCCACCCACAAATGTCCAGTTCTCATGTCTTTTTGTCTTCTGTTAAAAGGCACAGATGAAAGCAGATGGAGCTCTGACGTCATCAACACAGACAACAGCGCATTCTCTTCACAACGCTTTCATCTTGCCACGTTCTTAATGTTTGCCAGAAATAGCAATAACAATTGGCTCAATGTGAAAATGTAATTGTATCTTTAAGAACAAGTGAATACAAAAATATATATTTCAATCAAATTGTTAACCATTTCTAAATGTGTCATATTTTATATATGCACTTGATGTTTTGCATTTATACTGTAATTTCCTAATATTCATAGCATGCCATGAAGCCCAAATGTTTATATGTCCAGGAATGAATGAAAAACGTCATAATGTCACAAGAAAAAATGATCACGCAAGTTAAAAATCATTATAAAGTAACACATTAAGCATTTGTTCGAAGTCCCCTAAGCAGCAAGCCTCCAAAGGAGTGGATCAGTGTCACGTATGTTATATACAGGGCGGACCTTTCCTGAAGTAGGTTATTGAGAAATATGAACAGCACAAGTTTCAGATTCAGTGTCCGCCCCAGGTCATATGTGTCCTTTGGATGATATATTACAGGGAATTTGCATAATATGTATGTTTACTCATGGCCTACAGCCTGAGAACCTCGATTCGATAGCAGCCTTTAGCACTCTTAATAAACAGCATGAAGCATTACGTATTGAGAATATATTTTTTATTAACATTTCAGATTTTTTTTCCAGATATAGCCTAAGTATTTATATATTTATGTACATGTTTTAGGGCTGCTAAGGTAACGCATTAATTCTTTAGACTGACTAAATATGTTATTAAATTTATTAAGCACAGTTAATGCATGCAAAGTTTGATAATATGTGTCGTTCTGTTCTGTTTCCAAAGACTGGTATGAACAGTCAGAACTTTACAAGAACACCACAAAAGATTTCCATCTTCAACGGTGGAGTCACACACAACACATTTGTCAGTTGATGATACAGAAACGTTTTCTGTATTTGTAAAAAAAAAAAAAAAAAGAAAAGTTAGACATGAGACTCTGCATTGCTTTGTATCTATTTAATGGCAAATCTATTTATAAATGAAATCCAGATGGGAAACTCATCAGAGCTACGTCATGAACATATTGTTCTTGAGCTGTTATCATCTCATTCATGAAAATCAACACACCAAAGGATATTATATTCTCTTTTATAACACCATATTAAGTGGCACTTGCTAGGATCAGCATTGAACACACCCTAAACCGTAAATATTAAACCTCACTACCTCATCTTGCACCATCCGTGCTACGCATGAGTGATACCTCAAATCTGGTGAAAATATTCCATAGATTTACATTGAAGACCAGAATGTTAAAACGTGGTGTCTATTTACACCAAACGCAATTAGTCCACCTTGTTGGCAGATGCTATTTACACTATCTCCACCCACCATTGTCTGATTGCGCCAGAGAAAATTACATTAAACATCCTGCTGATAACAGGAGCAGTGGTGTGGGGAGTTATTATTAATACCGGTGGTATTAGTTTTTGTTGTAACTGACCCTTGTTTGCCTTTATCCAAACTCATTCTCATCCCTTTTCTCATCCCATATCAGATGGGAGAGGCATTTATTTTAAATAATAGCTAAGAAAATATTTATAAATGGAAATAAAGGTCTTTAAGAATTTTTAAAGGATTAGTTCACTTTCAAATGAAAATAATAAATATCCTGACGCATCCAAGCTTTATAATGGCAGTAAGCGTCACCTGAAGAAAGTGTCTCCATCCACATCCACCCATCATAAACATATTCCACATGGCTCCGGAGGGTTATTAAAGGGCTTCTGAATAAAAAAAAAATCCATATTTAACTAATTATGAAGTAAAATATCCAGCTTCCGCCAGACAGCTTTCCGTATTCTTCAAAAAGCTTACGCTGTACATCTAACGCCTTCTCTTTTAAACTTACGGAACTGACGCGACGCCTGTTCCGTTTTTTCCGTAATTTGTATACGGAAGGTGGTCTGGCGGAAGCTATTTTACTTCATAACTTGTTAAATATGGATATATATTTTTTCTCAAACGCATCGTTTCGCCTCAGAAGGCGTTTATTAACCCTCCGGAACCGTGTGGAATACGTTTATGATGGATGGATATGGATGGAGACACTTTCTTCAGCTCATACTCGTTTGGTAGCGCATTACTGCCATTCACGCTCGGATGCGTCAGGATATTAATATTTCTCCTTTTGTCTGCGTCAGAAAGAAGAAAGTCATATACACCTAGGATGGCTTGAGGGTGAGTAAAGCTTGGGGTAATTTTCATTTGAAAGTGAACTAATCCTTTAATGGGTAGGGTTAGGGGTGAGTGCAGAGGTTTATTAGACCAATAAAACAGCATCCACTTAAGATTTTAATAAATAGGCCTACAATCAAATACACTGAATATGTTGTTATCATTGGATACTGTTTTATAATATACTCCAATACAATGAGGTGCTAAAAGTATCTGCCACTATTTACATTAAGGATAAATATAAAAACTATTCACACATAGTGCTTAGAAAAAGATTTTTGTTGCTATTTTCACTTAAATGGTATCTATTGCCAATGCCGTTTCATAAAGACTTACCAACCGTCCAGAAATTCCAAGCAGCCACTTAACAACTCTCTCAAAAACTTCCCACAACTCCATTGCAACCTTTTAGCAACTATATAGCAACATTATGTCAAATACTGCAACAATACTGCATTATGCTAATAGGTTTTACATGGGCAAGAACCACTGACATTTTCTTTAGAAAATCTATTATATTCTTTGATTAAAAAATGTGGTAACACTTTACAATAAGGTTCATTTGTTAACATTAGTTAGTGTACATGTACTAACCATGAGCAAATGACTGTATTTGTTAATCTTTGTTAACGTTAGTTAATGAAAGTACAGCAGGTCATCGATCATGTTAGTTCACAGTCGATTAACTAATATTAACAAGTACAACTCCTGATTTTAATATTGTATTAGTAAATGTTGAAATTAACATTAACAAAGATTAATAAATGCGGTAGAAGTGCAGTTCATTATTAGTTCACGTTAACTAATGTTGTTAACTAATGAACCTTATTGTAAAGTGTTACTGAAAATGTAAATATCTGCTCTTATTTTACCATTAATACATTTCCAAGTAAATAAATAAATAATTTTAAAAAAAAAGTTATTGCATTTTTAAATTTTCCACCTGGTGAGAGTTAATTAAAAGTAATAGCTGTACAAGATTCTTAGTCATGGCCTAATGGTGAGGGAGTCAGGCTTGTAACCTGAAGGTTGCTGGTTCGATTCCCATGCCGGCAGGAATTGAAGGTGGGGATTGTGAATGAACAGCACTCTCTCCACCTTCAACACCATGACTAAGGTGCCCTTAAGCAAGGCACCTAACCCCTAATTGCTCCCCTTGTAAGTCGCTTTGGATAAAAGCGTCTGCCAAATGAATAAATGTAAATATAAGATGTCACTTGGTAAGAGGCATCAAATCATCACAAACGTGTTGCACATCAAAGTTGAATTCTGAGTTAGTTAGGATATGATGTAAACTACAGTAGAACATTGACTAAACAACACATTCCGATAAACTAAATACCACGAGTCCAATATAAGTCATTTTGGATAAAAGTGTCAGCCAAATGCTGACAATAAGAGTTATTTAACAATAACTCTGCACTTCCTGCAGCATGTGGGCAGAATGAGCCAGACCTGTCATGTCTTACATGAACATAAAACATGCCTCAAATGTGAGTAATATATCGCTTCTGATAAAAAAAAGATGTCTCAAACACGTGCCATACAATGGAGCTTGTAATTCATCCCACGGGAAAGAATCTTGATTACGCTTTACAATAGCAGGTAAATAAATACTTAATGTTTTGTTTCTCAGAGAGAGCAAAGACATTAAATACATGTAAACCCAAAAATACTTGTAAAAAAAAAAAAAAGTAACTTTCTTTTTCTATTGAGTCCTTGAAACTGACACAAGTAATCTTAATTGTTTCATTGCTTTGAGTTCAATTAACTTGTTTCTTTTAATTTAGACAAACTTAAATTTAGCTGAAACTGGGCTATTTCCCAGCATGCTTTGCCATGGCACTTGAAAGGAGAGTAAATGCCAAAATGAAGTGTTTTATAATTTTTGTTGTGCAAGATTACTGATAAGTGGGAGATTGAGTAGTGTTTAATGCTTTGCTATGCTAATTTAGAAGAGTTTCTGTTATGTGTGTGGTTTTTTTTTATTTTATTGGGGGTGTTTGTATGAGTACAAAATTGAAATCTGCCAGTTCTGCTGACTTAATCTTTGAGGCCCAGTTTCACAGACAGGGCTTATACACGATCAGGCTTTAGTTCAAATGGGGCATTTAAGTAGCTTTTATAAACATGCCTTTAAAAACAGACAAACTTGAGACAAAACAATGGCACTGACATATTTTAAGCTTAAGCTTAAGCCTTGTCTGTGAAACCGGGGGTGAATCTCTTAACTTAAAAAATTTACAAACGTAACTGATTACCTTAAATTTTCTGAGTTTTGCCAACTTATTTGGGTTCATAGAGAACATTTATGCCCCGTTTCTAATGTGTCTCTTCTGAGGCCTCAGTAATCTCAGAGTGAAGTGAATCTCAACAATGTCTCAAACTATGCAGTGCAAAGCTTGCGATATTTTCATTTTTGAATATTTCTCATAAATCTCTTCTATGACCAAAAGATAGTACAGGCATTCATTCTATAGCCATATGTCAACGGCTGTCTCATTTGTTTCAACTTTTTTCTACCAACAAATTTGGGTCAATACCGTTATTGACTCAATACTGTAGTGGAACATACCTGAAAACTTCAAGGTTCCTGAATAACAAACAGGCCACATCAGAGTAATAAAGCTTCTTCTGCAATGTTCTAAAGGACAAAGAAAGTATGATGGATGAGGCTTGTTCATATACTCAAATGTTTTATTTATATATATATATATATATATATATATATGTAGATATTCAACATTACTTAGATCCAGCCGCTCCTGTCATTATAATCATGAAGGTTTGAGTTCCTTCTCAGATATGATTCTGTGTTTCCACAGAAATGATTCTCATTCACTGCAGGGAAACGGGGCGAAAAACCGGATCAGACCCGGGCTCCACCTGTGTTAAAGCAAAGAAAGCTACAGTATAACATTAAAGACACTGACCTTAACCACAATACAAAACAATTTGAGCTGGCTGGACACAGAGTTGGGTGTATGTTACAGGTTTTGAATTGAAGAGGCAGATTCACTTTCCCTCATAGCTTCTTGCTTCTGGGATCAGAGAGATCAAGACAAAGAAACTCGAATCCTTCATTATGTTTCTCAGCACCTGTTTTAGACACAATGATGAAAGTGAAACATTCTGTTGCTTTCGTCATTCTCAATGCAGATCCGTATACACTGGGAAGATCTCTTACAAAGCCATACTCTGACTCTAGACCTTATAACACAACACAAGAAAAGAGATATAGCATATAGCAGTTAAGTTTTACCCAGGAGTGACCCACAGACCCAAGTTAAAGGCTCTAAGGAACAGAATACACACACACACACACACACACACAAAGATGCATTTAATGATTTACATAGTAGAGCTGAAAATCTTTCAACATTAGGACTATATGATTTGGTTAAATAAATAGATTCAGGGATTTAATTTTAGTTTCTTACATTTAGCTATATATGAGATGCATTTATAAAGGCAACATTTTCAATTATGTTAATAATAATGCTAGGCTAAGTCATGTAAAAATGACATTACACAGTCACACCTACTTCCACAGACCATACGCTTAAGTAAAGTATAAATGTGAATTTCAAATATGCAAATTTGATTTCAATCAGTTTTCTTGTCATTTATTCAGAAGATATTGGTGAGACCAACAAATTCAGCATCATCATTAGAGAGGATAATATTAAACTAGAATTAAGGTGAAATGAGAGGGTTCAATGTGTGTTTGATATCCAGTAATTGAATCGTTCTTTAACATTACACCAGAATGCTTGAGGCAGGCCAGTACCAGGATGGGAATTTCACTCTCTCCATTATTCTGAGCCTGTTTTCCTGAAACCTAATGACTAACAACCTATCCTATATCAATTTCCACTCAAAAATAATCCTAACACACCAGTATGTTCTTCATTTAAGCACATGATGTTTTTCAAATAAAGTATTTATTAAAATATAAGGCTGATTGACTTAGAGAGAACTTAGAGAGGACTTAAGTTTCAAAGTTTGTGGTCTTAATGGGTCTAATAATAACCCTTAGACCCCCAGCTTAGCAACACACACACACACACACACACACACGTTGTGTTTTCCTTTTTTATGAGGACATTCCATAGGTGTAATGGTTTTTATACTGTACACACTGCATATTCTGTCCCCCTACACTACCCCTACCCCTAAACCTACCCATCACAGAAAATGTTCTGCTATTTTGGATTTTCAAAAAAGATAATTCTGTGTGATTTATAAGCTTGTTTCCTCATGGGGACCAAAAAAATGTCCTCACAAGATCAAAATTTACTAGTGTTACTATACCTGTGGGGACCCCATAACGTAGGGAATACCCGCCCACACACACACACACACACACACACACACACACACACACACACAAACACACTCACAAACACACACAGATACTTGGATGATGTCTTCAGCCCAGAGGCATCCACCTGTCCTCATTTTGGATGCACTGATTGGTTCTCACAGAGAAGGTATACTTGCACCGTGCCACAAAACATTTCAGATTTCTCTCCTTATTGCTAAGTGTACCTTAACTTACCTGTAACTTATTAGCACATCAATCAGAGATGCATATTCCAGGGACACTGTGCGTCTTTGTTACACTGTTTTCACTGACACAGGTATGTATTATATGATCTGATAATGATGTATCGTTCATTTTTATGTTTGAAGACCTTATGCTTAAGTTGACTATCATATGTTTCTTTGTTCCAAGGTAAAAGAAGCTTCTGCAGGTATTTACTTTTAATTTATATGTATTTATTTTAGTGATAAGTTAAAATATCATATATTGTCTGTTTTATAGAGATTAGAGGACAAAACATTTTTTAACTAAATATTTAAATAGAGCAAAAATAACAAATTAATTTACCTAAATATATAGTATTTGTACAGAGTATAATATTTGAAAGTGACTAACTAAAAGATACTAATTTTTTGTCTCCTCCAGGGTGTGACACAACATCAATATCATCAATAACATCTCCCAGTGCATCGACTCTCCTTGTAAAATGGAGCAATTATCCAGGAGCGACAAGCTATGTTTTGGAACTCAAGCCTGTGAATCAGAACAACACAGCATCTGTTTCAGTTCCAGCACTCGCTTCGTCCACTTTGGAGAAGCTGGTCCAAGGCTTAAAACCGGGACAAAATTATACAGTGACTTTTAAAGTGTTTGTGATAAATTATGTGACGTGCATCATCTCCCAGACAGCACAGACAAGTAAGTTATCGACCCACAAATGTCTTCGCAAACTTTAAGACTTGTTTCATTTTGAATGAATGTTTTTTATTTCATTTGTTTTACTTGCAGTTCCATCCACTTCGCAAATAACATATGCGAAAGCGATATCGAGCACCTCAATCAGGTTTGAGTGGTCCAGTGCGCAAGGAGCCGACAGATACTTTTTGATAGTGAATGGAACTTTCCACAGTGAGACTCATAACCTCACTTTCACAACACTAAATGGACAGGTAGACAACCTCAAGCGATCCACCGCTTACAACTGTTACGTTTATTCCGCTAATGGTGCAGGACTCGGCGACAAGAGTCTTACTAAAACCATCAGAACGTGTAAGTCTACTTGGTTCTTCCCAGTTTTGTGCTATTTTCAATACTGCAGCTTTGGTAGCCTGTCAATGCAATCTTACCTTTCTATAACTGATGTTTAAGCGACCATTCTCATAATTTTCGTGTTCTACAGTGGTGCAGCCACCAGACAGCGTAAACGTGACGGAGTTATCCCAGAGAACGGCCCGTGTATCATGGTCCAGCGTCCCACGTGTCCTGCTCTACCAGGTTTCAGTCATAGCCAATAATAAGCCGGGACTTGCCTCTGCTCTTTACAACGTCACTGGTACCGCTTTGAATATCACAAGGCTGGAGCCGTGTTTAACATACACAATAGGGGTTGCATCCATCAACATGTTCCTGGAACCAGGAGAGTCCACCAACACCAGCTACACAACTTCCAGTGAGTCGCACCTAAATAAGAATGAAGCAGAACATTTCAGAGTGAAACCTATGAACGAAAGCGTAAAGATAAAACGCAAGATTTATTCATTTATTGCTTAAACAAGCCTTTCTTAAAGAAAAGGGCTATTTTCTAGACCAGAACCAAGACTATCCTAGAAAACAGTGCTGGTCTTTTCAGCATCTGGATTTGCAGAACTCTAACATGTCACTTGTTCTTTTCAGCCATTCCAACAGTTTCCTCCATTTCTGTGGAGTACAGCTGTGCTACAGCTATTGCATCGGTTAGTTGGGGTGAAGTGTTTGGAGCCACGTCGTACCGTGCTGTCATAACAGATGGCCAAGGCCGGTCACTTAACTGTACATCCACGAGCACATCCTGCCAGATCCCGCAGCTGGAATGTGGAGAAATATACTTTGTTCGGATTACAGCCATTGCTAACTGTGAGAGCACCTCCGATGGCAGCTACGTCTTTGAGACAGGTAAAGATGCCCTCTCTCAAAGGTCACTCTCACACCTGATCCAGTCCTCTGGGAGATGAGCAGGAAATCCTCTCACGGTGTAGGAAGTCTGAGGAGGAACACACCCAGGAATTACTGTCATGTAGATTAAATGAGCTCGACAGTCTATTGAGGCCGAGGTTTAATGGAAGGTTGTGTGGTATCAGGTGGCAGAATTGTTCTAGCTCCTGCATCAGTTTAAGCCCTTAAGTTAGTGAATCTTCTTGAAGGTTGTCTTTCTCAGGTTGTATTTTTATCTGCTCTCAGGCCCTCAGGCTTTAAAAAGCTTTTTGGCTGATCGGATCCCAAGTAGTTACATTCCCGTTTACACCTGGTCTCTTCTGTCTACTTTCAACCACTTCGAACCTGATTTCTATGGGGAGGTAAATGAGATCTAATGGACAAAATACGCTCTTGCAAGTTACATATAAACACGCTGGGAGGTGACAGAAAAACATATGGAGAGCACCAGCTTTCTTTTCTGCTCTGATAGTTGCAAAAACCAGAAATCAGGAATGGGTGCAAAAATGCGTTTTCCGTCTTCAAACCAATCTTGGGTTTCCAGCCAACAAAGTTTAAATCTTGTCTGGCTAGCGCTAATGTTACGCAGTAGGTGAGTGGGTGAAGGGTAGGAGGTCTTTTGTGGCTGTTCGAACACATTCAACCACATGAGCGTCTACACTACGAAACCAATCCAGTCGAATGTGTTTTCGACTACCTCTGGAAGTGGTTGAAAGTGGACAAGCTCAAAACATTCTACACATTGTGGTCAGATCGACCAAAATGTAAACACGGTCTCAGTCCCTCTCTTAAAGGTTCACTCAAAAACCTTTACTCCCCTTGATGTCGTTCTAAACCTGTATGACTTTCTTTTTCTTCTGCAGAACACAAAAGAAGATATTTTGAAATGTCTCCGTGTGTTTTGTCCATACAAGGAAAATCAATGGGGTCCAGAGTTGTTTGTTTTGGACCTCACTGACTTTCACTGTGTGGACAAAAGTAATGGAAAATAATATTCTTCAAAATATCTTCTTCTGTGCTCGAAAGCTGAAAGAAAGTTGGTAACACTTTATAGTGTCATTCTTACATGTGTTACATATAGATACTGTAGTAATAACTACAAATTATGCATAATTAACCCTAAACCAAACCCTCATCCTAACCCTAACCCTATAGTAAGTACATGTAGTTAATTGTCATTACTCAGTAATTAAATGTATAATTACACTGTTATACTGACACCATAAAATAAAGTGTAATCGAAAGTTGTACAGGTAATGATAATGATTTTTGGTTTCACTATTCCTTTAAATCAAAAAGAAATAGCATGTTTTACCAGCAAATTAATTTCTCTCCCCCATCTCGCAAACAAACATACAGCACCCTGCCCACCCAAAGCACCATATCTGTACCGTGAGTGTTCCAGTAATGTCATCTTGTTCTCATGGAATGCCACCAACAACACGGCTTATTACCACGCCATTGCTGTGGACTCGGACAGGCAGGTAATTGATTGCATCACTACGGACACTGCCTGTTACTTCACCGACACCGCCTGTGGTAAGGGCTACAGCTTCTACGTCAAATCCATCTACTCCGGAGGACTAAACTGCGACAGCGGAAACACAGAAGGAGTGGTGATCAGAACGGGTGAGGTTTTTTTTGTTGCAAAAAATCAGTAAATATTTCTTTTTTTTCATGATATGACACTGTTAATGTATAGCCCTAACATGTTATATGAATACTGTATTGAAAGTGCTATCGGTACTTCACAATAATTAGAATGAGAGAAGCATAATTCTGCAGTTGTTTCTGTTTGTCTGTTTATCTTGGGATTTAAAAGTTACTATTAAAAGACTATTAATGTTCAGCTTTATAATCATTAGTTTTGGATAGGAACAATTTGAACTGAACTGGATTATAGCACTAACTTTGCAACATCGACACTTATTTATGGAAGCTTGTCTGGATTAAAACGATTTAAAAGATAATTTTATCACACAATTCTGACTTTTTTACTTACAATTGCGAGATAAAGTCAGAATTGTGAAAAATAAACTTTCAAGTTTATCCCTGTTGAAAAACCAAGGACATGCTGGTTAGGTATGTTTTGAAGCATGGAAGCTGGTTTGAGCTGGTTTATTCTGGTCCTAAGCTGGTCCTAAGCAACTAACTCCAGCTCAGAACCATCTTAGGACCAGCACTTGACCAGGTTAAACCAGTTCAAAACCAGCTAAAGGCCAGTATAAACCAGCTCAAACCAGCTTCCATGCTTCAACCAGCATATGCAGGTTTTTTCAATTGGGATATCTTGTAATTCTGACTTTTTGTCTCACAATTCTGATTTTTTTCTTCTCAAAATTGTGAGTTTATATCTTACAATTCTGACTTCTTGTCTCACAATTTATATCTCGCTATTCTGACTTTTTTCTCGCAATTGCAAGTATATATCTCACAATTCTGACTTCTTTTCTCGGATTTGTGAGATGTAAACTTGCAATTGCTAGTTATAAAGTCAGAATTGTGGGGTATGAACATACAATTGCGAAAAATAAACTTTCGCGTTTATATCTCGCTATTCTGACTTTTTTCTCGCAATTGCAAGTATATATCTCACAATTCTGACTTCTTTTCTCGGATTTGTGAGATGTAAACTTGCAATTGCTAGTTATAAAGTCAGAATTGTGGGGTATGAACATACAATTGCGAAAAATAAACTTTCGCGTTTATATCTCGCTATTCTGACTTTTTTCTCGCAATTGCAAGTATATATCTCACAATTCTGACTTCTTTTCTCGGATTTGTGAGATGTAAACTTGCAATTGCTAGTTATTAAGTCAGAATTGTGGGGTATGAACATACAATTGCGAAAAATAAACTTTCGCGTTTATATCTCACAATTCTGACTTCTTTTCTCTAAATTGTGAGATGTAAACTT
Source organism: Opsariichthys bidens (assembly GCA_037194245.1). NCBI lineage: Eukaryota > Metazoa > Chordata > Actinopteri > Cypriniformes > Xenocyprididae > Opsariichthys > Opsariichthys bidens. Next base: position 7,846,985 of record CM074303.1, read on the forward strand.
GAAATTGCGAGTTATAAATCCCAATTCTGAGGAATTTTTTTTTTGAGTTTATATCTCACAATTTTATAACTCGCAATTATAAGTTTATATCACAATTCTGAGAAAAAAGTCAGAATTGGGAGACAAAATGTCGCAATTACCTTTTTTATGTTTTATTCAGTGACTGAAACAAGCTTCGAAAGTTATTGTACTGAATGGAATCAACATTGAACTGACTTAAGCTGAATAATGACACTAATATCTTCTGTAGAGCTGCTTTAAACTGGAATTAACTTGTTCCGTAATTGATGAACTTTGCAACACTGACAGTTATTGAACTGAATTGAAAAAAAATGATGACAATATTGACACTATTGTCTTCTCTATAGCTGATTTATGGCTAAAATTGATTTAGTTTAATAACTGGTGAATTTTACAACACTTTCCTGTTTATTACCGTGAAGCTGCTTTGAAACATCTATATTGTATAAAGTGCTTTATAAATAAATGTAACTTTGCTTGTTTGAAGTATAATTTTTAATTTTGGCCCCCTCTGTCACCTTACACCTGTAGCCCCATGTTTGCCACAGAACATCTATACAAAGGCAGACTGTAATAGCATCAGCACTGCCGTCACTTATTGGGACGTGGCTGAAGGAGCCCACACCTACACTGTGGAGGCCCGCGGTAATAGGAAAGATTTCTACAACTGTACGTCTCTAAACACAAACTGCACACTATCAAATTTGGAGTGCGGAGAGAGCCTGAGCGTGTGGATTGTAGCCACTGATGGTGACTGTACTACTGATCCTGTGTTGGGAGACACGGCAGAGACAGGTGAGCATGTGTGCATACACATTTTGGGTACTGTGCAATATTGCAATGTAAATACAATGGTTTATGAATATGCCTTTACAAAAAAGTATGGCGGCATGATATCAGATGTTAATACTCTTTATCTTCCACCGTAGGTCCCTGCATACCTCAGAATGTGTCCGCTGTGGAGTACTGTAGTTCAGACTCTGCCTCTCTCACATGGCTCCCTAGCAACGGAGCCATTTTCTACATCGGAATGGCCACACATGCGAATGGCACAGTTCACACCTGCACTGCCATGGCGACAGAGTGCATATTCCAAAACCTGAGTTGCGGACAGACGTATGATGCGTTTGTCATAGCAACAAACCTGCAATGCAACAGCTCTGAGAGTCAACACGTCACCTTACAGACGGGTACGTGCACGTGCACAAATGACCAAAAAGTGATCATTAAAATGTAAAAAAAAAAAAAAAAAAATATATATATATATATATATATAATATATTTTATATATACATACATAAAAGTAGATGTATATAAGTGGCCAGATATTAAAATAAATGTATTTATTTGTCTGGTTTACTTATAAATTAATGTAAAATCTAAAATAAAAAAGGGAATAAATGGTCCAGATATGTACAATTGATACATTTAAATAAATAAATGAATCAGATATTTAAAATGTAAAATAAAAAAAAATATATGTAAAATAGAAAATTAATGAATTAAAGATGCCAGATATTTAAAATTTGAAATAAAAAGGGGGTAAGTAAAAGAGAACAGATCTTTAATATCTAAAATAAAAGAATAATGTAAAACAAAAAAATGGATGATTAAAAGGGCCATTTATTTTTAAAAAATGTAATAAAAATAGGGGAAGGAAATAAAAGGGGATGAATACAAGAAGTCAGCTATTAAAATTGCAAAATAAAAAGGGTATGAATAATTGTGATCAAATATTTAATGTGTTTTTTTTAATTAATGTGAAATCTAAAACAAAAAATAATAATTAAGGGTCCATATATGTACAATAAATACATAAAAAAGGGTTGGGATATTTAAAACATAAGAATAAACCTAAATAAAATAAGAGGGTGAAGAGGCTATATATTTAAAATGTAAAACAAAAAGTTAAATAAAAAAGAGGGGAATTAAAGATGCCAGATGTTTAAAATGTGAAATAAAAAGGGCATGAATAAAATTGATCAAATATTTAATATGTAAATAAAAAAATAATGTAAAACAAACCAAAAAAATTTGTATATAAATATTTAATATTTATAAATTAATGTAATCTAAAACTAAGTAATAATTAAGGGTCCATATATGTACAATAAATACATTTTAAAAAATGAATTGTGAATAAAAGAGCACAAGTTATTTAATATGTAAAAGAAAATGTAATGTAAAAGAAAAAAGGGATTTAAATAAAAAATTTAACAAAAAAGGATGAATAAAAGATGCCAGATATTTAAAATAACAAATAATGCTAAAACAAAGAAACAAAAATAAAAAATAAAAAAAATAAAATTTTTTATAAAAATTCTGCCCTTTTAAAGGTAAAACAAATGAATTTCTGGTGTACACAAAGTAAATCGTTCTCCTTTGTAGCCCCATGTGCTCCAGTCAGCGTGGTGGCAGAGACTAAAGACTGTGCAGCGAATCGTGCGACAGTGAGCTGGCAGACCCTTCAGGCTGGGGGTCTGTACACAGCAGTACTGCAGAGTGATCATGGAGCCACAGTTAACTGCAGCACCAGCTTCAACAACTGTACAACATCAGACCTGCTCTGCGGAGTGAACTACAACGTCATAGTCACAAGGGATGATGGTCACTGCAGGAGTCTGCCATCCACACCCATTCAGATACAGTCAGGTAACAGTCATGTGAGCATGCACACATTTTCAAACAGTAATAGATCTTGGAAGCTAACTATGTATCTCCTTTAGCTCCTTGCGACCCTCAAAACGTCACAACCGTGCTCCAGTGTGACACCAACGCGGCTAACGTGACATGGGCTGCCAGCGTGGGAGCAAATCATGGGTACACAGCAATGGCAACAGACGGGCAGCAGCAACGCTTAGCTTCTTGTCACACTATGGGGACTTCCTGTCAGATGACCTCTCTGCCATGTGGGATGAGACTAAATGTGACTGTCCAAGCTGATGGCGCCTCCTGCAACAGCAGCTCTCAACCTAAAGCTGCAGTAGTAACAGGTGTCCGCTCATGTTAACTTTTGCTGATTTAAATTAGAATTTTTTTTAATTTGAAGTGGCCCTACACACTTAAAAATGAAGGTTCCAAAAGGGGGTTTTCGCAGTGATGCCATAAAAGAACCGTTTTTGGTTCCCCAAAAAAACTTCAGTGAACATTTTCTAAAAGAACAATTTTTTATTAGTGTGAAGAATATCTTAATAATCTAAAGAATTTTTTTTACTTTAAAGAACCTTTTTTACGTTCCATGTAGAGGAACCATTGATGCCAATAAAGAACCTTTATTTTAAGAGTGTAAAATGTATTCAAATACAAAAAAGTATTCATTTTTTAATGCATTACTTCACAATTTTTATATTATTATATATATTTTTATATAATATATTTAATTAATATAATATAATATATTATATTATATATATATCATAATTCATTAATTAATATAATATATAATATAATATATTTAATTAATATTAATAATTATATTATTATATAATATTTTATATATTGTTATATATATTTATTATAATAAATAGAATACAAACTAACCAATGTTTGATAGCCACAAAGAAATACTTGACAATTATTGCAATTTCATGACATTCATTCATTTTATCAATTACTATTTCAAACAAACAAATACCCTTCAAAAGTTTGGGGTGAGTTTATTTTTAAAGAAATTAATACTTTTATTCAACAAGGACATATTAAATTGATCAAAAGTGACAGTAAAGATATTTATAATGTTACAAAAGATTTTCATTTTTTAATAATTCTATCCATCAAAGAATCTTGAACAAAATGCAGTAGTTTCCACAAACATATTAAGCAGCACAAATGTTTTCAACATTGATAATAAGAAGAATTGTTTCTTGAGTTTCAGCATATTAGAATGATTTTTGAAGCACCATGTGACACTGAAGATTGGAGTAATGATATTGAAAATTCACTGGAATAAATTACATATATTAAAATAAACATGTATTTTAAATTTTAATAATATCTCACAATATTACAGTTTTTGCTGTATTTTTGATCAAATAAATGCAGTCTTGGTAAACATAAGAGACATATTTCAAACATTTTTTTAACAACCCCAAACTTTTGAATAATATGCACTTTTTAAAAAAGCTGTTTTTCATATATATAGCCTATTTTTTTAATACAACTTCTTCCTTTCCCTTATCTAGCACCCTGCATTCCCACCCATGTCACTGCTGCTCTAAACTGTACCTCCAACATTGCTTCCATCACCTGGCACAGTGCACTTGGTGCCACTTGGTACTTGGTAAAGGCAGAAGGAAGCCAAGGCTACAAGACGTCCTGCAACAACACTGTCACTCGCTGTGATATCCCAAACCTGCAGTGTGGCCAGGAATATTCCATCACAGTCATGGGCGTGAATGGGGACTGCATGGGCCAGCCTAGCCAGCCTATCACTCTTGTCTCCGGTACTTGAACGCAGTTCATTAGTGACAGGTAGTTTTTGCATGACAAGCTCCATTCTGCAGTCTGTTGAGTTGACATTTCTTTTTGATATGTTGCAGCACCATGTCCTAATACTGGCATTCAAGTCAGGCTGGATTGCCGCACCAACTCGGCGCTGCTATCTTGGACACCAGGCAATGGTTCACTAAGTTTCAATGCAACACTGCAGTCTTTCCAGGACCCCCAGAAGCACAGCTGCTTCACCAACGGCTCCTCATGCAACATCACCTCACTGCCGTGTGGTCAGCGCTACAACATCAGCGTTACAGGATACGGCCAGAACTGTTCAACCTGTTCTAAAGCCCTGGTCACTCTAGACTCAGGTATAACATCAAATACTGATTCAAAGTGCAGCTTAGACCCAAATTTAATGGCATCCAATAATCTATTGTGCTAAAATGTTGTGCATCACATCATTTGAATCTTTTCTTTCCAGCTCCATGTGTTCCCACTCAAGTCAATGTGTCATTATCCTGTGGGTCTGACACTGCGTCTGTTTCCTGGGCAGCATCTAGTGGCCTTGTTTCGTACTATACAGTAACAGCAGAAGGTTATGATGGAATTACGCTAACATGCAACTCCAGTAGCACTTCCTGTAACATCAGCGGTCTTGCGTGTGGTCAGGCGTACAACGTGTCAGTCACAGCTATGAGCGTGGACTGCACTGGGCAACGTAGTGAAGTGCGTCGTGTCAGTACTGGTAAGTGTTTCCTGTACAGTAGAAGCTCATAATCATTTTAACTAGTGGAGAATTTTGCATACTACAAGTTTGTCTAGTGTTAATGTATAACCTTTAAACTATAGTATATAATTGTCTCCAGTACTTGAAATTTGAAAGGTTTCTTAAAAGGATTACACATAAAAAGGAACGCATTTTTTTAAAACTTGCAATGAATGTGTAACATTCAAGTAAACAGGTCAGCCTTGACAAAACATGCTTGCCTGCTACCTAGCAAAAAATTGTGTCTACAGTGTTTTGGTCCCCCCCCAAAAAAAATGAAATAACTGAAGGGAAACCATATACTAACGTTAAGGGAATGTTTGGGGAATGTGTTTTCTATGGAAGCTTGTTTCCACCACTGAATAAAAGAAATGTAATTACAAATCTCACAGTTCTGACTTTTCTACTCAGATTTGCATGATATAACCTCTCAATTGCGAGTTATAAAGTCAGAATTGTGAGATATAAACTTTTCCATTTTTAAATAGTGTTTTTTCTTCAGAATTGCACTTTATAACTCGCAGTTACAAGTTTATATCTCACGATTATGCCTTTATAACATGCAATTGTGACTTTATATTGCGCAATTCTGACTTAAAACTCACATTTGCGAGTTTATATCTCACAATTCAGAGAAAAAAAATATTAAATTTTTTTATTAAGCTTCCACAGTTTCCTGACATCAACTGTAAGTGGATTAACGTAAACATGTTTTTCATTTATTTTTATAAACACTGAGGTAATTGAGGTAATACCACAGATTCTATTAAATAAACTTGACGTTTGTATCTGACATATTCCTTTAAACATGCTAAAGTAATACTTTGTTTAACTTTGTCTCCTAGCACCCTGTGTTCCTCAGTCTGTGGTCAGTAATTTAGACTGCCAAACAGGTGATGTTCAAGTTAGCTGGCAGTCGAGTAAAGGGGCGCAAATCTACTATGCTCAAGCAAAATCTACTGGCAAGAATCTGGTGTGCAACTCCACCTCCACGTCCTGCGTAATCCCTGCTACTGGCTGTGGGCAGACTTACAATATCACTGTGGCTGCCGAGGGCAACGGCTGTAGCACCAACAGTGTGACCAGTCAGGTCATGGCAGGTGCAGTAACATTTTGACAAAATTGATGGCTATCATTCTAAATAATGAATCCTACCAGTTCAATATCTATATATTTAAAGCCAACATGAAATCAAAATCAACTCTCTTTACTTCATAAAACACGGTTCTGATCTTACTGTGCACAATTCTTTAGAGCATGTGAAAATAACTTGCTCTGCCACTGAAATAATTTCTTTGCGGATGATGTCACCGAGGTCACATGAGCTATGTGTTATTGCGAACCATTGTTTTAAGCCACGGTTGTAGGTATCGAAATGATAAATATTTAGCATTAATTTAATGCCGGTTAATATTTATATAAAAAAGGTTACGAACAAAATGGCAAATAACAATAGACTCAAAGTGATACCAATGGCATTCATGAGATGCTGGTCCTTTTTAATCAAATATTAATATTTGATATAAATATTAAAGCATTTAAAGAGATTTGTGGTAATAATTTATTGTAAAGAAATCTATTTGAACTATTTGCATATAAAATATACACTTAATCGAATGCCTGTTACAATGAATGGCTCCATTAATGTTTGTCTGTCCATCTCGAATATTTTGACATCGAGCACTACTTTTGTCATCTGAACAAGTGCAGCAGAACAGCATCAAGAACATCAAATATTAATATAAATTAATAATGTTATCAATAGTATCAATTTGGCAATATCTAATTATTGGAGGAGACTGATTATTTCCTCCCTCAATATTTATCATGGTTATTCCTCATATTAAAGTCCTATTCCGCATTTTTAACGTAGGGATATGTCAGGATACTGAAGTACAATGAGTTGTAAACAGAGTTTCATAGACTTTAAATGCTTAGTACTGGAAACATGCAGAGTGATAGTATCTGTATATTTGTTTCTCTTCTTTAGCACCATGTCCACCCAGTTCTGTCTCCGCTGTTTTGAACTGCTCTACAAACACGGCCTTGGTGTCCTGGAGCTCCTTGAACTTTCCTGGGGTTGGGTACACCGCAAGAGCTATTGGCCCATTGGGGCCCTATAGTGGTGTGGAGTGTAACACAACAAACTTGAGCTGCACTATCACTCACCTGCAATGTGGCAGCCAATACAACGTCAGTGTCACTGCTTCTCAAAACAACTGTACTAGCAAACCCAGCACGGAGTTCTCCTTCAATACAGGTTAGGAAGCAGGAATTCTCACAGACTAAAATAAAAAATATATATATATATTTATATTTATTAATGGTAGTCATGAATTTAAATTTTTGCTTTAATAAAACACTCTTATTCAATAATGTGTTTCCTTTTACCCTTTTTTCCGGTCACTTTCAGCTCCATGTGTGCCGGTTCTGAATGATGTGGCTCTGAACTGTAGCTCAAAGTCCGCTGTGGTCAACTGGTCAAGTTCAGGGTCGAGTCTGGATGTGTTTTCAGTCAGCGCAGTGAGCGCTCAGGGTGAACAGCTGGGCTGTGGTATCTTCAATAATCGCTCTTGTGTGGTGGATGGACTGCAGTGTGGACAGACGTACACGTTCAGTGTGAATGCAACACAAGGCCAATGCACCAGTGCTAGCAACACGCTACAGAGGGAGACAGGTAACAAAGCCTAGTTTGTCCAGACAATGGAAGACACTTTAAAGAAAAAAGACAGAATCTTTATACAGATAATGTAGTAAAACATGAAGCTATAATTTAAGCAGATCCCTAAAGCCCTGTTCACTAAATCACAGCTAAATCACTGTTGGTTGACAGTAAGTGTTTCTACTTGATTCGATTCTGATTCACAAGCTCTCAGTTCGATTTCATTTTGATGTATTGATTTGTCACGATACATTACAGACCGTGAAAAATGACATTTGTTGTTTGAAGTTTGAGATAAAATGAACTGATTTTTAAAGCTTAGACTTTGTTTCTTATAGAAAGTAACAAAGCTAGTTGCAATTACTGGCCGAGAGGCACCGTTTCATTCAGATACACACGAAAATCATGAAATAAGCTCTGCAAGTTTCATAAACTTTCATTGAAAATGAATGAGTTTAGGTAATTTTGTTGCTGGTACTCGTGGCCTAGTTCCTGCATAACAGCCCAGAGAAATAGAGTAGAATCCATATAGCAACATCCCAGCACTACTCACATTATCTTAAAAAAACAATGAAAAAACATCTGGAACCCCCCCAAATAAAATCCTGTGTCTTTTTACTAATGTGTTTGGTGCCCCTAGTGGCTCAGAAATGACACACTTCACCTTTAAATGGCATTATTTTCGTTCTCTTCAGCCCCATGCCCTCCACTGAATATCCAGTCCAGAATGAACTGTGGCAACAACACAGCAAGTGTGTCCTGGTCCCGTGGGAATGGAGCACTGTCCTATCTGACAACACTGGAATGCTCTAATGGACAGACGTATATGTGCAGGGCCAATGAAACAGGATGTGACATCACTAACATGACGTGTGGACAAACTTGCTCGGTTAAGGTGGTTGCAGAGGGACGTTCATGCAACAGCTCTGTAGGAACTGGAACATCCATCATTACAGGTAAGAGTAACAGCTGGTTAGATCAAACCTTGTTATATTATGATATACACTTTTTTACAATTTGGGGCCATTTGAAAGAAATTAATACTTTAATTCAGCAAGGATGCATTAAATTAATGAAAAGTGACAGTAAATACATTTACAAAGTGACAGAAGATTTCTTTTTTCAAATAAATGCTCTTTTGAACTTTGTATTCATCAGAAATCCTGGAAAACTGTCACTGTTTTCAAAAAAATGTTAAGAAGCACAACTGTTTTTAGCATTGATAATAATAAGAAATGTTCCTTGAGCACCAAATCAGCATATTAGAACTATTGCTGAAAATTCAGCTATGCCATCACAGGAATAAATTTAATTTTAAAATATTAAAAAAGAAATTAGTTATTTTAAATTATTTCACAATATTACATTTTTTACAGAATTTATTATCCAATAAATGCAGCTTTGGTGAGCATAAGAACCCAAAAACATTAAAAAAGAAAGTTATCGACCCCAAACTTTTGAATGATAATATAGATATTGACATATGATATTCTGGTTAGTGGGTAGTTAAAGGGATAATTCACTTTTAATAAAACAGCCAACCATATACTAATTATGTTTTATATAATTTACCCAGCTCCTTGTGTACCACCCAACCACATAAAAGTTCTGTAGCAACCATATGACAACACCCTGTCAACCATCCACCATGTAAAAATACAGTTTTACAGCAGTGTTTTGATGTGTTATCCATTTTTCATGTTGCAGCACCATGTCCTAATACTGGCATTCAAGCCAGGCTGGATTGCCGCACCAACTCGGCGCTCCTATCTTGGACACCAGGCAATGGTTCACTAAGTTTCAATGCAACACTGCAGTCTTTCCAGGACCCCCAAAAGCACAGCTGCTTCACCAACGGCTCCTCATGCAACATCACCTCACTGCCGTGTGGTCAGCGCTACAACATCAGCGTTACAGGATACGGCCAGAACTGTTCAACCTGTTCTAAAGCCCAGGTCACTCTAGACTCAGGTATAACATCAAATACTGATTCAAAGTGCAGCTTAGGCCCAAATTTAAACCCTTTCTTATGGCATCAAATAATCTAATGTGCTAAAATGTTGTGCATCACATCATTTGAATCTTTCCTTTCCAGCTCCATGTGTTCCCACTCAAGTCAATGTGTCATTATCCTGTGGGTCTGACACTGCGTCTGTTTCCTGGGCAGCATCTAGTGGCCTTGTTTCGTACTATACAGTAACAGCAGAAGGTTATAATGGAATTACGCTAACATGCAACTCCAGTAGCACTTCCTGTAACATCAGCGGTCTTGCGTGTGGTCAGGCGTACAACGTGTCAGTCACAGCTATGAGCGTGGACTGCACTGGGCAACGTAGTGAAGTGCGTCGTGTCAGTACTGGTAAGTGTTTCCTGTACAGTAGAAGCTCATAATCATTTTAACTAGTGGAGAATTTTGCATACTACAAGTTTGTCTAGTGTTAATGCATAATCTTTAAACTAAATTCTCAGAGACAATATATATATATATATATATATATTTATTAATGAGAGTCATGAAACTCAATTTTTGCTCTAATAAAACACTCTTATTCAATAATATGTTTCCTTTTACCGTTTTTTCCTGTCACTTTCAGCTCCATGTGTGCCGGTTCTGAATGATGTGGCTCTGAACTGCAGCTCAAAGTCCGCTGTGGTGAACTGGTCAAGTTCAGGGTCGAGTCTGGATGTGTTTTCAGTCAGCGCAGTGAGCGCTCAGGGTGAACAGCTGGGCTGTGGTATCTTCAATAATCGCTCTTGTGTGGTGGATGGACTGCAGTGTGGACAGACGTACACGTTCAGTGTGAATGCAACACAAGGCCAATGCACCAGTGCTAGCAACACGCTACAGAGGGAGACAGGTAACAAAGCCTAGTTTGTCCAGACAATGGAAGACACTTTAAAGAAAAAAGACAGAATCTTTATACAGATAGTGTAGTAAAACATGAAGCTATAATTTAAGCAGATCCCTAAAGCCCTGTTCACTAAATCACAGCTAAATCACTGTTGGTTGACAGTAAGTGTTTCTACTTGATTCGATTCTGATTCACAAGCTCTCAGTTCGATTTCATTTTGATGCATTGATTTGTCACGATACATTACGGGCCGTGGAAAATGACGCTTTGTTTGAAGTTTGAGATCAAATTAACAGATTTTGAAAGCTTAGACTTTGTTTCTTATAGAAAGTATCAAAGCTAGTTGTGATTACTGGCCGAGAGGCACCGTTTCATTCAGATACATGAAAATCATGAAATAAGCTCTGCAAGTTTCATAAACTTTCATTGAAAATGAATGAGTTTAGGTAATTTTGTTGCTGGTACTCGTGCCCTAGTTCCTGCATAACAGCCCAGAGAAATAGAGTAGAATCCATATAGCAACATCCCAGCACTACTCACATTATCTAAAAAAAACAATCAAAAAAACATCTGTAACCCCCCCAAATAAAATCCTGTGTCTTTTTACTAATGTGTTTGGTGCCCCTAGTGGCTCAGAAATGACGCACTTCACCTTTAAATGGCATTATTTTCGTTCTCTTCAGCCCCATGCCCTCCACTGAATATCCAGTCCAGAATGAACTGTGGCAACAACACAGCAAGTGTGTCCTGGTCCCGTGGGAATGGAGCACTGTCCTATCTGACAACACTGGAATGCTCTAATGGACAGACGTATATGTGCAGGGCCAATGAAACAGGATGTGACATCACTAACATGACGTGTGGACAAACTTGCTCGGTTAAGGTGGTTGCAGAGGGACGTTCATGCAACAGCTCTGTAGGAACTGGAACATCCATCATTACAGGTAAGAGTAACAGCTGGTTAGATCAAACCTTGTTGTATTGCCATATACACTTCAAAAATTTGGGGCCATTTGAAAGAAATTAATACTTTTATTCAGCAAGGATGCATTAAATTAATCAAAAGTGGCAGTAAATACATTTACAAAGTGACAAAAGATGTCTTTTTTTTCAAATAAATGCTCTTTTGAACTTTGTATTCATCAGAAATACTGAAAAAATGTCATTATTTCCACAAAAATATTAAGAAGCACAACTATTTTTTGCATTGATAATAATAAGAAATGTTCCTTGAGCACCAAATCAGCATATTAGAACTATTGCTGAAAATTCAGATATGCCATCACAGGAATAAATTTAATTTTCAAATATTAAAAAAGAAATTAGTTATTTTAAATTATTTCACAATATTACATTTTTTACATAATTTATTATCCAATAAATGCAGCTTTGGTGAGCATAAGAACCCAAAAACATTAAAAAAGAAAGTTATCGACCCCAAACTTTTGAATGATAAAATAGATATTGCCATATGATATTCTGGTTAGTGGGTAGTTAAAGGGATAATTCACTTTTAATAAAACAGCCAAACATATACTAATTATGTTTTATATAATTTACCCAGCTCCTTGTGTAGCACCCAACCACATAAAAGTTCTGTAGCAACCATATGACAACACCCTGTCAACCATCCACCATGTAAAAATACAGTTTTACAACAGTATTTTGATGTGTTATCCATTTTTCATGTTGCAGCACCATGTCCTAATACTGGCATTCAAGCCAGGCTGGATTGCCGCACCAACTCGGCGCTCCTATCTTGGACACCAGGCAATGGTTCACTAAGTTTCAATGCAACACTGCAGTCTTTCCAGGACCCCCAAAAGCACAGCTGCTTCACCAACGGCTCCTCATGCAACATCACCTCACTGCCGTGTGGTCAGCGCTACAACATCAGCGTTACAGGATACGGCCAGAACTGTTCAACCTGTTCTAAAGCCCTGGTCACTCTAGACTCAGGTATAACATCAAATACTGATTCAAAGTGCAGCTTAGACCCAAATTTAAACCCTTTCTTATGGCATCAAATAATCTATTGTGCTAAAATGTTGTGCATCACATCATTTGAATCTTTCCTTTCCAGCTCCATGTGTTCCCACTCAAGTCAATGTGTCATTATCCTGTGGGTCTGACACTGCGTCTGTTTCCTGGGCAGCATCTAGTGGCCTTGTTTCGTACTATACAGTAACAGCAGAAGGTTATAATGGAATTACGCTAACATGCAACTCCAGTAGCACTTCCTGTAACATCAGCGGTCTTGCGTGTGGTCAGGCGTACAACGTGTCAGTCACAGCTATGAGCGTGGACTGCACTGGGCAACGTAGTGAAGTGCGTCGTGTCAGTACTGGTAAGTGTTTCCTGTACAGTAGAAGCTCATAATCATTTTAACTAGTGGACAATTTTGCATACTACAAGTTTGTCTTGTGTTAATGCATAACCTTTAAACTAAATTCTCAGAGACAAAATATATATATATATTTATTAATGAGAGTCATGAAACTCAATTTTTGCTCTAATAAAACACTCTTATTCAATAATATGTTTCCTTTTACCTTTTTTGCTGTCACTTTCAGCTCCATGTGTGCCGGTTCTGAATGATGTGGCTCTGAACTGTAGCTCAAAGTCCGCTGTGGTGAACTGGTCAAGTTCAGGGTCGAGTCTGGACGTGTTTTCAGTCAGCGCAGTGAGCGCTCAGGGTGAACAGCTGGGCTGTGGTATCTTCAATAATCGCTCTTGTGTGGTGGATGGACTGCAGTGTGGACAGACGTACACGTTCAGTGTGAATGCAACACAAGGCCAATGCACCAGTGCTAGCAACACGCTGCAGAGGGAGACAGGTAACAAAGCCTAGTTTGTCCAGACAATGGAAGACACTTTAAAGAAAAAAGAGAGAATCTTTATACAGATAATGTAGTAAAACATGAAGCTATAATTTAAGCAGATCCCTAAAGCCCTGTTTATTAAATCACAGCTAAATCACTGTTTGTTGACAGTAAGTGTTTGTACTTGATTCAATTCTGATTCACAAGCTCTCAGTTCGACTTCATTTTGATGCATTGATTTGTCACGATACATTACGGACCGTCAAAAATGACATTTGTTGTTTGAAGTTTGAGATAAAATGAACTGATTTTGAAAGCTTAGACTTTGTTTCTTATAGAAAGTATCAAAGCTAGTTGCAATTACTGGCCGAGAGGCACCGTTTCATTCAGGTACATGAAAATCATGAAATAAGCTCTGCAAGTTTCATAAACTTTCATTGAAAATGAATGAGTTTAGGTAATTTTGTTGCTGGTACTCGTGCCCTAGTTCCTGCATAACAGCCCAGAGAAATAGAGTAGAATCCATATAGCAACATCCCAGCACTACTCACATTATCTAAAAAAAACAATCAAAAAAACATCTGGAACCCCCCAAATAAAATCCTGTCTTTTTACTAATGTGTTTGGTGCCCCTAGTGGCTCAGAAATGACACACTTCACCTTTAAATGGCATTATTTTCGTTCTCTTCAGCCCCATGCCCTCCACTGAATATCCAGTCCAGAATGAACTGTGGCAACAACACAGCAAGTGTGTCCTGGTCCCGTGGGAATGGAGCACTGTCCTATCTGACAACACTGGAATGCTCTAATGGACAGACGTATATGTGCAGGGCCAATGAAACAGGATGTGACATCACTAACATGACGTGTGGACAAACTTGCTCGGTTAAGGTGGTTGCAGAGGGACGTTCATGCAACAGCTCTGTAGGAACTGGAACATCCATCATTACAGGTAAGAGTAACAGCTGGTTAGATCAAACCTTGTTGTATTACCATATACACTTCAAAAATTTAGGTCCATTTGAAAGCAGTTAATACTTTTATTCAGCAAGGATGCATTAAATTAATCAAAAGTGACAGTAAATACATTTACAAAGTGACAAAAGATGTCTTTTTTTCAAATAAATTCTCTTTTGAACTTTGTATTCATCAGAATTCCTGAAAAAATGTCACTATTTCCACAAAAATATTAAGAAGCACAACTGTTTTTAGCATTGATAATAATAAGAAATGTTTCTTGAGCACCAAATCAGCATATTAGAACTATTGCTGAAAATTCAGCTATGCCATCACAGGAATAAATTTAATTTTAAAATATATTAAAAAAGAAATAAGTTATTTTAAATTATTTCACAATATTACATTTTTTACAGAATTTTGATCCAATAAATGCAGCTTTGGTGAGCATAAGAACCCAAAAACATTAAAAAAGAAAGTTATCGACCCCAAACTTTTGAATGATAATATAGATATTGCCATATGATATTCTGGTTAGTGGGTAGTTAAAGGGATAATTCACTTTTAATAAAACAGCCAACCATATACTAATTATGTTTTATATAATTTACCCAGCTCCTTGTGTAGCACCCAACCACATAAAAGTTCTGTAGCAACCATATGACAACACCCTGTCAACCATCCACCATGTAAAAATACAGTTTTACAACAGTATTTTGATGTGTTATCCATTTTTCATGTTGCAGCACCATGTCCTAATACTGGCATTCAAGCCAGGCTGGATTGCCGCACCAACTCGGCGCTGCTATCTTGGACACCAGGCAATGGTTCACTAAGTTTCAATGCAACACTGCAGTCTTTCCAGGACCCCCAAAAGCACAGCTGCTTCACCAACGGCTCCTCATGCAACATCACCTCACTGCCGTGTGGTCAGCGCTACAACATCAGCGTTACAGGATACGGCCAGAACTGTTCAACCTGTTCTAAAGCCCAGGTCACTCTAGACTCAGGTATAACATCAAATACTGATTCAAAGTGCAGCTTAGACCCAAATTTAATGCCATCAAATAATCTATTGTGCTAAAATGTTGTGCATCACATCATTTGAATCTTTTCTTTCCAGCTCCATGTGTTCCCACTCAAGTCAATGTGTCATTATCCTGTGGGTCTGACACTGCGTCTGTTTCCTGGGCAGCATCTAGTGGCCTTGTTTCGTACTATACAGTAACAGCAGAAGGTTATGATGGAATTACGCTAACATGCAACTCCAGTAGCACTTCCTGTAACATCAGCGGTCTTGCGTGTGGTCAGGCGTACAACGTGTCAGTCACAGCTATGAGCGTGGACTGCACTGGGCAACGTAGTGAAGTGCGTCGTGTCAGTACTGGTAAGTGTTTCCTGTACAGTAGAAGCTCATAATCATTTTAACTAGTGGAGAATTTTGCATACTACAAGTTTGTCTTGTGTTAATTCATAACCTTTAAACTGAACTCTCAGAGACAAAATATATATATATATTTATTAATGAGAGTCATGAAACTCAATTTTTGCTCTAATAAAACACTCTTATTCAATAATATGTTTCCTTTTACCTTTTTTCCTGTCACTTTCAGCTCCATGTGTGCCGGTTCTGAATGATGTGGCTCTGAACTGCAGCTCAAAGTCCGCTGTGGTGAACTGGTCAAGTTCAGGGTCGAGTCTGGACGTGTTTTCAGTCAGCGCAGTGAGCGCTCAGGGTGAACAGCTGGGCTGTGGTATCTTCAATAATCGCTCTTGTGTGGTGGATGGACTGCAGTGTGGACAGACGTACACGTTCAGTGTGAATGCAACACAAGGCCAATGCACCAGTGCTAGCAACACGCTACAGAGGGAGACAGGTAACAAAGCCTAGTTTGTCCAGACAATGGAAGACACTTTAAAGAAAAAAGAGAGAACCTTTATACAGATAATGTAGTAAAACATGAAGCTATAATTTAAGCAGATCCCTAAAGCCCTGTTCACTAAATCACAGCTAAATCACTGTTTGTTGACAGTAAGTGTTTCTACTTGATTCAATTCTGATTCACAAGCTCTCAGTTCTATTTCATTTTGATGCATTGATTTGTCACGATACATTACGGACCGTCAAAAATGACATTTGTTGTTTGAAGTTTGAGATAAAATGAACTGATTTTGAAAGCTTAGACTTTGTTTCTTACAGAAAGTATCAAAGCTAGTTGCGATTACTGGCCGAGAGGCACCGTTTCATTCAGGTACATGAAAATCATGAAATAAGCTCTGCAAGTTTCATAAACTTTCATTGAAAATGAATGACTTTAGGTAATTTTGTTGCTGGTACTCGTGCCCTAGTTCCTGCATAACAGCCCAGAGAAATAGAGTAGAATCCATATAGCAACATCCCAGCACTACTCACATTATCTAAAAAAACAATCAAAAAAACATCTGTAACCCCCCCAAATAAAATCCTGTCTTTTTACTAATGTGTTTGGTGCCCCTAGTGGCTCAGAAATGACACACTTCACCTTTAAATGGCATTATTTTCGTTCTCTTCAGCCCCATGCCCTCCACTGAATATCCAGTCCAGAATGAACTGTGGCAACAACACAGCAAGTGTGTCCTGGTCCCGTGGGAATGGAGCACTGTCCTATCTGACAACACTGGAATGCTCTAATGGACAGACGTATATGTGCAGGGCCAATGAAACAGGATGTGACATCGCTAACATGACGTGTGGACAAACTTGCTCGGTTAAGGTGGTTGCAGAGGGACGTTCATGCAACAGCTCTGTAGGAACTGGAACATCCATCATTACAGGTAAGAGTAACAGCTGGTTAGATCAAACCTTGTTATATTATGATATACACTTCAAATATTTGGGGCCATTTGAAAGAAATGAATACTTTTATTCAGCAAGGATGCATTAAATTAATCAAAAGTGATAGTAAATACATTTACAAAGTGACAAAAGATGTCTTTTTTTCAAATAAATGCTCTTTTGAACTCTGTATTCATCAGAAATCCTGGAAAACTGTCACTGTTTCCACAAAAATATTAAGAAGCACAACTGTTTTTAGCATTAATAATAATAAGAAATGTTCCTTGAGCACCAAATCAGCATATTAGAACTATTGCTGAAAATTCAGATATGCCATCACAGGAATAAATTTAATTTTAAAATATATTAAAAAAGAAATAAGTTATTTTAAATTATTTCACAATATTACATTTTTTACATAATTTATTATCCAATAAATGCAGCTTTGGTGAGCATAAGAACCCAAAAACATTAAAAAAGAAAGTTATCGACCCCAAACTTTTGAATGATAATATAGATATTGCCATATGATATTCTGGTTAGTGGGTAGTTAAAGGGATAATTCACTTTTAATAAAACAGCCAAACATATACTAATTATGTTTTATATAATTTACCCAGCTCCTTGTGTACCACCCAACCACATAAAAGTTCTGAAGCAACCATATGACAACACCCTGTCAACCATCCACCATGTAAAAATACAGTTTTACAACAGTATTTTGATGTGTTATCCATTTTTCATGTTGCAGCACCATGTCCTAATACTGGCATTCAAGCCAGGCTGGATTGCCGCACCAACTCGGCGCTCCTATCTTGGACACCAGGCAATGGTTCACTAAGTTTCAATGCAACACTGCAGTCTTTCCAGGACCCCCAAAAGCACAGCTGCTTCACCAACGGCTCCTCATGCAACATCACCTCACTGCCGTGTGGTCAGCGCTACAACATCAGCGTTACAGGATACGGCCAGAACTGTTCAACCTGTTCTAAAGCCCAGGTCACTCTAGACTCAGGTATAACCTCAAATACTGATTCAAAGTGCAGCTTAGACCCAAATTTAATGCCATCAAATAATCTATTGTGCTAAAATGTTGTGCATCACATCATTTGAATCTTTTCTTTCCAGCTCCATGTGTTCCCACTCAAGTCAATGTGTCATTATCCTGTGGGTCTGACACTGCGTCTGTTTCCTGGGCAGCATCTAGTGGCCTTGTTTCGTACTATACAGTAACAGCAGAAGGTTATAATGGAATTACGCTAACATGCAACTCCAGTAGCACTTCCTGTAACATCAGCGGTCTTGCGTGTGGTCAGACGTACAACGTGTCAGTCACAGCTATGAGCGTGGACTGCACTGGGCAACGTAGTGAAGTGCGTCGTGTCAGTACTGGTAAGTGTTTCCTGTACAGTAGAAGCTCATAATCATTTTAACTAGTGGAGAATTTGGCATACTACAAGTTTGTCTAGTGTTAATGTATAACCTTTAAACTAAATTCTCAGAGACAAAATATATATATATATATATATATATATATATTAATGAGAGTCTTGAAACTCAATTTTTGCTCTAATAAAACACTCTTATTCAATAATGTGTTTTCTTTTACCTTTTTTCCGGTCACTTTCAGCTCCGTGTGTGCCGGTTCTGAATGATGTGGCTCTGAACTGCAGCTCAAAGTCCGCTGTGGTGAACTGGTCAAGTTCAGGGTCGAGTCTGGACGTGTTTTCAGTCAGCGCAGTGAGCGCTCAGGGTGAACAGCTGGGCTGTGGTATCTTCAATAATCGCTCTTGTGTGGTGGATGGACTGCAGTGTGGACAGACGTACACGTTCAGTGTGAATGCAACACAAGGCCAATGCACCAGTGCTAGCAACACGCTACAGAGGGAGACAGGTAACAAAGCCTAGTTTGTCCAGACAATGGAAGACACTTTAAAGAAAAAAGAGAGAACCTTTATACAGATAATGTAGTAAAACATGAAGCTATAATTTAAGCAGATCCCTAAAGCCCCGTTCACTAAATCACAGCTAAATCACTGTTGGTTGACAGTAAGTGTTTCTACTTGATTCAATTCTGATTCACAAGCTCTCAGTTCGATTTCATTTTGATGCATTGATTTGTCACGATACATTACGGACCGTCAAAAATGACATTTGTTGTTTGAAGTTTGAGATAAAATGAACTGATTTTGAAAGCTTAGACTTTGTTTCTTATAGAAAGTATCAAAGCTAGTTGCGATTACTGGCCGAGAGGCACCGTTTCATTCAGGTACATGAAAATCATGAAATAAGCTCTGCAAGTTTCATAAACTTTCATTGAAAATGAATGAGTTTAGGTAATTTTGTTGCTGGTACTCGTGCCCTAGTTCCTGCATAACAGCCCAGAGAAATAGAGTAGAATCCATATAGCAACATCCCAGCACTACTCACATTATCTAAAAAAAACAATCAAAAAAACATCTGTAACCCCCCCAAATAAAATCCTGTCTTTTTACTAATGTGTTTGGTGCCCCTAGTGGCTCAGAAATGACGCACTTCACCTTTAAATGGCATTATTTTCGTTCTCTTCAGCCCCATGCCCTCCACTGAATATCCAGTCCAGAATGAACTGTGGCAACAACACAGCAAGTGTGTCCTGGTCCCGTGGGAACGGAGCACTGTCCTATCTGACAACACTGGAATGCTCTAATGGACAGACGTATATGTGCAGGGCCAATGAAACAGGATGTGACATCGCTAACATGACGTGTGGACAAACTTGCTCGGTTAAGGTGGTTGCAGAGGGACGTTCATGCAACAGCTCTGTAGGAACTGGAACATCCATCATTACAGGTAAGAGTAACAGCTGGTTAGATCAAACCTTGTTATATTATGATATACACTTCAAATATTTGGGGCCATTTGAAAGAAATGAATACTTTTATTCAGCAAGGATGCATTAAATTAATCAAAAGTGATAGTAAATACATTTACAAAGTGACAAAAGATGTCTTTTTTTCAAATAAATGCTCTTTTGAACTCTGTATTCATCAGAAATCCTGGAAAACTGTCACTGTTTCCACAAAAATATTAAGAAGCACAACTGTTTTTAGCATTAATAATAATAAGAAATGTTCCTTGAGCACCAAATCAGCATATTAGAACTATTGCTGAAAATTCACAGGAATAAATTAAATTTTAAAATATATTAAAAAAGAAATAAGTTATTTTAAATTATTTCACAATATTACATTTTTTACAGAATTTATGATCTAATAAATGCAGCTTTGGTGAGCATAAGAACCCAAAAACATTAAAAAAGAAAGTTATCGACCCCAAACTTTTGAATGATAATATAGATATTGCCATATGATATTCTGGTTAGTGGGTAGTTAAAGGGATAATTCACTTTTAATAAAACAGCCAAACATATACTAATTATGTTTTATATAATTTACCCAGCTCCTTGTGTACCACCCAACCACATAAAAGTTCTGTAGCAACCATCTGACAACACCCTGTCAACCATCCACCATGTAAAAATACAGTTTTACAACAGTATTTTGATGTGTTATCCATTTTTCATGTTGCAGCACCATGTCCTAATACTGGCATTCAAGCCAGGCTGGATTGCCGCACCAACTCGGCGCTCCTATCTTGGACACCAGGCAATGGTTCACTAAGTTTCAATGCAACACTGCAGTCTTTCCAGGACCCCCAAAAGCACAGCTGCTTCACCAACGGCTCCTCATGCAACATCACCTCACTGCCGTGTGGTCAGCGCTACAACATCAGCGTTACAGGATACGGCCAGAACTGTTCAACCTGTTCTAAAGCCCAGGTCACTCTAGACTCAGGTATAACCTCAAATACTGATTCAAAGTGCAGCTTAGACCCAAATTTAATGCCATCAAATAATCTATTGTGCTAAAATGTTGTGCATCACATCATTTGAATCTTTTCTTTCCAGCTCCATGTGTTCCCACTCAAGTCAATGTGTCATTATCCTGTGGGTCTGACACTGCGTCTGTTTCCTGGGCAGCATCTAGTGGCCTTGTTTCGTACTATACAGTAACAGCAGAAGGTTATGATGGAATTACGCTAACATGCAACTCCAGTAGCACTTCCTGTAACATCAGCGGTCTTGCGTGTGGTCAGGCGTACAACGTGTCAGTCACAGCTATGAGCGTGGACTGCACTGGGCAACGTAGTGAAGTGCGTCGTGTCAGTACTGGTAAGTGTTTCCTGTACAGTAGAAGCTCATAATCATTTTAACTAGTGGAGAATTTGGCATACTACAAGTTTGTCTAGTGTTAATGCATAACCTTTAAACTAAATTCTCAGAGACAATATATATATATATTAATGAGAGTCTTGAAACTCAATTTTTGCTCTAATAAAACACTCTTATTCAATAATGTGTTTCCTTTTACCCTTTTTTTTCCGGTCACTTTCAGCTCCATGTGTGCCGGTTCTGAATGATGTGGCTCTGAACTGCAGCTCAAAGTCCGCTGTGGTGAACTGGTCAAGTTCAGGGTCGAGTCTGGACGTGTTTTCAGTCAGCGCAGTGAGCGCTCAGGGTGAACAGCTGGGCTGTGGTATCTTCAATAATCGCTCTTGTGTGGTGGATGGACTGCAGTGTGGACAGACGTACACGTTCAGTGTGAATGCAACACAAGGCCAATGCACCAGTGCTAGCAACACGCTGCAGAGGGAGACAGGTAACAAAGCCTAGTTTGTCCAGACAATGGAAGACACTTTAAAGAAAAAAGAGAGAACCTTTATACAGATAATGTAGTAAAACATGAAGCTATAAGTTAAGCAGATCCCTAAAGCCCCGTTCACTAAATCACAGCTAAATCACTGTTGGTTGACAGTAAGTGTTTCTACTTGATTCGATTCTGATTCACAAGCTCTCAGTTCGATTTCATTTTGATGCATTGATTTGTCACGATACATTACGGACCGTCAAAAATGACATTTGTTGTTTGAAGTTTGAGATAAAATTAACAGATTTTAAAAGCTTAGACTTTGTTTCTTATAGAAAGTATCAAAGCTAGTTGCAATTACTGGCTGAGAGGCACCGTTTCATTCAGGTACATGAAAATCATGAAATAAGCTCTGCAAGTTTCATAAACTTTCATTGAAAATGAATGAGTTTAGGTAATTTTGTTGCTGGTACTCGTGCCCTAGTTCCTGCATAACAGCCCAGAGAAATAGAGTAGAATCCATATAGCAACATCCCAGCACTACTCACATTATCTAAAAAAACAAACAAAAAAACATCTGTAACCCCCCCAAATAAAATCCTGTGTCTTTTTACTAATGTGTTTGGTGCCCCTAGTGGCTCAGAAATGACGCACTTCACCTTTAAATGGCATTATTTTCGTTCTCTTCAGCCCCATGCCCTCCACTGAATATCCAGTCCAGAATGAACTGTGGCAACAACACAGCAAGTGTGTCCTGGTCCCGTGGGAATGGAGCACTGTCCTATCTGACAACACTGGAATGCTCTAATGGACAGACGTATATGTGCAGGGCCAATGAAACAGGATGTGACATCGCTAACATGACGTGTGGACAAACTTGCTCGGTTAAGGTGGTTGCAGAGGGACGTTCATGCAACAGCTCTGTAGGAACTGGAACATCCATCATTACAGGTAAGAGTAACAGCTGGTTAGATCAAACCTTGTTATATTATGATATACACTTTTTTACAATTTGGGGCCATTTGAAAGAAATGAATACTTTAATTCAGCAAGGATGCATTAAATTAATGAAAAGTGACAGTAAATACATTTACAAAGTGACAGAAGATTTCTTTTTTCAAATAAATGCTCTTTTGAACTTTGTATTCATCAGAAATCCTAAAAAACTGTCACTGTTTTCAAAAAAATGTTAAGAAGCACAACTGTTTTTTGCATTGATAATAATAAGAAATGTTCCTTGAGCACCAAATCAGCATATTAAAACTATTGCTGAAAATTCACAGGAATAAATTAAATTTTAAAATATATTAAAAAAGAAATAAGTTATTTTAAATTATTTCACAATATTACATTTTTTACAGAATTTATTATCCAATAAATGCAGCTTTGGTGAGCATAAGAACCCAAAAACATTAAAAAAGAAAGTTATCGACCCCAAACTTTTGAATGATAATATAGATATTGCCATATGATATTCTGGTTAGTGGGTAGTTAAAGGGATAATTCACTTTTAATAAAACAGCCAAACATATACTAATTATGTTTTATATAATTTACCCAGCTCCTTGTGTACCACCCAACCACATAAAAGTTCTGAAGCAACCATATGACAACACCCTGTCAACCATCCACCATGTAAAAATACAGTTTTACAACAGTATTTTGATGTGTTATCCATTTTTCATGTTGCAGCACCATGTCCTAATACTGGCATTCAAGCCAGGCTGGATTGCCGCACCAACTCGGCGCTCCTATCTTGGACACCAGGCAATGGTTCACTAAGTTTCAATGCAACACTGCAGTCTTTCCAGGACCCCCAAAAGCACAGCTGCTTCACCAACGGCTCCTCATGCAACATCACCTCACTGCCGTGTGGTCAGCGCTACAACATCAGCGTTACAGGATACGGCCAGAACTGTTCAACCTGTTCTAAAGCCCAGGTCACTCTAGACTCAGGTATAACCTCAAATACTGATTCAAAGTGCAGCTTAGACCCAAATTTAATGCCATCAAATAATCTATTGTGCTAAAATGTTGTGCATCACATCATTTGAATCTTTTCTTTCCAGCTCCATGTGTTCCCACTCAAGTCAATGTGTCATTATCCTGTGGGTCTGACACTGCGTCTGTTTCCTGGGCAGCATCTAGTGGCCTTGTTTCGTACTATACAGTAACAGCAGAAGGTTATGATGGAATTACGCTAACATGCAACTCCAGTAGCACTTCCTGTAACATCAGCGGTCTTGCGTGTGGTCAGACGTACAACGTGTCAGTCACAGCTATGAGCGTGGACTGCACTGGGCAACGTAGTGAAGTGCGTCGTGTCAGTACTGGTAAGTGTTTCCTGTACAGTAGAAGCTCATAATCATTTTAACTAGTGGAGAATTTGGCATACTACAAGTTTGTCTAGTGTTAATGTATAACCTTTAAACTAAATTCTCAGAGACAAAATATATATATATATATATATATATATATATTAATGAGAGTCTTGAAACTCAATTTTTGCTCTAATAAAACACTCTTATTCAATAATGTGTTTTCTTTTACCCTTTTTTCCGGTCACTTTCAGCTCCGTGTGTGCCGGTTCTGAATGATGTGGCTCTGAACTGCAGCTCAAAGTCCGCTGTGGTGAACTGGTCAAGTTCAGGGTCGAGTCTGGACGTGTTTTCAGTCAGCGCAGTGAGCGCTCAGGGTGAACAGCTGGGCTGTGGTATCTTCAATAATCGCTCTTGTGTGGTGGATGGACTGCAGTGTGGACAGACGTACACGTTCAGTGTGAATGCAACACAAGGCCAATGCACCAGTGCTAGCAACACGCTGCAGAGGGAGACAGGTAACAAAGCCTAGTTTGTCCAGACAATGGAAGACACTTTAAAGAAAAAAGAGAGAACCTTTATACAGATAATGTAGTAAAACATGAAGCTATAAGTTAAGCAGATCCCTAAAGCCCCGTTCACTAAATCACAGCTAAATCACTGTTTGTTGACAGTAAGTGTTTCTACTTGATTCGATTCTGATTCACAAGCTCTCAGTTCAATTTCATTTTGATGCATTGATTTGTCACGATACATTACGGACCGTCAAAAATGACATTTGTTGTTTGAAGTTTGAGATAAAATTAACAGATTTTTAAAGCTTAGACTTTGTTTCTTATAGAAAGTATCAAAGCTATTTGCGATTACTGGCCGAGAGGCACCGTTTCATTCAGGTACATGAAAATCATGAAATAAGCTCTGCAAGTTTCATAAACTTTCATTGAAAATGAATGACTTTAGGTAATTTTGTTGCTGGTACTCGTGCCCTAGTTCCTGCATAACAGCCCAGAGAAATAGAGTAGAATCCATATAGCAACATCCCAGCACTACTCACATTATCTAAAAAAACAATCAAAAAAACATCTGGAACCCCCCCAAATAAAATCCTGTCTTTTTACTAATGTGTTTGGTGCCCCTAGTGGCTCAGAAATGACGCACTTCACCTTTAAATGGCATTATTTTCGTTCTCTTCAGCCCCATGCCCTCCACTGAATATCCAGTCCAGAATGAACTGTGGCAACAACACAGCAAGTGTGTCCTGGTCCCGTGGGAATGGAGCACTGTCCTATCTGACAACACTGGAATGCTCTAATGGACAGACGTATATGTGCAGGGCCAATGAAACAGGATGTGACATCGCTAACATGACGTGTGGACAAACTTGCTCGGTTAAGGTGGTTGCAGAGGGACGTTCATGCAACAGCTCTGTAGGAACTGGAACATCCATCATTACAGGTAAGAGTAACAGCTGGTTAGATCAAACCTTGTTGTATTACCATATACACTTCAAAAATTTGGGGCCATTTGAAAGAAATGAATACTTTTATTCAGCAAGGATGCATTAAATTAATCAAAAGTGACAGTAAATATATTTACAAAGTGACAAAAGATGTCTTTTTTTCAAATAAATGCTCTTTTGAACTTTGTATTCATCAGAATTCCTGAAAAAATGTCATTATTTCCACAAAAATATTAAGAAGCACAACTGTTTTTAGCATTAATAATAATAAGAAATGTTCCTTGAGCACCAAATCAGCATATTAGAACTATTGCTGAAAATTCAGCTATGCCATCACAGGAATAAATTAAATTTTAAAATATATTAAAAAAGAAATTAGTTATTTTAAATTATTTCACAATATTACATTTTTTACAGAATTTTGATCCAATAAATGCAGCTTTGGTGAGCATAAGAACCCAAAAACATTAAAAAAGAAAGTTATCGACCCCAAACTTTTGAATGATAATATAGATATTGCCATATGATATTCTGGTTAGTGGGTAGTTAAAGGGATAATTCACTTTTAATAAAACAGCCAAACATATACTAATTATGTTTTATATAATTCACCCAGCTCCTTGTGTACCACCCAACCACATAAAAGTTCTGAAGCAACCATATGACAACACCCTGTCAACCATCCACCATGTAAAAATACAGTTTTACAACAGTATTTTGATGTGTTATCCATTTTTCATGTTGCAGCACCATGTCCTAATACTGGCATTCAAGCCAGGCTGGATTGCCGCACCAACTCGGCGCTCCTATCTTGGACACCAGGCAATGGTTCACTAAGTTTCAATGCAACACTGCAGTCTTTCCAGGACCCCCAAAAGCACAGCTGCTTCACCAACGGCTCCTCATGCAACATCACCTCACTGCCGTGTGGTCAGCGCTACAACATCAGCGTTACAGGATACGGCCAGAACTGTTCAACCTGTTCTAAAGCCCAGGTCACTCTAGACTCAGGTATAACCTCAAATACTGATTCAAAGTGCAGCTAGACCCAAATTTAAACCCTTTCTTATGGCATCAAATAATCTATTGTGCTAAAATGTTGTTCATCACATCATTTGAATCTTTTCTTTCCAGCTCCATGTGTTCCCACTCAAGTCAATGTGTCATTATCCTGTGGGTCTGACACTGCGTCTGTTTCCTGGGCAGCATCTAGTGGCCTTGTTTCATACTATACAGTAACAGCAGAAGGTTATAATGGAATTACGCTAACATGCAACTCCAGTAGCACTTCCTGTAACATCAGCGGTCTTGCGTGTGGTCAGGCGTACAACGTGTCAGTCACAGCTATGAGCGTGGACTGCACTGGGCAACGTAGTGAAGTGCGTCGTGTCAGTACTGGTAAGTGTTTCCTGTACAGTAGAAGCTCATAATCATTTTAACTAGTGGAGAATTTTGCATACTACAAGTTTGACTAGTGTTTAAATGCAGAAATTGCAATCTATAGTACACACCCAAAAATGAAAATGATATACTCACCCTCAAGACATCCGAGATGTATATGACTTTCTTCTTTCAGGCGATCACAATCGGAAATACATTTAAAAACATCCTAGCTCTTCCAAGTTTTATAATGGTAGTGAATGGAGGGGCCCAATTTTGAAGCCTAAATAAAGTACACCCATCTATCGTAAAAGTTCTCCACATGGCTCCAGGGGTTAATAAAGGCCTTCGGATGGGTTTTTGTGAGAAAAATGTCCATATTTAAAACATTATAATCTAAAATAACTAGTCAAGTCAAGTCAAGTCATCTTTATTTATATAGCGCTTTTTACAATGCAAATTGTGGCAAAGCAGCTTTACATTAATAAGAAAATGGGGTCAATGTGCAGCTTATTCTATATATTATTGATTCTTTCCGTTGCAAATATCAATAGTTATTAGTCTAGTTAATTTATGTATATCAGCACTGCAGAAAACAGTGACGTAATCGTCCGGCTCAGCTCAGTTCGCACACAACGGCGCCAATGCAGGCATATCAAAAACACTGCTGAATATCAAGCAAGTGTCCCCAACTTAAGCAAGACAAAGGCAACAGCGGCAAGGAACCAAAACTCCAACAAATGGAGAAAAAAACCTCGGGAGAAACCAGGCTTAGTCGGGGGGCCAGTTCTCCTCTGGCCAACAGTGAACACTTGTCCTATACTCAGGCAGAGTTACGGGTCATTAAACCGATTTGGAATCGCAACAGTCAAAATATTCAGTTATAACTAGCTCCGTTAGACGACCGTAAGCTGTGACGCAATGCACAATGCAAGATGTAGGAGTAGTGTAAACTCTCATGATTTAAACAAATAGGGCTTCGCAACAAA